>CM051236.1:134247012-136662136 GCA_027917425.1 Gastrophryne carolinensis
GACCAAATGGAGTAGAACCAAGTGCTCCGTCGGGCCTGCGGACTTCCCACGGCAGCCATTCACATCTACCTGCCATGGGCACATGCCTAGCTAAATGTACAATGGGTTGCGTCCGTGGCTCATGCATGCACCATCGAATCGGCTGTCAGGTATATTTAATCAGGGATTTGGTGAGTTTCACACAGAGGAGCATCCTAAATAAGGATGTCCCAGTGAGTGGGAATCAGGTGGCCACTTGCTTAAGAAATGTATTCTTTATACTGTAGCATTGTGGATCCCCACCAAATCAATATTCAGTGGCCATTATTTATGAAGCTCTAAAAGAATATACTTTTAATGAGAATCATTTAGATGCTACTAAGTGCAATGTAAATATTGTAAGGATTTGTCCTTAAAAGCTGAAATCCATTCAAGGTTGGAGGCATTTGTCTAAGAACCTATTATGGACATCTCATCTGACTTCCTGTCTGAGGAGACTAAAATAAAATATTTATCTACAGAAAAGAGTACAGGAACCCCATGCTTTACATTGATCATACCCTATATAATCAATGGATTGCCTGTTGAAATAATTCATAGTCACTAGTAACCAAATGGGAAGTGAGGCTTTATATTTACAGTATGGTCACAGACAGCATCTAGAGCATTCTATTTCCACCCTTCCCCAGGCATAAACAAAATCAATAAGCCCTAGATAATATACTGCTTATATGTAGAGATGAGCAAACTTTTGAAAAATTCGATTCGACTGATTCGCCGAATTTTCCGACAAAAATCGTTTTGACTCAAATTTATTCTATAAAAACAGCAATTTCTGAGCCTCCTAGAGCCTCAATAGGGTTGTAAACCAATCTGCCTTGCTGTAACATGCATAGGATGCGTGCTGGCTTAGTGAAATAATACTGTAAATAATTATCACATGCAGATCAGAGTGGCACAATTGCAGAGAGTTGAAGTGGCATCACTATGAAGGGCCCCCATAGTGTATGAAAAACACACCCTGGAGCTGGCAGCAGCAGCAGCCCAAAAATTAGCTGAATCACACCCTGGAGTTGCAAGCAGCAGCAGCAGCAGCAGCAGCAGCAGCTGCAGGAGCCCAAACATTGCTTTAAAGAGACACTGGAGTTGGCTGCGGGAGGCCAAAAATTGGATGAATCACACCCTGGAGTTGCAAGCAGCAGCAGGAGCACAAACATTGCTTTAAAGAAACACTGGAGTTGGCTACAGAGCCCAAAAATTGGATGAATCACACCCTGGATTTGCAAGCAGCAACAGGAGCCCAAACATAGCTTGAAAGAGACACTGGAGTTGGCTGCAGGAGGCCAAAAATTGGATGAATCACACCCTGGAGTTGCAAGCGGCAGCAGGAGCACAAACATTGCTTTAAAGAGACACTGGAGTTGGCTGCAGGAGCCCAAAAATTGGATGAATCACACCCTGTAGTCGCAAGCAGCAGCAGCAGCTGAAGGAGCCCAAACATTGCTTTAAAGAGACACTGGAGTTGGCTGCAGGAGGCCAAAAATTGGATGAATCACACCCTGGAGTTGCAAGCAGCAGCAACAGGAGCCCAAACATTGCTTGAAAGAGACACTGGAGTTGGCTGCAGGAGGCCAAAAATTGGATGAATCACACCCTGGAGTTGCAAGCAGCAGCAACAGGAGCCCAAACATTGCTTGAAAGAGACACTGGAGTTGGCTGCAGGAGGCCAAAAATTGGATGAATCACACCCTGGAGTTGCAAGCAGCAGCAGCAGGAGCCCAAACATTGCGTGAAAGAGACACTGGAGTTGGCTGCAGGAGCCCAAAAATTGGATGAATCACACCCTGGAGTTGCAAGCAGCAGCAGCAGGAGCCCAAACATTGCTTGAAAGAGACACTGGAGTTGGCTGCAGGAGCCCAAAAATTGGATGAATCACACCCTGGAGTTGCAAGCAGCATCAGCAGGAGCCCAAACATAGCTTGAAAGAAACACTGGAGTTGGCTGCAGGAGGCCAAAAATTGGATGAATCACACCCTGGAGTTGCAAGCAGCAGCAGCAGGAGGAGCCCAAACATTGCTTGAATGAGACACTGGAGTTGGCTGCAGGAGCCCAAAAATTGGATGAATCACACCCTGGAGTTGCAAGCAGCAGCATCAGGAGCCCAAACATTGCTTGAAAGAGACACTGGAGTTGGCTGCAGGAGCCCAAAAATTGGATGAATCACACCCTGGAGTTGCAAGCAGCAGCAGGAACCCAAACATTGCTTGAAAGAGACACTAGAGTTGGCTGCAGGAGCCCAAAAATTGGATGAATCACACCCTGGAGTTGCAAGCAGCAGCAGGAGCAGCAGCAGGAGCAGCAGCAGGAGCCCAAACATAGCTTGAAAGAGACACTGGAGTTGGCTGCAGGAGCCCAAAAATTGTATGAATCACACCCCGGAGTTGCAAGCAGCAGGAGCCCAAACATAGCTTGAAAGAGACACTGGAGTTGGCTGCAGGAGCCCAAAAATTGGATGAATCACACCCTGGAGTTGCAAGCAGCAGCAGCAGCAGGAGCCCAAACATTGCTTGAATGAGACACTGGAGTTGGCTGCAGGAGCCCAAAAATTGGATGAATCACACCCTGGAGTTGCAAGCAGCAGCAGGAGCAGCAGCAGGAGCCCAAACATAGCTTGAAAGAGACACTGGAGTTGGCTGCAGGAGCCCAAAAATTGGATGAATCACACCCTGGAGTTGCAAGCAGCAGCAGCAGGAGCCCAAACATAGCATGAAAGAGGCACTGGAGTTGGCTGCAGGAGCCCAAAAATTGGATGAATCACACCCTGGAGTTGCAAGCAGCAGCAGCAGGAGCACAAACATAGCTTGAAAGAGACACTGGAGTTGGCTGCAGGAGGCCAAAAATTGGATGAATCACACCCTGGAGTTTGAAGCAGCAGCAGAGCCCAAACATTACTTTAAAGAGACACTGGAGTTGGTTGCAGGAGGCCAAAAATTGGATGAATCACACCCTGGAGTTGCAAGCAGCAGCAGGAGCACAACCATTACTTTAAAGAGACACTGGAGTTGGCTGCAGGTGCCCACAAATTGGATGAATCACACCCTGGAGTTGCAAGCAGCAGGAGCCCAAACATAGCTTGAAAGAAACACTGGAGTTGGCTGCAGGAGGCCAAACATTGGATGAATCACACCCTGGAGTTGCAAGCAGCAGCAGGAGGCCAAACATTACTTTAAAGAGACACTGGAGTTGGCTGCAGGAGGCCAAACATTGGATGAATCACACCCTGGAGTTGCAAGCAGCAGGAGCCCAAACATTGCGTGAAAGAGACATTGAAGTTGGCTACCCTGCGGCCTAGTGTTTTGGCAGCAGGACAAAAAAAATTCAAAATGCAATAACTTGATTAAACTGAGGATGAACAAGCGTATTTAGTATAACAGATAGGGTGCTACGTGCAGTTTTGGGATACCCTGCGGCCTAGTGTTTTGGCAGCAGACCAAAAACCAATTCAAAATGCGATAGCTTGATTAGGCTGAGGATGAACAAGCGTATTTAGTATAACAGGGTGCTACGTGCAGGTTTGGGATATCCTGCGGCCTGGTGTTTTTTTAAAAGGAGGACAAAAAAATTATTCAAAATGCAATAGCTTGATTAACCTGAGGATGAACAAGCATATTTAGTATAACAGATAGGGTGCTACGTGCAGGTTTGGGATACCCTGCGGCCTAGTGTTTTGGCAGCAGGAAAAAAAACAATTCAAAATGCAATAGCTTGATTAAGCTGAGGATGAACAAGCGTATTTAGTATAACAAATAGGGTGCTACGTGCAGGTTTGGGATACCCTGCGGCCTAGTGTTTTGTCAGCAGGACAAAAACCAATTAAAAAGCAATAGCTTGATTAAGCTGAGGATGAACAAGCGTATTTAGTATAACAGATAGGGTGCTACGTGCAGGTTTGGGATACCCTGCGGCCTAGTGTTTTGGCAGCAGACCAAAAACCAATTCAAAATGCAATAGCTTGATTAAGCTGAGGATGAACAAGCGTATTTAGTATAACAGATAGGGTGCTACGTGCAGGTTTGGGATACCCTGCGGCCTAGTGTTTTGGCAGCAGACCAAAAACCAATTCAAAATGCAATAGCTTGATTAAGCTGAGGATGAACAAGCGTATTAAGTATAACAGATAGGGTGCTACGTGCAGGTTTGGGATACCCTGCGGCCTAGTGTTTTGGCAGCAGGACAAAAACCAATTCAAAATGCAATAGCTTGATTAGGCTGAGGATGAACAAGCGTATTTAGTATAACAGATAGGGTGCTATGTGCAGGTTTGGGATACCCTGCGGCCTGGTGTTTTTTTTTAAAGCAGGACAAAAACCAATTCAAAATGCAATCACTTGATTAAGCTGAGGATGAACAAGGGTATTTAGTATAACAGATAGGGTGCTATGTGCAGGTTTGGGATACCCTGCGGCCTAGTGTTTTGGCAGCAGGACAAAAACCAATTCAAAATGCAATAGCTTGATTAGCTGAGGATGAACAAGCGTATTTAGTTTGACAGATAGGGTGCTACGTACAGATTTGGGATACCCTGCGGCCTAGTGTTTTGGCAGCAGACCAAAAACCAATTCAAAATTGATTACGCTGAGGATGAACAAACGTATTTAGTATAACAGATAGGGTGCTACGTGCAGGTTTGGGATACCCTGCGGCCTGGTGTTTTTTTTAAAAGCAGGACAAAAAACATTCAAAATGCAATAGCTTGATTAAGCTGAAGATGAACAAGCGTATTTAGTATAACAGATAGGGTGCTACGTGCAGGTTTGGGATACCCTGCGGCCTGGTGTTTTTTTGACAACAGGACAAAAAACTATTCAAAATGCAATAGCTTGATTAAGCTGAGGATGAACAAGCGTATTTAGTATAACAGATAGGGTGCTACGTGCAGGTTTGGGATACCCTGCGGCCTAGTGTTTTGGCAGCAGGATAAAAACCAATTCAAAATGCAATAGGTTGATTAAGCTGAGGATGAACAAGCGTATTTAGTATAACAGATAGGGTGCTACGTGCAGGTTTGGGATACCCTGCGGCCTAGTGTTTTGGCAGCAGGACAAAAACCAATTCAAAATGCAATAGCTTGATTAAGCTGAGGATGAACAACGCTTATTTAGTATAACAGATAGGGTGACATGTGCTGGTTTGGGATGCCCATGTGTGCTGGTGTATTTAAACCAGACAAAAACCAATTCAAAATGCAATAGCTTAATTAAAATGAAGCTGAACAATGCTTATTTAGTATAACAGATAGGGTGACATGTGCTGGTTTGGGATGCCCATGTGGGCTGGTGTATTTAAACCAGACAAAAACCAATTCAAAATGCAATAGCTTAATTAAAATGAGGCTGAACAATGCTTATTTAGTATAACAGATAGGGTCACATGTGCTGGTTTGGGATGCCCATGTGGGCTGGTGTATTTAAAGCAGACAAAAAAAGATTAAAACTAAATTAAAACGAATCCAGTTATGAGACATGCTTGTGTGTAACAGATAGGGTTAAATATGCCACTGCATAGATGGGATGCACAGTGGCAAGGCAGGTTTACAGCACAAAGAACTGAAATTTAATTGAAAAATGATCTGGCTAATGAAAATAAAAAAAAAAAAATGTCCCTTTCACTTCAATGCTGTCCCTGCCTGGATCGTTCCGGTTTTTCCCTATCTTTCACTATCTTTCCCTGGCTCTGTCTACTTCTCTTTCTGTCTCTCTGTCGGTCTCTCTGACTCTCCCTACCTCTATCTAACTCTGTCCCTGTGTGTAACAAGCTATGCTCTGGCCACAATAGAAAGCTGAACTGCGCACAAGGAAGATGGCCGCCGTTTATATAGCACAGTGATGTCACCGGGCTTCCTGGCTGCTGATAGGCTGCATGTGACTTTCCCATGATACCTTGCCCCAGGGAACATGTCCGGACATGTGCTTCCACCATTTTAGAATGCCTGTAATTGAAATAAATGGAGTTTAAAGGAAAACTTCGATCGATCGAATCGCGGGGAAATTCGGATTCGTTCAGAATCAAATTTTTCCTGAAATTCGGAACGAATTCGGGTTCGTCCGGATCGATTCGCTCATCCCTACTTATATGTACTAATTTTCACCAAATTTTACATTATTTTGTAACATCAGTCTACCATCCAATGATTATTGATTATGACCATACTGAGGAAATATATTCTCTTTTCTAGTTTGGTTGCCAATGGGTCAGAACTGAAAGTCCAGCAAAAATATGGACTTTGTTTGCAGGTTTGTCATGGCTCTCAGTGGCACCTTTTGGAAAAACTTCTCATATGCCCATCATAGACAAAACACAAGGTAAAATGTTCACAATGTGTAACAAACCACAAAACCATACTTCACTATATTTGCCATTTTTATCACACAACTGGTTAATGAATCATACAGAAGACCCCTGCACCGCTAAGTATAACAATAAGTGAAAGGTGCTGGCACAAGCAAGAAACACCCAGACAGCGGGGGATTTATGAATATTGATGCTAAGACTCGTGTGGGCTATCATATATCTGGTAACCCACAAAAGTTTTAGCAACAACTGGTTAATGACACGGAATGTAGGCTGACCTAAAGAGTGGAGTCTTTGAATTTGCCTTGTCTTCACAGTGGCATAACTAAATGTGACAGGACCCTGGTTCAAACATTAATTAGGGCCCTCTCAAGGCTCATACAGTAACATTTTCTGTCTTTTAACTGGATGCAACTAGACAACTAAAGAGTGAATCAGACAGATAAATGGTGCGTCCTTCTTTCAAATGATGCCAAGTGAGCACAAATATGACAAAAAAAGTGGAGGTGCAAAAAATGATGCCCCCCCCTGGTACAGTTGCACTCACTTCACCCACTATAGTTACACACCTGGGTTTTCACCCTTTAGGACAGAAAAGAAGGCAATTGGAGGAAAGGATCAGGTCGATATCAGTGCAGATATCTCTGGAACATAAACAAGGATCATGTCAAACTTGGTGCAGGGAGGTCAGGTTTGTTGTCAATAGGCAAATAGGGAAATCGGTGAAAGTATGCTCTTGCAGTGTCCGTCTATGGCTAGGAGAGTCTATTTATAGTGAATAAATTCATAGCATCAGAATGTGTCACTGCCATCAATCAATCAATAGCCTTGGTGAAGCCTTGCCAATGTAAAGTCAAATGGCCAGAAGCTGACTTACATAAACAATCAGATACCTTTGGAATGCCCTAAACATCTGTACAGTTGTTATCCATCAAGTATATTGTAGTAGCATTGCTACCCCTCAATTTGTTTTAAAACCATTGCTTCAATTCTCATATATTAAATAATTACATCAGATTTGGAGCTCCTTCCTAGGGCATGGATCAGAATGTACACATTAATGCTCTCTGTAAAATGCAGCAGGATATATCTATATCAAAAACTCAAATCAATCCATTATTGGCAACATATAATGTCAACCCAGCTTCAAAAATGATGTCAGCGTTTCCTTTTTCTTCTGGGAGAAGAGCTAATGGCAAAACAGGTTAAGGTGATGATTTTGCTCCTGATATTGGACATGGATACATCAGGCTTGACAAGTGAGTGGTGGCAGTGGAGATTATTTTAAAGCCATTGAATCATATGTTATGTGTTCCTCCCGGGATGACAGGGAAACTTATTAGATATGACACAAATTGTAACAAAATTGTGCTACAACTGAAAAGCATGTGTTGGAAACTGGAAAAGATAAAGCCGAGCATTGACTTTTATTTATGACTTTCACCTGAAAGATGAGCTATAAAATGCGAAAGGAAAATGCGAGTTGCAAAGACATTGAAATTACAGTATATGATCAAATATATAATTAAGCAAATGCTTTCCCGTGAGTTGTACACAGAATAAATAGTGCAAGCTGTACACCTTTCATGTACCTTGTTACTATACACATAAGAATAATGTATTATCTAGAAGTATAGCTGCATTATTTTTTAGGATAAGAGAAGTATATGGTAAATTAAATGGGAAAGTCACTTAAGATACATACATAAGATTATTTATCTGCTTATTTTTAGCCATTCCTATAAAAAACATGGAAAACAAATGTAAAGCCAGCATGGCCATTAATCTTTTCTGGGTTGGGGGGGGGGTTTGACGCCCAAAAAATAAACACAAGAAAAGGCAAAACAGCACATCTGGATTGTACATAATATAAATGGATCCATTCAGAAATAAGCTCTCAAAGACAAGTCCCGTATTTCTAAATAAAATCTTAGTTATTAATAAGTAGTGTTCTTTGGGTTCAGGTTAAGATTAAAGGGTCAATCCAGACTTATAAAATAAAAATCTTGTGTCCTCTGCAAATGTTTATATAACGCTAAGGATGCACACAGCCACCTACAAGGTGCCAACAAAACAGGGGGAGCTACAATAACATATAACAACAAAGCCAGGGTGACCCCCCAACAAACTGTCCTGTATAAATTATGCTGCACAATGAAAAGAAGTCACTAAATATTAATTAAGAATTTTATTAGAAAATGACAAACTCTACTTCCCTTACATAAAAACATGAACGCATTAGACAATTTTAACACACCGCAGATGCTGCCCTGGTTCAACCCTCCTTAAAATAAATACAATTAGAGAATCATCTAAAGTAATAATAAACCAGATGTTTCTACTCTGGAAAAAAAGGACTGGCTTTTGAGATATAGTCAAAGTGTCTGAAGCACTCCCCCTCTGTTTTAAAGAAGAGTATGTGTCAAGCCTCTGCCTCAACCAAAATTTTGCCGATTCACTTTGGTTTGTTCAAAACAGAATGTTAAGATAATGGAAGAAATCATCTGTATCCTGTATATTTTTTGACTGAAAACGATAGAAGTCCCTTTAGTAAAACATCTGTATATAATGCTAATGCTGATTTTTGAGTGAAGAAACATCCCTTGTAGAGTATTCATAATGCTGATAAATGTGTATAATAAGGTTGCTGAGAAATGAAATGGTTGTAAAAATGAAATGGTTAATATATACTCTTATTTAAACTATTAACTAGTAACTAACGGTTATAATAAAAAATATATTTTATATCTTGACCTTCAACACCCTCAAAAGCTAGAGTAATTTTTAAAATAATTTTGTGATAAGGATAGCAACCAAAAACAAAGTTACTTTTAAAAGCTCATCCAAAAATCAATGCCTTTCCTACATAAAAATGCTGTCCTGCTGCTTGCCAATAAAATAAGACATTAAATAATCCTGAGTTAAGTATGAATCCCCTTTCACAAAAGCTAAAAGAAAAAGTGTTTACCATTTCAAACTGTTTTAAGTTTAGTTTACAGTCACTTTAACTAAAAGCAGCCTTCTACCCAAAGAGGCCTGCTGTGTCCCTCACCTCTCAGACGCCACAAATATTAATCCCATAGAAGACCCTGAAATACTCCCCCCACTCATTTCGCAGGCCATGATTATGTTCACCTTCAGGATGCAACGCTGTGCATTGTATTGTTCAGCCCCCATGTTAATGAATAGGTTACTCATAGAGGAGACTCAGAAGCTTGGTCTGTAAGTAATCCTATCTTAATTTTTAGGGGAGTTTATTTCTTTGTGACTTTTATGATATAGAGAGACTTTTTTTTCTCTGCTATCCAAATGAATTATATATATATATACATTTTGTGATTCCTAATAGTGTGTATTAGAGCCATTTTTAGGGAACCTTATATTTGTCTGTAATTGTATGTTTTGATGGGCTTTTGAATCTTTTATAAATTGATCAAGTATATTTTTAATAAGATTGCTTTTGGGTGTGCGGCTAAATTCCTCTTGGGGCTCATTTGGGGTGTCTCTAGAGCCCTAAACAGTGTTGGGATAGTCCCCCTTTGGCCAGCACCCTGCCCTAATTAACACCAACGTTTTGGGGCTGTGCATAGCCACACATACACTAACATAGTTAGCCTTTAAGGCAGCCATCCACAGGTGTATAAGTTGTCTACAAATGGCGGTGCAGCTGTCAGCCTCTGATGGCTGGCGCTGCCACCAAAAAACCCCAGGGGGGAACCCAAAAATCCCTGAAGACCAGAGGAGACCCACCGCGGGACAGAAGAAGACCCGCTGGACTGGAGGAAGATGATGCACAGCGGGGGAAAGAGGAAGGAATGGCACCTGTCAGACTCAGCAAGTGACATGATTACTCACAATCCCATTTTGGACATCAGGGGTGTGGAAGTGCCCATTGGTGTGGGCATAGGGTTCTTCCAGGGATTCCCAAGGCATCCCTGAAAGAGCTCACATTTTTCATTACATCAAAATTATATGTAATGAAAAAAATGAAAACATGACAAAAAAAGTCCCCCAAAAAATCTTCCCGAATTCCCTAAATGGGAAAACCTTGTCCTAAGATGCACTCTCGCAGGCCATAATTGTAAAGGCTCGTCTTGAACAAAAGCTTACACCAAGCACTTTCACTGGTATATGCACGAGCGAACTAATCTCGCTTTGATTCACACAAGCAAGTTCCCCTCGTGTGAGTTTGTTTTCTTTACACCGAGGAGCTGAGTCAATCTTTATATAGTTCTTTTTGTTAGTTCAGTTAGTTCTTTCAGGCCTGCTTAAGTTTGTCTGCAAAAAGTCAGTAAACATGTGTCTCTGCCAAAAAGAAATTATGACCCTCAGCTGCGCCAACCACAGCTATAAATGTTGCATTAATTAATAACCCCCCAAAAAAAAAATTTTCTATGTTTTCCTCTATACCTATTGAGGCAAAGAATAATTTAAATCCCACTTTCCTTTAAAAAAATGACTTACTTGTGTGGTGCCAGGCATTCTATCCCCTACATGGAAGCTCAGTGTGTTTATCCACCTAATCAGTGCAGCAGCAGTGCCGCCATTAAACTCCCCCGAGCTATGTGCGATAGCTTCAACGGTGGAAGCCGCCACAAGTCAAGGGAGTAGAGGGTCATCAAGTGCCCTACTTCAGCTGTTGGGTTGAGCAGCATTGTGTGCACTATTTAACCCCAAAATTGTACTTGGAATTGGATGTGGGGTTAGGATAGAGCTGGGATGAATGGGTATTTTAACTATTTTTTCCTGGACAGCATTCAGAAATTAACCTAGAGGGAAATTAAGATTTCATTCAGGAAGTAAGAGAAACTAATGGCAATAATGCTAATGTTTGATTCAATATAGCTAGTGTTCATGAAGGCTCTTTACCCCTTCTGAGGTTTTCATTACATTTTTGCTGTGTGGCCTCTGCTGAAGATACTGTATCCCCAGAGGAACACAATTAATAATGTATAAAAACAACAGAAGAAAACATTAAAGCTTAATATTACATAGGAAATTCACAATATGTCACTGTGCCTTTCCTGTGAATCTCATAAATACAGCATCTATTAAATTATTGTAGATTAGATATTGGGTGTTTATGACAACCACAGCAAAGTCACTCCAAGAGGCTCTAGGGAAGCTCTAGGGATACAAACAAAAAAACTCACAGAGAAAAGATTTCTTTATGTTCAATGTCAATCTTGTCAAGCATTCAAATGACCCCAAAACTGTCAGAACATTCACAGGTCAATATTCGTTAAAAATCCTCTTGTGGCGTTAACTGACATTTGCTCTGGAATTTTAAGGTTATTTTTTCTGCTTGCTGAAATATATCAAATGGCAGTAATTAAAGTGAACCAGAGTGGAATTAATTTAACTTCAGCTGGCAGGTTTTTCCATTGGCTTTCTTTTCCCTTTGATTTTTAATCATCTCTATACACCTTGCACAGTCTTCTGTAGACAGTGTAGTCATATTCCTCCTTCCCCACTTCCTGCTATCCATTTGCATTTTCCTGTAATGAAATAAAGGTTGGTGTAGGTGATATCTGTGGGATAATAAATTAAACTGTCAATCCTGTTTCTGGATAATGGGCAGGTAGTTTTCTCTTTAACCTGTTAATCTCACTGACAATGGTTCCTGCAGAGAAATACCTGCAATTCAACTGAGTGGATGGATTTCAGTGGAAGATGTGGTAAAGATCTAGCAAAGCACAGGCTTCTAACATGGCACCGTTCTACTGCATCTTTCATTTAAGTTCCCCTTACATCTCCAGGAAGTATTGCTGGCTCTAGTCACAAGCATGCTCCACGGCTCATTATAGCAAGGGACAACTAGCTGCAAAGAATCACAATGCTGAATACCCTTATTACTTATTGTCGGCCTGGGTACACTGAAGCTGACAGAATGGGTTTGTGAAAAGAGTGCTGCATCTGCAGTGGATATTTTCTCCATGGGCTAAGGTAAGCATTACTTTTGTGAGGCCTACAAGAACGCTTCTAAATATTCAAGTCCAAATTTAAACTCTAAATGATCTCCATGATTTCCCCACCCCCTAGCACAATGGTCACATTAAATTTTATTTTATTACATGCCACATCATTCTCCCACCATTGGTAGCAATGAGCTTGCTTTGGATAATAATCTGACCCAATTGTTGCCTCTTCAGCGTAGTCAAATTTTAAAATATATTATTACTTATTATTATTACTTACAAAGCAGTACAAATCCCCCCCAGTGTTTTCTCATAGCCCCCTGCTGAGATCCCCAGTGCTGTGTATGGCAATCCCCAGCTGCATATGTGGTACAATCAGGTATTTTCTCTTCAGGGGGGCACAAGTCTCTTCAACTTTATCTTTGTGACGCTAGGGGAATACCAAGAAGTAAGGCCCCTGAAGTATACAAGCCTTTCCCTTTGAAGGCAAGATAATTCCTCTGGATGCATGCCAGAGATGAAAGAGGGGGTGTTCCTGAAGAGAAAACACCAAAGGATGGCACAGATGTTGTTTTGGGGATACAGTGCCTTGCAATTCAGAAGACAATGGGTATCTTGAACCAAGCCTCAGGGGAACAGAGGAAAAAATTCCAGTGATATGTACGCTACATTTATTTTTGTCTGTTTTATTGTAAGAAGTGTCAGTTCTCCTTTTTTTAACTGATTACACCACTTATGGCTTGGCACTTGATGTGTGGCCTTTCGGTATCCTTGGCCGATTACCCTTAGCCCTACTGGGGCACTGAGGATATGGAAGAGCCCAGTGCCTGGGGCATCCTTGAAAGAGCACTGGACCTGGGCAGAAAGTCATGCGGGTAGCATGCCACCACAGCTAAAGATGTCTTAGCCTTTGGATACTAGAACCTATATCTGGTGTTCCTGGGTGCACTAATGTGTTTTGGGAAAAAGTTGGAAGCCATTAGGCCAAATCCTCACTGCTATAGACTTCATAGCAGGGCAAATCTAGCTGACTTACTTTTTACTAACCAAGAGGCATCCCATACAATATAACATGTACTTTTGCCTGTGAGAGTAAGTTTGGAGACAAGGCTGCCTAAATAGGCCTTTACTTAAAGGGAAAGGGAACAAACCCCTCAACTGCTGGTCTTCTCTTGGAGAACCCTATTTCAGGAGGTTCTGCTGTGTGAAACCCTCCATGAGTCACTGCAAAACTCACCTTTTTGCCCTGGCTCCCACAGTGATTTAAACATTGGCAGCGACATCCCCAGTATCTCTACATATACATACCATATGGCCCAGATTGCATAAGAGCATAGGCTGTAGGATCGGGGAAAGGTACATTTTTATGGGCAATTTGGGGGGGTTTCACATAGTGGGCCATCCCAAACTGGGAAGCCCACGGGGCAAGGAACAGAACATGGGATAGTGAGAATCCTGGTTTTGTTTTGCTATATTTGATGCTTGTAATTTCAATGCCATATAGCTTTCCAAACAAGTTGATCTAGCACAAGCATTCTTGAGCCTTTATTAGATATATTACATCTACGATTCTCTTTATGGCAATACAACCGGTGCTAATGAAAGAATCAAACACTGTTCAATATTACACCTATACTTCACCTATAATTACACAACTATATCAACAGAATATGATGTTGACAACCCTGCATTAAACTGAATGAAGCTATTAACCCTTTCCCGCCACAGCCAGTTTTGGTGTTCCTGATTCTGCAAATCGGACACGTGTTTATGTAGTAATGACTTTAGAATGCTAACACCTATCCCAACAATTCTGAGGTTGTTTTTTGTGACACATTGTACTTCATGTTAGTGACAAATTTAGGTTGATTTGATTTGCATTACTATACCCCTCAAGAAAAGTGGAAATCCAGATAGTCGAAATCCCAGGTTTTGGTTCACAAAAATCACAAAAATGATCCAAGACTTGAGAGGAAGAAATAAACCTGCACAGCGTGAACGTAACTCTATGTATCAAAACTGGATGCTGGCTGTAATGGACCCAAACACCCGGAAACCGGGTGAAAGTAAATGTGTAAAGGAAGGGACTGCCAGCTCAGACCCAAGGTCCACCCATTCAGCCGCTCAACAGAACTACCAAACTATTAGTGATTACATATAACAAAATCTTTATTTAATACTAGCCAAAGCATACCTTAAAAACAATTAAAAACATGTTTGCTGGGGCTGGAATGTTATGGACTATTCACATATACAATAATGATATGTACCATTAGATACTAGATTAAATCTATAATATAACACACAAAATGCATCTATATGTCTGCTTATGCCCAGGAGTTTCGCCTAAGAGCTGTGCCCATGGTATGTGTACAGTGTGTAAAGAAATAAAGGAAAGTGCATGCTATAAGGTTATGTACCACAGAAAGGCCAAATATAAATCAGTGCAAGGCCAAAGCCTATAGGGATTAAAGTGCTGAGTGCAAGAACGTGCAAGTGCTAAAAAGTGCAAGTGCTAAAGGAGAGAGAAATTCCAGGGCATATACAGTGTAACCCTGCCGCAATGGCAGCAAGTCAAGATGAAATATCAAGGTTAAATATCAACAATATCCAAAAGCAATCTAAATTACCACATGGTCACATAGTCAAGTCCTATTCCACCGCCCAGCGTGCCAACACCACTGACGCGTTGCGTGGCAACTGACTTCTGCCACTTCCTCAGAGCACTAATCAACTGCTCATAGCGACCGACTCACACCATATTCATTATAAAAACAGCCTCACAAATCTCTGGCACTGAAAAATGCTTCTCTGAAGCCCAGAGTGCAGGAGGCTGTGTGTTTAAAGGCTGTTTTTCAGCATCTATCCACTAGTAACAAAGCGAAAACATATGGAATTACATTGTAGCAACATTGTAACATGAACACTTTAATGGCAGACCTGTAATGTCATTTCTGAAGAAATATATAAAAAATAAAAAAATTGTGAAAAAACTGATTTTTCAATGCCAGAAGAGGTCACAGAATTATTTGTGATTTTTTGGAAAAAAAAAATACCCCGTTTAAAGAGAAGAAAGGGTTCGTCCATTGAAAAGTATGGGAGAGCGACAGGTAGCGAGAGGTCATACCTTGCGCTGTGCAAGGCTGAACGTCGGTGCTGTTCGCTGAGGCTGTGAAAATGATGAATCAGACGCTACATGGCGCTATCCCAGTCACTAAACAGATTCTGCTTGATAATTGTGTAATTGCGTGCCGTGTCGGGCATTCACCAATCGCTACCTGTCGCTTCCTCTCATTAACCAGCCACTACCTGACGCTATCCCTTCTTAAATTAGGGCCTCAGACACAATGACAAAAATTGCAGCAAGATTTTTACAAATAGATTTAAAACTGCAGCATCCTTTATTATCTTAGAAAACTGAATGAACCATACTTTGGAATGGTGATGCTTAAGAGGATCGAGATGCCCCACTGTGTGAAATTCCCCCAGGGCGTCTTTCCCTGCTCCAATGGTCTCTAGTCCAATTAGAATTATTTGCAGAAAGACTGTTTACAATTGCATGTTGAATGTTTACAATTCATATAGGCTGGGGCTCCCTATTGATTTCAAGCAGAGCTCTTTGACATAAGGAAGAAACCACAGCAAAGGGCTCTGATTGGATGAGACCGAGCACATACACTGTTGGAGCGACAGGTTCTTAAATCCCTGGTTTCCCAGGTTTTTATGTCTTTAAGTTACTAAAAATAACAAAAATTGCTGTCCTGCTGTCTATCCAGCTTTATCTATATAAGCCCTTTGGCCTAAAATAGTTATGGGGATAAAAACTGTGTTTTCAATGGAATGGAGCAGCTTCTGTGTTGGGGAGCAAGGTTAGAAGAGTAGTACAGCACCTGGCCTATTGTTCCTTATGGAATATACCCAAAATAATGAGCTGAATATTTCTGGGGCAACATGAAGCATGAAAACATGAAACAATATATATGGATCAACTGAAAACATGAAGAATTGAAATGATATTTAATATTGCATGAAGCAATCAAAAAGTTCTCTTTTATTATTCTCCTGGTCTGTGAGCAGTAGTGAGGAATAGTACACATTTACATACTCGGCAACCAAAATGTTTTTTGGTATTTATTCCTATGGTTTATGAGTAGTCTGTAATTAGCTATCAGGCATCTCTTCAACATTGTGTACTGGTTTAGAGCAGTGTCCCTCCTCTCCAACCCTCTCCTTGAGAGCCACTGATTACTTCATCTGTGTGGAGATCTGAAGAACATGACCAATAGGTGGATCTCAAGGAAAGGATTGGGAAACACCAATCTAGAATGTTCAAGAAGATCATGATTGGGACTAGCTTGAAAAAGTAGGCATTTGCATTCAAGAGGGACTGATTTCTGAACATGGATGCTAGTCGTTCCGAAGTGTAGTACCATCTGGTTAAGTATTTATAATTGGTTTTCTGGATTTGTGCTGAAATTGAATATTTTCCTCCATTCGTCCTCTGAAAATTTCCTATCCAGGTCTCTTTCCCACTCTGCGCAGAAGGGAGGAGACAGCTCCCGCCCCTCATTCAATCTGCAAGACCACTCCTCTGGGGGGGTCCTTGCTCATAACCAACATCTCAAATTGTGTGAGATCTCATCACAGTGAGCCCCTCGTCCCTTTCTTTTGCAAGAAGTGTTGGAAGAACAGGAGGTACCATGGATCTAGACGAGGGTTACCCCATCGGCTTCTGAACTCCTCTATGTGACACCATTCCTGTCCTCTTACCAGGTCACGTCCTCTTTCCATTCCCAGCTCCCTCCAGTTCTCTAAGACCTGAGGTCTCTGACTAAAGGGTAGTTCTGGGCTTCCTACCACTGGGATCAAGGGTGACGGCCAGGGCTAGATCCCCACTCCTGCTCTAGATCTGTCCCAAACATTGAGAGTGGCCTTAATCAGTGGGTTAGGTCCCGACCATTTGCTTGAGTTCTCTGAGGCCCAAGGGATCTCCTTTAATGGAGTTTCCGAGCAGCTTGCTCCTACATCAACCCATTTGTTAGTATCCCCATTCCTCATCCAATCCACCACTCTCTGCAGATGGGTTGCTTGCCAGTACCTCTTTAGGTTTGGTATCGCTAGCCCTCCTCTGACCTTAGGCCGTTGCAGCAGCCCAAATCTGATTCTCGTGTTTAGGTTTCTGAAGTAGTTTGCTGGTACGCAGCATGGAAGGGTTTGGAGTAAGTAAAGAATTCTGGGGAGGATTGTCATTTTTACAGCCCCCATCCGTCCAAACCAGGTAAGTGTTAGGGCGCTTCATCCCGACAAATCTGAGTTGATTCTATTTAGCAGTCGAACAAAGTTATATCTGAAGATGTCTCCGAGATAATTTGGGATTTTTGTGCCTAGGTACGTCAATGTAGACGGATTCCATTTAAATGGGAAGGAGTTTCCTATGGGGGACAATACTTCCTCTGGTAATCTCACATTAAGAGACTCCGATTTATCGAAGTTTATCTTGAAGTTGGAGAGGTGTCCGAATGTTTCAAATTCCTTCATGAGAACTTGGAGTCCAATCACTGGGTTGGATATAAAGAATAAAAGGTCATCCGCTGCGTACGCAGACACCTTGTTTTCTGTGTCTTTCACCCGAATCCCTTTTAGATCTCCCTTATGTGTCTTAGGAAGGGTTCCACCACCAGGTTAAAAATAAGGGGAGATAGGGGGCACCCCTACCTGATTCCATTGGATATTTGAAAGGGTGAGGAGAGGCAGCCATTCATTTTTACCCTCGCCTGTGGTTTGGACTATATACCTAAGATGTACTTAAGTGCCCTGCCCTGAAGACCGATATGCCTTAGTACCTCGAACGTGAAGCCCCAATCTACTCGGTCGAACGCCTTTTCAGCATCAGTAGATAATAGCATAATCGGGAGGTTGTCCATATGTGACCTGTGTATATGTGCATATATACCTGTGTGTAAGGTTCAGGGTCCTGATCGTATTGTCCCTGGCCTCCCTGCCAGGAACAAATCCACATTGATCTTTGTCAACCAAGTTGGGCAAGTACGTAGCCAGGCGAGTTGCTATGATTTTAGTAAATAACTTAAGATCTACATTCAGCAATGATATTGGCCGATAACTTTTACAGCTTAGCGGGTCTTTCCCAGCTTTGTGTATTACCGTTACATGGGCCTCCAGCGTTTCTGCTGGTACTAACATGGGTTAATCTTCCTTCTCAGTTGTACTAAAGGCTAGAAGGAACTGTTTACTTAATATATTCTCAATTTTTTTGTAGTATGCGATGGTCAATCCATCAGGGCCCGGGCATCCCCCATTCGGAGTTACCTTTATTGCCTGGTGTAGTTCCGTTACCGAGATTGGTTTTCCTAGCTTGGCTATGGCTTCATTGTCTAACCAAGGCATGCCGGAGGCTGAAATTTATTCTCGCATCCGTCTGTGGGTACTTTCTGTACCCTTTGAGCGCAGATTATACAGACCTTGGTAGTAATCCCAAAACACATTGGCAATTTCCATTGTTTTATGCCATTTCTATTGTTTTTCATCGATTATTGCTTCTATGAAATTGAGAGATTTTTATTTCCTTAGAGCTCTAGCTAGGAGCGAGATGCTTTTATTTCCCCACTCATAGTTAGACAGGAACCAGAAATAGAAAATAGAAAATCAGGGATGTAAGATTTTACATTCCGGAGAAAACTTTTGTTACGAAGATAGTGCCAACTTCCCTAATATAGGTCTGGTCCAGCGTCCCCTGAGGGAGTCTCTGGCAGCTCCCTCCGGGAAGGCGCCTGGACCTCTGGGGGAAATGGATACCAAACGAAGACTGTTATAAGAGGACTCTTATAACAGTTGGTTGTTATCCTCTTGTCCAGGCACCCCTCCCATCCCCATAACTCGTCAACAATAAACAGCAAAGCAGCAGCTTCAACATTAAAACCCATACGATGCTCACAGACTTTCCTCCAGGATCTCGTATCATACAGCTGTCAATGTCGGTAGTGTTTCACCATCCTCTCCATCCGCCCTGCTCTCCCGTTAGCTCACCAGCTCATCGAGCAACGACACCCCCCCACATGCGCCCCGGCCAGGTCGGCGTCAATTTTATTACCAGGCCCTATGGGCAGTAGGGGCGACCCACTCCCCAGGGCAATCTGGACCCCGGACCGGGGAGGTGGGGAGGAACGCAGCCAGTCGAGAGAATTATTGGGACCACACTAGCCAGGTCAGCCACGAGCCCACCCCCCCACCGAGCCCGAGCCCCATCATCTAGTTCAGGGTCCCACCCCCCCAGGGGGCCACACCCAGTCCCACGCATCGGAACCGTGGTCGCAAAATATATCATAGGCCTCAGCACAGGTGCGGGGCCCCCCAGGGGGGCAAGCCACATCCCAGATGGGGCGCCCCAACCTAGCGGCCAGGCAAGCCCCCAGCCGAGGGCAACCACCAGCCAGGGGGGGGCACATGCTGGTTCCCCCGGCCTCTTTCCACCCTGCTCGCTATGTACCAGGGCCTCTGCTAATAGTTGACTGCCCTCGCCTCCAGCCATCTCCCGCTCACCTCTTATGCGTCCTGTCTGCAGCCTGCGGGCGGGTGTCGGGCCAGCCGCTCCTCCGCAGCGCCAGAGCTCTCGCTGCTCCCACCGTCAGACACACGCTTTGTGTCTCGCCGCCTCCTTCTCTCCCCGTCAGGTCTTCGGGGGATATCTTGTAGCGTGGTGGATGCCTCCGCTCTCTCCAGGGAGGTCAGAACCATCTTGCTGGGGGCTACCTCGCGCTTTGTGCGGTCCGGCAACGCGATCTTCTTCTCCACCGCAGGCTGGGGAAGCTCCGAATCATCCTCTCCTCCGCTCCGGATCTTGACTGGAGGTAGGTCCGGTTCCATTAGTGTGCGGCGGCCGCATTCACCTTCTTCCTCCTGTAGTTCCGCGGGTGCCACCATTTTAGGCTGCGGCGGTCTGGGACATTCTGTTGTGGCAGATCCGAAAAAGGAGTAGGTGGGGGCTCCTCGAGGTGATTGAGCTAGTCCCTTGGTCCTCCGCTTCTTAGACATAGTGTTTTTGGCTGCTGCTTAAGCTTTTTTAACATACTTTGTGGGGGATAAGTGAGGAGCCTCGTGGATTCACGTCCTACTTTGCCATTAGCAGGCCACGCCCCCTCTGCTTATATTTTTTGATACACTTATATATCATTTTTATATACAACATGAAATCAAGATACAGTAATTTGAGGCCTTATCTCTAACTCAGAATATAGAGGTCATTGAAATGCATTGAAGATTTTAAGGTAGGTTTTAACTCTTCTTCATTTTTACTGTACCATTGATGGGACTGACTTGGATGCAGCCTCAAATTACATTGAGCACATTAATCATGGGTCCCAGTCAGCAATAAAAAATGCAACAATGGGTCTGACTGTCCTTTCTCTAAAAAATAAAATCTTTACATATGTCCTGGGTTGCTCTGCTTTTAAAAACTAAACTCATGGAACCATTCCAATTTGCAAACAAAACTACCAAATTTTATTACAAGAATACCATTTAGAGAAAAGAAGTAACACATGTTAGAGGATACATAATTGTACACACTTTCAAGCAATGCTTAATAGTTTCTTATTGAACTGCACTTCCAGCAAAGTTCCATAATTTTCTGCTTGCTAAAATTCTTCCCAAGCTTTGCTCCCGCCCTGCAAGTAAGGATTCTGTTAATAAATGGGCTTGATAGACAGAAAGTTTATGCTGCTGTTTATATTCATATTATCATATTGCTAATTTGTATGTATTACCAGTTGATTACCATGTGGATTAAGATGACGTTGAAGTATGATAGGGATAGGATAGCTTCTCCTTGAAGAATTGAGGAGGCTAGCCATGGAAGCCATAGAATCTATTCTAAGATCTTAAACTGCCCTCTACATTGCTTATTCACCTTTTTTTCCGTAGTGTTGATGGGTGCGTAGTGTCAATAAAGGTACTTAGACAGTTGCTATTTTGCAGAACATTTATTTAAATTTGAGGTAGTATAAGTACTGATGGTTTATGCATAGTTTTACAACATGTTTTAGCATAACCAGCAATATGAGAATTCTAGATTATTGTGAAGAACATGTTGGTTCACCCAAGATCTAGGTCTATGAAAAAAACATTTAATATGTTAAATAGCAATTGCATTTAAATGAGGAAAAACAACTGTTCCAACAGCGTTATTTATGAAAAAAGGAAACTGGAAGTATTGAAAAAAAATGAGACTTTCTCTTTCTCATGGTCATTTTTTATTCTGTTAAGAAGGCGTTATCCACAGTCAGTTCATTTCACACACCAATCTCAAGATTTATCCACCCATCTCCTCCCTGAAATACAGAAAGCAAAAACGTACACAGGCCTATAGATAATCTTTAAGAAATATAGAATTCCTCCCATGATGCTTGAAAATATAAAACATTTAGAAAACAGATAAAGGATGAGGTATTACTGTATGCATTTTGTAGGCGAATTGCTTTCCAGGAATTTCTTAAGTGGTGAATTCATATAAATGCAATGTGATAGATTGTTCACAGATATGGTGTACACACATAGAAGGGAAGATGAGTTAAAATAATATATCTCCCATTACTCTTATTTACAGTCTCAGCGCCGCGTTACATTTCATCTCCCGGATGGATCTCAAGAAAGCTGCAGTGATAGTGGCCTCGGAGATCAAGAGCCTCTAGGAAGAGGTACAATGATCTCACAAGCTCTTCCACTGATCCAGCCACAGGATGAATTCTACGACCAAGCCTCTCCAGACAAGCGGACTGAAGCTGACGGTAACTCTGATCCAAACTCTGGTAAGTCCACTGTTTCATCAAAAAAGGTTTTGGTAAATTATCTGAGATAGCTGTGCCTATTTGGAAAACCATTGATAAGATGTACCATGTTTTTTGGATTAAAACACTACAATCCAGAAAATTGCAGTTACTTAATACATTAGCCAAACGGAATACCTTTATTACAGAATCAGTGAGCCTTTTTAGCATTTAGGACTCTACAAATTGATAATCTTTGCTGCTTAAGTTAAACACACTACATCTGAAAGGCCACCTACAAATAACTAAACTGAACAGAGGCTGTGTAGTCTGTCTGTTCTGTCTTCCGTTTATTGTTAATATTGTCTATTCTCTAGACCATTTATTGTTATTTGTATGGCACACTTCAGTGGTGCGGAGTGTTGGTTTTCAGAAGTGCAATGTCTGCTGTTATAACTCTCAGCATTGACTGTACTGGCAATATCAAGTCACAGTTTCATATTAAAAAGCTTCAAAAAAGAGGTTGAAATTAAGGAAAAGGCTAAAGTTGATAACAGAATGAAACACATTGTCTGATAAATAAACATCTAGGCAACATCGTTTCTGTAAATATAATGTGAATCACATTATTGTAGCAAGTGTTATTATACTGTTTAAAGCCACTCGCCAAAACAAGTATACAGCTTAAAGAGTTTGAAAATAATCTCCATTATTGATGTGTACACCTTTTGGTAACAAAGGTTATCAATGGCAGTCCTATAGTTAATGTTCTGTTATTATTATTTTTAAATAAGAACTCAAGTAGATATGTTTGTATTAATGTCTGGCTTTTTAGTTGCTATGGTGCTCTTTGGTTGGGTAGGTAATTCCATGAACAGCCTGCTAGTGACGCTGTGATGTCATCAGCACAGTTGGTATTCTAACAGCCACCAGCTGGAGTTTTGCAGAGTTGCCAAGCCATCTAGCCCAAGTAGTCATCATCTGCCTCACCTGTCTGAAGGTATATCAAGAAACTCTATAAGACACCTAGGGCCTTATTTATCAAGGAATAGCGACAGATAGCGACAGATAGCGACTGGGGAGCCGGCCAGTAAAGCCAGGTACCGCAACTAGAACGCCGGCTCCCCTCCACAATCACACATTTATCAAGCCGATACTGCTTAGCGACTGAGATAGCGCCACCTAGCAACTCATTCATCATTATCCCAGCCTCATCCCACAGCGCCAGCGAACATCCTTGAATAGCGACAGGTATGACCTCTCTACCTGGCGCTCTCCAATGCATTTCAATGGCAGAATGTTTTTTAATTAATAATTATTTTTTAATATATATTTTTTTTTAAATTTCAAAAAAAAATCTGTGAACACTTATTCCTTTGAAAATGTATTTTTTGGGGATTTTTAAAATTTTTTTTTTTTTTTTTTTTGCAGAATTGATATTACAGGTCTGATTTTAAACTATTCAGGTTTGAATATTATTTCAAAATCATTCCATTTTTTTTGGGTGGTTAGGGGGTTAAAAAACTACTTTTAACACATAGCCTACTGCGCTCTGGGATTTAAACATGCATTTCACAGCGCTAGGAATTTTTAAGGCTGATTTTTCAATGAATATGGTGGGTGCCGGTCGCTATGTCCAGTCGCTATCATGCGCTCCCATACAACAGCGAACCTGTCAAATAGCGACTCAGCATCTTGTATTCAACATTACGGCACACCGACTGAGTCGCTATCATCCACCGAACAATGGCCAAGCACAGCGACTACTAGCGGTCGCTGTCAAAATACCGCTACAATCACTCAACAGTCGCTATCTGTCGCTATTAATGAATCAGCCTCCCCGTCAGCCTGAATGTTTCTATTAACAATAAGCTAACTGACGCCTAAATACCGACAATTAAACACAACTCATAAGTCTGTTTTAACAGATACAAATAGACTGGTAAATATTAACCCTCTCTCATTACATTAAGATTTGGGATTCTGTAGGTTTGAATGACTTAAGTTGAGTAACCCTTTAAGGGGTTAGCAGGAATAATTAAGATGCTGGGAGCTCAATTTGAACATGATGTAATAGAACCTCAGATGTCAAAAAAGGGTTAATATTCAATGTTTCTTTACGATAAATCAAGTAAAATTCTTGAAAACAAAAGAATAAAACCACACCGTTGGCATTGGCAGTAGTGCCTGATAGTATTATATTTACAAGGGAACAATATATACTGTATAACAATTTTTAGACCATATAGGTATATATATATATATATATATATATATATATATATATATATTTGCCCTGGGCCAACAACTTAGTACCCAGAAACGTATATACTCCCACTAGAGTGTTAATATTCAAAAATATGCATCTATTCAATAAATAGTGAAAAGAAAAACACGACGTCTGTTTACAAATACATATGGGCAAAATGTGTACCTCTCTTATTACTAATAATAAGTGCAAAATGAAAATGATAATAAAGCACAAAATTCTAATATATACACAAACCTATGCATAAAAAGGAAAGAGGGAAAGAATTCCAAGAGCAATCAATAATATAGATCGGTACGCATAGAATATACAGTATTAGTATTGTTTTTTGTACATTCTCTCATACAATGTAGTATGCCCAATTCATCTAGGTTTCACTAATGTTTGTGGTAATGAACAGCTAAACTAGCAATATATATATATATATATATATTTATATATATATATATATATATATATATATATATATATATATATATATATGTACTGTGATACTGATCATAGGCAGCTTATTAGCTACTGTGATAAATAGAGAAAGATTCTTGGTAAAATTGTTGTCTCTTTAATTGGACCATTAAAGTATCTTTTTTTTACCATTGATGGCCATGCTCTTACTGTGTTCTGAGAAATGTCTTTCTATAATAGCTACTGAGTGTCTGTTAAATATTAACTGGAGCATTTGAAGGATATTTTGTATTGAGCAACAGTCTCAAGGAGATTGATATACTTTGATTTTGAGGTGTAGGTAATATACTGTTGCAAATTATAAAATGTGTAATAATAGGTATCTTTTGTAGCCAGTCTTTAAAGTTTAAAAATTGCAAACTACAAGGCAGCATTTAATTTACTATGGCGGGTTATGCATTTTTATTTTCTAAGTACCCCAAATTCATTTGCATTAGTTAAAACAAATTGAACTAACATTCAGGCCTGCTTATAAATATTTTATAGTGGTTGTTACTCTGTGGTGATAAATACAAATCTACCAAGAATAAATTCATGAAACTTGGTGATTAAATGCTTAGGTTGGAGATAAGAAGATTATCTAAAAATACTTAAAGTGGACCAAAACCCAGCGCGATCGGTCCGGGAATCTACAAGATTCCCGGGCTGATTGATTCCATCCCCCCAGGTATCCAAAATCGGAATGCCCCGCTGTGTAAAACCCCCAGTTCACTTACCTTGCTTCCTGGTCCAACAGTGCATGCATGAGCTGTGGCCGAATCCCTGCTATCCCTCTAGCAGAGCGTGTGCCCACACCAGCCATTTTTTCTGAATGGCCGGCACAGGCAAGCTCCCTGTTAGAGGGAAGCAGGGGATGTAGCCGCCAGCCCACTGATTGGAAGAGCGGAACCGTAGGACTGGGAAGAGGGTATGAGTTGCGCTCGGCGATCTGGGGGGTTTCACACAGTGGGGGACCTCTAATCGGGGGAAGGGACAAAAACCCAGGATAGTCAAATTCCTGGGTTTTAGTCCACTTTAATACATAACATTAAAGGGAAAATGTCATTCAGCATTGGCATAGTAGAGCAAGACTAACCTGAATATATCATGCTTTCAAGGGCCCTGGTGTCTTAGACTGGGCCTTGCAGTACCAGTTTACAACCTTAAGAGGGCACGTGGAATGTAAAAGGCCGGACCAATCCACCTATGGGTGATATGGCCTAGCTTCATACTGTGATGTACACCTTTGTCTGTAGGCTGGCAGGAAAAAGGGTTAAAAGTAGCTATGCACGTTGGGAATTGTTCTGTTTGGGGGATCTTTCACTTTTAGATTTAGCTTGTTTTTTCTTCTTTTCATATTGATATTTCAGAAAAATGTGTTTTTATTCTGCTTTTTTATACATTTTTTTAGGAAAGCCCTGTGCAACCAAGAATTATTTTGGGCTTTTGGATGAGCCCACTACAACAACCTAGATATGACTAGAAAGCTTAAGGTGTGTGCTTTCAGGGAATATATGGTATGTGCAGAGCATTTCCAATGTAAAGGGTTATTTTGGTTGAAAAAGCACATGGTGCGCAAAGCAAGTGTATTTTATATTTTATCTGTTTCAGTTTGTCTCCTTTCTGTCTCCTGGGCAGGAAGGGGTGGCTACCAATACTTATGTGGTACTGTTGTAACCTGGAAAAATGGGGCTCTTACACGCAATATGATTTTATTGAAAGAATTACATTTTTTATTACAAAAAAACATAAGAAATTGTTAAAAAAAATAGATTTTTAAAAGTTTTTGCGCACATTTCACCTAAAAATATTGAAAATACACAAAAAAATGACAAACATTTTCATGTTAAAGCCCGGGCTCATACTGAAAATAATATATAATTTTGGGAAATCCCTGGAAATCCCTTCAAAGATCACAGTTGAACATGTATTGCGCAATATATTGAAAAATGGTCTGGCAACGGAGGGTGAGAAATTCTCTAGGCAGACTGGCAGTTAAAGAGTTAAAATAAAAAATGTACTTATGTGGCTGAAACACACCAGTAATGTTATTTTATTATTTTTTTAGTTTTGCCTTATATGGTTTACTATTTTACTTGGCAACGCTATAATTGTGTTAAATTGCTCATTTGTTTCTCTGTGTTGTTTGTCGCAGGGTGACAGTAGAAGTAAAATGATGTAGATACAATAGAACAATATCAGTTTAATTGATTGCATCCTGAACATTGTGTGTGTCAGTACATAATGTTGCTAAGCCTACAAACTCAAGAATTTAACAAGAAGAACCTGATGAAAATGTAAAACAATTGAACACTATCTGTCTTCCCTGAATACTATAGTCATTAAACAAAAGTCTGTCATTTAGTGTATTGCTGTTTGTTTAAGCTTTATGTAGCATATCTAGTGGATCATAACTATTATTAAAGTAGATATTCACCCTTAAGTTATAAAATCCTACCCCCACCCCAACCTCCCTCTCCATGTGCCCTCGAAGATATATTACCTCCACTTATACATACTATACTTAAATTTTTCATGCAAAGGTTAAAACAAATAATCAGTGGTTTACCTTGCCAAGCATTCCTCTAGCACTGTCCCTCCTCTCAGCTTGGCACCGTGAATGAGGAAATACACTTCCTCATCTGAGCCTGCAGCAACACCCTGCAGATGTGGGCCACCAATACTAGCTGAAGGAGCTAGTCCAGACCATACCCCTCTTTGTATTTAAATCACTCTCAGAACTGTCATTCAAGCCCCCTCTCACCTCCTAGAAAGTTCTCTTGCTCTCAGTGCCAACATTTTGCTGATTAGTATGCAGCATCACAGCTCCAAGGACCACATACTTCATAAGAGAAATCGTAAATCATAATCCTTGATATCTCGGCCAATTCTTTTTCCATTTGAAAATGAAAAACAGTTTAGGACAGTGTAAAACGTAGCCTGTCACAATTGATTTTGCCTGAAATATCACTTTAACCTTCTCTTTCAAGACAAAGTGGTTATATCAGGTAAAGGATTGGAGTAGAGATGGGGTGGCAACACTTATTTGGAGGTCCATAGATGCATACGGTCTTTTATGTGATACATTTTTGATCCTATCAGGCCCTGAATTTATGAACTAAATAAGAATACAAGCTAGAAATCTTATCCTTGATCTTTAGGCTTTTGGTAGTTATTAATTAATTTAAAAAAATGAATTAAGAAGTGATTCAAAGGTAATGTGCAGGCAGAAAAAGCTGATCTGTTCTAGTCCAGTTGGTTAAACTTACTGGATTGTAAGTTCAAGTCCCCCAGTGAGCAGCTCTTCAATTTAGCTGAATGGCATCCACAGTGTCGAATGACCATCCCTCCATCATTCTCAGTGGCTAGGCATGCCCGCAACATTCACTAAAATGAAGGGTATGTGCCATGGCACACCACAATTGCAGAAAATGTACCTGGATCAGTTGTCAGAGCACCTAGGAGTTCATGATATGGTAGCAATCTTACCATGAAATTGTAATATTTCCCCCTAAACCACTGTTTAAAATAGAAAGCTAAAACTGTTCATAAGGTAACCACATCCCCCATGCCAAAACCAGGATCCCCACCTGCATGAAAAAATATAGGAAGTCAGAAAATTTCAAAGCATTTGCCAACTGTACACCACTGCCAGTGATCAATAGAGTTAGCTTGGTAGGCCTACCCACCCTCTAACTCAATTGGCCGCTGAAGCCAGATGAAGTACCAGGTGAGTATTTTTCATGAATGTCTGCCTAAATATAAAGTTCAAGTAGACAGACATCTATAATCAGGATGCCCAAGACGGTAGATGATGTAGAGATTCTAGGGGCCACTGTGGGAAATTTGACTTGCTTTCAGTATAAGGTTTATTTTTGTCAACTACAGACTTCAGAGCCAGAGTGACATGAGGCTCTAATGCTTAACTTTATTTATTCTTGGGTTGGGTGGTCGCTCTCTCACATCCCTGGTACTTAATGTGAAACTGGGTGCTGCACATCTGTGTTCCAGTGTAGGAGGCCAGATTGAGGCACCTATAATCCTTGTACACAATAGTACAACCAGTGACAGTGGTGGCTAATCGCGGGGTTCCATTTTCCCTGGGGAGCATTTTGAGATAATATTTCTTTTGTCAGGTGTTACTGTGCACAGGAAACAACACCTGTTTTGTTAAAAATGGGTATTGTTTTGGTTAAACGTCACCATAATAAAATTTGTATATTAAAAATCATAAACCTATTTTTTTAATAGAATTAGCAAAAATTGGAATGTTTAACAGCTTTGCTATTCTATTCTTACACATCAAATATAACGTTACCTTTGAAACTAAAATGTAACTGTACTAAATGAAGTGTAAGCTTCTTGCCAATAGTTCAATTTTCATTTACGTTTGATGCCCTTCCAGTGCTGGTGATTTTTCTACAGATGGTCATGAAGTAATTTACTTATTTTATGTAAGAGTCGCCTGCAGAATTTAATCTCTTGTTCCATACTGTGCAGTAGATTAGACAGAATTTTTTTACTGCTTCAACAATAACAATGAGCCACTGTTTTAGTGGGAAGCTGAATGAAAATTGCATTTCCATTCTAATTATGAACAGGATACATGTGCCATCATTGTTAAAAAATGATTTGGGACTAATGTTAAGTTTATTCGAATTATCATTTCTAAACAACCTTTATTTTCTCTTTTAACCTTCAATCATGGCCATAAGTTTCTTTTTGTATTCTTTTTAATAACTGTATTTTTAGTCTTCTCTTTCATGGCTAGTGATTGTCTTTCTTTCCAGCCCTCAATAAATCTCTCTGAAATCTCATAACGTTGGTGATGTGTAGAAATGACAGGATGAATCCAATGAAATCACGGAAAGCTTTAGGTCCAGGGAGCTCTGCAGACCCGTGGATGGCTGTAGAACACCATTAAAATAGTTTTAGTGCTACCATACATCAGGACCTTGATGTGGCACATTGATCAGGTGGGAGCACTCTACCTTTTTAAAGGCAATATGTATCTCTAAAATCAGGGACTACAACTCTGTAAATCTTGTAAAACACTTAAAACAGGTAATCAGCCACGTGGAAAATAGAAGATGGAAGCATGCAGATGACAGATTTTTTTTCTTTTTTTTCTCCATGGAAATCTTCTTGTTTTTCATCAGAACCATTAAGTTAAACACTTTGTGAGATGTATTGTAAAACTCAGTTTGTACGCAATATTTGTAGCTTTGTGGCAGTAAAGAGTGAAAATCTGACACAGATATTGTTCAAAATATAATCAATGCAATTTCAGTTCAGAAATATGCTTATTGTACCAAATTAAACTGTATTTTATTCCTTAATGTCTCCAGGTAACTAAAAAACCAAAAAGGCATGTGTGCCTTCTGTGCCCCATAACTGTTCAAGCTCATTCCAGCAGCTGCAAATGTACCAAATCATGAGATTAAGTCCTGCACTATCCAGGCCCAAGTTCCTGTGACTGTGAAGAATAACTGCACCTTTGCCATCAGTCACAATGGTGCACTGCAATGGAAACTGGGTCTCAACACAGCCACTTAGAGTGGGTGTGCTAATGTCACTGACTAATTGCGGGGAGCAGACATTGATCTCAGAGGCTGCCCCCCCTTATCCTCTGTTACCGCACCAGTTGGGCCATAACATAAGCAGTGAACTCCTCCCCCCAGTCCACTGCAACAAATTCATTTCAACAACTGCAGCAGATTATGAGTAAACCACACGGGAACCCTAATTTAAAGACCTGTCTAAGCAAAAGAAATAGATAAAAAATGACTGGACTCTTTTTTTAATATGGAGCGATGGGGCAGCCTGATAACTCTGAGTTTGGGCCTGATAACTCTGAGCTTGGGCAACTTGATCCTCAACTCTTCTAGCTTCCACATCCCATGTGACTGTAAACAGCCCTGTTCTCCTGGCAAACAGAAATCAATACAAGGTTTAGACTGCCCTGCGGCTGCAAAACCCATGTTCAGTGCTATGATCCAGGTGCCCCTGTGTCAGTCTTCTGGCATTTGTCTACCATTTGCATGTACACCCAGGTGCATGAAACCCATTGTTGGAACAGTGTTTAAGAACAATGGAAACTGGATCATCAAGACACATGAAACAATAACCACTAGTAAGAACTTCAGCTATGTCATATTTAACCCATTTCTGCACAGAACTGCATCCTGGGGTCCTGTTAGATCAGATCTCTGGTGACTGAAGCCTTGCAAAATATCTTCAAAAGAAATTGTCCAGTCCAGTTGGCTTGACTTACTATTACAAATAAGCTTTGTTCTTTCAGTTTCTCAGTAACTATTGGTTTATAGTATAAATGGCTGTCCATAAAGGAGTGTAATTTGTCCTTCTGGATTAACTATTTTGATTCAGAAGATTCGCCCAATTTCTAAAGAAATTCAGAATCACCCAAATTGAATTTAAGAATTGCTCCTCTCTCTTAAAAAAATAAACTCACCTTCTCTGGATGGCATGGTGGCAGACAGACAGGCTGCCTCAAGCCCGATTCTAAGTGTGCTGGCTCCGGACAGCTTCCAGGCAGATAGGTGCAGAGGTGGGCTTTCTCCAGGCGGCTTCTCAGCAGGTGGGTGAGTGGACACATTCCGACAGGCTTCTTGGCGGCCAAGCATTTTATCGGGAGGTGGGTTGCAATCCGAACAGTTTCTTGGTGGGTGTGTGATGTCACTGTGAATGACAGTAAGGTCTAGGAAAGCACTGGTGATTGGACAGCAGAGCAGGGAGTGCTGCAGGTGATATTTTTTTTACCTATTTCAGGAAAAAATATGATTGCTACAAATCACATAAAATCCAAACAAATTTATATTGGGGTTGGATGTATTTTTCCCTGAAATTCTCAGCAAATCCCTGTTAAGAAAACAATATTTTCCATGCTCGTAATTATCTTGTTGAATTATCATATCTCATTCCATTGAAAATGTATTACTGTGGTATACCACTACAAGTATACAAAGAGAGGGGAAGTGCCCATTCCCCCAGAGACTTATTGCACACACCCATAAATTATATATAAAAATATAAATTTATTAAATCAATTTGACATAAATAAATCACAGCTAAGACATTATTTAAAAAACATAGAAGACAAACTAATTGCTAATCTACCATAAGAGGGGGCTGTTGTTACGAGCTGTGATGAGCATCACTATATTCTATATATTACACAAATCAATAAATCCTATTATCAATACAATGTGCTAAAAAATAACCACTATATTTAAAGTGCCATGTGCAACAGCTAAAGTGCTTCAATCAAATTGAAGAGACATGATACAGACCATGTCAAATTATTTCAAAACCAATATATACACAGAGGAGAACAAAACAGCAGAAAAAAAATAGTGCTACTTATCTTATTGTGATGCCAACATGCAAGCGCCCCCCCCCCCCCCCGACAAGCCCACGCGTTCCAAGACAATCCTGTCTCTTTTTCAAGGCAGAGTGCTCAGCAGGAGGGTGCTGCAAGTCCCCCCCTTTTTATGTACCCACCGGCCTCTGTTCCCCCGCAGCTCTGATTGAAAGCCGGTGAGCGGCGGACGCACCCCAGCTGGAAGTGCGTCACGCCACCCAACCTGGAAATGACGTCATCCGCGTTCCAGCCTGGAACTCAGAAGTGCGTCTGAGAAGCGCTCTGTCGAGATGGGCCCACCCTCCCCCTGCAGCAGGGCGGTATCAGTGGCTCATCTCACACAGTGTGCGGCGCGGGAATCTCTATACCTACCTGGGCCATATGTTTTCTTTTTTCTCTTAAGTGGCTAATGAGGCCTTTTTTATAAGTTCTGTATATGTGAGTCACACATTGCTTGCAGTCTGTTTAGGCCAGGCAGTGGATGTCAAAAGTGGCCTTGAAATGGTTTATCCCCATTATCTCCTGGGTTTCCTCCATCTTTGTGTCCTCCCTTTTCTCTGTTTCCCTTTCCCACTCCTCTCTCCATCTGTACCCTCAAAATATTATGGGCTTTCTCAAACTGCCCCCAAAAAATTGAGATACCGTTTGTGTAGGGCATCATGGTTTTTGAGGCCCGATCTGATATACCACAAGCCGGTTCAGTCGTCCCTATTAAGAAGAGAATAGAAGCCCCCGGGCAATGGATAGATGAATTTTAAATGTACCTGCCGTGGTGACTATATGTCATAGGATAGGGCTGCCCAATACTGTGTCAACATCAGGCTTAAGAACAAATAGTTAAAGACGCCAGTATAGAAAATATTTATTGGTTTAATATTGTATTGTAATACCATATGCATATAGTCCATAATAGGTCTCATGTTAGTTATTTGTGTTTTTTGTCAATACTGTCATGGGAGTGAGCAAGCCTGCCGGGTTGTACTCACCTTCCTCGGTCCCGGTCCCGCACCGCACACTGTGTGAGATGAGTCACTGATACCTCCCTGCTGCAGGGGGAGGGTGGGCCCATCTCGACAGAGCGCTTCTCAGACGCACTTCTGCGTTTCGATGACGTCATTTCCGGGTTGGGCGGCGTGACGCACTTCCGGCCGGGGTGCGCCTGCGGCTCACCGGCTTTCAATCAGAGCTGCGGGGGAACGGAGGCAGGTGGATACATAAAAAGGGGGGACTTGCAGCACCCTCCTGCTGAGCACTCTGCCTTGAAAAAGAGACAGGATTGTCTCGGAATGCGTGGGCTTGTCGGGGGGGGCGCTTGCTGGTTGGCATCACAATAAGATAAGTAGCACTTTTTTTTTCTGCTGTTTTGTTCTCCTCTGTGTATATATTGGTTTTGAAATAATTTGACATGGTCTGTATCATGTCTCTTCAATTTGATTGATGCACTTTAGCTGTTGCACATGGCACTTTAAATATAGTGGTTATTTTTAGCACATTGTATTGATAATAGGATTTATTGATTTGTGTAATATATAGAATATAGTGATGCTCATCACAGCTCGGAACAACAGCCCCCTCTTATGGCAGATTAGCAATTAGTTTGTCTTCTATGGCCCTTATTTAAGAAGGGATAGCGTCAGGTAGTGGCTGGTTAATGACAGGTAGCGACAGGTAGCGACTGGTGAACGCCGGACACGGCACGCAATTACACATTTATCAAGCAGAATCTGTTTAGTGACTGGGATAGCGCCATGTAGCGTCTGATTCATCATTTTCACAGCCTCAGCGCACAGTGCCAGCGTTCAGCCTTGCACATCGCCAGGTATGTCCTCTCGCTACCTGTCGCTCTCCCATACATTTCAATGGACGATCCTTTTCTTCTCTTTAAACAGGGTTTTTTTTTTTTTTTCAAAAAAATCACAAATAATTCTTTGACCTCTTCTGTCATTGAAATAGCAGTTTTTTCATATTTTTTTTCATTTTTTATATATTTCCTCAGAAATGACATTACAGGTCTGGCATTAAAGTGTTCATGTTACAATGTTGTTACAATGTAATTCCATATGTTTTTGCTTTGTTACTAGTTGATAGATGCTTGAAAACACACTTTAAACACACCGTCTCCTGCGCTCTGGGCTTCAAACAAGTATTTTTCAGCGCCCGAGATTTGTGAGGCTGTAATTTTGCTGAATATGGTCGGTCGCTATGAGCAGTCGCTAACATGCGCTCCCATACAGCGCTGTACTGGTCAAATAGCGACTCCTCACAATGTATTCAACATTCCTGAACAGCGACCGAGTCACTATAAAGTAGCGACCCACAGCCGAGCACTGCGACTATTAGCGGGCGCTCTGAAAATGCCTGCTACAGACGCTCATCTGTCGCTACCTGCCGCTAATGATGAATCAGCCTCCCCGTTTTTGAAATAATGTCTTAGCTGTGATTTATTTATGTCAAATTGATTTAATACATTTATATTTTTATATATAATTTATGGGTGTGTGCAATAAGTCTCTGGAACTTTTCTGGGGGAATTAATGGGCACTTTCCCCTTTCTTTGTAAACTTGCATATGTAGATTGTATCCAGAGCACTGCACCACAAGTACTGTGTAAATAGTTTGGTGCCACCTCTCACCCTAGTGTTTTCTTAGTGGTATACCACTATCTTGAAAGAAATGGCAATCTGGATTTTTATTAAATAGTTGCCATTTACTAAAAGCAGTAGAAACTTGACAAGGCCCGATTGCATTATAGGTACATTTTATGTCTTACTTCTTATTTGTTAAGTGAAACAAACTTTTACTTTAAGTAAAGATATTAATAATTTGTTTCTGTTCACAAGCAGAATATATTTCATGTTCTAAATAAGTAAATATCTTCAGCTGGAATGTCACTAATGAACCTTTAGGGTGGCAGTACCCTCAATTAAGTTTTAAATCATCTCAAAGGAGAAATTTGCAATATTAAAACACTTTTAATAAGGATGCACCACTGTCAAACCCAATTTTCCAGAGCAACTGTGCATACAATCAGTTACTCACCAGGCTCACTTTGTCTTGGAGAAGAAAATGTTAGGAATGTAGAAAGTCTAATGAGGAATAAATGTATTGAGAATCGATGGTTATACTTTCTTAAATTTTGATGTGTGTTGCCATCCTATTAAAACAGACTGCACTTGAAGAGGAATAATTATATTTTCTCACTAATGTAATGAAGAAAAAGATGAAAAGAGACCGCGCCAAAACTTGGACATCTTAAAAAAAATGTGAGACTTTGTGTCATGATTTAATTTTAATGTTACAAAGCTGATGAAAAATGTAATAAGTTACACTTATGAAATTAAAAACTATCCACGTTTTAGACCCATGGGACAAACTGATGTATAGATAGATAGATAGATAGATAGATAGATAGATAACTCTGCGTAGACCAGTAACCTATTGTAGGATGAACTTCAGTGTAGTATACAGAACATAGGCATGGCTGCAAGAGGCTAGACAAATAAAGGGACAAACAGTTCATAGAGTGTTGACATGAAATACTTTTTAAGCCAAATACAATTAAAAAAGCATTATACATTTAACCTTACCATTAGAGATGAGCGAACTTCTCAAAAATTCGATTCGGGCGATTCGGGTTCGTCTGAATCGAACTTTAGCTAATCTCTGGTGGGAGCGTGGAGGCTGGCTGCGCTGTCAGCGGGCGGCGGAAGCCGGCTTCCGCCGCCCGCTGACAGCGCAGCTGCCCTCCCCGCTCCCACCAAGCCCTGAAATGGAAAAAAAATGCTGGCATGGTGGGAGCGGGCAGGCCGGCTGCGCTTTCAGCGGACGGCGGAAGCCGGCTTCCGCCGCCCGCTGACAGCGCAGCCGGCCTCCCCGCTCCCCCTATACAGCAAACACTTACCGGCATGGTGGGAGCGGGGAGGCCGGCTGCGCTGTCAGCTGTCATCAGAGGACGCGTCATCAGAGGAAGCCGGCTTCCTCTGATGACGCGTCCTCTGATGACAGCTGACAGCGCAGCCGGCCTCCACGCTCCCACCATGCCGGTAAGTGTTTGCTGAAATAAAAAAATGGCGGCATGGTGGGAGCGTGGAGGCCGGTTGCGCTGCCAGCGGGCGGTGAAAGCCGGCTTCCGCCGCCCGCTGGCAGCACAGCCGGTCTCCCCGCTCCCACCATGCCGGCATTTTTTTTTTTAATTTCAGGGAAAATTCGGTCAGCACGAACCACAAAAATTTCGGGTTCGTGCTGAATCAAATTTTCCCTGAAATTCGGAGCGAATTCAGGTTCGTTAGAACTGATTCGCTCATCCCTACTTACCATACTTTGACACCTGGAAGTTGAATCCACCAAAGTCTTATGTTCAGAATAGTAGCCCCTTCAAATACGGAGCTGATAGCACATCCCTTGGTCCACCTTGTGTGCGTCCCCACTGCTTCCAGTCGCTATGAAGCAGGATCTCTCACTTATTAGCAACATGGGGCACACCACATTTGGTTAAAGCCTCATGATGTACATTTAACACAGTATTAGGACATGGAAACGACTTTCATGAAAAACTTCATTTACATGCAATTACTAGCAACCCTCCCATTGATTTTTTAACAGAATAGACTAGATAACCATCTTTTATAGTGTCACAAAAAAGATGTCCATCTTGTCACACACCTCACAATATAATGAGCTATGTGAAAAGCTAAGAAAGGGCACATCTGTATATAAGAGGTGGACAAATGAAAACATGCAATAAGCCAATCAGGGGCCTACTGTCAGCACTAGAGCTGACAACACAGGATAGATTACATTTCAACCATGGTGATTGAGTCTGTAGACTGTAAGACATGGAATGTTTTTGTGGTAGTATAAAAAACTCTTATTCTCAAAAAAGGATTTATGTGGGAGTTATCCATTAATGTGAAAACGAGGTTGCTATTCCCACTTTAGTCACTAAATAGGAGTATAAGACCACAAATGAAAAGAGAATGTAAGTCAGACTCTCAGAATTATAACTCATAGTTGCCCTTTAGTATGATAAGATAAATTTGGGGAACAACAGGAGACTGCTGAGATTGGTTGGGAGGTTTTTGGAGGAAAACTACAAGCAACATTATATAAGAGCAGACGTATTATAAGCTGAAGCCAGATAGATGGACAGAGAGATCATCCATAACCATGCAAATGGGAAGAATAGTGTAGCCTCTTGCATAAGACATCTGGTTGGGCTTCTATAAAGACAAGGCCCAAGTGCAGTTGGAAGTAAGTGTGAAAATGTGGATGTAGTGCTAGCCGAGCCGAGCTGAGTGTTAGAGAGAGCTGAGGTCTATGCAGAGAGAGTTGAGGTCCATGCAGGAAAAAAACCTGTGGGGTCCTGGCGTGGATGTGACAGAGGAGGTGCCCCTTAGGAGTAGAGAGTATCCAAGGGTATGAATAGAAGATTTACATGACCATGCATCATATCATATTATACATATAAGACTTGATTCAGAGAGACAAAAAAAGACAGTAGTTTTAGTGCCGATCTGTTTTTTTTTTTTTTTTAATTTTCCTGCTCTCGTATGAGTGTGCAAGCGATTCTATGCATGCATTGCTAACCTTCAGTAAAGTTTCCGGCCACTCGTATGCCAGAGTACGAGTACGAGGATGTCATTTTCCAGCGTGACTTTTCTGTTTCATTTTCTCATATTACAACGTCGGCTTTTGATTTTGCCCTTTTTCCATCGTCTCCTTCCACGAATCCTTTACGTTTCCCGATAGATTCGGATTTCATTTTACCATAAATAATCGTCCGGACGTAAATCCTTACGATCTTGCGCCTGCGCACTACAAACTTAACTCATTAAAGTGCTCGCCTACATATTTGGCTTACTCACTTCTGCTATAATGCTTAGCTAAATCACTTTGCGCAATCCTACATCTTCCATGTATGATCCCTAAAACTTACCCAAACCTCTTTGCGCAATCCTACATCTTCCAAGTATGACCCTTAAACCTCACCCAAACCACTTCCCGGTTAGGTTATTCATCTATTTTAGGCCCCTAAAACTTACCCAAACCACTTCCAGGTTAGGTTCTTCATCCCTTTTAGGCCCCTAAAACTTACCCAAACCACTTCCCGGTTAGGTTCTTCTTCCATTTTTGGCCCCTAAAACTTACCCAAACCACTTCCCGGTTAGGTTCTTCATCCATTTTAGGCTAATGCCATTGACAATGACTTGATGTATCTGGGTGATCATGTCAACTACCACATACTACAAAGAATGACATTACAACTTACTTGGTTGGTGGCCGACGGATGCCTCGTTGGGGACAACCCTCCGTCCTGGGCCCTGCCACTTCTGTGAAGTAGAGGCTGTATAGACATGGCAAATAGGGTCACTTATAATGTAATTATATAATGTAATCAAATGTCTATTTCAATGTGTGTGTCACATCACTCACCTTCTCCCTGTGCCTCCTGGGCGAGATCTGCTGCATCCTCCACATCTTCACCCGCTCCAGAAGCATCTAGAAAAACAGATTAAGGGAATCAGCTTGGTTGTAAATAGCATGTATGTGTGTGCGGTTACATAAAGAGTCACATACCAGAGGCTCCCGCCTGCGTCGCTGGGTACGACTGCCTGCCCACGGCGTGCCGCCCCTCCTCTGTGGTAAGGTCCAGGGGCTAGTCGGAGGACCCTAAGGAAGAGGGGTAGGACCTTCGCCCTGGAGATCCACCACCTTCACTGCAGATTCATGCAGCACTGGTCGGCCTGTGCACCTCCGGGTGCATCGGATTCGGACTCCATTTCCAACACTAGAAAAGAAAAGCATTTTTAAATAAAGGCCTAACTTTTGTTGTAGTTACATCTTGCATGCAATCGCTATGTACTTACTAGGGAAATGGAGTCCGAAAATGCACCGCACACGGGGCATGTGCAGCCATTTCAGGTCCGACCAATGCTGCATGATCTGAGTATGGGTGAAGGTGGTGTCTGTCTGTTGTTGGATTCTGGAAACTATCTCCAGGGCGACGGTCCACTTCTCAAATGAGTTGGGCAGGTAGTCATACCTGCGCTCCAGCATCGTCTACAAAACACAAAATAAACATAGGATTTAGATTAAAGTGCCTACTAATATCTGTCACAAATCGATCATTTCACTAAATGACAATAAGAGACAAATTTCTAGCCTAATACTATCCTTGTAGCTGGCATAAGTGTGGCTTCGCACATGTGGGCCCTAACTTTTGCACAAAGTTTTAGACACTTTTAAACAAAGCGTTTCTTGCTGCGCTTCCTTAAGGCCTAAGCATGCATTTAGATGGCAAATCAAAGGCATTAAAAGACACTTACAAGACACTTACAAGCATGATGATCTCTTCTTGTTGGCGGGTGAAGATTGTGGGCGCCATCTTTCCTCTTGTCTGCAGCAGATAAATTATGCCCCACCGGTTTCCGGGTTCCGCACGGCTGGATGAACGGCTGTATGCATGCGTACGCGAGCGCGTAAGCGTCAGACCCCGGCATTCTAATTTAAAGGGTCCGGGACACACAGTTCATTCTCTTTCTGAGTCTCAACATTATGGCACCCAAAAAGAATATGCCAAAAGCAGCAAAGGACGCCAGCAGCAGCAGCAAACAGCCATCAAAAGGCAGGAGCCTTATGCAGGGCCAACAACTCACTCCCAGATGCCCAAAAGTAAGCTGCAGGCAACCCGCAGTGCTGAACCAAAGACAACTAAAACAACCAAAAAAAGGAGCCAGCGGGCAAGAGGAAGCCACAGGCCAGCAAGGCAACAACAACGGCCGCAAAAAAAGATACCAAGAGAGTGCGAAGCCCCAGCCCCCCAGGTCCCCATCACCCCACCCACGTGTCTCCCAAGCCAAGGCTAAAAAGAGAACACACCGGGAAAGAAGCCCCAGCAGCTCTAGCTCTCCATCACCACCACTCGCATGTGTTGAAAAATATTGCAAGAGCCAAAGGCACCGGCAAAGAAGGCCAAGAAGCACCAGCAGACCGAGCTCGGCATCACCATCACCCACACGTGGCCACAAATCTCATGGCAAGAAGGCAAGGCACCGCCCAAGAAGCCCAAGGTCGCCATCCCCACCCACACAGGTCTCAAAATCCTCTGCCAAGAGGGCAAGGCACCGGCAAAGAAGCCAAAGCTCTGGCTCACCCCTGGACCGGCCTACTACCTCCAAGGGGCATGCTACTTCTAAGGGCCCACAGAGGCCCCAAGCCCGACTTCTTCAAGCACACCCTCTCCTCCTCGGCCACATTCTCCACCGGCACAGGTGGCAAGGTACTCATCATATGCCACATCTACACCTGCTACTTCAGTGGCCACCCAGCCACAAACACCCAGTCCCTTTCCTAGTCCTGTTCTATCTCCAGCCAGCCAGCAGTCATTAATTTCACCCCAACACAGCCAGGCCAGAATGTCCCCTGATTTGCCTGCAAACAATGAGGAGCCACAATCTCAAGCAACAGGGCGCACATTGCGCAGAGGCCACTTGAGTGGCAGGTTTGGGGAGGCCCAAACTCTGGCATTGGCTAGTGGGCTCACCTTGCATTATGATGAGCTATATGGGCGCAAATCAAAAGCTACCAGCAAACAGCACAAAGCAGAAATTTTGGAGGAGCTCACCAGACAGGTCAATGCAGCGGGGGAAGAGCTAAAAGATGTGGAGCAGATTCAAAGGAAAATATCGGACCTCAAATATGCAGCACGGAAGAAAATAAACGGCGTCATTACAGGTACATATATATACTTTGTGGATTTGTCTTCTTCTTGTATTGTCACCATTTTGCTTAATGTGTCAAACTATCTTTTTCAGCTTGCAAACTGGCGGAGGCTTCCCCACTAAACTGCAATTTACCCAGGCTGAGGAGACGGTGCTGGGCCTGCTACATCCCGTGGCCTTAGAGGGACACTCGGGCCGACTGGACACCGACATCCTGCGGGTTAGTAATGTTAGTGTGTATGTGAAATGTGAGCTACGTGTAAAATGAGGCTCCAAAGCATATATTAACACATGCCCCTAGGTTGTGCCTTGTAGTGGAGGTAACAATTTGACCAGGGTGTGTCATGTCTGTGGACTGATCATTTGCTAATTTGCTTGCCCATACATGACCTTTGAGAGTCTTTCGGAACAGTATTAAAGTATTGAGATTAGCAAAGGACTGCCTGTTATGTGTTTCTAGTCAATCACATCCAACACTTCCATCTTTATCTGTAGGCTATTTGGGTTTGAGTTGTGCTTTGGTCTGAAAGACTTGATCTGGGGTGATTGAAAGGTGTACCTAGAAAGAATGGCAACCAGCATAATCTTAGTGCAAATGCTATTTGCAAGCTGAGTGTGGTCCCCTAATGGGCTTTTAGGGATGTGTGAAGCCTCAGAAGGTGTTGGGTTAAGGTGACCACTGTGTATGTACTTGGTGACTAATACATCTGGGTTTTATGGGCATCCACCATTTTAAGGCCTATTTGGCCTGTATCTGCTCCACATCTTTGCTCTACATCCCCACTGTATTGACCTGTCTGGTGAGCCCGACCAATATACCCTTTTGGTATGGCTTTGCTTGTATGCTTTTGATTTGCGCCCATATAGCTCATTAGAGTGCTGAGGTAGCCCACTAGCCAATGCTGGAGCTCAAGCCTCACTGAACCTGCCACTCAAGCTGTTGCCCTGCAGGCTTGGGCCTAATTGGTTCTGGATCCTCCTGTTTGTAGGCGTGATTGGGGGACATTCTGGCCTGGAAAACTACTACCTTGATTCCTGGCTGAGATTGAACTGGACTTGGATTGGGAATGGGGGTTCTGGTTTGGGTGGGCCACTGAGTAACAGGTGTAGATGTGGCATAGGTATGGCTGCTTTCCACCTGTGCCTGTGGCAAATGTGGCCAAGCCGGAGAGTCTGTGGCCCTATTTGTTGGCTAAAAAATCTGGACATGCCAATGCTTGTCAGATATGTGTGTGTATTTAATTTTTGATGTACACTTTGGCCTGGAGGGCATAACTTTTAAACTCCTGCCTGTGGCCAATTGCTATGTGGCATGATTTGTCAAAAATGGAATTTGTTGTTTTACCATGTATTTACATGAACTATGGGAGTGACCACCAACTCCAATGTTTGCTTTGAAAATAAACCAAAATTATTTTGACTTGACCTATTGTTGACTAAGTTGACGCCTTAATGTATTTTTTGGATAAAAATGACTTAAAGTTTGCACAAACAAATTGGGCCCAAAAAAGCCATGAGTCTAAAATCAGGTGTGAGATTTTTATTAATGACTTCATTACTATTTTGGACAGTAACAAACAAAAATACAAAAAAGCCCAAAAAAAAATTAAATAGCAATCAATAAAGGGACAAAACAAACACAGGCACAACACATTAAGAAAAATGTGTGGAAATCAAATTTGAAGGAACGGCTTGGCCAGACGCACTAGCTGTGCCACGGTAGTGGTCCTCTGGGTCATCGCTGGGTGGAGAGGGGGGCAAATCCCTATACCGTGGGACACGCTGCATGATGGCATAATTATGCAACACAGCAGGCCAGTATTATATCGATGACCTTCTTGGGGTCATACTGTAGTGCCCCCCCCGGTATGGTCCAAGCATCAAAAATGGGTTTTTAATAGGCCAAACGCCCTCTCCACCACGGCCCTGGTCTTCCTGTGTGCCCGATTGTATGCATCCTGGGCGGCATTCTGTGGCCGAAGGACAGGCGTCAGCAGCCAGGGAAGCAGTGGATAGCCTGAATCACCTGAAAAAAATTAAAAAGAATAGCATCAATTACACATTACTCCCTAAATTGAATCCAAAAAACGGTCCTTCCACATGACTAAGAGCCTATGTTTCATTTGAGCAACACCCTGAGCATACAGATTGCGCTGCCCAAAATAAACCCTAACCCCATCTAATGGATGTTGGGACAATTTAAACATCAAAGATGGCGGATGATGGCCAATCAGGCAGACTGCTAACAGGTATTGGTTTAGGACTGTGCGGCTCAGCATTCTTGGATGTCTTAAATTTTCAGGACCCCGTATCTGCTTTGTCTTAGGCAAAAACAGCTCTAACCCGGCCCCTGCACTTTATCCCGCTCTCCTCTACTCAGTAAGTGTAATGCATCTAAGCAAAGATGCTGCAGACCCTCTAATAAAGTCAAGAACATAATTACAGCCGAGTGTGGGGAAGCCTAATAATTAATTTAATAGAAAGTAGAATTTGTCAATTTGGAAATGCCGGACAAACGTTTGTCAAGGCTTTGTTGTTTGATAAATGTAATGGTTAAGGTCGTGTTTCACATGTAAACAAGGGGTACAAATAGGCATACATTGAAAAGTAAATGACCTTCTTGGCGTCAACTTACCAAGGAGCCATCCACCGGAGAATTCTCCAGACTCAAACCGACCGTACAATCCAGATCTTCTAAGAATGTAGGCGTCATGGGATGAGCCTGGGAACCAGGCGAGGACACTAAGGAACCGCATGTCCGGGGCCACCACTGCTTGGACATTCAGGGAGTGGCCCATTTTGCGGTTCCTGGGATAAAAGAAATAAAAACCTGTGGCACAATACAAATAACACTAACCAAGTACATAAGTATATTGTAACCCAAAAAAGGATATGTATTTTGGATCAAGTAAAGATTAAATTGTATTTGGCTATTTAAGGTCCACATTAAAATGTTTCCCTTTGGGCCACATGAGAAAAATGTGAGAGCCTAAATACGGCCCATTGTTTCCCAGGGACAATTTACAAGGAGAGATTTTGCAAGGGGGGATTTTGAAAAATGAAAAAAAAAAATAAGTAAACTATATTAAAAAATGACAGATTGTACTTGCCTGTAGATATACTCATCGGCTGCCGGAGGCACCAGAGCAACGTGGGTGCAGTCAATGGCACCCATGACGTTGGGCATGTCGGCGATGTTAAAAAATGCCAGCTTAATCGCGTTCCTGGCTACTATGTCCTCAGGAAAACAAATATATTTCCGAGTAATGGTAGCCATGCCTTCCAAAAACTTGGATAGCGCGCGGCTCAGCGTAGGCTGGGAGATCCCCACGGAGAGGGCACCCAGCCTCTGGAATGAGCCGTTCGCCAAAAATTGCAGGCAGCCAAGCATTTTGGTCATACCTGAAATTGCTTGCCCCTTCCTTGTGGTGTGGGCTAACCATGGCCGCAGCTCACTATACAACTTATGGAGGAAAGCACGATTAAGCCTGGTGAGCTCGAACAGCTCAATGTCATGCATGCCATCGATGTGCATGCCTCGCCGGTGCAATCTGGTCTCAGCCCTCCGGACAATTTCAATGCCCATGAGCTGCAGATCCTCATGCTCCTCAAATACACTAGAGTCATCCATAGCTGCTGGTCTCAAGGTCAAAATGGTCCCGTAAGGGGATCGCAAAGGAAACAGGTTTATAGGATGGTGGTCCGTCGGCAATCAGCTCTCTGAATGAGACGCAAGCCCATACCAATAACGTAAGTTATCTGAACGAACAAAAAAGATCAGATTTTGATGGGAAAATTATCCGAACTAACGCAAATGATCCGATTTGCTTTCGTTCATAGAAAACGCATATACGCATTTGCCCGAACGTTCCTACGAATGAAAAATTAACGAAAAAAAACAAAACAAGACAAACACACACAAAAACTTTCACAGACAGCTACGGAAGTCCAGATAAATGTGCCTCTGAATTGAGCCTATAGTTCAGGAGCACAGTATCCCAAGACACAATGACAATATTTGCGTGGTGTGCTTCCATTAAAAACAGGTCAAAATACTATTGATCATTCATGATAGACTTTGGAAGAACATGATAGACTTTGAAAGAACTAAGAATAATGCAATTTTCCTCTGCACTCAATGTAAAACTAGAATGTGCCTGTAGCTTGAATTAATAGGGCATAGGAACAGTGCTATGTGAGGAGCCAGGCTCGCAATACTTCAGGTGAGAATTTCTTTTGGTGTGCCTACACTAAGCATTCAGTTCCAATTTCATCATTTTATTTTGTAATTACTACACCTGTGTGTCAATGTGGAGATCTGAAAAACCTGAACTACAGGTTGCCCAAAAGGAGAGGGTTGGGGAACATTGCTCTAACTGATAAGTGGCAATTTAAAGCTGACCTAGCCCTAGTCTGAGCTGTCTGTGATAGCATTAAGTCCTGTAACTGCTGTGGGTGTAAAACTTTGCTGTTCTCAATCTGTTACTGATAAATCAGATGCAGAGAAATGTCCTGATTGTTGAACTCAATTTGCTGTTTAGTTAGTATATGAAAAATATCAAGTGAAGTCCAGCTTGAAGTGAAGTCCAACTTGAAGGGATCCTTTTATTGCTTCGGTTTATTAATACCCATACTGTTACAATTCCATACCGTTACAAAAAAATCTAGGAACAGGTGCTATGGGTTTTTTTTCCTCTTTTGCCTTTGGTTCTTTACAATTTCTTGCTATTCTTTTGCCTCACTTACCTGGACTGGGACCCCCTCCAAGAATAATTGTTTGTCTGGGTTGTGGCTACTAGGGCCCTTCTTCCTAACCTTAATCTTGTTTCTGCACGTCTTCTTCTAATTCTAGTTTGGGGTGTTGGTTTTGTTTTGCTTAGGTTTAGTCCCTACATGTTGATCTCACATTGAACCTATCAAAAACATCCATACCCATTGTATTCAGCCTGCCTACCACCCAAAAAATCCTTCTATGTATGCCATGGATATACCTTGAAAAAATAAAGCTAAATCGGAATATCAGATACTTTGCGATGATTTCTATGGGTTACAATGTCTACAAGAAAATGCTGCTTTTCACAGTCATGTGGCAATATACTTTGAATGCAACACTGAATTTCTAATAAAAGTTCCTAGTTTATTTAATGCACCATACCATTCTAAAGTTGAATAATATTTTGGGTTACATTCGCATTTTATTTCTTAGTAATTGTGATTGCTCATACAATTCAAGCATTTATACATTTAGGTAAGCTATATCACTTGCTCTCCTATCAGCCAAGATTTTGTTTAACATGCCTTAAAGTCATTCTAGTTTAAATTCATGCCCATATTCATGATTCCTCTTTAGCTCCTCAGGGAGAGATGGGTATAAAAGCCACACACAAATGCTTGTAAACTTAGCATGCTGTTAGCTTCAAAGAATAGTTGCTTGAAAACACTTGCTACTTCGCTCGCAGCCCGCATTGAGTCGTTGTTCTAGATGTTCGCATTTAGGAATAACATTATAATGTTCTCTTTGAAACCTCCCAGAATGATCAGCCCATCATAAAAATTGTGATTGCACAGCAGCCATAGTTGAAAAAGTAAAATTCACCATGTATTTACGATGAAATGTCAGGTCTCTGCTGCCACTGTTTTATCTGGCCTCATTAAAAACAAAAACTGTCCCACGTATAACTGCTGTAACTCTGTGATTAGGAAGCAAGATAGATGCTTAGTGGTATATAAATAAGTTATACATTTGAGGCATTGTTAAGCAACCTGTAGTAAATAATACAGCTGTTTATAGCCTGGAAAAGTCAATTTATAATGATGTGAGGAGACTCATTTTAGGTATATTTACCACTAAAAAATTGTGAATAAATACAATCAAGGTATCAGCTGGTGAGATCAGGGAACAGCAGTGGAATCCTGTGGTTAGCAAAGCTGGAATACAATGAGTACCAAAAAAGGTCGCCATTCATAGCTAACCAAGGTATTCATTAGTTAGTATGTATTAAATCATACCAGAAAATTCTAAATATCTATATTCCTTGATTCAGAGGGAGCTTGCACTGGTTGCACTATAGAAACTCCTAGAACACAAAGAGTGGGTCCTGTTACCAGTGGGTGCACAAAGTTATACTTTTCTGCTTTCTATACCTCTGGGCTACATATCCTTTTAGAAGCATCTATCATTCCATAAGCCAGATATTACATTGAATCTAAAGATGCAGCTTACAGAATAATATGGTACTGGCGATGTGCAAAATACTGTTTCCCACCCAAACTGTACCTGACAGATTACATTTTTTACCTACCTACTGGTGGAAGGGGGCACCAGTTTGGTTGCTTTAGTGTCCCTCACAGCACTCCTAAAAAATTCAAGCCAAACCAAAACTATGCTTATATAATTGTGCTTGGAATGCATTCTAGTGTCCTAACAACATATCATTTTTTATATAAAAAAAATGATGGATACCTGAATTCTAGCAGCCTGTGACAGCAACACTGAATGAAAACAATTTAAACCCCTCCCTAGAGATACCAACACAAGCCCATATATTGTTTAAACCTGTAAAGGAAGAGCAACTCTCACCAGATGGCTTACTTATCATTGGTTTCGATATCGACACCATTTTGTTGTGTAGATGTGGCAAAATGATGTAATAGTCCCAAAAGGTTGCAATTTATTGACACCTATTGCTGGCATATTACTAGAGGCTTGCTGTTGGTTAAACATATTTAAGTCATTTAACAAGAGGTCTATTTTGAACTGCAAAAATATTAATAGTAATGGTAATAATATTGGTCGTTGCCCACACAATAGGCCCACTTAATTCAGGATACAATCTTGCAATTTTGTAATCACTCCAGTGCATTTTGGGTAGAAACATCTTATCCCATGAACACTTTATAGAAGTATATCATGTTTATTGCCTTTTCATGTAAAAAGTTGTTAAATATTTACGTTTAACCTAAAATTGGCTTGTGAAATAGCTGTAAAAATGATGAGTGATTCTGTTGTTTGGGATGGGAGGATATAGTGCAAGAGGATTAGATCACACTATTCAAATTAGTCCCAGGGTTTGGAGTTGTGAGCTGTCTTGTAGCTTAGGTTTCCCGTAGGACAGGTCAACCAGATAAAGTGAACTAGGCTTCTTAAGCATGTGCCTGGCTTGTCAAAAGGGGTCTTTGAGACCATCAATGTGCGTGAATGTCCCAAGGACATTGTACAAAATGAACAAGCTGAGGCAATGCCTGGCATTGAAATAAGTCATTATAATAGCAATGGATCGCTGTCCACCTATTTTCTTGCAAACTGTGAACAACTTGAGTTGTGAACAAATAGATGTGTGTGAGAACATTTAACTACTACTATGTAACAGTACAAGCTTGGAGAGCTGGACACCATGCTGCCTGCTGTGGTAGAAACTTCTACTTATTTTTAACAGAGTGTTTCTTTTAATCATGTTACATTCATTTAAATCTGTCTTTAGAAAGCTCAGCATGGTCTTTTGTGCATGAAGCACAGATATGCCCCAACTAGCCCAAGCTGGGGCATGCATGCAAATACACTTGGAATGGGGACTCATTTGGATTGGAAGAAATAGTAACAGTGCCTTATGAGATTTACATATGTGTTTTTCAGATTTAGGTAAGCATTAAATACAGATGTGTTATTGGACCTTGCTTGAATTTTGCTCATTTTCACATGGTATCTGTTTATCACAGTATCATGATATTGTAACTAAATCCCTTAAAGGTTCTATTTACATAGCAAGCACCTGCAGATCTCCTGTAAACTTACATTAGAGCAGACTGGACAACCTTCTTGTGACAAAATATCATAACAAACTTTGTAGTCCGATGGCTGGTCAGAAATCTGGCTCCTAGTACAGGGAGATCTCTTTGGGGTTTATTCATCAAGGGATAGCGGCAGGTAGTGCCTCATAGCGGCAGACAGCATCTGGTGAAAACCGGGGGCTGTACGCAAAACCACATTTATGAAAGCAATTCTGGTGAGCGACTCTAACAGCGCCATGTAGCGTATGATTCATCATTACAGATGGCTCAGCGTATAGCGCCAGAGATTTAGCTTCCAGAGCGCCAGGTTATACCTGTCGCTACCTGTCACATTCCCATACATTTCAATTCCTTTTCTTCTGTTTAAACAGGGTTTTCTGTTTTTAATATTTTTTTTTTCTCTCAAATATTTTTTAAAACATTTTTGATTTTTTATATTTACATGCAGAATTGTCATTACAGGTCTGGCATTAAAGTATTAATGTCACAATGTTACAACAATACAATTCCATGTGTTTTCGCTTTGTTACTGGTGGATATGTGTTCAAAAACAGCGACCAGATCCAGAGTGCCGACGCTGTGAGTCTGTTTTTTTGTTGATTATGGTGTGAGCTGCTGAGAGTCGGTAGTACTGAGCTGGCGCTACCTTTCACTCCCTGCAAAGCTGTACTGGTGTTACACCCAACATCTCATTCATCAATGCGGGCTAGGTTACTACATCGACTGAGGTGCTCTGTTACAGCACCCGATAGTTAACACAGCGTATACTAGCGATCGCTCTTAGGCCCTTATTTATGAAGGAATAGCGACAGGTAGCGACTAGTGAGCGGCCGGTAATGACGGGCCCCGCCACGAGAACGCCGGCTCCCCACCACAATCACACATTTATCAAGCCAATCCTGCTTAGCGACTGAGATAGCGCCATATAGTGACTCAGCCCACAGCGCCAGCGTCCGACCTTGAACAGCGGCAGGTATGACCTCTCGCTACCTGGCGCGCTCCAATGCATTTCAATGGAACAATCTTTAAATATTAATAATTAATTGTTATTAATGTTTTTCTTTTTTTAAATGTGAAAAATTCTGTGACCACTTCTGCCATTTTAGATAATTTTTTTAAGGGAAAAAAAATAAAAAAAAATTGTGCAGAATTGATATTACAGGTCTGATATTAATGTATTCATATTACTAAATTATTTAAAATACTTTTTTTTTTTTTTTGGTTTCCAAAAATATGGTGGTTTGGGGGTTAAAAAACTACTTTTAACACATCGCCTCCAGCGCTCTGGGGTTTAAACATGCATTTTACGGCGCGAGAATTTTTTGAGCGTGGTTTTTTGATGAATATGGTGGAAGCCGGTCGCTCTGACCAGTCGCTATCATGCGCACCCATACATCGCGGAACCTGTCAAATAGCGACTCGTAACCTTGTATTCAACATTACGCCACACCGACTGAGTCACTGTCAACAACCGAACAATGGCCAAGCACAGCGACTACTAGCGGGCGCTGTGAAAATACCGCTACAGTCACTCAACTGTCGCTACATGTCGCTATTAATAAATCAGCCTCCCCGTGCCTCTGTACAGACGCTTATCTGCCGATAGCTGGCGCTAGTAATGAATCAGCCTGCCCATGTCTAGACCTTACCTCTGTCTGAGCTACTCTTCTTTACTCTAGCAGGACCACATATAAATATCTAGGCATGAGAAAAGGTCGGGAAGGACAAATCTATATTATTGATTTATACTTTATTAACCATCACTTTTTTAATTAATAATACATTGGCATTGCAATTTCTTTCCTTACCTAATTATAACCAGGATTCTGATTCTCTCTGCATTTTTTTCTATGACAAAATATTTTTTTTCTCTCTTCCCTTTGTATTGCTAAAAAGGTCAAAATCACAATTTGCTTGTAGAATTCGGAGATGGTCTGTCATTATTCAAGGATGCTCACACAGTTTTAAAGTAATGAGTGTTGCATTAAAGGTATTTTAATTGAAAGAAACAGTAAATTCTTATGATTACACAGCTAGCGGTAACCTTTAGCGACAATTTGATCCCGTCACCACTCAGAAAGTATTGCAGTTAAGCTGGAGTTTTAATTCAAGAGCAATAATAGCAACACAATAATTGTCATATTTGCTTAACATCTCCTCTTCTCAGGGCCACTTTTATCATTTATAATTGTAAAAAGTTGGATATAGTTCTGCGTCTAACTATTTAAAGCGGACCAAAACCCACATTTTTAACTAGCATCCCCTGAATTTCTTCCTCCCATGAATAGTGATTTTTGCCTATTTTTACTGCTCTTGCGTCATTCTAATCCCAGATATTGGCATCTGTTTTAGCTGTAAAGCTCCGCCTCCTCCATTTATTGCCACTTCTGTATGTGGCAATGATGTCATCGCCGCAGTTATGCATTGACTGATCGCCTGCCATCTTACAGAGAGGGACAGCAAAAAAACAGTGTTCCAGGGCGATTTGATAAGCAAAAATATCCACTTCTAGTTCTACACCCTAAAGGGAAAGTATCTGCAGGGGCTTTGGCCAAATGTATTTAAGTCCACTGGGTTTTGGCCTGCTTTAAAGTATTTTTAACGTTCAAAACTAGCGTTGGATTTGCGTTTATTGGAGGTCTGGAATATGATATATTATATTAAATTTATAGTTTAAACCTTTATTATATGTGAAATCACACTTGCATTCCTTCTCCTCTCCCACTAACCCTGATTTTCAATGCTAGATAAAAATATACTGAGCAGTCCTTTTCTCCATCTGAAGCCAGGTCCAGTATATGTAAAGTTTCAGACATCGCAGCTAGAATCAGTGACACTTTCATCACCTAATCACTATAGCAGCTGATTTGCAGAACTGAATCCATGGGCACCAAATATACAGGACCCGGCTTCCAGTGGTGGTCCTTTAATGAGGTCATGTGAGGCAGCCGTCTGGGGAAGCACTGCAGAGAGGGCAGCAATAAAATTTTTTTGTTTTTCTGATAATTTATTCATTCATCTCATTAGTGGTTCAGCAGACATTGGAGGGCACCGCTGTATTCTTTAATGTTCTTACAGTCAATCATCTGTAGGTCAGTGAATGGGGCTCTGTGTCATGCCCTGGGGGGGGGGGGGCACCATTCTCAAGTTCACTGCAGACAGCAGAGACACTAGGTTCACCCCTGCAAGGGGGTGGGGAGCAGGAAAGTAAACTTTTTATCTAAAGCAAATTTAGGCCCTTATTTAAGAAGGAATAGCGTCAGGTAGTGGCTGGTTAATGACAGGTAGCGACAGGTAGCGACTGGTGAACGCCGGACACGGCACGCAATTATACATTTATCAAGCAGAATCTGTTTAGCGACTGGGATAGCGCCATGTAGCGTCTGATTCATCATTTTCCCAGCCTCAGCAAACAGCACCGGCGTTCAGCCTTGCACAGCGCCAGGTATGATCTCTCGCTACCTGACACTCTCCCATACATTTCAATGGACGATCCTTTTCTTCTCTTTAAACTGTTTTTTTTTTTTTTTTCAAAAAAATCACAAATAATTATTTGACCTCTTCTGGCATTGAAATAGCATTTTTTTCATATTTTTTTCATTTTTTTATATATTTCCTCAGAAATGACATTACAGGTCTGGCATTAAAGTGTTCATGTTACAATGTTGTTACAATGTAATTCCATATGTTTTCGCTTTGTTACTAGTTGATAGATGCTTGAAAACACACTTTAAACACACCGCCTCCTGCGCTCTGGGCATCAAAGAAGTATTTTTCAGCGCCAGGGATTTGTGAGGCTGTTTTTTTGCTGAATATGGTGTGAGTCGGTCGCTATGAGCAGTCGCTAACATGCGCTCCCATACAGCGCTGTACTGGTCAAATAGCGACTCCTCACAATGTATTCAACATTACTGAACAGCGACTGAGTCGCTATAAAGTAGTGACTCACGGCCGAGCACTGCGATTACTAGCGGGCGCTCTGAAAATGCTGCTACAGACGCTCATCTGTCGCTACCTGCCGCTAATGATGAATCAGCCTCCCCGTGGGGAGTTAGCGGGGAAGGTAACATGAAAGCTTTATTTTTTCATATAGGTCTGCTTTAAGTGTTAATGTTAAAGTTAGAGTCAAAGCATCTTATTATATTAACATTATTTTATTATTAATTTAAGGATTTGTCATTTCAAAAAAACCTTTCAAAATAAAGCTCTCCTGTTGCTAAATAGAGACCACCTGATCCAACATACAAGGACATGGAGTCTGACCAGGCTTGAAAAGCATAAGAATAAGGTGTCTATATATCACTTTTTAAATCAATGGTACTGAATCTTTAGGTTGGGTTCAAACAGATGCAGTGCACTTTGATAGCTGTACTGCTATCACAATGGCATATGTACTGCGATCAGGTCCAGTTCAATGTTTATCTGAAAATCACTGCTGGCAAGGTATTTTGTGAATGCTGTGGAAATGGGATCGCTTGTGCAAAAGTGGCGCATTGGCCACTATGGGCAGTGATTTACGTGATTACGTGATTTACGTGCTATTGCAGGGTTTCAACCCGCATAATTGTCAAGTGAAAAATCCAGTTACAGGTTTTAGAGGGTAATTCCCATTCTGATGGCCTTTTTAAAAGTTTCCATTACTGTGAGCCAAAATGATGTGCTCAGTATCTGTGATTTTTTGTTTGCAATTTTGTGTTATAAAGGAAAACCATTTTCTTTATCAACGATGTGTTTATGTTAGCAACGTACACCAAAGTAATGTTTTCCAGTACATATCATAGACTATCTTACTCTGGGTTGCTATTCATCTGATTGACTGAGGCACATATGACATGTTTAACCCCATCTGCTCTAATTCAAACTCTGTAGATAAGGGTATCACAATCATTTGTACAAGTAGCTAAAAGGTAAATGTCAGCATTCTGATCTGGGGTCATTACTGCTGTGTGATTTAGCCAGAGTTAATGCTGATGAGTTTCCCTGTTACACTGGAGGGATACTGGTGCATGTAGTGTATTGATAATGTAATACAGGAAACTTAGAAACAGCGTGCTGGTTAGCAAATCACAGATAAGGGGGGCACAATCCTGCCACAAATATTTATTTTACGTAAAGAAGAGAAAAACAATAAGACACACCGCCAAAAACATGACAAGAGGAATTTTCCTTTAAACTAATATAGAGAATGAGCTATGTAAAATCATACTGAATGAGCAATTTAGGGGCCAAATTAATATTTTACATATAAAAGCAGCAGTAATAGATGACACAAAGGACTATAAACCCAACAGCAATAATAAGGCAGCGAGCATTCACCTGATGGCTGTTTCTGGCAGCACAGGGTAAAAACAGTACCAGAGCTCCAAAATGTATTTTCCTTTTCATTTTGTTTCTCAAGGACCATTTGAAAAAAAAAGTCTAACAACTATTGTGTTCTTTGGTGCTCTCAGATTGAGTGAGAATGGTAAGCTATAGAGGTCCAGCAGCTGTCTTTGACAACAGAAATATATGTTCAAGACTCTAAAGCTGCATCATGACGAGCACTTCCCAGCACTTCCCAGCTCATGACCACAAAACTGAAACAAAGAAAACGCTGTTGCTTAGACCACACCAGGGATTACATATAATTGGATATTTTTATATGCTTTGAATTAGCTTAAATTACACTGTCCCCTAGGGTGGATAAGGTGGGAAGAAGTTAGTGTGTGTCTGGACAGGGGCTTTAAGGTTCTCTCTTTTAAAGGAGCACTATTGTGAAAAATGACCCAATTATAAAAATGAATATAAATCTGCTGGATGGCGGGAGGAGAGGTCAATTTATGCCAAGCATCAAGAAATATCAAGTCAGTTGTTTTTGTTTTTTATTTCATTGGAAGCAAGAGGAAATCAGAGGTGATAGGCTCTGTCACCCCTTATCGACTAAACCTGTCACCCCTGGATTGTATTCTCACCATGAGAGAATAAACCACAATTTCATTAGCCATCATGTTTATATGGATTTTTAATATAATACACATTTTCGCAATAGTGCTCCTTTAAGGAAGGACACACTGTTAATAGGTTCCAAATGAAAATGTATGTAGAAACTGACATCTGTACTAAAGCAACAGTTGTCCCTAGAAGGGATTTTGCCCTGTGATAAAGACAATGTTACACCATGGAGCCCCTCCTCTTTAGAGGCAGGTTTGGGGAATTGTTGCTTGTCCTAAAACAGCTCAATCTAGTGTATCAGTCATTTATTCAGTCCTTGTATGAAGCCTGAAGCTTAACCAGTGATTGGTTAAGCACTCCAATCAGTGGAGTGCTTAACCACCACGCAAGCCAAGCAAATGCATGGGGCCCCCACCTGCCAAGGAGTCCCAGAGACTCAGTGGCAACCTTTTGTTTCAAATAATAAATAAATAACAGCACTCAATGGGTGAGCGGCCTGCAGAGAGTGAGGGGTGTATAAACATAATGCAGAGTGTGAAGCAGATAGGAAGCCACTGTACACTTCTGTGAGCCAGCTGCTGCAGAATCAGTGCCCTCAGCTCCATTCAGTTATATAAGATGCTGTCATTAGAGATGAGCGAACTTCTTGAAAGTTCGATTCGGGCGATTCGCCGAATTTCCCCAAGAAATTCGGGTTCGCCCGAATCGAACTTTCACGAATCGCTCATCTGAAAAAAAAATGCCGGCATGGTGGGAGCGGGCAGGCCGGCTACGCCTGTCAGCGGGCCGCCGCCGGCCCGCTGACAGCGTAGCCGGCCTGCCCGCTCCCACCATGCCGGCATTTTTTTTTTAAGCAAACACTTACCTGCATGGTCGGAGCGTGGAGGCCGGCGCCGCTCTCAGCTGTCATCAGAGGATGCGTCATCAGAGAACGCGTCATCAGAGGGCGCGCCATCAGAGGGCGCCGCTCTCAGCTGTCATCAGAGGACGCGTCATCAGAGGGCGCCTGAGAGTGGTGCCGGCGCCGCTCTCAGCTGGCATCAGAGGACGCGTCATCAGAGGGCGCGTCATCAGAGGGCGCCTGAGAGTGGTGCCGGTGCCGCTCTCAGCTGGCATCAGAGGACGCGTCATCAGAGGGCGCGTCATCAGAGGGCGCCTGAGAGCGGCGCTGGCCTCCACGCTCCGACCATGCAGGTAAGTGTTTGCTTTTTAAAAAAATGCCGGCATGGTGGGAGCGGGCAGGCCGGCTGCGCTGTCAGCGGGCCGGCTTCCGCCATGCAGGCATATTTTTTTTTTTATTTCAGGGAAAATTCGATCGGCACGAACCAAAAAAAAATTCGGGTTCGTGCCGATTCCAATTTTCCCTGAAATTCGGAGCGAATTCCGGTTCGTCGGAACCGGTTCGCTCATCCCTAGCTGTCATCATAGCAGTTAGCGAGCTGAATGGTGCAGAGTGGGCCACTGGTTACATCCCTGCTCACATCTAGCTGGAGGCATGCCCATGCTGGCCAATCACAAATACCTGCCCTGGATATGGATCTAGCTATAAGGTATAGCGAGGCCATGACCTGCACATGCATCATTAGAACGAGGTTAGTGGGTGAGTGGGGCAATTTGATGATGTTTCACACAATGGGACATCCCAGTTTAGGAAGTAATAATTGGACGTCCATAAGGGCAATTCCCAGAGACTTTCCTATGCCATGCATGGCCAATGCCAGGATGCCAGGATGTGTGAAACTCTCTGGGTTCACTTGTGCTCCCACAGCTCATGAGCAGGCTGTGGCTACATCCCAGACAAGGTGTGTTAATAATGTATTTCACTATACAAAATTTGTTTTTGATTAGGGCACCAAGACACAACATGGGGCCCCAGAAATGATAAGCCCGTCCCTGCTTTCAAGTAACAAAGATGTTAGTCTGGATAATACCATGTGTCACCATAAGTCTAAGAAAAGTGTATAACAAAAAGGCATGACTGCTGCCAACACTTACTGGAAACGCGTTCACACATCACAATTTGTTTCCATGTGAATTGCCGGCATATATATATATGTAAATATCTGTAAATAGCTTGATGCCTTTTTGAAATAAAAGTCTCTGGCTTTTTGTTCTCTGTACAACACTGCAGAGTTTGTCAGACTTACACGTGAAGCAATCCTTGCCTTGACACTGATATATTGATGTGCAGGATACACGATAACATTCTGGATCATCATTTATTTAACAGTGTCATGGTAATCATTGCTTCATCTGTAAACAAAACTATGCTAATATTAATATTTCTTACAGTTTTCATTGCTTATGCTGGATTTACATGTAGACAAACTGCTAAAGTGACCGCAATTGGAAACAGACGTTGTGATCAAACGATGAATGAGAATTTGTTCATTGGTCGTTCATTGTATCGTAATGAGCGTTAAAAAAATGTTTTCCTCCTCTGCCTGTCAGCATGTGGAAATAGAAATCATCCAAAAAAGCAGTACAGTGCATAACACCAGTGATCACACAGGCTTCTGCATCTGAAAGCAAGTCGTTTAAGCACAACAGATTTGTATATGCGTTCACTGAACGAATGGTTAATTTATCTGTTCATGGAAAAGGGTCATTAGACGTTAAAGCAGACCTACAACTGGTAATCTACTATACCTCCTACCACCATCAGTGAGCCCTGCATTAAAAAATACTCACCTTTTTCTATCGGAGCTCCACCTGATGGAGGCCAGAAATCTGTGCATCCTTGTTACAAGCCGTACCATTGCATGTCAAATTTTGGTTTCCTATTGACATTTAGCTGTAGGGGTTTACCAAATCCGGATCGCCCTGGAGAGATTGTCAAGATAAGCCTTTTTTGATTGACTATCATTTATAAAATCTTTAAAATTTTGACATTTTTTAATACATTTTTAGCCAAAATTATTATGAGTGCACGGAAAAAATTACAAACAAGACATTTCATTTCTGCTGAAAGAAACAATATATAATATATATATATATATGTTACTGGAATTTCCTTGTAATTCCTGCAAAAATCACAGTGAAACATGCATAGCGCAAATGGTAAAAAATGGCCAGGCAACTGAGGGTGAGAAACTTTCTAGGTAGGCTGGCAGCAAAAGGGTTAAGGAGTAAGCTTGACACCATGACTAAGGGAGTTATTCATGAAGCATCAAAAATTAAAATACAGGGAAACTCCAGCAAATGCTATCATGAGCACTGCCATTTTCATTCACGGCGTCCCTATAACCAAATCACTAGTACCACACTATACACAAACACACATAGTTACTTAAGGGCACTGGCTCAAGTGATGCATGTAGTATAGTTAAACTACCAAGCAGTATACATAGTCAACACATCTTTATTGAAAAATATTGCACACCCCACAAAGCACCAAAAACTACACCAAAATCTGTAAAAAATTCACAACGTTGTGATATTAAAAATCGGGCCCCCCCCCTCATGCACATGCATCAACACCTCTCGATTGCATCCACTGCCATACACCCACCATCAGCCTAGAACCATAAAACTAGTTAGATCTAGCATGCATTATAAAGCTTCAACGTTGGGCGCCATGTTGGAGGATACCATTCCTCAGCCGATGTCCTTGAATCAGGGTAGAGGCACAGCTGATCCTGTGCTCAAAGCATTACATCAATGTGATCCTATAGAGTTCGGGGACTGCCAAGCATCAGCTTCATGCATTAAAGTGCATGTACTGACCAATACACGGCCAAGGATTATAGCCGGCTCCGAATGCACTGACCAATAGCAAGTTTATTAACAGTCCCCTTATCAGACACATAGCTCTGCTGTCCCTATATGCGGTGTCAGAAGCATAAATCAAGGCAATTCATCAGCAGGTGCGTATATCAAGCTGCATGTCACCAGGGTGCAAAAGATCCTTTTCCTCACCGCCTTATCACATGGGAGATTTAAAGTCTGCAGGCACAGCTCTTATGAGCAGATAGCACATTTACTTAGCACACCTCAGAGAGCGTGACTCATACCTTTGTGGCTGGCATTGTTGCTCCCGCAAGACCGCTTCAATTCACAAGGATAAATGATACCATCACGCTACGCAGCTCATGGAACATACATCATACCTTACTGGCCAGTAATATTGCTCCCGCATACCAACTTTGGTCAGCGATAGGACTTGGCTGTATAGCCGCATGACCTAATGGCATCCATCGGCGAGAATGCGAGTGTCCTTACATGAAAACAGGCGCTCCTAAACCGCAAGTCAATGCATAGGTATCTGGCAGCACGTGGTGGAGGGACGCGAGGTGAAGTGAGGCCACCCTCTTCCGACGCGCGTTTCGCCTCGCCCACCAGGGTTTCGTCAAGGGCCTGACGAAGGTATTACCTGTCATTTCTTTTCTTCTGTTTAAACGTAATTTTTAGAAACTTTTTAGATTTTTTTGTTTTTTATGCAGAATTGTCATTACAGGTCTGGCACTAAAGTATTAATGTCACAGTGTTACAACAATTTAATTCCATGTTTTTTCACTTTGTTACAGGTGGATATGTGTTCAAAAACAGACTTTCATCACACAGCGTCTGGCGCTCTGTGCTATAGCGACCAGATTTAGTGCGCCAACGCTGTGTTTGTGTAGTTTTTTGATAAGTATGGTGTGGGTGGCTGAGAGTTGGTCGCACTGCCTTTCGCTCCCTGCAGTACTCTCCTGGTGTTGGAGTGCCCAACATACATCCCATCCATCAATGCCGGCCAGGTTACTACAGCGACTGAGAAGCTCTGTTACAGCGCCCGATACCCGCTTACAGCATCTACTAGCGGTCGCTCTAAGCGCCGCTATACAGACGCTCATCTGCCGATACCTGGCGTTAGTAATGAATCAGCTTCTTTGTTGAATGCCTTGGTGCACTCTGTATGATCCTGTGGATTTTATCATAGATATATAAATGTATAACAGTAGCATAAAGCAGACTTTAGACAGTAAGTTCCACTGATGCCGAGATTTAGTATAATTTTACTGTATAGCTATAAAGACACATGTCATGGTTGTACATACAGTGAGTGATATAAGTTTCAAACACGTCACCAGTTTACTAAATAAATATAAATTCTCAAGGTACTATTGACACAAGCTTCCCACCAGATGTCGGTAACAACCCACCCATCCTACTATATCTAGTAGCTCTGATTAGCTCTCAGTGATAGTGACTGAGGGTCCGTTCACACTGCTTCTGCCTCCATGCATTATTAATACAGCCAAATGCAGACACATGGGAGATTTCATTATTTCCTATGAGGCGAGTTCACAGCAGATCAATCGCAACATAGTGTCTTTTGAAAAGTCTGGCAGGAAGCATTTTTGCGACACAAAACTCAGACATGTGGTGTGAACATAAACTTGGGGCTCCTTTCAGTAAGTGATGGTAGGAATGGACACATTGTAATAAGAGCAAATGGCAGCAGATTTTTATCAAGCATGTCTTGTTACATTAATTTGTTCATCCTTCCTTCAGTTATATGAAGTGTGCCAGTGCCGTATGCTGATAAACATGCCCAAACCTTGATGCTCCTACTCCCAAATGTGCGTACCACCTTTTGTCCTCCAAAAATGTTAGATATAATTGCATCCAAAGAGTTACATTTTGGTAACATTTGGCCAGACTATTCTGCCAGTAAATCACAGGTTTGTCTAAATGTTGTTGAGCAAAATTGAGATATGCTTCAACATTCTTCAGCAATGGAGTCTTGTGCAGTGACCTTGCATACAGACAATGGAGGATGAGTGCATTACTTATTATTCTATTTGAATCAATTGTAGCTGCTGATTCCAGGTCCTTGGCTCCTGGAAAACTCTTCTAATAAATATTTTTACACCTTTGTGTAAAATGTAAAATGTTTGTGGCGGTTTTATGGTGAAGTTATGTCCTTTACTTTCATTTAATTTACTCTACTTAGAAAACTGGTGATGGCTTCAATAATTATTTCACCCACTGTCTGTGTAATATAAGCATTGGAGAATGGGGGAGCAGCTTTTCATGGCTGGCACTTTGATAAAGTGGGTTTACACCACAAAATGCGTGGGCAATGGAGGATACCAGGCCACAGCGGGGATGACATACAGCCTTCAATTCGGTGATCTCTCCTTATGTTGATTTTTGATTAAGCACTGTTCTTTGATTATATTTTTCTCTTACTGTATTTGAATGGCTGGGATTGTGCATAGCACCTTAAGGCATTGGATTGGAGGATAGCACTTTATAATTCTTTTCCCATTTATTAGATATTGATTAATAATTGTCTGTGATGAATTATACTTTTGGATAAAGCTTGTTGCTTTTCTGGCTGAACCACCCCTGTGTGGAAGTATGTTTTTTTTAATGATATGTTGTAAGTGACTTTTTTAGATTAAATAAGATTCATTATGTGAAGATAGTTTTGTGATTTATTGGATCTTTTGGTGCTTTTGGGATACTAATATTGAGGTGGTGCAGGAGTGAAAATTGTGCTAGCTTCATTGCTGCAATATTTACACATGCTCTACACCAGAGATGCACAAACCACAGGCAGGGGGGCCGCATGCGGCCTGCACTGCCTTCTTTTGGAACTGCCAGTGCCCCTAGGGAGGTGGGGAGGTAAGTTTACACTCTTGCAAGCAGTAGGCAACTAGAAGGCAAGGATCATCACGAAAAGAAAAAAGAAACCTATGAACTTCGCTGTAGAGGTGGGTGACACACATGGGCTACTCGTGAGTTGTTTTTGTTGGATTTGTCTGGAGATGCTTAAAGAGGAACTACAGTCAGAAAAGACTATAGTTCCGCATTGCTAGTTAGCAGCAGGGCAGCAGGACCCGAACTGTCCCACTGCGCATTACTGCCGAGAAAATAAGAAATCAGGCTCCCAGATACTCACTGCTTTTAGGCCTCCTTAGCAGCCGCCACGACACAGCCTCGCAGCCAGCACTGATAGGCTCATCTGTTGGCCGCACTGATAGGCTGCTCTCTGTCCAGTGGGAGCATCGCCATGAGCAGTCTATCAGAATGGCCAGAGGCCGAGCCTATCAGCGGTGTGTGTGTTGGTGATAGGCTGCACTGCGGCAACCGCTGAAGAGGCCTGGAAGCAGTGAGTATCCGGGCGTGCAGTTTCTTATTTTCATGTAGGCGATGCTGTGCTCACTTCACCTTTGCTTACCTCTGCCTACTTCTACCGTCCCACCTCACTTCTGCTCACTGCTGTCCAATACTTCTCTTTCCATCTCACCACTGCCCACCTGGGTTTACCTCTTCCCACCATAACTCTGCAAAGCTCCATCCTGGCCACACCAGCTTTGTCAGACATACCTCTTCCCACCTCACCTTTGCCAGTCTCACCTCTAGTCACCTTACCTTTGCCTTCCTCTACTTACCTCTGCTCAGCTAATCTTGTCTACCCTCTACTCATCTCTTCCTGTTTCACTTCTACCCACCTCTGCTCACCTTTTACCACTACATCTCTGGCCCCATCTGTTCTTCTTTGCATATAGATAAAAAAAAGCATATGTAATGTGTCAAGGTTAAAGCTTTCCTGCAGTATACTGTATTTTCCCAGCTTACATTTTATTGTGGCCTCCTAAAGCGAGCAATGCGGCACTTGGACCAAAAAAGGTTGTGCATCCCTCCTCTAAACTGACGTGTCCAGAAATAGAATTTGTCTATTTTTTGTCTATTTTTGAAATGACATTTGGATCTGAGCTGGCTTTGAATTTGGCTTGGTTGGATCTATATCTACATTATTAGCTCTGATTAGCTTTTCCTTGATGGTGGCAGCGTGACGGGGAGGCCGATTCATCAATAGCGCCAGGTAGCGACAGATGAGCGACTGAAGTATGGCGCTATGAGCGCCGCTAGCGTCAGCCGCGGGCGTTAGCGATTCGCTATAGCAGGCCTCCTCAGTCGCTACCTGGCGTTGTTGCGAACAACGCCTACATTGCTGAATATGATGTTGGCCCTCAGCTTTGTTGGCGCTGTCAGTCAGTGTGACCACGCTATTCTACACAGCGCCTGTTAGCTTTGCTGTGTCCTGCCCATCCAGTACCTTCTGAATAAAACACATTGCCACATTTGTTTTGAAATGTAAATATTTTTTTATTGTGTGTAAAAGGTAATTACATTCTACCAGATCTTCGAATATAAATGGAAAATAAAACATAATTAAACACATAGTCACAATTTTTTTAGTTTTTATTTGTTACCTAAAAAGGAAATACAATTAAATCACCAATGAGAAAGAAAAGGAAAATAAAAACAGAACAGAGAAAGAAAAGGAAAATAAAAACAGAACAGAGAAAGAAAAGGAAAATAAAAACAGAACAGAGAAAGAAAAGGAAAATAATAACAGAACAGAGAAAGAAAAGGAAAATAAAAACAGAACAGAGAAAGAAAAGGAAAATAAAAACAGAACAGAGAAAGAAAAGGAAAATAAAAACAGAACAGAGAAAGAAAAGGAAAATAATAACAGAACAGAGAATGAAAAGGAAAATAAAAACAGAACAGAGAAAGAAAAGGAAAATGAAAATAGGAATTAGAATGTAAAGGAAACTTACAACCGAATTAAACACATAGCCACATGTATATATCTAATTTTTTTTTAATTTTTTCTCTGAAACTAAATTAAGAATAAAATATAAATGAAATAGAAAAAGAAAAGTCCAGCAGAAATGCCAAAGAAAAGTAAAGTCCAGGAAAGGGTTGTAAGAGGAATGTCGAGATCACGGTGCATCTCTTGGTGCCTGAAAAATTAAGAAAAGTGCAGTTAGTATATATCTTTATAGTTATTTTGTGCTTTATTTTAAAAAAATGCATAACTTGATAACCAACATTGGCGTCTTACACCCCCCTTAGAGTGGTTTGGGTCATCTTAAACCCCCCTTAGAGTGGTTTGGGTCATCTTACACCCCCCCTTAGAGTGGTTTGGGTCATCTTAAACCCCCCTTAGAGTGGTTTGGGTCATCTTACACCCCCCCTTAGAGTGGTTTGGGTCATCTTAAACCCCCCCTTAGAGTGGTTTGGGTCATCTTACACCCCCCCTTAGAGTGGTTTGGGTCATCTTACACCCCCCCTTAGAGTGGTTTGGGTCATCTTACACCCCCCCTTAGAGTGGTTTGGGTCATCTTAAACCCCCCTTAGAGTGGTTTGGGTCATCTTAAACCCCCCTTAGAGTGGTTTGGGTCATCTGAAACACCCCTTAGAGTGGTTTGGGTCATCTTACACCCCCCCTTAGAGTGGTTTGGGTCATCTTAAACCCCCCTTAGAGTGGTTTGGGTCATCTTAAACCCCCCTTAGAGTGGTTTGGGTCATCTTAAACCCCCCTTAGAGTGGTTTGGGTCATCTTAAACCCCCCTTAGAGTGGTTTGGGTCATCTTAAACCCCCCTTAGAGTGGTTTGGGTCATCTTACACCCCCCCTTAGAGTGGTTTGGGTCATCTTACACCCCCCCTTAGAGTGGTTTGGGTCATCTTAAACCCCCCTTAGAGTGGTTTGGGTCATCTTACACCCCCCCTTAGAGTGGTTTGGGTCATCTTAAACCCCCCTTAGAGTGGTTTGGGTCATCTTACACCCCCCCTTAGAGTGGTTTGGGTCATCTTAAACCCCCCCTTAGAGTGGTTTGGGTCATCTTACACCCCCCCTTAGAGTGGTTTGGGTCATCTTACACCCCCCCTTAGAGTGGTTTGGGTCATCTTACACCCCCCCTTAGAGTGGTTTGGGTCATCTTAAACCCCCCTTAGAGTGGTTTGGGTCATCTTAAACCCCCCTTAGAGTGGTTTGGGTCATCTTAAACCCCCCTTAGAGTGGTTTGGGTCATCTTAAACCCCCCTTAGAGTGGTTTGGGTCATCTTAAACCCCCCTTAGAGTGGTTTGGGTCATCTTAAACCCCCCTTAGAGTGGTTTGGGTCATCTTACACCCCCCCTTAGAGTGGTTTGGGTCATCTTACACCCCCCCTTAGAGTGGTTTGGGTCATCTTACACCCCCCCTTAGAGTGGTTTGGGTCATCTTACACCCCCCCTTAGAGTGGTTTGGGTCATCTGAAACACCCCTTAGAGTGGTTTGGGTCATCTTACACCCCCCCTTAGAGTGGTTTGGGTCATCTTAAACCCCCCTTAGAGTGGTTTGGGTCATCTTAAACCCCCCTTAGAGTGGTTTGGGTCATCTTAAACCCCCCTTAGAGTGGTTTGGGTCATCTTAAACCCCCCTTAGAGTGGTTTGGGTCATCTTAAACCCCCCTTAGAGTGGTTTGGGTCATCTTACACCCCCCCTTAGAGTGGTTTGGGTCATCTTACACCCCCCCTTAGAGTGGTTTGGGTCATCTTAAACCCCCCTTAGAGTGGTTTGGGTCATCTTACACCCCCCCTTAGAGTGGTTTGGGTCATCTTAAACCCCCCTTAGAGTGGTTTGGGTCATCTTACACCCCCCCTTAGAGTGGTTTGGGTCATCTTAAACCCCCCTTAGAGTGGTTTGGGTCATCTTAAACCCCCCTTAGAGTGGTTTGGGTCATCTTAAACCCCCCTTAGAGTGGTTTGGGTCATCTTACACCCCCCCTTAGAGTGGTTTGGGTCATCTTAAACCCCCCCTTAGTGCGTTTGGTTGCTCTTTTGGATGGGAGGTCAAAGACATTTAAACAGGAGTGCAGTACTTGCATTAGAGTGAAGGGTAGTTAGCTTACCGCAAAATAAGAAGTGATCAGCCTTTCCCTTAGCTCATCGCCAGTCTGGGTGTCCTCACTTCTATCTGCGGGCAGGTTGGGGATTTCTGGCACCAGTGCTGTCTCCTCGGGGGCTTGGATTCGGTGACAAATGCAAATGTTGTGTAGCACACAGCAGGCAAGGATGATCTTGGAAACCTTCTGTGGGCTGTAGAGCATCTCTCCTCCTGGCCGTGCCAAACAAAGAAAGCGTGCTTTCAGCAGGCCGATGGTTCTTTCCACAATGCTTCTGGTCTTGCGATGCGCTGCATTGTAGCGTTCATGGGCAGAGGTCCGTGGGTTCCTGACCGGAGTCATGACCCACGTTCTCTGCCCATATCCCTTGTCCGCTGTAGAAAAAACACAAGGAGAGAGACAGCAATTAGTACTAGTACATGTTTTTGGGTGGTAGTTTGTGGAAAATTGCCTTACTAGGCCACATATTAGCAAAATACATAGACATGGTTAATTTATTACCCAGTAGCCAGCCAGCTGGCATTTCGTTGTTAACAAACTTCCGGCACAGGACTGTCCGCTGCAAGACGTAAGAATCGTGGCATGAGCCGGGGAACCCCGATCTCACCGCCCGCAGCTTCATCTCATGGTCACAGACCACCATGATGTTAAAGGAATGGAACTGCTTCCTGTTTCTGTAGGACAGCTCCTGTGCACGGGGAGGGCGGAAAGGGATATGTGTACCATCAACGCACCCTAGCACATTCGGGATCCCTCCCATCAGATAGAAAGCATGTTTTATTTTGGCAACCTCTTCCTCCTCCTCAGGAAACTTGATGTAAATTGGGATTAAATCACAAATTGCCAGAACTACCTGGATTAGGATGCGGCTCATAGTAGCCTGGCTTATCCCGCTGAGGAGGGCTGAGGTTGCCTGGAAGGTCCCTCGTGCCAACACATTAAGAGTGGCACACAGGCGTACTATGCCTGGAATGGAGTGAGTGCGTTTGGTGGATGGCTCGATTTTGGTCTTAATCTGATCATATAGGGACTGTAGTGCAGCACGATTCAGACGGAAGCGGCTCCTGATCTGCTCGTCACTTAAGTCCCATACTGAAAGGCGGATTGCAAAGGAGCGGGGTGCCCTAAGCCTCACAACACCCCGCTCCCTTTCCTCCTGCTCTTTCAGCATACACATACATCCATCCACCCAGACACCATACATCACCCTCTTATCCATCACACACACTAAAGATATATACAAAAGCAAAAAAAATAAAAAAAAAAACAATCACACACAACACACACACAAACAATCACACTACACACACACCCGCTACAATGCAGCTCACCACAAAACCAGAACTATAGTGGTCCAAACCACCAGCCTGCTGAAAACCAGCTTTCTAAGTTAAGCACAACCAAGAGGGGAGTTGCTGCACAGCCCACAAAAGGCCCCAAAATCAAGCCTTACTTGCTGTATGCTACACAAAATTTGCAGATGCCACCCAAACCAAGCTCCTAAAGAAACAGCACTGATGTCAGAAATCACCCAACAAGCCACAGAGAGTGAGGACAGAAACCAGACAGAGGCTCAAATGAGCTAAGGGAAGCGAGCACAGCACCACACCACAGCCTTTGCCACAGTGTAAGAATAGCAGAACCTAGTTCATTCCTTCCTTTTATACTTCATTTTCAAAAGTGACAGGTCCGCTTTGCCGCCTTTTGCGTCGCTCTGCTATTTCCGGGCGCCAATTAGCCGACCCAGGTGTGCGTAAAACAGAGTGCGCACGCGCACGCTAGTAGCGCTACTAGCGTACTTGAGCCGTAACGTGCGTGCATTAACGGACATGGGCCAAAAATCAGGTGGGGACCAATGAAAGTGAAGCTGTTGTTTTTTTAAATAGCCGTTAGGCTAAGCACATGTCACAAGGGTTGCAGATACATCAGTCCATTGTTGGATTTGGGTGTGTGTTGTTTGTTGATTGAGGTCTGTAATGAGTTAATTGGCTAACACACATGCTTCTGTCAGTGCAGTGGAGGTGTGCCTAGAAGGAACTGGGCTGTATGTGTGAATCAATTAAGTGGGCTGCTTTTGGATTGGCTGTTAGAGCACATAAAACCTGCCCAAGCCTAAGAGATTGCGATGCCATTCTGTAGTGTGCATGCGTGCTTGTGGGGTGTTGATTTGTGTGTGTGTGCAGCTACAGGATGGAGCCAAATACAGGACATCTGCCGGCCACAGCAGGCCCGAGTAGGAGTTTGGTGGGTGCTGTGCGCAGACCTCCCTTACGGAAAAGGGCACAGCCTGAAGGTGGGGCAGCACCCCAGGCTAAGCGCCCAGGTGCCAAGAGGGAGCCTGAATTTAATTTGGCTGAGAATAATCATCTTGTGCGCCTGACACTTGCGAAATGGGAGCTGATCTTTGGCTCCCAAAGCAAGTCCATAGGCAAACAAGAAAGAAGCAAACTGTGGGATGCCATTGGTGTGGAGCTTAGTAGCACAGCTCAACACCCACGTAGTGGCCCATCCTGCAGGAAACGCTTCTACACTTTGCGAGGGGCCCTTATGAAAAAGATGAATCACGATCTTGATGTGGACCGTGGGTTCATCCAGGCTCCAAAGAGTACCTACAGGCCGTATGAGGAGATGCTGAAGGCAAAAATCCCACTGGCTCGGCTGCAGGGTGTGGATCCTGGGGATGACACCACCGGTTGGGCTGAAGGTACATATTTTCTGGCTTTTACAATAACCTAATGTTAATGTCTGTGATTAGCATTTTTACATTCTGACCAACTAACTGTAGGACCTGTGAAGTATTACATTATAGCTAAAACATTTGTAACTTTTCTGTCTGTTGCTTTATGCATAGGTGCACATGCTGCTGTCCGGGATGTGGCTCCGGACAACCAAGCTCCTGCCCTTCCAGCAACCTCAAGGCTACCCCAGTCTGCCATTGAAGGTATTTACCCATTATTTGTTTGCTGGTTTTTTGAAAAACAAATGGGTGTGGGAGCAGATCAAGCAATAAAGGTTTGCCCTGTTGACTATTAATAATATGTGGGTGCGCCCTAATTGCACGCCCACTGTAACACTCACAGTCAGTAACTAACAAGGCCCTAACATGTGTAGATATGTAGGATGCCACAGATGTGTAGCCATATATCGGCCTATCAATGTGTGAGCCACACTTGGCTTGATTAGTCAATATTAGTGAAAGAGCTGCTCACACACCTTAATGCATGTTGTATTTTGGCACGCACATTAGCTATGGCTCAATGTTGGTTTTATTTTGCACTAGCTCCCATGCCCTTGGCCCCAGCATCTCCTCCGGATCCCACCTACTCTTTGGATGTCGGTAAGTGCATGTGTTCACCTTGCTTGATCCACTTTGACTCAAGTGCATGTGTCTCATTTGTCTTTTTTCTTTGTAGGCCAAGTGACTGGTTCATCTTTGGACCCCACTTCCGATGTTGCCGGTCAACAGGACCCTGTTGGTGTGTAGAGCAATACATAATGTATCCTTTATGCTGTTTAGGTAACACTGGTTCAATTTGGTTAGTCTACTAAGCTACATGTTTGCTTGGTAAACTTGAAGATGGCTCTTGGGAGTGCTGGTTGCCTCCCCAGGGTCAGTCTATTAGTTATTTTCGTGATAGCAATGTATCTTTGCGGACATATTTTTAGGGAAACATTCACTGTAGTAGTTAGCTGAATCTTTAGACCCTTTTTTTTTTTGTTTTAGTTGACCCGAATATCGGAAGTGGCTGTCCAGAAAGGGCCCCTCAAGTTCCAGCTGCCAGAGATGAGGGTAAGTGGTTTTGCCTTGCTCTAGTATGTGTTTTGGCTCTAATGTTGTGCCACTTGCTTCTGGCAACTTGTGTGTCCACATCTATTTTCAAGGTCCAATCTCGAGTGAGGACCCCACTCCAGACATCTGGGATATTGCGGGTATGTTTAATTTAAGCAATGTTTATGATGAGATTTGCATAAATTAGTGCGTCTTAGTCCTGTAACATACATGTTAACAATCTGAGTTTAACCAAGACCTTTGGTCTACTGTGTATTTTTTAATTTTTTAGAGGTTTGACCTCGATAGCCTAACCAGGTTACATTAGAGTTTGGCCCACAGACCTACTAACCTGATTTTCCTGTTTAGCATTTGCCAACTTGGCCGACATCTCTGATGTTGATTCGCGAGTCTCTGGCAGCGATACCTCGAGCCTACCTGGGCTGGAGGACACGCAGGTAACATGGCTGATGTAGACGACCTCTAAACCCATTGGCATATTCGTGGGTAGTGGAAGAAGCAACATGTAACATTTCATTTCATTGTTGTTTGGGCAGGAGGCGGAACCAGAACCCCAAGCTGGGACCTCTTCCCAAGTCCCATGTGGCCAAGCTTCAGAGGCTCAGACAAGGGTAAGTTGTCTAGTGAGTGTTTATGGTAACTTTTGGGAGGGGCATAGCTGCATTGGTTCCGTTTGTCTAAAATGTGGTTTACTATTTTTTTAGCCTACTACCACAGCAAGAGGAGGTGTGGCACCAACCAGTGCCGATTTCTACACACTAGGGGTCCGGATGCTGGAGGACTACAGTCGCCAACAGCCGCGTGATGGAACTAATGAGCGCATTGCGGCGTTGGAAAATCAGGTGCTGATGTGTCAGCAACAAAATGAGGGCCTGCAGCGCCAGGTGGACCAGTTAAGGCAAAACCTACAACAGAACCAGGACCTTGGTCGCCTTGCCAATGTTATCGAACAATCTGTACAGCGGCAGGAAGAGGCAATACAGCGCCAGGCAGAGGCAATACAGCGGCAGGACCAAACTTTGTTGTTGATACAACAGCTCATACAACAGCAGTCTATATTTTTTACTGCACTGTTGTCCCCCAACACCGCCCCTAGCAATGACTCCCAACCTCCCCGGCCACCCAGCCAAGAATATTAATTTTGTTTGTTTTTGTTTGTGTAAATATATTTGCTTAACCAACCTCTAAATTGTGTTTTTCCTAAGACCTAGCTAATAACACAGTCAGGGATGAGTATCTTGATCTAGATATGTCAATGTATTTGTAAATTGAGGCCACACATTTGAGACCATAGCTTACTATGATTAACACATGAAATGGCTCCAAAGGTATGGCTAAATTGACACACAAATGGGTTTTGAGACAGTTAAACTATGCTTTGCAAGGCACCACACTGTAATGATGTTCATCAAAATCTTTAATTTAAAAAAAGGGCCAACAGGGCCAACATTGCCCAACAAAGGGCGTAAACAGGCCAGCCTTCCCCCCACCCTAACGACGCCGCCGGCGCCTCTTCTTGGCCAGCAGCATCAGCTTCAGGAGCCTGATCTCCCGCCACAGTCTGCGATGCTGGTTTTCACAAGCTGTAGAGATGTAGAAACAACAATTTGTTAATAAATTGAATGTGACCTCAACAGACACAGATGTAGCAATGTAATGTCAGTGTGTCCAATTAGGTGACACTCACATTAACATTGTTGACCACTGTGCGCTTATTGGTTAACATGATATGAGTACTATTGACTGGCAGGAATGTGAACAACACATCCCAAGCATACATTTACTCTTAAAGTGTACCAACACCCACCGGTGATCGGCCCTGGAATCTATCAGATTCCCGGCCTGATCACCTCCCTCCCCGCGGGACATCCAAGATCGGGATGTCCCTCGGGGTGAAACCCCCCCAACACCCCAAAATCCCTACCTCAGTAAAAAGGGACGCGCGGGAGGCGGAGGAAGAGCCACTTTGCCACGGCTTGTACGTTTGCTGGAGTAAAAGTGAGTTCAGGGGGTTGTCACACAGCGGTGACGATCAGGGGTGCCCCACCGTAGTGGACCAAGACCCAGGAAAGTCAAATTCCTGGTTGTTGTTCCACTTTAACTGTGGGGAAGCAAAGAAGGTATAAGTCCCAGTGTGTCCATTTTTGTGTTTAGTCACAGCCAAACCTCAGGGCCTAAGTCCTAACGAGTACACGAGTTTGCCCTATAATGTTAGAGGTCCAGACCTAATCCGGCCCATTTGGTTGTGTCTAAGGCAAAAATAGTCTCTATGTGGCCAAATGAAGAATGTGAGGCAACAATCAAGCATGCAGACAGGCATGTTGGATTATTGTACAAACACATGGAATCTAGATGTGTGTGAAATTAACACATAGGTACATTTTAAATGTCTGCAGATGTGACTAGAAGACATAGGTTTCACAAGTCTTTAGGCATATGAAGTGGGATGTACTCACCATCGCAGCTGTGGCGGGGGCCCATGCTGCTGGCCGTCCCTGGAGCTGGGGTGGGGAGGAGGTTTTCTGGCTCCGTCTGCGTAGCAACATCTGTCAACAGAAAGCAAAAGACAAAAACACAATTAGTGGGCCAATGACACCTGACTATTTGACATCCATCTGGTTATTGAGTCTGAAAAATCAAAGGCTTGCATGGTTACATACAGGTTGTACAAAATTAGCATATTTCCTGGTCCATGAGTTAATGTCAATTAGTTCGGGTTGCAACATGTATCCCTAAAGATAATGTGCTAATAACATAGACAGTGCTATGTAAAGGACTCATTAGCAGTTGATTGGCTAATGTTACTAGTGTGCCACATGTTTTAGCAGGAACAACTTAACCCAAGAAAAGAAATGAGAACAACCATCATGGTGTGGCCAGAAACATAGGGGTGGTTTCCAGTTGGCTAGCACTATAGTGTGGTTTGTGATGTTAATGTACATTAGCAAACCAGCTTAGACAATGGACCAGGAAACGTGTGTGTTAAAAGTGTACCAAGACACAGGATTGTGATTATTCAGTGTAGTAGTCTACTTTGCCAGAGCAACACAATTTTAGTCCGCCACCGCCCCTGCCTTCCGCACCTCACTCCGCCAGTGTGTGCGCACACGCATGCCAGTAGGAAACAGAGCGCAGGCGCACACACATCTCGAGTGCCACACAGGAGGCAGGGCCAATGGCTTCTGCCACCCCCAAAGAGGGAAGTAGTTTGTGGTGTTTGGTTGGGGGGGGGCCCTGGGTGAGGGATGTGATTTGGCAGGCAAGGCGCCATAATCCAAACAATATCAGCAAGGTTTGTGGGTCCACTTTAAGGAATGACATAAAGTCCAAAATGTACTAGCTTCAAACATACACTTACCACGACTATGCCCGAGGAGGATTTGACGCCAAAAATCCATGGAGGTGCCGCCTATATGATGCCCTGCAAATTACAGAGGAATGGCAAGGGCTAAGCACAAATGGTCAGATGAAACCTGGCACAGACTAACAATTAAAACATGTAAACTCACCAGGGGATGAAGCGCCACTTGAAGCCCAGGGAGGGCTCTGAGGAGGAGGCGGGGAGCCTCGGCTCCTCACACTCTGCTCAGAAGATCCACCAGGCAAAGGGCCACCCTCCTCCCTCTCACTCCCTGCTTGAGAGTGGCCCCTTGCCTGGTGAGAGTCCTCAGACTCAGAGTGTGAGGAGCTGAGGCTTGATCCAGCCTGCCCCCCAGCAGCACACTCCTCTGGGGCGTCATCCCCTTCCTCCCCTGGGTCCTCTAAATAGGACCCGCGGGAGGGACCCTCCCCCGATGACTCCCCCGAGTCCGCCTGCCTGGTTCGGGGGAGGAATCCCTTCCCACGTTTCCCCAGGGGAGGACGCTTATCTGTGTGGAGGGGGTGAAAGCAAATAATTAATATAAAAAGCAAAAAAGGACACAGCTTAGCAGATGCTTGTGCACAAAGGCCAAAAAGAACATAAGCTTTCACTTACCTGATGCGTAGGCATCATATAGGCGGTACACGCCTTCTGGGTCCCGGCGCTTAAAATCTGACCATTTCTGTTGAATAGCCCGGATGGTCAGGTTGGTCTTGAAGCGCCGGGACACAGTGGCCTTCACCTCCATGGCAAGGCGTTTTTTTGCTCCTCGGGCATAGTCGTATTCGGCCAGGCAGAAGTCCTATGAAAAAAGTAAAAACCAAAAAAAAAAAAAATCACAACATGACCTCAGAACAATGTCATAAACAGTTCTACAGAGACAAGATCAAAGTGGATCCACACCCAGGATTTACATTAGTCTGTGTTTGTGTGCACTTTTTTGGGCCACAACTATTGTTGGTGGCCCACTGTCTGCAACCCCCTTTGAAGGGCCCAAATACACAGCTGAGGACACTCCCACGTCACTCCGCAAGGCAAATACAGCGGTCCACGCCGGTGTGGTATGCGCAACCAAGGACCTTGGGAGGTGCATACCAGCTCAGCTGCATCTGCACGGCAAAGTACGCATGTGGCGTTTGACTCTAACAGGGAGTGCGCCTGCACACCAATTGAAAATATGTATGGCGCAGGGGTACACCCTGCTAGAGGTAAGCGCAATAGGCATCCGCAACTCACACATGCACAGATGGGAGGGGCCAGAGATAATTTTTGGGGGCCTCCAGGGGGGGGGGGGGCATCCAAGCAGGACATCCACAATGGGGATGCCCCATGTGGAGTGTACAATTTTGGACTAAAAACAAAAAAAAAAAAACCCCTATCCACCCTGTGTGTTTAGACATTTTTAAACTAAAAATACAAAACTAAAATACTCACTTTAACTACCTGGCCATTGACCCGGCTATCCACCCGGGTGCGCCTTTGTTTTTGGGGCACAGGAGGGGAATGGGTGGGAGGGGTGGTATTTGGGGAAGGTGAGGTAGGTGGGGGATGTGGGGGAGGGGTGGTGGGGCCGGAATCTGAGGAGGAGCTGGGGAGGCGCATTACTCTCCGTTTGGGAGCCATATTGGAAACGCTAAGGAGGAAACAGGAACCGGAAATGACGCTAGCGACATGAGACATAAAAAAAAAACCAAAACAAAAATACGCACCGCGCCCCAGCAACAAGCTAATATCAGCTATGTGCAAGCTAAGTGGCGGAAAAACATTAAAATGACGCTGAAAAACAAGCTATTGGCATAAGCGCAAGACAGTTTTACCTTAAGGTGGCGTTGAAACGCAAAGGAGGATCCCGGAACCGGATATGACGCAAGCAACTGTGCTTCCAAACTAAAAAAAAAAAACATGCGCGCAGCAGGGACAAGCTAATATCAGCTATGTGCAAGCTAAATGGCGGAAAAACATTAAAATGACGCTGAAAAACAAGCTATTGGCATAAGCGCAAGACAGTTTTACCTTAAGGTGGCGTTGAAACGCAAAGGAGGATCCCGGAACCGGATATGACGCAAGCAACTGTGCTTCCAAACTAAAAAAAAAAAACATGCGCGCAGCAGGGACAAGCTAATATCAGCTATGTGCAAGCTAAATGGCGGAAAAACATTAAAATGACGCTGAAAAACAAGCTAGGGCCCACGGCGCCACAAATTATTAGCTTGATTTAGCAGGGGGTTCTACATACTGGAATGCATAGGTCCTTCTAAAGCATACACCGTTGTGCTTACATATACAAATCTGATTCCTTCACAAAGTCATCACACAATCAAACTAGACAACTACCTGAAAATGTGGCACACATGAGAATGCATAACGGGTTGTTATGAGCTGGTACGACTGAATGTTAATCCTGCAATATGTGGCCAGGCACGCTCACAACTACAGTGTATTCATTAACAACGACTGGGGTCGCGGGAAGTGAATTCCTTGCAAATGGCAGAAGGGCACATGTATGAACAGCACAGCGCCGCACAACGCCGCGCAGCGAGGCACAGCGACGCTCGCGCCGCCACATAGCGAATTAAAACAGCGACTGCACAAACACTGACCAACACAGATTCATCAAGGACAGGGCTGCCGAATAGCTTGGGCGCTGACAATTTCGAAGAGCGAACGTGACCGCCCAACCTGACAGGCTACAAAATAGCTTTACAAGCCCCGTTTGTGTGGAAAACCAGCGCTTTTGAGGCCAATGAGTTTGGGTGGAGGAGATGCAATTCCCATGTCACTCACAACATTACATTGTGAAAAAAAAAAAAAAAAAAAAAAAACAGAAATAACCAGCTAGATTCATAAAACATATCAATATAAACATGTGTTGAATTTTGTCCAAAAGCAAAAAACCCCCTAACCACTAAGAACAATCATTGCAGCGTCTGCCATTGAAATGTATGGGAGAGCGGCAGGTAGCGCCAGGTAATACGTGTCGCTGTGAAGGAATTTGCAGCGGCGCTGTTCGGTCCAGCCGGCTTCATGATGAATGCCGCGCTAGCCGTCGCTCTCGCCGGCGCTAGCCTCATTTAGCTTGATAAATGCGTCATTGTGACCGCCGCAGGGCGTACTTGAGTCGGTAGCCGCCGTTAGCTGCCGCTACCTGGCGCTCGTCAGACACTACCTGGCGCTATCGCTTGATGAATAAGGGCCTAAGAGTCCGTTCACACTGCTTCCTCCTCCATGCATTATTAACACAGCCAAATGCAGACACATGGGAGATTTCATTATTTCTTATGAGACCCATAGCAATGTAGTGTGTCTTGAAAAGGCTGGCAGGAAGCATTTTTGCGACACAACACTAAGACATGCAGTGTGAACATATACTTGGGGCTCCTTCCAGGGAGTGTTGGCAGGAATGGACACATCTTAGAGAGAGCAAATGGCAGCACAGAAGCATTATTAATGCCTGTCTGCTTTGTGTGAGACAGTCTTCAATACCTTAAGCCCATTGTTGGGGGGGGTGCGCACCAGGGTAAATATTTTGCTCTGTGCTGTGTTGTTTATTACATTTTGCTCGCTTTTCTCTCTGCTGCGTTTTGTAGCTCATGGCATCTTGCAGTAACATTTTTACACATAGCATAACACAAGCAAAACCAGTTTCCGATTCATATTATTCACATGTACCATGTAATTGATATATATATTTAATTGTTTATAATTAGTAGTTAAATGTACTTGTCATATTGCCAGGTTGCCATAGTAGCAGAGCTGTTATAGTCCTTGTCCAGGCATGCGCTAACTTTCTCCCACATTATCCCTCTTGAAGTGTAAAATTTCAGCCATTGCAAAGCATCTGAAAATCTTTGATTATATGTAAATACCTTATGTACTCTAAGCAAAGCCGCTTTCAACACTTTAATTTCTGTGTCCTGGCTGAGCTGGGAAGGACATGTCTTGGTGCAGCTTTATGAGTCATGTGTGGGCTCTGCTGTATGACCACTGTGGTTTGCTGTGCTCACTCAAACTGAGAGCACCAAGGAACAGTAAAGGAATGAAATAGAAAGGAGGGTAAACTTTGATGCCCTGCTAATGCTTCTATTCTGCACATTAGAAAATTGAGGAAAGACACACAGGACATGCATTAGGTGAGCTGCTTGCTGCATTTTAATTGCTGTTCAGTTTACAGTCCCCTTAAGATGTGCTGCTGCTGGCCTAGTGACTGTGGATTTGCTCCTGGGACTGGAGATTTTGACCTGTTCAGGATGACAGCTTTGCAAATGTTGTGAACACGGGAAACAAAATGAAAGTACCTTTAGAAAAAGAAGCTTACCTGCCTCAGTGGGTCTTTGCTTACACCTGCCTTACATTTGGTGAGTTGTCTTGATATAGACATTATGAGCTAAATCCCAACAAGTATTTCAACATGTTGCCCAGCCAGCTTGTTGTTTTTGGGGCCCCAAAGATTGCTGCCCCCTCTCACTGTGCCCCTGCCAGCCACCACACTTCTGTTTGTTAGAGGTGGGATTTTTTCACACATTGCCAGGGGCAGGGCCCAAGACATTTGCATACTTTGCGTGGTGGATAAATATGCCACTGAGCCCAGACAACGGCTACCCGAGGGGTCTATCCCGGCTTTTAGGTTCAGTAGATATAACATCAAACTATCTTAGTGTTGTTGTTAATGGCGTGCATTCTGAAGAAAGGCAAGTTACACGTGGCGTACTGCAAGGCTCTGTCCTGGTGTTGCCCCATTGTTTGTAAGTCACAAGGCAGAAGGTTTAGTAGGTAAAGTTTGCCTATCATTATGATACAGAGGTGACTGTAATTAGGCTATACTGAATAAATGGTCAAAACAGAAGTAAGTGGTGTTTAATGGCTGTAAACGTAAAATCATGTACTTGGGTAGAAGAAATTCCCACTTTAAGTATCATATTGGCAGTAATGTGTTAGCCAGGACTTAAGCTGACAGAGAGTTAGGGATACCATCTACTGAAAACTGCAAGATGAGTTGACAGTTTAGCCATCCAGTAGGAAAAGCAGGCAGCGTGTTTGTCAGCATAGCTCGGGGCATCACCAGTGACAAGAGGGAGGTTGCGATGCCACTGTATAGAGCCCTGTTGAGGCCACAGTTAAAATACTGTGTGCATTTCTGGACACCTCACCTACAAAAAGACATTAATCAAATGGAATGGGCTCAAAGGCAAGCAACAAAAATGAAGGAAGGACTTAAAATTGAAACTTATCAGGAAAGACTTAAAGTTTTACTAAAGGCAAGCCCGATTGTTGTCCCATTTTTTGGGGCTACACATTGCACTGTCCTAAACTTCAATCCGCTTTTCTAAATACCCTGTAGTTCCTAAGTTATCTTTAAAAGAATTAGAGCATTAGGGATTCAGAGAAAAAATAAAGAGAAACTGTGGGTGTGGCAACAGTGATGGGATGTAAGCACACTGTGATGAGGAGAGAGGAGGGCAGGGTTTCAGAAGTACAGAGAGAGGCAGCCAACATCCTTGTCGGTGCAGGAAGTGGGGTGTTTTAGTTTTTGGTCCACTAAAGGTTGATTGATGGATTAGATCAGTCTATTGGGGACGGAAATCTCAATGAGGAAGTGATTTCCTAACTAAGTAGACAGGCAGAGGAGGAAGCACAATGCTCAAGCTACTTTTGAGAACACTGTCCAGCAGCTAGAGAGCTACTTTGCAGCGCTCATTCCTGTATTGTCATAAGGAAAGAAGTTTTCACATGAGTGCAGCAGGAGGGGAAAACCATTCTTTAGATTGCTTTGGCACTATAGGAAAACTGAAAGAATTTAAGGGTCGAAGACAAGGGAGAGAAGGTAATTCACCAATTCATCTCTGAGCTGCTGAGCTATGGGGTGGGAGGTGGGCTAATGATAGACTGAGGAATTGCTAAACATTCAGGCCTGTACACAGAGCGGGGAAGGTCACTCTATGCATTCTCAAGATGGTGCCAAGGATCAAAAGTTCAGCGGGAACAGCAATGGGTCTCCGGCAAGATAAAGGTTAATTTTCTTTGTAACCCCAACTCTCCGCACCAGCACCAGGCACTAAATGTTATTTGGGAATTCACAGCATTTGCATGTATGTCATTCACCTCCCCCGAATAAATGACCCATGGGGGTTAAAAAGTGCAATTCCCTTCCATCTACTCTTTAGTGTGCAGTTTTTACTCCAAAATGCATGTTTTTACACCTGATGTTAAATCAGTCCTCTAGAACAAGTAACATTATTGATCCACCTTGTATACACACAATATTAGTATAATAAATGTTGGGAGGGTGTACAATAAGGTCCCCGCTGACCAGGACCTTCCCTGTCACAGGGTTGCTAGGGAGGGCTGTCATCGAATTTAAACATTTAGTACAGGGGTGCACAACCTTTTTTGGTCCAGGGGAAGCATTGTCTTAATATTTCACTTCAAGGAGCTGCAATAAAATGGAAGCAGAGAAAACACAGTTTACTGCAGAGAAGCTGCAAGCTTAAAGCATTATATACAATTTATGTATATGCAGAGGTGAGGCGGAATGAAGAAGTGGGCAAGGTGTAAAGTTGGAAAATGTGAGGTGAGTAGAAGTGGTGAGAGGTGAAGCAAAAGAGGTGAGCAGAGGTGGGTATAAGTAAGCAGATGTTAGATGGGTAAAGGTGAAGTGGGAGGACATCAGCAGAGGTTAGGAGAGGCAAGCAGAGATGAGGTGGGAAGAATTGGGAAAAGGTTAGGTGGGAAGAGATAAGGCAAATAGAGTAAAAGTTAAGCAGATTGACCCAAGCATTAGTGAGATGGAAAGAGGTGGATAAAGAAAGGTAACGGTGAGGTGAGCAGGGGTGATATTGTCAGAGGTGATGTGAGATGTGAAAAGCTAAGCAGGGATGAGGTAAGGAGAGGTAACAAGAAGTAAACAGAGGTGAGGTGGGCAGAGGTGAGGTAGGAAGAGGTAAGTAGAAGCAGAGGTGAGGAGAGCAGAGGAAGAGCTGAGGTGGGCCCTGTTTCAGGAATTAGCTGCTCTACACTGTCTATAGTGGCAAGCAATGGAGGCAAGGCAATTTCGACTTTACAAATATTATGAAATGTAGGGGTAGGGTGCCAGGGGAAGCAACTGAGGACACTGAGGGCTGCATGTGGCTCCCAGGCCGCAGGTTGTGCATCTCGGATCTAGTAGAGCAACGAGCACAAAAAAATAACATATGATTAATTCTTATATTTATGTAAAAGTTTAGATGTGATTATTAGCACTATTTTATTATGTACACTCAAAAATACTTGGTACACTGCAATTTTTGCTTAGGTATACTGTACATACCGTACTTTAGATCAGGAAAAAAGGGGCTGCTGGAGCTGGCAGAGGGATTAGAAGATCTAATTATTTGTTACTCAATCAGCTGAACCTCCAGTATCAGCTCCTCCAAGATCATTATCAGTCATCATCATTGTCTGTTGAGTATCTCACACATACCAGTTATGAGCAAAACTACCCTGTGCTGCTTTATATATTAAATACAATTATTAAATTAATTATATATTTTTAGATCACAGACTGGGTGCTGGAAACACACACTACAGCCATTAAAACATCCTCCAGTAGAATGTGCTGCCTATAGCAGGGTCAATCCCCAATCTAACACCGCTATTTCACTTGTTTGCCAGTAATAAGTGTATTTTTTTTTTTTTTTGCCAAGTACATTGGAAAGGAAAACATTTTCCTGACATCAGAAGCCACTGGCATTTGGACAAGCATGAACAGGAGACACAATAAGGTTACTAATATTTTTTTAGCAATAACTTCCAGGAGACACAATATGGCTACCAAAAAACATATGCAACGTCCCAGATGAGAATCAGAATCTACTCGGTATCCTAGGGATAGAGGATGTAGTCAAAGAAGGTCTAAGGATGATTCAGGTAGTGGTAACAATATAGGTCAGGCAAGCAGAGGTCAGCCATGGTATACAACAAATAATGCCAAAGCAGCACACCCAAACCCTATAGTTTAAACTTGGGGGTTTATTTAAGAAACGCTAAGGCCACTTAGTGCCAGGCAGTGCCAGAAGAGTGTCGGGTGAATGTTGGGTCCCAGTGAAAACGGTGTATTTACCAAGTCAAAAATCTACAGCGCCTGTGATAATGCCAGGTAGTGTTCCATCTATCAACAGCGCCGGCAATGGGATGAGTGCCGTGCTGAGTTCCCTACAGTGCCAGATAAGACCAGGCGCTCACCTTGCACTGTGTGGCCTTATACCATACGTTCTAATGGGCTTGAATGGTTACAATTATTAAGGCATTTTCTATATATATATATATATATATATATATATATATATATATTGGGCTGGTGCATGCGCCACAGGATCCCTGGAATGGTTGGGGTCATTTTTGGATGCATTTTTGGAACTTTTGTGTTGCGCTGCAATCTTGTGATTTGGGCAGTGAGAAAACTATGTCAAGTTTTTCAAGTTTCCCCAATGCAATTCCCATTTTTAATTTAAAAAAAATAAAATTCCAGGACCCTAAGAAAATAGAAATTGGGATTCCAACAGGCACTGTGTGCCTGGAATCCCATTTTTTAGCTCCTCTCGTGGCACTCCAGGCTGGCGCTAGGCGTCACTAGTGCATAGCCATATAAAAGCCATGCGCTGCGAACACTGCCTGGCTGGGAGCGCTGTCATCCTGAAGCCGACGGTGTGGTGCGGGTATTGCCGAGCCTCTCAGATGAGCCGCTAAAGTGCCGTCCGCACCTCTAATAATAAATTAGCCTCTAAGACTCTGGCCCCAAGGCAACTAGGCTTACCTCAAAATCCATATAGGAAACACAAACTCTAGGAGACCAGCCATCACGTTATTGACCTTATTTAAGAAGTGCATCTTGCATCTCTGATTCTACAACTAGACAATGAAATTTTCCCCATTCTTTTTGTAAAATTGTTCTTGTCTTATGATTCTTTGTTTATGAAATGTGGATGCTTGGTAATGTTTATGCCTAATTTATCTTTGATTGAAATCACTTTGATTAAACATATGTTCACAGTGTCATTGAAGTAACTATTTGTGTTAATCACGATAAAAAAAAATAGATCCACTGTGTTTTAGAGCCTTATTTATAAAGGGCGCTGTTTAGGGTAATTTTGCTGGCATAGCACCAGTTTTTGTGCGACTGCATCTCTTTTTTTTTTGGTGCTGTTATTTTTACAGAATGGCGCAGGAGTTTTATCATTACACTTACAGGATATCACTTCTGGGGACAAAGGGGTCAAACGTTACAGTGCGTTTAGGCAGAGTTTTACTTGTTGTTATCCAAATTACCCATTGGTAAGCCATGAAAAACAATTTTACAAGAAAAAATAAAATCTAACACCGCTATTTCACTTGTTTGCCAGTAATAAGTGTATTTATTTTTATTTTTTGCCAAGTACATTGGAAAGGAGGACATTTTCCTGACATCAGAAGCCACTGGCATTTGGACAAGCATGAACAGGAGACACAATAAGGTTACTAATATTTTTTTAGTAATAACTTCCAGGAGACACAATATGGCTACTCCCAAAAAACATATGCAACGTCCCAGATGAGAATCAGAATCTACTTTGTATCCTAGGGATAGAGGATGTAGTCAAAGAAGGTCCAAGGATGATTCAGGTAGTGGTAACAATATAGGTCAGGCAAGCAAAGGGGTCAAACGTTACAGTGCGTTTAGGCAGAGTTTTACTTGTTGTTATCCAAATTACACATTGGTAAGCCATGAAAAACAATTTTACAAGAAAAAATAAAATTACATTTGGGGACATCTAGGTCCTGCATTTACGCTATTGACAATGAAATTATTCATGAGCAAGAAACACTTCAAGACAGTTCTGCCCATTGTGCTCAATGTAGTCTTAACCTACAGCACCACTATAGACTGTGACAGCTTAAAAAAGAGCGTCCAACACTGCAAAATATATGGCACTAGTGATAAATTAGATAGACGTATGCTAGTGGCCTGCATTACCACTGCCTGTTGTTTGTTAATTCACTCACTGAGTGCTGCTCAGGCACTCCCAAAAAAACATATGCAACGTCCCAGATGAGAATCAGAATCTACTTGGTATCCTAGGGATAGAGGATGTAGTCAAAGAAGGTCTAAGGATGATTCAGGTACTGGTAACAATATAGGTCAGGCAAGCAGAGGTCAGCCATGGTATACAGAAAACAATGCCAAAGCAGCACACCCAAACCCTATAGTTTAAACTTGGGGGTTTATTTAAGAAACGCTAAGGCCACTTAGTGCCAGGCAATGCCAGAAGAGTGTCGGGTGAATGTTGGGTCCCAGTGAAAACGGTGTATTTACCAAGTCAAAAAATCTACAGCGCCTGTGATAATGCCAGGTAGTGTTCCATCTATCAACAGCGTCGGCAAAGGGATGAGTGCCGTGCTGAGTTCCCTACAGTGCCAGATAAGACCAGGCAGAGGGGTCATATATACACCTGGCATCAAGAAATATCCAGCCAGGTTTGCTTTTTCTATTTTAATAGAAGGAAGAGGAAATCCTGTCACCCCTAATAGACTAAACCATTCACCCCTGGCATTTATTCCTACCAAGAAAACCACAAGCTTGGTCAAAGTTTTATTCAGTTTGAGTATAAAAGTGACCCCTCCTCTCATTAGCCAACATGTTTATATGGATTTTTAATATTACACAAATTAGAGATAGAGCTCATTCAATAGTGTGGTAGACTGCAGGTCTCGGGTCAGGGTGGCCATTGAGCCTGGTTCTCCTTACCTGGCTGTGCTGATTACAATAATACACTAATAATAGTATATATAACAGCTGCTATCATGCTGCTATATATATATATATATATATATATATATATATATATATATATATATATAGAATATTGTCATGTTTTGTCAGCAGTTGTAAGGAGTAAGGTGTGAAGAGTATATGAAGCATGATGTAACAAATATCTGTTCTTATAGTCCCCTTGTTAAAAGACATGAAAACACATATTGAATCAATTATCACATAATTAGCGATGGACCCGAGCTAGAAGCCTGATATAGCAGAGTGTGATGTTCTTTTGGTCATTTTATTGCAGAGGGAAAGCCAAATGTGATAACAGATTGCTGGCAGCAAAGAAACAAAGCAATGAAGCTTTTAAAGTAATGATTTATACACACCAACACATAAAACAGTGCCTATATTTAAAGAAAAATGTTTTAGTTTCAAATTACTGATGCCCAACACTATTAAGAACGTAGAGTACAATGTGTTTAGGTATTTTACTAATTACAATAAAATACATTTTACAGTAGGTAGGAAAAAAATAAATAATCAAATGATATCTTAATAGAGAACTGCTATTTTCTAAGGCTGCTAAACAAGATGTGTCCTGAACAAACCTATAACCAAAAAAATGGGAATCGTGTGTTTTGTGCCTTGATTTTGAAGGCTGTGTCCTCATCTATGGGAGTAGTCCTCCTCCTAGTGGAAAACACGGGTAATGCATCAGCTCATCATTCTTCCAAAACACTCGGGTGGGTTATGTATGTGATAGCTGCAAGCAATGCATATGATTCATCCTTTATCTCACTGATTAAAAGGACTTGAATATATTTCATTGTAGTATAGTTCATACCAACGGCAAGTCATCTTGCTTTTTATCATAGTTTTCTATGGAAATTCAAATTCTGTACCTCTAAGGGTGATGGAAATGACTACAGAGCACATTTTAAATGTTAGTTTGCTAGTGCATACATGCCGATACTTCTTGATATTATTAGTCATTTATTACAACCTACATGTTCTCATACGTGGATTTGTTGTACTGAATGATGCATAAATATTCGAGTGTCTGATATTTGTATATTTAAAAAGGTTCACCACAACCAACTATGCAGGATAAAACTTTATAATAGAACCATAAACATTAATATGAAGTTTGCTCTTTGTCTTGGCCACTTAGGAAAGGCTTTCCAATGGATTTCAGAACTGTGTACTGTAACTTTGCACGTATTTAAAGCAGAACAAAACTCATGCTGTGTGAAACCCAGGTCACCCATAAAAACTCACCTTTTCAGGCTCCAACAGCACATACGTGGGCTCTCACCCAATGAGAACCGTCTGCTGTGACCACGTCATTCGACAATGGGGAATGCATTGCCACATCTCCTGCATCCCCTGTGTCATGCGCGCTCTCCAGTCCCAGCCATTCATATAGGCTGGGCGGGGAGCGAATGCAGGAACGGGCATGGGGGGGATGCGGCAACTTGTGCTCCCTATTCAAGTCCGTGAGAGACATCTGCTGAATGGCATGCGATGTTGGAGCCTAGAGAGGTAAGTATTCCTGGGCAAACTGGGGATTGTACATAGCGGGGCATCCCGCATGCTTCAGGAGCATGGAACCTGGGAAAGTCATATTCTCAAGTTTTGTTCTGCTTTAAGATCAGTGCGGACTGGTGCTTATGTTGGGAAATGGGGCCTGGCTCAAACTCATCTCAGATGTGTTTGATGGGGATAAGTTCTGAGATTTTTTTTAAAGCTAAAGAACAGCAAAACTAACTTTTACATACCCTTTTCCCCACCTCTGCTGCGCTCTGTACCATTTTGTTTATTAAAATAGGCTAATGAACACATTTTTGTCTTTTTGATTTCTTTTTGCAAAACTAAACTGAAAATACAAATAAAATGTATATTTTAGTATAATGTATATAATTTTGGTTTATAGTAGATTCATTCAAATGGTTTAAATTTCAGGAGGCTTCTTCCATGCTATTAAAGCAGAACAAAATCCCACGTGGCCGGCCTTGGAATCTATAAGCCTTCCCCTAGTCCCGCACAAATCAGGATGATACACTATCCCAACAAAACTCACCTCTTCCAGTGGCTCCCACATCCATGAAAACAATAGGGAGTGAGATCTGGAGCATCTCAGTATCTCTAGACAGAGATTGCCCAGCAATTTCGATCTACTGGGGACAGGAACACACCCATGTCTGGAGATGCAGCTGCTCATTGCCAAGCACAGAGGCATCTGCCAAACATCAATATGCAAAGTTAACTGCTCTGATTGGACAAGATTCAAAGTAGAAGTGGGGAAAGATGAGTTTTTAATGGGCAAGGAACAAAACCCCCAGATAATCAAAATCCCATCTTTTGTTCTGCTTTAAACAGGAATATGGGACCTAAAACAAAAAGGGTCTGATTCCCCCCATCGGCCCCTACTTACCTTTTGGATGTCACTGCAGCCTGCTGTGGCGACATCTGGGATTTTGGACAGCTCCATTGCATCCCATTCATGGGTACTGCTCAGGCGCAAAATCGGGGCCACGCTCAGTGCCTGATGGGATGCAAGATGGTGTTGCCCATCGGAAGGTCCATGAAATCAGAAAGACCGAGAGGATGGATCCCCTGGCAAGGTGAGTAAATAGTGCCCAAAGGTAAAAACGGAGGGGGCAGCAGATCGGTGAGGTTTGGGGGAGGTTTCAAAGTAAAAAAGTTTTCCTAAATCCTTCCATCTCCTCAGACATCTTGCCACATTTCAAAGTTAATAGGAAGTAAAGAAATTGGCTAGATTGCTTGCCAGGTCCCTGCACTTGTGACCGCCATGACAGGCGAGCTCAAATGGGTTTTCTGGGCACGTGTGTGTGGCCAGTCTTTCAGCAATCTCTATGGCTAGCAAACATTTGTTTTACCATTATGCAGAGCAAAAAAAGACAAATAAAGATAATTCCTCCCTACAGATGGATCTGCTTAACTGGCAGTGGAGGAATTTGCCACACCAGAATTTTCCAGGTTTCTTGTGGGTCTGCTGCTATGAGACCGATCAGAGAACCAAAATGCTATCAGATGGCCTACTTCCAGGGAGTTTCACAAATCAACATGTCTCAACCACTTCAATCCCATATCTAAGTGACAATTCAGGGGTATATTCACTCAGGGACACACCATGGCTTAGCCAGAGTCTCACTTTCTACAGTGGTCTACTCAGGTCCTTTAACTCTTGACATAGCAGGTGGCTAGAAGCAGGCCATACACACTACAAATGCATTCTGTGCATATCATATGGGAGGTCTGCAAGATCATATGGGAGGTCTGCAAGCTGTGGCACCTCATTGCCATAACGGAAGACGGACCAAAGAGGGGTACAGTTTGAAATGACATTAAAAATATCCCCCACCCTCTTTAGGAGCACCAGAAGCCTCCTCTCTAGTGCTCCCTAGGACACTTACATCATGGCTGATCGGTCTCACAACAGAAGTAAAAAGTAGCTGGAAAAATCTGGTCTTGCAATTCCCTTCACGTTTAGTTAGGCAGATCCTTATATCATCTCTGCTGTAGCTGCAATTTGGGTGCAGCCTCATGCAGCAAGCTCTCAATGGAAAGAGAAAATATTGTACACACACAAAATCCATCCACCCTGCATGAGAAACTATTGCGTGTATGTATCTGTGTCAGAACATATTTGTTTCATGGATCTGGTTCCCTGTTGGCCAGTTCACCACAGAATTCTGGGAGACGGTTGTGGCGCTCCCACAAAATTAGCAGATCATCAGCAGGACAGATCATCAGATCATCAGGGGACTAGGTGAACCACTGAGGGGGTGGAGCTAAAAACCAAGTAGAGAGAACACATGGCCTGAATGATTGAGACATGCAGAATGTATGTAAATGTAGCTATATTTAACAAGACATTTAATGCATTAAATATACAAGGCACAATTATCTTATTGTCAACGATGGCTTCTGTGTGGAATTAACATGAAGCGAAGTTATCACTTTCAGGACTACTACTAATGTAGACTTTTGGACAGGGAACAAGGCACGAAGAGTTGTGAGGGTAAGGTAAGCTACTGTCTGCTATATGGCTGGTGATTCCACAACAACTGCTTATAACGCAGCCATTAGTTCCCGGCCAGGCAACAGATCAGCAACAAGTATTGTTAAGGGATGGGAGGAGAGTGGAGCCACCACCATTGTCTGTGCAGTACAGCCCTAAGCTTTGTCATCACAATTTCCTTTTTAGATTTCAGCTTTGAACAGCCATTGTCAATAGGTAGGTTAAGAATGGAAAACTGTTCCTCATCCAGGTAATCAATCTTTGGTAATTAGTTTTTCTTTCACTTCTTAGGAATTAAAAAAGTAAATTCTGTTCTTTAAACGTATTGCTTGTCAGGTATTGAAAAAAGTCTGTTAGGCTGCAGTCCAAAGAATTAGGATTTGTTCTGCTTAGATTGTGCTCTGCTCCTTTTGTTGAATTCTATACCGTTGAACACTTGTAAATCAGTGTGCAAAAGAAGACACGAAGAGCCTCTCTGATATTTAAATCCCTTCTTGAAACAATTTGTATGTAAAACCAGGCAAAGCCCGTGTACGACATAGATTCTTTCTATAGTTTGATACTTGGCACATTAAGCCGAGGAATTTGAATATGAAGGTAGATGGATATGTTACGGTCATATTAACTGTGAAAATATGTTTACCATTCCGCTGCTGCAAGTCCTGCAAGCAAAACTTGAGGAGAACACGATATGCTTCCAGTTAGCGCTGTATTAAAGCTCTGACAGAGCACAACAGTTTGATGAATATAAATTAAATTTGTCAATAAAATGAATGAACATTGCCAAAATGTGTTCTACTCCAACGTGTGCATATGGGGCCTTATTTACCAATCTGGAGGAAAGCCAGGGTAGCGAATGAACAAGTACAGCCCATATCTAGAGAACACTGCTTCCAAAGCAATATGAGCAGAACGCTGGTTATAGATGACTTTAACCCCTCAAAGACAATGATGGTTTAAGTCTATGGACCAAACTACACAGCTGTCCAACAACCTGTGATCCAATTTAATCCTATTTTCCTACTAAGGTTCCATAGGCCCTAGGGACCAAAAACTGCATTAGACCCTGTAACAATATTTACCTCAAGGCACTAGGTTCCTTTTGCCTGACTCAAAACCAGACTTTGGGGCTGCTGTACACCAGAGTCATTCTGATTTGGGATGTCCTGCTACGTAAACCAACAAAAATATAGGTATAATACAATATATGGAAAGTATACATATTCAAATGTTATGAGGCACAATATGGTATGGCCCCAGGAGGATCACACACTTACAGGATATAAGGCTGAAACACTATCTAATCATTAACCATAGGACTAGACTGACATAAATCTTTACCACATTCATTAGGCAAGGTCGCAAACCTGCATGTATAAGTGTAGACAATATTGATTATACAGTACTAGCATTAGCACAAAAAGTAAACGCAAAAGTAAATTGCACCCACAAAAATAGTAAGGTGATCATTTTAATAGACACCCATGTTTTGGGGCATTGGTTGAACTCAAAGCAGAAGTTGACTAGTTGACCCCAGACTAGTTGCCACACAGGGCAAACTGCTCTTTTTTCAATGGGCTGGGGCAGGAGCCCACGCATAGCAGGGGATGCTGCAACATTCACTGCCAGGGACCAGGGATAGGTAAGATGTTACAGGCTTTGAAGGGGTTTCACGCAGTGGGGGTGCCCTGGGTGAACGGAGCAAAACCAGAGTAAGTAAAATTCCTTGGTTTTGTTCTGCTTTAAAGAGGCACAGGAAACCTGAAAAAATATTCCAGGATCCGCTGACACTACAATTACAGTCTTTCCTCTAGTGACCAGTTGTGTCTGCAGGCAGAGATGTACTACAGAAATGCACACCTGCTAATCAGATTGACCACCAACAGTAACATGGCCCTGGAAGTGGCCCTGGGGGAGCTCCCTCTTGGCTATTGGTGAACTTCAAAGCAAAGGAGCTGAACACAAAAGCTGCAGACAAAGGTGGTTATAGCTTTGTCACGATCGCACTCTATCAGCCCAGCCAAGACGCTAGAGAGAGTGTGATGGTGCAAGGGTTAAAGCCGCCAGACCCCTGGGTATTCACTACTAGTCCCAGCAAGTCACCAAATTAACCCTTTGATAAACGTGTTTAACCAGAGCTTCCTCCAGAAAGGTGAGCTCATATATTTAGAGATCAAAGGCCAGAGCTGATTAATTAAACATTTAATCTGATAAAAAGGTATTACAGTGCTAGATGTAATATACAGAAACAAATGACATACATTTACAAAATACATAAAAGAGTACAGCAAGATCAGTTCAGCAAATAAAAAGAAAGTCCTTACAGTATAATGGTGTAGCAGTCCTTGTGAGTGAGTCTCCAGCTGTTGCTTAAGGTCTTATGTCCAGCATTTGCCAAAGGCTTGTGACCCAAGTTTCTGATTTAGGTTTCTCCCTTAGACTTTTCTTAGCATTAGGTTTTATTAGCTAAATTTATTAGCTACATTTCAACCAAGATCCATCCCCCCTTCCCCCTGACCCCAGCTGGTGAGGGCATTTCTCTCCCAGGTCCCTTATCTCAGTTTTATGGTGGGTCCAGAGACAGCACATCCTGCTGCTACAAAGGCTTTTTACTTTAAAGAAGGAAGTACCACAAACAGAACCCCCATAAAACTGGAATACACAAAACAACAGTCTGAGTGACCCCTGCTGCTCTGAGGTTGTCATGTACTAGCCCAGTCAATGCCTGCATCCTGTCCCTGAACTTTAGAACATACTCCACCACAGGGGTATGTTGCACCCCTTCCCACTCACCCTTAACTAAATCTAGGGGTCCCCGCACTTTGCGACCATACAATAATTTAAAAGGCAAGAAACCTGTAGACTCTTGGGGTACCTCCCTGTAAGAAAATAACAAATAGGGTAAGTACTTTTCCCAGTCCCTGCCTTCTGATTCTACAAAGGTTTTTAACATTTGTTTCAAGGTCCCATTGAGACCGTTTATTTGGGGGTGGTATGGGCTTGCTACCAAGTGCTGTACATTCACCTTCTTACAGAGACTTTACATTAGATTGGACATGAACTGTGTGCCCTGATCAGTTATCATTTCTCTGGGCAACCCCACCCTGCAAAATATACTGATCAGCGCATCTGCCACCTTATCTGCCCGGACAGAAGATAAGGCAACAGCCTCGGGGTACCTGGTTGTATAATCCACCACAGTTAGAATAAATTGTTTCCCTGTGCTGCTGGGTAAAGCTAGAGGCCCCACAATATCCTCTGCCACTCGTTCAAAGGGTACAGATATGACTGGTAGGGGCACTAGGGGAACATGAGTAACATCCCCGGACTTACCCACCCTTTGGCAGACATGACAGGATCTACAGTAATTAGCAACAGCAGTACCCATACCTGGCCAGTAGAAATTGTGTGCCAACCTGGACTTTGTCTTGGCCACTCCCAAATGTCCTGCCAGGGGGGACTCATGGGCTAACCTCAGCAGCTCTTTCCCAAACTGTCTAGTAACCACTAACTGCCTTTCTCTCCCCTGGGGCCCTTTTCATGCCTTTGGAAATTTTCCCGATATACCCGATGCCCATCGGTGTTAGAACCTGGGGGGTAGGATCACTGCGCAGAGCTTCCTGGAAATGTTCATTGTCCCCCCATCTTGTGGTATCGGGGGCAAATTTCCCTCAGGTGAACTAGCATCTCCACCCTCCTCTGCTTTGGCTTGCGAGTCACACAACTTTCCCCTTGCATCACCATCCCTCCTTTTTACAGCTGCAGCCCTGGCACACTGATGACGTGTAACCACTGCCACCATTGGTATGCCTCCCTGGGGTTTACCTTCCTCCCCCTCAGTCCCGGACATAACAATGCTACAGGCATCATACACATGCACATCACTCCTTCCCTCCTCCTTCTCCTCAGCCATCTCAGGCTCACAGGATGACATATCACTCACTGCTGGTCCCTCATCCTTACATGTCACCAGGGGCACACTAACCCCCCCCCCCTAGCCCATCTCCACTAGGTTTTCACATTGGCAATTCATTGGCATTACATTATACAATAGACCCTGCTTCACCTTTGGAAGACATAACTGGTTCAGTCACAGGTAAACATTTATCAGCCCCCTGCACTCCCTCCCAGTTATCACATTTCACAGAGTCCCCCAAAGTCTCGTACAGTACCTCATAACGATCAGGGCTGTCTCCTAGCCCCTCTGGTGTGCAGGCAGTGTCCTCCGGAGCATGATGGCAGAGCATCCGACCCAAATCATTCCCCAGCAGAACATTAACAGGGATGTCCTCAGAGACCCCCAACTCCTGCAAACCTTTGCCTGTACCCCAATCCGGGTACACACTGGCCATGGGCACAGCAGGTCGCACACCACCAATTCCTTTTAAATCCATGGTTTTACCAGGGATGATGTCCTCGGTATCCACCACTTCAGGCTGCACTAAGGTAAAGGAGGCCCCCGAATCACGTAGACCCACTGTCCCCCGGTCACCCACAGTTACGCTCTGCATGTTATCCATTTTTTTCTCCACCGTTCCGGACACCAGAAAAACGGCTGGGTGTCCTCCAACTGCCGGTGGGGAATTCTTTTTGTTGGGGCAAATGGCACTCAGGTGCCCAATCTTGTTGCAACTGTAACATCGGCGGGTGTCCCCCTGACCCAATGTGGTTCCTGTTGCTTTTGGTGTTGATGGCAGGAATCTCTAAGTTGGCCTAGTGGCACTCTGTGGGTGTGCAGCTCCCTTCCAGGTATTTGATCCAGCTTGTGCAGAACCACGCTTCGCTGTTGGTGCACGGTTTTTAGCAAAGTCATCTCCTAGTTCTGCTGCTTCTGCGACTGTCTTGAGCTTGCAGTCCAAAATCCACTCTCTGGCTTCAAAGCTCCGTGTTTGGAGTAACTGATCCAGGGCCATCAAGTCCCCCAGGGCCTCATAAGTGGTGACTTGTAGGCCCCCAGTAGAGAAGCAACTGGAGTTTAATATTAGCATCTCCACATCTCCAAGGTGTTGTAAAGCAGTCCGCATATAAGAGTCCAAGGCCTCATGTGGAGTACTGTCCTGATGGGGAGTAATGTGGTGTCCCTCAGTCCCAGCTGTAGGACTTAGCCTCACGTCACTCAGCTCTGCTGCACAGGCATCATACTCCACAAGATCAGCAAGAAGTTGCACCTTGTTCTTTCCCCCTGTAGGGATCTCCTTTTCTTGGCACATTAGCTCCAGTGCAGGCTTGGACTGCTTGCCATATGCCTCCATATTTCCGATATGAAGCAAAGGAATTAAAACAATAGATGGGGAGGACAGAACTGTCTTGCACTCTTTTTGGCATGTCTTTTAGATCAGCACTGAGCTCTGTCTTTGGAATTTACACACAATAAGATGTATGCAATTTCTTTTAGTGCTAAGATTTTCTGGTAAAATCCAGCAAGCACTAAAAATCTCTAAATATATCCCGATGCTGCCACCAGTTGTCACGATCGCACTCTATCAGCCCAGCCAAGACGCTAGAGAGAGTGTGATGGTGCAAGGGTTAAAGCCACCAGACCCCTGGGTATTCACTACTAGTCCCAGAAAGTCACCAAATTAACCCTTTGATAAACGTGTTTCACCAGAGCTTCCTTCAGAAAGGTGAGCTCATAAATTTAGAGATCAAAGGCCAGAGCTGATTAATTAAACATTTAATCTGATAAAAAGGTATCACAGTGCTAGATGTAATATACAGAAACAAATGACATACAGGTACAAAAATACATTAAAGAGTACAGCAAGATCAGTTCAGCAAAGAAAAAGAAAGTCCTTAGAGTATAATGGCGTAGCAGTCCTTGTGAGTGAGTTTCCAGCTGTTGCTTAAGGTCTTATGTCCAGGGTTTGCCAAAGGCTTGTGACCCAGAGTTCTGATTTAGGTTTCTCCCTTAGACTGTCCTTAGCATTAGGTTTTATTAGCTAAATTTAGGAGGGAAAAGCTTCATCCCCCCTTCCCCCTGACCCCAGCTGGTGAGGGTATTTCTCTCCCAGGTCCCTTTTCTCAGTTTTATGGTGGGTCCAGAGACAGCACATCCTGCTGCTACAAAGGCTTTTGACTTCAAAGAAGGAAGTACCACAAACAGAACCCCCCATAAAACTGGAATACACAAAACAACAGTCTGAGGGACCCCTCACCCAGGTCTTGGACTATACATTATACAATCATAATACATAGGCTTATTCTATAATCAGGCCTTGGGTCTGACAAGCTTATTATCGGGTTTCTTGCCTGGACAGTCCCTGGCTGCTTGATGACAACATTGTGGAATCTGCTTACTTATGAACAAATGGGTTTACTCTAGGAACACTTACAAGCAGAATCCATAGTGAAAAACTGTACATGTTTGTGTTTTTCCACCTCCTGATCATTAAAAAGATCCATCCTCATTTAAACGTTCCACATTTTAACTAGTACTGTGATGTGACAATATGGGAGAATGTCTGCCAGGATCTTGACGATTAGGAAACATAGTATATCCAGACCGGGTGGGATCTGCTGTGGGAGAAAAGTAGGTTTTAGTTTTATGCATAGACAATTTTATACTGACTGAAGAGTGTCCCACACTCTCCAGATGTTAAAGTGTGATAGCCCCCTCATTACTCCAGGTGAGGCAGCCCAGGAGAATTTACCTGTTAGATCCATCTGGAAAGATTTACACTTAATAAAATCTAAACCAGACAAAATATCCAAATAAACTCTTGGCCCATATTAATGTAGTTGATATCTATATCTTGATGTTAAATATCACAGATAAAGCATTACATTGGGTAACGACCATAACGATGTGAAGGTCAATATTTCATCATGCTCTTAGATTGTTTGGTATCCCGGTACAGAGGCAGCAAAACTGAATTTCTCTTACTGCAACCTGCTATGTAACATATTGTAACATACAGACTGTATGTATATGTTTTTTAAAGTGTGATGTCGTGTGATATATGTTATGTACTGACAGCATTTGGCTAATAATACATTTTCATCTATTTTTGTAAATTGTGTGCAGCCTGCTATATGGGGACATGAAGGAGGGCTAGCTCTGAAAGTCCACCGGGTGTATAGATTTGGTCCCTAGCTTCGATCACAGGCCACTGTGCACAATCCCACACCCAGCCATACAGGTAGGGGGGCCATGGGGGAGCGCACACTCTGCAGGAAAATCTGGGATGTGGCTGCCCACGCTCCCTGTGCTTACACGTGGTAAAAACAATGGCTTTATGCTGTGCATTAGTAAGCACAGCGTAAAGCACAAGTTGGATGAGCACTCATGCATGCATTGTGGGAATGACAGAAAGGTGGGTTGAGTGGGGGGTTTCAGACAGTGGGCAGTAAAATGTTGCTGATCAAACCACTTTAAGTAAATCCTACATTTTTACAGTTAGTAGTTTTTAAACTGCCTCAATATGGAAGTGTTGAGTATTAATCAGCAGTATAAGTGCACTTTTAAAACATTTATAAACTCCTTTCCTCTGGCCTTTTTTGTTATTTTTGTGACATATTTTTTGGTAAGTTTACCAAAAATCAGGCCATGCAATTCCTGTATGCTGATGACCTTCTGCTATTTTGGAGCACCCAAACCCCAGACTGTGACACACACTTTGCCCTATACTCTACTGACCTCATGTCCCCATTGCCATGGGCACGGTAGCAGCTGCCTAACCTGTCTCTATGTAATTTCCGTTCCTGGCCAGAGCAATTAGATGTTTGTTTTTTACTTTAATATAAGTTCCTAATACATTTTTATTCAAGTTCCTACTAGATATGTATTGTAAAGATTGAGAAAGAGAAATCGGTCCCATTTTACCTATGACAATAAACCTAGCCGTTGCTTCCATTTTGTGTTCTGCATGCTCCAATTAAGATATATTATGTTGCGTTGTTGCATTAACCTTTCTTTTTCAATAAACCGACAAGGAAATGAAAAGCTTGCTGTAACGAAATTGACTCTCTTCGAAAACTGTTCTGATACACATGAATGAAACAGGTCAGAGGACAATTTTAGAAGTATTAGTCACATTTGTGTAAATGTTCAATAGCACTAAAGACTTCATCTAGGCATGTTTTATTCAATGTAATGTACAGGGTGTAATCACCAGGCGCCGGGATGCTGGGAACTGATGTGAACTGTGACATGAAGTGTTTAACTACCCTTAGCCACCCTGAATCACATACTGAAGGGGAGAAAAACACAGCTGTTGTCAAAAGAGTTCTCTTTAAGTTTAAATTTTCAATATTTTGAGGGGATTTTGTACAATGCAATCCAAGAAAAAAACATCCATGCAAAAACAACATAGCTATAACACGCAGTTCTAGTCAAAAATAATTTTAGACCCTTCTTAGAATTACCCCTAGAGGGATCTTGATTTTGGGTGCCCCCTCACCAGACTTTCCCAACCAGTGATACTGGTACCACTGGTGGTACTATAGCTCTCATCTGGTGATAATAAGTGTGGGAGGGGCATGCAGACATTTTACTGTTCCAAAACAATGTCCTTGGCGGTCAAGTCAACAAACAGGTGTGAAGTATACAAGCTGTGAGAACAGTAAGGAAGGATACAGTTATATATATATATTTTATTTGGGGGGGTGTACTTGGGGAATCTAATAACCTCTAAAAGACTTAACATCTATTTTTCTGTTATATAAGCAAAGGAACTAGATGCAAAAGCATGACATTATGAATAATAGGTACAAAATATGCAATTTTCATTTGGTAATTTTTGTTTAAGCTGAAAGAGCATGGGAACAGTCATTGTGGTGGTGTGATAAGGGAATAAAGGAATACTGCTATTAACGGTTAATGAGAACGTCAAGCAAAAATAATATCTATTTACAGTACAGTACCTCTCCTCTGGCTTTTTAAAAAATTGATGCTGTTTTGAGTGTGCTGGTTCAATAATAATAACTGGCCTTAGCAGGTCCCCACATGGCTGCAAATGCTTGGAGTATATGGATTAATGAAGTTTACTCACTTATAGCCACCCCTGGAAGAACCCTGTACCCATACTAATAGGTTCATAAAGGTAAAAAACATAAAGGTTTCATTGATAAAAACAATGCCATTATAGCCAGCATGATTTTTATCAATGACAATGACAGACAACAATTGTTTTTTTTTATTTTTTTTACACCACTTTTTTTAAGTGTGCCCATCATAAAAGGCACTTAAGCAGGGCACCAGGCATAAGAGCTGGTCATTTCAGGTTCAGAAGCCAAACCAGGCAGCACCAGGCCCTGCAATTTGCCAGCTCTTATGCCCTTTGGTATGTGTTTGGACTCTTCCAGGGGAGCCATTGGCAGCATCAGGCCCTGCAAATTGCCAGCTCTTATGCCATTCGGTATGGATTTGGGCTCTACCAGGGTAGCCACTGGCACCCCTTAGAAGAAATCCTGTGCCCATATCAATAGGCACAGGGCTCTTCCACATCTCCAAACATACCAAATGGGGGCGCAGGTAATTGGGGTGGGGTATAAGCATGTCACCTGCCCCAGGAAACTCCCCTCCATGACCCCCCTCCGTTGATGTGTAAGTCACATAGGGGAGATACCTGAGAGGCCCCTCCTCTCACTAGAAAAGGCTGTTCCCCACAGAGTTTTATGGATTCCCAGGCCATGTGTCAGGATGATAAAACGGGAGCCTGTGTTCCCCTCCTTACTAAATGTTGGCAGAGTATCAATAGCCCCACTTACATTAATTTAACTGATGCCACGCTGAACACTGGACCTATTTTTCTCACTCTGAATCAAGGCCAAAGGTGCGCTTCAAAGACACATCTGAAGTACAATTTCTGGGTTTTGTAGCCCTGCAGGCTAAAAGCCCAAGGGAGGGGGATCCCATTTTTGGGGGGATTTTTTATGCTGGCTCCCTCCTACCCAGCATAACTAGCCGGGACCAGCTATGCAGGGCTTGTAGTGCACCAGCTTTGGTGGCCCCCGCCCTGCTGGCTACAATCTGGTACAGCCCTTCTGCCCCCCCTGGCTTTGGGGAGGGAAGTAATAGGGGGGTTGGGGTTAATAGCAAGTCACCCGCTATCCGCAGGACCCTTATCAGTTCACAATGGGTTAAATGTAAAAAAACACACACACCGAGAAAAAAATATATTTTTTTAATACTTACCTCCCATTCCTCTCCTTCCCTCCCCAATCACTCTGGCTTCTGCTCTCCTGCTGCTACTGGAAGCATTTTATAGCTGCTGGGTGACAGAACTTAAGGGGTTAACTTAAGAAAAACGGGGGGGACCCCATTTTTGGTTGGAATTTTAAGGGTTAAAACCCCTTCCCTTAGCCGTCCCCGAAGTGCGTGGGGGCGCTAGTCCAGAACACCTCCTGGAGCCATCCGAGCCCCGAGGGGACTGCAACCAATGCAGTCTATGTTAAAGCCCTTCTCTCCATGTGAGATTACACAGCTCATGGTATCCTGTCACTGCTCCTAGTTCCCCGAGCTTAGTTACCCAGCAACAACTTTTTTAGATGTTGAAACAAACACATAAATCACCTTGAAGATCACCGGTCCCTCTTGTGTCAGTCCTTACTAATGCCTCTGAAGTCTGTGTGAAGTGTGTGTGAGCCTAAAATAAAGCTTGTAGCATGCTATGTTCAGTAGGCAAGAAAGTGTCACCACAAGCTCTGATTAATAAAATATGGACAAAAGATATGTATTATTAGTGTGGGATAGAAAGGAAATACATTGTTTTGTAGAATTCAGTACACACATGTCTATTCTCTACATCTCATACATCTAGTCCAGTTCTAATAGTTTCAGAGAATCTCCAAATTATTAATTGTTACAGGCATTGCAAGCTGTTTTTTATGTTCCAATTTAAAAATTATTGGAGCTGAGAATGCACATTTTGAGGGTTTTCTGTACTTGTGCAATTTTAAAACTTTTTATCATATATGTTGCATTTTATATTGTGTATTCCTGCTCCTAATAAGTCAGTCAGACTCCAACTTTGAATTATCTCCCATGTCACAAAAAAGCTCTGTCTTTTTTTACTCTGGACAAGCAAAGGGAATGAGTAGGCATTGGGATCTTGCCCATAGATAGACAAAGTAGGTCTAAGTATATCTCAGCATAGGTAACATTGGTGTTGTTTTCTTACTCTTGTCTTATTTTTGCAAAAACATAGTTTCTTTTCTTCTTTTATTAGCATTATCATAATCCTAACCAGTAAGATAAGCAGCTATGCAAATCTTTTTTATGTCTCATGTTTTCCCATTCCCAGCCAAAAGAGACTATATAGCCTCACCCCCCCCCCCCCCCCCGTCCATGGCATGAGGGGAACCACGCTTTTCCTTCCCATCACCCCACTATGCCCTGATCAGTAATATATATATATATATATATATATATATATATATATCTATATCTATATATATATATATATATATAAATATATATATATATATATATATATTATTTAATGTATAATGATGTTGGTTTATGCACTTGTATATTTTCTAATTTATTGCTTACACGGTTGTACACACAGGAATTTATTGTTGTTACATTTGTATTATTTTTTTAATTATAGTATATGTGGCACTATGAATTTTGAATAAGCTGCTTAAATATATATTTATTGATAGAGCCTGGTATTAGTTAAATCTTTTTGTAGGTATATATATATATATATATATATATATATATATATATATATATAGGCTATGTGGGTCTTTTTATTTATTTTTTGCTGTTTGAGTGCTATGTCTAAAGACATCCCTCACTATTGGGTCGATTCAAAGAAACATGTAACAGCTTTGATTTTGATGCCGATCATCCTATTTTTCCCGAACGCTCGTGCGCTCGTATGAACTTGCGAGTGATTCTATAAGCTAATACGTTTCTATCCTAAAATGTACGTCTGTTCGTATGGCAGTTCGCGAATCAGACCTATGTCAGTTTCCATCCTGAATTTTCTGTTTCATTTCTCAGGTTGCAACATTGGTTTTGCCCTTTTTCCTTTTTTGTCTGGACGTAAATCCTTCTGATCTTGCGGCTGCGCACTACAAACTTACCTCATTAAAGTGCATTCTAAATATTTTTTTTTTTTTTTTCTTTATTTCATTCATTTTGTAGTAACCAACCATTAATGAATGCATTTGCATAAGTAAATCTTACTTTGTTTAATTTTTAGTTAACTTGCATTTTTTACTTGTGGATTTAATTTTAATATTTTGGCTTCAAATGGTACAACTAAAAATTTTTTGTGTGGTTACCCACACCCTCTACATACAGATTGCTCTCAAAAATTAAAAAACACCCAGCAATTTCTGCATGTTATGAGCCTAGAAACAGCCAAGATGGCGGGTCAGGTATTATCGGGCAGCCTGCAAACAGAAAGGGCCTTGTGACTGTGTTGCTCTGCATTCTTTGATTTCTGACCTTTCCGTGCCCCCAGCTCTGCTGTGTCTGTGCAAAATACAGCAGTAACCCACATCCTGCACTTTATCCCGCTCTCCTCTCCTCAGTAAGTGTGATGCATCTGACCAAAGATGAGCTAAAATAATTAAACAAAGCAAAGGTAAACAACTACACCAATAAATTCAAATTAAAAATATTATTCTAGTACATCAATTTAAAAATAAATAACAAAGGACATAAGTTTCTTTAAATAACGCAAATATATGGATGTATTGCAAAATAAAGCTTTACATGCAAAGGACTAATTAAGGTCCACATTACAATGCTTTTATAAGGCATACATGAAATGTATTGAATCAGGTATGCATTGCCATACAATTTATGGCCTCGGCCATGCTGATACATGCAGTTCATTGGAGCTCAAGACGCGCAGACTCCTCCACATAGCCAAAAAACCTGTTCAAGAACAGCAATCCGACTGCTAAAAGGTGTCGGCAGTGGCTTTCTTTTAAAACGGATTTAGAGGTTGGAAAACTGCTCTCTGAATTACACGTAAACACATTTATTAAACACGATTATCCTAAGTTTTAGGTTTTGATCCTAAGTTTTAGGTTTTGATCCTAAGTTTTAGGTTTTGATCCTACAATTTAGGAACGAACTTCCGATGATCGTAAGAGCATATACGAAATCGTACGTAGGCTCGTGCGAGTCGGAAATGGCCAAAAAAACAGGAAAAAATGACTAACACCCACCCAAACTTACGATTCTCGATCCGAAATCAATTAACTTTTGCATTTTGAATCGAGGGGTATGTGTCCACAGCCCCAAAAAGCTAGCAGGACAGTGGGGGGGGGGGTCTTCAAAAGAGATTTAAGGGTCTCTTAAATATATAAATGAATAAATATGCATAGTGGAGATTCAGCTTACATCTCAAAGCCAGGTACAGGGATACAGGCTACTCAGATTTTAATATTTGCTCCTTTCTGAGTTTTAAATCATTTAATTTAAACAGGAGCAGCTTTTAAGAGTCTGCAGGTTCAGTGGCATAGTATACACAAAAAATAAAGCAAAATAAAATCCTGGGCTGTGCAGCTTTACTCTGTGCTCTACAAGTTACATAGATCTGTACCTTGAGCTGATCCGCAGCACTGCTTTGTCTTCTCAGTCATTCTCTTTTCTGATCTCAGAATGAGAATTCTGCTCTCTCAGTGTCAGCCATTTCCCAGTATCACTAGTCTCCCAGTAGGTCAGAGCTTCCGGGCTCGTTGTATCAGAGCACTCTGGCTTACTGGATTAGAGCCTCCTGACTTTTTCAGCACAACTCATCTTATCATACCTAGCCCACAAACATTTCTTAACAAGGTCCCATGCCCCGAAAAGACCTAAACTGGTTTAAGAATGGATACGATTCTATGACTTTTCCATTCACTAATATATATAAACCTGTATGAGGCTAGCTAGATAACAGCTACACCAAAGGGGAGCAGCATCAAAGCTAAATATATATATAAAAGTGTGCCTGTCCAGTAGCTCCCACCTTAGTGCTGCAAATAATTAAAGCGGACCAAAACCGAACTTGTGAAATATCTTTGGCCAAAGCCCCTGCCGATACTTCCTTCTTCGGGTGTAAAACTAGAAATGGATATTTTCGCTTTTCGAATCGTCCTGGAACGCTGTTTTTTTTGGCTGTCTCTCTCTGTGAGATGGCAGGGGATCAGTCATTGCTCAATGCAATCATTGTCACACACAACACTGGCAATGGATGCAGGAGGTGGAGCTTTACAGCTAAAACAAGGGCCATTATCTGGGATTAGAGTGAAGCAGGAGCACAAAAAATGGGCAAAATGTGCTCTTCATGGGGGGGGGGGGGAGCAATTCAGGAGATGCTAGTTCAAAATGTGGGTTTTGATCTGCTTTAGTTGACCAGAGTAGGAGGAGATATGTATATAGAAAAGGAAGCAGCAGCTTGTACAGAGCTTATCAAGGTAATATTCTTGGCAGCAGTATATGACATACTCTCACCAAATAGAGTACACAGTCACATTTTTGTAAATGTTTTATTATATCTTTTCATGGAACAACAATGAAGATATGACACGTTGTTACAATGTAAAATAATACATATAAACACAGACACAGACACATACACACACACACACTGCATTTCCTGCCCTATAAGACGCACCTGCCCATAGGACGCCCCTAGGATTTGGAGCAGGAAAATAAGAGAATAAATATTCTGAACCAAATGTTGTGCTAAAACATCATCCCTCAAGAACCAAATAATAGGCAAGGTGAAAAATCCCCCCATTACAGACAGAGTGGCATTCCCCCCATTCCCCATGGGCAGTGTGGAAAATCCTCCTCCTATTCCCATAGGCAGTGTGGCATTCCCCCATCCCAATCTCATAGGCAGTGTGACATTTCCCCTTCCTGTTCCATCATAGGAAGTGTGGCATTCCCCCTCCCATTCCCATAGACAATGTGGAATCCCCCCCTCCCATTCCCATAGACAATGTGGAATCCCCCCCTCCCATTCCCATAGACAATGTGGAATCCCCCCCTCCCATTCCCATAGGCAGTGTGACATTCCCCCCTCCCATTCCCATAGGCAGTGTGAAATTCCCCCCTCCCATTCCCATAGGCAGTGTGACATTCCCCCCTCCCATTCCCCATATGTAGTGTGGCATTTCCCCGCCCATTCCCATAAGCAGTGTGGCATCCCCCCTTCCATTCCCATAGTCAGTGTAGCATTTCCCCCTCCCATTCCCCATAGGCAAAAGAAAAAAAAAGGAAACTCACCTTTCCATCGTACCCATGCTGCTGGCCAGCCAACACAGCCATGGGAGCCGTGGGAATCCCTGTTTGCTGCCACTTACACTGCCCCCCTTTTCTCCCTGTAAGAAAGAAAGACCACTCTTCATCTTGAAGGGGTTAATATAGGTCATGTATCTTAAAACCATTACTCCCATTATTCTTTGATCGAAGTTTGCAAACTTTTAGTATTTATATAACATAATTTATATGCCTTGCAACTTGGAAATAGCACTACTAACAACCTAATGTAAAAGGTATCTAATTAATATTTAAAAGGTGACTTTCTGTGCCTGTGTTAAAATGAATAGTAGAAATCCAGCTAGTTGCTGGCTAAAAACGACATAATCTGTGCCATTTTCTTGCATTTGCGTAGTCAGCCACAGATTTTAATTGAAACATTATTTATTGAAATGTAACATTCACAATATATAATTAAAATGACCAGAATGCAGTAATTGCTCATACATTCTGATTTTATGTGCAATGCAAGTTAGTGCTTTTGCTCATTAGATTTTAACTCTGTGGGAAGATTAAGCATTAATATTAAGTCATGTTGCACATAAAATAGATGCAAATTAACTCCTAAAACGTCTATGTTGGAGATTTACAAAGATGGGCAATCTTCATTTTACTATTAAAACAGACAATGAAAATCTTTGTACCAAAATAATGTCAGAACATGCAGCAATCACTAAAAAGGTTAATATCCTCCTTAAAGGCTACCCATCAATGTTTCCAGACAATCAGCAATGTAACTTGCTAACATCAACTATGGAGGATTTTTGTAATCCTGCCTACAGGGTGATGTGTCTGTCAGCCACTTCCAGCAATAGCACAGCTGTATGGGAATATTATCATGGGGCAAATCCCTTGATACCCTCAAGAACAGTTGAATAACTTAATACTCAGTTACCTGGATAACTGAATGGATCAACAGAAACCTAAATACATGGACAAAAATATTTTTCCCTGTAGTTCTTTTACAACATAATGTATATGTTGATTTTTCATGTACCGGCATTTGTCTCAATATCAATGTGTATATTCTGATTCAAGTTATTTCTTCGACTTTTATCATGAATACCCATTGCACATATTCAGGAAATACCTTCCCATTGTTCCTTGGAATCCTAAAAGAACCTCTTTGACAGGGCTCCATAATGTCTTCTTGGACTGTGTTACTGGGCAGCATCAGATTTTGCAGAAACCTGACTGTTGCCTTCCTTTGCCTCCATCCCTGTCCATCTGCAACCTTTATCACCCAGACCCTATTGGTAAAAAAAAATCAGAAATCAGCCATTCATAGGTCATTGTGTTTGGAAGGTGACTTACTGCTCATTTTGCAATGGCTAGGGTGCTTGTGAGACTTATTTCTGGTCCTAAATCGTAGTCTGCAGTGCAGCTGAGTAATTGCCCAACAACAAGGCTCCATTCACCTACCTAAAAAGCAGTTGACACTAGAAGATATTGAACTTGAGACTCTCCAAGATCATCAGACTTCTTTAGTAATTTTAAGATTCTGACTTACCCATTCAAGTTACTCCCTTATTACCTCTAAGGCCTGTCATCCCATCTTGGCCTGACACATCCAGATAGGTCACTACATTCCTGGAATCACATATTAACCCTCATTTCATAAAAATACTAGCTAAAGCATATTTAAAAGAGGAGCATAAACAGAACTGTGGTGACGCTGGCTTAAACATCAATTTCAATATATGTGAACTAAAAGTCCTCTTTTAAAAAGCTTTAACTAGTTAGTGGGCAGGGGACCCATTCCATTTGTTTGAGGTCACTATTGTCACAATCAGGTAGTTCCATAGCAGCCCAGTGTGCTACATTCAGAAGTCGCCAGCAGGTGTGCTGTGGAGCTGCCTGGCTAGGTGCTCCTAATTACCTACACCGGTGATGCCTGATTGCTGGGCTGAAAAGGAGTATGACACTGGGATATTGTCTTTATCCTTCTCTTATATTCATGTATGCCTTGATTTCAGGCTGGTAGCTGGTGGTACATGTGAGCCAGTAGGTGCCAATTGAAGCCTTTCCTAATAGTCCTAAGGTGAGTGCCCAACTTATCACTTTGGGGGTTGCCCTTCTTAAATTACCATATCTTCTGTAAGGATTCCTTGTTTACTGTTATAGCATGTAAGAGTGTCTTTTGTTATAATAAACCGTATAATAAACCGTGTGTTTCTAAACCCAATAGAAATTCTATCCCTGCCTTGTCGGCAGGACCTGGCTGTGGCTGAGGGGCCTCACAGGACAACTATTTTCCAACATGTATGATTACAGATTACATGTAGGTCCATGGTTAGTCTTGCGCAAAAGCTGTTCCAGGGCCCATTAACTCAAGCTCTGCCCTCAGGAGCCTGCCTGCTTATAGCCCCACACAAAGGGTAAGGTAAAGCAGTAAACACTTTTTTATGATTGTGACTTTGGATATGCAATATTTACTTTAGAACCCATCTAAAAGTCCCAGTACAAAACTATAAAAAAAAAATAATAAAAAGTACATCAACCCTTTTGAGAACAAGTTTCTAAAATACATTTATAAATACTATTTGGTTTCTCTTGCCTGTCAGTTATAAGTAAATATTGTACAGTAGAAAATTAGCCATCTATACAGGAGAGTACATTGCACTTTGTAAAGAGCAAAACATCAATTTCTATTAACAGCAACCTTTTCTCTCGTTCCTTATCTCCAGTGTTCCTTCTCCGCCCACAGACTACTTTACTCTTAAAGTATCAGTCTCTGTTAAGCCATAACATATAAACAGATTTAATTTGGCACAGTAAATCCTCTTCCATCACTTCATATTACTTCTCACTTTTTAGAACATTTTATTTTTCTGAAATATATCTGCAGCTACATACTGCAGTATCTATCTGACACTTTATCGTCAACACCATTTGCAGTATTAATATAATTGGACATTCCAATGACTGAATTGGCTATATCTTTTTTTCTTTAATGTCCATGCAATTCTGAAACCAGCAATGTTTGCTTTACGAACAAGGGTAAAGCAGATGATATAGATCATATATAGATCATATAGAATATATAGTAACAAAAAACTTTTATTAGAGTTCCACATGTAATTTTGTTCAAAATCACGCAGCATTAAATGTACTTTGCAATCAGTCCCCTATTGGTGTAGATCCTGCTATGTAGTGATGTGTAACAGTTTTTGAGAGCCAGCCAGCAGAGCTAATTCACTTTGAATTAGTCTAGGATGGGCACTCCATGACTAACTGCAAGTGATCATTAGCCGAATGTAGGTCAAAGGCATAAGGTAAATTCACATTCTGGACCAAAACCTCCCTGGAAACTCTGAACTTTAAAATATCATTATGCCAAATTTATGGTATAAAAATACATTATTAAATGCCCACAGGGATAAAATCCATGAGCCCACAACAACATTGTAACTTTGTAAAAAACAGGTAGATTTGCGACACATACAAGCTGGGACATTGGCCTTGATGCACTCACTGCATTATCAATGATGCTAGGAGCCATGCCCATGAGCTAAAGTACAGACTTAACCCAACAATCTTCCATAATCGTGGCCTCTACTTTATGGCACATTGCCTCTTTGGAGGTGAATAGTGATGGGTTTTTGAAAACCAAAAAAAACTGTGGGAATCGAATAACAGAAAAATAGAAGTGGTATAAGGTATTTCCTCATCATTCAAATCATCAAATTCTAATGCCTATCTATTAAGGAACAGACAAATACATAGAAAAAAATCTTTATATTGAAGCGGTTGAAAACCCGCTTGGCATGGCCCAGGAATCTAAAACACTGTATGCTCAGCCACTAGCATACCCCAGGGGCAATTTTAAATCAGGTTGCCCTAATGTGTGAAACAACTGCCACCTTTAAACCAACCAATCCGCTATCTCAGGTGCCAATTGGGCGTGGCCTTGGTGGTGGTAAAATGGGTTTTCATTTAAACCAGGCCACCCCCAATCCAACAGCATTACCAGAGGAACTGGGGCAGGTAGGGTGAGTGGGGGGGGGGCATGGGGGGGGGGGGGAATTCCTTTCCATCCATTTTAATATTGTATACCAAATTGTTTTTTTGTATACAATACTGATATATATAGGGTTTGTCATATACTTTCTTGTATACCTTTGTGGTCCACGAGGACAGTATGTAATTGAAATATGGGTTGTGCGGGTGGAATCAGAAAATTAGTAAATCTGTTTGGGGAGAGGGTGCAAAGAGGTTTCAGGAAAATTATCTTACAACAGTCAAGCTAGCATTACCCTCATTTTATTTGTGCTATATATTGTAATAGGGAGGAATACAGCAATTGTTTTTTTATTTTACAGCAGATCTGTATTCATTAGGGACATTCAGATTATATATGTTGCTTAAAGTTTGGCAACACATATATAGACCTATAAAGCACAACTCCTCAACATCCATCCGTTAACAAAGAGTACTGCATGCATCTTTGAGATGGGCATTTTGGTATCTGAAATTGAGGATGGGAAAACAGCAGTACACCGCTATCATTTTCAAAAATGGTCCCTAATACTATAAAAATACAAACTTTTACCAAGGAATATAGGAGAGATACTTCCATTAAAATCATTTGGTCCCTAAGTGCACTATCAAGTCAACATTCTTTAGAAATAGTTATGTGCTCATTACTGCTGTCCATCAACTTCAGACAAAACCAGCTAGTTTCTGAAATGTTAAAATGTAGCTTAGTGATGTTTTGTTAATGTAAAACCTGTATCCCAGAGAATTACAAAGACCGCTAAGGTCTCCTGGTATTGGGTAAAGGACAGGAGTCATAAAAATAAACACTGGTGTGTTATCATTACATTTTCTTTTCATCACATCACATGTATTTCATGAAAGCAGTTGATGTCTTGTTGATAAAAAAATTGAAACTAACACTAATGATAAACTCTATTATTATTATAAAGCTGGAACTTAAAGTCTGTTCTTGTCCTGGGGCAAACTACTCATATAATTATAATGGTTAGATTTCACATTCACATTCAGTTAAAGGGCCATTTCAGCCAGCATGGCTGTTTTCAAAGCCCCCCACCCCACCCTGCCCTAACACTGAAGCAAGGTGAGAGGGTTACATAAAAAAACTCTTACCTAGCCTGCAATCCAGCGCCAACGGTAACACGATCAGAGCATTGGGAGTCACCATCTTCCTTTGGCCGTCTACTGCAGCCCCATAGAGCACAGTTTCCATGCTGTGCACACTCCTGTCCACTAGGGATGAGCGAATCGATCCGGACGAACCCGGATTCGATCCGAATTTCAGGAAAAATTCGATTCGGATCGAATCCGAATTTCCCCGCGATTCGATCACTCGAAGTTTTCCTTTAACATCCATTCATTTACATTTACAGGCATTCTAAGATGGCGGACGGGACATGTCTGGACATGTATCCCGCGCCAGTGCAAGCTGGGGCAGTCACATGCAGCCTATCAGCAGCCAGCAAGCCCGGTGACGTCACACAGCGGTATTTAACGGCGGCCATCTTGCTTTTCCTCATTTCTCTATTGCATTCGTGAGAGACAGAACGCTGTGTAGCTGAGGGACAGACAGTTAGACAGGCAGGGACAGACAGGGACAGGCTGGAGACAGGCAGGAGACAGACAGGAGACAGACAGAAAGTCAGCGAAAAACAGGGAAAGGAAGGAAATTTTTTTTTTTTTTTTCATCCAGCCTGAGTGTTACTAGCTGGCTGACAGGCTTTGTTAGCGTTTTCAGGCTGCTTATAGTAACTAACTGTGCATATATACTGAACTGATCTTAAGTCTGCTGTGAGGCATCCCATTCTGTGACTACACCAGCCTCTGTTTAAGACCATATAAGCATTTGCTCTTATCATATTTGAAATTAGGCCTGATAAAGACACTTTTGCTGGGCAAAGCACTACTGGACCCTGCCAGGTGCACTCCTATTTGGGGCATCCCATTCTGTGACTACAGCAGCCTCTGTTTAAGACCATATAAGCATTTGCTCTTATCATATTTGAAATTAGGCCTGATAAAGACACTTTTGCTGGGCATAGCACTACTGGACCCTGCCAGGTGCACTCCTATTTGGGGCATCCCATTCTGTGACTACAGCAGCCTCTGTTTAAGACCATATAAGCATTTGCTCTTATCATATTTGAAATTAGGCCTGATAAAGACACTTTTGCTGGGCATAGCACTACTGGACCCTGCCAGGTGCACTCCTATTTGGGGCATCCCATTCTGTGACTACAGCAGCCTCTGTTTAAGACCATATAAGCATTTGCTCTTATCATATTTGAAATTAGGCCTGATAAAGACACTTTTGCTGGGCAAAGCACTACTGGACCCTGCCAGGTGCACTCCTATTTGGGGCATCCCATTCTGTGACTACAGCAGCCTCTGTTTAAGACCATATAAGCATTTGCTCTTATCATATTTGAAATTAGGCCTGATAAAGACACTTTTGCTGGGCAAAGCACTACTGGACCCTGCCAGGTGCACTCCTATTTGGGGCATCCCATTCTGTGACTACAGCAGCCTCTGTTTAAGACCATATAAGCATTTGCTCTTATCATATTTGAAATTAGGCCTGATAAAGACACTTTTGCTGGGCAAAGCACTACTGGACCCTGCCAGGTGCACTCCTATTTGGGGCATCCCATTCTGTGACTACAGCAGCCTCTGTTTAAGACCATATAAGCATTTGCTCTTATCATATTTGAAATTAGGCCTGATAAAGACACTTTTGCTGGGCAAAGCACTACTGGACCCTGCCAGGTGCACTCCTATTTGGGGCATCCCATTCTGTGACTACAGCAGCCTCTGTTTAAGACCATATAAGCATTTGCTCTTATCATATTTGAAATTAGGCCTGATAAAGACACTTTTGCTGGGCAAAGCACTACTGGACCCTGCCAGGTGCACTCCTATTTGGGGCATCCCATTCTGTGACTACAGCAGCCTCTGTTTAAGACCATATAAGCATTTGCTCTTATCATATTTGAAATTAGGCCTGATAAAGACACTTTTGCTGGGCATAGCACTACTGGACCCTGCCAGGTGCACTCCTATTTGGGGCATCCCATTCTGTGACTACAGCAGCCTCTGTTTAAGACCATATAAGCATTTGCTCTTATCATATTTGAAATTAGGCCTGATAAAGACACTTTTGCTGGGCATAGCACTACTGGACCCTGCCAGGTGCACTCCTATTTGGGGCATCCCATTCTGTGACTACAGCAGCCTCTGTTTAAGACCATATAAGCATTTGCTCTTATCATATTTGAAATTAGGCCTGATAAAGACACTTTTGCTGGGCAAAGCACTACTGGACCCTGCCAGGTGCACTCCTATTTGGGGCATCCCATTCTGTGACTACAGCAGCCTCTGTTTAAGACCATATAAGCATTTGCTCTTATCATATTTGAAATTAGGCCTGATAAAGACACTTTTGCTGGGCATAGCACTACTGGACCCTGCCAGGTGCACTCCTATTTGGGGCATCCCATTCTGTGACTACAGCAGCCTCTGTTTAAGACCATATAAGCATTTGCTCTTATCATATTTGAAATTAGGCCTGATAAAGACACTTTTGCTGGGCAAAGCACTACTGGACCCTGCCAGGTGCACTCCTATTTGGGGCATCCCATTCTGTGACTACAGCAGCCTCTGTTTAAGACCATATAAGCATTTGCTCTTATCATATTTGAAATTAGGCCTGATAAAGACACTTTTGCTGGGCAAAGCACTACTGGACCCTGCCAGGTGCACTCCTATTTGGGGCATCCCATTCTGTGACTACAGCAGCCTCTGTTTAAGACCATATAAGCATTTGCTCTTATCATATTTGAAATTAGGCCTGATAAAGACACTTTTGCTGGGCAAAGCACTACTGGACCCTGCCAGGTGCACTCCTATTTGGGGCATCCCATTCTGTGACTACAGCAGCCTCTGTTTAAGACCATATAAGCATTTGCTCTTATCATATTTGAAATTAGGCCTGATAAAGACACTTTTGCTGGGCAAAGCACTACTGGACCCTGCCAGGTGCACTCCTATTTGGGGCATCCCATTCTGTGACTACAGCAGCCTCTGTTTAAGACCATATAAGCATTTGCTCTTATCATATTTGAAATTAGGCCTGATAAAGACACTTTTGCTGGGCAAAGCACTACTGGACCCTGCCAGGTGCACTCCTATTTGGGGCATCCCATTCTGTGACTACAGCAGCCTCTGTTTAAGACCATATAAGCATTTGCTCTTATCATATTTGAAATTAGGCCTGATAAAGACACTTTTGCTGGGCATAGCACTACTGGACCCTGCCAGGTGCACTTCTGTTGGGGCATCCCATTCTGTGACTAAAGCAGCCTCTGTTTAAGACCTTATAAGCATTTTCACTTATCATATTTGAAATTAGGCCTGATAAAGACACTTTTGCTGGGCAAAGCACTACTGGACCCTGCCAGGTCCATTCCTGTTGGGGCATCCCATTCTGTGACTAAAGCAGCCTCTGTTTAAGACCTTATAAGCATTTGCTCTTATCATATTTGAAATTAGGCCTGATAAAGACACTTTTGCTGGGCATAGTACTACTGGATCTTTTTTGGGGGCATCCCATTCTGTGACTAAAGCAGCCTCTGTTTAAGACCATATAAGCATTTGCTCTTATTATATTTATATTATAAGACACTTTTGCTGGGCATAGGCTTACTGCTGCCTGCCAGGTGCACTTCTGTTGAGGCATCCCATTCTGTAACATAGCATACCCCTCTTTATTTACACTAAGCAGCTCTCTTATTTACACTAAGCAGGCCTGTTGGAGGCTGAGTGTTACTGCTCACTTTTGGTGTGCATTATATTCTGTTTCATATAGACCCACCGCTGCCCGGGGTTTTTTTAAATATCACCTACTACCACGCCAGTTAGACTATGTCGGGCAGACAAGTGCCTGGAAGTGAAAAGAGGAGTGGCAGAGGCCAAGATTCCGCAGGCAGAGCTCGCATCAGACTGGGGGCCAGTAGCAGCAGGAGTCACGCTGAGAGACCTAATCTGCCAGTATCTGCTAGCGGTCGGGTCTCCACCAGTAACGCATCTGCCGTGGTAGATTGGCTGACGCGCTCATCAACAACATCATCACAACTTACATCTGAGACCCCCGGTCTAGGGTCGGTAGGTTCCTCTGACACAACCCTGAGTTGGCATGCCCCGAGAGCAGTCCCTGTCCTCCCATTGCCTCTGTCCTACGCCGTTCCCTCCCCCAGCGACGTATCCTATGCTTTGGGTTCAGCTCCACTCTTTAGTGAGGAGGACGATCAGATACAGGAGGACAGTCAGCAGCTACTGCCCAGCCAAGAAATGGAGGTGGCTTCTTTAGCTAGGCAGACAAATAGTGATGTGGACAGTGTCGTGGGTGCTGCGAGCGTTCCAGCTCCTGCGCCAGACACTGTTGACGAATCCACGAACATCAGTGACGTACAGCCACAACTCGGTGATGATGATGATGATGACGATGAAGCCGATCGCACTTGGGAGCCGGGTGATGAAGGGGCTTCATCGTCATCATCAGGAGAAGAGGGGCGCAGGTTGCCCCGGAGTCAGCAGCTGAGGCAGCAAGGTGGTAGCAGTCAGCATGGGGGCACAATTCCAAAGGCTGGAGCCGGCCGGGGCCGGGGCCGGGGTAGAGCACCTGCTGTGCGGCAGTCTACCTTATCGGGAGGTAGTGGAGCAGGGGTTCCTGGAGTTGGCAACAGCAGCAGTGAATCAGTGAGGCCAGGGGGTGGGAAAAGTAGCTACTCGGCAGTGTGGCAGTTTTTCCTGAGGCATCCGCAGGAGGGTAACATGGCCACATGCAAGATATGTAGGCAAAAGGTGAAGCGTGGCCAGGGTCCAAATGTTGGCACCACGGCCCTGCGTCAACATATGATGCGTCACCATAAAACGACCTGGGAGAACCGAGGCTCCCAAGGGGTGGTCCAGTCTGCTTCCTCACCAAGTGAGCTCCCAATTTCTGCCAGCCAAGGCTCCAGCACCTCAGCCGAAGGCAGCTGTGCGTCATACCCATCCTCTGTCGCTCCTGCTCCTCCTCCTCCAAGTCATGCATCCCGCCAGCAATCCATCAGCGAAGCCATGTCCAAGAGACAGCAGTATGCGCCCACTCATCCTACGGCGCAGAAGCTGAATGTGCTCCTGTCCAAGTTGCTGGTGCTGCAGTCGCTCCCTTTTCAGGTGGTGGAATCTGCACCTTTCAGAGAACTGATGGCTTGTGCCGAGCCGAGGTGGAGAGTCCCAAGCCGTCATTTCTTTGCCAAGAAGGCAGTACCAGCGCTGCACACTTTTGTTGAACAGAAGGTGGGCCAGTCCTTGAGCCTGTCGGTGTGTAGCAAAATACATGGCAGCGCCGACATCTGGAGCTGTAACTACGGTCAGGGGCAGTACATGTCGTTTACGGCCCACTGGGTGAATGTGGTCCCTTTGCAGCAGCAACTTGGACAGGTCACGCCGCTTCGGCCTCCGCGCTCTCTGCCCATTGGGCCTGTGACACCGTGCGACTCGGCCTCCTCATCCTCCGCCATCTCCTCACCCTCCACTGTAGGCTCAAGTCTCAGTGCCCCTCCAGTCTACCATGTGTGCAGGGCACGGAGGTGTCACGCAGTGCTTCACATGGTTTGTCTTGGCGAACGGAGTCACACAGGGGAGGAACTGCTTAAATGTATTCATCAGGAAATCCAAACATGGCTTACTCCGAGAAAACTTAAAATGGGAATCATGGTTACCGACAATGGGAAGAACATTTTGTCTGCGCTGCGCCAAGGAAGCCTGACCCATGCCCCCTGCATGGCTCACGTCTTCAATCTGGTTGTCAAGCGGTTTCTGAAGTGTTCCCCCCATCTGCAAGACATCCTAACAACTTCAAGGAAACTTTGCATGCACTTCAGCCACTCCTACACCACCAAACACACCCTTCTTGAGCTACAGCGTCAGAATGGTATCCCCCAACATAGTCTGATTTGCGATGTTTCCACCCGTTGGAATTCCACCCTTCACATGTTGGACCGATTATATGAACAGAGAAAAGCCATCACAGATTTCCTGATGATCCAAGCAGATAGGGGGACTCCCCTGTGTAACTTCAATGTCAACCAGTGGCAGCTCATACGTGACACCTGCCGTTTGCTCAGGCCCTTTGAGGATGCCACTTTATTTGTCAGTCGGCAGGATTACGGGATGAACGACGTGATTCCACTGCTTCATGTACTACAGCACATGTTGGAAACCATGGCTGGTCAGGGCACTGGAGACATGGCGTTTACATCTTACGGCCACATGAACCCCGCTGGAGCTGAACTGGAGGAGGAGGAAGAGGAGGAGGAGGAGTTGCCCAGCGAAACACAGTTTAGGCTTGGCGAAATGGCTGGTTTATCTAGTCAGCGGACAGGAGAGGAGGAGCAGGAGCAGCCAGAGGAGCTAGAGGTTTTTGAGGAAGGCGAGACAGAGGACCCGGGCACACCGTGGCAGTATGCAGTGGAGATGGAGACAGGTAGTCCATCCGAGTCACTTGCGCAAATGGCACGAAGCATGCTCACGTGCTTGCGTAGTGACCCCAGAATTGTTTCCATCTGTCGGCGGGATGACTTCTGGCTGTCCACCTTATTGGACCCTCGCTTCCGGCACAAAATGGGGGCATTTTTTAAACCCACCGAGAGGGAGGACAAACTCAACTACTACAAAGACATTCTACGTAGGCAGTTGGCCGATGCCTATCTGCGCCATGGTCCATACTCTCGCAGGTCTGACTCGAGGGGACCTCTGCGCTCACCTTCCACTGCCATGGCCGCTGGGGGGGTTGGCAGCAGCAGCAGCAGAAGCTCCATCAGCAGCAGCAGCCTCAGTCTTCAGTCGCTAATGAGTAGCTTTCTACACCCGCATAGTGAGGCTACTCATGAGCAGCAGGAAGACCTGGAGCAGGACCTGAACCAGCAGGTCATGTCATACTTTGACATGACCATGCCAACACACCTTGAGGATCCGCTGGACTTCTGGGCAGCCAAACTTGATTTGTGGCCGCAACTAGCAGAGTTTGCCCTGGAAAAGCTGTCCTGCCCGGCAAGTAGCGTGCCATCTGAGCGGGTGTTTAGTGCGGCGGGGGCCATAGTTACGGCGAGGAGAACTCGTCTGTCAACTAAAAATGTGGAGAGACTCACCTTTGTCAAAATGAATCAGGGATGGATCAGCCAGGATTTCCACCCACCAATGCCTGATGCATGCGACTAGATTCAGCATGGTGCCACGTTTTACACTTTCCAAATGGTGCAAAACATATTTATGTCTTTAGGCCATTTTTTGGGCTCCTGCTGCTGCTACTGTCAACTCCTGCCAACTCCAGGGTGTGATTCATCCAATTTTTGGGCTCCTGAGGCCAACTCCAGTGTATATTTGGGCTCCTGCTGCTGCTGCTGCCAACTTCTGCCAACTCCAGGGTGTGATTCATCCAATTTTTGGGCTCCTGAAGCCAACTCCAGTGTATATTTGGGCTCCTGCTGCTGCTACTGTCAACTCCTGCCAACTCCAGGGTGTGATTCATCCAATTTTTGGGCTCCTGAAGCCAACTCCAGTGTATATTTGGGCTCCTGCTGCTGCTGCTGCCAACTTCTGCCAACTCCAGGGTGTGATTCATCCAATTTTTGGGCTCCTGAGGCCAACTCCAGTGTATATTTGGGCTCCTGCTGCTGCTGCTGCCAACTTCTGCCAACTCCAGGGTGTGATTCATCCAATTTTTGGGCTCCTGAAGCCAACTCCAGTGTATATTTGGGCTCCTGCTGCTGCTACTGTCAACTCCTGCCAACTCCAGGGTGTGATTCATCCAATTTTTGGGCTCCTGAAGCCAACTCCAGTGTATATTTGGGCTCCTGCTGCTGCTGCTGCCAACTTCTGCCAACTCCAGGGTGTGATTCATCCAATTTTTGGGCTCCTGAAGCCAACTCCAGTGTATATTTGGGCTCCTGCTGCTGCTACTGTCAACTCCTGCCAACTCCAGGGTGTGATTCATCCAATTTTTGGGCTCCTGAAGCCAACTCCAGTGTATATTTGGGCTCCTGCTGCTGCTGCTGCCAACTTCTGCCAACTCCAGGGTGTGATTCATCCAATTTTTGGGCTCCTGAAGCCAACTCCAGTGTATATTTGGGCTCCTGCTGCTGCTACTGTCAACTCCTGCCAACTCCAGGGTGTGATTCATCCAATTTTTGGGCTCCTGAGGCCAACTCCAGTGTATATTTGGGCTCCTGCTGCTGCTGCTGCCAACTTCTGCCAACTCCAGGGTGTGATTCATCCAATTTTTGGGCTCCTGAAGCCAACTCCAGTGTATATTTGGGCTCCTGCTGCTGCTACTGTCAACTCCTGCCAACTCCAGGGTGTGATTCATCTAATTTTTGGGCTCCTGAAGCCAACTCCAGTATATATTTGGGCTCATGCTGCTGCTGCTGCCAACTTCTGCCAACTCCAGGGTGTGATTCATCCAATTTTTGGGCTCCTGCTGCTGCTGCTGCCAACTTCTGCCAACTCCAGGGTGTGATTCATCCAATTTTTGGGCTCCTGAAGCCAACTCCAGTGTATATTTGGGCTCCTGCTGCTGCTACTGTCAACTCCTGCCAACTCCAGGGTGTGATTCATCCAATTTTTGGGCTCCTGAAGCCAACTCCAGTGTATATTTGGGCTCCTGCTGCTGCTGCTGCCAACTTCTGCCAACTCCAGGGTGTGATTCATCCAATTTTTGGGCTCCTGCTGCTGCCAACTTCTGCCAACTCCAGGGTGTGATTCATCCAATTTTTGGGCTCCTGAGGCCAACTCCAGTGTATATTTGGGCTCCTGCTGCTGCTGCTGCCAACTTCTGCCAACTCCAGGGTGTGATTCATCCAATTTTTGGGCTCCTGCTGCTGCCAACTCCTGCCAACTCCAGGGTGTGATTCATCCAATTTTTGGGCTCCTGAAGCCAACTCCAGTGTATATTTGGGCTCCTGCTGCTGCTACTGTCAACTCCTGCCAACTCCAGGGTGTGATTCATCCAATTTTTGGGCTCCTGAGGCCAACTCCAGTGTATATTTGGGCTCCTGCTGCTGCTGCTGCCAACTTCTGCCAACTCCAGGGTGTGATTCATCCAATTTTTGGGCTCCTGAAGCCAACTCCAGTGTATATTTGGGCTCCTGCTGCTGCTACTGTCAACTCCTGCCAACTCCAGGGTGTGATTCATCCAATTTTTGGGCTCCTGAAGCCAACTCCAGTATATATTTGGGCTCCTGCTGCTGCTGCTGCCAACTTCTGCCAACTCCAGGGTGTGATTCATCCAATTTTTGGGCTCCTGAAGCCAACTCCAGTGTATATTTGGGCTCCTGCTGCTGCTGCTGCCAACTTCTGCCAACTCCAGGGTGTGATTCATCCAATTTTTGGGCTCCTGCTGCTGCTGCTGCCAACTTCTGCCAACTCCAGGGTGTGATTCATCCAATTTTTGGGCTCCTGAGGCCAACTCCAGTGTATATTTGGGCTCCTGCTGCTGCTGCTGCCAACTTCTGCCAACTCCAGGGTGTGATTCATCCAATTTTTGGGCTCCTGCTGCTGCTGCTGCCAACTTCTGCCAACTCCAGGGTGTGATTCATCCAATTTTTGGGCTCCTGAAGCCAACTCCAGTGTATATTTGGGCTCCTGCTGCTGCTACTGTCAACTCCTGCCAACTCCAGGGTGTGATTCATCCAATTTTTGGGCTCCTGAAGCCAACTCCAGTGTATATTTGGGCTCCTGCTGCTGCTGCTGCCAACTTCTGCCAACTCCAGGGTGTGATTCATCCAATTTTTGGGCTCCTGCTGCTGCTGCTGCCAACTTCTGCCAACTCCAGGGTGTGATTCATCCAATTTTTGGGCTCCTGAGGCCAACTCCAGTGTATATTTGGGCTCCTGCTGCTGCTGCTGCCAACTTCTGCCAACTCCAGGGTGTGATTCATCCAATTTTTGGGCTCCTGCTGCTGCTGCTGCCAACTTCTGCCAACTCCAGGGTGTGATTCATCCAATTTTTGGGCTCCTGCTGCTGCTGCTGCCAACTTCTGCCAACTCCAGGGTGTGATTCATCCAATTTTTGGGCTCCTGAGGCCAACTCCAGTGTATATTTGGGCTCCTTCTGCCCCTCATAGTGATGCCACTTCAACTCTCTGCAATTGTGCCGCTCTGCGATTCTATTAGCGATGCCTCTGATCTGCATGTGATATTTCTTCAAAGTATTATTTAACTAACCCAGCACGCATCCTGTGCGTGTTACAGCAAGGCTGAATGGTTTACAACCCTATTGAGGCTCTAGGAGGCTCAGAAACAGCCGTTTTTAATAGCGATTCGTCGCAAATTTATTCGGGTCGAAACGATTTTTGTCGGAAAATTCGGCGAATCAGTCGAATCGAATTTTTCAAAAGTTCGCTCATCTCTACTGTCCACCCATTCAAGTGAATAGGCAGACAGGGCTCTGCATAGTGTGCCATAGTGTGCGCACTCTACAAGTGGCATCAGATGTCAAGAAAAGTTTTTATTTTTATGTAACCCCCTGCCCTGCTGCAGCACTAGATAAGGATGGCGGGAGGGGGGGGCTTTGAAAATGACCATGTTGGTTGGAAAAAAAAGAGTAAAATTGTGCTTCCTTTGTTTCTCACAGTGGGCTTAAATAGGTTAACCTAACCAATTTTGTGCAAAATATTTGCCCTTAGCATACATGAATCAATTCAAATCTAAAAGCAACTGCGACATGTCTTCCCTTATTTAGCTTTTCATTTCTCCCAGAACACCTCTCGATCAAGAAGTTACCATCAATATAGAGCTGCTATGTGTCATGGTGGGTGCGAGTTTGGGTCCCCGCCGCTGTAATTGATTAGCTGGCATTTAGTCTGATGGAGTGGAGGGACCTGTCAGAGAGATATGTGGCTGTGGCTATTACAGTCCGTGGTTAAGCTTGTTTATTTGCCCTTCATTTGTGAATCTGTCTGATTGGGACACATCTTTTAGCACACACCACTCAGTCAGTGGACTACAGGTGCTATTATGCTTTTTAAATGTGTTTATACAGTCGGTGCTATGCATGATTAATGGGAAGACCCTAAAATGCATAACAGGAGTGATATTACTGCCCTGATGCCTGCTTGACCTCTTGTTGGATGTTTTTACTGAATATGGAAATAAATGAGAAGTCTTACCCATGAATGCTTAACATCCTATAACTTGCTGTATGTATGAGGCTGGATGAACTTGTATCCATGCACTGGAACACACCACCTGAGGCTGAGCTGTAAGTCCTTATCTACAGCTGCAGAGTGTGCTGTCAGCACCAACATTAACAGCAGAAGACAGGTGTAAGACAACTAGGGCTGCATGAGATTAACCTTGCCGGAGGTCATGTAAATACTGTATATACTTATGTTTTAGTTTGTTCTTATATGACCTTTATGTACCAAACAACTTTTATCCTCTTTCTGAAAGGTACCAACTGTCCTTTAAGTGCTTGAATCTTCCCCCATGTTTAATTCATAGGAAAGGATTCCAGACAGGTATAAGTTGTGTGTATACATGCTCAAGTCTAAAAAAAAAGTCTCTCCGTTCTAAAAGACAAAGGCAAAATGAAACTTGCATGATTTTAAATCTCCCATAAATACCTGAAAACTTATCCTTTAGTAACCCCCCCATAGCCTGCCAAATGCTACCAATAGTGCCTTTTCCATTTTAAACACCATCTACAATAACTTTAAACAATGCATATGAAATGTAACAAGCTGTCATTACCATTTCTAAAATGTGCCTTTCTAATAGGTTTACTTCTAGCAATAAAAATAAATCCTAAAATATGCTTGATACATATAGACACACTTATTGTGCTGCCATTTCCAGACATGTGCCCCTCCAGGCAGTGGAAACAGCTTTCTCGGTGTAAATCTTAGAAATATCAGCGTACGAAACAAAATATCTCTTTCTTTCTGAGCTGACTCGAGCCCTGCAGCTCCTGTCAAGTCATCTGATAATAATGGAGGAAAGAACACTCGTCAGAGAGGTATACATTCTGCTTCTGTGTCCTATCATACAACCGTTCCTATCTTAAGAGCTCATAATTATTCAATAGATCATGTAGTTATCCAAGCACTTATAATTGGCATAAAATAACCTTGTACTCCAGCTCTAATAGACTTAACGTTAAATTGCTATTCTCAGCATAAATAGCTCCAAAGCCATTTCCATAGCTTATGGGCAAACAAAACAATGTACTGCGCAAGCCACCGAGAGGAGAACGGCACAATGCATCATTGCAAACGATAATAACATTTACATTTTACTACAGTATACAACTATAGCTATTATTATTCAAATCACAGTCAAATGTTATTTCAGAAAAATATGTTTTCTGTCTCTGTTTCCTTACTATATGCACATTAATTAAAGTTGCATTTTAATACTATTTACAAGCATTGCTAAAGCAGAGGCCGCATTTACTAATAAAATAAAATTAAATTAAATAATGAAATAAACTCACAAAACAAGCATAACTTACCTGTCATTTCACAAACATGATACCTCGTAGTCCTATAGGTTGAGCCAGTCTGGTTACAAGTGATGGGCTTTGGGTTCCTGACCAAAGCTAGGTTCAAACCGAATCTTGGGGATTAAGTCCAATTCACCCCATCTCAGATACCGGTAGGATTTGAGTCCAATTATTCGGCATACCACCCACAACCCTGAGAATCCCCCTCCATGTCCATCCCTTCCAGGGATGTAATTAGACACATGAGGGATTCCACAGATCCTCCTCCCCTTTGGTATAAATTATCCCTGCCCCCTGTGGCCCTGCATCAGCTTCGCGAGAAAGTCAAGGAAGGCGGAAGGCAGACTTGTACAGATGTCAATGGGGGACAACTGAAATATTCGCTCCTTATCATCAAGTAGATCACAGCCTGCAATAGCAGGAGGGAGCCCCCAAGCAGGTGGACCAGCAGAGAGGTTGCCCCCAGGGTGGGCAGATGAAAGAGGACATAGTGATGGTGAATTATTTTTTTCAAACTGTGTTTTATTTTAATTTTATCACCCCATACCCCAGTAATTTATCGCTGCTACTCTGAAACCATAACCCCCAGATGCCATCACTCAAACAATGTTAAATATTTTTTAATGTAATCATTTTAATGCTCTATGTGATCTGGTTTGGCTTCTTTCCTAATGTTAATGAGCATTTGTGGCCTAATGGAACTGGTTGCAGGTTCATGGTCATGGTAGATGACTCTTGAGTAAGGGCGCCTAACCCCCAAACTGCTCCCTGGGTACCATCATGAATAATGAAAGTAGTACACTCACTACAGAAATGCAGATGAAAAATTCCTTTGTGTGCACAAACATACAGTGGCCATCAATACCCCTCCCACCCCAAAAATTCCTTCTGTAACTCTTTGCTATATGGGGCCCAAGAAAGCATTTTCACATTACTCCGCCACCTCAGCTCAATGTGGGATAAAACTTACGATAATGATTATATTAAAAAATACATCTTTGAGATTTGCAGAGGGATACTATTATACATAAGTTAATATATTATTATACTATTAATATTATTAAATAACATAATATTATTATTAACATGTATTTTCTACATACACATACCTGTTTTTCAGCTGAGTGACCCTGAATAATACTGTATAGATTATTGTTCCATTATTCCCATTTTTAAAATACAATTTTTATTTTCTAACCTATTTTTAGCGGCCTTTCTTTCCAGAATAGATTTGTCACTTACTCGCAGCATTTATTTTATCTCATTTATTTACACTAAAATTTTGTTGTTCCATGTAGAGCTGATACTTTACATAAGCTTATTGGAGAGGAAATCAGCCAGTGTAACTGATTTGATAACAAAATAAATTTGAATTAATTTGCAATATCTGAGGGAGAGATACCAAACATAAATGAAAGATAGCATATTATTCCTTTGCTTCTGGGAAGATTGTCATGTATTGCTGTTCTATCCTGTTTCATTATATAAAGGAGTTGAATCATTGCTGCCTGTCACATGTGGGTTATGCTTCTATCACAAACAAATTAGGAGATAATTACTAAGATGATTTATTCTAAATAACGATATATTGCTTTCTGATTGGTTATTAAATTCCAATATACTAACAATGAATAGCTTTATAGAATATATCTCATAAAACACCAGTGTAATCAAAGTTTATTTTATGTTGGAAAAGCGTGGATAATGAGTTATAATTAACAACAAAGTATTAATTAAATAGGATATAGGAAGGCAGCAGATTGTATTTAAATGTAAAAAAATCAGACAGTAAACAGCATAATTAAAAACAAGGCCACTGGAGGTTATAAAGGTGATGAATGTCAAAGCAAAATTATATATTGTTACATTGTGAACTCTTTGTATTATTTAGTCAATGGTAATATATATATATATATATATATATATATATATATTTTTTTTTTTTTTTTTTTTTTTTTTTAGTGACCGAAAGTATTCTTGGTCCTGTGTTTTTCATTTATTTTATTATATAAAATCAAGGTTTCCAATGAAGCCTAATACCTAGTCTACTAAATAACTTATGATGAAATTGTGCAATCACCCTCCTGGGTCTGACAGAAAGTTACAGGTTTTTCTCTGCCATGTTAAAGGGTAATTCCACTTTCAATAGCATGTTTCCATTATTGTGTGGCAAAATGATGTCTTCAATGTGCTAAGTGCGTCTATTTTTTATTTTTCTATTTGTTTGCAACTCTGTGTTATAAAAGAACAGTTTTTTATAGCAACAATGTACACCAAAGTGGTGATTTAGAGTACATATCATAGACTTCTCACACACAACTGATTGGCTAAGGCATGGGTGACTGGTTTAACCATTTAACTGCCAGCCTGCCTGGAGATTTCGTCACCCTATGTTGCCAGATCTAGGGTTAAAATCAATTTTAATAACCCCCCCAATAAAAATGTATTTTGGACCATCTAGTTACTGCATTTCAATTACTGACAAGCCACAATGCAAGTTTTGTACAAATAAATGTGTTTAATATTAATTATAAGCATTAAACACTGGCAATTCTGGCTATTGGGCACTATGGGATCTTGAGCTACAGCGCCAAGTTTCACCTGGAGATGCTTCAACATGGGGTGCCCGCCGCTACATCCTTTTCGGTGCTATTGTCAAATAAGATGCTAGCCAGTGGCTGCATCAATGTTAGCTTTTTTGTTGTTTTGTTGTAAATCAGATTCTGAGTGCCGCTGAAGCCAAAAAAGTGGTGCTGTGTGGTGCTGTGTGCCGCTGATGCTAATTAAATAAGGCTCCTAGTGTTATCAGTGCTAGGTAGAATGAGCTTGGATTCCAAGGCGAGTAATATTTTAGACCAAATGCACATTTGTATATTGCTCATAGGCAAATGTATAACTAGATTGTGCAGCATTTGTAAGGCGTATGATAGTTTAACAAGCAATTGTTAGGAGAGATCCAAGACGAGGTATTCAGATCTTGATTTGATTAAATTATTGTGTCCATTGTTTCCATTAAAACATCCTCAATAGCCAGGAAGAGTCTGAAAAAAGGTTTTGTAAACCTATTGTTGTGGTGCAGGTTGGTGTTCATGCTTCCATATCATGTGGCAAGCTCACCACAGTCTAGCGATTTTCATGATATGGAGAGATTATTTCCTAATTTGATGAAAATAATTATACCACATGTTGAGGACAAATGTTGCTGTACCTCAGAACAGGGGCAGTTCCATAGGTCACATTGCAGTTCCCGAAGGCACATGTCGGTTGGTTATAAGTCATTTATTGCTTCTGAAAAAGTATAATGATAATTCGTAATGAGCTAGTTTGATTGTTAAAACCAAATCAATAGGCAGCTAATAAGTAATACAAAGTTGGTAAGGTGAATTTTTTAATTGTAGCAGTAGGTATTGGTAGCTAATATGTAGTTTAGAATAATAGGTGATGCCTAGTGATGGAGCTGTAATCCTTAGAAATGGTTGCCGCATATCTAGGCCAAAAGACCTTAGGGGTTCTCAAGCAGCAATCATTAGGTTTCTATGAGGCATGCCTGGTGGTTAGTGTTTTCCTATGCTTGGAGTAATGGAGCTACTAGGAAGGAGAATGGTTGATCAAGTGTCTGCAGGCTTAGAAGTTTGCTGGGTTACCTGGGAGGTCCTATTTGTGCGGCCAATTCAGGTGCTGTAGCCGCTTCCAACATGATGCTGCTGTTAAAGGTCCACATAATAGGATGGAAACAGCTATACTGTTGTAGTACACAGGAGTTTTGGAGGTCCGGGTGTCAACTGTGAAAAAGAGCAGTTAAGTGAATAAGAAGAAAATTGTGAGGGGGGTTGAAAGATGTGGCATGGTGGAGGGGATTTAACTGATTTATGTTGGTGGAATGGCCATTCTCCTGCTAACTGTGGGCTGCTTGTGGCTCTAAGCAGCCTGGTGGAGAATAGAACATCTGCCCATGCTGTAAAAAAAAAAAAATAATTGCAGTGTATACACTTTCTCAGAGAATAAAAAACTGGTGATGATTGGTGGAGGGTGGGGGCAGGGATATCCAATCCCCTGCCTCTCACACCTGGATTCTGCTAATCACCAGATGGCTATCAGTGATAGGCGTGGAGTTAAGTAGTGGTAGAGGAGCCAAGAAACAAAAATGACATCTTTATAAAAGACATTTCGCTCTTATGTGTTTTTTTTTCTTTCACTTTCAACCCTTTGTGAACTGGTAAGGGGTCCATGAGACCCCTATAACAGTTCACAAGGCTTGAGGGGCTGGCAAGTCACCTGCAGCAATTGGGTAACTTTCCATTGTTACCTGCCTCCCCAAATCCTGGGGGAGCAGAAGAACTTGCAGCCCATGAGGGATATGAGGGCTTGTAGCCTTCTGGAGCAACCCAGGCTGGCCCACATGCCCTGGTCTACAAGCTGGTGGTGTCCAGGCTGGTGTCCAGGCTGGTTATGCTTGGATAGGGGGTACCCTGTGCCTTTTTTTTAAAGGGTTTAACCCACACAATCTTTTCTTTAAATGTAACCCATGATAGTGCACATAGTAGTTGCATTTCATTTAGTTTGCAGGGTCTCCTGGGCAGGAACAGGGGCAGGGATATGTTTTTTTTTTAAATTCAACAATGTTAAAAAATATATATTTAGTATTTTTAAAATTATTGTGAAAGCAATTAAGATAATACAAACAAGCCATTTTATGTTAAAGCCCCAACCCTGCAAAAAATATGTAATTTTCCTGGAAATTCCTGGAAAAGCAAACAAAAATCACAGTTAAACATACATAGTGCAAAATGGTGAAAAATGTCCTGACAAATTCTCAAATAGGCTGGCAAATAAAGGGTTAAAACTACCTATGCATATTGGGTATTTTTCTGTTTGGGGCACATTGCGCTGTCAGATTCAGCTTGTTATTTCTTGTTTGCATATAGATTTTTAGGAAAATCTGTTTTTTATTCCATTTTCAATTAATTTTTTAGGAAGAAGCTTTGCAACCAGTGAATTCCTCGAGGGTTTGCATCCAGAAAACGGCATTGAAGATAAGCCTGGTGCGCATAGGAAGTGTGATGGAGAAAATATAGTTTGTGGGGGAATTTTAAATGTAAAGGGTTGTTTTTCTTGAAAGGTACATTTGTTTTATTGTATTTGAAAATTTTCTAATGTGTTCTTTTTAGTTTGTGGTGTCTCCTGGACAGAAACAGGTTTTCTGCTGATGCATATGGGGTAACATTGTAACATGGAGGAATGGGGCTATTACAGCAATATGATTTTACATTTTTATAAATATTTTACAAAAGCTACAAAATCTAAAAAAATTGCTTTTCTTATCTGTTTCCATACAATTCACCCCAACATTTTGTGAAAGCACTGACAAAACGACAAACCAACGCAAGCCAACAGAGTGCCCAAAGAGTGCCCAAAAATAATTTGACAGTGGACGGACTGTTGAAAGGGACACGTCATCTCAAAGACTGAATTTAATTAGACTTAAACATTTCTTCACCTTCTGCCATTTCATGTAATGCGAACTGTGAAAATATAGATATCCACATTCGTTTGGTCCTATCAAGAGCAGTGTAGGTCATAACCATTATCCTAGAGTTGGAGTTTGAAAATGCCCAAGTTTGAGTGAAGACGGGGAGGCCGATTCATCAATAGCGCCAGGTAGCGACAGATGAGCGACTGAAGTATGGCGCTATGAGCGCCGCTAGCGTCAGCCGCGGGCGGTAGCGATTCGCTATAGCAGGCCTCCTCAGTCGCTACCTGGCGTTGTTGGGAACAACACCTACATTGCTGAATATGATGTTGGCCCTCAGCTTTGTAGGCGCTGTCAGTCAGTGTGACCACGCTATTCTACACAGCGCCTGCGCTTAGCTTTGCTGTGGCCTAGGCATCCAGTACCTTCAGAATAAAACACATTGCAACATGTTTCTTTACTTTTTTGAGTTTTTATTTTGTGTTGAAAAGGAAATTAAATTAAACCAGATATTAGAATATAAATGCAAAATAAAACATAATTAAACACATAGCCACATTTTAATTTATTTTATTTATTTTTTAAAGAAAAAGGAAATACAATTAAACCACCAATGAGAAAGAAAATGAAAATAAAAACAGAACAGAGAAAGAAAAGGAAAATAGAAAAGGAAAATAAAAACAGAACAGAGAAAGAAAAGGAAAATAGAAAAAGAAAATAAAAACAGAACAGAGAAAGAAAAGGAAAATAGAAAAGGAAAATAAAAACATAAATGATAAAGAAAAGGAAAATAGAAAATGAAAATAAAAACAGAACAGAGAAAGAAAAGGAAAATAGAAAAGGAAAATAAAAACAGAACAGAGAAAGAAAAGGAAAATAGAAAAGGAAAATAAAAACATAAATGATAAAGAAAAGGAAAATAGAAAATGAAAATAAAAACAGAACAGAGAAAGAAAAGGAAAATAGAAAAGGAAAATAAAAACAGAACAGAGAAAGAAAAGGAAAATAGAAAAGGAAAATAAAAACAGAACAGAGAAAGAAAAGGAAAATAGAAAAGGAAAATAAAAACATAAATGAGAAAGAAAAGGAAAATAGAAAAGGAAAATAAAAACATAAATGATAAAGAAAAGGAAAATAGAAAATGAAAATAAAAACAGAACAGAGAAAGAAAAGGAAAATAGAAAATGAAAATAAAAACAGAACTCAGAAAGAAAATGAAAATTAAAATAGGAAGTAGAATGCAAAGGAAACTTACAACAGAATTAAACACATAGCCACATGTATCTATATATAGTAGATTTTATTTTTACAATAATAAAAAATTAAAAAAGTAACAGAAGAGAAAATGAAATTCAAAAGTCAAACAGAAAGGAAAAAGCAAAGTAAAGGGAATGAAAGTTTTTAAAGTTCCAAATAGGGTTCAAGGTGCATCTCTTGGTGCCTGAAAAAATAAGAAAAGTGCAGTTAGTATAGATCTTTAAAGTAGTATTGTTGTTGCAAATAAAAAAATGCATTACTTGATAACCAACATTGGCGTCTTACACCCCCCTTAGAGTGGTTTGGATCATCTTACACCCCCCCTTAGAGTGGTTTGGGTCATCTTACACCCCCCTTAGAGTGGTTTGGCTCATCTTACACCCCCCTTAGAGTGGTTTGGATCATCTTACACCCCCCCTTAGAGTGGTTTGGGTCATCTTACACCCCCCCTTAGAGTGGTTTGGCTCATCTTACACCCCCCTTAGAGTGGTTTGGCTCATCTTACACCCCCTTAGAGTGGTTTGGCTCATCTTACACCCCCCTTAGAGTGGTTTGGGTCATCTTACACCCCCCTTAGAGTGGTTGGGATCATCTTACACCCCCCCTTAGAGTGGTTTGGGTCATCTTACACCCCCCCCTTAGAGTGGTTTGGCTCATCTTACACCCCCCTTAGAGTGGTTTGGCTCATCTTACACCCCCCTTAGAGTGGTTTGGGTCATCTTACACCCCCCTTAGAGTGGTTGGGATCATCTTACACCCCCCCTTAGAGTGGTTTGGGTCATCTTACACCCCCCCTTAGAGTGGTTTGGCTCATCTTACACCCCCCTTAGAGTGGTTTGGGTCATCTTACACCCCCCTTAGAGTGGTTTGGCTCATCTTACACCCCCCTTAGAGTGGTTTGGCTCATCTTACACCCCCCTTAGAGTGGTTGGGATCATCTTACACCCCCCCTTAGAGTGGTTTGGGTCATCTTACACCCCCCTTAGAGTGGTTTGGGTCATCTTACACCCCCCTTAGAGTGGTTTGGCTCATCTTACACCCCCCTTAGAGTGGTTTGGCTCATCTTACACCCCCCTTAGAGTGGTTTGGCTCATCTTACACCCCCCTTAGTGTTTTTTGGGCTCATTTTGATGGGAGTTCAAATACATTTAGCCAGTAGTGCAGTACTTGCATTATAGTGAAGGGTAGTTAGTTTACCGCAAAAAAAGAAGTGATCATCCTTTCCCTTAGCTCATCGCCAGTCTGGGTGTCCTCACTTCTTGCTGCGGGCATGTTGGGGATTTCTGGCACCAGTGCTGTCTCCTCGGGGGCTTGGATTCGGTGGCAAATACAAATATTGTGTAGCACACAGCAGGCAAGGATGATCTTGGAGACCTTCTGTGGGCTGTAGAGCATCTCTCCTCCTGGCCGTGCCAAACAGAGAAAGCGTGCTTTCAGCAGGCCGATGGTTCTTTCCACAATGCTTCTGGTCTTGCGATGCGCTGCATTGTAGCGTTCATGGGCAGAGGTCCGTGGGTTCCTGACCGGAGTCATGACCCACGTTCTCTGCCCATATCCCTTGTCCGCTGTAGAAAAAACACAAGGAGAGAGACAGCAATTAGTACTAGTACATGTTTTTTTGTGGTTGTTTTCTTAAATTTGGCTTACTAGGCCACATATTTGCTAAATACATTGACATGGTTAATTTATTACCCAGTAGCCAGCCAGCTGGCATTTCGTTGTTATCAAACTTCCGGCACAGGACTGTCCGCTGCAAGACGTAAGAATCGTGGCATGAGCCGGGGAACCCCGATCTCACCGCCCGCAGCCTCATGTCTGGGTCACAGACCACCATAATATTAAGCGAATGGAACTGCTTCCGGTTTCTGTAGGACAGCTCCTGTGCACGGGGAGGGTGGAAAGGGATATGTGTACCATCAACGCACCCTAGCACATTCGGGACCCCTCCCATCAGATAGAAAGCATGTTTTATTTTGGCAACCTCTTCCTCATCCTCAGGAAACTTGATGTAAATTGGGATTAAATCACAAATGGCCAGAACTACCTGGATTAGTATGCGGCTCATAGTAGCCTGGCTTATCCCGCTGAGGAGGGCGGAGGTTGCCTGGAAGGTCCCTCGTGCCAAAATATTCAGAGTGGCACACAGGCGTACTATGCCTGGAATGGAATGAGTGCGTTTGGTGGATGGCTCGATTTTGTGCTTAATCTGATCATATAGGGACTGTAGTGCAGCACGATTCAGACGGAAGCGGCTCCTGATCTGCTCGTCACTTAAGTCCCATACTGAAAGGCGGATTGCAAAGGAGCGGGGTGCCCTAAGCCTCACAACACCCCGCTCCCTTTCCTCCTGCTCTTTCAGCATACACATACATCCATCCACCCAGACACCATACATCACCCTCTTATCCATCACACACACTAAAGATATATACAAAAAAAAAAAAAAACACAAACACACAACACACACACACAAACAATCACACTCCACACACACCCGCTACAATGCAGCTCACCACAAAACCAGAACTATAGTGGTCCAAACCACCAGCCTGCTGAAAACCAGCTTTCTAAGTTAGGCACAACCAAGAGGGGAGTTGCTGCACAGCCCACAAAAGGCCCCAAAATCAAGCCTCACTTGCTGTATGCTACACAATATTTGCAGATGCCACCAAAAACAAGCTCCTAAAGAAACAGCACTGATGTCAGAAATCACCCAACAAGCCACAGAGAGTGAGGACAGAAACCAGACAGAGGCTCAAATGAGCTAAGGGAAGCGAGCACAGCACCACACCACAGCCTTTGCCACAGTGTAAGAATACCAGAAGCTTGAAAATTCCTTCCATTTATACTTCTCTTTCAAAAGGGACAGGTCCGCTTTGCCGCCTTTTGCGTCGCTCTGCTATTTCCGGGCGCCAATTAGCCGACCCAGGTGTGCGTAAAACAGAGTGCGCACGCGCACGCTAGTAGCGCTACTAGCGTACGTGAGCCGAAACTTGCGTGCATTAACGGACATGGCCCAAAAATCAGTGGTGGCCCAATGAAAGGTAAGCTGCTGTTTTTTTAAATAGCCGTTAGGCTAACCACATGTCACAAGGGTTTGAGATACATCAGTCCATTGTTGTATTTGGGTGTGTGTTGTTTGGTTAATGAGGTCTGTAATGAGTTAATTGGCTAACACACATGCTTCAGTCAGTGCAGTGGAGGTGTGGCTAGAAGGAACTGGGCTGTATGTGTGAATCAATTAAGTGGCCTGCTTTTTGATTGGCTGTTAGAGCACATAAAACCTGCCCAACCCTAAGAGATTGCGATGCCATTCTGTAGTCTGCATGCATGCTTGTTGGGTGTGTATTTGTGTGTGTGTGCAGCTACAGGATGGAGCCAAATTGAGGACATCTGCCGGCCACAGCAGGCCCAAGTAGGAGTTTGGTGGGTGCTGTGCGCAGACCTCCCTTACGGAAAAGGGCACAGCCTGAAGGTGGGGCAGCACCCCAGGCTAAGCGCCCAGGTGCCAAGAGGGAGCCTGAATTTAATTTGGCTGAGAATAATCATCTTGTGCGCCTTACACTTGCTAAATGGGAGCTGATATTTGGCTCCCAAAGCAAGTCCATAGGCAAACAAGAAAGAAGCAAACTGTGGGATGCCATTGGTGTGGAGCTTAGTAGCACTGCTCAACACCCACGTAGTGGCCCATCCTGCAGGAAACGCTTCTACACTTTGCGAGGGGCCCTTATGAAAAAGATGAATCACGATCTTGATGTGGACAGTGGGACCATCCAGGCTCCAAAGAGTACCTACAGGCCGTATGAGGAGATGCTGAAGGCCAAAATCCCACTGGCTCGGCTGCAGGGTGTGGATCCTGGGGATGACACCACAGGTTGGACTGAAGGTACATATTTTCTGCCTTTTTTACAAACCTAATGTTAATGTATGTGATTAGCATTTTTTCATTCTGACCAACTAACAGTAGGACCTGTGAAGTATTACATTAGAGCTCAAACATTTGTTACTTTTCTGTCTGTTGCTTTCTGCATAGGTGCACGTGCTGCTGTCCGGGATGTGCCTCAGGACACCCAAGCTCCTGCCCTTCCAGCAACCTCAAGGCTACCCCAGTCTGCCATTGAAGGTATTTACCCCTAATTTTGGTGCTGGTTGTTTGGCGAACAAATGGGTGTGGGAGCAGCTCAAACAATCGAGTGTTGCACTGTTGAGTATTCATAATATGGGCCTGCGGCCTAATTTCACGCCCACTGTAACACTCACAGCAACTAACTAACAAGGCCCTAACATGTGTAGATATGTTTGAAGCCAGAGATGTGTAGCCATATATCGGCATATCACACTGGCCTTGATTAGTGAATATTAGTGAAAGAGCTGCTCACACACACCTTAATGCATGTTGTATTTTTGCACGCACATTAACTATGGCTCAATGTTGGCTTCATTTTTGCCTAGCTCCCATGCCCTTGGCCCCAGCATCTCCTCCGGATCCCACCTACTCTTTGGATGTCGGTAAGTGCATGTGTCCACCTTGCTTTATCCACTTTTACCCAAGTGCATGTGTCTCATTCCTCTTTTTTCTTGGTAGGCCAAGTGACTGGTTCATCTTTGGACCCCACTTCCGATGTTGCAGGTCAACAGGACCCTGTTGGTGTGTATAGCAATACATAATGTATCCTTTATGCTGTTTATGTTACACTGGTTCAATTTGGTTAGTCTACTAATCTACATGTTTGCTTGGTAAACTTGAAGATGCCTCTTGGGAGTGCTTGTTGCCTCCCCAGGGTCAGTCTATTAGTTATTGGAGTGATAGCAATGTATTTGGGCGGACATATTTTTTGCCAAACATTCCCCGTAGTAGTTTGATGAATATTTAGAGACATTCCTTGTGTTTTTTAGTTGACCCCAATATCGGAAGTGGCTGTCCAGAAAGGGCCCCTCAAGTTCAGGCTGCCAGAGATGAGGGTAAGTTGTTTTGCCTTGCTCTAGTCTGTATTTTGGCTCTACTTTTGTTGCACTTGCTTCTGGCAACTTGTGTGTCCACATGTATTTTCAAGGTCCAAGCTCGAGTGAGGACCCCACTCAAGACATCTGGGAGATTGCGGGTATGTGTAATTTAAGCAATGTTTCTGATGTGATTAGCAAAAATTATTGCCTCTTAGTCCTGTAACATACATGTTAACAATCTGAGTTTAACAGATACCTTTGGTCTAGTGTGTATTTTGGCACTTTTTAGAGGTATGGCCTCGATAGCCTAGCCAGGTTACATTTGAGTTTGGGCCACAGACCTACTAACCTGATTTTCCTGTTTAGCATATGCCAACTTGCCGGACATCTCGGATGTGGAATTGCCACTCTCTGGCAGCGAAACCTCGAGCCTACCTGTGCCGGAGGACACGCAGGTAACATGGCTGATGTAGACGACCTCGAACCACATTGGCATGTTCGTGGGTAGTGGATGAAGCAACATGTCACATTTCCTTTCATTGTTGTTTTTGCAGGAGGCGGAACCAGAACCCCAAGCTGGGACCTCTTCCCAAGTCCCATGTGGCCAAGCTTCCGAGGCTCAGACAAGGGTAAGTTGTATAGTGACTGTTTAGGGTAATTATTTTGAGGGGCATACCTGCATTGGTTCTGTTTGACTAAAATGTTGTTTTCTATTTTGTTAGGCTCAAACCACAGCAAGAGGAGGTGTGGCACCAACCAGTGCTGATTTTTATGAGCTAGGGGTCCGGATGCTGGAGGACTACAGTCGCCAACAGCCGCGTGATGGAACTAATGAGCGCATTGCGGCGTTGGAAAATCAGGTGCTGATGTGTCAGCAACAAAATGAGGCCCAGCAGCGCCAGATCGACCAGTTGCTCCTAAACCAACACCAGAACCAGGAACTTGGTCGGCTGGCCAATCTAATGGAGCAATCTCTCCAGCGCCAGGAAGAATCGATACAGCGCCAGGAAGAATGTCTCCAGCGGCAGGACCAAACTTTGTTGTTGATACAACAGCTCATACAACAGCAGTCTATATTTTTTACTGCACTGTTGTCCCCCAACACCGCCCCTAGCAATGACTCCCAACCTCCCCGGCCACCCAGCCAAGAATATTAATTTTGTTTGTTTTGGTTTTTGTAAATATATTTGCTTCACCCACTTCTAAATTGTGTTTTTCCTAAGACCTAGCTAATAACACAGTCAGGGATGAGTATCTTGATCTACATATGTCAATGTATTGGTCAATTTAGCCCACACATTTGAGACCATAGCTTACTATGGTTAACACATGAAATGGCTCCAAAGGTACGGCTAAATTGACACACAAATGGGTTTTGAGACAGTTAAACTATGCTTTGCAATGCACCACACTGTAATGATGGTAATCAAAAAATTTATTAGAAAAACATGGCCAACAGGGCCAACATTGCCCAACAAAGGGCATCAAGAGGCCAGCCTTCCCCCCACCCTAACGACGCCGCCGGCGCCTCTTCTTGGCCAGCAGCATCAGCTTCAGGAGCCTGATCTCCCGCCACAGTCTGCGATGCTGGTTTTCACAAGCTGTAGAGATGTAGAAACAACAATTTATTAATAAATTGGATGTGACCTCAACAGACACAGATGTAGCAATGTAATGTCAGTGTGTCCAATTAGGTGACACTCACATTAACATTGTTGACCACTGTGTGCTTATTGGTTAACATGATATGAGTACTATTGACTGGCAGGAATGTGAACAACACATCCCAAGCATACATTTACTCTTAAAGTGTACCAACACCCACCGGTGATCGGCCCGGGAATCTATCAGATTCTCTGCCCGATCACCTCCCTCCCCGCGGGACATCCGAGATCGGGATGTCCCTGGGGGTGAAACCCCCCCAAAACCCCCAAATACCTACCTCAGTTTCGGTGGGGCAGGGCCGCCGGGCCCTCCCTGGCGCCCCTCTAGACGTGTGCGTGCCTGCGCCGGCCGTCTGTGAATGGCCGGCGCAGGCACGCGCGCGTAAAAAGGGGCGCGGGGAGGCGGAGGAGGAGCCAATTTGCCGTGGCTTGTACGTTTGCTGGAGTCAAAGTGAGTTCAGGGGGTTGTCACACAGCGGTGACGATCAGGGGTGCCCCACCGTAGTGGACCAAGACCCAGGAAAGTCAAAATCCTGGTTGTTGTTCCAGTTTAACTCTTGGGAAGCAAAGAAGGTATAAGTCCCAGTGTGTCCATTTTTGTGTTTAGTTACAGCCAAACATCAGGGCCTAAGTCCTAACGAGTACACGAGTTTGCCCTATAATGTTAGAGGTCCAGACCTAATAGGGCCCATTTGGTTGTGTCTAAGGCAAAAATAGTCTCTATGTGGCCAAATGAAGAATGTGAGCCAACAATCAAGCATGCAAACAGGCATGTTGGATTATTGTACAAACACATTGAATCTAGATGTGTGTGAAATTAACACATAGGTAAATTTTAAATGTCTGCAGATGTGACTATAAGACATAGGTTTCACAAGTCTTTAGGCATATGAAGTGGGATGTACTCACCATCGCAGCTGTGGCGGGGGCCCATGCTGCTGGCCGTCCCTGGAGCTGGGGTGGGGAGGAGGGTCTCTGGCTCCGTCTGCGTAGCAACATCTATCAACAGAAAGCAAAAGACAAAAACACAATTAGTGGGCCAATGACACCTGACTATTTGACATCCATCTGGTTATTGAGTCTGAAAATGCAAAGGCTTGCATGGTTACATACAGGTTGTCCTAAATTAGCATATTTCCTGGACCATGAGTTAATGTCAATTAGTTAGGGTTGACACATGTATCCCTAAAGAGAATGTGCAAATAACATAGACAGTGCTATGTAAAGGAATCATTAGCAGTTGTTTGGCTAATGTTAATAGTGGGCCACATGTTTGAGCGGGAACAACTTAACCAAAGAAAACAAATTAGAACACCCATCATGGTGTGGGCAGAAACATAGGGGTGGTTGACAGTTGGCTAGCACTGTAGTGGGGTTTGTGAGGTTAGGGTACCTTATCAAACCAGCTGTGACAATGGACCAGGAAACATGTGTCTGTTACAAGTGGGCCTATACACAGGATTGCAGCAAATCTGGGTTTGGGTCCGCTTTGGCAGAGCAACACAATTTGCGTGAGACAACGTACTCCGCGCCCGCTGCCTTCCACACATCACTCCTCGAGTGTGTGCGCACGCGCAGCCCATTTGGAAACAGAGCGCAGGCGCACACACATCTAGAGTGTCACACAGGAGGCTGGGACGGTGGCTTTGGCAACCCCCAAAGAGGTAAGGAGTTTGTGGGGTTTTTTTTGTGGGGGGGGCCCTGGGTGAGGGATGTGATTTGTCATGGAACCTTCGAGAATCCAAGCACTATCAATGTTTGGGGGTACACTTTAATGAATGTCATAACATTGGGAATGTGATGGATAACCACAAACACTTACCATGACTATGCCCGTGGAGAATCCTTCGCCAAAACGCCATGGAGGTGCCGCCTATATGATGCCCTGCAAATTAGAGAGGAATGGCAAGGGCTAAGTACAAATTGCCAGATGAAACCTGTCACAGACTAACAATTAAAAAATGTACACTCACCAGGGGATGAAGCGCCACTTGAAGCCCAGGGAGGGCTCTGAGGAGGAGGCGGGAAGCCTCGGCTCCTCACACTCTGGTCAGAAGATCCACCAGGCAAAGGGCCACCCTCCTCCCTCTCACTCCCTGCTTGAGAGTGGCCCCTTGCCTGGTGAGAGTCCTCAGACTCAGAGTGTGAGGAGCTGAGGCTTGATCCAGCCAGCCCCCCAGCAGCACACTCCTCTGGGGCGTCATCCCCTTCCTCCCCTGGGTCCTCTAAATAGGACCCGTGGGAGGGACCCTCCCCCGATGACTCCCCCGAGTCCGCCTGCCTGGTTCGGGGGAGGAATCCCTTCCCACGTTTCCCCAGGGGAGGACGCTTATCTGTGTGGAGGGGGTGAAAGAAAATAATTAATCTAAAGAGCACAAATGGACACAGCTTAGCAGATGATTCTGCACAAAGGCTAAACAGAACATAAGCTTTAACTTACCTGATGCGTAGGCATCATATAGGCGGTACACGCCTTCAGGGTCCCGGCGCTTGAAATCTGACCACTTCTGCTGAATTGATCGTATGGTCAGCTCGGTGTGGAAGCGCCGGGACACTGTGGCCTTCACCTCCATGGCAATGCGTTTTTTCCCTCCACGGGCATAGTCATATTCGGCCACGCAGAAGTCCTATGAAAAATGAACAAACAAACTAAAATCAATACATGACATCAGAACAATGTCATAAACAGTTATACAGAGACCAGATCAAAGTGGACCCACACCCAGGATTATCAGTATTCTGGGTTTGTGTGCACTTTGGTGGGCCACACCAATTGTGGGTGGTCCACTGTCTGCAACCCCCTTGGAAGGCCACAAATACACCACTGAGGACACTCCCACGTCACTCCGCAAGCCAAACACAGCACTCCGCGCCGCTGTGGTATGCGCATACAAGGCCGTTGGGAAGTGCATACCAGCTCAGCTGGGTCTGCACGGCAAAGTACGCATGTGGCGTTTGACTCTAACAGGGAGTGCGCCTGCACACAAAATTAAAATATGTCTGGCGCAGGGGTACACCCTGCTAGAGGTAAGCGCAATAGGCATCCGCAGCTAACGCATGCACAGATGGGACGGGGCTGAGGTAATTTTTAGGGCCCTCCAGGGGGGGGGCATCCCAGCAGGACATCCACAATGGGGATGCCCCACGGGGAGTGATCAAATTTGGTCTGAAAACAAAGAAATTTCTGACCCAATCCCCCCTGTGTGTTCTGCAACTTTTAAGCTAAAAATACAAAAAAAAAATACTCACTTTGACCACCTGGCCATTTACGCGGCTATCCACCCGGGTGCGCGTTTTCTTATTCTTAGTAGGCCCTGGAGGGGAAGGGGTGGGAGGGGTGCTATTTGGGGAAGGTGAGGTAGGTGGGGGAGGTGGGGGAGGGGTGGTGGGGTCAGAGTCGGAGGAGGAGCTGGGGAGGCGCATAACTCGCCGTCTGGGCAGCATAGTGGAAACGCTAAGGAGGAAACAGGAACCGGAAATGACCCAAGCGACATTGGAAAAAAGTTTAAAAAAAAAAAACACTACGCGCACCAGCAACAAGCTATTCTCAGCTATGTGCAAGCTAAGTGGCGGAAAAACTAAAATGACGCTTGAAAACAAGCTAGTGGCATAAGCGCAAGACAGTTTTACCTTAAGGTGGCGTTGAAACGCAAAGGAGGATCCCGGAACCGGATATGACGCTAGCAACTGTGCTTCAAAATTCAAACACAAACATGCGCGCAACAGGGACAAGCTAATATCAGCTATGTGCAAGCTAAGTGGCGGAAAAACATTAAAATGACGCTGCAAAACAAGCTATTGGCATAAGCGCTAGACATTTTTACCTTAAGGTGGCGTTGAAACGCAAAGGAGGATCCCGGAACCGGATATGACGCAAGCAACTGTGCTTCAAAATTCAAAAACAAACATGCGCGCAACAGGGACAAGCTAATATCAGCTATGTGCACGCTAAGTGGCGGAAAAACATTAAAATGACGCTGCAAAACAAGCTAGGGCCAAAGGCGCCACGAATTATTAGCTTGATTTAGCAGGGGATTCTACATACTGTAATGCATAGGTCCTTCTAAAGCATACACCGTTGTGCTTAAATATACAAATCTTGTTCCTTCACAAAGTCATCACACAATCAAACTAGACAACTACCTGAAAATGTGGCACACATGAGAATGCATAACGGGTTGTTATGAGCTGGTACGACTGAATGTTAATCCTGCAATATGTGGCCAGGCACGCTCACAACTACAGTGTATTCATTAACAACGACTGGGGTCGCGGGAAGTGAATTCCTTGCAAATGGCAGAAGGGCACATGTATGAGCAGCACAGCGCCGCACAACGCAGCGCAGCGAGGCACAGCGACGCTCGCGCCGCCACATAGCGAATTAAAACAGCGACTGCACAGACACTGACCAACACAGATTCATCAAGGACAGGGCTGCCGAATAGCTTGGGCGCTGACAATTTCGAAGAGCGAACGTGACCGCCCAACCTGACAGGCTACAAAATAGCTTTACAAGCCCCGTTTGTGTGGAAAACCAGCGATTTTGATGCCAATGAGTTTGGGTGGAGGAGATGCAATTCCCATGTCACTCACAACATTACATTGTGAAAAATAAAAAAAAATTCTAATACATATAAATAACCAGCCAGATTCATAAAACATATCAATATAAACATGTGTTGAATTTTGTACCAAAGAAAAAAAAAACAAAACCACTAAAAACAATCATTGCAGCGTCTGCCATTGAAATGTATGGGAGAGCGGCAGGTAGCGCCAGGTAATACGTGTCGCTGTGAAGGAATTTGCAGCGGCGCTGTTCGGGCCAGCCGGCTTCATGATGAATGCCGCGCTAGCCGTCGCTCTCGCCGGCGCTAGCCTCATTTAGCTTGATAAATGCGCCATTGTGACCGCCGCCGGGCGTACTTGAGTCGGTAGTCGCCGTTAGCTGCCGCTACCTGGCGCTCGTCAGACACTACCTGGCGCTATCGCTTGATGAATAAGGGCCTTAGATAACTTGCTTGGGCTCAAGAGGAAGAACACACCACCATATGAAACACTCCCTGTCATTTTCAAGTTAGATACAGAGATAAGCAACTTCTTATCATACAATACACAATTCATGAATACTGCAGTAGTGATCCAGTGGCACATACTTATTCATACAACTAAATGCAAAAATGTAAAAGAAAATGGATTGTGGTCTACTGCAGGTGAGTCAGTTACAAACATCATAGCTGGATTGAGCATTCTGAATATGGTATTCATTGCCTTCATTTCTGTCAGTGGGGAAAATCCAAAAGATTTAGTGAGATTCATGGGAATGGAAATTCCTTCCTTACTTAACACTCAAAAATGTAGTAAAAACATTTTCATCTAATTTTGTTAAAGAGAATCAAAGGGTATTTTTTAAAACAAATGTAAATAACAGCACCCTATTAATCGGAAAAAACTGAAATGCTGTTTTAAAATATTTTTACTTTAGAAAATTCTTCACCTCACTTGTACAACTGCCCTACAACAGATGCAGGAGATATTCTTGAAATATAAAACATGATTTTTTTGCACTTTCTTGTTTATGGGGTAAAAAAGCTCACTACACAGATATTCAGAGGCAGTTTTGAGGCATACACGAAACACACACATGCATGCCTTGCCAACCAAGTCTTTTGAATTACTGCCAGATTGTGAATAATCCATGTGCATTCAACACAATACAACACCATAAAATATATTGCCATAACATAATCTACTTAACATAGATATAATTAATATATATATATATATATATATATATATATATATATATATATATATATATATATTTAGAATGTATTTCTAACCTCAGCTGACACAGAAAAATCCTGGCTGACATAAAATAATTAATAGCAAAATAGATATTTTTAGAGCAGTATTTTACTACACTGTACACTGTAAATAATGTGATGCAATTTAAAATTAATTACTAGGAATTTTACTAACTAAACCAGATAAGGTGACCTTTCGAATCAAGACCATGTAACATATGATGATATTAATGACACATAGGCCCGTAGTTTTTTTCCTATAACAAGCAATAATAGTTTCAGCAGACTAATTAATAAATGTATCGTCCCTGATGCCCACGCAGTGACAAATGGTAGCATTTTGGGCTTTGGCGGCCTAACATATAATGTCCACCTGATACGAATGGGCCTAGTTGTCATTTGCACAAATTTGTTTTGTGTATAAGGTTATGCACTAAAAAATAAAGCGAGTATCAACTCTTATTTAGTTTGATTTATTAAATCATTAGGACTGCGGTTCGTAGGCTTAAAATATCTGTCACACATCTGAATTATTATTTTATATCTTTGGGCACTAATTAGCACTTTGGCTCATTATTAAAATATACACTTTGAATAAATCGTTGTCTAAAACATCAGTTGAAATGATTTTACCCAAAGCCATTTTTAACCTTTCTCAATGATTTTGAGCTTTTTCATGTTCATTATATTGTTGTCCACATGCCACTAACAAGACTGGGTGGCATGGGGGTGTTGAGATTCTGAGGGAACTTTGGAAGGGGCAGCAATATCAGGATAACTTAACTTCTCTTAAGAGAGATCACTCGGTTCAACTGTCTCTTTCTTTAGCTTTTTAAACACAGTAACGTTCATTCCAGCAGCATCAGCATTATCAAAGACAGTCTCTGCATCCACGTACTGCTCTAGGGGCTGGGGTAAACAACTATCAATACCGTATAGAAGGCCTTCAGTGTAATTGTCCCAATCCTCCTAATCCTGACTCTGTTCTCCTTCAGAGTTGGGCTGTCTTGATTTCTGAATGGCCAGGATGTTCGACTTCACCCCCTTTGCGTGTTAGTTTCCCGGGTGCACTCTTTTAGGCCTTGCACTTGCCCTAGTCTGGCTGGAACAGACACAGGGCAGACTCACACTCTCACTCTCTGACACTGGCACTGATCAGGAAGTGTCAGTTGCATAACCAGTCACCTCCAGCAGCTTCTGCCTGTTAACTTTCTAGCTGTTGTCACGTATTACATACAGCTTGGCTGTTTTGCTACACAGAGATGTTTAGTGATCTTTGCAAACCCCTTTTTAGCTGTACCACAAAAATATATGGATGTATTGTGTTTCCCTGCTATCTGCCCTCCCTCAAGATAGTGGAGAGTCTATGCTTGTGTGGTCATCAGCTTGTGATTTCCCATTGATGCCTTGGTGTGTGGTGCAGCAGCTTCATGTGTCTACAGATAACCAACCTAAAGGAAACTGAACTTTCACTTCATAACTGAGTGAACTGTTCTACTGTATTGGAAGCTGGAGTAATAGCTATAGACTTTTCTGGACTCCTCATTTTCAGCTCTTCATTAGTTGTTCAGCTATTACTGAGGAAACAAGGACCTCAACTCTTTATTAAAAGATTTTGGCATTCGACATATCCCCTGTGTTCATCAGGCTTGACTGGCTGAAGGCACTGAACTAGAAATAAAGCTAATCTTGTTCTACCCAAATCATCAGCGGGGGCTCAATTTCTTATGTAACCGCACAAGTAGTGCCATATTTCTAACAGAAAGGAATTAGTCAGTAGTAACTTGGCTATATATATATATATATATATATATATATATATATTGCTCCCATTACTTTCTAAATGTCTAATTTTCAATTTAAGATGTATCCTACTGAAAATAAAATAGTGTGATATGGGATATACAAATCCTTGCATATTCTTGTTTTCTTCACGTTCTATACAGCATCCCAACTTTTGTGGAATACGGGTTTTACTTTGCCTTTACTGAGGTCAGGGGATATGTACAGGTGAATTGACTACATTTCTACAGCCGCTATCAGGCTTTCTGCCTAATTTGGCCCTTAGTGGTGTCACTATTGTTACCTTGTCCCTTCTTAGCTTTCTAAGTACTATTTAAAGTAGACTAAAATCCTGTTGGATCGACCCAGGAATCTATAAGATTCCCAGGCCGATCCGATCCCTCCCTGCGGGGCATCCAAAATCGGGATGCCACGCGGTGTGAAACCCCCCAGGACGCCCGTTAACCTTACCTTACTCCCAGTCCAACAGTGCATGCGCGCGCCACAGCCGCATCTCGCACTTCTCTCTAGCAGGGCGCGTGCCCGCGCCGACCATTTGTGAATGGTCGGTGCGGGCATGCTCCCTGTTAGAGGGAAGCGCCAGTGTGCTCTGAGCCACTGTGGTTTGATGCCGCTCTAACGCGCATACCGCAGTGGCTCAGAGCGCGCTGATTGAACGAGCGCCCGCGCATGCACCGTAGGAGCGGAGTGAGGTGAGTTTTTTCGGAAATCTGGATGGTTTCACATAGCGGGGCACCCCCGATCGGAGTGCTCCGGGTAAGTGGACCAAAACCCAGGATAGTCAAAATCCTGGGTGTTGGTCCACTTTAAACCAGAATGGCCAGGATTATAGAAATCAAGTCAGCTTCTGACCCCCATAAGAAGGTTAACATGCATTCATTGCTGCTTCTATGATAAAAATAATTCTGGCAGTGGGGAGCGGGGATTTATTTGTTAGTCCAATGGCCTAGTCTTTTTCCTGGTATCTATAGGATACTTGTTAGCTAGGCCTAGCCTTCTCTTTCAGTACTGCATGCATTTAGCCCCTTTGCTTTTGGTTGTACTAGCCAGTTCTCATGTATATGTTGATTAATTGGCTGATAGATATTAAAGGAGGACAAATGAGAAAAAAATGGGCCAATAATAAAAATCTATTTATATATGCTGGATAGCGAAGAGGGGATACCTATAAACCCGGCATCAAAAAATATCTTGCCAGGCTTCTTTATTTTGTTTATTCCGTTTGGGTGTCCTTCTGTTTTTCTTTGTGGCCAAATGTATAGAGCAGATTTTTACTTTCAGGAAATTATTAACACTAGTAATAATTTCTAAATATTTTATAACTTTCTAGCGTGTCAGTTAATTAAGAGTTTTCTTTTATTACTTCTGCACATACTGTAATTGTCATGGAAGTTAATCTTCCTAGTTCATTCTGGGTTACATAACAGCAACCTGACCCTTGGTGTCAGAATCCTTCTGTTGATTTTATACAGTTTGAACATAATTTTACCAAATATCTTGGAGACATACTGTACTTGTTTTTTGTTGTTCATTATAGAGTCACGGCTCTTGTTTCTGATTAGTTTGCCATTAAATATGTTTTGCACAATTTAACAAGGGGATATTCTCTATATCAAGAATAAAAAAAAATTCAAGATTTCAAGAATGGAATGAGTTAGAGAATAGGTTAGTTATATTGAGATGTAGGGTTAGATAAGGAGACAGCTTGTATTTCAAACAATTCAAACTTTCATGAAGGTCATGAAAGTTTGCGTAAAAGTAAAATTAATTTTGGAGACACAGACACACTAACAGCTTAATCTCTTAACTTTCTTATGATAACAATAGATCTGTAGATCTGCATAACATGCAGTGTTCAGAATCTCCCCCAAATACCCCATAGCAGACAGCATGCAGAGTCCCCCCAATCAACCCCCCCAAACAGGCAGCGAAAAGAATCCCCCAAATCCCTTTATCAGGCAGCTTACAGAGTCCCCCCCACCACACACTTGTGTTTGAGGAGGGGGGACATATGGGCAGGCAGTATGACACAATTACACCTACACCTTGCACTTGCTGCCTTTGCATGCACTCAAGTTCTGATACTGTATGTCCTTCCTATGCACTGGTGCCCAGAGATGTACACAATATCCCATATGGGGCCTGACTAGTTACTTATAAAGTGGTAAAATGATGCTCTGGTCATGGTCACCTTTGTACCTTTTGTTAAGAATAGTTCCTTCTCATGTGCTGGGTACTTATAAAAAGGCTATGTGATTATTTCTGTTATCCACTAAAGATCTCATTGGTTGACTGAACTACCTAGAACGAACATTTGAGCAGTAGAAAAGCACATTGTTTTTTCTGAGCACTTGCTAGTATATGTATCATGGTTTTATAATTTAAAAACTATGCAATGACTTTGTTAATTAGCTTCCTTAACCACTTGCTAAGTGGTTGTGTTCAAAGCAGGATATTCTGAAAATTGAACAATAGTTGCCATTGGAGGTATTTTTCTCATACATTCAAATATATTTTGCCCTAATATATTTTGCCCCATATTGAAAACCTTTAGAGAATCTTTATTTTCCAGGGCACTACAATGCCAAGCAATACTGGGTGTGTAGCAATATTAAATTGTCTACATGATTTTCAGATTATGAGGCAGTAAAATATTTAACCTAAAAAAACTGAAAACCTCTGCGCATGGAATGGATTCATTTTACAGATTATATTATTTTCACAGAATCAAATGCGTTATGAGGCAGCAAGCTTAATATATTTTTACAAGTAACCCCCAAAGTATTAATATACCTGGGGAATTCCCAAATCTGAAAATCCAAAGTGTAAAGTTTTTAAAGAGAAACAGTGTCAGGGCTTGTTGTGTGGCAGTGCTGAGCAAAAGGGGCACATCAGAAATCTGCTGGTGTGGGGACAGGGTCAGGGAAAACCATGAGTGAGATCAACCAGGGGTTTGCTTACTAAAATACTCAGAGGCCGATTCATCAATAGCGCCAGGTAGCGACAGATGAGCGACTGTAGCGTGATTTTTTCAGCGCCAGCCAGTATTCGCTGTGCTTGGCCGGCATTAGCTTGATGACAGCGACTCAGTCGGTGTGCGGTAATGTTGAATACGGGCTGGGGGGTCGCTGTTTCACAGGTCCAGCGTTGTATGTGAGCGCCTGACAACGAATGGCCAGAGCGAACGGCTAGCTTCATATTCATCAAAAAATCACGCTCCGAATGTGCTGTCGCTGTCCATTCCTTGTTTAAACCCCAGAGCGCTGGCGGCGATCTGTATTAACTAGTTTTTAACCCCTAAACAACCATATTTTTTGAATGTAACATTATACATGTTTTTAGAATCATTTTGTTATATGAATACATTAATCTCAGACCTGTTAGATCAATTTTGCACATATTTTTTTTTTTTTTTTTTTACTTAAAAAAAAAACCTAACATTGCAAAAGTGTTCTCCGATTTTTTTGACATTAAAAAAAAAAAAAAAAATTATTACCAATTAATCATGAATTATTATAGATTGCTCCATTGAAATGCATTGGACATCGCCAGGGAGCGACAGCTCATACCTGGCGCTGTGAGGGAATTTGCAGCTGCGCTGTTCGGTCCAGGCGGCTTCATGATGAATGCCGCGCTAGCCGTCGCTCTCGCCGGCGCTAGCCTCATTTTGCTTGATAAATGCGTCATTGTGACCGCCGCCGGGCGTACTTGAGTCGGTAGTCGCCGTTAGCTGCCGCTACCTGGCGCTCGTCAGACACTACCTGGCGCTATCGCTTGATGAATAAGGGCATCAATAAAATGGCTCAGTCAGACTAGAGTAGGTAGTAACAGGGGCATCATTTGGAACACATAAGAACAGAGAAACTTGGAAGCAGGCAGGCACAAATACTAGTACCTCCTAGATCAACTATAAACTCACCTTTTGTTTATTCTCAAGACGCATGTGCAGGCCAATAGCTAATCCCCAGCACATTCTATTCAACTTTTGCTTTGCAAAGATGAATAGAGAGTGCACTGCTAGCTTCACCCTGGATCCTCTTCACGTATCCGCACCAGGGTTTTCTTAATGGCTGCTGTGGTAACACCAATATAGTAGATGAAAATAGGGATTTGGCAGCAGCCCTTGCATGCGCTCTAAAAAATCATGGAAAGGTGAGTTTTGCGCCAATCACCAGGGGCTTCACACATTGGGGCATCCCAAATCAGGATGGTAAAGGAAGACCACAGGCCCTATTCTTATAGACTCTAGGCTGGTGGTTGCTCCTCTTTAATAATGTATAGGTCTGAATATGTGAGGCAGGATCAGTGACAGCTGGGTTCTTGCATATTAATGTTGGGGTCTGCAGGCAGGGTAAAGGGCAGTTTGCCTGTCTTGTATATTAATGTTCAGGTCTGTGGTCAAGGTGAGGGGCAGCGCGACAGTCCTGTCCTGTATATTAATGTTTGGGTCTGCAGGGCAGGGTGAAGGACAGTTTGCCTGTCTTGTAAATTAATGTTCAGGTCTGTGGGCAAGGTGAGGGCAGCTTCACAGTCCTGTATATTAATGTTGGGGTCTGCAGGGAAGGGTGGAGGGCAGTTTGCCTGTCTTGTATATTAATGTTCAGGTCTGTGGGCAAGGTGAGAGCAGCTTGACAGTCCTGTATATTAATGTCCGAGTCTGCAGGCAGGGTGGAGGGCAGTTTGCCTGTCTTGTATATTAATGTTCAGGTCTGTGGGCAAGGTGAGGGGCAGCTTGACAGTCCTGTATATTAATGTTGGGGTCTGCAGGCAGGGTGGAGGGCAGTTTGCCTGTCTTGTATATTAATGTTCAGGTCTGTGGGCAAGGTGAGGGGCAGCGCGACAGTCCTGTCCTGTATATTAATGTTTGGGTCTGCAGGCAGGGTGAAGGACAGTTTGCCTGTCTTGTAAATTAATGTTCAGGTCTGTGGGCAAGGTGAGGGCAGCTTGACAGTCCTGTATATTAATGTTTGGGTCTGCAGGCAGGGTGAAGGACAGTTTGCCTGTCTTGTAAATTAATGTTCAGGTCTGTGGGCAAGGTGAGGGCAGCTTGACAGTCCTGTATATTAATGTTGGGGTCTGCAGGCAGGGTGGAGGGCAGTTTGGCTGTCTTGTATATTAATGTTCAGGTCTGTGGGCAAGGTGAGGGGCAGCGCGACAGTCCTGTCCTGTATATTAATGTTTGGGTCTGCAGGCAGGGTGAAGGACAGTTTGCCTGTCTTGTAAATTAATGTTCAGGTCTGTGGGCAAGGTGAGGGCAGCTTGACAGTCCTGTATATTAATGTTTGGGTCTGCAGGCAGGGTGAAGGACAGTTTGCCTGTCTTGTAAATTAATGTTCAGGTCTGTGGGCAAGGTGAGGGCAGCTTGACAGTCCTGTATATTAATGTTGGGGTCTGCAGGCAGGGTGGAGGGCAGTTTGGCTGTCTTGTATATTAATGTTCAGGTCTGTGGGCAAGGTTAGGGGCAGCTTGACAGTCCTGTATATTAATGTCCGGGTCTGCAGGCAGGGTGGAAGGCAGTTTGCCTGTCTTGTATATTAATGTTCAGGTCTGTGGGCAAGGTGAGGGGCAGCTTGACAGTCCTGTATATTAATGTTCGGGTCTGCAGGCAGGGTGGAGGGCAGTTTGCCTGTCTTGTATATTAATGTTCAGGTCTGTGGGCAAGGTGAGGGCAGCATGACAGTCCCGCATATTAATGTTGGGGTCTGCAGGCAGGGCGGAGGGCAGTTTGCCTGTCTTGTATATTAATGTTCAGGTCTGTGGGCAAGGTGAGGGCAGCTTGACAGTTCTGTATATCAATGTTCGGGTCTGCAGGCAGGGTGGAGGGCAGTTTGCCTGTCTTATATATTAATGTTCAGGTCTGTGGGCAAGGTGAGGGCAGCTTGACAGTCCTGTATATGAATGTTTGGGTCTGCAGGGCAGGGTGAAGGACAGTTTGCCTGTCTTGTATATTAATGTTCAGGTCTGTGGGCAAGGTGAGGGGCAGCTTGACAGTCCTGTATATTAATGTTCGGGTCTGCAGGCAGGGTGGAGGGCAGTTTGGCTGTCTTGTATATTAATGTTCAGGTCTGTGGGCAAGGTGAGGGGCAGCTTGACAGTCCTGTATATGAATGTTTGGGTCTGCAGGCAGGGTGGATGGCAGTTTGCCTGTCTTGTATATTAATGTTCAGGTCTGTGGGCAAGGTGAGGGGCAGCTTGACAGTCCTGTATATTAATGTTCGGGTCTGCAGGCAGGGTGGAGGGCAGTTTGTCTGTCTTGTATATTAATGTTCAGGTGTGTGGGCAAGGTAAGGGCAGCTTGACAGTCCTGTATATTAATGTTCGGGTCTGCAGGCAGGGTGGAGGGCAGTTTGCCTGTCTTGTATATTAATGTTCAGGTCTGTGGGCAAGGTGAGGGGCAGCTTGACAGTCCTGTATATGAATGTTTGGGTCTGCAGGCAGGGTGGAGGGCAGTTTGCCTGTCTTATATATTAATGTTCAGGTCTGTGGGCAAGGTGAGGGGCAGCGCGACAGTCCTGTATATTAATGTTTGGCTCTGCAGGCAGGGTGGAGGGCAGTTTGCCTGTCTTATATATTAATGTTCAGGTCTGTGGGCAAGGTGAGGGGCAGCTTGACAGTCCTGTATATTAATGTTCGGGTCTGCAGGCAGGGTGAGGTGCACCTGGGCGCCCTGCATTTTAATGTTTGAGTCTGTTTTCCACTTATGAGAGCAGCAAGTAATGTTTGCTTTTGCAGTTTTCCAGTAATGCTAAAGTGCCAGTCTGTCTGATTTCCCCCAGCCCTTCCACCCTACCCTAGCAGTGAAACAGGGCAGGTGGGTAACATGAATAAAAACTATTTACCTGTCCCATAATCCAGCATCGATCATTGGGCAATTGCGCCGATGCTCAATATCATCTTTCTCTCTCCCTGGTTGGCTGCTCAGTGCCACCGGAAGTGTGGGGGGATTTGAGGCAGTCTGGCTGGAATGGACCTTTAAGAAGGGGGTTGTGCTTAGATTCTTAGTACCATTAGCTTTCAGTTGACCTGTAAAGTTGTTGTGTTGGTGAGATGGAAGCTGTATATTGATGATGGTGTTTTTTTTTCCAGTGACCGGAGTGCATTGCAGTTTTAAAGTGGAGGAGCACAGCTTAGCAACTCATGATAGGATGCTTGTGTTCGGTTCTGTTTATTAGTAGTTCAGGCGTCTACTGTCAGGCTGCATGGAGGAAGTTTAGTTAGACACTCACAGGGCAGAGGATGTGCAGGTTGGAAGGGTGGGACAGGGTAAAAAGGAATTAATACCTAATTTGTGGCATTTGGCAAAATGTATTGGGGCAATGTGAAATATTGAATGTGGGTCTAGCAGTAGGTAAAATTCATTATTACTATACATGGTTTAGAATTAATGTTTAACATATTTTTTGTGAAGGGGGCCCACTTTGACGTTTGCTATGTACGCCCCTGCTTAACACATTTTAGTGAATTAACCCCTGGTGACGGATTCCAGTGAAGGGCCTTCATTATGCACAAAATAGTGTCACCTTAAGGTTTTTAATGAAAAGAGTACTTTGCTAATTGCTAGCTGGGAGCTTTTAAGAATATTACATTCTATTCCAGCTGATAACAGATCTATAAGAGAATAGCTGCAAATGCAAGCAGAGCAATAAGTAAGTAGACACTGAAATGTTTATTGTGCACATCACAGGCTGAATGACTGAACACCCTGAATGCTGTTAGAAAATTCATAGACATCAGTGTTTCATCTATATGACATTTTCTAAGTGTCCATCGGCATGTGTACAGGACCTGGCTGTATTTTTTTTCAGTTAGTTTTTCCCGTCTTTAAGTGCAAAATAAAATAAAAAGTAATAACAGTAAAATGCCGATGGCCAAAAATTGACTCATAAATGAGAAGGTGGCATTCATTCTCAAGCCTCTTATTGGAAACTTAAATCTCAGTAAATTTGTAGCCTTAGGATACAACAGGCTTAAAGGATTTCTGTCTCTGAAGAAAAATTGGAAGGCCATAGAGGTAAGGTAAATGGAAAAGGTTGTTTGGGCAAACGTGGAGCTACAGTACTATTAAATGTTAAGTACCATCAGGGGGTATCTAAGTCATTAATGAGAGTGGCAAGTGGGAGATTGCTCCAAACACTAGAAGAGTTATGGATAGCCGTGTGAAGGTGGCAGAATGCCACAGGGTGATTCTATCAAAAAAAGAAAATGATATTTTTTTAGTTATTGTTTCAAAATAACATGTGACCTTTATTTGTAGACTTTCCTAAAAAATAAGAAGGTGCACTACAGCAGAGACCTTTGGGAGTACTGATCCTGTATGAGGCCAGTCTTTACAGTTTATTTGGTGAGAGGCACAATGCACTTTAGCATGTTCACTTTTAATTATGAAAGCTGACAAATAATTTCATTGCAGTACAGTATTCAGCGCGTTGCTTAAAATATGTTTCTGAATAACCTGAATTAGGAAAACAGTCTATTTATCATATGATGCTTTAGGCACATTTAAATTTATATCAGTAGGAACTCATGCCATCAAACCTTTTATGACCACTTTAACATCATAGATACCAGCTTTAGTAACTGTCAAGTAGATTAAAAATGTGTTGAACTTGCATAAGACCCCTACCTTTACTGTTATGAGTAGAGATGAGCGAACTTTTGAAAAATTCGATTCGACTGATTCGCCGAATTTTCCGACAAAAATCGTTTCGACCCGAATTTATTCGCGGTGAATCGCTATTAAAAGCGGCTATTTCTGAGCCTCCTAGAGCCTCAATAGGGTTGTAAACCATTCTGCCTTGCTGTAACACGCATAGGATGCGTGCTGGGTTAGTTAAATAATACTTTAAATAAATATCACATGCAGATCAGAGGCATCGCTAATAGAATCGCAGAGCGGCACAATTGCAGAGAGTTGAAGTGGCATCACTATGAGGGGCAGGAGCCCAAACATTGCTTTAAAGAGACACTGGAGTTGGCAGCAGCAGGAGCCCAAAAATTGGATGAATCACACCCTGGAGTTGGCAGCAGCAGCAGCCCAAACATTACTTTAAAGAGACACTGGGGTTGGCTTCAGGAGCCCAAAAATTGACTGACACACCCTGGAGTTGGCAGCAGCAGGAGCCCAAACATTACTTTAAAGAGACACTGGGGTTGGCTTCAGGAGCCCAAAAATTGGATGATTCACACCCTGGAGTTGGCAGCAGCAGCAGCAGGAGCACAAATATACACTGGAGTTGGCTTCAGGAGCCCAAAAGTTGGATGAATCACACCCTGGAGTTGGCAGCAGCAGCAGCAGGAGCCCAAATATTACATTAAAGAGACACTGGGGTTGGCTTCAGGAGCCCAAAAATTGGATGAATCGCACCCTGGAGTTGGCAGCAGCAGCAGCAGGAGCCCAAATATTGGATGAAAGAGACACTGGAGTTGGCAGCAGGAGCCCAAAAGTTGGATGAATCACACCCTGGAGTTGGCAGCAGCAGCAGCAGGAGCCCAAATATTACTTTAAAGAGACCCTGGGGTTGGCTTCAGGAGCCCAAAAATTGGATGAATCACACCCTGGAGTTGGCAGCAGCAGCAGCAGCAGGACCCTGGGGTTGGCTTCAGGAGCCCAAAAATTGGATGAATCACACCCTGGGGTTGGCAGCAGCAGCAGCAGGAGCCCAAATATTACTTTAAAGAGACCCTGGGGTTGGCTTCAGGAGCCCAAAAATTGGATGAATCACACCCTGGAGTTGGCAGCAGCAGCAGCAGGAGCCCAAACATTACTTTAAAGAGACACTGGAGTTGGCTTCAGGAGCCCAAAAATTGGATGAATCACACCCTGGAGTTGGCAGCAGCAGCAGCAGGAGCCCAAATATTACTTTAGAGAGACCCTGGGGTTGGCTTCAGGAGCCCAAAAATTGGATGAATCACACCCTGGAGTTGGCAGCAGCCCAAACATTACTTTAAAGAGACACTGGGGTTAGCTTCAGGAGCCCAAAAATTGGATGAATCACACCCTGTGGAGAGTCATGTGGAGAAAAAGTAGCTTAGTTAGTAATATCTACATAAAATTCTGAATTAAATAAATGCAGTATTGTCAAAGAGAAGTTTTGTTTGAGGGTGTGTTTCCACCTTTTAATTAAATCAGAAACAACAAGGTATCATTGCCTCTGACTAATTAAAAAATAAGAGTAACGTAAAGGATTTTTTATCAATACTTACTTGTGGTCCGATGCGGAGGAATGTCTGTAACTGGAGAGCAGCGCCTTAAATCTGTTTTGCACGATCCATCTTTCTTTAGTGTTGGTCTGGCCCCGTCATCTATCTACTGGAATACATCAGGCATTGTTGGGAGGAAAGCTTGGCTGATCCATGCGCCATTCATTTCCACGCAGGGCAGTCTCTAGGAAAAAAAAAAGTATGTATAAACCAGGGTCTTTTTCATATAAAAACAAATGGTTATTTTTGCTTTTAAACCATATGTTCCACAGCTTAACCAGTCATTGTGTCAGCCAATGAAGCAACTTTGTCTGGAAGTGCTGCAAAAGCAGTCCACTGCATCACAAGTGGCATCTGACACCCCCAGTCAACTGTCTGTTGTCTGTCTGTTATGCTTTGGGTTCAGCTCCACTATCCATTGATGAAGATCTGATAATCATAAAATTCAGCAGCTACTGCCCAGCCAAGAAGTGGAGGAGACACTCGCCTCTTCTTCCACTAGCCGGCAATTAGTGATGAGGAGAGTGTCGTGGGAGGAGGTGTTGCAAGCCGAGGTAGTGGAAGAGGGTCCCTGGAGTCCGCGGTGGTGGCGGCAGCAGCAGCAGTGAATTATTGGGGACTGTTGATAGGAAAAATTAGCTACTCAGCGATGTGTCAGTTTTTCATGTGGAGAAAAAGTAGGTTAGTTAGTATATATACATAAAATTATGAATAGACAAATGCAATAGTATTGCCAAAGGGAAGTTTTGTTTGAGGGTGTGTTTCCACCTTGTAATTAAATCAGAAACAACTAGCTATCATTGCCTCTGAATAATTAGCTCTCAAAAATTCTTGGAATTTTTAATCTTGATGTCTGAGGGATTTCTCCTCTCAGACAGCGTCACCAGCCTGCTGCATTACCCAGTGGTGGACCTTTCAGAGAACTGATGGCTTGTGCCGAGCCAAGGTGGAGAGTCCAATGGCATGGTTGTTGAACAGAAGGTGGGCCAGTCCTTTAGCCTGTCAGTGTGTACCAAAGTGCACAGTGTTGTCTACGTCTGGAGCTGTAACTATGGACTCATGGTGGACAATATATATCCTTTTAGGCCTCCTTGGTGATTGTGGTTTCACGCTGTTCTTCACATGGTTTTCCTTGACCAACAGAGTCACACATGGGAGGAACTACTAAAAATGAGAACTCAATCCATGAAAGCATTGCTTAATCCACGAAAACTGCAAATTTGGACCCATGGTGACTGACACTTGGAAGAACATCTTGTTTGCGCTGCGACAAGGAAGCCAGAGTCATGCGTCCTGACATGGCACACGTGTTCAGTCTAGTTGTCAAGTGTATTCTGAAGTCTTCCACCCATCTGAAAGAAATCCGAACAGCAGGAAAGAAAGTTAGCATGCACTTCTGGCACTCCTACACCACCAAGCACAACCTTATTGAGCTTCAGCGTCAGAACGGTGTACCCCAACATAGTCTGATTTGCCATATTTCCACCCGTTGGAATTCCACCCTCCATATGCAGGATCCACTATAGGAACAGAGAAAAGCCATCACGGATTTCTGGATGATCCAAACGGATAGGGGGACACCCCTGTGTAAATTCAATGTAAACCATTGGCAGCTCATACGTGACACCGGCCGTTTGCTCAGGCCCTTTGAGGAAGCTACTTTATTAGACAGTTGCCAGGACTATGAGATGAGCGATGAGATTCCACTGCTTCATGTACTACAACACATGTTGGAAACCATGGCTGGTCAGGGCACTGGAGACATGGCACATACATTTCACAGCCACATGAAGCCTGTGGGGGCTGAAGTGGAGGAGGAGGAGGGGGTGGGGCACAGCAAACCACAGTTTAGGTTTCACAAAATGAAATTTTATCTAGTCATCTGACAGGAGAGGAGGAGCAGGAGCAGCCACAGGAGCTAGAGGGTTGGGAGGAAGGCGAGACAGAGGACCCAGACACACCGTGGCAGTTTACAGTGGAGATGGAGACAGGTAGTCCCTCCGAGTCACTTGCACAAATGGCACGATGCATGCTCACATGCTTGCGTACTAGTGAGCGCAGAATTGTCTCCATTTGTCAGTGGGAAGACTTCTGGCTCTCCAACTTATTGGACCCTCGCTTCCGGCACAAAATGGGGGCATTTTTTACCCCCACTGAGAGGGAGGACAAACTGACCTACTACAGAGACATCCCACGTAGTCCTTTGGGCGATGTCTATCTGTGCCATGGCCCATACTCCCGCAGGTCTGACTCGGGGGGACCTCTGCGATCACCTTCCACTGCCATGGCTGCTGGGGGGGGTGGAAGGAGCAGCAGCAGCAGCTCCATCAGCAGCAGCCTCAGTCTTCAGTCGCTAGTGAGTAGCTTTCTACACCCGCATAGTGAGTCTACTCATGAGCAGCAGGAAGACCTGGAGCTGGACCTCAAACAGCAGGTCATGTCATACCTTGACATGACCATGCCAACACACCTTCAGGATCCACTGGATTTGCTGGGAAGCCAAACTTGACTTGTGCCGCAACTAGCAGAGTTTGCCCTGGAAAAGCTGTACTGGCCGGACAGTAGTTGATTTAGATGGCAACTGGGCTGCTCTATATAATGAACCAAAATGGCAAATTTACCTCACAATATAAGCTATTGCCCCTCAGATTTACACAGGGGCTGCTCCATATAATGGTGCAAAACCATGAATTTACCTCATAATATAAACTATTGCCCCTCAGATTTACACAGGGGCTGCTCTATATAATGAAGCAAAATGGCAAATGTACCTCACTATATAAGCTAATGCCCCTCAGATTTACACAGGGGATGCTCTATATTATGCTGCAAAATGGCAAATTTACCTCACAATATAAGCTATTGCCCCTCAGATTTACACAGGGCCTGCTCTATATAATGAAGCAAAATGGCAAATTTAACTCACAATATAAGCTATTGCCCCTCAGATTTACACAGGGGCTGCTCCATATAATGGTGCAAAACCATGAATTTACCTTATAATATAAACTATTGCCCCTCAGATTTACACAGGGGCTGCTCTATATTATGCTGCAAAATGGCAAATTTACCTCACAATATAAGCTATTGCCCCTCAGATTTACACAGGGCCTGCTCTATATAATGAAGCAAAATGGCAAATTTACCTCACAATATAAGCTATTGCCCCTCAGATTTACACAGGGGCTGCTCCATATAATGGTGCAAAACCATGAATTTACCTCATAATATAAACTATTGCCCCTCAGATTTACACAGGGGCTGCTCTATATTATGCTGCAAAATGGCAAATTTACCTCACAATATAAGCTATTGCCCCTCAGATTTACACAGGGCCTGCTCTATATAATGAAGCAAAATGGCAAATTTACCTCACTATATAAGCTAATGCCCCTCAGATTTACACATGGGCTGCTCCATATAATGGTGCAAAACCATGAATTTACCTTATAATATAAACTATTGCCCCTCAGATTTTCAGAGGGGGTGCTCTATATAATGCAGCAAAATGGCAAATTTACCTCACTATATAAGCTATTACAGCTCTATATAAATAAAAATAAATAAATAAAAAAAGGGCCTGTAGAAGCTTATTTAGTATAACAGATAGGGTTACATGTGCTGGTTTGGGATGCCCATATGGGCTAGTGTTTTGGCAGCAGTACAAAAACCAATGCAAAATGCAATAGCTTAATAAAGCTGATGCTGATCAACGCTTATTTAGTATAACAGATGAGGTGCAACATGCAGGTTTGGGATCCCCTGCGGCCTGGTGTATTTAAAGCAGACCAAAACCAATTCCAAATGCAATAACTTAATAAAGCTGAGGCTGTAGATGCTTATTTAGTATAAACAGATAGGGTGCAACGTGCAGCTTTGGGGTGCCCTGCGGCCTGGTTAAATGAAAGCAGTCAAAAAGGAAGTGCAAACTGAAGTAGCTTAATGAAGCTGATGCTGATCAACGCTTATGTTGTATACCAGATAGGGTGCAAGGTGCAGCTTTGGGGTGCCCTGCGGCCTGGTTTATTAAAAGCAGTCAAAAACAAGTGCAAACTGAAGTAGCTTAATAAAGCAGCTGATGCTGATCAACGCTTATGGTGTATAACAGATAGGGTTAAAATAGCATGTGCCTTGGGATGCCCGTGTGGCCTGGTATATTTTAAGCTGAACAAAAAGTAACAATAATCCAAGTATGAGAAATGCTTGTGCTTAACATATAGGGTTAATCAGCATGTGCCTTGGGATGCCCGTGTGGCCTGGTATATTTTAAGCTGAACAAAAAGTAACAATAATCCAAGTATGAGAAATAATTTTGACTTTCTTTACAGTGCCAAACTTTGAAAAAAATCCTTAATTTCATGCCGATCAATGCCCCCAACAAAAATAGTGTTCGGCATAAGTTTTCCTTCTGGAAGGACGTAACCTTTAGTTTACATGGTTGGGGTAGGTTATCTTACAAATTGGGATACCCCAGGCAGCAGTGTAATTGAAAGAGACAGATTGTAATGCAGGCCATACGCAAGCAGAGAAACTCAGGCTGCAACAGGCCTCTTTAGTTTACATGGTTGGGGTAGGTTATCTTACAAATTGGGATACCCCACTGTATATGAAACCGAATATAATGCACACCCAAAAGTGGACAATCAGCATCCAAGAGGCCTGCTTAGTTTAAATAAGAGAGCTGCTTAGCTTAAATAAGAGAGCTGCTTAGTGAAAATAAGAGGCCTGCTTAGTTTAAATAAGAGAGCTGCTTAGTGTAAATAAGAGAGGTAGGTTATGTTATGTTACAGAATGGGATGCCCACAGCAGACTTGAGATCAGTATATATGCACACAGCAACAGTGTGTAAGCAGGCTGAAACAGCCCAAATAACTTTAAATAACTGTGCAGCTTACTGTGAATGCAGAGGCTAATGGTATGTTACAGAATGGGATGCCCCAACAGCCAGCAGTGCACCTGTGAGCAGTACTACTATGCACAGCAAATGTGTCTTTATCAGGCCAAATGACTTTTAGAATAAGTGCAAAGGGTTATAGTAGTAAATAGAGGCTTGTGTAGTCACAGAATGGGATGCCCCAAGAGCCAGGAGTGCACCTGTGAGCAGTAATACTATGCACAGCAAGTGTGTTTATCAGGCCAAATTTCTATTAGAATAAGTGCAAAGGGTTACAGCAGTAAATAGAGGCTGGTGTAGTCACAGAATGGGATGCCCCAACAGGAGTGCACCTGTGAGCAGTAATACTATGCACAGCAAGTGTGTTTATCAGGCCAAATTTCTATTAGAATACGTGCAAAGGGTTACAGCAGTAAATAGAGGCTGGTGTAGTCACAGAATGGGATGCCCCAACAACCAGAGAGCACCTGGCAGCAGTACTACTATGCACAGCAAGTGTGTTTATCAGGCCAAATTTCTATTAGAATAAGTGCAAATGGTTATGGTATTAAATAGAGGCTGGTGTAGTCACAGAATGGGATGCCCCAACAACCAGAGAGCACCTGGCAGCAGTACTACTATGCACAGCAAGTGTGTTTATCAGGCCAAATTTCTATTAGAATAAGTGCAAATGGTTATGGTATTAAATAGAGGCTGGTGTAGTCACAGAATGGGATGCCCCAACAACCAGAGAGCACCTGGCAGCAGTACTACTATGCACAGCAAGTGTGTTTATCAGGCCAAATTTCTATTAGAATAAGTGCAAATGGTTATTGTATTAAATAGAGGCTGGTGTAGTCACAGAATGGGATGCCCCAACAACCAGAGAGCACCTGGCAGCAGTACTACTATGCACAGCAAGTGTGTTTATCAGGCCAAATTTCTATTAGAATAAGTGCAAATGGTTATGGTATTAAATAGAGGCTGGTGTAGTCACAGAATGGGATGCCCCAACAACCAGAGAGCACCTGGCAGCAGTACTACTATGCACAGCAAGTGTGTTTATCAGGCCAAATTTCTATTAGAATAAGTGCAAATGGTTGTGGTATTAAATAGAGGCTGGTGTAGTCACAGAATGGGATGCCCCAACAACCAGAGAGCACCTGGCAGCAGTACTACTATGCACAGCAAGTGTGTTTATCAGGCCAAATTTCTATTTGAATAAGTGCAAATGGTTATGGTATTAAATAGAGGCTGGTGTAGTCACAGAATGGGATGCCCCAACAACCAGAGAGCACCTGGCAGCAGTACTACTATGCACAGCAAGTGTGTTTATCAGGCCAAATTTCTATTAGAATAAGTGCAAATGGTTATGGTATTAAATAGAGGCTGGTGTAGTCACAGAATGGGATGCCCCAACAACCAGAGAGCACCTGGCAGCAGTACTACTATGCACAGCAAGTGTGTTTATCAGGCCAAATTTCTATTAGAATAAGTGCAAATGGTTTTGGTATTAAATAGAGGCTGGTGTAGTCACAGAATGGGATGCCCCAACAACCAGAGAGCACCTGGCAGCAGTACTACTATGCACAGCAAGTGTGTTTATCAGGCCAAATTTCTATTAGAATAAGTGCAAATGGTTATGGTATTAAATAGAGGCTGGTGTAGTCACAGAATGGGATGCCCCAACAACCAGAGAGCACCTGGCAGCAGTACTACTATGCACAGCAAGTGTGTTTATCAGGCCAAATTTCTATTAGAATAAGTGCAAATGGTTATGGTATTAAATAGAGGCTGGTGTAGTCACAGAATGGGATGCCCCAACAACCAGAGAGCACCTGGCAGCAGTACTACTATGCACAGCAAGTGTGTTTATCAGGCCAAATTTCTATTAGAATAAGTGCAAATGGTTATGGTATTAAATAGAGGCTGGTGTAGTCACAGAATGGGATGCCCCAACAACCAGAGAGCACCTGGCAGCAGTACTACTATGCACAGCAAGTGTGTTTATCAGGCCAAATTTCTATTAGAATAAGTGCAAATGGTTATGGTATTAAATAGAGGCTGGTGTAGTCACAGAATGGGATGCCCCAACAACCAGAGAGCACCTGGCAGCAGTACTACTATGCACAGCAAGTGTGTTTATCAGGCCAAATTTCTATTAGAATAAGTGCAAATGGTTATGGTATTAAATAGAGGCTGGTGTAGTCACAGAATGGGATGCCCCAACAACCAGAGAGCACCTGGCAGCAGTACTACTATGCACAGCAAGTGTGTTTATCAGGCCAAATTTCTATTAGAATAAGTGCAAATGGTTATGGTATTAAATAGAGGCTGGTGTAGTCACAGAATGGGATGCCTCACAGCAGACTTGAGATCAGTTCAGTATATATGCACAGTTAGTGTATAAGCAGCCTGAAAATGCTAACAAAGCCAGTCAGCCAGCCAGTAACACTCAGGCTGGATGAAAAAAAAAAAATCTCCCTGTGACTGCCTCCGATTTTTCCTAACTTTCCCTGCTTTTCGCTGACTTTGTGTCTGTCTCCTGCCTGTCTCCTGCCTGTCTCCAGCCTGTCCCTGGCTCTCTGTCTCTCCCTCACTACAGCAGCGTCCTGTCTCTCACGAATGCAATAGAGAAATGAGGAAAAGCAAGATGTCCGCCGACTTAAATAGCGCTGTGACGTCACCGGGCTTGCTGGCTGCTGATAGGCTGCATGTGACTGCCCCAGCTTGCACTGGCGTGGGGTTGATGTCTGGACATGTCCCGTCCGCCATCTTAGAATGCCTGTAATGTAAAGGAAAACTTCGAGCGATCGAATCGCGGGGAAATTTGGATTCGATCCGAATCAAATTTTTCATGAAATTCGGATCGAATCCGGGTTCGTCCGGATCGATTCGCTCATCTCTAGTTATGAGGCTTAAGACACAGCTTTGTGATTTTGTTTATTTTACCTTATCCGATAAGAAATAGGAAAATGCACCAGTGCACAACCCTAGGACAAGTACAATATGGACATGGTCTTGTACAGTGCTGTCCAAGCACATGCTCTCCAGCAAGCTCATGCCTGCCCGGGCATTATATTTACTGATATGGTAAAACAAACAACAAACAAATCTACATTTGTCCCACAGGACTCACACAGCATCCCTTACTGGCCAAACTACCGTTCCTTATAGTTCACCTTATCGGTAGCCCCTTAAAGGGCCTGTAATGGTATAGACAAGGCATATTTTCGGGTCATTTTTGTAGCTTAATCCAGCACTTTTACACCCAGAAATGCAAAGAAAAGGCATTTCAGCTTCATGCAGACAGTCTAGCACACACAGTGCCCCGTGGTCCACTCTTGATTGAACTGATCACATTTAATTGAACTGATCTACTGTCAGAGCATGCATGGTATTTACTTTTATAATCTTATCATTCTAAACATGTTAGTTTACCTCTATGTCTAGTATTCTCCAACTTATGTTTGATCTGATTCTCTGTTATGGTGCTAAGAAAAAAACATCTGTCTGTGATTTCTGGATGTGCCCATGTGCAATGAAGAAATGTTTGCAATGTCTTGACAGGATGGGCACTGTTATGGTTAACAAAATAGCATTCCCCCTTCCTTGTGCCAACAAGCCTAGCACACCAGGCATAGGGGCTGGCAACCCGGGATTCACACAGATCATCTGGCCAGCCCCAATGCCCTTAAGGGATAACTGGAATCAGAATATCCACCAAAAAAAAAAAGAACACCCACAAAAAGTGGAGAACCCAGGTTCTCCAGAGAATACATTCCAAAATGCCAAATAGAGCTTTGCAGAAAACACAGAAGGTGGAGAGATCAAACAGTAAAGGAAAGGGGAGAAACATGGGGGGACCGTTAGGAGCAGTTAAAGTGGACCAAAACCCAGGATTTTAACTATCCAGTGTTTTAGTCCTTGCCCCGACGTGTAAAACCCCCCAGGTCGCCCAAACAAACTCACCTCTTCCTGGTCCTACGACGCATGCATGGCTGCTCGTCCAATCAGCGCACTCAGATCAGCTTGAGCCCCTTCGTCCAGCAGCACAAGTGGATCCGAGCACACTGACAGCTGCATTCCTCGCTACCCTCTAACAGCGAGCATGCCTGCATCGGCCATTTACAAATGCCTGGTGCCAGCACACTCCCTGCTAGAGTGATATGGGGACGCGGGTTGCTGCTCGTACATGTGTAGTGTGACCAGGAACTAAGGTGAGTTCATGGGTGACATGGGGGTTCACACAATGGGGCATCGATTCTGGATGCACTGGGGGGAGAGAATCAATCGGCCTGGGAATCTTATAGGTTCCTGAGCCGATCTCCATGGGTTTTGATTCACTTTAAGCGCTTAGCCGGGCTAAATGCGCATGGCGCAGGGCCATTTGTGCCTCAAAACAGCAGATTTTCCATGCAAAAGTGCAATTTAGGCTTTCCATTTGGTGCGATTGGCACGTGCACCTGGCATGCGCACGCAGCCATGAATCATAAATCCAGTTCATGTTCTTGTTAATTTAAACCCCTTTGCCCTTTGCTAGTCAAACCAGTGTTATCCCATTTAGCATGTATGACACACCTGATAATAAGACGCACCTAGGAGGAGAAAGAAACCATATTTTAAAACAATGGTGTGCTAAAATACTTCTCCCAATGCAGAAGAAGCAAAATCCCCCAATCACCTCATAACAAGTGGTGTGCAGAATTCCCCTAAGCCCCTATAACAGACAGTGTGGCAAAATCCCCCCAATCCCCTATATTAGGATAACAGGCAGTGTGACAGAGTTCCCCCAATCCCCTATAACAGATGATGTGACAGAATTCCCCTAATTCCCCTATAGCAGACAATATGGCAAACCCCCAACCCCCCTATAATAAGAAGTGGCAGAATCACCCCAATCCCCTAATAACAGGCAGTGTGCAGAATGCTCCCCAATCACCACGATGAGGCAGGGTAAGGGTATTACAAATAAAAAACTTGTTACCTAGTCTGGGATCTGGGATCCAGCGGTGCATAGGTGCCTGCACGGACAGTGGCAAAGCAGCTTCCACCTCCCTGTGAACATGCCCACCTATACAAGTGAAGACGCCTTGTGACGTGTTTTCTTCACTTTGGGGGTTTGTGGTAAAGAAAAAAAAAAACTTTGAACTTAGAGCATTAAGACTATGTGATTATATGGTCTAGGTAGTTGCTGGACAATCCCTTTAGAACCGTTAAAAAATAATTTAGATATGTATCCAGTTTAGTAAATGACTTCAGAATATTTAAGTAATAAAATCACATTCTGGCCATTTACATTGTATAATCCTCTGATATACTAGCAACTGTGCATTTCCAGGCTTCCCGCGCAGAACAATAAAGTAGTAAAGAACGACATAAACTATTCATCGTTCAATATATCAAAGCCGTGCAGTAGATAAAATAACATATCATGGCACTTGGACTTAATTTAAAGCCTGACTATCGTGCAATTCTTATTTTGTGCGATACACTAAAACTGCATTGAAGGCCCACACAGCATATTTCTTTGTTAATTATTTGCCATGGGACATTTTTCTTGTGTTTTACAGCATTTAGCTTGTTGTTGATGTACAGAAAATGTCAGAAAAATACTTAGCAGAAAGAAAATGTCCATATTTAGACCTTGGTGCTACTGTAATTATCATCTGGGAGTATGCTCAAGTGCTTTGAACTTTTCACTAAATCTCCATTTAAAATGTTATTTGGCAATAAAACTGGAAGCAGAGAAAAGTAAACTAAACCCCGAAGAACTGCAGATGTTGTGTGAAATTTTTATACCTTTACACCGAGCATTATAAAACAAGGAGACTTCCTTAATTATATTTTTTTCCCTTCAACACAACAACCATAAAACATCTTACCCTTATAGCTATAAAACAACCACATGAATGGAAAGTGTAATGTGCACTCTGAGGGTTACGCAACCATTTTTTTATACGATTATACAAGACAGTTAAGAGACATTGTGGGCATTTTACTTTTTAAAACAATATTTGTGGACATATGACAGCCTGTCATTAAATGGTAGTCTCCAGTAATCAGGGCCGTATTTGGTGTTCAAGTGCTTGCGCCCACTTTTTTTAAGTTAGGATACTGTACATAAAAAGTGTGGAGGGGAAGAGGGTGCAATGGGTTAGATGCAGAGTATGTGTATGGAAGAGGCAGAGTGCACAAGGGGGGAAATGCAGAAGAGAAGGCAACATGTTCTATTTTTCAGGCATTCTGACATACAGGAGTCACATGACCACAGCAGTGGAGTGGAGATGCTCTGGCCTGTGTTCAACCCCTTGCACACTGCTGGGGGTTGCTCATTAGGAGGCCTTAATGTTCTGGCTATGGAAGTTTTAATTTATTTTCTTTACTACAATAGTAGGGCCAGTACCCCCCCCCCCCCCCCCGCTTCCAGGTTAGCATCCTAAGCATGTGCCTAGAGTTGTCTAATGGGAAATACAGCCCTGCCAATATCCTCCAAAGCTGTTCTTCTATGTGTGTTTCACCCATGGACAAATACATTTACATACTGCCAAATGGATATCAATACAGAGTCAACCATTAGATAATGGGTTTACCTGTTTTTAAAACGTGTATTATACATTGCCCAGCTGTACTGTATACCTGTAATTAAAATAGAACACATTTAATTAAAATCCTCCATTCTTTTTCCACAATTTATATTTTCAGAAAAAGAAAATGACTAAATACATCTGGAGAGATTAAAAAACATAGATGTCTAGATTAGTTCAAACCATAGCATATCACAGTATTTGCTTCCTCTATTGACAACAGATTATTGATTTTTAAAGAAAAAAACAAATTTCCCAATTGATTTAATACCTATGTCAATTAAAAAAAAGAGGTTAAATATAATGTAGAGCAAGTCAAACATAAAAAAATGAATGTCTGACCAATTTAAGTTTGGATCAGATTACTGACCAAACACAAAAACCAGTTAATCTCTGATGCATCAGACTAGTTTCTGCTGTCTAGAAATTTGATCTCGGCTCAATAAAGGCTTTATGTTTTGTGGATATGTTAAAGAATAGTTCTTTAAAACCTTCTTGATGCCCACTGGTTTTGGCTGTAAAACGGTGGGATCAAGAATGGATTGATTAAATGACTGATTGATAAAAAGCCTTATAGATCCTTTTTCATTTTATTTCCATAGCAATCAATTAAACACATGAATTGGTGAGAGTATACAGACCTAAGGGGGTCAATGGGTCATGTAAAACTTTTTTATACAAGGCATACTGGAGACCAAGTCCTTAAAGAAATGGACAGATTCTCTCTTTAATATGCTGCAACGAGGCAGTCCCACCTGTGCTGCTTTGCTGTGCATTGCCATTGCTAAAAGAAAGAACCGGGCCATCCTGTCAATCACCTCTTCCAGGATCCTTCTTTGCCAGCTATGGAGTAGCCTGTCAGCTTCCACGGACAGTGGCTGCACAGTAATGTGCTTGCCCGCTCGTCACGCTGGTAGGATGCTCGCAGTCACATGGAAACTGGAAGAGGTGCCTGGTTATTTCATTTAGCAGCAGTAACACACATCCAACCAGCCTGACCTGTCATTTTACCATATCAGCCATGTCTCCACTTTATCTTCTTTCCTCCATACTGTACAAATTAGGTTCTTTAAGTCTCTCCAGATAAGTTTTAGGTTTAAGTCCTTCCACCATTTTTGCTGCCCTCCAGAACTTCACACAATATTCCAGCTGTGGCATCACCTGGGCTCTATAAATTTGCATCACAATCTCCTTTTTCCTGTTACTGATGCCTCTAACTATGCAGCTGATACCCTGCTTGCTTTCTCCACTGCCCGACAACATTATCCACATATCTGGCAGCTTTCAGTAATCAGTATCTCTAAATCCCTCTGTTTCAAAGTCCTGGCTAACAGAAAACTGCCCATCCAATACTCAAAAACAGGATTCCTTCTACCCAGCTGCACAGCTATAGATGTCTCTTGGATGGAGGAAGGGTACAGGATCTGATTATAGTAAATGTAATTTCTTAATTAATTTTACATTTGGCTGTGTTCCTTTTGCACTTTGAAGGAACTATAATCCCAAATAAAAAACAAACTAGCAATTACTTTCTCTTCCCCACAGGAACTCCCAGCCGATCCACTGCCCAGAAACCTACAGGTTTCGATGAACAAAGGGTGCTGCAAGCATATGCCCCAGAATTCTTTGTGCCACGACCAGCCAATGCTCCCCGTTGGTCATGGACACACTGCTCTGTGCAAGTCAAAGTTCCTGTGCACAGCCCCCTACATACATTGCAGTGCCAGGCACTCTCTTTGTATGTCCCCTCTATTGCAATGAATGGAGGGAGTGTACAGAGTCACCATGACTGATATCAGGGACAGGGACAGTGAACAAGGGAGCCCCTTTCTTGGAAACTGGAAGGTTTATGGGCAGCAGATCAGCCAGGAGCTGCTGCGGGGGAGAGAAGGTAAGTGCCTATTTGTATTTTTAAGTGAGTTTACAGTCCCTTTACCCCTTTGTAAACTGGTAAATGATCCATAAACTGATAAATGAACCGAATAAACCCCCATTCTAGTTTAAAGGCTGGAGGGGTGGTGAGCCACCTATTGGCAGCAGCTGGTTATTTGCCATCAAATGACATGCACCCCTCTACTTCGGGGTGAGTTTAAGAGCCTCTGGAAGAGCACTGTGCTGAATGGCGTAGGGGCTTGTAAACTTTCAGGGCCGGGAAGGGACCATGCTGTTTCTTTTTCATATCATAAAGGAAAAAAAACACTTGAATTTCTTTTTCATTGTAAACAACTATTCTAGCATGTGTGGCGTGGCTTTGTGTCATTGAAATAAAACATGCAGGAATGTGCAGCATACGTATTATACCTGCTCCAGGCAGGAGTATAAAGTATGTTAAAAAAATAATTTAAAAGTTTTAAAACACTGCTGAAAAACTACACATCACACACATGCAAGTTTTAGGTGTACTTTTAGCATATCTTATGAGGTTATGTGAACCAGTAAAGGGGAAAAATTCACAGAAATGCATTTCTGAATTGCACAAACCTGGAATTTAGGGGAAAAAAAGTTTCTGCAACAAAAACAAATAAACCTCCTTTTTGGCAGTTTTTGGTTTCCGCTTTTGGAATGTAAAATAAATATGTGTGTAAGGATACCTGTGATTTATTTATCAGCATCTGTTTCCACATTTTTCATATTTCTGGGGTTCTATTTTGCTACAGAGGGAGTGGTCCTACAATTCTTCCATGTAACAGGTGATGTAATCAGCATCTTTGGCTAAGCCTAAGCAGCCTAATGACCTATCCAAGTGAGAACTTGAATTTCAGCAGAATGGGTTAAACCTGTCATCCATGACAGGTTTACTCATTTACTCAAAATCACCACCAACATTTTTATTATATAAAGGCCCTAGTTGCAGTTTTGCACCATTTGTTGTTTTTTAAAATGCTTGACAAACATTTATTTATATGATGTAAATGTTATAAATCAACACCTAAGGAGGAACTAATATTGCTAGCCAGTTGAAATAATTGAAATAGGAAGGAAAATGGCCTATTATGGGGTATTTATCTTGCTTTTTTAGATAAACAAATCCAGGGGGTCATAATAGTCCAGGGCATACTTACAGAATAGAAAAAAAGAAAAGGTTTTGGGTACATGCAATAGTTGGTTGATCCCACTGGGTGTCAAAATGGAGTTCAAGAGTCAATAAAAGGAAAAATTGGCCCAAGCACACTCCATAAACCTATTCTTGGGCAGCACTGGTAGGACCTGGAAAGGCATGTGCCATGATTTCATATTTACAGTATAAGGGTCAATTCATGGCCTTGAGTAAAGTCATTTGCATACACTTTGAGTAAAAATGGTTTATTCATGTTTGACCCTTACTCTCGATTCATCAGATGCATTTTTTGTGTGCCTTCTTCTGTGAGTAAATTTGTGCATGAGGTAAGATTTCATGTGCAAATTTACTATGAGAGTAAGTGTTTTGAGGGCTGATGCAAATGTGTGTGCAAATGTATTTATTTTATGCAGCATTTTTCTACAGCAAAAAACAGGAGAAAACTACTGACTTCACTAACTGATATGCTTATTTCATTCATAAAACAAATGCCGGCAATAGTCGAGGTGTCTTTTATGAATGAAAGCGACAGTCACCAGTTTTACTTTACTTTTTACTTACAGTTTTTACTTTATTTATAACTTTTATTTTCATTATTAGGAAAAGTATACTTTTTGTAATAGTTGTAAAAGTTTACAAATGTTATATGGTCGAAAAAGGTCTAAAACACTACACATAAAAACAAGGAGAACATATGCACCACAGAGAATACACTACAGACTGGAGAATAGAGATTCACCTCAAACACAGTTGCAGGAGAAACAAATTTTCCACTACTAAACATTAAAGAGGGGGAGATACATGGATCCATGGGGACCAGAGTGCACATAAAGCTTAGCCATTTCCACATAAAAAGAGCTGCATTTCATGCAATTTGTGCACGAATCAGAAACTTGTGAATGAACTTCAGGCATGCAAAGTGCACATGCGTGAACCTTGCCATAAAGCGTGTGCTGTTTCCGTGTATGGAGGGTTTCTGGTGCACAGGCATGAATCGACCCTTATATGGGAAATGGGAACAACCAGTGCAGAAGAGCAGAAACATAACTGCTGGGATGGGTCACGTCAACAGATTAGTTGGTTTTTGGAGGCAGATTTGGGCTGTGTTGCTTTGGGGAGGGGAGGTAATAAAGCAGAACAAAACCCAGGAATTTGACTTAGGTTTTGTTCCATGCTGTGTGAAAAAAAACCCCAGGTTCGTCCAGTAAAACCTCTCCTTGGTACAAAAGTGCATATGCAGGCTTTCATTCACAGCCCTTTGCCTTGTCTACAGTTTGAGTTACCGGCCAAACCAGGGGGGTTCCTTCACAAACAAGGGCATCCCAAATTAAGATGCCCCTGTAACGTGGACCAAAACCCAGGGGTGGAATTACTTGCTTAATGGGTATTGTCACACAGTAGGGTATCACACTTATAGGAAATCAGCTGGGATTGGCAACTTAAAAGAAGAACAAAACCCAGCACTTCCTCCCCTAGATGATCGAGATGCCCTGTTGTGTGGAACCCCGCCATTCAAGGAGATGCCCTTCCAGTCTGCCGCTGGTCAAGCCTAGCCCTGTTAGTGGGCCCCCCGGGGCAGCTGCCCCACCTTGCCAGATGCTGACGCCGGCCCTGGTCACATTCCCTGCATTCCTAACCTGAGTGCGTGCTACACCCCAGCCTATCTGAATGGCTGAGGCAGGAGTGCGTGCATGCCACTGGAGATGCAGGGAATGTGGCAGCATGTGCACCCCATTGAAAAAAATTCGGGAGGCAGGAAATTATACCCTGGGGGATTCCAGGCCGGATGGTGGGTTTTGCTTCTTTTTAAGTGTCTGCCACTGTTCACCAGTTATTGTATGTATAATGTAATGCCTAAATTATTTACATCAACATATGTAGTTGTAAATGATTGCAATAATAAAAGATAAAATATAATATATATAAAGAATCTGTAGATTTTGGTTTGATAACTGCATGTAAAATGAATAAAAGGAATTGTTCATGACGGAAAGCTCTCTTTATCTCTACACGAGGGGATGTAGGCTACAACCCATATGATTAATCCTCTAATGATACCATTCCTACAGTTGAAGAGCCAGGTTGCTTTGCACTTGAGGAGGTTGACAAGCATTGTTCCTGAGCACATTTACACTAAATTCACAGTTCTGTGGCACTGAATAAGTATTAATGTATTTCACTGAGGAGCCTCTGTAGAGAATAGGAATAAAGCGGCTCATGTACTGCCCTCACCAAGCTCCTTGGTGAGCAGCTTTTATTTAAATGTATCAGGTTTCAAGTCAAACTAGATGAACCTGCTGTGCACGCTATACAGATTATCTCAAAAAGAAGTAAAACATCAGACTTGATGGTTTGAAATACTCCCTTTCCTTTTTAATATAGTTTGTATGTATTGTAACATTGTAGATTCTTTATTCAAGATGTCAAGCACTATACCGTTTCATAGATTCTATAAATCTTGTTATGAGCCATAGATGACCCTGTAACTGTTAGGGTGCAGTCATTTTACTAAATAATTCAACTTTAGGCAAATCACTCTTCTACATGAATGACATGTATATATCTAAGGCAGAAAAAATATTCCATAAAATCCTGAATTAGTGATATAACAATTTTATTCAAGGCAAACATACAATTTAATTTTGAAATCTTACAGGGCAAAAGAGACAGTGTGGACTGGCAGAACAGTCATCCATTTAGGTTCTTTGGTATTCTGAGCTTGCAAATAGGATAGGAATGACACGCTGTGTTAATATAACATTATTAATAGGCATGCAACATTGAAACCTTTATTTTTTTAAAGCAGAAAATGAAGTTGTCAGAGGGTCAGAGGCAATCTTAGCTCCAGGAATGCGAAGGAGAACCAGGCTGATTTTGGCCTTGTCTGCATGGAAGAGGCATCAGCAATTGGGATTCCACCGCTGTGCGTGTGCCAACACCAATTTGGGGTTAACTTTCCTATGAAGCACCTAAAAATCCTAATAAACTTCCTCTTCCTCTTTGCAAAACCCACACTAACTGACCAATGTCTTTTTGCTTTCAGGATAACCGACAACCTCTCAACATTGTATTTATTATTAACCACCTTTTATCCACATCCTAACTGGAACCACATCCTAACTGGAACCACATCCTAACTGGAACTGATTAACACCTTACACACACATAGACTACTTATTTATCAGGCAGGCCTTGCTAATGGATGTTGAGCACTGTACCATCGCAAACCAGTCTATATCTGACTATGCTTCTATGATAATGACTATCAGATGGATAAATAGCAGGAAATCACCTAAGCTATGGACTCTCAACCCAACTTATCTAAAAAACCTGAATAATAAACAGAAGCTGCACAATTCACTGGCAGAATTCTTTCAACTGAATATCACATATGAGGTAACGGCCATTACAGTTTGGGATTGCCATAAGGCTTATATCAGGGACACAGCTCAATCAATTGCAGTCTGGGAATATAAACAACAATGGGAGAAAATAGACAATATACTCAAAAACAGAGAATTAGAACTACAACATAAACCTTGCTGGAAGAAACAATATATAAAAGCACTGTCTCAAGCCTTAAATTAAATTCTCAAGATGGGACAAAGACTCCAATCACAAACAAGAAACAATTGAATTTAGGCAAATCTGGGCAAGCACTAGCAAGAAAATTAATAGACCATAGAGTCCCCAACTTCATAGGGGACGATGGCACTCAGTGGGAGATCTTACAGGAATGTTACAAGTTTTACTCAAAAATATACAATCTAAAGGATAAAAGCACCCCAAAGTCCTGTCTTTATTTTAACAAAAAACCTAATCTACCAAGTCTACCAGGAGAAGCTGTGGAATAATTGGAACAAAAATTCACATTAGGTGAGGCTTTCAGCAGAATTCTAAAAAGAATTTAACAATACACTTATTCAATTCTTTGTTTATATGGCAAATAATAAAATAATAATAAAAGATCACCATACTGCTAGTATGAACTGCGCTACAATTCAGCTAATCGCAAAGTCTGAAAATCATCCAACAGACTGTAAAAAACTTCTGGCCGATATCACTTAATAACATTGGTCTTAAAATTTACACTTCCATGATAGTTAGTAGACTAACAATGTTTTTACACTTACTCAAATCACCAAATCAACATCAATGAGGTCTTAAATATTTAAATCCGAGTAAACATATCCAGTGCATTGATCAACCACAATGAAGCCCCTATGCAAAAACTTCAGGAAAACATCTGCTCTCTAATAGTGTGAGCTACCGAATACGAAATTCTACATCTCTGGGTCAATTTATGTGTTTCAGACAAGAAACTGTGGACAAAGACAGCGTTGGTCTGTGTCAATGGAAAGATAGCTCTAACATCTCAATTGCAACATGCTGCACTCTTGAGACTAAAAAACCAATGCATATAATCCCTGCAGGTATAAGAAAATTGCCTGCCCCTATTAAATTGTTTTATTGTTTTTGATGTTATTGCTTTGGGCTTAGGCTGGAGGGGTGGGTAGGGAGTTACAAAATGCTAGCACTTTAAAAAATTCCTTTTTTAAGAATGAATTGGGATATATATATATATATATATATATATATATATATATCAAATCTGCAGCGGGTCAACTTAACTCATGTTCCCAAATTAGCAGTTACACCAAGGGAAGGTCATAAGTCCCAAAACAGTGATATAATGTGACATCATCTGACCTGGCATCAACACAAAAGCAGGGCCAAGTCTAATGTTTTAATGTTTTTTTTTTCCAGAAGGTTGGGTATTTACTGTGACATTGTTCAGGGATTTATCAGGGCTACTATTGACCTCTCAACTCACCACTTTATACCAGGTTCATATGTAATATTACACACAGGAAACTAGAGCATAGTCTGATTGCTTTAATTGCTGGATAATTGGGTCCCATATTTATGGTCCTTCCCATATTAGTCCAATCTCTTGACCGTATCTCCAATCCCTGACGTGTCTAAACTCCCTCTGGGGTACCCATACAATTCATTTATTTTCTTCCACTTCATTTTCTTGAAAAAGGAACAATGCTTTGCTGATATGTTTTACTAAAATAAACCCTTCTGGTCATATATATAACCATATATTTCTTTTCTGTCACACCTTTTTTCCCTGTATCCAAACAAACAAAAAGGAGGCACACCAATCTAAATCAAAAAGCCAGTATCACATTTTATTCAATAAAGATCCACTTGACATATTAGACAAAACATATTAAAAACGCTAAAAAACATATAACAGATAACATACCAGACAGACAAACGTAAAGGATGTGTAGATGGTGGGGAGAAAATTCAATGTTTCATTGACTAGTGGAATTTCAAATGTATGGGTTTCCAAATTCCAAGCATCATCATTAAATAAGCTATTAACAACCTTTCAACATGCCATGTCTCTATCTCACTCTCCCACTCATCCCCTTTCCTCTAAATAGGTAGACAGCTGTATAGATAGACAGGCAGACAAGACATTTTTAAATACTTATTTGGAAATATTGTAAGGTCACAGCATCTAATTTCTTATGTCTGTTTAGTCATTCATCCTTTTTAAAATGCAAAAGGACCAATGTCACTTGCTATTTCCTAATCCTCCTTGGAGAGCTTCATGTTACTGGAAATGACACTAAATAGTAATTGCATACGTAGGACACTACTAAGGTCAGTGAAATCCACTGTGGTTAGTCATACCGTTATATTGAGCAGCAGACAAATTCCTTGAGAGCGAGATTCTTTAAGATTGTCTTTAGCAATTTTTAAAGGTCCCTTTTCTATATGTTATTAATTTAAATAAATAAATGTTTATAAATAAAGCATGTTTGAATTTAACAACAACAAGAACACAAACATCTGCTATTTAATTAAAATACATTCAATAATATACATATTCTAACATTTACCAATTTTTTGCCCAATGAACATTTTTTCCCCTTTTTTACAAGGTGAATTTTGTTTACTCCCCCATTGTTTTCTGAACTACCACAAGGCCACCCTATGTCTTTTGCTTTTTGAATCCAGTTGTCAAATTGGGTTGTGTAATTGGAAACTATTGTCTTCCAGGCTCTGGTTGTACACTACATTATCATGACATTATATATGAGGCGTATTTCTTTCCCTGCTTACTTTTCCCTGCTTTTCCTACTTGCTGGTCACACATTTATCTCATCATTACATCATTACTAAGATTATTTGGGCACACTGTATCTGATGCCTACACAGGGCTGGATTAAGTGTGGTGGGGGCCCCTGGGCACAAAAACTGGTGGAGGCCCCAGATACAGTATTATTTTTTCATTTAAAATAATAGTCCAGCCAAGTAACTCAGAGGAGTAGCTAGGCTTTCTGGCAAAGATTCAAAGATTCAAAATGGCACCCTCCGCCTGTTCTCAGACCCCCCTTTGGTGCCGCCTGACCTGCTGCACCCTGAAGTAATTGATCCGTGGTTGTTTGACACCTACCTTACTGGAACGTCAGATCGAGTGCCTTGTGCGACCCGTGTACGATTGCCTGCTGCTCAGAAACTCCTGCTCTGCCATGTTGGATGGCAGGTAATGTAGTCGCCCAGCTGGTCCAGCAGAAAACAGCACCCGGCATTGAGCTGCCAGTGGCTGTGCTTGGTGGTTTATGAGCATTGAGCGGCAGGCAATTAACAGCTCTGCACTCAACTGTAGTGTTGTTGACGGCGGCTTTGCTGCCCTAGACTCTCCATCCTGCCCTGTGGTGGCTTTGGCTGCAGGCTTGCAAAATTAATAAAAGGTTTTGCCCAGGTGCGCCCCCACTGCAGCCGTTGTTGCTGCCCTGCGGCTTTTCAGACCAAAGACTGAAAAGCTTCCTGGACCAGATAATAACCCAAAGGTTGGTGGTTGGTGCAGCACAAGTGGTGGAGGCCCTGGGATGCGCGCCCCTTTCGCCCCCCCCCCCCGATAATCCAGCCCTGTGTCTACATATGCATCATTTAAATCCCCCTCCAACACAGTAGTGAATATAGTAAAATGTTCACTGCCAGTGGACATTCCTATCTGTCTGACTGCAAAGTACATCATAGATATACAAGAAATGATTTCTGGCATGTTACACTGTACAGATACAAGATACAATAGGTGCATAAGAAGAGTTCAAGAGCAGTGAGTATGGTGGGACCTTTAAAAAGCACACAGATAGCTAAATAATCTGTTTCAAGATCCTGAGGTTTTGTATACTGGCACCTTAACGCATCATGCAAAGAAAATTGAAAAGAACATGACCAGGGTGAGTGGGGTCTGAGATGATTTTCTCCCTTTTCTCAATAGAGTTTGCAGGGGAGCATCAATGGTTATAATTAAATGTGATCAAGGATTTGTTAATGAAAAGGCAGTAGCCCAGCTATATTCTGACCTCTGATAGGAAGCCTTGTACGATCTAGGATTGTAGGTATTGAAATGTAGGGGGGAAAACATAAACTTAATGCTGACTAAACTAAAATTGCAAAATCAGAAGGCATACAGCAGAAGGCATACGGCACATGTGCCCAACCCTCCTCCTCAACCGGCCAGTTTCTAAGGATCTACACACAGACATGCAGGTTAAAGACAATTCGCAGCCAAAAAATCCCTCCTGGTTGGGTCTGCAGCTGCCCACCTGATCCCTCATCCCTTCCGTGTCCTTCACTGGTGAGATATCCTGCACTATCATCACTGGGAGCTGGCAAACCACCCTCCATTGACTGCAATTGAAAAGTGGTGTGCTAGGGCATGCCAGCTAACAGCTATTGGGTGGAGGGGGGGGGGCTTTCAATCAGCATGTGGCCTGCCCTGGCATCTAAAATAGTGCCAGAAACAATGCCTCATAGATTTATATGGGGTGTTGTTCCAGTTTAAGCTGTTTATTATGGCACTGTAGGTTAAGATCTCATAGAGCACAATGGGCAGATCTGTATTGAAGTGTTTTATGCCTATAATTAATATGACACACATGTTTTTGTACAGAACTTGCATTGTGACTTTTCAATAATAAAAATGCAGGACCTACATGCCGCCAAATGTCATTTTTTTCTCGTAAAATCATTTTACATGGCTTCATTTGCTTACCAATATGGAATTTGGACAAAAACAAGGTTCATTCCCTTTGCCCCCAGCATTGATATCTTGTGTACTAAATGTAATGATGAAACAAAGACCAGCACTGGGAAAACACGCCTAAAAGTTGGTGGGACAAAGTGAGGCTATTCTAACCGGTATTAAGGTCCAAAAGATGCTGACACAGACTGGCCAATACCTAGTGCAACTATCAAATCTAATTAACATTGAGCATTGTGAGTCCAGCGCCATTCTCTCAAAATAGCATCACCAAAAAAAGAAAGAAATACCGGTGCTCAAAAACTGATACTATGCCAGCAAAATTACACTAAACGGTGCACTTCTTAAATAAGGCCCAAAATTGCAGCCCCCACAAACTATGTTTTTTAGGGATCACTCATGTCTTTATGCAATAGTAGAAAACTAATCTCAGTAGAACAGGTCTGATCTGGGGTTAAAACATATTATTTAAATACATTATATAAAAACATTTTAAACATCACCAAGTTCCCATCCCAACACCTCCACTCCCATCAAAACCAATCACATTTTTCACATATTAAGCACGCAATGTATTACAAATGAAGTACAAATGATCACAAGTTTCTCATTTTATAACCAAAATATAGTTCATGCCTAAACATTTATTCATAGAAATCCTATGACCTGTCACAAGCCATCAAGTGACACACTTAATACTCAAAAATGGTTAAATTGTGTAGAAACTTCAAGACATGTATTTTTTGTTCCATTAGTTATTAATATTACTCTCTTTCCTCTATTACTAACATTATTATTACTATTTTTAGTAATAATAATAATGCACATTACATGAATGACTTATGCATATGCATGTCTGGCCCTTTTATAATCTGGTAACAACTGAGATTAATATCATTTACTTCAAGCTTAAAATAATTGCATTCTTTAAAGTATTTTCGGCCTACACAAACTATCTGATTATTTTTCATTTCCATTATATGGTTGACAGCTCTTCCAATTATTGGATCTGTTTATCAAAGGTCAAAAAATATAATGCCTAAAACTCGTTTTAGTTTATCACAAACTTTGTGATGACCATAGTGCAAAATGTGAAAAAATATACACATTTTTAAAGTGCAGCATGCTATGCTAATCCAGAAATAAAATTAGAAATGAAAACATTTAAGATAAGATTGCAGGTCTTTAATGCAGGTCTAACTGGAAATGCTCTTCTTTCGTTAAGGTAGCCATTTACTAGGAATCTGTAAAGTCAAAAAATCAAGCAGCACCATCTATACCTGGTGTAATGCTCAATAATGGATTGCATGCATCCTGAGTGAGGCTCGGGGGAAAGCAAGCTGTTGTCACTCAGGCCATCAATGCCGAATAGAGAATAGCAGTTAGTTGAATTTGTTAATTTAAGCCCGCATTCCGACAGGTAAGTGTCATTTATTTTTTTTTTACTGCCTAAACTGTCCCAAGGACCACTATACTAGCTCAAAATGCCCGGAGTGGCAAGCCACCTGCCCTCCATATGGGCAGGATGCCTGCCCATACCCCATCTGTGGCGTAACATTGTTGTATTTGTTTGCAAAATGTAGTTGAAATTGAACTTTTACCCAAACCTTTGCCTGAACAGGTACTTTAAAAGGAAGATAATGAAAGAAAAGCACTAATAAAATGCTTCTTGCAGGAATTGGATTGAGGAAAGCACAATTAGATAATTTGAGCATCTCCTACTTGAGGGAAAAACCTGTATTCCCTGGGAGAAATTTAGATGGGTTAAATCTGTTCTAACTTAGGTGTGGACCTAGGTGGAGAAGAGATTAGTGTAGGTGCGCTGTGGATAAAAAGGCAGGTTAAAAGGGAGAATAAATAAAAGGTTAATGTTCTCTTCAATCCTGTGAGGAAAAATAGGTTAGTGAATATACATAAAAGTATGAATAAACAAATGCAATAGTATTACCAAAGTGAAGTTTTGTTTGAGGGGGTGTTTCCACCTTTTAATTAAATCAGAAACAACTAGGTATCATTGCCTCTGACTAATTAGGCCTCAAAAATTGTTGGAATTTTTAATCTTGCTGTTTGAGGGATTTCTCCTCTTAGGTAGCGTTATACAGATTGGTCAGTGTTGATTACACTATTGGCCCTGTATTCTGAGTTCTTTGAGCTGGTTTGTGGTGTATGATTCCTTGTTCAGGGTGAGTTGAGTTTCTAGCTGGTTGGAGCAATGTGGTTGGTGGAACCTAGATGGTTTAGAGGTTGTGAATCGGCGCTGAAATGAAATAAGCGGTGTTCCTGAGGTCCAGGTAGGCGGTGTGAGTTGAGGTAGATGATTGTTTTGGATGGATGGAGATGATTATGTCATCAGAAAGGGTTCTGGTGGTTAGTGCAGAGTAATTGGTTGAGGTTTGCTTTAATGTTCTGATTTTAGATGTGTTGTGAGGCTTGTAACCGTTATGGGGGAAGTGTGAAAACTTGTAATTAAAGATAAAACGAATATAAGGAGATTGTATGACTTACAGTTTCAGTAAGTTGATTAAAATTGATGCAACAATCAGTACAGTATATGCTCTGTGTTTTTTATTCCCTGCCACAGCCTGGATTGTCTGTGGTTTTACTTATATCCTTTTAATTAATGGTAAACGAATTAAAGGAAATTGTATGAATTGCAGTTTCAGTAAGTTGATCAAAATTGCTAGGAAAATTAGTACAGTTGATGCTCGGTGATAATTGCTCACCACCACAGCCTGGATGGGCTGTGGTATTAGTTGTAGTGCAGAGGGTGGAGGTGAAAAAACGGAAAAGCCGGTTATTGCAGAGGGGGCAGACAGGAGCAGTGCTGATTGCAGTTCACCGGTGAACCGATTTTCTATTGATTTTACAAAAGCTTTTCAAAGACTTAAATCAGGCAAGAACTTTGCTACTTTCCAGCCACCATTGCGGCTTCAATTTTAAACCCAGCTGTGAACCGGCTCTCCTCTCAGCCTGCCTGCCCGCCGCCTTACCTACGGTCACCAGCTCAGATCTGACTACCCAAGGCAGCCAGACCAACGTCCCCTACACTTCTCCAGCCCAGAGGAAACCTCAGCACTGCTCCTGTCTGCCCCCTCTGCAATAAACGGCTTTTCCGTTTTTTCACCTGCACCCTCTGCCCTACAACTAATACCACCACTCATCCAGGCTGTGGTGGTGAGTAATTATCACCGAGCATCAACTGTACTAATTTTCCTAGCAATTTTGATCAACTTACTGAAACTGCAATTCATACAATTTCCTTTAATTCGTTTACCGTTAATTAAAAGGATTACAGTCCTAAATCTAAGGAAGGGGCCTTCTACACCTGGGTTTTCCTAAGCAAATGAACTTGACCTTTAGTTTTGTTTCCACTCTGTAGCACACCCAAAGGAGGGTCCTATGGGTTTGGACCCCCTCAGCAGCCTTTTTCTCCCACCGGTTGGGCCCTGCAACACTGCTGCACCTCTGTCTTTTGTTATACAATGGGGTCTCAGAGTCAGGCCATTGCAGACCTCACAGAACCAGAGACAATTTGCCCCCTACTTACATTAGGAGCCTAGCAGGTCACCTCCAACATCAGCCTAAGCCAGCTGCCTCTGTTGACATCTAAAGAGGACTGCTGCAGTGCTAATAGGTGTCACCTCCTTACAGCTCTATATTATGTGAGCACTACTCACTGTGGGCTGTAACTAACCCAGCATGGCAGCTGATGTGGTCTGGCAGTGGCAACAGCAGCAGAACTCACAACAAATCAACAAAAGTAGGGGACACAGAAGGACAACTGAAGTAGGAAGTTTAGTTGCTGGGGGAATTGAGGGTGTATGTTTTCTTGCTGGTGGGACTGGGGGTGTAAGTGTGCTTGCTGGGGAAGTAGTGATAACAAAGAAAATCCAATAACCTAGTGGTGGTAGTGAGGACCAGGCCACAAAGAATGACCCAGCAGAGAAAACAGCAGAGTGAATGTGGAGCTGAATGCAAAATTTTAAGATCCTTAGCAAGCCAAAATCAGACACCATACACAAAGCTATTGGGGATAAGGACAGGAAATAGATGCACACTGCAGTGCTACACACCTCCTGTTGTGGTACATTTGGTTGCTGTGAGTGTGTGCACTGTTTGCTGTCATTGAATAGAGCTCTGCTAGTAAAAGGTGAGAATGCAGGGATCATTGGCACGAGGGGATAGGTTTGCATAGTTTAGTGCCTTCCTAGCACAGAAATGCAAAGGTGGTGTTAGGTACACCTTTGTGTGGACCAAATGTGGCCCTCAAGTTTATAAGACTCCAGGGCCACCTGATTCCCTCCTGCTGGGGCATCCATATTCAGGATGTCTTGCTTAGTGAAATCTCCCAAGTCACCTGTAAAACCTTCTCCCTGAGCAAATGGCACAAGCGTGAACAGCAGTCGCTGTAAGCTATAACTTTAGACAGACAGGTTCCTCACCAGGCATTTGTGAATGGCCAGCGTGGGCATGCACCCTGGTAGAGACTAGATAGAAAGAGGCTGCAGCGCACTCTGCTCCGCTCAGCTATGTTTGAGATTTAGCAGAAATTGATGAGCACAGCCGAGTATGGTGATTGGACAAAAGATTGCGCATGCACCATAGGACCAGGGAAAGGTGAGTTTTACTGTGTGAGTAGATGTGCTTCTGACTTTAAAATGGATCTAAACCCAACCTGAGAGCCCTGGCCCACCGCAACACTAACAACCCCCCCCCCCCCCCATTGAGCCTAGCTTTTAGCAGATACCTTCCTTTTTCTTGAGGAGCTTTTCCTAATGTAAGGTTAGGTTAAATGGAAGGTGATATGTGCTCACCCGTCAATTTATAGCAGTTAGAAGAGGTGCTAGAGGGTTGTGAGCACACTTCATAGAGGAAAAATAAACAATGCATGTATTTAAAGAAGCTACATCAAGGCTGTCCAATGTATGTCCCTAATATTGCTAAGCATACAAGAATTTGTGCAACTACACAGCCTTACTTATAAAACTCAATAATGTAATCGTAAGAATAATCAATAATAGGCAGGAATGGACTCACTACCACAGCCCAGACCACTTGACACCTGGGCAGCTCAAAATCCAGGAAAGCTTGTAGTTTAATAGTCATCATCAGCTGGGGGGCGTGGCCGGGCATGGAGGAGTGAGGTTATCTTTGGCGTGAGCTCCCTCCGGCCGACAGCTTAACCCTACTATTTCTGGGCATTCACCCACCCAAATTTGCTGGATCTAGCATGGCCAAGAAGCGGAGAGGGCAGAGAGTCATGTCGCCCCCTCAAACGCGCAAGATCAACGCCTACCTTGGTGCTGACAGGTGGAGAGGAGAGGTCGTGGGGAGCAGCAAGATGGCGGCGGTGCGTCTGGAGGCAGAAGAGCCGCATGTCATGGCGCGGTATGGAGAGACCATAACTGCCCAGGATAGGAGGGCCCCCTTTACTGCTGACACTGTGGGCGGTCTGGGCGGGGAGGCACCTGCGGGCTGTGCTGCTGCGTCCCCGGGAGGAGGTGACGCAGCAGTCCAACGTGATGGCTGCTGGCGGCGCCGGAGCTGTGCGCGCGCCAGTGAAGAGCGGGCGGCCGGAGCCGCATGAAGGAGAGAGCTCCCCGCCGAGATGAGGGAGGAAGGTGGGGGAGACGCATTCTGATGCCGGGGCCGGGAGCCGCCGGAGGTCACTGCCAGAAGCTGCGGAGTCTGTGCAGCTGCGACACGGCTCCCTGGCCCAGCGCATTCACATGGCCACCTATAGCCCCGGAGGAAGCACACACATTAAATATATGGAGGGGACTTCCACACTCCACACTGTTGACACCATCATGGGTGCCCCTGACCGCGGGTTGCCCCTGCACAAGACACCCCACCCAGGGGCGGGAGACTGTGGGGAGCAACTCAGGGTCCACTGCCCTATGCGCCCGGACGGGACCCCAGCAGTATCTGAATCAGAGGGGCTGCCCCTACAGTACAGCGGCAGCGCGGGCAAAATGAGCCCGGCATCTACGCTGTCGCCAATGGGGGGGATGGGAGCGAGAGGGGTGTCACTGAATTCACGGGCACTCCATGATGCCTCCTCGAACCCGGCTGGGATGTGGTTCTCCCCTGGGGCTCCTGTACGCACCCCTCCCTCCCCTGCATGGCGCTCCAGAGGAGATCAGGATGGAGAGACTTGGGGTGGCAGTCGTAGCGGAGATGCCCACGACCGTGGCCTGATCCCGCACCGGAGCACCCCCCAGCACCGGGATGACCCATCTCAGGGCCATTCCTCCCCCTCCCAGCTCCCGGGCCCCTCGTGCCATGGGGGGCTCCACCTCCCGCTCAACAGGGGTCTGCGCTGGCGCGGCCCGGGATGCCGACGAACGGGGCTGCTCAGGATGCTTTCCGAAGCTACTGGGATGGACGCCTGGGCGTCCCTGCTGGTCCCCCCCTCTCTCAAGATTGCCACGAGGGAGTCCTTGCAGATATTAGGGCTGAACTTAAAGCCCTACCGACCAAGGCGGACCTGGAATCCTTTAAAGGTCGAAAGTACCTTTAAGAAAGATATCTCTGATCTACAATGTGCCGTGGGAAACTCCAGGGTATCGGGCATGGAGCAGTCCCATATCTCGACCATCCAAAGAATAGAAGCTCTAGAAAAAAGCATGGCTTCCCAACGTTCCATATATTAAGCGGCGGTCCTACATTTGGATGATCTAGAAAACAGGAGCCGTAACAATATAAGGCTGAGGGGCTTACCTGAGGCCACTGGTCCGGATCAACTGCTGCAAACGGTCACGGGTGTCTTCAACGGGATCTTGAGCCGTTCACCCACTGCGGAAATAGTGATTGACCGCCTCCACCGAGCCCTAGGACCCAAACCTGATGACCCGGGTCGCCCTCGAGACATCATCTGCCGCCTGCATTATTTCTCCGTAAAGGAGGACATCCTCAGGAAAGCATGAGAGAGGGACTGGATAAACTTTGATGGTGCCACATTGCAGGTGTTCCAGGACGTTTCCAGGCAGTCCCTGTACATGAGGCGCCTCTTGAGACCTCTACTGGAGAGGATCCGGGATCGTGGGGCCTCCTACCGTTGGGGATATCCGTTTCACCTGCTGGTGAGTAGACACCAGCGTGTTTTTGCCTTAAGAACCCGGCGGACCTCCCTGAACTTTTCGCTTTCTTGGACTCGCTGGCACTAGAGGTCCCGGACTGGTTGGATCCTTCCTCACTCATTCCCTCTCCGTCTGCAAGAGCGGGCCCTCCACCTCGCGGGGCTCGGCGGGAGGGGGGCACGAGCACCTCGCACAGAAGAAATGCCAGGGGCCCGCGACAATGAGATCTATCTCAAAAAGGGTCGTCGTTGTGTTATTCTTCTGCCAACATTGTCTCATCTATGTGCTTTCCTGATGCCATGTTATCTGTTTACTGTTGTTGGAATAATGTTGCCTCACTGGCCACTCCGTTATATGTTCAGCTGGGCTCTGAATAGCCCTTTACCTGCACCGGCGGGTTTAGCAGATCATTGACGGGGGTGCCAGGGGACGTCTGAGAATGTTATTTGAATTGTTGTGTGGGTGTCTCCATCATTTGCATGCTCTGCGGCCGGCAGTGTTGCCGAGTTGGAGCCCGTTTAGCGAGTGGTGGGGTTGGCTGGGGGGACGCCGCGGTCACCTTCAGCCCATTGCCATCCCACAGTAGGTTAGGGTCCTTTCTCGTTCGGCGTCTGGCGGACGAGTGGAGGACCTCTTTTTGGGGAGCAATAACTTTATTCCCTGTTTAAGTCCACGCTTAGCTGCGGGGATTTTCTTTGACGCATCCCTTTAGTTATTGTTGTGGAGAAGTTTATTTGTGTTGTACTTAACTACGTGTGGTTGTTCTTCCTTTGTCTTGTCCTGTGCTTTCTAATTCTCTTATAGCTTTTTTTTTTTTTTTTCTCTGTCTCCACTTCAGTGGAATTTGACCCCGGGTCCTTTCTCCCCATATAAGTATGTCCTAGGTAAAGTGCACATCCCTCAATGTGAAGGGTTTGAATTCTCCCTTTAAGAGATCATCCATTCTCAGGGAACTGAAGCGCATGCACACTCAAATAGCGTTTCTACAAGAAACTCACCTCACAATAGGCAGGTTCCATAATCTCACTGACTGTCACTTTAAAACTCAATATCTTTGCCCCTCACCTCTAGGAGAGTCGCCATTCTCCTGGCAGGGGCTCTACCCTGGACACATCTCGAGACGCTCTTGGATCATGGGGGGAGGTTTCTCTTTGTCAAGGGAACACTTTACTCCTTAAAAATTACTCTAGCAACATGCTACTGCCCCAACTCTAATCAGCACAAGTTCCTCCACTCCACCCTAGAGAAACTCGTGGCTTTTACAGAAGGGGTTCTTCTATTGGGAGGGGACTTTAACATAGTCCTAGATCCTGGGTTGGATACTTCTAGGGGGGGTCTCACACATCCCCTTTTCTACGCTTAGGCACTACTCCATAGGAACCAGCTGATGGACGCGTGGCGGGCACTCAACCCCAGGGAAAGGGACTATACGTTTTTCTCTGCACCTCATAACTCCTACTCATGTATAGACTTCTTCCTGGTTCCACACAGGTTCTTACACTTGGTGGTCAGCATGTACATCGGGCAGATAACTATCTCAGACCACGCGCCTGTCTCGGTCACCCTCTCCATTCCAGACACCCCCCCCCCCCAGAGGTCAGTGGAGACTGAACGATTCGCTCCTGCAGGACCCTGAGGTCAGGGCCAATATTCATAAGGCCATCGTGGATTTTTTTTCTGTAAACGTCACGGAGGGGGTCTCACGGATGTCTGTGGGGGAGGCCCACAAGTGCGTGGTCATGGGCCTGCTAATTAAACATGGCTTGCGCCTTAAAAACTAAGAAACAACCAAATTGCCCGGCTGACCCAAGAGATACTGACCATTGAATCTAGGCACAAGCAGACCTTGGACAGGGAACTCGGGGCCAGACTGGTGAACCTTCGGGGGTCCCTTAGAGATATCTGCCTCACTGAGGCTAAAATATGTGCGGCTGGGAGTCGTAGATTCTTTTACAAATATGGCAACAAGTCGGGTTAAGCCCTAGCGAGGGCGCTGAAAGCTCAACGCGGGAGGAACTTTGTCTCAGTTATTCAGGTTTCCAAGGGGGCAGGAAACACCTGACGTCTGACATAGCGCAGGCCTTCAGGGAGTTTTATGAAAGCCTCTACAATTTACCCCAGGAGCGTTTGGCTACTCATCTGAATCGTATTGCTTCCTATATTCGGGACTCAGGGCTTCCTAGACTCTAAAAAGAAGTAATTTGCGCCCTCGAAGGGGAGATTGAGATGGAGGAATACCTGAGGGCCATTAAAAGCACTAGACATGGAAGGGCACCGGGCCCAGACGGTTTCAACCTGGGATATTACAAGGAATTTCCGGAGCTACTCGGCCCTCAGTTTATTGCCTCCTTCGGCTCCCTGAAAGACGGCTGCCCCCCGCCAAGAGACACACTTCGAGCGCACAACACGATCATCCCGAAGGCGGGCAAAGACCCGGTGCAATGTGGCAGCTATAGGCCCATTTCTTTATTAAATTGCGACCTGAAGCTATTCAACAAGGTTATTGCAGACCCATTGGCGCCCCTCATTCCTCATCTCGTCCACTGGGACCAAGTTGGCTTTGTTCCTTCAAGAGAGGGCAGGGACAACACCACGAAGGTCATCAATTTGATTCATCAGACACGTTCAGGGGGCCGGGTACTTTGCTTCTCTCAACGGACGCAGAGAAGGCGTTTGATAGGGTCAGCTGGGAGTTTCTGTTTGCAACCCTCAGTCATATTGGCCTTGGAAAAAATATGACCCAGTGGATAAAGGCCTCTTATTCATGCCCCTCTGCATCTGTCATAGTAAACGGGCTCCCCTCCAAGCCATTTAATCAATCAAGCGGGACGTGCCAGGGGTACCCGCTTTCACCGTTAATTTTCATCCTAACATTAGAACCATTCTTTCGCACTGTCAGGAAGAACTCGGATGTGGCTGGAGTACATGCTGGTCATGCTGAGCACAAGGTGGCAGCATATGCTGGCGACCTAATTTTTTTTATCACTAAGCCTGGAACCACTTTACCCGTCCTGCTGGCGGAGCTCCGGGACTTCCAGGCAGTGTCTAACTATAAAATAAACTATCAGAAATCCTCAGCCCTTAACATTAACATTCCTCCCAAAAGAATAGAGCAGATCTCAAAGACCTTCCGCTTCAAATGGGAGGGGGAGGCGTGACTTACTTGGGGACGCAAATACCGGCTCAGCCTCAAAAGATTTATGGTCTCAACTTTCCCCCGTTGTTGAGGAGGGTGGAAGAGGATCTTCGGAGGTGGAACAAGAGTGCATTCACCTGGTTCGGCCGGGGGAGTATTGTTAAGATGAACATACTACCCAGAGTGCTATATCTCTTCAAGGCTCTTCCAATAGAGGTCCCCCACACATTCTTTAAGAGACTAGTGGGGTTGTGCTTGAAGTTTGTTTGGGCTGGGAAAGCACATCGATTGGCAGCATCCCTCCTGACCCTTCCCAAGGCTCGGGGAGGCCTGGGCCTCCCGGATTGGAGGCTGTATCACGCTGCAACTCACCTGGTCAGGGTGATCGACTGGTGCAGGCATTCCACACTGAAACAATGGACACACATTGAACAGGAAGCTTCGCTTGCCTTCCTTCCGGGACTCCCTTGGATCCCGCTGGGTCAGCTCCAAATTCTCAACAAGCACCCAACAATAGGCCCCATGAGGAAGGTGGTGGCGAGGGTCTTCCTGAAGCCGGATATCTCCCCCTACCTGTCACCTTTAACTCCAGTGATAGGGCACCCAGATTTCCCGGTGAGCCAGTCTGACTGTGTCTTCCGTATGTGGACATAGCGGAATTGTTATAGGCTCATGCATATGCGTGAGGGGGGCAGATGGTGTGGGCCGGGGGATTTGGCTGCTAGGCACTCGCTTCAGCCACTTAATTTCTGGCGGGCTTTCCAGCTGTCACATTACCAGAAATCTGCGGACAGCCAGGTGAAGCTGATAGACCATTGACCCCTTTTGAACGACTCTGTATTGGGGTAGGCCATTTCGGAGGGGCCTTGTCCTATGCCTATTCCCTGCTTATTAGCCCCCCGGAGTCGTTTGTGCCCCCTTGCGTGGAGGGGTGGGAGAAGGAACTTAACAGAAACTTCTCAGCAGAACAGAGGCAAGCTATGTTTCAGCTGGCTCATAAATCTTCTATTTCTAGCAGATACCAAGAAGCATCATATAAAATTCTGACCTGCTGGTATTACGTGCCATCTAGATTGGCTAAGATGTTGCCCTCTTCCAGCCCCCTATGTTGGAGATGCTTGCGTGAAAGGGGCACAATGCTTCATATGTTCTGGAACTGTACTGGCCTTACTAAGTTTTGGGACAGTGTCCGGAAAATAGTACTACACCTGACCGGGATTGACCTGGGGGAGGATCTGGCCAGCTACCTCCTTAACTTGGCCCCCACCTCTTTTCGCAAGAGGGGCAATCCCTCCTAGCCCCATTGCTGAACGCCGCAAAGTCATGTATACCTGCGTGTTGGAAATCACCCGATCCTCCAACAACAGCGATGTGGCTGTCTAGAGTGAGGGACGTGAGTTGGATGGAGGAACTTACGGCATCAATGAAGGACACCCTTGACAAATACAGAGAGATTTGGTGTGCCTGGTATCAGTTTACCCTATCGGCCGACTACCTTGGATATCTTCAGGAGTGAAGCCGAAGTGCTTCAGAGCGAGTTCCCTCTCCCCACCCCACTATCCCGCTACCCCCCTTCTTTCTGTCCCTCCCCTCCCTGTTTTTTCTTCACTTTTAGTTTATTCTTCGTCGAGTGTCTTGTTCAAGATGTTTTGTTATGTTCATGTATAAAAAAAAAATGTGGGGGCTTGGATTGCAGACAGATATTTATAGGGTGTCGATAGGCTGTAGCCGGTTGGTGGAAGTCGATAGCAGCAGTCTGGGGAGGGGCCAGGTGCTCGGTTGGCTTCCTAGGGTGCCAGATGATCCAGGAGTGTCCCGCTAGCTATGCAATACATACCTAACTGTTTATCTCAGGGATGCGGTGGCCTTATTGTGAAACACCATTTTGTTGGGTATTTATGATATGCTGTAAAGTTTTGCCTTATCTTTTTTGCTGAAGCTTGTCTGCTATGCCTGTCTCCTCAATAAAAATTATAATTATAAAAAAAAAGTCATCATCAGCTTTCTCCTCTAAGAGCTGTTAAATATCATTATATATCATAGTCCTCATCTACTACTCTTGTCTGAACTTGCCCTCCCGGTGATGCCGCCACAGAAGGATTGGAGAACAAGTTGCCTTTATTTAGACCCCCAAACAGCCTTGGCGGGATGTTTGTTGTTACAGATGATAATCATGAAGAGACACTTTCCCCATACAGTGTGATGAAGGCCGTCCATGCTGCAGAGGGTATAAAATGATGAAGAGAAACAACATGGCGATTGGCTCTCAGGATGTCTGACAATGAAAGTATTTCCTGGATGTGAAGGACCTTGGAGTGAACACTCTGTGAAACTTCGCTGGACTAATTGTTTTAATGTGTTAGCTGTTCGGGACTCAAAATAAAGGCAGCTTTTCTCCAATCCATCCGGTGTACATTCCGTGCTTTATTCAGCGGCATACCAATATATTTTTTATTGAAGTTTTATCATTTGAAGAAACAACTACTGGAGGATATTGGAGGTCAGCACAATTCAAGTAAATTAAACACAGGGTAATGACCTTGCACCAGTCTTGATTACTTGAACTCTCAGCAGATAAATTCATGACCTTCAAGTTTCCCAAATAGAAGAAAAAACAAAAACATAAAAAAATTAAAAATATAATTAAAAAGAGATCAAACAACGAGATCATGAGATTCCCCAGACCCCAAAATAAGGGTTAATAGAACATCTACTCCTCCAAATATATGGTACAATCCATAGGTTCCATGCTTTGTAGATTGTATTGTATTTCTCCAATAAAATACTAGGACTCGTTTAGTTTCTTATTATCAAGTTCTTTCTACCTTACACTCCAAAATGCTTGTTTTTTCACAAGACCACAATAGAGATTTTTTTTTTGTTTTTGCAGAAATAAAAAATATGTGTCCAAAACTCTATTGCCCTGATAAGCCCTCTTTAGGATCATACCAAAGTTGAATGTGACTTTTTTTATCAACCTGTACATTTTCATTTAAAAACCTTTTCACTACTGGTCAAAGCCACAATCCATAGAACACGATGATCTCTCTTGATGGGAGAAGATATTCCAGGTCTATTCTTGGTTAGAACCCAAAATAAGAAATCTACAAGAGATCTACTACTATTTTATTCCAAATATTTTGTTCCATCTGAATCCAGACAGGCACAGTGTGCCGAGATGCATAAAAGAGCTAAACTGGCTAGCTGATGGCTGCGCATTAGCTGAGCTCCGCGCCCAGCGGACAAGCGCGGCCTGTACAGCGGCGGTTGGTGCACTGCTATCGGCGATAACACCCAAGCTATCGTGTGGGGTACCTGGTGGGAACAAGCGGACCGAGGTGAAAGAGCTCCAGCAGCCCAGCGGGGATCGCGGCGCCGTGAGAAGCCCATTCCAAGATGGCTACGGGTTTGTCTGCGGCGGAGATGGAAGAGATAGAAGCTAGCGGGACTTCCTTTCTGGAGAGTGAGAAGGAAGATGGCATTCAAGTAAGCTACCCAGTGCAAACGGAGGTGAGCGGACTGTGTAAGATTGATCACTTACTACAATCAGCGTTGTCTGCTTACACAAAGCTTATTATGGATCACCTAACAATGGAAGTTGAAAAGGTATCCTGTGGCTTAGTTACGCTATACAAAAAGAAGTTTTCTCCCTGGGAGAAGTTTCCTCAGCTCAGGAAGCGTTGGAGTCAGAGTTACTGCAATTAAAGAGGGACAATGCTATACTAAATGCAAAGATGGAAGATTTTGAAAATCGGGATAGGAGACAGAACCTGCATTTTAGGGGACTCCCGGAACACATGGAGGACTCTAGATCTGTTATTATTGCGTCGTGCCAGGTATTCCAGTGGAATGCTTGGAGCTAGATAGAGTCCATAGGGCTTTGGGTCTGTGCAGACCACCTGAAGACCCCCCTCTGGACATTATTGCAAAATTCCACTATTATAGCACAAAAGAGCTACTACAGAAGACGGCTAGAGATGCAGTGAATCTACAGTTTCAGGGGATAAAGTACCAGATTTATACGGATCTCTCTGCGACAACGTTGGCAAAAAGGAAAGAGCTGAAGCCCTTGCTGGTCACTCTTAGAGAGCATAATATCAAGTATAAGTGGGGCTTCCCTTTTAGAGTCTCCTTTGTCCATAACAATACCTCTTAAATAAATCTTATTCTGCGGCTTCTCTAGAAGAGCTACAACAATATGTGTCATCCATGAATTTTTCTAAGACCCCTTCCACCAAATCTCCTAGATATGTCGAGGACTCCCCCAAGCAACAGCGCATGGGCAAGGGACAGAAACGCTGGACCTTCTCAAGCAACAGGGGTTCACGCTTGGCCTTCGAGAACACTTGAAGATATTAAGCCGCCATCTGTTCTGGGCTAAGTTAACCTACTTTTTTTCTAGGTCTCGAGATCATGTTCAGAAGCAGATATGTTTTTTCTTATATAAAGCTAATAATGTTTAGTTGTATATTTTAGATTTACTATGAGTGGCCTTATTTCAGTATTAGCCTCTTCATGTAAATTAGATAGCAAGATCTCCCTCTCTGTAGTGTTATATTCATTATTCCCTTGTGTGTTCCCTTTTTTTTCCCAGCTGTGTTCCAGGTATTTTTGTGGGTAATTCCCTCTTTTCCGGTGGCATAGACATGTCGCCTTCTACTACAGCCAGAAGAGATTTATCTTTTGGTTTTGTTTTGATACAATTGTTCTTTTTTTCGTGCATGTATAGTGTTTAAATAATTTGTAATAGTTTAGGTCATTATCTGGACTGTCTTGAACCTTTTAAAGTGTGGGGGGTCGGGGACAGCCCACAGATAAACCAGTGCGGATAGGAGCGGGCTTATTAACAACTCACTTAGCCACTGTAACAAGCAATAGAGGCCTATTGGGGGCCCCTTTTGTTTGTCTGAGATCTAGGGACTGGTTCCCCTTGTATGTGGTAAGCTCACTAACTATTCTTTTGAAGCTAGACTCAATATTTTAGTATTTGTCTCTTCTCCCCAGGAGGGATTTCTGAACTGAATTTTTTTTTTTTACATTTTTCCTTTCCTTCTTTTTTCATCCTCCCCATCTTTCCTTCTCTTTTCTTCTTCTTCCCTTGGTCATTTCCCTTAAAGAAGATTGAATCTACTAGATATATTAAGTGATATACCATGACTATAATATTTTCTGTTAACGTACAGGGCTTTAACTCTCCTAACAAGAGAAGCTTGGCTTTTCGTAAGATCAATATGTTACATCCTGATATCATATGTCTCCAAGAAACACACTTCTCAGGCTCCTCCAAGCCAAATTTTTTTGATGCGAAATACCCACAGGTTCATCTAGCCTGTGCAAATACAAAACAAAAGGGGGTTTTAGAAGGGGGGGCTCAGTTTCACTGTAAAAAAAGAAGTGAAGGATACAGAGGGTAGGTACCTGATTTTGGTTGGAGAAATCCAAGATGTAGAGATAACGGTGACTACGTATTATACCCCAAATACAGATCAGGTTTCATTTTTGGAAGATTTTTTTAAGAAGGTAATCACAATAGCTAAAGGTAAAATTATTGTGTGTGGAGACTCAAAATTGGTTTTGAATCCTTTCTTAGATAGATTATCTACGAAGAATAATATTGTCGGTCCAAGGTTGGTAAAGGCATCCAAAACATTTAGAAAACTGCTTGATGCGTGCTCGTTCGTGGACTGCTGGAGGGAGACTCATCCGGGTACCCAGGATTTTACACATTTCTCACACCCACATGGAGTTTATATAAGAATAGACCATATTGTTTTACCTATAGGTGGTTTGGCACATGTACAGAATGTTAAAATAATTCAGATATCTTGGTTGGACCATGATGGATTACTGCTTAGGCTTGACTCTCTTTTGAGCAGGTTATCCGGATCTCTCTGGTCATTAAATGCTTCCCTCCTTTTTGATCCAGGGAGGCCCTTGAGGAATATTTTAGTTTAAATGGGACTTCAGAAATTTCACCCACGATATGTTGGGGGGCCCACAAACCTACTATTTGGGGTTACTTGATTCAGCTGGCTTCTAGAGGAAAGCACAAGAGAGCGGTCTATGTGGAAGCATTGGAGAAGGAATATTTTGGTTTTGCGGGCAAAGCTAAATTGCTTTTGACTCCGGCAATTCGTTCAGAGCTAAATAGAGTTACTAGGGATCTTAATTTGGCATTAGCAGGTAAAGTGGAAAAAGCACTGAAGTGGGTCAAACACAAATATTAGTGTAAGGCGAACAAGCCGGACTCTTTATTGGCCAATAGGCTGCGAACCCCTGAACAAAATTATCATCCACTTAGGTTGCGGAATGAGACAGGTGACCTGACTAGTAACCCTACTAAAATTGTGGAAATTTTTAGATCACAACTTTTTAAGCTATATTCTAATCCTCATCCACCAAGTGTGGATAAGATTATGGGCTTTCTAGAGGGTGTCTCTGTGCCACCACTGCCAACTCATTTACGGGAATTGATGGATGAGGATTTTAATATGGAGGAGATACAGAGAGTAGTCTCTGGTCTTAAAATTAATAAGCGCCCAGGGCCTGATGGTTTTCCTGCAGTTTATTACCAAACATTTAGTTTTATTTTGCTCCCAAAATTAACAGCAGCACGTAATGCTATATGGAAAGGGGGTCATTGTAGCTTCTATAAGCATGATTCCCGAAGCCGGGAACTGACTACTTGATGTGGTCCAATCATAGGCCGATTTCTCTTATTAATTTAGACATAAAAATATTAACCAAAGTCCTAGCGGATAGGATGTCAGGTTACTTACCACAATTAGTTCACAATGACCAGACTGGCTTCATCCTGGGACGACAAGCAGGGGATAATCTTAGGAGGGTGATTCAATTGTCTTGTGTGGCCAAAGAAAGAGGACAGCCAATTCTGCTTCTTTCATTGGACATTAGAAAGGCGTTTGACTCGGTTTCGTGGGAATATCTTTTCAGTTTATTGGAAAAATGGGGATTTGGCCCCAGGTTTCTAGGTGTACTGGAAGCAGTTTCTAAAACTTCGTCAGCGTTTGTCAAATATAGTGGTTTTAAATCGGACACATTTGCCCTAGCTAGGGGTACAAGACAGGGGTGTCCTTTATCTCCCCTGCTTTTTGCCCTGGTGATGGAGCCGCTAGCCCAGACAATTAGGAATTCCCCTTATATTTTGGGGGTGAGGATTGGAGATAAACACCACAAACTCTGTTTATTTGCAGATGATGTTCTCTTGTTTGTCTCCAATCCTCACGCCTCTTTGCCAAATTTGTTGCATATATTGTCCCAGTTTGCGGAAGTGTCAGGCCTTCAAGTTAACACATCCAAATCAAAAGCATTAAATATTAATGTACCATCAGAATCATGGTGTCAACTGAAGCATAACTACGACTTTAGTTGGGAAGATAAGGCTATTAAGTTTCTTGGGGTGGTATTGACTAATGACTATAGTGCATTGTTTGCAGCAAATTATTTGTCCTTACGTAAGAAATTTATTGAATTATTAACACGTTGGCGGAGCTATAAATTGTCCTGGTTAGGCAGAATGGCTGCAATAAAAATGAATCTATTGCCCAAGTTTCTCTATTTGGCTAGAACCTTGCCGGTGCATATCCCGGCGTCATTTCTGAATGAACTGCAAAGCTGGATGTTAACTTTCCTTTGGGAGGGTAAAAAACACAGGATAGCTAAGAGAGTCCTGTTTAGATCAAAGTTCTCTGGTGGTCTGGGATTCCCATGCTTTGGGAAATATTCTCAAGTGGCACAAATTGTTCAGCCTTTGTCTTATCATGTAGTAGTGGATACTCCTAGTTGGGTTCAGATAGAGGGTGAATTGGTGAAACCGGTTGAGATTAGCAACCTTCTGTGGCTTAAACCAAAAAGTAGTGGTCAAGTTAATAACCTGGTCATGACTCATTCCTTGCGGGTGTGGGACAATGTTAAATTTTCGGGTGCACTAATTTCATCACACCAACCACTGACGACCTTATGGGGTAATCTATTGTTCCCCCCAGGCTTGCTGAATCCTTTGAGATTTAGCAGATGGAAATTAGCGGGAATTCAGAGATTGTGTACAAGGTGCCGGGATAGTCTCCTTCCAGCAGCTCTGTGACCAGTATGGGTTGCAGGCCAAAGATTTTTATGGATATTTGCAAGTCTCCCATTTTATAAACCCAGTGGCTAAGAATTGCTCAAAGTTAGATGGGACTCCATCCTTTGAAACATGCTGTTGCAGGGATCCAAAAGAAAGAGGAGCGGTATCGGAAGTCTATAAATCTTTATGTTTATGTTTTGATCAGAGGGTTCTCCCTTACAGAGAGAAGTGGGAAATAGAATTGGGAGGTGTGAAAGAGCCTGACCAATGGCGACAAATGTGGCGGGCTTCGCTTGGAAAGGCGGTTGCAGTTGAGGCAAATTTGAAGGTGGCTCTCAGATGGTACTTGGTCCCGGAACAGTTGGCACATATGAGGGGAGGGGCACAGGGACTTTGTTTCCGGGGATGTGCAATACTGGGAACAAATGGTCATATCTGATGGGACTGCCCTATAGCGAGAGATTTTTGGGTTAAAATTTTTGGGGCCATTAGCAAATTATTGGGAAGAGATATAAGTCTAGATCCCTGCGTGGCTTTACTAAATGATCATCCAGCAAACAGTAACATGAAACAAAGACAACTGATTTATCATGTTTGTACATCTGCAAAATTGATAACAGCTAGAGCTTGGAAAACCCCTGTATTAGAATTTGGTGAATTTAAAGCCCGGTTGAACAACATTCTAGCTATGGAGAAGTTATCTGCTATACATTATAATAGGATGGAGGAGTTTCGAGAAGTCTGGGATCCTTGGGTGAACAAATTTTTAGCCGATACGTTTGATCGGCACTTGTTAACCATCTGAGGTTTTAAATTTCAGGGGTGCACCTCTTTTCATCTGGCTCTATATTTTCCAACTTTTCCTTTCTCCTATTTCTCTTCTTAATTTTCTTCCCCTCCCTTTTCCAAGCCCATTCCCTTTCCCTTTTCCCTTCTTAGGTTTGTCTGTATTTTTTTTCTTTTATTTTTCTTGTTTGTTAGTTTTGGTTGATTCCCTCCTGAGAGGTAGATTTGTAGATCTGAGGATCTGGTTATTTCCCTATTCCTCATCTGGAGGCAGTTTATTGCTGTTCGAATCTACTGATTCCTTTAAATTTTGATGTCCTCATCTGAGGATTTATAGTTTGGCTCTTCTTTATATATATAAGTCTGAGCTGGGACCATATCTTGTCCCCAGGGATGTTTTTTAGACTAGACAGTCAGACAGATAATGCTGATATATATATTTTTATATTTTATGCATATGTGTTATTATAGTAGACTAATATCTACAAACTGATGTTGGTTATTTGTGATACTGATACCTAAAGAAAATGGAGGATAATACCTCTGTATTTGTAAATTGCTACGCTTTATGTCTGATCTTGCAATATTTGTATATTGTACTATTTTTGCAATAATAATAAAAAATTATTGAAAGAGAAAAGAGCTAAACTGAAAGAATACAACCCAACTTCTGCCTCGGGCCACACAGAGTCCTCATATTGATTATCCTATTTTTTAAAGAGTCTCTTAAGATGGCACAGAAGATTCCAGATCCACCCTTGATAAAATCCCACAACACGTATAAGCCTAGATTGCTGCGATTAAGTGTGAGTTAAAACAGGATTTCCTGTGCTAAGTTGTGAGAAATTCTGGTCACTTGGTCACAAGCGGCCATAATTGCTTTGTGGAAGCCGAGTTTATACCTGTTTTTGGACATAACTTGCTGTGTATCACATTGTTCTCAGTGTACCATTTCCATCGGTGGCTTTCAGGTGTACACCGTTTTTTTGTTACCTGGTATTTTAATGTGCTCTCCGCTGTCCCCTGGCAGTGTACCCATGGTAGAACCAAGCAGCCATGGTGCAAATTGTTTAAACCATGTAAAAAAGCATTAATGGTGGCAAAGCTGACTAATTGCCAAAGAGAGTAAAACTAACCCCTTTCTGTTCTTTAGCTACACATACCATAAAAGATACAAACCTGGAAAGGGGAAGTTATAGAAGGGAATGAGGAGAAAACCAATTTGCTGAACATCTTCTTGGCTTCGACATTAACAGAAGATTGTGATATGTCAGGTGAAAAGTAGAGCAAAACTTTCCATTAAATGTCTCTTGTCTAACCAAGGAAAATGTGCAGCGCCGTCTCAAACAGATAAAAATTGACAAATCCCTGGGACCAGATGGCATTTATCCCTGTGTTTAGCAGAATTATATACAGTAATCAACAAACCATTATTTTTAATATTTGTAGAATCAATTAAGATGGGGCCTGTTGCTCAGGATTGGCGTGTTGCAAATGTGGTGCCAATGTTTTAAAAGGGTGCAAAGGAGAACCACTGACATAGGAGGGGATTCTTCTCTGTAACAGCAGTGAGACTATGGAACTATCTGCTAAGTGTGTACACCAAGAAAAGAGAAGTGAGCCCTGTACACAAAGAACATTGCTGCTATGGCTGCTGAAGAGGTGATGGAGATCACTCAAACTTACACATGCCCAGCAGTAGTGTTCTGTAAGTACAGAGCTCACACCTCTCTGCAGATTGAAGATGGTAAAAACTGCTTTCATAGAACACACATTTGCTTACCTAAAAAAATAAAATAAAGGTACAAGAGCAGGTCTGCACCTTCAGGACTACATTTTCTCGCACAAAAAAATATACACTTTCAAAATTCCATCGGAAGTGAACTTTCCCTTTAAGTTGGAGTGTTTCTGATTCTAAAGGAAGGACATAAAACATTCAAGTTACAGTTTACGTAACCATTGTCTACTTAAACCGGACCTTCACCATGATTTAATGAAAAGCCCAAACTCTTAAAAAATGGTTCTCCAGCATCTAAAATTAATATATTTTATGTTTTTAGTCACTAACTTATTATTATTTCCCCTACTGGGCTGCAACTCTGTTCAGGAATTTAGGATATGGGCGCCACCATCTTGACTCAGAAGCATCACACTTACTGAGGAGAGGAGAGTGGGATAAGGTACAGGGGGGCGGGTTATAGCTGTGCTTTGCTCAGACAGAGCAGAGCTGGCGTCAGGTAAAGGTCAGCAGTCCCAGAATGCAGAGCAGCACAGTCAGGAGGCACTTCCTGTTTGCAGGCTGCCTGATAAAATGGCGGCTTCAATAAGCCGCCATCTTGGATGTTTAAAGGCTCATAACATGCAGTAGATGCAGGTAGGATGATTTTTAATGTGGACAATCTGTATGTACAGGGTGTAGGAAACATATAAGATAGGCTCTTATTCAGAGTGAAGGTCCGCTTTAAAGCTAAAAGGAAAGATTTTGCCTGGAGTTTAGCATCAATAACACAACTACAACTTTTTTACAATAAAATATCTCTGATTCAATATCTATGCAAGTATGTTTACATTCCTTTTCAATACATCTTTCATTTAAAAATGTGTGGCCCAATTATAGCTTTAAAATTGTAAAGTTATTGTGTATTATGAAATGCAGGATTCTTCCCTTTCTCTTTATAGTACAAAACATTAGGGGGTGTATCAAAATAAAGATGGCAATTTGGCATTGCAGAGAACATACTGTACATCAAATAAAACATCCAAATCAAAATCATTTGTTTCTCGGAGCTGCTTAGTTTTGAAGAAAATGAAAAGTTTTCCAATGGTGATGTCATGGGGAAAACACACTGCAGTTACAAAACCTTTCTATTTATTTGACATAAAGTAGTAATATATGAAGGGTATACTTTGCTGGCTAAACAGAGTGACAGTTTGGAATATACAGAACATTTGTGCTGCTGTATATATACAATTTACAATAAATTAGCCGCCCAGCCAAAAATTTTTGATCACTTTTAAATCATTAAAGGTGAAAAGAGAGGTCACACTTCAGCTAAAATGGAATGTTTGCCAAGCAAAATAATCAAAGTATTTCAATATAAAAAAAAAGTTTAGTACAATCATATTTTTGCTTCAGATTGAGACTTCATAAAGCAATTCAATAAAAACCTAATTGACAAATTAAGGTAATCTAACCAATTAAAGATTATTACATTCATTAGACATTATACATATATACATGAGGATTGATCACTGACAGTTTACATTTGGCAATGACTGACTTAAGACTAAAAATTGGAACTGCCAGGGGAGAATCTCCTTGGTATTGTCACAAGTACCCCTTCCTAGTTTACAACAAGTTAAATATAAAAGAAAACACAGACACATATAAAAGTTTTTATTTTTTTCCCTCCATACTTACCTCTAATCCATCGCTGGCCTCCGCAGAAATCCAACACTGTGCCCCATGCCATCTGCCGTTGTGTACCCCACAATCTGCCACTGCAGTCTCTAGCAACCAGATATATCATCGGAAGCCGTGGTGTGTGCCCAAATTCCATGGATCTCTTCAGCTCACAGGGAGGGGCTTTTTAAATCGGGACTGAGCTGACATCCTTGTGGAGTCTTGTTAGTTCACCCAACTCCATGTGTGCCATCTGCAACTGGGTAACATAGTGGTGAAGTGAGCTATAACTTTAGCAAAGAGTGCTAAAATTGTAGCTGCAAATGTAGGGAGAACAGTCTGGATTTTGCTGCAATTCATCTGGATAAGGGAAAATGAGCGAAATGCCGCGACACACACAACTACAGCTTTTGTCAGCAAGAGCTGGGTCTCAGGATATATGTGTGGTATCCTAGAACTGTTGTTTGTTTGAGAAGCCTTATTTAAACTGGATCAACAGTCTGGCACAGTTGGAAAAGAAAGGTAGCAGCCTTTTTGGAGCTTCCTCTCCCAACTGACATAACTGAAATGTCATAAGTGATTATGCCCAGTAGGCGTACATTATTTTCTATGTGTAGCAATCTAAATTTTCCTGGAGAGGAATGCATATGAGCACTGTTTGTTGTATGGGTCTGATTTAATTTATTTTTGACTGTTGGTCCACTTTAATAAGTTTAACAAATAATGTGAAAAGTAATTCGAAAACAGTTTCCTTAGTTGTTTTTCAAACACTAGATAACTAACTTGTCACCACTAAAATGCTAGTGCACGCCCTGGTCATATCCCGACTGGACTACTGCAACACCTTCCTCTGTGGTTTGCCAACAAACAGACTGGCTCCCCTACAATCTATTCTAAACTCTGCTGCTCGCCTCATCCACCCCTCCTCTCGCTCCCCAGTGCCGCCCTCCTCTGTCAATCCCTCCACTGGTTACCTGTCTCCCATAGAGTTCAGTTCAAACTTCTAACGCTAACCTACAAAGCCCTCTCTAACCAGGCCCCTTCCTACATTTCATCTCTGATCCAGCGTTACCAACCCAAGCACAACCTCCGCTCTCCCTCTGACATTCTCCTGTCCTCTTCCTTGGTTACTTCCTCGCACTCCCGCCTTCAAGACTTCTCCCGTGCCTCTCCACTTCTCTGGCATGCCCTTCCCCGCTCGATCCGTCACTCTCCATCACTCCAAGCCTTTAAAAGTGCCCTCAAAACTCACTTCTTCAGACAAGCATATGACCTGGATTAAGCAACTCCTATAACCTTCAATGGCACATGCAGCCATACTCAAGCTCTACCACGTGTGACCCCGCCCATTTGTCTCCACCCCCATCCTTTAGACTGTAAGCCCGCAAGGACAGGGCACTCCTCCCTATTGTCTCCTGTGCTCACAACACTTGGTTTTAACCTGTGGCATCTAATTTTGTATTGTTCTCTGTACTATATGTTTTACCCTGTCTGTAATCATACCATGTAAAGCGCTACGGAAGTTGATGGCGCTATATAAATAAACAATAATAATAATAACTGATTTTTAAACTCAAAATGTCTGGTATCAATGGAAAATTCAACTAACGAGACAATCTATTAAGAACTACCATTGATTCCAATATTGCTCAGCGGAAAAACCGGGCATATGCTGAACTAGTGATAAATACAGCCAACACAGGCAAAGCTAGGCTAACACGGCACACTTTAGTATGTTAAATGTGGAAAATACTCACCCTAACTCTCAAGACCTAAAAGAGAAGTGACACCTGTACACACACTGCTATGGCCGCTGCTGAGATGCTATAAGCTATATGCTCTAAAGTCACATCACAAGGAAGGACTATCGGCCAGATTCAAAGCTTGCCTGTAAATGCGCATTTTTTTCGAGAACTGATTTCAGAAACCAGGAAACTGTGACTGCTTGTATCATTCACAGCTGCATTCCTAGAAAAGTTTGTTCATGCGTAAGCGGTCATAATTGCTTTGCGGAAGCCGAGTTTTTACCTGTTTTTGGACATAACTTGCTGTGTATCACATTGTTCTCAGTGTACCGTTTCCTTCTGTGGCTTTCCGGTGTACACCATTTTTTTGTTACCAGGTAATTTAATGTGCTCTCCGCTGTCCCCTGGCAGTATACCCATGGCAAATAAAGTTCAATGTGATGCCCGGCCGGTCAACAGTTAAAATTTAGCTTTTAATTTGTCCGCTTTAAAATGAATAAATCCGAAGTGAGAGCATCCATGATGCAGAGATCACAGGCAACACCGAAGAAAGGAAGACAAACTATCTGGCACTATCTAACACAACAGGCATCTCTAATGTGGCCAAGCACTTCAATACTTATCACTTAGGAGAGGAGGTTTCCTTAAAAATCAGTGCTATTGAAAAGGTGACTTTGGGCCCTAGAGGGGGTGATATAAGACGCAAACTCTTGGCACGTGAAGCATTTTGGATCTATACTTTAGGCACCCGTTCCCCACAGGGACTTAATCATAGGTGGGGCATATCGTTTGTAACCGATAGATAGTCGTTTACATCAGATCCCATAAATCTTGTTGTCTTTCCCTGTTATATTCGCTTACATATACATAGAAGCTTTCACATTTCTTGCAATTTTCTTATTGATACACGGAAGAATATGTCTTATCAGTAGTTTTTTGGGGGGTTTCTTCTGCCACATCCAGTTTGGTAGTATCTCTATACCAACTAATGCGGGGCATTTGGCTCCCCCACTAACTGTATATCCCTTTAAAGAGTACCATTAACTTGGGATACTCTTTAATCTCTTTAATGTTTTGATTTGCATATTATGCCATACATGGTGTTGATTTTTCTAGTATTCATCTTTTTAGGGATTTACACTGAGGAATGGATCATTCTGACAGTTTAAATAAGGTCGGAACCTTTACAAGGTTTCTTATGGGTTGAGATGCTTATGGTATCTTTAACATTTTCAAGGCTGTTTCGTTATACATTTTTTAACCTGCTGATCATGTGTAATAACATTATTTATTTACCGTATTAACTTTACTGCCTTCGCCCACCTTGCCCTGTGTATCTCTACTGTCGTGTCCTGTGTTCTCTGCTGTGTGTTGTGGCGTCCCGGCTGCCTGGGCAACCGCTTGGTGTTGCGGTCATGTGATCTGACGTGACGCGCTGCCCCTTTGCGCTGGAGCCCTGGTTTCCTCCTATTGGCCAGTGTGCCTGTCAGGTGGAAGGGCTTCCGCCTGGCTGGCTGCGCTCATTGGAGGTTTTCGTGTGCTGCGACCTGGGCGGCTTCCGGGCGGCGGGGGCTGCCGCACGCGCGGTTTGAGGATGCGGCACCGGCGATTGAGACGCACATGGGTGGAAGGTAAGTGGCGCCTTTTCTTGTTATTTATATCTGTGTGTAGATTGTCTCCTTTATCTATGACTAAGGACCCTCCCGCGTCCGAAACGCGTTAGCACGTGAGACTCTGCATTGCCATCAGGGTTCTAATATCTGTTTTTAAGCTGCCTTTTCTTTGATATTAAGATGCTTTTTACTAGTTTTGATTAAAGTATTGTTTTTTAAGGAGTGCTGACCAATCGCATTTTCTGTATTGGACTTTCAGTGGGGATTTGGGACTCCCCCCGGTCTTGCACCCATATCTGGACCTTGGTGCGGTTATACCCGTTTTTTTGCTCAATTGTACATTGTCCCATATTACTGCACAGGTACCACCCCCTTTTGTTTCTGCATCTAAGGACGATCCCAATATTTGATCATTCCTGCAATGGCAGCTTCTTTGGATAACCCTGATGGATGTCCCGATAGGGACTTTATTTTTTCTGACAAACGTAAGCGTCTTGCCCAATTGGACACTTTTTCTGCTCAGAAGCAAGATAATCAGGATTTATCACAGTCTAAGATGGATTTGCATGCACTGTTCAAATTACATGGTGATCTCCTTAACAAGGAGATGAGAATATGGTGGGATATGTCCACCCTCTCCAAGTACATTGACGAGAAGATGATTCCCAGGGGTTTAAGAATTAAAAAGTTCCCCACATTTGAGCTACCCGAGGATTTTAAGACCAGGTGGAACAATGTGCTAACTGATGCATCCATTGCACTTATGAGTATCCTGGTGGAGTACCAGGGCCAAAGGCTGGATGACCTCCAGGCTTCCCTCGAGACCTCATCTACTGATTTGGAAGCCAATAAAGCTGCACCCTCCTTTGATAAAATGTATAAACATATGTTGGACACTCATGAAAAACTAGAGTCCACCGTGGTCAGCATTGAGAAAAGGAAGTTTCAAAGGGATATGCAAGATTATTCCAATAATAAAGTTTATGACTGGCACTCCAGAGACAGGAGAAGATCCACCCCAAAATCGATTTTGAAAGGGGGCAACAAGACGAGGCACGTGACCTTTCCAACCACGGATTCAGATTCTGATCAAACGGATACAGAACCAGAAGCAAGAACCAATCCGATGCACTATAGAAAGGATAACAGGAGGAGATATCCCTCCAAGTTGCCGACACGGGATGATGGCCAGGATTGGGCATTACCCTCTTCATCTCTTTCCTCAAAACCTTTTTTAGCCAATCGCAGCCATGGCCAGAACTCTCAAATCATGACACGGTCAAAATACAGAAACCGCGCCGACGAGCAGGACGCCGGCATAAACGAAACAAGACAAAGTTTCCTCTGCAGAACTGTCTTTACTTACTAAGGGCCTGTCTTTTGTCCCGGACTTACATTTTGATTCATTTAGGACACTACTAGATGTGAATAAGTTTGTGCGTGCACTTACATTGAAACGCCACTTTTCAGGGACACCTCTTGCTGAGGAGACTCAGACTAACCATACTTCTTCCTTTTCAGGTACGGATACAACAGGGATGACCCAAGGGATCTCGAATGAGACCCCAAACGCTGATGAATCTGCGTTGATTCAACCTTTTTCCATCATATGCAGAGACACGGATATAGAGCAGTTACAGTATGAATTGGGTCAGAAATCAGGTCTGTCCTGTGTGTCCACACCGCCACCCCTAAAGTTATCAAACCGGGATTTTTACCCAGTTAATTCTCGGGGTGACGTTTTGGCTATGTTCCAGGATGTTATGGAACGGGACATTTTGTCCCTTGCTAATATTACTAAGGAAGTCACCAACATCAATCACAAATCCCTTACTAACATGACCCATCCCCCTCCTTTGGGTACGAGTATAAAGCCTGACACAAGACGTCATTCTAACTTAACCAACAAAGAGATCAGAGCCCTGTCCACTTTGAAAAAGAATGATAGCATAATTATAAGACAGGCGGATAAAGGAGGAAAGGTGGTCATTTTGGATAAGTCCATGTATAGAGAAGAGGCCCTCAGACAGTTGAATGACACTACTACCTATAGAAGATTATCCAGTGATCCAACCAAGCATTTCCAGAGCAGTTTGTCTAGATTGATTGATGAAGGTTTAGCGTTAGGTGTCCTGTCTAACAAGATGGTCGATTATTTGAAAGTAATGAATCCTATAACCCCTTTGTTCCATCACCTCCCAAAAATTCATAAGGAGGATTTTCTCCCTAAGGGGAGGCCAATTGTTGCGGGGATAGGAGGTCTGAATGAGCCCCTGGGGAAATGGTTAGACAATATGTTGCAACCCCTAGTATTGAGACTGCCAGGTTTCCTAAGGGATACAGGCCATTTAATATATCTTCTCACCAATACTCAATGGCATTTAGGTTCGAGGTTATGTACTATGGTCCTTATACTCTTCCATTCCTCACGATTTAGCCATCAAAGCACTGGAATTTCATTTACAGCTTTACACGGATTATGACTTTGATCTGTGTTCTTTCATTATTCTTACTACAGATTATTTGTTAAAACACAATTTTTTTGTTTTTGACAATGTTTTTTATTTGCAGTTGAAGGGCGCCTCTATGGGCGCTCCTTTTTCTCCTACTTTGGCCAACCTGTATATGGGATGGTGGGAGCACCATTTCATTTTTGGGGAGAGAAATAAGTGGCGATCCGCTATTACGAGTTATTACAGATACATAGATGACCTGTTTTTGGTTTGGTCATCATCTCAGGAGGAACTATTGTTGTTTATAGAGTACTGTAATACCAACAATCTTAATCTATCTTTCACTGCCAACATGAGCACTGAGTCTATAGAATTTTTAGACCTTAAGATTACCTGTGATAACGACTCTAAACTACTATTGACCTCTACTTATAGGAAACCCACAGCAGGGAATAATATCCTTCGAGCCTCTAGCTGTCACCCTCGCCACACAGTGAGGTCCATTCCAGTGGGCGAGATGCTCCGCAGTAAACGTAATTGCTCCCGTGTCAGTACTTTTCAAGAAGAATCATCACAAATTGAACATAGGCTGAGGGACAGGGGGTATCCCCCCTGGATGCTCTCTCGAGCAAGACACATAGCCACCAATAAATCTAGGGAATCATTGTATGGCATGAATAGAAAGAATAAAAGCAAGACTCCATTCCATGGGGTCACCTTCAGTACACCTTACACTTTGGAATTTGGAGATATCAGCCGTATTCTTAAAAAGAATCTACCTATTTTAAATGCAGACCCTATCCTTTGGCAATCGGTGGATAAGGGCATTCGTATCGTTAGCAGAAAGTCCCCCAGTTTAGGGAATTTATTATCCCCCAGTTTCTTCAGTTCATCCAACACAGACCATACCACGTGGTTAGCCACATTGGGTTTTTTGCCTTGTGGCTGCCCACGATGTGGCATGTGCAAATTTGTAGATAAAGGTAAACACTTTACATCCACTAGTACTGGAGATAGGTTTACCATGAAGTCTCTTCTCAATTGCAACTCAAGAATGGTAATCTATTTGATTACCTGTTTATACTGTTCCATTCAATATGTAGGTTGTACCACCAGAAAGCTTAAAGTTAGAATATCTGAACATCTACAGGGCTTTGGAAAATCTAACACAACAGGCATCTCTAATGTGGCCAAGCACTTCAATACTTATCACTTAGGAGAGGAGGTTTCCTTAAAAATCAGTGCTATTGAAAAGGTGACTTTGGGCCCTAGAGGGGGTGATATAAGACGCAAACTCTTGGCACGTGAAGCATTTTGGATCTATACTTTAGGCACCCGTTCCCCACAGGGACTTAATCATAGGTGGGACATTTCGTTTGTAACCGATAGATAGTCGTTTACATCAGATCCCATAAATCTTGTTGTCTTTCCCTGCTATATTCGCTTACATATACATAGAAGCTTTCACATTTCTTGCAATTTTCTTATTGATACACGGAAGAATATGTCTTATCAGTAGTTTTTGGGGGGGTTTCTTCTGCCACATCCAGTTTGGTAGTATCTCTATACCAACTTATGCAGGGCATTAGGCTCCCCCACTAACTGTATATCCCTTTAAAGAGTACCATTAACTTGGGATACTCTTTAATCTCTTTAATGTTTTGATTTGCATATTATGCCATACATGGTGTTGATTTTTCTAGTATTCATCTTTTTAGGGATTTACACTGAGGAATGGATCATTCTGACAGTTTAAATAAGGTCGGAACCTTTACAAGGTTTCTTATGGGTTGAGATGCTTATGGTATCTTTAACATTTTCAAGGCTGTTTCGTTATACGTTTTTTAACCTGCTGATCATGTGTAATAACATTATTTATTTACCGTATTAACTTTACTGCCTTCGCCCACCTTGCCCTGCGTATCTCTACTGTCGTGTCCTGTGTTCTCTGCTGTGTGTTGTGGCGTCCCGGCTGCCTGGGCAACCGCTTGGTGTTGCGGTCACGTGATCTGACGTGACGCGCTGCCCCTGGAGCCCTGGTTTCCTCCTATTGGCCAGTGTGCCTGTCAGGTGGAAGGGCTTCCGCCTGGCTGGCTGCGCTCATTGGAGGTTTTCGTGTGCTGCGACCTGGGCGGCTTCCGGGCGGCGGGGGCTGCCGCACGCGCGGTTTGAGGATGCGGCACCGGCGATTGAGACGCACATGGGTGGAAGGTAAGTGGCGCCTTTTCTTGTTATTTATATCTGTGTGTAGATTGTCTCCTTTATCTATGACTAAGGACCCTCCCGCGTCCGAAACGCGTTAGCACGTGAGACTCTGCATTGCCATCAGGGTTCTAATATCTGTTTTTAAGCTGCCTTTTCTTTGATATTAAGATGCTTTTTACTAGTTTTGATTAAAGTATTGTTTTTTAAGGAGTGCTGACCAATCGCATTTTCTGTATCTGGCACGTGTGATGCGTTTCGAGCCTACATGGCTCTTAGTCATACACCATGGTAGTCTGCATGTCCTTGCACATACTTACTTTGGTCCCCCCTGCTGGCATCTAGGGCATCCCATGTAGTCTGCATGTCTTTGCACATACTTACCTTGCTCCCCCTGCTGATATCTAGAGCTTCCCATGTAGTCTGCATATTCTTGCATATACTTACCTTTGTACCTTGGTTGCCATGTCATCTGATTCTACCCACTGTTACACAACTCCTACTTCAGCCACCATGCAGCATATAACTTTAAAACTCTTTGTTTATTAACTTCTTTTGTTTTTTAGTATGAACATTTTTTGTATTTATATGAAAAAAATGTTTTTTCCTAGGGGACCACTCTCGTCCGCGGCACCATCCTTTCTTCAGGGTCTGTAGAGGGAAAGAACCTGAGTTAGTATTTATGGACATGTGTTGTTTGTGTAATGCTTGTGTATTGTTCTGCTTCACTGGCTTGACACCCATTTGCGTCGCTTCCATATCAGGTAGCCCCATCACCGCCTACTCACTCTCTGATGATTCTGTAGTGACTGAGCACAACAAACCAGCAGTTGGTAAACATGTTGTTAACATGCAGCACAACCTGTGTTTCATTTGGGTATTGGCTTACCAGAGTATGTAGGAGCTGTGGTAGTCTCTAAGCCCTACACACCCTCCTCTTCGGCCTGCTCCATGGCACGGTGGTGGTGCTGCTTCAGAAGAGAAAGAGGATGTTGGCAGGGTTCAAGGCCGCTGCCTTACACCTGCACCCTGTCTTCTTGGCCCCACTGGTCGGATCCCTCTCCTCTAGGTGGGCTTGATTCACAGCCAGAACTCCCCAACTGCAAAAAATATTATTTGGTAAAACATGTAACTCATTACCCTGATAGCTCACCTTCTCTGTTGTACATCCACTTACCTAGGAAGTTCTGGCTGTAGAACCTCCACACCCAGGACCACTTTCACCATTTGAGGTCTGACCAGTGCTGCACTATTTGGGTGAGGTAAGTGTAAGGTGACGTCCCCTCGCCACTCACATGGGCTGCCACTTCCTCTGCCAGCGTCCTCTTTTCATGTGTGTTGGGCTTGAAGTCATACCTTTGATCCATGAAAGTCTGCAAACAACAAACAGATGTGCATTGTTAACTTATGTCCTCTGTTTGGTTCTCCTTTAGCTCCACATGCATGCCCCTGCCCCTTTAAATAATTTTCAGGGACATTACAAGTACCCAAGCCTTGTATACACTAGTTTATGCCAATGCTAAGTAATCTAGCTCTCCCATTCCACAATAGTAGCGAATTGCAAGTGCAGCAGCAATTAGGCCAAAAGGCACGACTAACACTCCACTACTACTACTGTCAGATAGGACTCGCTGACCGCAGCCAGCAACAAGGCAAAGCCAGCTCTTCCATCCCAAAATAGTAGCGAAGTGCATAGCAATGTCAAACCTAAAGCACTTAGGCACCCCTGCGTCACATACAAACTTGCCAGAGTTGTCCATGTAACAGTGACAGCAAAGTACTGTAACATTGGAAGGCCAGGCCAGGCCTCCACCATTACTGTGGTGCCATGTGCCTTTGTTTTGTATTTCGTGGTCACCTGCTTGCACCTTGGCAGGAGTGTAATATGCCACACATGCATAGGCAAATGGCATGAAGGTGTGACTTACCATCATCATGTCCTCCTGCTGCTCACAAGTGAACATGGTGGGTGCCATGTTGGACCTATGGATGTCGTCTGTAGGACACATCCCTGCGCCGTGTGCTGAAGTGCTCTGGTGGACCCCAGAAGTGTGCTTGCGTTCATACGCACTAGCCTATAGGTTGCTCATGCCTTTGAGGGGCTGTTTAGTAAACCAAATAGTTTCCAATACAATTACCTACTTAGTTAGGTATATTAGAACACAGCTGAGGGTCAGATTTTCTTGCCACTGCTGACGTAGGACCTCACTATGCTACACCACAGCCCCAAGAGCCAGGAACATAGGCATGGGCATGGAACCAGCAGTGCCTTTCCAAGGTACTGCAGCTGCAGCCCCAGCCCCACGACCCACCGTTCATCCCACAAGCACTCCCCTGCTGATACCCAGACTAACCACCCTGAGCGACTCACCGGCAGCAGTGTAAGGCATCGGCAGCAGAACTCAGAAAACCAGGGCTCCTGGCACAGCCCACCATGGACCAAGCAATGATCAGGACATGGGACTACTATGCGGACCGCAGGACAGACCCCAATGCAGAGCCCCATGCTGAGCCAAAGGGGAGCAGCATTACCACAACCAGGCCTTATCCCTGGCCAGTAGCCTGGAATCCATTTGTTCTGGGCATGGGAGTGGGCATAGTGACTCCCCCTTTAGCCGATTTTTGGGTAAAACCTGCAACAACATTTTTTATTGCACTTTCTTGTGCGCTTATGCTAAAATTAAAAAAGGCACACTCAAAGTGCAGCTTATTTTAGCAAATAATTGGCATGACTCCTATGGAAAGTGAATGGTCCATTCTACTTTTAAAATGTAGTGTAATTATTTTACCTGGTTTTGTACCACTCTTTTTGGAGTAAAAATTGCCGTTCACTTTCATTGTATACCTAGTGGGTTATTTGGTACCAGGTGTAAATAGAAAACAGCTAGATTTTTGGTGAACTGTTTAAAAAAGCCGCTGAATCTACTCCATTGTATATATCTAACCCATCCTTTTTCTATTTGTTAATAAAAACTAATTTTGTGATAGAGATTCTAGATTTTTTAAACAAAACTTTCATAACAATGATCCCAGTGTACCCTACCTTCCACACTGATCTCATTGGTTTATCTACAAAGACCTTCTCTATACAGATGAACAGACCATGGGAGCACTTTCTTTGCAAGCCCTTGACAATGAGCTCTTTATATTAGAGGATCAGTGCATCATTAGGCATAAACACTACCTCAAGTCTCCTGTGAAGAGGACTCACAGCGTTCAGCACATGAATAATAATGATAAAGGGGGCAAGAGAAACAGTTTCAGCAGCCTGAAGGGCAGCCTTTCCAACAGAGCCAGTCTTCACCTCCTACAAATTGCTGGTGTTAGTTCTGGAGTTAATAGGTCACGGAAAGCATTACATAACAGGAAAATAAACATGTCTTTCCCATTAACCCTTGCAAGAACACTCAAGATTTATCGGCTGGTGTACAAGATATTGTATTTTAGGGGAAAAATCAAGAACTGGTTCTCCTAATTAGGATACAGTCAAAATACTATAGTGATTTCTTTGTATAAAGTTCGGCATCATTTTTTATAACTTAGAGAAAGTGTGCTTCAGCCTTTTCAAGCCAGCCTTACTGTAACATGCCCATGGGAATCATAAGGAAAGTTAGATGGACATTTTGCAACAAAAGCATGGTTAGCTTACTGCAGACGTGGGAGTTTAAGATGTTTTTAGTCATTCTTTATATGGTTTTACAAGGACTTAATAGCCCTTTTGAAAATATCGTAGCAACTGCTGATCAATGGAGTTTATTTTCTCAACTATCTAAAACTGGACATTGAAAGCCCTCGAGCCCAATCATCGCAAAGATCCAGTAGAAAAAATACCCTTTGCCGAGTCTAGGTTGCATGGAAATGTTTATGATTGCTGAACAGGAGAATGATGCAATTAGATAGTGGTGCCTGCATTCAACCTCTGAACCATTTATATGCTTCTCACTTATAACAGGAGTTCATATTTCAGAGTCTGTGTTTCAGCCTGTGATAAAACTTTGCTCAACCAAGAAAGATGCACGTCAAGTAACTTGATTGTGGTAATGATGTCGATAACACATTTTTCCAAAATATGCTTGGTATGAGTCCATTAGCCCGATCCTAATCTCACATCTTTCACTTACAGTAATTTTTACAAACCCATGATGCAGCAGAAAGTATTCAGAATCTAAGTTTTGGGGTTTGCTAGGGGCTATGCTTACCCCAGGCATGAGCAGCTGAGCTAGGAGGGGGTGTGTCATGGTGCAGCTTTATGAGTCATGTGCATGCTCTGCTGTGTCCAGAGACAGCTGTGAAACCACTGTGGCTTGCCAAGCTTACTTACACTGAGAGTACCAAGAGACAGAGGGGTTGGTACACCACTTTATTGTGTGGTGAGGAATGTAATTGAAAGGAGGGCAACATTTGGAGCTCTGCAGGAAATGGAGGAGAGGCACATGGGTCGGCCATTGGGTAAGTAGTTTGCTGCCTTAATGCCATTGTCTGGACTGTCCCTTTAAAATTGGGAATAGTGGGGGAGATTCTCTGTACCATTTGGATCAACTGTGAGGGTTGCATGCTTCAGGGAGACATGCCTATAAACTCCACATATAGATAGTAGCCTTTAAAGTGCCTTATAGCGGCAGATTAAAAATATTTTTTTTTCTAAAAAGTAGTCCCACACATAAATCTTTACAAGCCTTCCCCTCTCTCTAGCTGGTAAATACTGCCCCCAGATACTAGGCTGAAGGTACCATGATTGGAGAGCTAGCCTGGCTAATAAGGGAAAGAGGAACTGACATTTCTATTGGCTGCTACAATTTATTTTATCAGCTGAATCATGGTTAGCGGCCAGATGTCAACATTGCTTAGGTACAGACTTTTATTTTTTACTGTATATACCTTGATAATGTACAGTAAAAAGCACTTGCTAGAGGTAAGAGTTTCATATTTACACCGTGTAGACTGTGATGCAATTAAATAATTGAGTAATAGGGGAACCTAGCATTTACTTGAAGCTATTTCCTTATGATAATGATTTAGATGAGAAATCCGGGAAAATTCCCCTGTGCTGTGTTGTATGGACACATGTTGGTAATCCTTCCTTTATTTGTATAGTGAAAAATGTAACGAGGTTCAAGTGTTTGCAGAGAAGCCTAAGAAAACATTGTTAATAATAATCTGATCTTCAGACTTTTTATGGCAGGCTTTGCATATTTTTACTCGCTACCAAGGATAGAACTGTCATATAAAAATAATCACATATATTGTTTTCTCCAGAACAATGAGGCTGAGCTGTATGAAGGAACATAGAATGGTGGAATTACATTTCTGAAATGCCACTTTGTAAGGCAGATGGTACAATGCAATCAAATGCAAATAAAATCAGAAGTGTGAAGGTTAACATGTTGGTAATTTCGGAATGTTTCTTCTAAACATTCCACCTGATTAAACTGGAGATTAAAAGAAGATATACACAATGCATATGTCATCTTTTTCGTGTTACCTTGCATATGCAATTTACATGTGGAGCTGTATTAAATGCCCCTATACACATTCAAATTAAATTATTAAGCGTTCTGTATATTCTATATAATGCATGATGTATGTACAGCGTGAGTGTGCAATTTTCTTTGTACAGGATGTTTATACAGTATGTGGCTTATATGTGGTTGTACATACTGCATACTGTGTACAAGTGTATTGTGTTTGTTTTTACTTTGTTCTGATACATCTGTTGCAGAGACTACCAACAGTTATTCATCAAGTACAATTTTATATGTATCGAGGGCTGCCTGGGGGGTACATAATGGTTGTCAGTTACCTAAAACTGTGTTACAATGCATAAAACAACCATTCAAAGTTCATAAAGTTTGGGTCCCCGTTTAGGTCAGTGTTGCATTTATTATGAAAACCAGGCTTGGATAAAGTACAGTATAGATAGCATCTGCTTGGGGTACAGACCAGTCTGCGGCCTTGCAAAGTACCACCTGATTAGACCTTAAGTACCGTCAGGGCCGGATTATGAGGGGGGCGCAAGGGGAGCGAGCCCCGGGGCCTCCACAACTTGCCCTGCAAAGGGGGTCTCCACCAACCTTTGGGTTATGATCTTGTCCAGGAGGCTTTTCAGTCTTTGGGCTGATGGGCCCCGGGGCCAGCAACAAAGCTATCGGCGGCAGTGGGGTCCCCCCGCGTCTGGGCAGCCAAAGTCACTACAGGGCAGGACGGTGAGTCTAGAGCAGCAAAGCCGCCATCAGCAACGCCACAGTGATGGGTGTGTGCAGAGCTTTTACTCAATCTGAGGTTCCAGTAAGCAGATGGTTGCCAGACAACCACCAATCAGTTAATTGGCTGGACTATAATTTAAAGGAAAAAAATACTGTATCTTGTACCACTGGTTGGGAACCCCTTATCTGTTGCATATAATTTGTTACTTGTGAATTTTGAATGCGCAGATATGTTTATATTAGATGGTGTGGTTTTAATTTTCTATTTTTATTGAAGCCAAACTCAGGTATGGGGACAGCTCAAGTGAGTTAGGAAATATATAACATAGGACAGAACTTTGTGACTACTACACAGAAGTTAAGAAATATTTTTTCGAAAGCAAAACACATATAAATCATTAAAAGCTCATGAACATTTTTTCCTTGAACCTAAAAGGATCCAAATAGTACAGCTCTGCCTTCTGGCATTACAATATGTGATGTCCTGCTTTGTAAAACGTCTCAATTCACCCAGGACTCCCCTTGAGCCGATGATTCCATGGTGCATGAGTGCCCCCCCGTGTTTCTTGCAACCCCCTCATATGCTGCACGCCCCCTGCAAGGCATATATATATATATATATATATTTTAAGAGCCTCTCTCATCTTTTATTCAAAAATTTAATTTGGCGACATGTTACAACCTAACACAAACTTGGAAAATCAATTTATTGTAATTTAAAAGAAATCTTTGTCTGTTTTTGTAATATATCAGTTCAACATGTGAGGAGCAGAATTTTTCCAAAAAAGGTAGAAGTCTTTTGTTTCATACATTTGTCCAAGACCTCTCTACCACATCCTCAAACAGTCCTCAAAAACTACTGTAGTTCTTTCATATAGAACTGCTCCTTCACAATACTCAATCAGATGCAGGGAATTTAAAAACAAAAATTAGAAGGAATGTGTTTGCATTTTTGTTTGTGTAGCATTGGAAAGTCTCAGTTCACATGATTTAAGTTACAGGTGGCAGTGAACCGCAAAATGTTAAGTCCCTGACCAGGCACATACCAACTTCCTTCCACCAAATAACTTTTGCGAACTGTGTAAAATTAACCATTTCCAAGCAGCAAAAAATCTCAGATTATATGTAAATATTGTAATTAATTTAAGCAATGCCACTTTCGTTGCTTCAATTTCTATCTCGTAGCTGAGATGGGAAGAGCATGCCATGATGCAGCTTTATGCACCTTGGGCATGATCTGCCTTAGTCAGAGCAAACTTTGGGACCACTGTGGCCTGCAATGCTCACTTGTGCTCAGAGCACCAAGAGACAGAGTGGCTGTTAAACCACTTTGTTGTGTGATTCTGGAGGAATGAAACTGAAAGGAGGGACAAACTTTTCAGCCCTGATACAGCTTTGACAGACAGAAAACAAGAGGATAGGCACATGGGCCAGGCATCAAGTAAGCTGCTTGCTGCCTGATTATTGTTGTTGGGTTTAAAGTTTACATTTGCAGTTGGGATAAGTCCTGTTAAACATACACTTGCGTCATTCTGTAAACTAAAAAACACAGAATAAAATCATACATTGAAAAAACTTTAGGCTATAATGCATAACATCATGTGTAGCTCTTGTTACAATTGTAACACTCAGTCTTAGCCTGTCTGTTTCAAGGTGTTACATAGGAAAAGCTAGCCAGCTCTCTGTTGTGTAAGAGGATTACTCATCTCTGCTTGATACATTCACATCAGGACGGAGAAATGGTATAAGCCTCTCAGCCCTATTGTCAGTGCAAGTAGTGATGCTGTCTTTGAATAGTTTCAAGAAAAATATTTCTATTTTTTTAACAGGACTTCATATTTTACATTTTTAGTTGACTATTACATGGAGGAGGAGACTGGTTTCTGAGTTGTTATGTACAATATATGTTTTCATAAATTATTTTAATCAGGTGAATTATTTATACATGCTGCACAAATTATTGAAGCACATTCTAATTTATAGTATTTCTTTCATAACAATGTTGATACTTATTTCACTCATTCGTCTGTCATTATGTCAAGACATTGAAATAGAATTTCTGGTTTGTCAAACCTGACAAAAATTGCTACAGAACGCAAGCATTGCTGTTAATTAGAGCAAGAATTGAGTAGGCATATGGCAAGTTTTAGAAAAGAATTATCCACTGAGAAATGTATAAATAAGATGTTATGCATTCACGGTCAAGTTCAGTGAAGTACAACGGTATTCCAACAGTCATTTGCTCTATTTTCTTCTAATTCATTATTATATGAAGGTAATACTGCATGAACTAAAGACGTTATATGCTAAGGTGTAACTTTTCTTTCTATTATGTAAGTGACAGGATAGTCATGTTTCCATTGAAGGTGTAGGTTGCTTGTTTTAGAAGCCGCCCTCCCTTGGACCCCTTACCAGTCCACAGATGGTGGAAAAACTGTAGGTCCACCAGGTAGGGGGCCTCTCCCTGGATGGGGGGCTGGGATGGGGGGCTTGATGCAGGGAGCCATTATTGTGGCTGCCCTACTAGTGTCTGCAGTGAAGGGGGACACATCACTCTGCCACTTTCCCTGGCATCCCAACAGGCTAATGTCCCCAGGGTGGGAAGGATTTTTTTATCTGTTGTTGAGATGGTAAGGGGTTAAAGGGATCCCTGTACCATTTCAAACCTTGTAGTGGCTGGAGCTATTTATTCAGCATTTGTGAGTACCAAAAACTGGATACTGGGGGCTATCTGGCCAGAAGGATTCCAAGCCTGATCGTCCCTGCCTTAATTACAAAAGGGCAACATTCATATTCAGACGTGGAACCAATGACAGGGCAGTGTAATCGCAATGAGCAGTAAATGGCAGGGGGCACAGTGACCATTGCAGTTTGGGAGTACAACAGAGGCAGAACCCTGTAGAACTTGTAAAACCCTGAGATCTTAGCCCCGTCACTGAAAAATCTGCCATCCAAATTATAGATAAAATCGATTCTCTAAAATCTCAGGTGGTAAAATACAACCAACTTCCCCAATAACTGTGCCATCTTCTCTAAGGAAGCTAAGGTGAAGCAGATTGAAAGGAATTATTAAGCAAGAACATGTCTTTATGCAGGCATAAATATGTATTTAAATTTAAATGCATATTCTATGAATAAGCAATGCATGTGTATGTTATAGTGTGTCAGTAAAATACTCACGTTAAAGTGATTCTGACCGGCACCATGTTTGGTGGAGGTACATATAAAGTTAATAGGAAAGGATTGGATCTCCAACTGGAGAATTTGTGGTTGTTCAAATATTTATATAGACTGATATACCTTTCTGACGGGAGGCCGATTCATTAATAGCGCCAGGTAGAGACAGATGAGCGACTGTAGCGTGATTTTTTCAGCGCCAGCCAGTATTCGCTGTGCATGGCCGGCATTAGCTTGATGACAGCGACTCAGTCGGTGTGCGGTAATGTTGAATGCGGGCTGGGGGGTCGCTGTTTCACAGGTCCAGCGTTGTATGTGAGCGCCTGACAACGAATGGCCAGAGCGAATGGCTAGCTTCATATTCATCAACAAATCACGCTCCGAATGTGCTGTCGCTGTCCATTCCTTGTTTAAACCCCAGAGCGCTGGCGGCGATGTGTATTAACTAGTTTTTAACCCCTAAACAACCATATTTTTTAAATGTAACATTATACATGTTTTTAGAATCATTTTGTAATATGAATACATTAATCTCAGACCTGTTAGATCAATTCTGCACATATTTTTTTTAATTTTTTTTTTGACTTAAAAATAAATCCTAACATTGCAGAAGTGTTCTCCGATTTTTTGACATTAAAAAAAAAAATAATACCAATTAATTAGGAATAATTATAGATTGCTCCATTGAAATGCATTGGACATCGCCAGGGAGCGACAGCTCATACCTGTCGCTGTGAGGGAATTTGCAGCGGCGCTGTTCGGTCCAGGCGGCTTCATGATGAATGCCGCGCTAGCCGTCGCTCTCGCCGGCGCTAGCCTCATTTTGCTTGATAAATGCGTCATTGTGACCGCCGCCGGGCGTACTTGAGTCGGTAGTCGCCGTTAGCTGCCGCTACCTGGCGCTCGTCAGACACTACCTGGCGCTATCGCTTGATGAATAAGGGCCTTAATGTCTGAATGGCAGCCATATGCTAATTAATTCAGTTACAGGCTAGACTGTCACGTAATGGCAGTTAGGTTGAAGTGCTTTCACATTTATTGCAGTTATTATAACTGAGGCTGACTCAGCATTGGGGTTGCTAAGGTCCCAATGCTGAGCTGTGTGTACGGTATTTTAGCTGGAAAGCATCACAGGGTAGGAGTAGAGCGGCCAGGGAGGAAAACGACTGACCTTAATAGGGTTCATGTTGTTTTGAATAGCAAAGGCTTTTGTAAAAATAAAAGCACTGGGAAGAAATTCTCCTTTTCTGGGTATAGGATCACTTTACCTATCCAGATGAGACTCTGAGACTATTAAATAAATACTTACCTCTTCTAACTCACATGGAGTGGGCATGTTCCCTATGCTGCCAGGGGTGGGACAGACAAGGAATCCTGGGGAAAAGGCACATTGCCTGACTTGATGTCAGAAACGTGAGAAGTGTAGGACCTAGGCACAGCAGCTGTGGGAAAGAAGAGGTAAGCATTTATTTTTTTATTTTAGCCTTTCCCACTTAATGTAGGCTTTTACAAAACTCCCTAACAATGAGGGGTGTGCTAACTATTTAGAGAAGCAAGTTTAACCTATTAAGTGCGCACTTACCTAGAGATTTTGCTACCCTCTGTTGCCAGGCCATTTTCCCCATTTTGTCATGTGTTCTTAATAGAGTATTCTTAATTTTTGGGAGTGAAATATATGCAAAAAAAAATCTATTTTATAAAATCCTATTGTGTATAAAAGCCCCACCCCGCTTGGTTACAACGATACCACATATGTAGACATATGTAGATACTCTTTCCTGTTGACAGACTCCCCCAAAATGAAAAAACACTTTCAGAGATAAAATACAACTGTTATGCGGACCTTGCAGTTTAAAAAAACAACCTGTTACATTTGAATTCCCTCCACATCAAGCTTTCTAGGCATATCAGGCTTGCTGATGTAGGCACAATTTTCTGGAAATAATCCATTGATTAATTTTTGTGGTTGCACAGGGTTTCCTTAAAAAGGAATAAAAAAGCAGAACCAAAGCCATATCTTGCTAAAAAAAAAACAATATACAAATAAGAAAAAAACAAGTAAAATCTGAAATGGCTCCTGAACATAACAGTACTATACTACATGCATCGATACTGTCAAGGGAAGAGTTGCCAAACACCCCAAAGTAAACATGCACAAAAGGGTAATGTTGCTTAAAAATTTCAGTTCTGCAGACAATTTGCGCTCCTTGCACTTTTTCAACCAATACAACCATTTACATTGGACCCCCCCCCCCCCCCACAAATCATATATTCCCAGAAAGTGCACACCTTTAAAGGTAAAAACCTTTAAAAATAAAGAAAATGGTGTGGGGTTCCAGCATAACCAGTCCAGACACCAGCTATGTGGGCTTGTTTACCAGGGAGCAGAAGCAAAGCTATGTAGCCAGCCCTGAGGAGAGGTTTAAGGACCCCTGCTGTTGCTGTAGATGAATCATCACTCTTGTCCCTAAACTGAAATCTTTTTGAAAACAGACCTTCTCCCATGATAGGATGTATAAAATATTTTTTGCAATGAAGGTATACGGTGCTATTGCTTTTGTTCTATAAAATGTAACAGATACAACCCATATCTACAATAGAATTATAAAGTAGAAGAAAATGAGTAATGTGCTGCATTAAATACTACTGTGATTTGCTTGACCAGTAATTGATTATAAAAGGTTAATCATAGGAAAAAACATATATGACTGTTCAGAAATGTGAGTTTATAGAATTTGTGGTGCGGCAGAATGGAATAGTAGTGAAAGGTTTTGCAGCACTTAAAGTTATACTAAAGGCAAGCTCGATTGTTGTCCCATTGTCTCTGGCTACAGGTTGCATTGTCCTTAAATTGGACCAACATCTTCCCCTGATCGGCCCAGGAATCTATAAGATTCCCGGACCGATCAGTTCCTTGACTGCGGGGCACCGCTGTGTGAAACCCCCCCAGATCCCCGAAAATCCTACCCGATCCTCGTTCCAGCAGTGCATGCACGGGCCGCCGCTGCCTCCCGCACATCCCTCTAGCAGGGCGCACACCTGCGCCGGCCGTTTGTGAATGGTCGGCGCGGGCACACTCCCTGTAAGAGGGACGCGCGGGAGGCGGCGGCGGCCCGGGCTCAGCTTGTCCGGCGCTGCCTCTCCTTGTCCATCGGCGGCGATTGCACGAGCGATTCACGTGGGAGCGGGGTCAGGTGAGTTTTCGGGGCTTTCTGGGGGTTTCACACAGCCAGCTCGGGGTGCCCCGCGGAAGTGGACCAACACCCAGGATAGTCAAAATCCTGGGTGTTGGTCCACTTTAACTTAAATCCATTTTCAAAAAGACCCCATAGTTCCTAAGTTATCTTTAAAATTATTAGAGCATTGGAGATGCAGTGGATGTGGCAACAGAGGTGTGATGCAAGCACACTGTGATGAGTGTGAAAGGAGAGATCCGGTTTTCATGGTTGCAGAGAGAGGCAGGACATTTGGGCAGGGAGTGGGGAGTGTTTCTGTTCTTGGTCCACTGAAGGTTGATTGATGAACCAGGTCAGTGGGGGACTGAAAGCTGAATGAGGAAGTGTTTTTCTTAACTAAGGAGACAGAGGAGGAGGAAGCACAATGCTCGAGCCACTCAATGAAAGGTAAGCTACTGATATTTATTTTTTTCATCTTTTGACTTGCCAACCACTTTAAAGTCTAGAACAATGTTCTAGTTTTTTTCTCTTTTTTGAAATTGAAACTATATTGCCAAAGTAATTATAAATTAAAGTATTACCTTGTGTTGTTCTGTCATTTGTGATGGGAGCAGCAGAGCTGGGTGATGAAGCACACTGTATGCATTGCACTGAAGTCAGGTGAGATTGATTATAGCCTATCAACCTGACACAAGCATCAAAATTGTATTGGTTGTCAGGATAAGGAGGAAGGCACAGAAGGAAGAGGAAGATGAAATTCCCCTTCCTTTCTGTAACCAGACAGCATGGGATTGACACTGCATCAAGTGAGTAGCCAGGAAAATTATTTTAATGTTTGACTAGCAAATCGCCTTAAGATACATTTAGTTTAGTGTGCGGATCCAGAGGGGTCTTGTACTGTAGATCAGCATAAGAAATTGTGCCTGATTTACTAAGTGCTCAAACACAAGCAGATAACGCAACTGGCTAGCTGTCCTGTTCAAGCTTGAAGAATAAAGTGGAACAAAACCCACTAGCAGTCAATCTGGAATCTAAAAGATTCCAGGGCAGGCCCGCTGACTTTCCCCTGGAGCATCCCAAATCGAGATGCCCTGCTTTGTGAACCCCCCAGGGTGCTGGTAATAACTTGCCTTTCCCCAGTTCAAATGGGCATGCGCAGGCTTTCATCCAATCAGAGCCGTTTGCCATTGTCTTTTACAGCTAATGCAGTACTAAGAACAAGAGGATAGGACTAACAGCCAATGGCGGTGGGTTACACTTCTTCTACACTTTAGACACATCTTTATTTTTATGTTGATGATTTAGAAATTTTAATGATAAGTGACCAGGTTGTGCTAATATACAAAAGAGAATTATAACTGGACCCTTCAGTCACCAGATAAACTATTATCTCTTTAAAGCAGCCAGCTATATAGAAAGAAGCTGTCTGTTAAGCTACAGTAACTGCTTTATGACAAATTTCATAGAATGTTTTTCCTGGTAGGAGTAACATATTAAATAAATCACTATCAAAAAAACCTTTTCAAAGTCAAATCATTTGGTTTGCAGTTGCGTCAAAAATCTTCACTAAGTTTCTAAATACATTTAAGAAACATCAAAAGTCACCTGGTTTACAGTATGGGAGCACAATGGATACAAAGGTAGCCCTTTAAAGTGAGTTTTTTTTATGGAACTTGTTTAAGCTTTTTTTTCCAGTGACTTTTTCCATTTGCCTAAGGCATCTTCATAGTTCCTTGGAGAATACAAAAGCTCTGATGTTCTTAAACTGCTACTTTATTACAGTGAAAGTTAAAAGACCACTGGGTAAAATATTTTTAACAATATAGTTGTTTTTCCTTCAAGGGTTTTAATTTGGATAGACTACTGAGATACTGGCTCTGAAGGCATTCAAACATTACTCGTGCTGAGCTATTTTTTATTTTTCTTTTAGTTTCAAAATCAGACAGCACTTTCAGATATTGTTCTTTTAGCAGCATGATTGTTAGCTTCTGGCAAGCAACACTTATAGGATTTAAACGCTAGGATTCAGTGTGCAGTTACTTTGGCTTATATTCCATTAAATAGTAGTTTTTTTTAAGTAACATTTAAATGAAATGTAAACAGTTATATATAATCAACGCTTCAACTGCATCTCCTTTAATTCCAGGTTGTCATGTAAGGTGGCGGTCAATTTTACAGATTTGATGTTAATTAGAAAAAAAAAGATTTTTTTAGGACCCCTAGCATTTGGTTAAAGATTCAAATTTCACTTGATATCAGTTCATTACATTATCTTGCTATTGTAACCTATTTCCTGAAAGACTTCTTTTACATACTGCCACCAGCTGGCCTCCTATAGACGTACACCATAGCTAACTAGATATCAGGGTTGATTCAGAGCCTTCTATGTTCCATCTCGTTTTTTGTGTCTAAGTGTGAACACTACACATAGCTTTCATTAAGTATACGTGTGTTCGCATGATTCAGAGCCTCCATTGGGTGAGTGTCATACTAGTTTTGTAGCCGCCTAAGCTATCGAGAATGCTGTATGGATCTCTGGCCCTATAGCTCTCTAGCTCACGTATATGTTGATGTGAAACACTTGTCTCCCTGCATTTTCCTAGCATTTTTCCATGTACCTTGAAATGAAATGTTTCAGTGTTAAAGTGGACCAACACCCAGGATTTTGACTATCCTGGGTTTTGGTCCACTTCAGGGGGGCACCCCGATTAAGGGTGCCCCGCTGTTTGAAACCCCCCAGAAAGCCCCCAAAACTCACCTCACTACGCTCCCACGTGGCCGCGCTGACCAATCACCGCCGACAGACAAGCGAGTGACCTCCCGCGCCCCTCTGACAGTGCGCGCGCCCACGTCGGCCATTCACACGTCTTGAGGGGCGCGCGGGAGGCCGCCGCCGGTGAGCTAAGTTTTGGGGGGTTTTGGGGGGGTCCCTCACCACTCGACATCCCGATCTCGGATGTCCCGCGGTGAGGGAGGTGATCGGCCCGGGAATCTTATAGATTCCCGGGCCGATCACCCCTGGGTGACGGTCCACTTTAACACCTTCTCACTGGGACCTGCCACACCTCTTGGTGCGAATCTGTATAAGAAAACAAAAACAATAGTTAGTGAATGTGTTTGAGATATTTTTTGGCTCCTCTTTTGTGTGTGGTACATCAGCTAACTTCCTCTTATTGGGGAATGGGTCACCTCCATCTCCTTGCTGCTCACTCGCGGGGACATTTTGGCCATCTAGAAGGAAATGTCACAAAATTATACATTGCAACACGTGTGCGTGTGTTTAGTCTTTGCCCTCCTGTGTGTGTTTGTGTGTGATGCTCATATCTGAGTCCTCCTGTCCTCCCACATCCTAAGACTCTCTGCCTCCTTCTCTGCAGGTTGGTGCAGGTGAGGAGCTGGAGGTCATTGGTACTTGTCTGCCACCATCTCCATGTCCACCAGATCTTGCCAGCCTTGGCTGGCCTCTTTGCCTCTGGGTGGGCCGCACTCTTGTGTGACATTCTGACATGGGAAGAGAATACCATTCTTTTAAACACAGGCCTGCCTAATGTGATTTCAGTAGTGAATTTGTTGGCAAGACTTGTCACTTACTTGGAAAGTGTTTCCTGAAAAACCTCCTCACCCGGGGCTTTTTCCTCAATTTCAGGTCCGACCAATGCTGGATGATCTGTGTGAACGTATAGGTTCTCCCAGCATTTATTCTTTGTTATAGGGATAAAATGGTTAAAGAGTATCATTTTAATGGTAAAACATTATTTTTTCTTGCTTTAAAGGGTGCCCTGTAATCTCCTCTTTGGGGGTACTCAGTTGTAATTGCTTGTTTCTAGGGGTACTTGGCATAAAAAGGTTGAGGACACTGCCCTAGTCCTTGCTTTAGTCTCTGCAGCTGATGATAATCCTCTGGTCCACCTGTCTTCTCCCCCCAACCCTTGCTGCCTTCTCTGCTGCTGCTTTTTCATCATTGCTGCCAATTATCTTCTGATGCTCATCGCCCTCTCCACTACCACCAACAGGGTCCGCCACTACTGCCGATCATGATTTGGTCCTCACCACTATCTAAGCTGCCACCGGTTGCCCTGGAATTTTCCCCACTTACTCCATTACTGCTAATCATCTTTTGGTGTTAAGACCAAAAATGAGCAAGACTGCATATAGGCCCTCCGAATAATCATTTTGCAGGCAATTTGAGCCTGAGTGGGTCCTTACAGAGACCAGGGTCCCCGGCACTTTCCCTGGTACACTCCGATTGCTGGTGCCAGCCCTGATCGAGATCACATGAACTTCTTCCATTGCTCCTTACCAAACATAGTCTGTTTTTGCCACTTAGCCACACTGTCATGTGGTTTTATCAAGGCTACACAGCTGTTTCGTCCCAATCCCTTAAGTTCACTTTACATTATGCATGCGGAAATGCTTTCACTATTAAATGTATACTTGATTTTTAAGTGATCGCCTATCTCAACAATCCAAGTTTTTTTTCTGACCGCATTCCTTCCTTGAAGATTATGTTTCCGCATTGGACAGTTCTTAACCCAATTTTAGTAATTACAGCTATATCCTTAGATGTTTTACCTTCGTCATGCATGCTAAAAATGTGCCCTTTCTGAAACATATTAACATATTTTCAAGGACCACAGGATTTGTCTTTTGACCTAATTGTTTATCAAATGAGAAGCTACTACTACATCAGTTTAAAACATGTTACCAGCATGATCACCCATTTAGAATACAAGGCTCACCAGCTAGCAGGTCCAGGTTAGTTGATAACACCAAATCTCCACCGCTATATTCACCTCTAGACTAGCCTCCAATTGCCAGGATGCAAGCAGGCCTCTCCGGACCCTGTTACCCCTAGGTTTTACAATGCGCAAACAAGAGTAGCAAGAAAACAATGCCCGCACAACACCCAAGCAGTAGCTATCACAGGCAATAATGACTGGGGCTGGGGCAGTTTTATTGGAGGAAGTGTGCAGGGATTGGCTGAGATGGGCACGGCCGATTGGCCCACAATAACCAAAGGGCTGACAGATCAATACTAGCTCAGGACTAGGTAGCCCTGGTATTCCTGGGGCAAACTGACCCATTTGAATAAACCTCCAGCTGCTGCGCTGCCTGCAGCTCCACCAGAGGGCATAAAGTAAGTGTGTGCCCATGCATGTGCACACATGTGTTGAGAGGCTGGGGATGCGAGGGTAGGAATCAGTGAGACGTGTCACTTGAGCTAACGCCGCTTGACACGCCGACCAATGCACCACCCAAGGCACCGCTGGAGCGAGGTGAGTGGACCATCATTACACAGTAATTATCCAGCAGGAGGCTATTTGTTTAGTGAAATCTGAGTGGTCACCTTTTGTGGCCAGGCAGTAACTTCCCATCCACTCCTTCAGTCTTAACTACTCGGAATGCAGCCTGCCTTTACATATTTTTTGAAAACACTAGATTTAGTTTCTCTGTATAGCCTTTTACTGATTTATTCATATTCATTGTCTTGGTCTTTTTCAACTCTACAGCAAAGAAAACTAGAGTAGACTGAAGATGCACACAGATGTAACAACGTTGCTTTGTTAGTAAGTAAGTTAGTAAGCTTCCTTGTATTTTCTTTAGCGGATAATAGAACAATCTACAACAGCACAATAACAATCAATAAAACAAATTTACAATATTAATAGAGTAAGTTTTTTTTTTTAGAGAATTCAGTCTTTTAGAAGCTTAATGTCTGCATAGATAGGACCCTAAATCCTCAACCAGGTGGGAGTTCATTGAAAGAAAAAATGGCCCTGGATAACTTATGATTCTAGCTCTAAAGATTTGGTCATGTTCTTGTCAAAGTTCTGGATGGTAGACAGGGGCAACTAATTTATAGATTATGGTAATGTTCTTGTCCCATTTAAGTTATAAGTAGATATGTCAAGAAGCGTGTTCCTCAAAGACAGGCCACCATTCTATTAAAGCAGGCCTGAATATATTAATTGATGTGGAGGCTGATCCAACAGTGCATGTGCGGCCTCTCCTCCAGTCACCATGGTCAGATCCCGTCCATTCATCTAAGCTTTCATGTAAGGAAAGTGGATCTGAGTGCACAGGTGGACGCATACCACACTATCATCCAATAAGGAGTATGCCTTCCAAAGAAAATACGAATTGGGTGGCGCTCACAAACATCCAGATAGAGAGCGCCACTGCTCCCGCATGCACTTTTGTACCAGGAAAGAAGGTAACTTTATGGGCAACCTGGGGATTTCAATACAGTGGCCCATCCCAATTTGGGATGCTCTGGGGTATAAAGAAATTAAAATCCCAGTAATATAATACATTACTAAGATCTGGGTTGGGATTCACTTTAATAACACTACAAAAAATGTAAACTTACATTAAAAAAAAAAACTTCTAGCAGAATTGACAATACATTTGCACTAAGCAGCAAAAACGCTAAAGTGTAAAAATAACAGCACATGTGCTAAAACACAGGCAGAAACACTAACACATTTAAAGAAGGCCGCAACACAGCAAAAAAATCTTTAAAAAAATTTGAAAAATACATACCTTCAAAATCTGCCCATTCACCATGGGGTCCACATGCTGCTTCTTCCTCATAGGCAGATCGTCCTCTGAGGATGAGGAGCTTGAGGAAAATTGTGAGAAGCGGTACTTGGCATGAGCCATCGTTTTGCACAGGAAAACCAGAAGTGCATAAAGCAAAATTGAAAGCAAGACATTTTAACCCAACGCAAGGTACGAACGCTTTGGAGTGCCCGAGACCAGAGTGCCCAAGACTACCCTACATCTAACAAGAGAACAATGCCACAGTGAATGCTAGGTGGTGTCCCCATGTCATAGCGCCCAAGGCTACGCAACATCTAACAAGAGGACGACGCTGCAGCGAGCGAGAGGTAGCACCAGATCAGTGCATCTGGCACTTGCCACTCCATACCATATTTAAAAAACTACACACACAGTGTCGGTGCTCAAAATCTGGGCGCTCTAGCATAGAGCGCCAGACGCTGTGTGATCAAAGTCTGTTTCTGAACACATATACACCAGTACCAAAGCGAAAGCACATGGAATGAAATTGTTTGAACACTGTGACAATGACCTGCACATACAATTCTGCAAAAAAAATTAAAAAAATTTCAATTGAAACCCAATTGAAATGTGTTGCAGAGCTCCTGAACCTAGAGCACTGACGCTATACACTGAGCCGCCTCTAGTAATACATTCGATGCTACATGGTGCTTTTAGAGGTGCTCACCAGATTTGCTTTCTTAAATGTGGTTTCAGATACATCGCCCAGCATTCACCCACTGCTGCGTGCTGCTATGCAGCATTACCTGGCTCTAGCCTTTCTTAAATAACCCCCTTAGGCTTTTTGAATTTTTGTCTATAGATCAGGATTAACTTGATCAAGTGATGATAAGAGAGACTAATTGCCGCTTGTGACACCCTTTTTGCATTCTGGGAGTATATATGTAGGTTAAGGTCGCCAAGATGATAAGGTTTCTGGATATTAGGGTTGATTCAGAGACAGATACGCATGGACTTTCGCATGTGTCTGTGTATTTTTTTTTTTACTGTTTGGCTTGTTTTTTGGTTTTTACGTTACTTTTCCCATGCGTATGTTCGTTCCCGCTAACGCGTATCTGCGATTTGATGGACGGAACGACATCTGATCATTTGCGTTAGTTCGGATAACTTACGGATCTAAATCGGATAATTTGCGTTAGTTCAGATAAGTTACGTTATTGGGATAGGCTTGCATCTGATTCTGAGACCTGATTGCTGATGGTCCACCACCCTATAAAAGGGTTTCATTTACGCTCCACTTACGGGACCATTTTTGCCTCAGATTGCTATTGTTGAACATGTTTTGCGGCTATGTGGAGGAGTATGAGCGCCTTCAGCTCAAAGGCATTGCATGTATCACACACACATTCTAAGTGTAATTTGCTTACTGTTGAATCAGACATTAGAAGTGAGCCTATTTTCTCTACAGCCTCACATTCCCAGCAGTGGCAGGCCCCAGACCGTAGGGTGGTCCCCCAAGCAGAGGTCGCCCACCACTGAAGTAAGTTGTAATGTAAATATTTTGAGTATGTGTAAAATAACATCATCACCAATCAACCTAAATCCATTTTCAATGTCCTTAGCATAATGACATATGGCCTCATGAGTTAGCTTGCAACCTAATAATCATTCCATCCACGGAGTTTCGGTTGGTGGGCGAGATGCAGGAGCTGCGCGATTCGTTGGGGACCACAAATGAAGAATAATTATCTGGGGCCTGCCTTTGCTTTGTATATAGTTTTATTGTTTTAAAATGTTTAAAAAACTCTTAATATTTATAAAGTTTTTAACATTTTAACAAAAAAAAAATATTTTGTACTTGCAAACATTTGCAAACCTTTATAAAAAAAAGGCAACAAAAATTGCCAGTTGCTATTAAAAAAAACTAACCTAAAACTTGTTTCTGTGTCATTTTCTGTTCAAAATACATTCATTAAGGGTTGGTTACAGCAAACCTTGGAACAACCCAAAATTTAAAATTGAAGATTATCCAGACCGTGATGTGATTGAGGTAAGCATTAGGTGCGCAACATGAAGAAGAATTAAACCTCAATGTGATTTAGGTAAGCATTAGGTGCGGTAAATGGAAGAATATACAGGCCGCGATGTGATTTAGGTAAGCATTAGGTGCGGAAAATGGAAGAATATACAGACCGCGATGTGTTTAAGCTAAGCATTGTAGCAGAAGTGAGTGAACAAAATATGTAGACGAGCACATTAATGAGTTAATTTTGTTGTGCGCAGGCATAAGGTCCTAACGATTTTCGTCTGGGCGTTTATTTATAGAAAAAGAAATTCAGAATCTAACGGGAAACGTAAATCAAGGCGACGTTGGAAAAAGACCTAAAGCGAAAGCCTACATTGTTTCATGAGTAACATAAACGGAAAACGAAAGCTGAAAAATGACATTCTCGTTGGCATACGAACGGACAAAAACTTTACTGAAGGCTTGCAATGCATGCTTAGAATCACTCGTACACTCATACAAAAGCGGGAAAAAAATAAAAAAAAAACAGATTGACACAAAAACGAAAGTCTTTTTATGTCTCTCTGAATCAACCCTATTGTCTTGTCTGGAGTAGGACCTACCTAGGATATTGGAACCCAGACACCAGTTGTTATTTATAAATAAACACATCAAAAGAATTGTGAAAACTTCACAAAGTAAAAGCAAAGATAACATATACATATCTGACACTTTTTTTTTTTTATCAATGCATGGCATTTGCGTCTCTAATTCTACATCTAGACCACCCATCCCCCCATTATTTTTGTGAAATTGTTCAGTCTTGTCTTGTCTTGTTGAGGATACATGGATGCTTGTTTAATGTTTGTCTAATTAAAATTACTTTGCAGGGAAATATGTTCATACCGGAGTCAATCCAGTGCCAGGTGAGAATTCTCACTCTTTAGGAGAGAAAACTGCCATTCACTTTCATTGACTACTGGATGTAAGTTTTCACCTCACTCTGAATCAGCCAGACAATAAGCCTGATTCATAGCCTCAACGTGAATGCTCAGTTTTGTGCTGAAGTGATTTAGGAAACCATGATTTTGCAAACGCTAGTATTATTCACAGCATTTTTTTGCGTATACATACAGTTTAGCCGAGCATGTATCGTTTTTGCTGTTGAACTTGTTTTCTGCCTTATTTTGCCATGGTGTCCATCCATCTCGGTGTACCGCTTCGACGCTGGCCTTCCAGGCATACGCCATTTTTTTGCTTTGTTTTTTTATTTTACTGTTTGTTCTCGCTGGCCCTCATCTGTGTGCCATCCCATGTAGTGAGTATGTCTTTAAATATACCTTTTCCCCTTGGTAACATTAGTGGCATCCCATGTAGTGTGTATATCTTTCAATAAACATACCTTTCCCTCTTGTCATCCCATATAGTGTGCATGTATTTAAGTATACAAACAAATACACAGAGCAATGCATAGGATTTTGGTTGTAAGTTCAATTAATATATGTTCTCATGGTGAAGCAATCCAATCAAGTGACCGCCACCAGCAAACACGGTCCTCCAAATAATTTCTTCAAAATCCTGTTCGTAAATAAACAGGTAGCAAGGACAATCTCACTCAGTTAAAGTGAGTTTCCAAAGGGCAAACACATGTAATCAAAGAATGGAGAAAAACTAGTGAAATACAGCATTAAAAAACTTATTAAATCAAGGGTTAAAATTGTTGTATAAAATGTGTGTAGATCCAACCAAAAAAGCCTAAACCCAAACCAATACAGGAACAATGGTTGTTTGGGTTCTGCTTGTGTATTGGTCTGCTTAACTAGGTTTACACACAACTGAGTCTGCCACTGGACCTGTCACCACATATTCCCCTTCGGAGGATTCTGTAGGGAAATAGAAGGAAAATACACCAGCACTTACCATATATGTCATTTTGGCATCCTTTCCCACAACCTTGGTGTTTGTTGTCTGTTAGCCTACCTGACTTCTGCTGGACGGTGGGAGACTCCAACCCCAACATCTCTTTAGCGGGTTCCAGGGTGGTGGGGGGAGGATGAAAAGGAGGAAGAGGGCATTGGCAGTGGTCCGGGCCACTGTCTTACACTCACACCCCATCTTCTTTGGAGCATTGGTCTGACCCCTCGGTTTTGGGTGGTCTTTATGTGCAGCCATGCTGGCTGTAGAACCGGCAAACCAGCTCATTTTGTATAATTTTTGTGCAGGTGTAAGACGATGTCCCCTGCCTGCTCAGATGTGCTACATTGTCCTCTTTTCATGTCTGTTGGGCTGAAGTAGTAGCAGTCCTAGATAAAATTCTGCAAAAAAAATCTAACCATTGCATGATTATTTTCTACCCATCCCTGTTTTTGGCTAGTTTAGGTCCACATGCACCCTTTAAAAACTGGTATCTTACAGTGTGAAGAGTAAATATCTGTCTATACCAGTGTGTGCATCTATGTCTGTGTGTGCAAAGGCACTAATGTGCCTGCTAGCCACCTCTCCCCTCAGCTAATACTGTGAGATAATGCTCACTGACACCACTTAGGAATATGGCAGACCCAGCTCTCCCATCTCATAGTAGTGGTGGATTGAAGTCTCAGATGCACTTAGGAATGGGATGCACCTAACTCTCCCCTCCACTAGTACTGTTGGACAGTGCTAGCTGAAACTGCTCAGCAACATGGCGGACCAAGCTCTCTGATCCCACAGTTGTAAAGGATTGAAGTTGCAGATGCACTTAGACCCAGTGGCGCACCTAACTCTCCCCTCCACCATTACTTAGTGTTTGTAAAGTCTGTGGTCTCTATCCTGTCTAATCATGCAGCAGGTTCCCAAAATTATGTAGCAACCCACCCCTTCAACACCTCAGCATCGCAATCAAACAGCCCAAAGGGGTACATTTGACAGTGGCAGCAGATGCCTCTGAGTATTTGGATTTGGGCACATATCTGGGCCTTCCTCAGTCAAGCGTGGTTTTGCTCTTGCATCTTTAGAGTTAGAAATGCTGCAAAAACCCAGTTAGTCTGCGCCCTGCCATGTGCCTTTGGTTGTATGTCACCAACCCGGTAAAGTGACACACATGTGTAGGCGCATAGCATAGCATGGTGACCTTCCACACCACCCAGCAGACCCCAGCATTGGCCACCCAGACTGGGCACAAGCTCACAAGGGGCAAGATTTAATGATGCCTAATTGAAGATTTTGCTGAATGGAAGTAGGGGAAATTTTGACTGCCTGGCTGGGCCACGGTCCAAGCTCTACCTCCAGATCATTATGGGAGGACTTCTCATCCCAGATTGCCTGAAATGTGACAGGTGTAGGGCTGGAGCCCAAGGATGGTGGCCAGGCAAAAAAGAAGTGGGGCCATCTGAAAATGGTAATCTGGCAGAAAATCAGCGCCTCTCAGGCGGACTGAGAAGTAAGTGGTGAGGGACCAAAGTGATGTTTGTCCCTTACACATTGGACCACTCTCAACCTTTTATAGGTTGCAAACTGGTGGCAGACTCCCCAAAACTTCCTAGTTTACACATGCCTACCACGTGGTGTTGGGTAGCTTCAACATCGAGTGAGGGAGGAGTGCAAACAACACAAAACCCACAACATGAGTGCCCACATGCACCCCCCAACTGAACGGGTTTGCCTGGGACACACAGATGTTATTTTCAACTATAACAATGGAAGCAGGGCCATTGATGTAGCAGTAAAGTAACATGTAGATGTGGGGCCCAGTGTATAACCCTTGTTGAGGATTGGAAGGAGGGAAAATAATGCATTTTGCCAACTAACATTGATTCTCTATTGCCTTTGCAGCAACCAACCAGCCAGCAGAAATTCCTGTTCAAGCAGACAGACCTGCACAAACAGGTGCCCCGTCAGGCATGCCTTCCCCAGACCCATCATCAAGACCTGGCCCATCCACCAATCACCCAAACACAGATGAGGTAAATGTGTGTCCTTAATGAACCAATGGTGAGGGGCAGGGTGGATGAGGTGGTTGAGCCAATTTTTTTATTGGGACACCTGTGTGGGACCATTGACCCAAGCAAACACTAACATGTACCTTTCTCCACACAGATCACACTTCTACTGGAGGCTATACAGGAGATGGAGGAAGCCACCAATGAAATCCGATGAAACCCAATTTTTTGATGACACCTTCAGCAGCTGCACCACACCAGATACTGGCTGAAACATCACCTCCATGAACCAGCAACAACATCAGTCTGGCAACAACACCCCCACCTCCTACACCGAGGGAGGAAGGCAGTCCTGCCCTGCAGCCAGGCAGCACCTGTCTTTGGTAAAGAGGTGCCAAATCATGAAGGCAAACTGGTGGGCCAATAGCGCCACTTTTAGATGAAACTCCACCCGCTATTTTAAAGTGGTGCGACAGACCACCAGTTTCATCCATGAGGGCCTGGCTACAGTGGTAATGGAGCAGAAGTGCCACAACCAGGCATTGGAGGTGCTGCTGGGGAAAATTGATGTGGCCAACAGAAGTAGTAATGTTGGGCAAGTAGGCTACCACAACTAAGTAGCAACACAACAAAAAAGTGAAAATGCAAAATTAACTACAGTATAAACATGCAGATCAAATACAAGAATAGACACACTTACCCAGAATCCAAACACCACTCAGCTTGCCACTCTCAAAATGGGTGCACAAACTTGAACTTCTCAAGATGAATGTGTAGTGGGAAGAGGCTGGTAATCCAGCCAAAACACTGACGCCCAACACATTGGGCGTTCAGAGAGTGGCCCATTTTGCGGTTGCTGAAAAGGCAAATCTAAATAGGATCAAGAGACTGGCAAGAGGAACTGAACAGCAAATATGCATGGACAAAAAGAACACAGGGAAATTGGTTTAGGGGAGCAGAAGCAAGGCTAGCATAAATATTGTAAAGTAGGCAAGAAGGAGGAGCAATGTGGACCTAAACATACCGAAACATACTTCTGAGCAGCTGGGGGAACCAGGGACATGTGTGTGCAATTGATGACGCCCATGGCATTTGGTATAATCGCAATGTTGAAAAAACTCAACCTGACCGTGTTCCGGGGCTGCCATGCTGTCAGGAAAAGAGATACATTTCTCCTGCAGGATAGCCAGGCCATTGAGAAATTTAATCAGGGTGCAGCTCAGTGAAGGCTGGGACATGCCAACTATCAGTGCCCTTAACCTCTGGAAGGAGCCATGCGCGAAAAATTGAAGGCAGCCACCAATTTGGTCATACCTCCAATTCCAATAATTAAAATTTTTGTTTGTTAAATCAGTGCCACTGAGGCAAAAATATTGGGGATTAGTAGTAGCTGACAGGAGCTGACAGAGGCATAGTATTAATCAGGCTCTGAGCTCTCATGTTTTGTATGACAGTAAAACATAAAAATACATGTACATGTAGGGACTTTCTACAGTACAGCACAGTATTTAGCAGTATAATTTAGGTGACAGTCAAAGGTAGAGACATCTTTAGGTTTTTTGCTTGCCTTTACAAGTGTAAATCAGGTGCATGTGTTCAGCCTACTCTTTTTCAATAATACCACATTTCTTCTTTATTTAATTTTTACATTGAACGTTACAATTTGAGCACTTGTTCACATAAGCTTTATGCCCACATCCTTATTATTATACAAAGATAGTAATTGCAGTGTTCTGCTTTATAATAATAATGTCCTTAGATACATCTTTTTGCATGAGCTCCATCCTGTTTTGAACCATGACCTTCTTAATCAATGAAGTACCTCTAATTAAATGAAATGTAGCATTAGAATTATAATATGTATTTCAAGCAGACAGGTATAATAATTTTCCATGACCTTCTAAGGTTTCAAGAGTTTAGCTTCAAAATCAAAGAGCACAGAAAAGTTATGACAAAACATTTACAAGTATTTAATGAAACTAAAATAAAAACTAAATACTCTGAATATTGATGAGTCAATTCGAAATTTAAGAAACTATTGCAAAGGTTAATCTGAGGTAAAGCAAACACTATTAAATATTAAGTAAAGCAATGATTATCTTCTTGTCTTATCTCGACAACATAATTTTAGACTAATATGTTAGCCCCTTTCCATAACATATTACTAGTTAAAGGCATACGTGTGCTATATTTTGAAATGAGTGCCCTTGATCTCTTGTCTAACTCTCCAATTTTCCTTTTCTTTCTTTGGTCATGATTAAGATTAAAGTACACCTAAAATGAAATAAGTCTTTGGGTCCATTGAATGTCCCCTCTGCTGTATCCCAATTTGTGATGTACCACTGCCTAACAATTCCTATGAAGCCAAAGACATTCTATTCTCAATGTTTTATTACTCACCATTACAGGATCCTTTGGCGTATTAAGCAGGGGTGTACATAAACCATAGTAAGTTTGATGGGTCGCTGATAGTCATGTGGTTTGCAAGAGCGCATGGGAGAATGGACCAGATCAGCAATGTAGCCTTTCCAAGGCGGGTTAGGCAGCAGCAGGTCTTAGTTGATGTCCTAAAAATATTGCATTTAACCTGAGAAGTGCAATGGGAATATCATCCTGATTAAAAGATTGGTTTATTTTCTGATACAACAGAGATGATGGGGAGAGGGTTGCTTTATGTTCATGAAAGGTTACTGTAAGGAAACCAAGGTTGAGGAACAACAACAACAACCTCCATGGATTTGAAAAATGCCAGTTATATTGTATTGCTAAGAAAATCCAAAACCATAGCTTTTCGGGGCCAAAGCAAGCAAGTGTTACTTACCTGGACAAACAAGCAACATGTACAAAAACCCATGGATATATACTTAAAACAACATACCTATACCAATTAGCCAAGTTCACTTCCCACCCCGTACAATCAGAAATATACTGGAAAATCAAGTGGAGGTGGGTGCAGGAGTTAGAGGAATAAATTGTGCCTGTGCATGTGCCTATGGAACATTTTATTATATCTTTACTATATAATGGCTTTTAGGTTTACTGTGTATTCAGGGTTACATCAGGTATACGAGTGCTGGGGGTTCTAAACATATGGGTTATTTGAAATATACTGTCTGTTTGCCTTGATAAAAGGGTCCTACAGAATCAGAATCTGTATTGTTCACCAACTTCATACACTATATGAATACAAGGAATTCATTGTGGCAGGAAGGCTACTTACATTGCATATTGCAATTGTGAATTGACCTCATGGAAACAAGAATAGAAATGCGGGGAAACTAGGGTCAATATGTAAAAGTGAAACTTCTCTTTGCCACCACTCATGTTGGCTTTCTGAGGCACCATTTAGAGGAATCCTGGTCCAAAGTAGTAAGTATGGAAGATTGCAGGTAGAACAATGAAGAGATACCCCATTAAATTCATGTCAAGGCAGTCAACCTCATTTGGAGAATATTTGTTTAAGGAAAGTGGGTAGGGCCAGTTGGGAGCATATTGAAGGATCAGAAGAGCAATAAAGTTAAGGGATAGGAAAGAAGACTTAATATATAGCATAATATAGTATAGGGAACAGCAATCCTAACATGGGAAATCACAGGGGAAGCTATAGGAAGCAGTAGAACAGCAGCAACATCGTTATTGGACTGAATGGGAAGGGGGGCCAAAGTTGGTAGGACTTAAAGTTCTCAATTCTGGAACCATGCTTAGATCCAGGCAGTTAACACAACATATGCCACAGAGTCTGAATATGGGGAGGGGGCCCAATTTATAGTCGGCTGCTCTATAGTGATTCTATTAGAGGTAAACAAAGAACTGAGAAAATGTTTTCCCATTTAGGAGTTGTATCTGTCTGTATGAAGAATAATATTTTTTATTTATATTGTTTTGCATTTTTATTGCACAGCTTTGCCAAACAGATAATCGTTTTCTGGGAATTTGTGTCAAAAAAAAGAGTTGAGCTTTGCAAGTTCGGGTTCCCAAACACGTACTTCAGCTACAAGTCCATGTTCCAGTCTGGCATTTGCTCTGTAGTGGTAAGTCAGGGGTACCCTTTAACATATTGCAGAGTGTGCAGCACTGCAAGCGACTGTACACTTATCTGAGCCGGCGATCAGGCCTACATATTCTCATCTCCCACAATGATGGCCAGGGCTACAATAAGATGGACACCACCCTGAGTGTCCTCACTCATGGGGGCTGCCATAGTATTCTAGCCCTGGCCCACACAGTGCAAGATGAGAAAACGTGGACCTCTATTGCCAGCTCAGGCAAGTGTACAGTAACTTTCTATGTGCTGCACACTCTGCATTAGGTTAAAGAGCAACTCTCATTAACCACCATCTGCCTCTGCAATTTTTTTTGTAACAGTCCTGGCCTGATTATGTCTTTGGAGGCCCCTTGACAGGTGGACCCCCTTCCCCCCACTCCTCACTATCCCGCTGTCAGCCCCATCATATGTAATTTTGGGCCATTTTTTGGGTCCTAGTTTTCCATTCCTAATTGATTTCAATGGGATTCAGGTTCCAGTTTGGCTCAAGTTCGGGTACCTGGACCAAAAGGATCTGAACTTCAACAGGTTCACACTATTAAAACTGTTCTGAGGAAAGTTCCTATTAAATTATTTATCATGATGTGTCTGAGAAGCAGTAATTAGAAGAGATAACCTTTTTCACCTGACTAGTGGCCCTTCACCACTGCTGGATCTCTAGAAACAAATGCATAGTATGATAGAGCGGTTGGTAGAGTTCCTATTTCAAAATGACCCTGTGATCTATTTGTTCATTATAATGTTTAGAGCTCACTAAGAAATGTATAAATTGCACCAAGTTGATATAACTCAAAGGCAAAAGGAGATATTTTCATCTTGCTAGATCTTTTTGTAGTACCTAAATTTGATTGCCAGGGGAAGTTCTTACAAGAAACTACAGACCACTTACCATTTGAGACGTGATTTCACAAAGGATCGTTTAACAAAATACATTGCAACTGTATAACAGCATTTTAATTATTGTTAGCCCAAACTAATATGTATTTGTCAATAATGTTAATGTTGTTAACATGTTCAATGATTTGGGATTGCAGATTGCTCTTACACTTTCCATATTTATGAGTAGTGATGCGTATGCTTCTGCCTTCGCTCTAGAAACTAGTCTAAAATATATAATAGTTTGAGGTTCACCTAAACAAGAAAAAGGGAAACAAATATAAACTAACAGAATGTGGGAACTAACATGTAGTAGTGGAACTAAATAGGCTTTTTTCTTTGACATTCAAAATGCAAAGGGTGTATTTAGGATATAAATCAGAGGTTTGGGATAAAAATTCTTAATACCTAGTGTGTATCAGACATTTTGAGGGAAGTTCTAAGTACTGGATAGTTTGATAGACAAGCAACTGCCTAAAAAAGATATACTGGAATGTTATTGTTAAACACATACTAAACAGAAAGAACCATTCTTGTTCTGTCTGAGGTCGGGGTTATGTGTATGCTCACAGAACAGAAGGGAGATAAGATTAAGGATTAAGAGGGATGTCCTGATATAGCATGTAGTATAGGGAACAGCAGTCTATGCTCTGGAAGCCTCAGAGGAATCTGCAGAAAAGAAGGGATACTGTTCCTATATTGGGGAAATTCACTAAGGAGTTGATAGCATGATAACCCAGATTTATCCTCTATGTTCATTGTCCACTGTGACAACAGCAGGGGCTGTCTTCAAGCCTCTAAGCAGGCTATGGTTGGACTAGACAAGACAGAGGGGGTTTGTCTGAAGACTAAGGCAGATACTACAGAACCAGTAAGCTTTTAAGCACTTATGCTAAACATATTCTCTATAGGGAGGTATGTTGTGTCATCTTGTATATTTTATGCCCACAATTGCCCTTTAAAAAATAGTATAGATAGCTGAACAAATCAACATTCTTATACAAATAGTAACTTATAAAACAAAGTGAGAACTTTTTTACCCATTTTTCACGTTGCACACCCATATTATTAGCATATATTGGCTATTTTTCTATTCTGGGAGAGCTCTTTGGTCTGTTTTGTTTTTTTGGCCTGGGTAGTCAATTAAATCAACCTAGAGTACTGTATATTCAAAGTCACCTCTCATTTAATACAGGAAAATACTGTCATATTCTTAATTCCGGCTTTGAGCATTGCTACCACTGCAAGGCTGTCGGATGCTCCCAGGAGAGCATTTACGGATTATTATTACAAAGCAGTTACTCTAGAACCACAAAGGCCCAGTAGGATTAAGTTGATCTTTTTTTAACTTGTTTGTAAATAATAGAAACCATAATGAGTTAAGGTGTAAAGCAATTGCACATTTTAAAAGAAACTAATATATTAGGCTGGCAAAATTCTTTTTAATGGATGATGTTAGCAAAGGAAGCCTTGAACATGCACATATGTACAGCCTTGCGTGCTAAGGGAGGTCATTTAATGGCAGCTCTAATTTATATGAGCTGTGCAGAATCTGAGGGCAAATTAGTGTAACTATCTTCTTCTGAAATTAACTAGCTTATTGAGCCATTTGGATATTTCCCAAATATTGTAAGGGACCTAAGGAAGGATTCCCTATGGACACTGAACTTCTGAGATCTATGAAAATGGAATGGTTATATTATTATGTAACCTGAATTCAAAACTGCAGTATTTTCTACCATTTGCTAATTAGAAATGTACTAATGAACTGAAAACAATAAACAAAATCATTAGGACATTTTCATGACCTGCGGTGATCTTGGAGAAGATCGGTGACACTATTAATCTTTAATCATTCCTAATGTGCTGTTACATATTTAATGCACACTCTAGTTACTGGTCTTCCCAAAGGGAGTCCTCAGTTACTTTTATGGTTTCACTTTTAGACACGGATCTAACTTGTGTATAAGAGAAAACCAAATTATTCAATACATTTAACTTTCTTTTATACTGGACAATTAATGTAAGCAATAGCTTTCATCCTCATTTTGACTGTGCCTTTGGAATCACATAACATAAAATAAGCATGAAGGCTTTCCTAAGTGCAAGGCTTTGATTACGGTGCAGATGGTTCAAGTTCCATTTCAGCTTTAATTACTGAAATAATATGGTGATGTTCTAATTACTAATCATATAAGCTGTAGAACGATTGCATTCTCTTCCTTTTTTTTCATTTTTAACATTACTAGAATGATCGTCAGCTGCAAATGTGATACAAAATTCATATTTTGTTCTTTACACCAACTGAAATGTTTTTTCATGGACCCCTTATTAACTGTCATTTTTTAAGGTCTTGTCAAATAAGCTATATACATTGTGAGGGCTAACTAAATGCTTTTAGGTGCCTTTGCCATCTTTGAAAAGGCTGATTTTTAAGAGGCTTTGAGAGACCTGAGAGACCAAGGGCCTTATTCATGAAGGGATAGCGCTAGGTAGTGCCTTGTAAATGACAGGTAGCGACAGGTAGTGTCAGGTGAACGCCGGACACGGCACGCAATTACACATTTATCAAGCAGAATCTGTTGAGCGCCTGGGATAACATCATGTAGCGTCCGATTCATCATTATCCCAGCCACAGCGTACAGCGCCGGCGTTCTGCCTTGCAGAGCGCCACGTATTACCTCTCGCTACCTGTCGCTCTCCCATACATTTCAATGGACGGCGTTCTTTTACTTCTCTTTAAACTTCTCTTATTTATTTTTTTTAATTCTCAAATAATGTTGTGACCTCTCCTGGCCTAGAAAAAGCAATTTTTTCATTTTTTTTATATTTATGCAGAAATGACATTACAGGTCTGGCATTAATGTGTTCATGTTACAATGTTATATCAATGTAATTCCATATGTTTGTTACTGGTGGATATGTGTGCAAAAACAGCCTTTAATCACACAGCCTCCGGTGCTCTGGGCTTTTTTGAGCGCCGGTGGTGTGTGAGGCTGTTTTTTTTAATGAATATGCTGTGAGTCGGTCACACTGACCAGTCGCTAACATTTGCTCCCATACAGCGCTGTACTGCTCATATAGGGACTCCCCACAATGTATTCATCAATGCTGCACAGCGAATGAGTCGCTCTGAACTAGCGACCCACGGCCGAACACAGCGAATACTAGCGGGCGCTCTGAAATGACTGCTACAGAAGCTCATCTGTCGCTACCTGCCGCTAATGATGAATCAGCCTGCCAGTACTGTGGGAGAAAGAATCTTTTTCCCCTAGTATTTTAGGAAAATCCCTTGCACCTACCCAACAAGTGGACATTCTACAGGTGAGATGCAGAAGTTTCAAATGGGGAAGTATTTTCTTTTAAAACAAATCTATAAATGAGACAGCTTATGGGAATTCAAACTGGGATGAAGCAGTTAGTTTCAGACTGAAATCTAAATTAAAGCATTTGTGTAAAAAAATCACTTTCAACAGAATAATAAACTGAATCAAAAGACTAAGAGGCCGATTCATTAACAGCGGCAGGTAGCGACAGTTGAGCGACTGTAGCGGCATTTTCAAAGCGCCCGCTAGTAGTCGCTGTGCTTGCCCGTTGTTCGGTAGTTGATAGCGACTCAGTCGGTTTCCCGTAATGCTGAATATTGGGTGAGGAGTCGCTATTTGACAGGTTCCGCGCTGTATGGGAGCGCATGATAGCGACTGGTCAGAGCGACCGGCTTCCACCATATTCATTAACAAATCACGCTCAAAAAATTCTCGCACTGTAAAATGCATGTTTAAACCCCAGAGCACTGGCGGCGATGGGTTAAAAGTAGTTTTAGAAGTAGTTTTCACATTTAAAAAAAAATAAATAAATAATAATTAATTATGAATATTTAAAGATTGTTCCATTGAAATGCATTGGAGAGCGCCAGGTAGCGAGAGGTCATACCTGTCGCTGTTCAAGGTCGGACGCTGGTACTGTGGGCTGAGGCTGGAATAATGATGAATGAGTGACTATCTGGCGCTATCTCAGTCACTAAGCAGGATAGGCTTGATAAATGTGTGATTGTGGTGGGGAGCCAGCGTTCTCGTGGCGGAGTCTGTCATTACCGGCCGCTCACCAGTCGTTACCTGACACTATCCCTTGTTAAATAAGGGCCTAAAGCTGCACTGTTAAGACATTATAGCAGCACTGGCACAACCTTCAAGACTGTAAATAGGGCTTACTTTTTGGTTCTGTAAATCTGTAAATAATCACATGGCTACTTAGTTTTAACAGATTATTTATTTCTTCCATGACACAAAAGAACTTTACATATGCACATATTTTTAAATATTTTCTGTAAGACATATATAAATCTTTGGCACTGTATTTTTCTGGTGCTGGTCGGTGTTTCATCATTAGAGTTACAAGAAATCACTGCTGGGGACACAGGAACAAACTTTGCAGTGTATTTAGTTTTAGTTGTTGTTGTCCAAATTACACATTGTTAAGCACATTTTAATAACTCCCCAAAAGCAATCATTTTGTGACATCTCGTATCTGCGTTCCAATTATCCCAATGCAAGTTCTGTACAAACAAATGTGTTTAACATGAATTATAAGAATTAACTCAAATCCATTTCTTCCAATCCATTGTGGTCTATGAGATCTTGACCTACATTGCCTAGTTCTGCCAGAGAGCCCTGCACTGCAACCTTTTTGGTGCGTGTTAAATAAGATTCTAGCTAGCGGCTGCATCGGCACTGCTGTTTTTTTATTTCTTAAACCAAACTAGTGCCACTGAGGCAAAAAAGTGGCACTGACACTTCTTAAATAAGGCTCTTTAAAGTGGATTAAGACCCTGGGCTTTTGTCCTTGCCCCTGGGGAAAACTGATCGGAATGCCATGCTGTGTGAAAACCCCCAGGTTGCCCAAACCAACTCACTTTTCCCCAGTCCTGTAGCTTACCTTATCTGCTCACCCCCTTCATCTAGGAGCTTGTCTAAGGCAAAGGGATCCGAGCGCCCTGGTGGCCACATCCCCCACTACCCTCTAATAACGAGCATGCCCATAGTGAGGATGCAGCTGCTGCTTGCGCATACCCTGTTGGACTGGGAAAGAAGGAGAGTTTCCGGGCAACCTAGGGGGTTTCACACAGTGGGGCATCCAGATTCTGGATGCACCCAAAGGAGGGAATCTATTCGGGTGTGGGTTTTGGTCCAGTTTAAGATGCTGTGTTATGGCTTATTTTACACTGTTCCCAAAAGTGGATGAGGGAGAAGAAAGTTACTGTGTGCCTGAAAAGGGACCAACATTTTCTTACTGAACTCTGTCTAATGGGGAACCCAGCAACAGATGCACAAATGTGGCCCTGTTTTGCTTAGCTGTTTCTTGGTCACCTCTGCAAGGTGCGTCTCTCAACTGTTGGCTTACCAGCAGCAGGAAGGGAGTCCTTTAGGGAACCACAGGTCAAGACCCTTCCTGGAACATCATTGTTAGGGATAGATCAGGTCCACTTAAAGTGCGCTAAAACTGGACAAAGTGGTAGATTCAGTACCAATCACCAAAAGTACCCCTTGGAGTAATTGTACACTGGTGTAAAAAGTGCTCTATTTTTTTGGAAACTGCCTTTCACTTTCTTTGTATACCTAGGAGGCAACTTAGCATTAGATTTATATAGAACACCACTTTAACTCCAAAGTCTAAAAGACTCAAATGACCTATTTCCAGGGGGCATTCCAAATAAAAATAAAACTAGTCCCTAGTCCCAAGTTCTCTAAGAATCTTTCGCACATTTTTATGTACCAAAATTTAACTGCATTGTGTGGTAGACTGACTTGCCAGCAGTCCTAATCCCTCGGCAGCACCACTATTGGTGCCTGCTCTCTTGCTGCCATCTTCCAGCCCACACAGCTGCTGCTCCCCAGCTGTGTTTTACCCATTGGCAGCAGCAGCACAGGCAAAGGCAGGACTAGAACCTGGTGAGGAACTGCTAACCCAGTTGCATCAGTGCAGGAGGCACTAGAGATGACAATGAATAGAAGTGATGGACAAGGAGATGACAGCAGCAAAGAACCAAAGTCTGCTGGTGTGGATCTGAAGCAGAGGGAAAGAATGGGAAGTAGTAGCCGAGAGGCCAAACCATGCACCATGCAGCACAGGCAATGTGTGATGCATATACTCCAGTGACTGTGCTGACTATATGGTCAAAGAGTAGGCATAGATTCAAAAATGTGAAAGTGCCAACTGATTTAAACAGCCATGATTTTCTTGCCTCTTTGGTTTTGTTTGAGCTGTACTACTGCAACTCATCCCTAGTGAGCAAGTGTCACAGACTCCTTAATATAACATTTAGAATGAATAACTTTAAAAAAATGGTCAATTGAGTCATTCTATCCCACACCCTGCTTGGCTTTGATTAATATAGAGCTGTATTTATGGCATTTATGCTATATATTGGCAAGATTGTAGGGTCTACCTGGATATACACATGGTCCCTTCTCTGTTGTGGTCACACAGGTGATAACAGCCGATTTTATACATTCGGAAGAATCCTTTTGAGCCCAGCAGTTATGGTTAAAGTCTACTTCAATAAAATGCAGTTAATATACAATTTTTTAAGAAGAATAAAAATCATAGGCTCCTTGCGTGAGCATTTCATATGAAACCTTACACATTTTGATCTGTATCTTCAAGCTGGAGGATTCTGCTCATTACTGCTCTGTCCAAAATAGTCTTGCAATTTGTAAAACAACAGGATGCGTCACACCTTTCTCTTGCTATTACAGCCTGCTTAAACTAACAATGCAAATTGTCTAAAATCCTGCTGACATGTCTACCATTACATTTGGAGAAAACTGCCATAACACTTACTTTTCAAAAGAACAAAGATTGAAAATGAAAAGTGCTTTATTCTTTGATCTGATATTCTTGCTCAAATATATGTTACTCTACAGCACAGCAAATTTATTTTAAGTGGCATGTTGGGAAAGTGAATGTACTTTTTTTTTGTTTTGCCACTTTATGTATTAACAATGCACTATTTCTTTGAAGAATGTAGAAAAAAGGAAGAAGGGCAAAGTGAGCAAGCTAATTTAATGAAAACAGCAATAGAACATTGGCATTGTCTGTTCACATGTCATTATGATGGAAAGCTTTAAGTGTACCTTTCTCCCTTCCGGTCCAAAGGGGGAACTCTAATGAGTATGAGTAACAAATTCATTTCCACGCCTGTCGTTGTAAAGAGCATTTGTGAGGCAGCAAACAGACAATGCAAAGAAAATGTGCATTAGCTTTTTGTGATTTTCTCACTGCACAGAGATGGGGTAGTATGTTGTGCTATTTCAATCAGCTGAATTTACTTTTATTTCATGATCTTGTTAACCAAAAATGATAGTTTCCAAAATTAGAGGATACAGATTAAATGTAACAACAATGTACTTACATTTAAAGAGCAAATCAATTTAGCTTTGCAGGAATGCCAATGGCATTGACTAAGGGCATGTAGTGATGTCCAAAATTCGTATGTGCAGCACATCATTTTTAAGGAGACCTATGGACATTTCCATGTCTATTTTAAATGGATAAATTAATACTATATTTCAATGGGAATTCTGCTAAAGCTGGACTTTTTTGCTCCAAAATATATTTATGGTCGTAGTTATTGTTCCATGCTTTGGGAAGTTACTGCAGATAGTGTAAGAGCTTTTTTCATGACCTTTCTATTTACCGTACATTTACAGTAATACAGTAACAATTAAACATTTGTCTGAACAATTATTAAAATTTTCATTTTGATTAGCTGTATTGTGTTTATTTAGCTGATCATGAAGAACACTTCAATTTTGCAACCAACTATTATCCTGTGCAAATGCTTTCTAAATAATAGGATTTGTTTTTGGAGTCAGAATTATTGGCCTTTTGTACCTGTTAAAGGTTCAGATATTCTGAGGTTAAATGTATCAGTCCAAGGTTTTTAAAGAATCAGTATAGGCTAGGGCAATAATAACACAGCAAGGGGCTTGTTGGATACTATAGCCTCCAAAGTGTTTCTCTCCTTATACCAGTTCACAAGGCTTGGGGGGCTGGCAAAGAACCTGCCGCAAGTGACTTGAAATCAACCCTTGGCCCCATTACCTGCCTCCCCAATAACTGGCGGGGCAGAAGAGCCTGGTGCCTGTGGAGGCTATGCAGGCTGATATACTGCTAAGAAATGTCATCTTTTTTTTATGTTATATATTTCACCCCAAAATATTGAGAACACAATGACTCAAGACATTTCACCCAAACTCTGCTTAAAAAAAATATATAATTTTCTTGGGAAATCACCACATGCTCTTAGTCAAAGAAACATGGCCTGGCAACAGAGGGTGACAACATCCCTGGGTAGGTTGGCAGCAAGGGTTCTTGCTTCCCTATTGTTCCAGTTGCCTGGTCTGTCCTGATAAATTTTGTATGCAGATATTTTTTGTAATTAAAGCTGGAGGGAGAAGTGAGCCAAGATTTTCAATTCCAGGAGCCAGTCCACTCCAATCCAACATCGGAGTCACCATACAGGGACACATTCATTTCAGCTGATTAGCTGAATCTTCTGCTTTAGAAAGTTCCAAAACTGCCCAATTTGCTCTCCTGTACAGCAGACGGTTTAGCCCTTCTCATCTACAGCCTCGGCAAAGGAGCAACATGCTGAGCAGCTTTAGTTCCAGAACTTAGCACTGGCCAATCTGGGATGCCCCAAAGGAACCTAGTCAGCAGGCCCTAGTCAGCCGGTCAAAAAGATCCCCTAAAAGCCAGCTAACCAACTTAACAATGTCTGTGGCATCCCAAGTTGGGATTCCTTGCTGTGTAAACCCCCCAGAAACCCCCACAAACACTCACATTTCTGGGGTCCTACACCACATTTGTGGGTTCAGGTGCATCTCCATCTCTCTGTGTTCTGTTGTATCTGAATGGCTAGGCCCAGGAGCAAATTTCAGCTATGGAGATTTAAGGGAAGTGCCAGGAATGGGCCATGGGACCCCAGGAAAGGTGCGTACTTGTGGGGGTTCCCAGGGGGTTTCACGCAGCAGGGCATAACAAATAATGATGCCCCCCACACCTGTTTACCCCTCAACAAGCCAGAGGGACCCACTGTCAGTGTGTGGACCGCATGTGGAGGCTAAGCCCCCAGTATTTGCCCAACTAAGCTATGCCCTGGCGCCAGCCTCGACTCAGTGGCATAACTTTTTTGTACTTTGTAATTCCCTATAACCCAAGGTTTCATACATGCTAAAGTAGCTTTAGCTTTAGTTCCTAAAAACAAAATAAGCTGAAGACTGATGTATTTTTTGCTAAAGTGCAGGATTTAAAATTGCTTGTAGAATATGGCAGATTCCTGCCAGCAGTGCAGACTTGGAGCATCTTATTGGAGGCATAGCATTATACAATGCTGACACAGTCAGCAGAAATGGGGGGGGGGGGCTTAATGCTTCCCAGCAGCTCTCAATGCTCTCAGTGCCATTCTTTACTCAGGTTCCAGATACACTCATCCCACCTGAAACCAAGTTAAGTAAGCAAAGGAAGAGGACATTATTTGAGGTGCCATTGTTTGCTGAAGCCTACAAGCATACTGCATTTACAGGCTCATTTACAGGCTTCTCCTTCTTCATCTTTATGTGCAGGTCCACTTTAATTGTAGGGTATGGGGAGATCTTCTTGCAGCTTCATGATTAATTGCATTCACCTACTGCTTCAAGTGTCAGGGATTACTATAGAACAGGGAGAAGGGTGATTAATTTTGCCATGGAAGTATTATGTATACTGTCAACCTGAAGAGAATTTGTGCACTCCAGCTGTTTGCCTAAAAATACAGGGTACCCTGTACTACAATTTTGCTGTGTTTTACTATTGTTAGTATATATTAATAGCTTGCCAGTTAAGATACTAAATGAACTTTCATTTTCAATAAGAATTTATAAAAATCCAACCAGGATACATGATAAAAAGACAGTAAACACAATGATCACATGTCAATACGCTTCTTAATCATGACTAATATATTCTTATTATTTATTCTTATTGTTTATTTATATAGCACATCTTCCTCCGTGGTGTAGTACAAGGTATTAGCCAAGTCTGGACTGTAGGGTGAATGATTAAGCTCCATGATGCTGCATTTTTCCAATAGCAGCTTGTGATTTGCGAGACATATGAACTAGCGCATTGTTGTGAAGTTGCAAAACACACACTGACTTTTCTTATAGCAATTACAATTCCCTATAGCATTTCTCTTTAATTGTTTCATGTAATGCCTTCATTGATAAAGCATACAGCAACTGTACCCCTGATCTTTCCATCTGACTGAAAAATTGAAAAAATCTATGGAGTTGGTGCTTTCATTGCATGGACTCCTGTTTGGTATCAGTAGCATGATGGTAGACCCATATTTCATCACCCATAACAACAGAATTTCTTTTGACTAAATTGCTGGCTACAAGTTTTTTTGCTAAGGCGTTGGCATTAGTGGCACCCACCAGGAATTACGTTTGACCTCATCAAAACATCATGAAACTGTCAACTAGAATTGATTCCTAATTCATGAGCAATAACACTTGACCAAATAATCTTCCAAAATCATGGCCTCCACTTTATGACATGTTTGTTCTGAAGATGCTTCAAAGGGTATCTCTGAACCAAGATGATTCCATTACCCAATTTAAACATCTTGGCCTAACCCTTTACTTTAGTAGTAAGAATGTGTATTATCACCATACAGAGCAATGGCTACTTCACTGGTTTCTTTAGGCTTTCTTTCATCCTTTGTAAGGAATTGCATAGCTCCAAATCCCTTATCTACTTTGTAGACCCACACTGTACTGCACTTGCCATCCTGTCATTCCCAGTACTTTCTGCTGCACGTCTGTTGCATGTCCAGGTCTTAACCTACAAATACAAGCTCTACTCTCTAACAATGACAGAAACATACTTGGGTAACCGCAGGCTACTTCCTGGCTCTTGATTAAATTATTGTAAAAATCAATTAAGCAACTAAAACATGTTTATTAGAAAGGGGGCAAATAAAAGGCAAAATAAAGTTTAGTTGTTGTATATAGATCCGCATTAAGTTGGTTAATGACATGGGTTTGGAACTACAATAACAGAGGTAAAATATCTTCAAATGGAAGGATTGTTTCTCTTAAATGACTTAATGCAAGAATTGAATTTCCCATAATGAAAAAAATCACAACCCCCAACCAAGTTTTCAACTGGAATAAAGTTTTCAACTAGTGAATAAAAACCAACAAAGATGGTGGGCTTGAAACAAGAAATCTGCCACATAAGTTAACAAGCTCTGCCACACGAGATTTCCCTATATTTTTCCTACATCATTAATGTAAAAAATGGCAGCTTCATGGTATCTACATCTATGTCCTATTTACTTATTTAAATTATGGACCACCTGTTTTATGTCCTAAATATGGCCTTCTTGTTCTTTTTGGCTTCAGCTTATTCAAGTTTTTTTTAATATGTTAAAAAAGTTCTGCGATTAGAATCATCTATAAAATTTGGGAAGTGTAGACAACTTTGCATGATACGATTTTCATAGACATGAAAATGAGAATATTAAAACTAAAAATTTCTATTTAGGGCATATCTCACTCAGAATGTCTGGTAATGAATTTCCTGGCAAGCAGGGCTATTAGCTTTGCCAAAATGGGGACATCTGAAGGAGATACAGTTACATTTTATGTTAAAATAATTGCCACAAATAAAATAATAGTAAGCATATTTAAAGTCTGGTGATTCTTATACAATTTGCATATTTGTGTTGTCAGCCCTTGTTTTCGACTAACTAAAAAGTAATTTGAATTTTGTGTAAGCTGTCTGACTTTGTATCTGTCATTGCATCTGTAAGTTAAAGAAAAAAAAAGTCATTAAATATCCTTGGTTATACATGATCGGCTCTTTGCTACTCATTAAACAAAGCACACATAGGCAACTTTCACTGGGATATTTCTGCTGATTAATTTCAATACAATCAAGCAAGCAAATGACACATTGATTTTATTATGTTTTGTTTGCCTTCCTGTGCTTTCCAGAATTATGTGTGCTTAATTTCATATATCTGACCTTCTCAAATTGCAAAATAATTAAAATTCATTATGTCTTTTATTAATGTTTTGTGTAAGATATAATCAACACTAAATATTACTGTAAATGTATATCGTTGCAAAGCCATTTTAGAGAGCTGACTTTGGATTTCAGAGAGGTTTTCTATGTAGAAAGAAAAATGTAAAAATAAAACAGGTCTACTGTGTATCTGTTATTTAATGGAAAAAAATACATAAGTATATACAATCAAAAATTCAGTTATTCTATCTTCTCTATTTTACATAACGGAGCATAATAATGTCTAGTGTCCTTTGGCTTTATATAGCAATAATGAGTACCAGTAAACCTAAAACAACGATTGGATGCAACTGGGCTGTGTGCCAGGAAAACGAAATGTGTTTGCCTTTGGCGATATCAATACACATTCATTAATATAAAGGAAAAATAAAGAGACTGTTTCTCCCACATCTGTCCGATAGATCAAACATCATTGTCTGGTGTCTACTCAGAGCTTAATATGATTTTTTTATAATATTGATTGAGTCAATCTGGCATATGAATATGGTCATTCCCTTTTAATTGGGCTGTGCCAAAAAAAGCAAGAATTTTCTTTCTAACAAACATCCTATCCCTGTCTGTTTTAAAGCCAGAAACAAATTGTAGTAGCAACTGGTTCATCCAAAACACCCAACACCCAAACACAGGAATAGTAAACATATACAGTGAAGAAACAAGTTGCACCAGCATTTGGCCTGGAATAAAAGAGCCTCTAGGCAGAAGAATGCAGGGCATAGTCAGGTTTGCATCCTGAAGGACTGGTTCAAAGTAGGCTGCTACAGGGTTACACCCATTTGTAGCAAAGGCTTCAGGTGCAACAGCAGCAGCCACTCATTCTGGATGCTGGTCCACAGCTCCTGGGCGGTGTGGGGTCTTTCGCCCAGACAGATGAGTTAATATTTATGTTAACATGGAGATACAAACCTTGAATAGAAGCAGGGGGCCCAGATCTACTGTGAACTACCAAAGGTGGATTAACATCCTTGTATTGCTTATCTTACAAATTTACTCAACACCTTAACTTCATCAGGCCCTCAAAATCATGCTGTTTATGGTAATAAACAGACATTGTTGATTGGAGCGGCACTTAACTTTCAATAAGATTAAATGACTGAATATAATTCTAAATTGAGAGGTCTGCTTAGTTGTTGTGAAGAAAAATACAGCAAGTCTGGCTTCATTGGTCTATTACTACAGATATTCAACAGTATTATAACTTGTATGAATGCAAGGCTCTACAGGTGTATCAGTAAAGAAAATAACATTTGCATCACATAACTTCTGGTCTTTGATAATAGTAAAGATGAAGGAACCATTTTGGACCATTTGAAACTTGCCTTTCCCACATGGGCCCAAAAGACTACTAGCCCACCTAGCCCACACAGGCACTGAGTTTTTCTGCAACCTTCTATGGGTGATGGATGGCAAGAAAGGAGGTACGTATTTGTGTAAAATTGGACTTTATATAAGGCATTTGTCTGGCTTGTGGTGTTTGCTTTTCTTCAGACCCTTATAACAGTTCCAAGGGCAGGAGGGAGCAGCAAGCCATCTGCTGGCAAACAAGTGTCTTGCTGAAATCACTAGCTGAAGGGGGTGCAGAATAGCCCGATGCCTGTGTGGGCTATGTGAGCTGGTATTCTCTGAGCCCTGGGCTACAAGCCCACATTGCTGGTGCCCAGGCCGGTTTTGTCAAAGAGGAAGCACCACACACCTTTTAAAAAACAATTTGCCATGAGTGATGTCATGGATGTGTGAGGGCCTCCTTCAGCAGCTCATTCCTCTGGATATAAAAACCCCTTCCTGCAGCAGGGTGTATGGGTCAGGCAAATTATCTGTGTCCTCCACCCAGATGCAGAGTATGCAGCAGTCAGGGATAATTTTGCCGGAGGATACCTAGGGAGAATTTGAAATCTGAAAGTTGATATTTTTTTTTTACTATTTGTTAAAATTTGATTCAGGTTAACCCAAATTTCTGCAAATAGTCAAGTTTTTAGAAATACTCTTATATCTAATAATAAGCAACCTCAGGTTTCTCATATATTAACTGTTTGCATTTAAAATTAGGTTGGATCAAATCCTAGATAGGCTTTATCAGTCACATGATTTTAGAGTTTCCTAGGTAATATCTCATTAAACTCAACATACCACCTGGAATTCTGAATGTACTCTGCCATGCGGCATGCGTATGTGAATATGCCAATGTAGTCACTCATTGGTGAAAATTACTCCATATTCCTAAATGGTAGGGTTTGGTGGTAGGTTTTTGAAAGCAGAAACTAAATGGTGAACTTGAAATTACCTGTGGAAACGGTCCTAAACAAAGTCAGACCTATTTATTTTACTGAAAAGGTAGTCAATACTTGAAAAATCATCCAGCAGATGAATAGGTGAAAAAAGAGATCTATCCAAAGATAGGATGGACCTTCCAATATTTTTCTATCATCAACGCTTAATGTTTAAACTATATGTGTACTTTGACGTTTTCTGCATTTTCTGCATTTTTACATGCCTGAGTAAAAAAGAAATCTATCCAAAGATAATAAAATAATATAAGGCAGACTGGATGGACCTTCCAATATCTTTCTACCATCAACACTTAAGGCTTAAACTATATGTGTACTTTGAAGTTTTCTGCTTATAACGTTCTCAACCTGGGAAATGTGCCTGTAAGGTGGATTTCTGATTTGATTAGCCACCCACTGTGTGGCTTGCTATAGTGAGGGTGAACATCTTGGGCCCTACCAGCAATTCTGCAGCATCCGCTCTTTGAGATGAACCCCAACCTTTTTGGGGGTTATATACAGTATTCCATTATTTTATCAGTGGCACATGAAAATGACATGCATTTTGTTTTGATGTTCTACTGACAGACTTGTTTTTTAATTAGATGTGCACAGAGTGTATTAGGACTTTACCTTGCTTTGACTATGCATTGAATTGGTTGAAGATATTTAGTTGCTGCCGGTATTGAGATTTAAAGTAATTAATAATTGCAGTGTGTATTCACAGGACTTTACATAATTGTTTTGGGGTGTTTATATATAGCTGTGTGTCTATATGTTTACTTTAGGGAATATATATATATATATATATATATATATATATATATATATATAAAATATAAAGATCTATTGTTTCAAGCAGGGCCCCACAATGTTGACTTTTAATGTGTTCATTAATTGTACACCCCATTTCCCCATTTAAGGGTACACTCAGGTTATAGATGTGTTCTGCCTTTGTGCATTTGTATGATCTCAGAGTATCACAATTGAGAGGATCCATTTCCCAGAGCTGTGTAGCTTGCCTTGATTTTTCTTCTTGCCCATCTATTTTAGAGGGGGCACTGCTGTAGGCAACTGGGCTAAGTGAGAAACTTGTATTTTATTTTTGGAAGCAAATGTATCAGTCAGAATAATCTCCTTTACTCTGCATGGTTGGTTAATCCTATTTGGCTTTTGTAAATTGCAATATCTATCCTAAATATTTAAATAATAAAACAAAGAAAGTGATGTTTAATATGTTCAGGATAATGGCTCCCAAATGGCCATTTCATCCAAAAGAATAGTTTTATTATAGTAAAATAATATTGTCAAGTGATGAAACCTTCCAAAGTTAAATTCTAAAGCATGATAACTTGGGCAAACAAAACAAATGAGATCCTATATTTAATTATTTATCGGGTGTTTGAATTCAAATACAATCCCTCCTGAGAAAAGCTTTCTAGTTAACTATAACAGTGATGTTATAATTTGATTCAAAGTACAGCGGGTCGACCGTAGGCCGCCAACTGTATTTCGCTGAAATGACTACTGACTGGATCTGCTTTGTGGAAAACCCGGGATACTTTAATTTATGTTCACTGAGTAGGAAGTGTAAAGATCTATTGGAGTTTGCATACTTCCTTTTGCATCATATCATTCATTGCAGTTTTTCACGAGAGAGCTTGAATCTTTGCACAAATATATCTAACCAGCTCGTCCTGAACGACACTATTGCAGTTCCAGCAGAAAAAACATTTATTTCCCCCATTTATCTCTTTTTCAAAGCCGGCTATACAAAAATATTATTTCAGTGAGTGTAAGATGTGCATGGCTGGGGGGTGGTGGCTTCCTTGTGGTTCAACAATGTTGTTGATTTTATTGGGTGGTGGGGACCATTAGGGCTAGTCTTTAGGGAGCGGTTTAGGATTTTTGTATCCTAGGGTTTTGTATTTGAGTATGACATAACAGCCTGCAGGAAGCATTTTCTTTTTCCTCCTAAAGGGCATGTTTCCTTTTTTCTTCCTTAGTTACAATGTGATATAGTATTGTATGGCATAAATATTATGCTAAACTCACATTTACATTTAAATCCATTCACAAGTATAAAGGGTAGGGTTATATAATTAATGAAAAGAAAAACGTCATGATTATTGTTTAACAATTACTTTTAATGAGAACATTACATTGTAGGAGCAAAACATTGCTTGGTATTAGCATACAATGTGAAGCCATGAAGGTTAGCTTTTCATAAAGATGAAGTATGTTATTCTAAAGTAAACCATTTCCATAGTTAATTTTCCTGAACAATCAAAACCTTTGCAGAGCGGCAAATTCTTTTGTCCTACGCAGGAAAGAGAAAGGGATCCTAAATAAACACATTACCTTTTAGCAATGAAAGAACAGGTAAACCAGTTTAATTCACCACCCACTGTTCACATCTCTTCAAGTACATGACATGAAATGCAATCAAGATTTGAACCCACTCTGCTACTAATGCTACCAGAAGAATTCAACATAGAAATGCAACACATTGGAGTGTTAAATCTCACCAATAATTCTTATTGACTTTTTCACTTTGGTTATTTTCCACTGAGATAGATCCAAATGAGTAAAATTAACAAATTAAATGATATGATGCAGACAGTCATTCTAAAATGAAAGTTAAAGCCATAAAGCTGGCCACTTACTAAACATTTAAAGAACAACTATGACGGCTGTCTGTATTTTCATCCATTTTAATTTTCACCATTCCCTGCCTTTTATCTGTAGAGTAAACACAGCAGACTGACAGTTACCTTGTGTTACACTGTGAGATAAAAAATAGTTACAGTTTATCAAACTGTAATGACCAGTCGGCTGTGTTAACTCTGCAAGAGAAACTGTAACAAATGTTTGTAACAAGAGGCAGAAAACAGTCTGTGATGAAAATATTTGCTGACCATCACCTAAGAGCTGGCAAATGATAGTTGCCCTTTAAAAATGAACCATGGTCAGAAATTACCATAATACCTATTTAATAAAGAGCAGCAGGGCTGCCCCACATCGTGCCACTAATCTGGAAGCTGGGATATTCACCTATTCCGAGCAAACTGATAGGATAAATAGAATAGAAAAATCCTGGGAAGAGGTGAGTACCCAGGCAGACCCGGTTCTTTCTTTTAACTGTGCAATCCACAGTGGGGCAGCCCAAGGGAGTGACCATTTCTGACCATAGTTCCTTTATGGTTAATGAGTTAAAGCTTTAATGAAGAAAGAGCAACACAGCCCACTGATCATTACCAATGGATGTGCATGGATGGGGGATCTGATCACCCAGGGCAAATTTGGAGAAAGGAGCAGCCAACACTGCCAAGGAAAACATAAAACATACTGTAACTCTTACTTTTTTGCAATTAAAATTCATATACTGTAGATATTCACAACCTGCCAGATATTGTAAATGACAGTACTGGACTTTCTTTATATTTCAAAGAATTAGCTTGAGGAGGACTATATATTGGGAAAAAATGGTGGGAGGATTGTTAAAAATGGTCTGCACAAGGCTTTTGCAGTTTCTAGTGTGCTATATATGGCATCTCTGACAGCTGTGTTTTTCTTCTAATCTAATAAAGATTGTTGTAGTAAGACCCCAACATGACCCAACAGGAAGAAAATGCTGACCAATAAATTAAATAGGCAAATCTGTGCACTGCATTTTGTAAAATGCTGTGTGCAGTGTTTTGCCAATAGTGCAACCTCAACACAGCCCTTAGAAGTCTGTAGGCAGCATAGGTAAAGCACATTGAGAGGCTGATTCACTACTAGAACCATGTATTGCCAGATGAGCTTCTGTATAGTGGTGCTTAGAGTGACCGCTGATAAGCGGGTATCGGACGCTGTAACCTAGCGTTGCGGTGGCTGTAGTAACCTGGCCAGCATTAATGAATATGGTGTGTGTTGGGTGCTCTAACAACAGGATAACGCTGCAGCGAGCGAGAGATAGCGCCAGCTCAGTGCGTCCGGCACTCAGCGCTCCACACCATATTTAACAAAAAACTACACAAACAGCATCAGTGCTCTAAAGCTGGGCGCTATAGCATAGAGCGCCAGACGCTGTGTGATTAAAGTCTGTTTTTGAACACATATCCACCAGTAACAAAGCGAAAACACATGGAATGACATTGTTTCAACACCGGAACAATAACACTTTAGTGCCAGACCTGTAAATAAGTGTTTGTTTGCAGCCAGGAGAGGTCACACAATGATTTGAGCAAAAAAAAATATGTATTTGAATTGACAAGCACGCTGTTTAAAGACAAACAAATGAAAGCCCATTGAAATGTATGGGAGAGCGACACTGAGCGAAAAGGTAATACGCAGCGCTCTTGAACCTAGAGCCGCCTTACATGTGACGATACATGGCGCTGTTAGAGACGCTCACCAGATTCACTTTCTTAAAGTGGCCTTTCACTCTGAATAAGAGCCTATCTTATATGTTTCCCACACCCTGTACATACAGTTTGCCCACATTAAAAATCATCCTACCTGCATCTACTACATGTTATGAGCCTTTAAACACCCAAGATGACGGCTTATGGAACATCAGGCAGCCTGCAAACAGGAAGTGCCTTCTTACTGTGCTGCTCTGCATTCTGGGACTGCTGACCTTTTCCTGACCCCAGCTCTACTCTGTCTGAGCAAAGCACAGCTATAACTCGCCTCCCTGTACTTCATCCCACTCTCCTCTCCTCAGTATGTGATGCTTCTAAGTCAAGATGGCTGCGCCCATATCCTAAAGAGTTGCAGCCCAGTGGGGGAAAGAATAATAAGTAAGTGACTAAAAATGTACAATAAATTAATTTTAGATGCTGGGGAATTGCTTTCTAAGGGTTTGGGCTTTTCAATAAATCAAGGCGAAGGTCAGGTTTAAATGTGGTTTTGCGTACAGTGCCCAGCATTCACCAGATGCTACCTGCCCTACCTGGTGCACTACCTGGTGCTAGCCATTCTTAAATAACCCCCTTAATGCACTTTATCTGCACTGTATCAAGGTGCATTATAGTGTAAAGGCCACACTCTCCGCCACCTTCCTGTCCATCATTGCCAGTCCTAGCCACCACCCAGTGCATCACAAATAGAGGCACATAAGTTATACAGTGGAAAGTGTGAAAGGGGTCTAGTTGGTTTGGAAAACATTTGAATTCCTTATATTTCTATGTAACAATTAGAGTGTCTATGTGTTATAGTGTGCGCCACAAAGTAGCATATGTTTAGGTGTTATGCTGCCATTTTAAATTCTGAAATACATATGGTATGAAAAAGTGACATTTGATCTGTCAGCAGGATTATTGTTACCAGTAATTGGTCTGTGCTATGTGCTTGGTAATTAATGAGGGTCAATTATTCTTCAAATCCCTTTTAATTGTACACAACAATTAAAACAAATTTAAATACAATAAAAACATTAATTGGTAAGGGTTGAAACTTGGGAAGTATATTACTATGAATTGAACCAGATGTTGAGTGTTTATCTTAAAGCATCTTTTCTATTTTTTTTTTTTTTTTGCAATTCTGTGTATAAAAAGTTTTCCCTAGCAGCAATGTGTTAAGCTAAAAAAATTAGCAATGTGCATGAAATGGTGTGTTAAAAATACAGATCACAAAACATCCTCACTCTGGCTTGCTAATTATTTGATTGTCTAAGAGACAGGTGACTGATTTAACCCTTTCTGCTGTAATTTAACTTATTCAGATAGGGCGGATCTTGTCTTTCAATGGCTAAATGGTTACAGGCAGTGTTCTCAGCTGGAAGTATCATTACTGCTTTTGCCAAAGCTGCTAAAGAGCTGCTAAAGAGTTCACCTGTTACAGTGCATGCATTCTGGGATATGTAGTCAGTAGTTTTTACTCAAGACCATCTTAGGATCACAGACACATAGGAATATAGGAACCCTGGAAAGAGCACCCCGATAATCCTAAAGTAAATCACAGGTGTGAAGGAACGATCCAGATTAAGTGCAGAAAACTCACATGTATTTCCCTCCTAGTCATCCATATGCACTCAAGAAAAGGAATTAGAATTTACAGGTTAAGCAGGGCAGATCACAGACTCCCCACTGGCAATCCTCACACTTCTAGTCTAAGAAGACTCCGCTGGGTCTGCAGCTGGCTGGAATTTGTCACATGAAAGTTGGCAGCCGCAGACATCCGGCACCAACACCAATCGGACCATAGCTGCGCCCCATGTGTCCCAGCACCAAACCAGGTACAGAATCAGAACCGGCTCACAAAACCGCACGTGGAGATAGTTTTCCTTTGTCGCCAAGCCCGGTGGAACCTATGAAAATGAAGATCTAAGGTTCTGACCCACTTAGGGACCCCATTTCTGGACTCATCAGATGCCCGGCATCCAGCCCAATTGTTTGGTGCCATTTCCAAAGCCATATGACCCCCCGGCCCAAATTTATAACCGTTGTGTTTTAGGGGCGAAAGCATGCTCCAGTACAGTGGGAGGTGACAACCCGTCCCACAGATGGGAGGGGTGGAGGTTTGACACCTACTTAAAAGTGAGCCAGGGGGACGAGAACGGGGTCACTCATGGAGAGGTCACGATTCCCGCATGCCGGAGGTGTCCACCCACCCAGCTTGCCACTTACCTTCTCTCAGAACAGCATTTTGTATCATCTGTATCAATTCATATTCCATCATAGCCAAATGTTTGTTATCACTGTCTAGTGTGCTTATAGCATTAAAACTTAAATATTAACTTGAGCGATCTGTTTGCCTTAAACCAAGAATCTGTGTGTCTGCAGGCTTTGGGCCTGGTGTTTCTGATAGGAGAACTCGGACAAGGGTTTTGGGGAACGCGGTCTGTGTGTCAGGAGGTCCCTGGTTTGTAGTTGTTTATAGGTTCCCTGACAAAAGGTATGGGAGAAAATCGTAACACAAATGTTTATTTTACATCTCCTTTCTCCTAATAATTTCTTAAAGGAGCCACAGCACACAACCATACGTGAACATTACTATCAAAAAAGTTTTTGTTAAATTGCCCATTTTCTCTGAGTGACACTAAAAACTGAACTACCTATTTGAGCTACAGTATAGGGTTTTTATTCTGATCACTTTTATTTAGAGGGGGCACAAAAAATCCCTCTACAAAAAAGAAAAAAGTGTGCCCCTCTTCTCTAAAGCTTACAAGTCCAGCGCACCAAGCCCAGGAGTTGGTAACGGCTGGCCCCTAACCTTAGTAATTGCCAGACCTTATGCGCTTTGGCATAGGTCCAGTGCTGAGGAGCAAGGGGCACTTCCACACTGCCACTGGTGTTTGGGAGTGCAGGAAATGTTGCAGGGGGTTAAGCATGCTACTTTTGTGGGCAAGTCATTTGCCATCCCTCTGCTCTTTGAACTGGTATAGCAGACTCTATCTGGAGTGAAGGGGGCACAGGTCCCCCTCCTTATATCTTGGCATCCAGCCAAGGGTAATAACAGGTTCTGGGGAGCTGAGCTTTTATACTTAAGGGGAAGACTTTGAAGTAACTTGCATGACTTTGACATCACTGAAGGGGAGGCATATGGGGGGGGAGACCCCAAGAAATCCCCCTCCGGTAATGAATTTTGTCACATACAGGGAACCCTCAGAGGCATAAAAGCCTCCCTGTCTCCCTGTCATTACTCCTGGCCAGGATCCAGGTTGGAAGCGGGGGGCATCAAAAATGGCAGAGAAGACCCAGTGAGGAACCCTAAAGATCCACCAGACCCAGATGAGGATTCTGCCCGGGGGGGGGGGGGGCAGAAGGCAGAGGACATGGACTAGTTAGTGACTAGTTATGAACTACAACTTTACCAGTTCAAAGAGTAAGGGGACGGCACGTCTCTTATTGGCACTTGCAGTTGACATGCCGGTAAACCTGCCTGATTACCTGCACTGTCTTTAGGGGCATTGTGGGTTCAGAAAGGTCCTGTGCCTATTATAATGGGAATGGTGTTCTTCAAGGGGGGGACTGGGCAAGTGATGGCCCTATAATGAAAGGCATAGGGGCTTTCACTTTTTGAGAGTTTTCCATGAGAATATTTACTACATTTGCAGAAGTTTTCCTCGTGTGTGAAAATCCACACAAAAAAATGTCTGCGGAATGGGATAAGGGCAAAATCCAGACATTTCCACAAAAAAAGTATGCAATGCATTTTGTCATTATGCTTAATCCAATGTGAGTGAGGATAGGGCAAACTTTTTTTTGAAATCACAATTAAAGGGGATCTAAACCTGAACCCCTGTGGTGGGGGGAGCAGGGGGTACAGAGTGCAGTGGCGGCAGTGGTGGCTGAACCTGGCCCCTAAAATAATGGCAGCCAGCTTCCATGAGTGAGGACATTTCTAGTGCCAACAGTAGGAGTTTCCTCACACATGGGAGCTGGCAGCCATCTTTTTCTAGCCCCAGCTGGGGCCAATTTCAAATGATACCACTCCACCACCGCTGACAGGAAGAAGATCACAGGCAGGAGTTAGGAGATGTGTTACAGCAGCAACTTTGGGTGAAGCTGGTTAATGGGCTTCTTGCAACATTTCATATGAACCCCAAACTTTGCAGTTTAGGTTCACTCATCTCTGCACAGCAGCTCTCTGTGCATCTTGGGGTAGATGCCGCACCGGTTGTAAAAAGTTAACTTGCAGCGTTCTATTTCCACTTGGTGGAATGATGGCTGCAGTGATAATAAATGGCATTTTTACTAAAAAAAGTAGCATACTTTTTAGACCTGGTGCAAAATCACTGAGACTGAAAACCAATTGTGGGTAGGCAAACACATATCTGACAATTCAGTCAGCCTCAGAAAATCACTGAAAGCACATGAGCCCCATAGCTGGGGTCCGCGAGCCACAAGTCAAACTGGGGAACTGGGACCCGGGGATGATGCAGCTCCAGGTGAAAATGGAACACTACTATTTTTTCTCATAAAGTGAATTTTTTGCAAATGTTGCTGAATTGACAACAATAACAGTATGTTACTTCATATATCTGGTTTAAGTAATGATGCGTATTAAACAAATTAAATGAATAATGACGCAATTCGTGAGAGAAAAAACAATTCACGCAAAAAAAAATGTCACTTTACTTTAATTGCATGTTTCATATAACACCATATCCACTACTCCCTAATATGTCTAAAGGTATAAGTAAGCCATTCGAATTTCACAGTCAATTTAAGGTCAAATTCTCCTGAACAAGAAAAAACTGTTCTTTTTTCAGCTGTGGAAAATAATCTTTAGAGATGTTTAAGAGAAGGGAGCTAATGATGTGAGATAGAGAACCTTTGGGGCCTATTTATCAAGTGTAGCAAATTGACAAGTTGCATCATTTTTAATTTTGCCAGCCTTTGCTATAATTTATCAAACTCACATAGCCATATTTCACAAGGATATAATGCCCTCCACTGGCTTTAGAGTTCAAATGTTTCAATAATTGGTTTGCCTTACAAATGCAGCTTTGTTAATTTATATATATATATATATATATATATATATATATATATATATATATATAAATTCCAGCATTCTAAAACATTTTAATTGTTATTTAAATAGTTACTATATGCTCTTATTTAACCATTTAACCTTTTTGTGAGGTTATAATTCTATTCATTAACTGATAACAGTCATTAACAAAACAAAGATATATGGGCTATATGTCCACTATGAGAATAGTGTATAAAAAGCCATTTAAAGGCATCTTAAGATCTCAAATTATATGTAATTATTATGGTTATTTCTTCTTATTAAGATGTAATAAGTCATGCACACACAGCCGAGATCAGGGACCGCTGTGGGATCACTATGGCTTGATTTACTCGCACACGTTGAGAGCTTGAATGTACAAAGTGACAGTTAGCCCCCTTTTTTAAGTAGTCCTGAAGAAATGAAATAGAAATGGTGGCAAAATGTTTAGACCTGCTTCATCTTCTACCCTGTGTTGCAGTAAATGGAGCACAGGCATCAGGTGAGCTGCTTGCTGCCTTATTATTGCCATTGGGTTTACAGTCCTATTATTGAAACACAGCTATTCATTTTATTTATCAGTTCTGCAGAACCTTCATTTAGACTTCACTAAGCCGTGCATGATCTGGATCAGGGAATCAGTGATTTATAATATATATATATATATAAGTAATATCATTCATTTATCAGATAATGGTGGAGAGAGGGTAAGGGTGATTTCTTTATGTGATGCACACTCACATGGCTTTGCCCCAGGGCCAGAAGGTTCTGGATGAAGGCCTTCAGTGTAATCAGGAAGTTACGGGCATGAATATTCAATGTAAGGTTAGATTGGCCTTAATAGGGCACCATTCACAGGCAATGAATAAGATAAAGCAAAGAATGATGGAGCTGATATGATATGAAAATTATTTTTTTATTCTGCTTTGTGCTTGGGGATGTTCTGAGACTCTAGGATAACAATACAAGGGATACAAATTAAATAAGGTGAGGGGTCAAGCAAGACTGATTGTCTATTTTGTGACGCTTTAAAATAATTTAATAAAAATATTGAAACTCAAAGTGCACTTTTTGCACCAAGTGGCGACTTGACCCCGTTGTATATTTTATATTTATTTATATAGTAAGAACCAGAAACTCTAACCAGTTTGGCTAACTACCTATTCAATTTCTTTGGACACTTATTCACTGGAAAAGCCATGTTTAGGCTATGTTCACACCTTCATATATATTTATGTAATAGTATGCAACTTATAGACAAGAAGGTTGACCGAGTCTCCCACACTACATTTACTGTCCATGTCCAATAATGCCAGAAGTAGGAAAGGAAGAATACATAGTGTACCAATCAGTTCATTTTTGCTTTATATTAAAAAATTTACTATAGGTCTAAATTCCATTTAGTAGCAAAAGATTTGTTTTTTTTTCTGGGTCCATTTTAGGTTATTTAAAACAATCTTTACATTTTCCCTGCAATACCACAAGACTAAAATCAATTGTGGATACAAACTACAGTGTTTAAAGTGTAACAAAGGACTCTGATTGTTTACAATGGGGAGCATGCGCTGCACATCCCCAGCATCCCTGGTGGCTTGCATGCGCTCCCTTCCCAGCCCTTAAAATCAACCAGTCGAAGCCTGTAAACATGGCTAAGGGCTCTGATTGTATAAGAGCCTGTGAGGGGAGGTGAATTTTACTGGTCATTATAGGGGGTTTTACACAGCAGGGCACTGAACAGAACCCAGGAAAGTCAAATTCCTGGGATTTGCTCTGCTATAAAGAAGTAACCTTTGTGATTCTACTTAAAGAGTTCATTTTAACCACAGTGGTGACTTAGGATTAGAGATGAGAGAACTTCTCAAAAATTCGATTCGGGCGATTTGCCGAATTTCTCAAAGAAATTCGGGTTCGTCCGAATCGAACTTTTACGAATCGCTCATCTCTGGTGGGAGCGGGGAGGCCGGCTGCGCTGTCAGCAGGCGGCAGAAGCCGGATTCCGCCGCCCACTGACAGCGCAGCCGGCCTCCCTGCTCCCACCATGCCGGTAAGTGTTTGCTGTATAGTGGGAGCGGGGAGGCCGGCTGCGCTGTCAGCGGGCGGCAGAAGCCAGCTTCCGCCGCCCGCTGACAGCGCAGCCGGCCTCCCCGCTCCCACCACGCCGCCATTTTTTTTTCCATTTCACGGCGTGGTGGGAGCGGGGAGCCCGGCTGCGCTGTCAGCGGGCGGCGGAAGCCGGCTCCCACCGCCCACTGACAGCGCAGCTGGTCTCCCCGCTCCCATCATGCCGGCATTTTTTTTTTTTATTTCAGAGAAAATTCGGTCAGCACGAACCACTAAAAATTCGGGTTCGTGCTGAATCGAATTTTCCCTGAAATTCGGAGCGAATTCAGGTTTGTTAGAACCGATTCGCTCATCCCTACTTAGGATGTCCTGCCACTGAACTTTGCCACTGATCTGTAGGCATATAGATGGGTAAGATTATTTTTAATTTTTCACAAGGGGTTTTATGCAGATGGCAACCAAAAAAAGGATACAGAGGGGTGAGAAGGTAAATTGAGATGTTTGGGGGGGGGGGGGGAAATAACCAAAAATTCCCAATCCAATGCTGATCATTTGCATCAGGCCCTTTATACATAATGTTGAGATGGATAATTAGATTGGATACACAACCTGGTCATAAACCCTTCCAAAACCCAAGAGATGGTAGTGGACTTCAGAAAGAACCCGGCACCCCTGTCACCCCTGACCATCAAGGGAGTGGAAATCAAGAGAGAAAGGGAGACGAAATACTTAGGTGTGACAATCTCCGACAACCTCTGCTGGGAAAGGAACACCACGGCTCTACTGAAGAAAGCACATCAGAGACTTTTCTTCCTGAGGCAACTTAAGAAGGCAGGCCTGTCGGAAAAGTTGCTTGTGCTCTTCTTCAATGCCGTCATTGGTTCTGTTCTGTGCTTTTCTTTCTCTGTCTGGTTCGAAGGAGCTACAAGCAGGGACAAGGGTAGACTCCAAAGAACAATAAAGACGGCAGAAAGAATAATCGGAGCCCCCTTACCATCCCTACAGGAACTGCACAATCAGAGAATCAAGACGCGAGCTGGAAAGATACTCCGGGATACGTCCCACCCTGGACACACCCTATTCCACTACTTACCATCCGGGCGACGTCTTGCGGTCCCAGCCTGCAGGACTTCTAGGTCCAGGAAGGGTTTCTTTCCTTTGGCCGTCCGCATCCTTAACAATATCCAGGCATCATAGGCTCAGGATCAAGCTGGAATCGATGGGTCCTCATACTCTGACTTTATAAGAGATTATCTGCTTCCGTATCTCTGTCTTCCATGTTCCCCTTCCTTTGTAACTTTAACTGTAGTTATCTGTACTGTTTTCTTTTTGCACTGTGTATATGCCGTATATGCCGAAAAGAATTCCTTGTTCATCTCACGATGTACTTGGCGAACAATAAATTGAATTGAATTGAATTGAATTGAATTGGATGTTGAAATTAACTGGTAAAATGTTCTAAAAAGACATGCAGACATCCCTAATGCATCTGAACCCTTAAATGAAGGGGTTATGTGTAAAATTGCAGTATGTCTGCCCATTGTTGTCATCTGCTATTAGTTTTCTTTATATGTTATAAAATATTAGAAACATGTCAAGACTTAGATTTTAAGATTTAATCTGCTCAAAATACCTGACGGAAAAAGATAATGTGGCCTGTAAGCATATAATGCTGGTTTCACACCAGCGTGATTGCCCGAAAGCGTGAGCGCCCCACAATCGCTGTGCTCAGCATCCGGAGGGCGTTAGCATTGGCGTTCTCTACTCAATCGAGTAGAATCGCAAACACTGTGGCCTTGAGATACTGCAGGCAAGGCTTTTGCGGAGTGCTCAGAACGTTCCACAAATTCCCAAAGCATATGTGAAAGCACCCATAGATTACTATGAGCAGCTTTTCACAGGCGGATGTGGGGTGCTCGCCCCAAAAGCGCGAGTGTTTCGAATCCTTGCTGGCTTGAAACCAGCCTAAGTGTACCCTTTTATACAGGAAAATAGCCTATCTTAACAATAAGTGCCATTGTGAGCAAAGCATTATCTCGCAAGAAAAAAAGCTATTTTCCTTTTGCAAGCAATGTGATTATAATTATCATTTTATAATGACTGCTCTTCAAATATATTTATATTTTTTTTATCCTAGAGGAAAATTTCTTACATATATTACTATTACTATGCTTAATGACCCAATGTTGTTTGAGAGATAAAACAAACTAAATTCTACTATTATTTTAGGTTCAGTATTCTCATCCCAGCATTCCTATGTGAATTATGTCAACAAAATGCATAGAAATAGCTGTTTAATTCAAAACAGCATAGTATAAGGGTGAATTATAACTATAATACTGTTTTTTTCCCATTATATGTACCAATCAATCAGGTAGTCTTCTAAACAATTAACTATAAATAAGGGGGAATACACAAGAGACTTTATCCCTATGAAAAATGTTTTATCTTGAAAATGTTGTGATATTGGTTTTAAAATGTTTAGCTATTTGAAACTCAGATCATTAAACTGATACGTTGGCAATGAAATGACTTGTTTAAAGTGTCTGGTAAGAAGCACAACATTGTAGTGATATGCATGAGATTATGTGATGCCTTGAAAGAGGAGGTCAGACTCCAGCTAATGAATAAAAATAAGCACTTATAGCTAGCCCCAGTTCATAGCATTTAGGAAATAGGAAAGTTCTTTAACCTCCAGATAATTAATAAAGACATTGAAGCATACAATAAGTCACTTAAAGGTATGTAGGAATATAACAAATGGTAAATGGTTTTTAATATAAAAAATTTAAATGCACTAATCTGGCATTATGTTGCGCTTATGTAGAATACATTACGTGATATAAAAGAATCACATAAGACATTTTGGAAAAGTGCAATACATTTATAACTAAACACATAATCAGGGTAATTGAAAACTGTGGATGTAAACAACCATAAAGTGTAAAAGAGTAGTCAGATATGTATTTAGTGGTATAGTGAGGTCTAAAGCTCATGCTCCCTCTGTCCCAAATTCTACTATTGTTCACTAGTGTTGTTATGTTGTGTGTTGCATATTTGCACAAATGGAATAAAAACAGCACAAATTCATTTGTACGTGTAAGCATATACTGGTCATATGGGCCGATCCAATTTGAGATGTAAGGTAATATATTGGCCAGCGATTCACCTAAAGGAGGACTATCGCGAAGAATGGCCCACTGCTAAAAATCGATATAAATATGCTGGATGGGGGGATGGGGGGTCACTTATACACCCAGCACCAATAAATATCCAGTCAGGCATGTTTGTTTTATGGTTTAGTTTAGGTTTAATGTATCACACCTGATACACTAAACCTGTTACCCCTGGATTTTATTTATAGCAGGAGAGAATAAATCACAAGCTTGGCAGCAGTTTTATTCAGTTTGGGTGTATATGTGACCCCTCCTCTCATTAGCCGACATGTTTATATAGATTTTTAATATTACACAATTTTGTGATAGTGCTCCTTCAAGTTATTTGCTGGTGGCATAAACTCAAAGCTAACAGCATAATCAAAATCAAAACAGCCCCTGTGCATGCTAACTTCTTCCCATGTTATCTCCCATAGGGACAAGGTAAACTGAGACATTTCAAAGTATCTTAAAATCGAATTATATGTTAATACCTTATGTATTGTAAGCAAAGTCACTTTATTCTCTTCAATTTCTGTATCGTGGCTAAGCTGAAAATGGCATATCATAGCACAACTTTATATGTGATTGCTCTACTGTGATCAAAGATAGCTGTGGGTTGCCATGCTCACTCAAGCTGAGAGCACCAAGGGTCTTTTGGACAACTTTTTTGCATGGTCCTGGTGGAATAACGTTGAATAAAGAGCAAAGTTTGGAGACCTGCTATGGCTTCTACCCTACACTGCATGAAAAAGAGGAGAAGAACATGGTAGAGGCATCAGATGAGCTGCTTGCTGTCTTATTATCCCTTTCAGTGCCAAGCACGTAGTTTCTACGTGCTCGCTTCCACTCCACTTAAGTGCCAAGCACGTAGAATCTACGTGCTTGACTTTCCCCCCTGCTAGCAAAAAAATTACAATACTCACCTGACCCCTCGTTGGATCCGGCCAGGTCTCCTCTTTCATTTGGTGCCAACTGATCCCCCAGGAGAGCCCCCAGAATAGCCCCCCCCCCCCCCCCGTTTGGCAGCAGCAGCTGCTAACTGTAAAAAAAAAAAAAATGACATTTACTTACCTGCAGTCGCGCTGCCTCCCTCCGGGTCTCCTCTTCACTGGGGGGGCCTCCGATCGCCCCCCAGCCTCTTCAGCTTCAGGGGAGAGCCTGAAAGGGCTCTCCCCCTCCTCTCCCGACGGGCGCCGCCATCTTTCTGTTAAGCCACGCCCCTTTGGAGCGGGGCTTATGACGTCACTCCCGGGCGTCTTGCTGCCTCTCCTTGGCTCAGCTGTCAGATGCCCTGGTGATCGCTGGGCAGAGCAGTCGAGGGGCAGGGGATGCTCTGATCCCCTGCCCCCCCCTCCTCTGGCCAGCGATCACCAGGGCATCTGACACCTGATGAACACAGGAGCTGACAATCGGGTGAGGTGAGTAAAGTTTTTTTTTTTTTAATAAATACAAATTTTGTGTCTGTCTTTTTTTTTACTGTTAACCCTTTGTGAACTGGTAATGGGTCCATGAGACCCCTTATACCAGTTCACAAGGCCAGGGGCTGGCAAGTCACCTGCAACTAGCGGGTGGCTTGCCATTTACCCCAGCACCCCCAATTACCTGCCTCCCCAAAGCCCAGGGGGGGGCAGAAGAGCCCGGGCCCACACAGGGTATGTGGGCTTGTAGGCTGCAGGGTGGGGGGCCACAAAAGCTGGCCCCTCCACTCTGTTCCTACAAGCCCCCATAGCTGGTCCCGGGCCGGTTATGATGGGTAAGGGGGACCCTACGTATTTTTTTTTTTAATTTTAAGGGTTAGGGTTAGGGTTAGCCTAACCCTAACCCTTAAAATTAAAAAAAAAAATGGGTTCCCCCCCCTGGGAGAGGGACCTTACATCATTTTTATTTTATTTTTAAGGGTTAGGGTTAGGGTTAACTTAACCCTAACCCTTAAAATTAAAAAAAAAAATGGGTTCCCCTCTACGTCATTTTTTAATTTTTTTTTTTAATTTTAAGGGTTAGGGTTAAAAAATGTTTTTTAAGGGTGAGGGTTAGGGTTAGGCTAACCCTAACCCTTAAAAAAAAAAAAAAAAAAAATGACGTACGGTCCCCCCTCCCATTTTTTTTTAATAACCCTAACCCTTAAAATTCCCCCAAAAAATGGGTTCCCCCCCCCCCCCCGGGAGTTGGGACCCTACGTCATTTTTTTTTAATTTTTAAGAGTTAGGGTTAGCCTAACCCGAACCCTTAAAATTCCAAAAAAATTACATAGGGTCCCCATTTTTTGGGGGGAATTTTAATTTTTGTATATTTTTTTTATTTTTAAGGGTTAGGATTAGCCTAACCCTAACCCTTAAAAATCCCCCAAAAAAGGGTCCCCCCCCCCTTAGGAGGGGGGGCCCTATGTCATTTTTGGGGGGATTTTTGAGGGTTAGGGTTAGCCTAACCCTAAACCCTTAAAATTACCCAAAAAGGTCCTATGTCATTTTTTTTTAATTAACCCCTTATGTTTATAGTGTGGATAGTATTTTATTTGTAAATGTAAAAAAGTGCTCTTTTCAGTTTGGGGGGTCTCCAGGGCAAGAATGGGGGGGGCTACCGATACATATGTGGTACTGTTGTAATCGGGAGAAATGGGGCTATCACATGCAATATGGTTTTCATAAAAAAAAAAAAGGTTTTATTTAAAATAAAGGAGACAATTGTCTAAAAAATATATATTTTTTGTTTTTTTTTGTTTTTTAAGCAGAAATATTCAAAAAACAGTAGAAAAATTACAAACAAGACATTTCATGTTAAAGCCTAAACTCTGCTGCAAAAAATGTATATGTAATGTATATAATTTTTCTGGAAATTTCAGCAAAAATCACGGTTAATCATGCCGCAAAATGGGGAAAAATGACCTGTCAACAGAGGGTGACAAAACTTCAAATAGGCTGACAATTAAAAGGGTTAATAGTAACTATGCATGTTCGGTATTGTTCTGCTCGGGGGACCTTGCGCTTTCAGATTTAGCTTGTTTTTTCTTGTTTGCATATTGATATTTTAGGAAAACATGGTCTTCATTCTGCTTTTTTTATAATTGTTTTTAGGGAAACCCTGTGCAACCTAAGAATTCTTCAATGGATTACTTACAGAAAGATGAGCCCACTACAACAAGCTCAGTACTCTTAGAAAGCTTAACATGTGTATTTTCAGGGAATATATGGTTTATGTGGCTTTGATTCTTCTTTTTTAGGGAAACTCTGTGCAACCAAAGAATTGATTGAGGGATTACTTCCAGAAAATTGCGCCCATGTCAACAAACCTGGTACGCCTTGAAAGCCTGAGGTGTATACTTCCAGAGAATATATAGTTTTTGGGGGTATTTCAAATGAAAAGGGTTCTTTTTCTGGAAAGACCGCAAGGTGCACTTAGCGCGGTGCATAGTTGTATTTTATCTGAAAATCTCCTAAAGCGCTGTTTCAGTTTGGGGGAGTCTCCTGGGCAGGAAAGGGTGTCTACCAATACATATGTGGTAACGCTGTGACCGGGATTAATTGGGGTTTCACATGCAATAAGATTTTATTGACAAACTTACATTTTTTATTACAAAAAACACTACAAATTGCAAAAAATAGATTTTTTTTTAATTTTTTTGCACATATTTCACCCAAAAGTATTGAGAATACACCTAAAAAATTACAAACAAGACATTCATGTCATATTAAAGCCCAGACTCTGCTGAAAAAAACAATATATCATTTTTCTGGGGAATCCCTGGAAATCCCTTCAAAAATCACATTTGAACATGGGGAGCGCAAAATAGTGCAAAATGGTCTGGCACCAAGGGTGACAAAAACTCCAGGTAGGCTGGCAGCGAAAGGGTTATTGCTGTTGAGTTTAGAGTCTATTTAAGTTGGTGGAAGCATGACTTTTTTCTTTACCAGAGTATTTTGGCTTTATAGACACAGCTTGCCCAGTCCTGAACTTGCCCCAAACTTTGCATTTTTTCTGCCATTGGAAGTTCCAAGGTCTTATCTGTCCATATGTAGCTGACCCAGCAACCGAATATTCTTATCCAGCATGTGCTCTGCTATTATCTTTATAGGTTCATCATAAGATCAAACATATGAAACCAATATACAGTGTTTGGACCCCCAGGTCATTTCCCTCTAAACATTACTTTGCTCCACAACAGGACGTTCCCAAACAGAATTTCCCAGTTACTGAGCATCATCACATACTACAGACCAATTGCTTTCACCAGCATCCTTCAATGAAAACATTTATACTTTGGACACTGTTTTTATCATAAAAAAGTCGTGAAAAGAGTTGCCAATGTAAAAAAAAAATACCTATTGTACATCTTATAATACAAACTGTCCTATCCTCCTTTTAGGTTTGCTACCTCACTTTTCTGTTGGAATTTTAGTAAGGAAAAATACATTTCCTGTAGTAACTTAAGTTATACCACTAATTTTGTCCCTAGGTTATCTCTAGGACAATTCGACTGCTATGTCCCATGGTGAGGCCCGTCATGACAGGCTGCATAAATTAAGACCCCTGATTAATAGCCTCTCCGAGCGCTTTGCAGAAGTATATACCCCGTCCCAAAATTTAAGTATTGACTAATCTGTTTTTAAAGGTTGTGTTGTATTTCGTCCATACATGCCTAGCAAGTGTTTCCATTATGGGATTCAATTTTACAAATTATGTTCAACCGTCTATACTAAATCATTTTGAATATATGATATACATCTGGACCCCCCTGGTTGTCCCGTTGATTTAAGCATCAGTGAAAAGATGGTGTGGGATCTCATGACTCCTCTACTCGGGAGATGTTACCACTTTGGATATGTGGACAACTTCTTCAGCAGCATCCCCTTATTTAGAGCCCTTGACTCATTGGACACACTGGCCTGCAGCACCATCAACCATAATTAAAAAGGCTTTCCCAGGTCAATGCTGAAAAAGTCATATGCTCTAAGAAGCGATGAGCCCCTGGCCGTGAAATGAATAGACCGAAAAAATGTAATCATGCAGCCGCACTAAGCTATACCTTTAGCCAGCATATGCCAGTGCATTGGTGGTAAGGAACATTTTACTGGTGATCAGGGGGGATTCCCATCAGTGGCTTTCACATTGCATCAGGCTAAAATACATTTAAATTACAACAAAAACTGTTTAGAATGCATAGTGGGAGGTGGGGCACAGGTGGCAGGTGCACACCGAGCCTTGCTCCTCCAGTAAACACGCAAATGCATCCGGTGACTGGGAAGGAGGCAGTAAATGCATCGTAATCACTCATCACATGGCAACCAGAAATCAGCCAGGAATCAGCCAGCACTCATCACATGGCAACCAGAAATCAGCCAGGAATCAGCCAGCACTCTGTCCTACATCCCCCCCACCCCTGCCACCTCACCCACCTCCATCGCTGACTGCACCCAGGAGTGAGCCTTCCCAGAGTCAGCCATCCCTACCACCATAATCAATCAGATTAACAGACATCAGGCCCAAACCACATTTATATAAAACAGCATGAAACCACAAAAAAAAAATGCTTGCACCACATAGTGGGCATTAAGGCATGGGTGGCAGGGGCGTGCTGGGCCTGGAACACCCAGTGAAAACACAGGTGCAGCTGGCACCAGAGAGGGAGTTAAGACATTGATGGGGGCATGGAGGAGGCAAATCGCTTGTGATTACCGATCACATGGCAACCAGAAATTAGCCAAGAACCAGACGGTGCTCAACCCAACATTGCTCCATCCCTGCCACCCCCCCCCCCCCCCATCGCAGGCTGCTTCTGGGAGTGGTGAGCCAGGCCCGGCCCACAACTTTCAGCCATCCCTCACCCTGATAACCACAGCAGGCCCGAAAAACATGTTTAGAAAACAGTATCAAATCACAAAAGAAGACTGCTTAGATCGCATTGTGGGGAGGGGCATGGGTGCCAGGTGTGCGTCATGCCTAGCTCATCCACTAAACACCCGGGTGCATGGAAGTGGAGGCTTGTGATCACCCATCACATGGCAACCAAAAATCAGCCAGCACTTTCCAGGCACAGAATCATTACCTGGTTAACACTCTAAGATTAGGAAAGGCAGGCAGCTAATGTTTATAACATTATTATCTAGGCCAAAGTTCAGAAGGCAGGCAGTGCAGACGCATAAAGAGCTAAAAAATCAAGGGACACATTAGAAGGGCAATCAGAAGACAGCAGATAGAAGCTGGCAAGGGAGGTCACAGCTCCACACACACCTGTCCTGCTGAATGCTAGCATCCATAAATGTTCCGTTTTATTAAATTAAAAACACACAGGATCCATAAAAATCCTTCACATACCTGTATTGCAGATTTGTTATGGACCTTGTGTATTTTGGGTTCAATAAAGTTGAACTTTTATGGATGCTGGCAAACCAAATTCTTGTACAGGAGAAGTCGGGTGATAGTAAGAGATCAGTGGGATCCAGAACAGCAGCAGACTGCTGGTGCAATCCAGAAAGTTGGTCAGAAGACAGCAGACATGGTCACAGTAGAAGTTGGGTCTTAACAAGAGGTCAACAAGATTCTGAGCAAGAGCAGGTGGCAGGCACAATCCAGAAATATGATACAGCCAGGAATCCTCATAGCCACACTTACTTATAACTGGTATAACCTTTGCCAAAGATATTGCCAATGAGCCTGTTATCAAAACACGGGGGATGCTCTATATCGACTTGGCTACAACAGCTGAGTTTTAGTGCAGTGACTTAAGAAAAACTTTAGTAACATGCTGGAGAAATGTTACCCTTGTATATCAGTTGTCTCCCTCAACTAAAGATTGTTAATTAAACTGGACCAACAGCCTGCCACAGTTGGAAAAGTAAGGTGGAGCCTCCTCTCCCAGCATCTCAGCCATGCTGCTGCCTGGATTCAACTGACATAACTGACAATGCACAGTAACAGGAACCACTTCCTGTTTGCAGGTTGCCTGTAGGGTCAAGGGTAAGTTCATTTTCCCTAAAGTGCACATTTCACCCCAAGGTGCATTTTTTGTCCCTGGTATTGAATCAACATCAAGATGGCAATGAGTAGAAGTTTCTTCCTCACAGGAACACTATAAGATCTATTTATCCCAAACAGCATTCTGCACATTTACAAAGCAATCATGCACTGGGTACAATAAATAAGTCAGTTCACTAGCATTTTTATATTGTACCAAATAATAAAAAAGTAGGGTGTGCTGTTGTGGCCATATTGTCTGTAAGATGACAGGAGACATAATCTGTTTGCACTGTATCTGTACTTTGTAGAAGCTAAAACCATATTGTATAACATGAAACAAGAAAAACTTTTTCCCTTGGGCAGGCATCCATCATATACTATTTTTCTGGCAGGTTCTGCCCACAGCAGATATTTAAATTGTGTTCATAAATCTTTTTAATCTTTATAGGAAAATGTCAACTAGAATCACTGTGCTATCGGGAATGTTTTCCCCGCCATGTTATTCCCCGTGTCTTCCCGCAGGTGTATCTAACTCGTGTACTAATAAAAAATCATAAACATATATAAAATCTAATAAATTCATATACATTTATACATTTTGACAGTTAGTAAGGATCGATTTTTATTAAATGTAAAAATCATCACTAAAGGACTACTCCCTGAAAGGTAAAATTGAAAGATGATGTATGGTAAGTAGACATTGCAATTTAGCTCTATGCAGCTGTTCATGTAAATAAAATAGCTGAAGTTTCTGCTTGAAATCCTATTCCAAATTGCCCCATGTAGCTTTGTTTGTTGCCCTCTGTGGAAAAATTAATCAGTGAGTATTATTTAATATTAAGCTTTTATATGGGCAAAAAATTCCATTCAGTTTAACAGCCACTCTCTTTTGGTGCTCTCAGCTTGAGTGAGCATAGCAAGCCACAGTGATCTCCCAGCTGGCTCTGACCACAGCAGTACTGTACATAGTCATGACTCATAAAGCTGGGCCATCCCTTCTTAGCTCAGCCATGCTTAGAAATGACAGCAAAGAACGTGACTTAGCTTAGAATGCATATGGTATTTACATATAATCAGAGATTTTGAGATGCGATATAATGGCTCATTTTACATTGTTCCCATGGAACAAGCTCAGCTGATTGGCTGAGTGGACCACACAGAGGGGCATTGCAAATTTGAATGCCCAGCCAGAAAGAAGATGCAAGAAAGTCAATTTCTTGGGTCTACTTGGTTTTTTGATTGGAAGCAGGCAGACACTGGAGACTATTAACCACTGAGATTCTTATCAGCTATCGATGGTCAATGAATGCTGGGACTCAGTCGGGAGCATGTCGTTCAGACTGAATGCAGAAGAATGATGAAGACTCAGTCCGTGAGATTGAATGCAGAAGAAAGAGTTGGGGTTGGAAAACAATAAGCTCTACAAAATTAAGCAATGCTTACTATATAGCACATTGGAGGTAAACTAAATTACCACTCCATTTTAAAATAAGAAGTTCATGGAGTTCCCATGTAAGCAAAGATTCAACTTGCCTAAGTGTTATCAGCATTGTACACAGGGGCGTAACTTGAGGGGTGCAGGGCCTGCAACCACACCAGGGCCCAGAAGCAGCAAATTTACAAAAAAAATGTGTTTAGACTAGTACCTAAATGTTTGTAAAGCCAAGATGTTTCTGCTTGTCACAGGGGGGTCTTAAAAAAAAAATCTTTCAGGGTTGGTAAAGATGTCAAAATTCTAACAATGTCTTGCAACAAAAGAGATACTCGATCAAATCTCGATACTGACACGTCAGTGTGAAAAAAAACATTAAAATAGATATGTCCAGCATAAATGTGTTGCTCTGTGTCTGCTAAGCTAGCCAGTTAAAACCCATATTGTCTTGGGTGCACACAATTCTGTGGCTGGGTAGTCCAAGAGGGGACTAGAGGATCTGCTTACCTTACCACTACTCCCGTGCCAATGACCAGTTTCCTGCTGCCCCAGTTTGTGAAGCAAGAAGCTATGCTTCTCGGTTCAGGCTGACGGGTTGGTGTTGTCTCTGTATCACTGGCTCCTATTAAAAATCTATGGGAGCCCCCGTAGTCCAGGAACTTTCATGTACAGAGGTGGCCATTGTTTTCAAGGGCATCTGGGATAGAAAGTGGACAAAGGGGAATTTTAAAAAATGTTACATGTAGATTACACGGGCTGATTTACTAACTCTGGCATGATGCACTATGTTGAATGACACAAGGATTACCAGTGTACACACTGTTATGCTGTTTTTATGGCATGTGACAGTATTAATGATGTGGTTTAGGGCAGCGAACTAGCAGCAACCAGACATTTCTAACAACTTCTCCATAGGCTTTGGTAAGCTGAGCCAGGTTGCACCAGTATTGCTGGAAAATATGTATTACTATACATGCAAGTGGCATACACAGATAAAGAAAGGGCATGGGGCACAGATGGGGCGGGGATTTTGCTTTCCCCAGGTGCTGAAGTTAACATGAGAATGTCATTGCAGCTTGCCACACACCTTCTAAACTGTGACAACCTCCTCCTCCCCCTCATGAAATGCACTCTGAGCTCCCACCTACTCTCAACTGCTGCTTCTTTCACTTGTTACATAAGAATTTATTCAGCACTGTATGTTTTTACTTGCGTCTTTTTGTGAGTAAACACTTTTTCTCATTATGTTTTCCTTGCAATTCAGCGCCATGTTTATCTGTGCAACAGAACCCTGGACTGACCCCTTAGGTGATCTTATTTAAGTACAAATCATTATAGTACATAAGTGACAAACAGCATTGTGCAAAATTGCCTATTTAGGTACATAAACAATAACATCAATTATATCAACTTTAATGAGCAAATTTGTGCTCTTCTCATGTTCCCAAAGCCGTAGACTATGAATTAAAAAAAAAAAACGGGTGAAATAACATCAGATGAAGGTTGACTATTATATTCCATTGGCGCAGTCCTACAACCTGCTAAACCAGGTGTACTTTGATGATTTAGAAATTATGTGATTGGCAGTGCCTTTAAAAAAATAATAATAAATGATGCATGTACATGTGCCACTGTGCTCCAGTGTACATCGATATGGTGCATGCGGCAGCCTGGCATAGTGCGTTGAACATAAATCCTGCACTATACCCACTGTAAGGATATGGCAACCATGATAGGAGCATATTTTGCCATTTGAAGAAAGCCAGAGATTTCAAATCCTATCCAGGAAGAAATGTCGCTTGCAAAAAAGGGAAATACGAAACATTCTCTGAAACATTCATGCTTGAAACCTTCTTCAAATAGGAGCAATTACACAGTCCTTTAATAAATTATTTTTATGTATAACTAAATTTTAAATCACACACGTTAACAGTTGTGTTCATTCTAAATCATGCAGTCATAATTGGCAATTAGAATTTAATTTAAAGAAGAGCATACATTAATCAAATGTGAGCAAAAGTTAAGTTTGCCTTTAACATTATGATCAGCTCATTAATTATGGGATGGAAAGGAAAAAATTATTGTCAGCCAAAAAATGTGCATTTTTTTCAGTCACCTCGGCGTCATTTTAGAATTTAGTTATCAAGGTAATGCGGGTGATGCTGTGTGGCTTCATTGACTCGGCAGTCATTAAAGTTATTGCAGGACAGACGGGTACAGTTAGAATTTTTCATTTTGCTTAAGCAAGGAAAAATGTCTGGAGAAATGATGCATTTCAGGTACTCTCAAACCTGTCAGCATTAGAGAGGTTATTAACTTCAGCTGCTTTTCTGGCTTTTAGACGGCAATGCAGATTTGTCACACATTTCCCTGAGGTTCCTGTGTGCAATTAGCCATCGGATTTACTGAATAATTACTTAATTTGTCATGTATAATGTTCTTCCACTTTGTATATCAGAAAGTATGCCAGATAGACAGGTCAGCAGTGGTTAATGCAAGGGAGTAAATGTACCAGTCTCCACCCCAAATATTATACAGCCCCCATAGGACTATCACTGCTTATTTTCTAAGGCTCTGTATTGCAAATGCTGCCATTTAAGCAATAGGTCACTTGATGACTTTGATGGTATGTTGCCTGAGTATAGTTGGAGAGACAAACTACACCATGTGTTTCATAGGGATATATCTGACCATACTTTAACATCTGCATTGTGTTCTGTGCCTGATGTTGATGTATATTACATTCTTACAATATATAATAATATATTCATTTTTGTCTTTATTTTTATCTACTCTGATATGTGGACCGCATCTGGAACCCATGCTAAGTAACAGAATGAGGGTAGGTTAAATAAAATTCCAGCCATGTATCTGCATTTAAAGTATTTTTAAAAAATAAATACATGGGGTCAGAGAAACAGATTTCTTTCTGTGTGGTAACTCTCACTAAAAAGAATGCAAAGTGGGGCCATGTCTAAGAAAGGGCCACATGTGGAAACTTATAATAAGTGCCATGATAAGAGGTGACAGCATTGGACTGTGTACCCTCCCTAAAAGCATTTAATAAGAACAACATAGACATAAAATAGTAAGTTCAGTAAATTTTGCTATATCCCTATAATCGTCTGAGAAGCTGTCCAAGATCATTTTACATAAGCCTGTGTGAAAGCACTAGTAAAATTGTAGACTTGAAGTTAATGCTCATCATTTTGGTTTCACAAATTATATATTATATATTATTATTAATATATTTCTTTTTGTCTTTAATCGACTCTAATACCTGGACCACAACTAGAAACCCATGCTAAGTAACAGCATCAGGGTTGGCTACTTGGAATTCCAACTGTGTATACTCATTTAAACCATTTTTTAAAAATAAAGGTAGAGCTAAGGTAATGGGTTTCCTTCTGTGTGGTAATTCTTACTAAGGAAGCCTGTGAAGTGGGGCCATGCCTAACAAAGGAATCTGGAAACCTATGATAAGTGACACAATCAGAGGTGGCAGCATTGCTCTGTGTATCTTCACTTAAAGCATTTAATAAAAACAACATAGGCAGAAGAATTTATTGCGAATGAAATGTGGCTAAACTCTCTTTATTCGGGACAAGGAATATAAAAAGAATTTCACCACCTCTTCTGTTTTACTGTCATATGTCAGATGATAGATACACTGCAAGTACTGTACAGTCAAAAGATGTGTGAAGGATAATTGAGGCACATGAAGAATAGCGCGGCATCTGCCACCGGCAAAATAGTACTTATTGCCCATTAGTTATCCAAATTCACTTTGGTCCCACCAACTTGTCCTTTAATTAAATTGTAACGTAACTGATGACGGTCCTTATATCCAAGCCACGTAAGACCATTACAAAGAGACCCTGATATGGCTGTAGGTTAATTCGAGTTTCTCAACCTGTGGTAATTGTACCCCAAGATGTGCCTAGCTATATTTAGGGGTGTGCCAATGGAGGGGGGTCTCTGGCAAAATAGTACTTATTGCCCATTAGTTATCCAAATTCACTTTGGTCCCACCAACTTGTCCTTTAATTAAATTGTAACATAAGTGATGACTCTCCTTATATCCAAGCCACGTAAGACCATTACAAAGAGACCCTGATATGGCTGTAGGTTAATTTGAGTTTCTCAACCTGTGCTAATTGTATCCCAGGGTGTGCCTAGCTATATTTAGGGGTGCACCAATGGAGGGTAGCCTCTAGTTTATGGGGACCCCTATTCAAACAGAACTAGCCTGGGCTCCAGCTATGGGGGCTCGTAAATCAGGGTACAGAGGCCAAGGGGTCTGCCACCGGCCCTGAATGTTACCAGCCCGCATAGCCCTTACGGGCTACGTGCTGTTCTGCACTTTGAGGATGCAGATAATGGGGCAGGGTGTTATGACAAGTCACCCGCATACCAGCAGGTGACCTGCCAGCCCTGCCTGCCATGTGGACTGGTATAGGGGGTCTCATGGACCCCTTACAAGTTCACAAAGACACAAATCACACACACAATAATTAAAAAATATACTTTTTTCCCCCAGACTTACCTTTCTCTTCAGCAGCGCGGCTCCTTACTGCAGGGAGGTGCTATTTATACTAGTAGAGTGAGCTGACATCAGTTCACTCCCAGTCCATGCAGTCCAGGTCCACTTGAATCATCCGCTACCAACACTGATGCGTTGCGTGGCAACTCACTTCATCAGGATGTTGTCAGTATATGTCCCATCACCCCTTAAGTGGACCAACACCGATTTTGGATGCCCCACGGGGAGGGATCTGATCGGGTGAAACCCCCCAGGAAGCCCACAATCCTACCTTTTCCACGTTCCAGCGGCGCATGCGCGTCCACCGCTGCCGCCTCCCGCGTGTCCCTCTAGCAGGTTCCTTGTTTGTGAATGGCCGGCGTGGGTGCGCTCCCTGTAAGAGGGACGCACGGGAGGTGGCGGTGGACGCGCTCTGCTTGTCCGGCGCTGCCTCTCGCTTGTCCGGCGGCGGGGATTGGCTGCAGCGGTCACGTGGGAGCGGGGTGAGGTGAGTTTTCGGGGATTTCTGGGGGGTTTCACACAGCGGTGAAACCCCCCAGAAAGTGCCCCACCGAAGTGGACCAAAACCCAGGATAGTCAAAATCCTGGGTGTTGGTCCACTTTAAATGACTGCATAACCTGAGGGCCTCCAATTCCATGCCCTATCTGCAATTTGGAGGCCCTCAAGTGGACCTGGACTGCATGGATTGGTGATACACATTTTATTAGATCTTTTCATTTTTAGGTCTGCTTTTGCATTTCACAGTGTATGTTGAAGGCGCTTTAGGCACAGCATTCTCACTCTAGCACATAGCCCTTTCTAAATGGGGCATTCCCCTGTTTAGTGGGGATATACCCAATCCTCCTCACATTTGCTAATTTTTGTACATTTGCTCCTTTTGCACATATTGCCTATTTGGCCTATCTTCTTTATTCTTCTATCAACAGCACAGATACTAAATTTAATGAAATTTGCCTTATAGTACATAAGTGTCCACTTTTTCACCCGCATTTGTGTTTTGTTTTATTGTTTTTAATTGTGTCTGTTTTTAAATCATGCCATTGTAGAATTAGCTCTAATAAAGTATAGCCACACTTTTTTGAATATATTTCTGTAATGCAGCTATTTTTCATGGTGAGCTACTGCGGCCTGTACTGGAAGTCCGCAAATTTGGGGCTTATAGTGTGTTGCCTTCATAGGGCTATAAGCTCGCCAAGCCAGTACCAGTTGTGTTAGCACCTAAGCTGTGCGGGATTTTCAATTTAGTTCATTATAAAAGCCCCTGCATGCGGTGGGGAGCAGAAATGCTGGGAGGTCAGCTAGACTGCTTGATTCTGCAGAGACTGGTGCAGGGCAGGGACAGAGCAGTGCAGAACAGACATAGGGACAGTGAAAGAGCAGGTGATTTAGGATTTCAGGGAAAGTTTGGCTGACATGTTATATTTATAAGCTTTTCTCAGCAGCCATTTGTTGTTTTGCAAGCAAAATTGGCCATGAGCCACAATGCATAGGTTCAGAATGCTTTAATTTTGAATAGCAAAATAAAGATTGTCTACAACAATCTGGATTTCCACAGTCTCAACATTTTTTTTTTACATTCGTATGATCTTCCACCACACCACCCCATTACCACATTCATATTTACCAATCATGCATGCTAGCAATACTTGTGATGGATCTCTTACCTCTACTAATCTTCACCGTGGCCCCAATACTCATATAAACTCATGTTATCATACAATTAATATGGGAAAACTGTTACTTTAATATTATGCTAGATGTTGTACAATCACTATCAGGGTGTTCCTCCAAGACACCGCTGCCCCCTCTACTTGCCAATGCGTCATATCAATCTCTCATCCTTACTGGGCTCCTATTTTACTACCTTTACACACTAGTTTCATTTAACCCTCCCACTTCACTCCACTCCATGCAGCAGGTCAGGGGCCACATCAGATTGCTCTGAGGGCCACATCCTGAGCATACCTGAAAAAATGCAACATTTTAAACTATTTTAATAACATTTTATATTGCCAGATCATTTTCTCCTTGGATTTGTAAAAATATAACAAAAACATCCCCTGGGGTTTTACATACTACCAGTCAGGAAATATTTACTCATAAATCATATAAATAGGCACCTTTCCAAAAACTGATTTAATGTCTGTCCCTTAAAAAAGGAAAATAAAAACAGTATGCTATCGCATTCTATCATGGATGGTCACAGTTCTCCTGCGCAGCTTAAATATTTGGAAATAGAAGATAGAAAATGTCATTGTGAGAAACAGAAAAGATATATGTGGCACAAATTGATTTCACAAAGGGAGACTATGAGCTATGGCAGTAAATGTGATATTTCGTTTTAAACAGTGTTACATCTTGAAACTCTTGTAGAAATGTTATTTTGTGCTAAAGCTTACTTTAAGACGAGTTTTAGGGACGTCCTTATGATGTATTTATTTACTAATTTGTAAGGTAGATGTAAATGCTAGATGAAAATGTACTATATAGAATTCAACACATAACAGGGTTACAAAAAGCGATGCTATAGGCTTTGGATCCAGGTCAGTAAAAAAACTGCCCATTAGGTCTGATCTGGCCAAACCTAGTTAGTGGTATAATCTGGGACAAATTGTCTGTCAGGGGGTGGTATTTGAGAGCTCGGGGGCCTTTGTCCTTATTCCCTTCTGCACAGGTATGTGCTCTTTAAGGAGGTGCCACCCTCCTAACTCCTAACCTATGCCAGTAGGGGGAAATAATAAGATGCGGTACTGGGAAGCCACCCACTGCATGCTGGGCAGGTTGTTTGCTAACTTTTCTATACTTTGAACAGGTATAAGTGTCCTTGGAAAACTGTGATTTTCTCTTGGTCTTTGTGACTTGCTTAAATCTCTTCAGGGCCCTGCAAGGAAGTAAGCAGCTACCAGAGATGAGATTTTCAACCAGTGTCTGCAGAGTTCACTGGCAGTGTCTGTGGTATCCGGTCTCCTTCCTTTGTCTTTGGCATATCATCAAATGAGTTATCATTTGCCGATGTGGAGAAACTTTTTTTTTACCTGGGATATGTGGCTTCTGATCATTCCTCCAGTGTTTAATTAACTTGATCCGATTGAATTTTTCTTCTTCCCAAAGACTTCAAGATCAGTGACGAGCGGGTTGGTTGAAATATGGGTTCAATGAATTCGGCCAAAGTGGCCGATAAACATTGGGCCTGAGACCCCAATTCCGAACCCTATTGAAGACAATGGGGGCTCGAACTTTTGGGCCAGTAAGGGCTAGAGGGCTGTAAATTGAGGGGAACTCTAGGACAATTGCCCTGCACAAAATGGGATGGAGAAAGTACTCAATTCAATAACAGAAAACAAAAAAATTAAAGTGATACATACAGAAATGCAAAAATCAAATATTTTTTGACATGTGTCAGATGTCAATTTGGTAGTAACCCAGAAGATTGCCCTTCACAAAATGGGCTAGGGAATATACTCATAGTAATCACAGAAAACAAAAAAAAAAAATAAAGAGATACACCAATAAAGAAAAATATTAAAATATTCGTTTTTTGAAGGGTGTTGGCCTAATTTGGGGGTGAATGTCCTTCACATTTTTTAGTTTAGTTTTTTTTAGTTTTTTTATGGGGATTGGAGGCAATTATTTTTTTTGGGGGGTGCACCTGGGTGATTGCTCTACAGAAAATGGGCTAGGGATAGTGCTCAAAGCAATAACAGAAACATTAAATAAATACACAAATAAAGAAAAAAAATGCATTACTCCATTAACATAAACATATATAAAAATATGCTAATATGTATATACATATTTACATCAATAAATTAATATATACATCACTCTATACATATAAACTTCAATAAATTAATATATACATCAATCTATACATATAGACATCAATTAATAAATATATACATCAATCTATAGACAAATAAATAGAATAAAATATTGCTTTATTTACAGATGCCAGAGGTCCGGGGGGGGGGGGAGGTTGAGGTGGATGTGGCTGTTTAGAGCATTAGGGGCACAAGTGGAGGAGGTAGCAAACATTTTCCACAGTCACTCAGATGCTGGCGCAGTCGACCTGCGACCTAGAAGATGGATCCCTTGGCAAGGTGAGTAAATACTTCCCTAAGGTAAAACCGGAGGGGGGTGGGAGATTGGTGAGGCTTGGAGGGAGGGTTTTAACCTCCCCCGATGTTCCTCTGTAAGGAATGTAAGGATATCCATGATGACTGTGGATAAGCGAATTCTCCTGTCTGTGATGACACCCCCCAGGGCTGAACACATGTTCTGGAGAGACACTTGCCGCATGGCAGGCCAGCACCCCCATGGCAAAGTGGGAAAACTATGACCACATGTCCAATTTAGCGACCCAGTATGAGGTGATTTTGTCCTTATAGTGGGGATCAGCACTGTGACTATTTGGGCAACTCTGCAGTCGTTGCACAGGCATTGGAGCATGTAGTAGCTCATGGGAGCCAGGCTGCCCTGAGTCAAGGAGAAGCTGTCCTCAGTGCCAGGTGTCCCCTCCTCCTCATCCAGCTCCTCCCTTCAGCCATGCTCAAATGATGCCTGTGATCTGCGCTGAGTGCCACCTTGTTATGAGAGAAAGTAGTCCTCTTCCTCCCCTTCCTCCAAAGCTGTCCACTGACTGGACATTGATGTACTCAAGTGTAAGATGAATAGCAGCTTTCCATCGCTTCAGCAACTGTTACCGCAGCTTGCAAGTGACCTTGTGAAAAAATGTCATGCTGGTGAGATCCTGTGAGGATGCTTTGGTGCTCAGTCCTTGGTTGTGGGGCACAGTGGCAGTAACGGGCTGACCGTTGAGGGTTTGCACCCTTCTGCTGTCTTCCTGGGGCTGTATGACCACCACCTCTTCCTCCAAACTGTGATGGCCTTCAGTCCACGTAGGGTCTAGGACCTCAGCATCCTCCCTGGCATCCTCTTCCACCCACTCTTTCCTGCTAGCCTCCCTCTCAGCCTCAACATTGCAGAAAGCTGAGCAGTCGGCACTTAGGTTTCATCATCATCTATCAAGGTGTTCTGTGATGGTACTTCCTAGTTTACGTCCTCTCCCTGCAGCACCAGATGAGCATCAGCTCCATTACCAGCAGAAGCAGAAGCTTGTCCCTTATTTGCTGCTTTCTGCATTGTTAGACACCTGCAGTTACAGTGACACGCTCAGCCCAGTGATTACAGATAGGTATAAGGGGACACTCTCACCCCAGTGAATACATATATATTTGCGGACAATTTAACCCCAGTGGATACAGATAATTCTGCTTTAAGGGTTCACACAATTACCCCTTTGAATACAGATAGGTACGCTTTAAGTGTTCACACAATTACCCAAGTGAATACAGATAAGTCTGCTTTAAGGGTTTACACAATTGCCTCAGTGAATACAGATAAGTCTGCTTTAAGGGTTTACACAATTGCCCCAGTGACTACAGATAAGTCTGCTTTAAGTGTTCACACAATTACCCAAGTGAATACAGATAAGTATGATTTAAGGGTTCACACAGTTACCCCAGTGAATACAGATAAGTCTTCTTTAAGGGTTTACACAATTGCTCCAGTGACTACAGATAGGTTTGGTATATGGGAGTACACACTCACTCCAGTCTTTACAGCTAGGTCTGATATAAAGATAGACAATCACCCCAGTGAATACAGATAGGTCTGCTTTAAGGGTTCACACAATTACCCCACTGAATACAGACAGGTCTGCTTTAACCCTTCTAACGTTGGCAACATAAAATGTACATGGCTGCCTCTCATGCCATTAAAAAATACCTGACCCCTCAATCGATCCTGCCAGGTCTTCTCTTCACTGAGGAGGGCCTCCGATCCCCCGCAGGCTCTTCAGTCTTCAGGAGAGGGCCTGCAGTAGGCCATCTCCTCCCCACTTCTGCCTTCGCTGCACTGCCACCTGTAACTCTGCCTTCTTGGGGGCAGGTGGATGAGGTCATCCTGCTGATGTCATCCCACTTCTACCTGTCAGTCTCAGATGCAGTGATGGCTGGAGAGAGGGGTGGGGGATCCTACGATCTTCTGCCTCACCACCAACCCTCCAGTGATCACTGCATCAGTCATCGGATTAGCAAGGGACATGGGAGCTGACGTTTGCAGGAAAAGAAAAGTAGCGGGTGACTTGCCATTAACCCCTAGCCCCCTATTACCTACCTTTTCAGTGCTCTTAACGCCATCTTCTATATCATTTATAAACAAATTGATTCATAGAGGGCCCAACACTGAACCTTGGGGTACACTGCTTACAACCGGTGACCATTCAGAGTAAGTATCATTAACTGCAAATCTCTGCACATAATCCTTCAGCCAGTTTTCAATCCACTCACAAACACTGCAGACCTCAATTTCCCCAATAAGCATAGAAGCCAATCAAGTTAGTCTGTAGGCTTCTGCCCTTAGTAAAACTGTGCTGGCTGTCACTTAGAATATTGTGTATAGTTACATAATCCTGCATGTAGTCTCTTAGGAGTCCCTCAAGCAATTTTCTCACAATGGATGTTAATCTTACAGGTCTGTAATTACCCGGAGAAGACCTAGAACCCTTTTTAAAAATGTGTACCACATTTGCCTTGCACCAATTTCTTGGTACTATACCAGTTGTTAGTCTTTAAAGATCAAAAGCAGAGGTGCTTGAAATAACTGCGCTGAGTTCTTTAAGATGGGTAAAGTCCATATTTCACATGTAAATTATTTAGTCTTTCTAGGCAGGTGTATCCACCTCTTCTAGTTCAGCCGAGTTTTACTTAGAAAAGAGTAGTAGCTGAAACTTCACCCTTTGCTGTCATCACTGTGACTGAAGTATGTCAGACACAACCTTGCTGCACATTTTCTTTAGTGACAATGGTCTAGACCTTGACACATATGCTGCTGTGTTGGGGGTTAGGTAAATACAGTTTATATTATTCTTTATTCAATATTTTACTAAATAGAAATACAGGTAAATGCCACACATTCAAAGTAGTAAGCCATATATAGCATTTATACCTGAATACAGCTCCTCTTCAATGTTAAAGCTGACCAATACCCTCCACAGCGAGGGTGTTGGTGGCCACCGGTGCTGCTGCTATAAGACAGTCTGGGGTTGGAATCCAGAATTTTGGAGCCCTGCCCCCGCACATAACCCCCCAGGACGCCTGCAAACATTACCTTAACCTCGCTCCCCGCCTGGAATCCAGCACTGCCATTGGCTGACTGGCATTCACATGGGCAGGACTTTCAGTGGCCAGAACATCACTGCCCACATGAGCGCCAGGGGCAGCCAATCGCAGTGTTGTATTCCCCGGTGGGTGAACAAGGTTAAGGTAAGGTTTACAGGCATCCTAGGGGGTTATATGCAAGGGGCTCCAGCATTTTGGATGCACCCCCCAGGATGCCATATAGTGGTAGTGCCAGCGGCCTCCAACACCCTCGCTGTTGAGGAGTTGGTCCACTTTAATGAGAAAGCAATGGCAGTAAGCTAGCATTAGATGTCTTTGTGACAATTAGATCTTAGAGAGGCAGGACTAGAGCAATAACACGTGTCATTACAGAACCAGGGAAAACTTTCACTAGGGCTAGTGTGCAATGCAGTGTGGCCAGTTGGTAATAACATGTGTGCACTGCCAGGCAGCTTCAAAAATGGTAATGGAACCTAGATTGTTACAGTAAGTATTGGATGTCTAAAAAATGAGCTCAAGGTGCTTTAATTTTCCTGTGTTTGCAAATGTATGTTTTATGGAAGCAGTTTCTATTGGCAACATACACCAACATACACCAAATCTGTACACCAAGAAGAGAGAAGGGAGTCCTGTACACACAGAACACTGCTGCTATGGCCACTGCTGAGGTGAGGGAGCTCACTCAACCTAACACATGTTCAGCAGCAGTGTTCTGTGCAACTATCTGCAATCTGTTGCTATTAGCAATGTACACCAAGTCTGTACAATAGCAACAGAAAGTTGTTCAATCGAAAGCGGACTTACTCTTTAAAGCAAAGTGCTGGATATTTTGTAGCTTGCAAAGCATGGTGTAAATGTTTAGTGTATTTGAATTTTATAACAAAAACAAACAAAATAATATATTCATCTAGCTTGTCAAAATACAAATGAAATAATAAGAACATCTAGCAGCAGATTAATTAAAAAAACTTACCGTATGCATTAACTGGTTCAATATTGTTTTATAAAAGTTATGATCACTCAATTTTAATTTAATATTAATAATTTTATATGATATAGTTTTGGCTGGCCATGAGTTATATCTGGTCAGTATGATTTGTATCACTTTTGGGTGTAAAACCTTAAATGATTACCTTGCTCATGGTAATGAAGGGATACATTAATCCCTCACTAAAGGCAACTTCAACATTTAATTATAGAACATTTATTCTCATTTGACTTTGACTTTTCATGTTTGCCCAGGTTTCTACATTAAATGAGATGTTAAGGGTATCATTTGTTATCCTGAGCTTGTTGTCTGTAGTAGCAGCCTCCTGTGACCATATTGTATTGAAAACATATCACACTTTTCTTTTAACTTTTAGCATTAGATTCTTTGTTGATATTGAAGTAGTAAGCATAAAAAATATTCAGTAACATTAACTTTTACATTTACTTTTCCCAGTTTGTTGTGGAGAGTGCACAGTAACAACATTATGGTTTAATCATGGCTTCAATTTCTGTTAAAGTGTTAAACCATTGCAGATAATGCCCTTGATTCACTAAACGTTGAAAACAATTCTTATGGTAGTAAAAAATTCAATTCATGAGAAAAAAGCCTGAGAATTTCACTGTTAGTGAATCACCAGACAGGAAGACAATGAAAGTCAATAGCACTTTTTTACTCCTGAAAAGAGTATTTTTTTACCCCATTTTACCTGTAGTAAAAAGTACCATTGACTTTCATTGTCTTCCTATCTGGTGATTCACTAACAGTGACATTCTCATGCTTTTTTCTAATTAATTGAATTTTTTACTACCATGAGAGTTTTTTTCAAATCTTTGTGAATCGAGGCCTATGTATGTATCCACTGTTACCATACCTTAAATTTAGTTAGAACTTCCAGTTTCTACACATTTTTAACATAATGGACTTGATAGCATCTGTGATGGCATTTGTGATTCCCCTGCAGTTAAAGATCTTTAGAAAGACAAAACTGGTAATGGGGCTCTGCAAGAAATGGGGAGAGAACATGGCTGCAGTTAAGCATGTCTACTATTGTAGAAGCGGCCAAACATTTGTGCAGCTGTTTCCTAGCACCCCTTGGATGCTGATTGTGTGAGCTTCTGTACCTGTCCAACACCCATTAGAGTAAATCAGTTTCCCTGGAGGAACAGGAAACTAGATTTTTCTGGATCTGCCCAGTACATTTGAAATCCTTCTCTACAAGAACCAATCTTTTATCTCTGCTACCTCTATTTATTAAAGGAGCACTATTGCAATAGAATAGTCCAATAATAAAACTCTAAATAAATATGCTATATAGCAAGAAGATGTGTTACTTTAGCACCCTGCATCAAAATCAAAATCCATCTGAGCCTGTCTCTTTTTTTAACAGAAAGAAAAATCTGGGGTGATAGTTTTTATATCTATTATTCTTGTTTTACAGGGGAGATCTGTCCAATTTTCCCTTAGCCAGCCAGTGCTGAAATACCAGCTTACTGCTACTCCAATTCTCCTGCTGTGTGTAGATGTTTATACCCAGCATGCAATAATTTGGGCAGATAATTTAACTGATTAATGCAGGCCTGGAAATGGAGCAGATCCCCTGTAAAAGTGGAATGGAATGTTAAACAACCTGTCATGCCAGGATTTTATTCTTCATATCAGTAGAAAAGAACAAGATTGGGGGATTTTTTTTCAGTTGGGGGTGTATAAGTAAAACCTTCTCTCACTATCCTGCATGTTTAAATAGATACTGAATATTAACTCTTTGGGGGTTGGTTTACATATTTATGGGACATTCGCTCACCTCTTTCACAAGCCCACGTCACATCTCTATGCCACATGCCACATAGCACGTCAGGCCTTTCTGAACGGCTGGGGTCGGCATGCTTACAGACATGTGGCTGGTGGCTCTCAATCCATACAGATTTCTTTGCTGCACTGACGTCAGTGTGGCAAATAAAATCTGAATCAAACAAGCAGGTGTATGATCCCCAATTTCCGTGAATTATTAGAAGTCCACAAGATCCTAGTGACCCATCCTGGGGTATGGGAGCCTGCCATTTTTGGTAGCGACAGAATAATCTGCAGTCACAGTCTGGCATATTTTGTGTGAGGAGGGAAAGACAGAAGGGCCCCTGTGTGAGATAAATTAGGGTAAATAGCACTCTAAATTCTGTGAAATATGTGTGTAGGAGGGAGGGGAGTGACTGTGCAGCCTAGATTGACAGGGAAGTATGTGCACACAGTTGTAAGCCATGAGCCCCAAAGCTGAGAACCAGAGAGGTAAAGGAACATGACGTCATCCAGGAGATCCTCAAGGGTTGCTATTCAGAGCATGACTTCACTGTCAGGAAACATAGAAGGCTTGTAAATTATTGTAGATGCTTCCAAAGGTGCTGGGGTTAAAGTAAAATATTTGAAATACATAAGCACCATTTTACTGCATGTCTGCTTTAAATATACCAAAACATGAAATAACTCAGTGATACTATACAATTAACAAAGTGAAGTGTAATAGAGAAACATAATATGTAGTATGTATGTATGTGTCTTGTGGTTGTAGTAGTTGATGAAATATCAAAACTACTAGCCATTGTTTCCTCGTACCCAATTAAAAATACTAAATTCTGGTAATTGTTATACAATAAGTCTGTTATTCATATCTTTCGTGGCTATTTTAATATAAACATTTCAATTTGGTATTAAAGTTCAGCTATGTAGTCTACAGTTTGCCACAGTTTGGCCTTCGATCCATAAAAGTGACATTCAATGTCCTCTTGTAATAATGCATATGAAACTAATCCTTTGTACGCAAACTAATACTTTGCATATTCATGACAGAAATTCCATTCCACATCACAGTAAAGGATCAACGATTCTGTTGGTTTTACGTGCTGGTTAGAAGAAACAAAAACAGTAATCCCTTGCTTACACAGTAGGATTAAAAGGTAAAAATGTTAAGCCAGACATATAGCATGGAAATAGAATATACAATGAGGCTGCATACATGCTAATAAAACTGCTAAATGGCATTAAAGAGGAAGACAATGTCATTCACCAATGCAAACAGATGTGACAATCCTACCTATCCTCTGCAGAATGGGCTGGCAAAGTGATTTTGTTTTACTTGCCATCTCATATATCTCCCTTTGTAGAAAATTGCAAGGCCCCGTGACTGTTTATTAACTACAGAATGATTTAGAGGGAAAATATGATAATGAACTATAGTGGAGCTAGCTGCCCTATGGTGGTATGAGAGCTCCTGGCAAGTAAAAGCCCTACTCATGCCCCCCCCCACTCTGTTGAGTGTCAGTTGAGTGCTAGGGCTGTCTGCTGGTTGAAATTAAAAGCTGCATTGTGCATCAGTGCTTTAGAAGTTCCACAGCCTCCTTCCGGTTAAAAAAATCAGAATGAAAAACTGTAGGAACAGTGGCCCAAGGCAGTGACAGACTGCAGACCCAGTTTGGACCTGATCTTCCTGCTTTTCATCTTAATAGTGATTTATGCCTATATATGAGTACTGTAGGTGTCTTGGATATTCCTGGAGGTGTTTGCAACATAGGGAACTGTTATTTTTATTGGATAAAGGGTCAAAACAATGAAGACTACAGAGCTGAAGACTTTCTCCATCACAGCAGTGCAATGTACACATCACAGAAAGCTGAAAACCAGCTTTGCGATATTTACAAATCATGACTGATTTAAAATGTATCACAGTTTATTACTACTGAAACAATTACGATCATCAGCTTCAACCTAGCTATAACAATGTAACACATTATAACACTCACCAGGTATCTGACAGGATTTTCAGGATTCAGGACTCATCTCTTTTCTATATGTTTATAAATGTGAAATTATGCACTTAGGTTAGGGTAAGGAAAACATACCCACACAAGGGGCAGACTAGATAGACCATGTGGTTTCTTTCTGCCATCTGCTTTCGATGTTTCTATTATTGATCCGTTTGGAGAACACATATGCTAACACTGACTCTAAATGTAAATTAAAGAATGTACTGGGATCCATCAGAACTGAATTGGGGAGGGGGGGGGTAATAATTGAATGTTACAGTGAACAATACTCACCTGGTTCACACTGTAAGAAGGGGGCTCAGAAGGTACAGCACACACTACAACAGCCAGCACCCCTTATTGTAAAAGGTGCAAGCAACTGCTGTGTATGCATCAGATAAATATGTAGAAGGGAAGAGGTATTACATAAGGGACCTTTTTGCCCAGGGAGAGTGTAGGTCTTCTTGTGAGCATAGGCATCTTAAGGACGGTGTAGGTAAACTTAAAATAGTTTCTGTACTGTTTTAGACGCTTTGCACTGCTGCCTGCTTGTTTGTTTGTTTGAATGCCCAACTCTATCAACATTGTTAGCACTGGCACTCTGTACAAAAGTGCTAATAAGGTGTGCTAGGAGGCCCAAGTCATTAGACTGATGGTACAGCGTTTCAGATTAGCTAACAGGGGAGTTTGAGTCATGGTCAGGGGTAGTACAGTACAGTATAGGTCATCTTTAATACAGATGCTGAAATGCTTTTGGGAAATCTGTTTTGATTAGTACTTGGACTAATTAGAAAATAGGGAAAAGGCACTTCATGAAAAGAAGTTTGGGAACCTTGGCATAATGTCTTATGATAGGTACGATATTCCACTTTTTATCCATATTACCGTACTATTTATACCTGTCTTGCCATTATGATGCCCCAAAAACAGCAGCAGGGATGCATACTAGTAGGATTACTTCTTTATAGGCAATCAGTTCTAAAATCTTTAGCACTTAGCTTTCAAAAGCATTGATTACAGTTATGTACTAGCTGGGTCTACTTCAAGGACAGCTGGTAATATGAAATCTCCCCAGTGGATGAAACTTAACCAAGCTGCTTCTGATGTCAAAACAAAGTCACAAACAATCACACACTAATGCATTGATTGAAAAAAATATATTGTGTGAGTCAGTTACTAAATAAATTCAATCATTATATATATATGATTTGATTTGATAAAATGTACACAATGTATTTTTCTGTCCCTGAGAGTTTAGATGTTCTGGCATGCTTTCCTCAGGAAATGCCTTTGTGTTAGTGTCCCATCTTCTTTTTGTGCTTTGCTTATGTGCGCCAGGGGTTCCCAACCAGTGGTATGCAAGATCCTATCAGGTTTGGCTCAGTAAGTACAAAACTTTTCTAAACAGTTATACACATTATTTATGTTCATTTTTGAATGGTTCTTGTGCTTTAAATGGTTGCATTGTGGACACAGTTTTGATTGTCTGGCATCCCACTACCCATTTGATAATTAGAAATGACAAGTGGTACTTGATAAAAATGTTTTGGAAACCCTGGCCTAGACATACCATGGTCCCCTTTATAACATACCACTATTTTCTCTCACAAGACAAACACCTTGTTGACTATTTACTGTACATTTAGATATGTTTGCTGGGTTGCTGTTCACAGGAGAGACTAGGTGATGCACATGTCAAAGCTTTATAAAAACCCAGACTCATCTTGTCCCACACTGCAGCCATGAGTTCTTCTAAACAGCTGCCTAAAACTATGGCTGAGGCATGCAAAACATAAAAAGGCTATAGGTAGTTAGATAATAGTTTTTCAAATTTCCATTTGCTAATTGTATTAAGAAATGGCAGTTGACTGAAACAGTGAGGATCAAGAGAAGGTCGGGATGACCAATAAATAATAGCTACTCCTAAGATTGCTAGAAAGGCAAATCAGAACCCCTGACTGGCTGCAAAAGACCTTCGGGCAGATTTAGCAAGTTGGCAAGTTGTACTAGATTGTTTTACTGTTCTGTGACACCTTTTATGGAAGAGTCATTAGAAGAAAATCTCTCCTGCATCATCAACACAAATCCAATGCCAGAGGTTTTGTCCACAATGTGCAAAGTTATGTTAGGAAAAAAAGACAAAGAATTCCATAAAAAGAGCTCCGCTTCAACTATTAGGCTTGAGGTGGATCAATGATGCATTAACGATAGATTACGGAGGAAATAATGGATTCAATAAAATTTCCACACATTCTGAGAGCAGAATTGCACCATTTGTAAAAAAGCAGAAGTTGAGAATGGATTCTACAAATCCATAATGATCCTAAACACACCTCAAAATCCATAATAACATGCCTCAAAATGTGCAAACTCAATGTTTCACCATGGCTCTCAATGATCTAAAGATCATTGAAAATTTGTGAATAAACTTCAAAAGAGCAGTGTATGCAAAATGACCCAGGAACCTCACAGTAATGGAAACCGTTTGCATAGAAGAGTGAGGGACTGGCTTCAAAACTGGGTGTTTGTAAAGAAGTTTGTGAGGGAAACCCTAGAGAAAAGGTTCTAACCATGCTGGGTGGCCTGAAGTTTTGCTTTGGCTCATTTTAATTTTTTGTATTTTAAAATGTAAAAGATGAAAAAAATGCTAAATACAAAGGCAAAGTCTCATTTTTAACTATAAACCCTATGAGGATCATTTCATCTTCAGCTGCTTAACTGTTCACAGTAACAGTCATTCTGCGAAACGTTTGCATACAACTGTAAGTTTTCACCTTTTTGTTTCCAAAGTTGGAAAAATAGCTGAATAATTTAAATGTACTCATTACATGCCATATGTAAGCTGGAGATGTTGCAGTATTTATAGTAAAAGAAAAAATATATCCCATATTAATCAGAAACATGCTTTAGTAAACCTCTAATTGTCCTTGAAAATGCTGTCAGTTATTAGTCATTCTGTAAAGGAATTTTGGATGTACTCCACAAAATGAAAAGTGATATTATCCATTAATCTTTGATTGATGAACATACTATGTGAATACAAATTGTAAATGGAAAAAGACGGTAAGCAGAAAATGTTAGTCTGAACATAATGACACTGAAATTATAAATGGAAATCCTGACAGTATGACATCAGTTCATATACAGGTCAGATTGGATGAGATTCATGAAAGCAGTATGATACATTGGAGAAGTTTCTGTTCAAGACATAAGTTCTTCTGTGCTTAATCAATAAGGCTGCGCTAAGATCATTTAGACTCCCTACTTTTTCATATTGGTTGCGAATATCTACTCTTTTGACATAACTGACCTCACAAGGATGTATTATATTTCTTTAGACCAAGCCAGAAATGTTACTGGGTCTAGTTTTAAAAAAAATAGTTATTTTAATAAATGTTTTGAGCAGCTTTTAAAGGAAAACACTATAGGACTTAAATATCATGTGCGCCATTTAGCATCTTTCTTTTGGCTATAGCCCTAGTTTTGGAGGGCAGCATTTTTGTCTTTTCTGGTGCTGCGTTGTGGACTACAATGGCACTAGAAGTCAAAGCGCCAAATACTAACTAACTTAGGGGTGCTTTGGTGCAATTGTTCAATTTCTGATTATTCAATAAATGTGTTAATACATACTTAATCTTTAAAGTATACCCAAACCACTTGTGGCCTGCCTGCCAAGATAACTTACCTCTCCTCTAGCCCATGGCGCAGGCATATCACTCATCAAATCAGCTTCTCCCAACATACATATTAATGTGCGGATATAGAAGCTGCATTGAATCCCTGGCTGCAGCCAGGCCACATACAGCCGAGAAGGGATGCAAGTGATGTTGGCACCGGCCACTCATGTGCCATGGGCTTGGGAGAAAGGTGAGTTCACTGAGGGCCCTGCAGGGTTTCATACAGCAGGGCATCCCAGTTTAGGATGCCCCAGGGAATGGAGTAAGTCTTCCCTGGAGTATCATAGACTCCAGGGTTGGTTTTGGTCCACTTTAAGATTGCGGTCACAAACCTGTGACTTATCAGCATGCTGTTTCCAAATTTTGTATATTCCTCTGCCTCTGTTTTGCCAAAGCTGGAGAACCTTTCCTGGCCTTGGGAAAAGCCCTTAGCATAGCCCAGCATACAAATCCCAGAATCCTTAAACTGTAACAGGTGAACACACCAGCAGCTTTGGCAGACTCAAGTAACAGTAATGACCTCCCCAGCTGAGAATGCTACCAGTAACCCTTTAGCCAATGGAACACAGAACTGTGATACTCTCATCTGAAGAGGCTAAATAAGAGCAGGAGTGAAGTGGAAAGCACCAGTCTTTATGAGTTCATAAGCAAGCCAAAGTCATGAAGTATCTGCTAGATACACTAAATACATCAGTTGGAGTACGTTGCTAAGGTAAACACATTGTTGGCCGAGAAAACTTTTTTCTTTTATAACACTGAGTTGCAAGCAAATAAAAAAGAAGAAGAAATGAGAATAAGCTCAGCATCTTGATGACCTAATTGTGGCACACAATAATAAAATCTTCTAAAAATGCAATTTGGAATTAACCTTTAACCCCATGCAGATGTTCTGGATTATATTTGCAGATGCTACACCTCTAGACTGCATGGGGGTGGCCATCTTACTACACACATGAGAACCCTGCCTACACATGAGGGGCTTTGCCCACACACAGACACACTGCAGCTGAGTGGGTAGTTTTTTCTATGATCAGCACATCCAGCTAGAGAGAGATCTGTTTCCACACAGAATGTTGAAAGGAGATAAAAGCTTTCTCCAGCTGGCTGCATTGATGAAAAGATACAGTGTGCTGTCAGTGTGGTGGAGCAGCAAAGCTATGAGCCATCCGCCCCAAACTAAGAGAGATATATGCCTCTGAACAATGGGATAGCATATCTGTCATACTACACACAAACACACAAACACATGCACACACACACACACACACACACACACTGTCTGAATAAGGGTGCAGGTGAGGGAAGCGATATAACTCCATTTAACTCAATTCCACAGCTGCCACAAACAGTGGTTTACAATGTTACAATAATGTTTATAGGAGCTGAGGGCCAGCATGATAGAAAAATGGTGTTCTCATGGCGGGTGCACAGGCTACTGTCCAATCATTGCCATATGCCATGCAAATTTCTACACAGAATACAAATATGTGTGTGAAACCTGCACACACATCTATACCACCGACAGAATAAAGACACCAGGTGTGCAACATGATTACAAAGTACAGGGTAATTTCACATGCAAATCCCCTAAGGTAGTATACCTGATCATGTGTGTGCAGTGCCCCTCAGCATTTTACATCGGGCAGACAGGACAAGCGCTAAGAAAGCGACTAAATCTGCACAGGTTCACAATCAAAAATAATAAAACTGGCCTATGTGATCTCAAACTCACAGTGCTCAAGGGGGGTTTCCGCTCACAAAAGGAGAGATTGGAATGGGAGTGTAAATGCATCTTTAAATCAAGGGACTGTGGGCTAAACAGGGACAATAATTTTATGTGTCATTATGACATGGATTGAATAGACAAGACTCATCACAAGGTCTGATATTAAACAGGCTGTCTGGCCTGGTGTGAGAGCAATACAAATTCCACACACTTTCTCTCCCCCTCTCATCCTTATTAGCCCACCATTAATTGTTGTAATCCCCCTGGTTCTTATCTCCCAGTATTTTACGACTTAGCTATTTTTCATGTGTGTCAGTGTAAAAACAATTGTCACTCCTTTGTAGTGTTTTGTATAAATGTGTGTCTAAGTTACAGATCTGTATTATGCCTGAAGAAGAAGCTTGAACAGCTTCGAAAGCTTGCATTTTCAATCTTATTGAGTTAGCCAATAAATGGTATTACCTTAACCTTGGATTTCCTGGCCATTAGGTATATAACCCCCTAAACTTCCCCAGAGGGTATTGGCAAAATTTTTTATTATATGCCTTGTAAAAGTCATTCATTAAAACATTAAATTCTGCTCCCAAGAAGTGAGTATTTTTAACACCCAAGGTTTGACCTCTGGTGACTCACCTTCCTGCAGTATGCATCACTATAGCGAGGACACTGCCTGATGCAGTACAGGGGAGAAGACATTGGTAACTTACTTTAATACTAATACTGTAATAAGAAAGTGGTGGAAATAGTAGATTTTAAATTAACCCCTAAGTGAAGTTTACTTAAGAAGTTGAGAAGAGCTAGTACCTAGTAAGCCAGAATAACGTACCAGATTTATAAGGCAATTGAGCAATCAGATTAAATCTTCCAACTTGATTTAATCTGATTGCTCGATTGCCTTAAAAAAATTTGGTACATTATTCTGGCTTACTAGGTGGAGGGATCACAAGAATTAATTAAGATAAACACGTGGTGAAGAAGTATTTTGAAATACAAGTTCGGGTCCCGCAAAGTATTTAAGGGCTTTGGGCCCTCTACATTGTGTTATGATCATTTGAACTACTGTGGCGGCGGTTCTTGCTACTCCTTGCGTGTGGAGTGAATAAGCAAAATTAAGTACCGTTAAAATTGTTTAGTGTTTGTATGTATGTAGCACAATCCTATTAGAGATTACTTCACATTTACATTTGTTGCCACTTGGGGATGCAGCTGTAATTTTAATTGGTGAAAAGATATATATAGTTTAAAAAAAATGTGTGATATATTTCAATACCGGGAACAAAGGATTGATTTAGAGGAAGTTTTTCCTATGAATATGCAAGAGGTGGAGGGACATGAAAAATTAGACACTAAAGAAATGATGGATTTAAGTTTTAAAAAATTGCACAATCTGATGAACAAAGAATTTCGTCTGTGGTGGGATATAGCGACACTAGAGATTTATTTGATAAAGTTCCTAAGAGTTTGAGATGGGATGTTTGTATATATGATGGTGATGATGTAGATATGTTAAAAGAAGATTGGTATCAGTTTTTTAAGGAATGCGGGCTGAGACTAATTGAGAAATTAATATGTAAGAAAAAAACAAGATTACAGATAATAAAGGATGAGATTGAGACTTATAAAGAAAAATTAGAACCACATAGGGGAACAGAAGATTTTGGGATGTTCTCTGAGGAACTAAAGAAGAAACTGATAAAGGAGGACAATGAGATAAATGGGAGAAAGCAAAGAAAATTAAAAAGGGATGATTGGGACTACAGAAATAGAAAAGTTTTTAAATCGCAAGAAAGACGAATTGGGAATTAGAGCGCCCTAAGGAACAAAATAGATTCCGCAGAAGGGAAGGAAATGATAAAGCTACATCCTTTTGGGATAAGAAAGCAGATGAAGATAGAAATTCGCAAGTTGTGGATAGTAGTAAGTGGGGAAAGATGCGACATCAGAGGGATTCTTTTGAGGTGGAAAAGAAAAACAGGTTTTCCCCGTTAAGGGTTGAGCCTGATAGATCCCTATGGAGAAAGGGTAATTTAACACAAGGGAGGAAAACCCCTCCCCCTTTTTCTGTGAGAGAGAACATGCAGAAGAAAAGACTGGATTGGAAGGAAACTTGGGTGGGGAAATGGAAGAAATATTCCCCTCAAGAGCACCAAGCCGCTATAGGAGTGAGAAAAAGAAAAGACCTAGAGGAAATAGAGGGGGGAGGAAGCATAAGAAAAGTGAGAAGGTATTAAATGTGAACAGAGTTATCAGGTATTTACAAAATCAGTAAAAAAGAACTTAGCGAGGATGAAAAGTTTGTGCTCAATAAAGGGCTCAATTTTGCCGCTAATACCAAGACGGACCAATTTAAAACTTATGTAGATCTTAATCTATTCTTTTGGAAATTAAATGTGAAGAGATTTTTTCCTTATGAACTCGGAAAATCAGACCAATAAACAGGAGGTGGGATCCTTTAGAAATACAGGTTTGAAAAATCCATCTACGTTTAATCCAGTTCAGAGCACAGGCTGTCATTTGGAAAGTTTTAAGAAACTAGTTTTAAAAGATATAGAAGAGGCAAATACGTCTAAACTGAAAACGAAGAAAAGTTAACATTTAAAAAAAAAAACGGTAAAATAGAGGGATACAATGCATAAAAAGGGATAAATCAAGGTTGTGAAAAAAGCTGACAAAGGGGCGGGGGGGGTAGTAGTACAAGACACAGATGCACAGGTGCATGGCTCGAGGCATCACCAGTAGGAAGAGGGAGGTTGTGATGCCATTGTATAGAGCCCTGGTAAGGCCACAGCTAGAATACTGTGTGCAGTTCTGGAGACCTTACCTGCAAAAAGACATTATTCAAATAGAACGTGTCCAAAGGCGGGCAACGAAAATGGTGGAAGGACTTAAACTTAAAACTTATCAGGAGAGACTTAAAGAACTTAATTTGTACAGTCTGGAGGAAAGAAGGGAGAGGGGGGACATGATTGAGACCTTTAAATATGTGAAGGGATTGAATAAGGTTCAGGAGGGAAGTGTTTTTAAGAAGAAACTTAATGATAGAACAAGGGGGCACAACCTGAAGCTAGTCGGGGGGAAGATCAGGAGCAATGTTAGAAAATATTATTTTACAGAAAGAGTAGTAGATGCTTGGAACAAACTTCCAGCAGAGGTAGTTGAAAAATCAACAGTCACTGAATTTAAACATGCCTGGGATAAGCACACATCTATCCTAAGATAAAGAGTACATACAGTAAGGGCAGACTAGATGGACCGTATGGTCTCCTTCTGCCGTCAACCTTCTATGTTTCTATGTTTCATATATACTTCAACTTAAGGATCTGTTGGGGAATAAAAAACCTATAAAAAATTAGAAAAAGTTGAGCTTAATGACCTGATGGAAATGGGTTTGGCTTTGGGAACCATAGAAAAAAGAGGTGGATTTTTGTAACATCAAATATCCTAAAACACCTACTATTTATGGTATCCCGAAGGTGCACAAAGATCACCCCCCCCCCACCGCCCGATTGTAAGCGGAATAAATTCCTCGACTTACAATCTAGGGAAATACCTGGACTGGTATTTGCAGCCGCTAGTGGTCAAATTACCTTCCAATATAAAGGATAGTCAGCACATTTTAAACATTCTTGAGAGCATAGAGGTTACAGAAGCAAAGTTATTAGTGACGATTGACGTAGTGTCGTTGTACACTAATATACCTCACGAAAAGGGTTTACAAAAATCAACTGAACTATTAATGGTGCAGATTGAGTTCCTCCTTGACTGCTACTATGCATTAACTCACAACTACTTTTGGTTCTGTGAAGATTTTTTTCTGCAGATAAGGGGCGTTGCCATGGGAGCGAAATTCGCTCCCAGTTTGGCAAATCTTTTCATGGGAATGTGGGAGGAGTCGTTTGTATATCAATCACAGCATAAAGGATTACTATATTGGGGTCGCTTTATTGATGACTGCTTCATATTGTGGGAAGGAGATCTCGAGTACTTTGAAAACTTTTTTCTTATGATACTAAAACTAATGAGTGGGGTATAACCTTTACAAAGGAAGTAAGCACCTCGGTAATACACTTTTTGGATTTAGAGATAGAGAAAATGTGATGCCCAGCGGACACCAGCCTTTTGTAAGCAGGCAACCCCCAATCTCCACCGCTGCTTCTGCCTATAGTCAAGCCCCCGTTTGCCGGGATGTTAGGTACACCTCACCGGACACGGTTGCCCCCAGGTCTTATGAAGGCCAATGAACCATGAGGGTATCCCAAAGCCGAGGTCATGTCAGCCAGGTAGTCAATCCGGAGGGTGCGTCAGAGTACAGGGATGAGACAGGTGCGTAGTCATGGGTAGCCAAAGGGTCAAGCCTGGAGGTCAGAGATCGTAGGGTATCCAGAGGGGTAGGCAGGTTCGTGGTCAGACAAAGCAGAGATCGGTACAGGCAGCAGACAGGAATGGTCGATCAAGCCGGGTCGGAATCAGATAACAACTAACAGAATCACACCCTAATCACAAGCGACTATCATGGGCACTGAGAGCTGGGCTGACTCCATATTTATTGGGGAATCGACCGATGGCCTCCCTGGGGGGGGAGTGTATGTGCTGATTGGTGCAACTTACAACACTGTGAGTGATTGGAGGCACTATCCAGGGGCTGGTCAGTCTTGGGTGCAAGGCTGATCAGCCCCTGATTCCCATCAGGTGTGGAGCACTCTGTGCTGCCTGCCACTCGCAGCACAGCGCCTCCTAGTGGTGAAATCTACAGACTGCGAGGGAGGCTGCCAGAGTGACGCGCCGCGCTCCCAGCAGCAGGAGTGCTGCGTTGCCCTGCGGACGCTCGCTGCCGGCCCCCTGGCGGAGGTAAGTTCCTTACAGAAAAGAGATGGAAATTTGATCACTCAAACATATTTTAAAACCACTGATCGAAATTCATACGTACCCAAATCGACCTGCCACCACCCTAAGTGGTTAAATAATATCCCTAGGGGGCAGATACAGAGAATAAAAAGGAATTGTACAGGGGAAAAAGATTTTCTGAAACAAGCACAAGTGATTGGCGAGAGATTTATCAACAAAGGATTTAACCCAGAATTTATACAAGATGAAATAAAAACAGTGTCTAATCTAGATAGAAAAAGGAGAAAGAAAAAGGAAAACATTTTTGCTGAGTTCGCTATGATAACTGCATATGGAAGGGATTATAAAAAAAAACATCCTTGGAAAATATTGGCATGTGATCAAGGGGGATGAAGTGCTAGGACCCCACTTACCTGAACAACCAAGAGTGATATATAAAAGACCACCTACTTTGAATACACACTTGGTTAAAAGTTATGTAGAGAGAGACAAACAAGCACTTGGCACTTTGAAAACAGTTGAAGGTTTTTTTAGATGTAAGAAATGTATGGGTTGTAAAATATGTATTGAAAATGATAGAAAAAAAGAAAAGAGTTTTAAGTCTAATATTACTAAAGAGAATTTTAAAATATTTTTTTTTTTTACTTGTAACAGCACTAATGTTGTATATGTGTTAGAATGCCCCTGTAATAAACAATACGTGGGATGCACTACTAGACCATTTAAAGTGCCCCTCAGGGAGCACATATACAACATCAGAAGAGGCTTTGAAATGCATAGTGTGTCAAATAATTTTAAGGTAGCTCATGAAAGTAATCCAAAAGATGTAACATTTTTTGTGGTAGATCAAATAAAAATTGGTTTTAAAGGGGGTAATATCATGAGAGACTTATCAAGACTTGAGTCAAGGTGGATTTTTATGTTAAAAACATTGGAATCCTATGGGTTAACTATAGAATTCGACCTTAACTATTTTATCGGTAATTTTTAATTTGTGGGGTGTATTAAAAGGTTTTTGATGACTGAATAGGATTTTAACAATATTATTATGTATTTAAATTCTGTGACAAGGTTTATTGTAAAAGGGAAGGCTGTATGTCCCCTTTAAGGCTCCAGCGCAATAACGCCATTTAAAATGGTATGTAAAGCATTAATGGTTTCTGGCCGGTATTTAATGGGAAAGCAGTAGGCTCCGATCAGCTCAGTAAGGAAGTCCTGGCGATGAAATGCGTCTGGGCGGAGCCTATTGGTCACGTGATCTGAACTCAAACACGGAAGTCATCACGCCTGCGACCGAGGTGTTGAGACGCCGTGCAAGCGGGAGCGGGAGTGCGCGAGCCAACCTCCTTGTCCGGTGAGACTGCGGTGGATACGCAGCCTGTCTTTTTTGTCTAGTGAGACTGCGGCGGACAAGCAGCTTTCTCTTACTGATCTTTTATGCTGATTTGAATTTTGTATATGGTAAGTGGACCTTTAAAAGAATACTGGCCTGGATTTTAAAGCAATATTGCGCTATGGTAGTTTCTTCTGTTTTATTTTTCATGTGCTAATACGATATTAAAAACTGGAATTATTTGGATACCTACTTGTGAGATCTGTGGTGTAATAAGAAAGTGGTGGAGATAGTAGATTTTAAATTAACCCCTAAGTGAAGTTTACTTAAGAAGAGCTAGTACCTTTGGAAACGGAAGTAAAATCAAGTTGGAAGATTTAGTCTGATTGCTCGATTGCCTTATAAATCTGGTACGTTATTCTGGCTTACTAGGTGGAAGGATCACAAGAATTAATTAAGATAAACACGTGGTGAAGAAGTATTTTGAAATGCAAGTTCGGGTCCCGCTGAGTATTTAAGGGCTTTGGGCCCTCTACATTGTATAACTTTAATTAACGTTGTATTTTTACTTTAACCCTTCTAGTGCCAGCTATGTGAGTCTCACATAGCTGCCTCTACTCCACTTAAGTGCCAGCTACATGAGACTCACATAGCTGATTTTAAACCCCACAGTAAAAAAAATATGAAAGTAAAATACTCACCTGACCCCACGTTGGATACGGCCGGGTCTCCTTTTTAATTTGTTGCCATCCGATCCCCTGTGGGAGAGCCCCCGGAATAGCGCTCCCCCCGCTTTGGCAGCAGCAGCTGCGAACTGTAAAAAAAATTAAAAATTACATTTACTTACCTGTGGCCGCGCTGCCTCCCGATGGGTCTCCTCTTCACTGGGGGGGGGGGGGGGGCTCCGATCGCCCCCCAGCCTCTTCCGTGGCGAGGAGAGGGCAGAAATTGCCCTCTCCCCCACTTCCTGCATCGGGTCTGCTAGCCCCGCCCCTTGGGGGGTGGGGTCAGGTGACATCACTGTGATGTCACCAGCAGCCGGTCTCTTAATACCAGCACCCGAGACTAAGAATCAGTCTGCTCGGGTGCTTGGAGCAGAGAGGTGGGGAGGGGGAGAGGGCTGTGATCGCCCCCCCCCAGGCTCTCTCCTGCAAACACCCGAGCAGACTGACAGCTGTCATCGCAGATCGCCGGGGGACACAGGATCGGAGGTGAGTAAAGAAAAAAAAAAAAAAAGATCATTTTTTTCTCTTTGTTTCTGTGTCTTTTTTTTACATTTAACCCCTTGTGAACTGGTAAGGGGTCCATGAGACCCCTTATACCAGTTCACAAGGCTGTGGGAAGGCAAGTCACCTGTGACTAGCGGGTGACTTGCCATTAACCCCTGGCACCCCATTACCTGCCTCCCCAAAGCCCGGGGGGGGGGGTAGACGAGCCTGTGGCCACGGGCTATGCGGGCTTGTAGCCTGCAGGGCCAGGGGCCACAAAAGCTGGCCCCTGCCTCCTGTTTATACAAGCCCTGCATAGCTGGTCCAGGGCTGGTTACTTTGGGTAAGGGGGACCCCATGTCATTTTTTTTGGATTTTTAAGGGTTTTTAACCCTTAAAAATAAAAAAATGGGGCCCCCCCTGAGAGGGGGGACACTATGTCATTTTTTTTAATTAACCCCTTATGCTCTGTCGCCCAGCAGCTATAAAAGGCTTCCAGCAGGTGAGCAAAAGCCAGTGATGGGAGGTAAGTATTAAAAAAAAAATAATAATAATAAAATATTTTTTTTCTCTGTGTGTGTGGTGTGTTTTTTTTACACTTAACCCCTTGTGAATTGGTAAGGGGTCCAATAGATCCCTATACCAGTTCACAAGGCTGGGGGCTGGCAAGTCACCTGTGGCTAGCGGGTGACTTGCCATTGACCCCCGGCACCCCCATTACCTGCCTCCCCAAAGCTCAGGGGGGGCAGAAGAGCCCGTGGCCATGAGCTATGCGGGCTTGTAGCCTGCAGGGCCAGGGTCCACAAAAGCTGGCCCCTGCGCCCTGTTCCTACAAGCCCTGCATAGCTGGTCCCGGGCTGGTTACTTTGGGTAAGGGGGACCCCATGTCATTTTTTTGGGATTTTTAAGGGGTTTTATGTCATTTTTTTTCTCTATTTAACCCTTTGTAGTGTGGATGGTAGTTGTATTTTATTTGTAAATGTTATAAAGTACTTTCAGTTTGGGGGGTCTCCTGGGCAGGAACGGGGGGCTGATAAATAGGTGGTACCGTTCTAATCAGTAGATCAGTAGAAATGGGGCTTTCTCATGCAATATGATTTTCTTTAATAAAATACATTTTTTATTTAAAATAAAGGAGACAATTTTCTTTTTTACTTAATAACAATATTGTAAAAAACAGAATTACATTTACAAACAAGACATTTCATATTAAAGCCTAAACTCTGCTGCAAAAAAAATATATATATAAATTGCCTGAAAATTCCAGCAAAAATGGCGCAAAAATGGGGAAAAATGACCTGTCAACAGGATGATAAAATCTCAAGTAGGCTGGCAATTAAAAGGGTTAAAAGTAGCTATGCATGTTGGGTATTGTTCTGTTCGGGGGGGCTTGCGCTTTCAGACTTAGCTTGTTTTTTCTTGTTTGCATATTTATATTTTAGGAAAAGGTGTTTTTTAATCAGCTTTTTATAATTTTTTTTAGGGAAACCCTGCGCAACCAAAGAATTCTTTGAGGGATTAATTACAGAAAGATGAGCCCACTACAAGAAGCTGGGTACGCTTAGAAAGTTAAACACGTGTACTTTCAGGGAATATGTGGTTTATGGGGGATATTCCAAATGTAAAGGGTTGTTTTGGTTGAAAAATCGCAAGGTGCGCACTTTGTCTGCAGAGCTGAAATTTTCAAGTAAAATTGCCGTTACGCACATGCTTTATTTTGGGGTGTTTGGCAACTCTTCCCTTGACAGTAATTATGCATGTTGGGTATCGTTCTGTTCGGAGGACCTTGCTTATTCAGATTAAACTTGTTTTTTTCTTGTTTGTATATAGTTTTTTTAGGAAAATGTGGCTTTGATTCAGCTTTTTTATCCTTTTTTTAGGGAAACTCTTTGCAATCAAAGATTACATTCAGGGATTACTTCCAGAAAACTGTGGTCACATCAACAAGCCTGGTACACCTAGAAAGCTTGTGGTGTGTACTTCTAGAGAATATATAGTTTGTGGGGGGTATTTCAAATGTAAAGGGTTGTTTTTCTGGAAAAACTGCAAGGTGCGCATAGCGCATATCGCAGTTGTATTTTATCTGAAAATCCCCTAAAGCTCTGTTTCAGTTTGGGGGAGTCTCCTGGGCAGGAAAGGGTGTCTACCTATACATATGTGGTACTGCTGTAACCAGGAAAAATTGGGATTTCACACGCAATAAGATTTTTTGACAAACTTACATTTTAAAAAAAAACACTACAAATTGTAAAAAATAGATTTTTTTTCCCATATTTCACCCAAAAATTTTGAGAATACATCTAAAAAATGACAAACAAGACACAGACTATTCTGAAAAAAACAATAAATAATTTTCCTGGGAAATCCCTTCAAAAATCACATTTGAACATGGGGAGCGCAAAATAGTGCAAAATGGTCTGGCAACAAAGGGTTACAAAAACTCCAGGTAGGCTGGCACTTAAAGGGTTAATGCTTTGTGGCGGTGGTAAGGGATTCAAAGGACACATATACCAGTTCAAAGGGTAGGGTGCTAGCATGGCACTTGCCGGCATATTGCTTGCCATTACCACCTGCCCAATTATCTGCACTCCCAACCAGCCATGGGGTACAGAAGAAACATGTGCCCATTGGAATTGTCCAGTATTGATTTAAGGGGCATTCATTGCATCTGTGTTGAAGAACATACAGTTTGGTTGGAGGCGAGGGCCAGTCACCATTGGGCACTTGGTTACAAGCCCATATGGTGCACCAGACCGGTAAGCCTGGGAGGACTTTTTTTTTAGAAGAAACAGTAAAAGGAGAAAATCTGATGTTTACCATAGACTTTTTTTTTTTTGAATTGTAAATTTTTATTGCAGAAGCAGGGAACAAAACAGAACACATTCAGCATAGTTATTCATCAGCTAACATAGAAATTGCACATCAGACGGGCTGTGAATCAACCCTGAGCAGCACCGTGCACGCAAATCCTGATGCGTCAAGGTCTAACTTACCGAGGCTGACCGCGGAGGCGGAGACTTGTGAGCAACCTGTAGCATGGCCTGTGTTTGCTCCTTTGTGAACTTCCTATTCAGTTCCCTCCCCATCCCCCCACAAACGGGGGCGTGTAAGAGTCTGGGGGGGTGATCAGTAAAGAGTATGCATAAGACAGAGCCCCTCTGAAACGGCCACTCCCCACACAAGTTCGCTCGAAGGGGGTCAGGGGTCCTAAGGCTTCCGCTACCCTGGCCAGGGAACTTTGATAATGTGCTAACTGCATGGTCTGCCATGTATTCAGGGGAGCCAGGGAGTATCTCGCCGCTAAGTCATCAAGCCTAAGCCATCCCGACCCCTCCCATAAATGCATGACCCTGAAACTATCCCATTTTACCCACGATTGGAACATGCCATCAGAAAGGCCTGCTGGGAAGTCCGGATGTCCCAGAACAGGGGTCATTGGCGAAGCGGACGGCAGAATGCCCAGTCTTGGGAAAAACCTGCCCACTATTTTACGGGTGGGGCCTATTGTAGGGTGGGAGCCGGGTCCCACGGAACCCAGGGGAGCCCCGAAAGGGGGATCCCCGAGGCTTCTTGCCCGACCATCGTCCACTGCTTCAGAGAGGAGTGTCTACACCAATCGAGCACACGTGACAGGTGAGCTGTTGCGTGGTATGCCCTCCAATCCAGGAGGCCCAATCCTCCCCTCCCCTTGGGGAGGGCGAGGAGGGGGGCCGCCAGCCGATGCGGCCTCCCCGCCCATACAAACCTAGAGCATAACCCCGACAATCGTCAAAAAAATGTGTGGGGGACATCGATCGGAAGGGCCTGAAAGAGATACAACACTCTTGGTAGGACGTTCATTTTAATAATGTTGGACCTACCAAACCAAGAAAATGCACTTTTGTTCCATTTCTGCAGGTCCTCCTCCACCCTCCTCAGCAATGGGGGGAAATTCATATTATATAGTTTTTGGGGGTGGGCCGATATCAGTGTCCCCAGATAAGTTATAGCCTCCTGTTCCCACTTAAAAGGAAAATTTTCCGAGATCTGCTTCAGTCTCCTAGGGGGGATGCTGATGTTGAGAGCGGAAGATTTTTGATAGTTTATTTTATAATTGGACACAGCTTGGAAGGCCTTGAGTTCCGCTAGGAGGATGGGGAGGGACGTTTCAGGTCTAGAGATAAAAAATATCAGGTCATCGCCGTAAGCGCGACCTTATGTTCTCCTCGCCCTACCCTGATACCAGCAATGTCACAATTTTTTCTCACACAGCGCAGGAAAGGTTCCAGTGTCAATATGAATATCAGGGGAGAAAGGGGGCACCCCTGGCGAGTCCCGTTGGCCAGATTGAATGATTCTGACATCATCCCGTTCACCACGACGGACGCAGAGGGGCATGAGTAGGAGGCCATGATCCAGAGGGTCATGTTCTCTCCCAGGCCAACCTGTTGGAGGGTAGCAGAGATAAAATCCCAGCTCACCCTATCAAAAGCCTTCTCGGCGTCCGTCGAGAGAAGCATTGCCGCCGGACCCCCAAACGTACCTGGTGAATCAGGTTGATAACCCTAGTGGTGTTGTCTCTTCCCTCTCGCGTGGGGACAAAACCTACCTGATCCCAATGTATGAGGGACAGGATAAGTGGGGCCAATCTGTCTGCAAATATTTTATTGAACAGCTTAATATTGCAGTTCAACAAGGAGATAGGTCTATAGCTACCGCACTGCGCCGGGTCTTTCCCAGGCTTAGGGATGACGGTAATGTTTGCACTCAGGGTGTCCCTAGGCGGAGGCAGACCATCTTTTAAGGGGCCAAACGATGCGATAAATTGGGGGCCGAGGATCCCTGCAAAATCTTTATAATAATATAAGCTAAGCCCATCTGGGCCCGGTGCCCTTCCTGGCTTGGTGTTCTTTATGGCTCTCATGAATTCCTCCATCTCTATGTCCCTCTCGAGGGCCTCTACCACCTCGTGCTTTAGGCGGGGGAGTCCAGATTCCCGGATATATCTCTCTATGTTACTCATGGAGGGGGCCGGGTGTCCCACCGGTAGGTTATAGAGCTTTTCATAAAACTCTCTAAACGACATTGCTATATCCGCCGTCAGATGGAACCTTCCACCTTCCTGATCTTGAATGTGAGGGATGAAATTTCTGGCTCGCTGTGCTTTCAAAGCTCTAGCCAGGGCCTTTCCGCATTTGTTGCTATATTCATAAAAACAACGCCGACATCTAATCGCCAGGCTTTTGGCTTCAGTAAGGCAGATGTCTCTGAGGGACTCAGTCTCAAAAATCTCTCGGGTCAAGAGACCGATTTGCTTGTTCCTTTCTTTCTTGAGACGGGCCCCATGTTTGATCAACAAGCCCCGAACCACGCATTTGTTGGCCTCCCACAGAGACATCCGTGAAACCTCACTTGTGTCGTTTGTTGCTAAATATTCCGAAATAGCCTTGTGGATGTCAGCCTTTACCCCCGGGTCCTTTAAGAGGGAGCTGTTCAACCTCCATTGGCCCCTCAAGGGAGCTGTGTCAGGGATGGATGGTTATAGAGATTGGGACATGGTCCAAGACAGTTATATGACCGATGTCCATATAGACAATGAGGTGTAGAAACTTGTGGAGGACTAAGAACCAGTCGATGCGCGAGTAGGAATTATGAGGTGCCGAGAAAAATGTATAGTCCCTCCCTCTGGGATTCAAAATCCACCATGCATCTATCAGCTGGTTTTTGAAGAGCAGTGTTCTAAGTTTTTTCAGGGAGGAGAAGGGGGTGTGGGAGGACCCGCAGGTAGGGTCCAGAGCTGGGTTGAGAACCGTATAAAAATCACCCCCCAGCAGGAGAACCCCCTCCGCAAAGCCATCAAGTTTGCTCAAAGTGGAGCATAAGAATTTGAATTGATTAGTGTTGGGGCAGTAGCATGTCGCCAGCGTCACTTTCAAGGAGAAGAGGGTGCCCCGAACAAACAGGAACCTTCCCTCCGGATCCCGAAGTGTCGCCAGATGTGTCCATGGCAAGGACCCCTGATAATAGGACATCTACTCCTCTAGATTTGGAGTCTGGCGAGAGGGAGTGATATTGAGTCTTATAATATCAATTGGTAACATTGTGCGTCCTCCCCTCCTTGAGGTGGGTCTCCTGCAGGAAGGCAATTTGTGTGTGTAGGCGCCTCAATTCCCTAAAGACTACAGATCTCTTTATAGGGAAGTTGAGCTCTTTCACATTGAGGGAATTACACTTTACCTTGGACATATCAGGTCTTCCAAGCCCTCACCTCTTGTGGCACTGGGAAAGCGCTGCTCGAGCCGTTCGCTGAAGGGAAGTCTGGTCGAGGAAGAGAGGAAAGGAAAAGGTGTGGGAGGAAGGGAAGAAAGCAGAGAGTGGTAATGGGCTACAAATAGACAAAAAAAAAAAAACAAAAGGGGGGTAAGACGAGACAGATGGCAAGGAAATATAAACTAAATTGAAAAACCAACTCACAAAACTAAACCGGGTCAGAAGCAAACAACTAACGCGGTGACCCAGTCGGGGAACAAATTATTGTTTCCCAGTAACAACTCCCTCCCTGCACCACCGAGGCAGGCAGGGGGGACTCCGGCCTAATGTGGGAGCAAGACTGATCTGAAAGTCATGAGGGGTCCCTCCAGCCAACCCCCGCAGTGCGTGGCAGGCTCACCGGGGACCTATCAACAGCCCCTCGGGCCAGCTCTTACGGCATCCCCCACCCATCACCAACAACACCATGTTGCTAAACCCACCGCCGGACAGTCCCCCACCCGCCAAAAAGGTGGCGGGGGCGGGACCCCCCAAGCAGCGCGTGAAGGCACCCATGATACATGTTACAGAAAAATACATAAAACAGGCTAACCATATAGTAGAAAGGCAAAGAAAAATAAACAGGAACATGTCAAATATCAGGCAGGCGAGCAAAGGATATCCGGGGACCAGGCAGTCCCATCACGTACACAGCAGGAGTTCCCCCCATCACGGCTCATTTGTCGAAGAAGGCGGCCCTTGGTGGGGTCTTCTGGACCGTCTTGTGCGTAGCGTATGAGCGGCTCTCCCCTGTCGCGGCCTCTGCGGTTGGCCGTCACCCATAAAGGCCCGAGGAGACACAGGGGAGGTATCAAGCCAGTCCTGAACCTCCATTGGGGGAGAGTCCAAGAAGGTGAACAGATCCGGAAGATCGGCGCGGGATCTGAGAGCGAACACCCTCTGATTCTTACGAACTAGCAGGTGGAAAGGATAACCCCACCGGTAAGTGGCGCCGCATTCCTGGATTCTTAGGAGTAGGGGTTTTAGGCAACGACGCATCTGAAGTGTTCTTCTTGACACATCTGGGAACACCTGGATTGTTAGATTGTTTCCCCATCGAAGTTGATTCTCTCTCTGTCCCAGGCTTGTCTCAGGATCTCCTCCATGAACTGAGTAATAATGTAGGCGACAAATCACGTCGCGTGGGTGGTTGGGGTCCGCTGCTCTTGGCCCAAGGGCCCTGTGGAGATGATCAATCACAATTTTGGCGCTAGGCGGGTGGCCCAGGATCCCGTTGAAGATACCCACGACCATGGGTAATAGTTGGTCTTGACCGGTAGCCTCAGGCAGGCCCCTCACCCTGATATTGTTGCACCTGCTCCTGTTCTCTAGATCATCTAAATGGAGGACTGTGGCTTGGGATATAGCTTGTTGAAGTGACAGGTTCTTTTCCAGGGCCTCAATCCTTTGTATGGTCGTGAGATGGGATTGGTCCAGACCGGTTACTTTAGAGTCCAGACCTTCCACTGAGTTTTGCAGATCAGAGATATCTTTCATAAAGGAATTCTCCACTCTCAGTATAAAGGATTCAAGGTCTGCCTTGGTGGGAAGGGCTTTGAGTTCAGCCCTGATGTCAGCCAAAATTGGATCATGGGAAGTTGGAGTGTGTGGAGCCCCACCGGTCGACCGATCTCCATCACCCGCCGGCATTTCACACAGGGTGTTAGCTTGACAATGGCTAGTTGAGGGGCCCCATGTCGCTGTAGGGGGTCGCGACGGATTGACGGCGCCTCCTCCCAGCCGATGGTCCCCCATGCAGCCGAGACGCAGCTCACAGGCAGGTGCGGGCGCAGTCTCAGGGACAGTAAGCACCTGATTTTCTCTTCCCCCCTCCTTATACCGTGGCCATGTGGCCCCAACGGAGCTGCTTCCTGAGAGCCATAGCAGGGAATGATGAGCTTCATTTCAGCCCCCAGGAGAATACCAGTCCCTGGGGGAACTCTGCGAGGACCCGGTCAGTGCTAATGTCTCTCGGCTTGGCGGGGAGATTCTGGGGGGAGCGGAATCCAAGCTTTGCCCAGATGATGAGGGGGATGCATTCTCCCGACACATGGAGGGGCTGGTCCCCCAGGAGGGGGGCACACCCATCCCCTGCGGCAACCAGTCATCTCCCCTCTGACCTGGGGGCCCCGTTAGCGCGATGGGCCTCTGCACCGGCATGGAAGCTGTGGTGTCTCCAGGAGGGTTTATAGGGACGCTCCCTGCCCCGCTCATCGCCCCCATCAGTGTCACCTTGGATGGGCTCTTCTGCCCAGGGCTCCCCAGGCCAGGGTGCGACAGGTCTGACTCCCAGTCCGCCCCCCCGCCGACAGCGCTGCAGTCCTCCCTCGGCCGTCTCCCCTCTTCAGCTGGCGGGGGAGCACCGAGAACGAGCAGGCTTGCGCTGCCCAGCCACTAGTGATGCCTGGGCAACACCGATCAGAGCGACGCTCCCCTTCAGCTTCTTCTGCCGCTACTGAGATGCCGCCGCCTCTCTCGTCGGGAGCCGGGGGCTGCCGCTGCTCCAATGTCACCTGAGGGGGGGTCCGAAGCGCCCAGCGGGAGCTGAGCCACCTTCCCCTCCTTCATATTGTTCGCCCGGGATACGGATGCCTTCCTCCTCTCCTGTCCTGGGGAAGACCCCCGCTTCGTCGGTCGCCGCCATCTTGGATGCCTCTTCTCCTCTGGCCCGCGAACGGTCAGGGGCCAGGTAAGCGCTTATCTTTCTGTGAAGAGGGGGTGAAGTGTGCCTGGCCCCTTTTCTCTTCTTTACCATAATGCTTGCCTATGGGTCCGGGTGGGAAAAAGTCTTTAAAATAATAAAAGTATGGGTCAGCCGGAGGGAGCTCAGAGGGTATGTGTCCTCAAGCCTGCATCGCCGGCCACGCCCCATTTACCATAGACTTAATGTGTTCAGGTTCTGTGTTCATCCTCCAAACCAACTCATCATCAGGATATGTGGAAAGTGTAAAACCAAAATAAGGGTCATTTCTAATTTGCTTGTAAGGAAATGTTATTTTCTTCTTTATTTGATGTGACCCTTTTCCGGTGGATTGAAAGGTACCTTAATTACTGCTGTATAGAGTTGGAAAACTTGGCAATGTTAAAGAATACATGTCCCTTCAGACTTGCAGTTCTATTAACAGGTCACTTTGTTCACATTGTTTCTGATAGCCATTGCTTAGCTAATGGTAAGTCAACAAGTCTTTTAAATAATGCACCTTCTTTAGCCTCTGGTGAGCCAAACACTCATTGAGGATGTCCTAGATCATTTGAAGCCTGGTCTCTGGGTAGTTTATATTGCTGACTCTGATCCTCTTAGTATGGTCAGGGAACTAATTTCTGAACCATTTTCATAGGAGGTCACCTCACCCCACGTCTGAGTGCATTCTGAAAGGAGGATATCTAAGCTTAGTAATTCTAAGGACATTTGCTGCATCACTGAAATGAATTAACTACTGATTCACTGAACTAAATGTTGAAAATAGAGCCAAAACAATTGAAAGGTCTGCTGGTAACACAGAAACTGGTTGTTTCCATATTGTGTGACAGCTGTAGAGGTACTGTAGCTGGGTGCCATAAAGGGGGAAAGTCTCACACCAGCAATGTTTACACAATAAAGTTGGTGTCTTTAAGTCCACAGGGGGTGCTCTAATAGCAATAAACAACTGTTCGGCTAAATAGCCACCAAATGGTGTGCTAACAACTATTTTTATTACATTAGCCAAAATCCAAATACTTTATAAGTTGGTGCCTCTTGTTCTTTTACACCACAGGTTGTGCCCAGAAAAGGAGGACTAACAATCCCAGCATGCCCTGTGTTTTTCTGTGTCCCTCTGAGCATAAAGAAAAACAGCAATAAACAAAAAAAAATCCAATATGCAAAACAACCACTGGATGGTGCTAACAACTATTTCATCAAATTTGCAAAAAAAAAAAAAAAAAAAAAAAAAAAAAAATATATATATATATATATATATATATATATATATATGTATACACAAATTATTTCTGGGGATAACAAGGGCATAGCTTAGCTGTATGTTTGGTCTCTTGTTTTGTGACACTGACTACATGTAAAAAAGGAGTCAAGGCTAAATGAATCCATTTATTGTATACACTCTGTGGAATACATTTCCCACTTCAAGAGAATAGGAAATTTAGTAAACATTTGATCTGGATTAACTGTAGGTCTATCCGGTATATGAACAAAGTTGTGTAATCCTACAGATGAACCCGTCTTTACCTTTCTTTGAATTTCATTAAAGACTATACACACTCTAACACGATATGGTAACAAGATATGGTAACCAATTCCAGTAGTCCAAAATACTTGTAAACAACAGACTAAACTACCAATAGAATAAACTACCTAAAGAAAACATAACATGATAAAAGCTAGAGACACATCTGTATTTGCAATTCAACATTTTTCAACTCTTTAAAATAAGTTTGATACAGTATAGTTTGTATAGCATTTTAATAACCTTACTTCAAGGAGACAGTAAGACATCAACTTGTGAAAATGTCTCTGTTGGCAAAGTCTCATCATTTGTATGCTGGCATCCTTTCTATGGTTTTCAATAAAAGGAACAGCATGAGGGACTGATAAAAAATTTGAAAGCTGACCTTAACTTAAGGTTGATTTATGAAATCAAGCTTTTCATTACAGGGCCTAGTGCTGACTACATTGTCTTTGACTCATCAGCTTGTAGCCATGCTAGAAAAAATACATAAAATAAGAACATTTGTTTATGATCTGGTGGATGAACGCACACAAAGACCAGAACCAATTACAGTTTTATGTGCTTTCATTGCAGCATAGGATTGTGGACCAGGCAACTTTTAAAGTCAGGTAATCTAAGCTGCCATAGCATAATGGAGCTAAGCAGCAACAATAACTTAACTAAAGTGATCCAACAAAGAAGTTAAAAGTGGATATGTAACCAAATCAACGATCAGTATTAAGTTTTTTCAGAGAAGAGAAAGTGGCACATGACTGTTATTATTTTTTTACAGCCTGAGCTGTTTATAGGGGCTGCTGAGCAGCGCAATCACCCCGGGTTCCAAGGTCATTGTTTAAGTAGGAGTACCTTTATCCCAGCCATTCTGTTTTTTGCAGATAGTTCAAGGCCTCTGGGAGTGATGTTGGCCATACTCTAGGCCCCTCTTCCCCCCATTTTGGTTTCCATCATGGAGAGTACTGTCTGCTGGAGAAAGAGGCACAGCATGGTGCACAACAGCATGGGACAGCAGCAGTGCGGGTAAGGATGGGACGGAATTCCTATTCCTTCCTGCACTAAGAACTATTTCATCTAAGACTACTCCGTCTACAGCTTTGTAACTCACCTTTCATATCTTTGCAAAAAAAAGACTCTAAAGTGTGTCTGCTTGATTGTACTGTATTTATATCCTAATTATTTCTTATACAGCGCAACATAGCTTTTAATGAAATAAGCAAGGTCAGTGTAGCCCTCACGTCCCGGGGTGTCCGACACGTGATGGCAGGGAGCAGGTTATTCTGGACCCAAGTGTCTGATGTGTGTGTTGTGAGTAGGTAAGGGTTAGGGTTTCAGAGAAAGGTAAATACTCACTGGTGCCGCTTGGAAAGATGTACAGCAGTCCAACTGTTGAAAGCAGAGTTCCTCTTTATTTATTCCACAAGCAAACGGCAAACACGGAACAAGTACATGTCTTCCAGTTACATCTCTGGTGCTGTCCAATATCAGGTACAATCATCAGCATTGCTTCCCATAGAGAATAATATCCTAGGCTGGAACCTCTCCTTTCTCTCTGTTAGAGTCGGTGCTCCTGCTCTTTACAATTCAAATGGTGAATCACTCGATTAACACTGAGTTTGGGTTGGGGGCTTCCCTTTATCCCTTCTGACTACCTTCCAGAACCTTCTATCACATGTTCGGCCTCGTGTACGACATCTGATAGGATGGTTGGTAAACCCTCTGACCAATCACTAGCTTTCAGGTGTAACTATGTTACTAATCTCCTGTTATGACTAACAACCCTTCTGACCTCACCTTCTAGAATGTTCCCCATTCTAGCCTATGGACAATGTTAGTCTATGGCCCTAAACCCACTACTGCCATCTAGTGTCTATTTAGATTATGTCACTTCCAATGTACTTAAATGGGTAGAAACCATAAAGGTGAATTAATGTATGGTTAACTCTATTTAAAGAATTCTTATTAGTGAATTGAAGTGTTCCTAGTTATTACCAGGTCCCTACATCAGCCCTAGAGAGAATACTAAGAAGTTGCTTTTTATCCCGTAGGACAACTATGCAGGTATGCTATAGAATATATAAATAGAGTACACTGCAAATGGACAAAAAGTATGAGCTTCACTCCAGTGACTCACCCCTTTGTTGACATTCTGAATGGAAATGGCGCTTTGCCAAATTTGAATTTTCCAAGTGAAGTCCAGCAAGATCCATTAAAACTTCAGTTTATTAAGTTCACTTAAAATATCAGCATATCATCCATAAAAAACAATGCAGCAGCCATGTAACATATTTTGGGCTGGTGCTATTAATCATTAGAGAGTACACTGCAAAATACATATATATAGAATTATTTATTATCTGACACCCACATAATAACTTCCTTCATGCCTTAACAGTAAAGCCCTTACATACCCAAACAGGTACAATGCTTTGCAACTTCAATGTTCTAGTTGACTTAACAACAATAGATTGGAGTACATCATGCCATTTCAATGCCTATGCTACCATTTCATTGTTCTTGTTCATTCTTGACTATGGTAAGGTCATAAAAATACCCTTGAAGAGGAGAGTTTCACATGGCATATTTTGATTTACTCTGTATCCACCGACGTTAATCGAATTGTAAGATTTGGCAGCGTTTTTTCTTTTCATTGTTAGGTCAAAGGATTGTTTCCTTTGCTGCCCTTGCAGTATCCACAAGCTGTCTGCCAACTTTTATGGCTAAATTAAGTTTGACAGCAAATCAATAAGAAATCTGGGAAGGAGATTGTACAGCTCTTATTTAGTACTAGATTTTCTATAGTTCATAATATGGTGCGTTAGGCTTAGGCGTGCAATAACACTTTCAAATCAAGTGTATGCAAAGTTTACAGTATTTAAAAGCTTTGTAATATTATACATCTAGGGAAAGTCCAGACAAAGGGTAAACAGCTTTCTGTTAACCTCATTGCTTATTGCTTTATGGCTGTTTTTTCATTTAGAAGCCCTTTGTAAGCCCTAGTGAACTCTCTTCACCCATCTGACTTTATCATGCTCAGACTCAGAATGTCCCTGGCAAGTTTAATTTATTGAGGAGATGCTGCAGGATGAGGTCAGCATCAAGTTCACTAGGGCTTATAAGGAAATTGAAAGTGTGCAATGCAAGATACTGCCATGCCATCGGTATAAAGTGAGCAGAAAAAAGACTAATTTAACCCTATGTCTTTTCATATTTATAAGCACAGTGTAAGTGTTATTATAGTAGCATGGTAAAATTGGAAAGTGAAAATACAACCCCCAGGCTGGCTAGTGATAACTCATCTTCTGGCTTGAACCATTATAGCAGGTTCCATGGGTTATGCTTGATATAATTTAGTATAATTTAGCAGGATGCAAAACGGAGTACAGGTCAAATGAACAATAGTTGGATTTTAGTATCCCTGGGCTAAACATTGTTAAACTGAAGATGCAGAAGCTTGGTTCCATAGTGATAGATTAGTGTGCCATCTTTGCTTTGATCTCTATATGCACCACTGCCCTCCTTACTTCCTGTTTGGATCACCAACCAAAAATACATTTCCCTTGTACTTTGGATCTGCATCTGGATATGGTTAACTAATTTGTATATGGCTACATTTAAAATTGACATCTAAAGTACAATGCTAATAAAATAGAGCCAAGTATCATACATCTAAAATATGAAAATTGTTTAGGATAGGGTGAGAAATATACCTCTGTATCCTCTGCCTTGTGCGTCAACATATTACAGAAGCTACATACAGTCCACAAACGTCCACTGAGATAGCCTTCAGCTCAGGTTACCCATTTATTTATTACAGGAACACTTTCCTTAAATGAAGTCCTCTCTCCTCAAAATGTTAGGAAAACTATACATAAACTGAACAAGGAAATGCATTGCATATGTTTGGCATAAAGAAAATCCCATGGCAGGTACATTTAAAGACCTTTCAACAAAATGGGTGTTGGTGGGTGAGGCAATTAAATACACCCCCGCAACCGTATCTGCACCATGCTCCCCTGAGGGCCTGAATTAGTCACAGAAGCATGGTACAGGTAAGGAGAACCAGACTACATGAGGTGCGTTTTGAAAATTTTTAAAGTGGACCAATCACCCCTGTGACTAGCCCTGGACAGGACACTCCAGGACAGGCTGACTTCCATCGGTCCCTCGCTACGATCGGGGCCACAGCTGCATCTCTGTAGCTCACGCACCCAGCCATTCAGGTAGGCCATGTGCATGGGAAAGCACACTCAACAGGGGAGCTGGGGGTGTGGATGCAGGTGTTACTTGTGCTGACACATGGTCCAAAATGACTTTAGGCAATACATTAGTATTCATGGCATAAAGCACTGATTGGACAAATACATGTGCCATGGGAATGGCAGACAGGTGAGTGGAGTGGGCGATCTGGGGAGTTTCATACAGAGGGGCATCCTACATTGGCATGCCCCCGGGGATAGTCACCAGGATAGTCAAATTAAAGCAGAAAGGCCTTACTATATTTTGTGAGGACACCTTGCTAGTCATCTGACTAGCCTCCTCAGATCAAGTTGAAAGACTTCATATTGTACATAAATCACCAGAAATACTTGGTAATGGGTGTAGCTCAATTCCACATTCTCTAATTACCATGGACCTGGATGATGGTGTAGCATGGCTGGATTTATGGAATGTTATTGAGCTGCCCTAGGATTGATGTCAAGCAACATTGTATGTGGCAGACAAATGCTATACCTGTCTAGGAACTGCTATCTGCACTGGACAACATACACAGTGTTGTTGTGGGATGTAAGATTTATTAAAAACCCTTCTATGTCATTTACATATATGTTATATATTATATAAGTGGACCATATGTTTTTGTGTGTAATACTTCCCACATTGACTGGGAGTTTTTTCTTCTGGTTTCCTTCTGTTTTATCAAAGTCTTGATACAGGTTTTAAACTAAACTAAAGGTGGCTAAAGCCTACTTTACCTTTTCTTCCATGTACACGTTTTTCACAATGGGAGAAAAAGGAAATACCATGCCAAAGCTGTTTTTGCCAGTAAAACGAAACCTTGTTCTTTAAGTGAATTTCCCAAAGTTTTGGGTTAAAATATGTCTTTCTTCCAATACTCATGCCCTCTATGAATCACTGTTACCTTTGTTGAAATCTAGGGACTGATAACTCCTTTAAACCTGTAATGTGCAGGAGAAGCTCATATTTTTAAATTGCATTATATTGAATTTAATAATGATACAATATGGGTAAATTGTATAAAAACCTCTTAGTGTACATAAACCCATTTACATTTTTTGGCCAGCACAAATTTACTGTAAAAACTGTTTGAAAACTGTCAATAGTGCTTAACCTTGTATCTCTGTCCACAGTTTCTGCTTCCCATTCCCAACCTGAATGATGTACACTCCAACTCTGCTTTAGCAATCAGTCGGTCAGGTAATCAATGCGACTTAGCAGGTGACAGTATATGCAATGAGGTTTTAAAAAATGAAAGGATAAAAAACTTAAAATCAGGGAAACAAACACAAATAGAGTTAAACACAGCTGTCATTTTTCATTTTCTGTAATTTCAATACATCAGTGACATGTAAATCCTCAATGGTGTAAATCAATTGAGACGACTCGCTGTCAATAGAAATCAGAACGCTGATTGATTTACAGAGGGTAAGACTGCATAAAATGTTCTTGTTGACTTCAGTAACAGTGATATAATTGATTGCAAACTGCCAAATATTGGATTTCAAATTACATTTGATGGTAGAAGTTAAGATAAATGCACATGCTAATTTTACCAGTTCTGTGCATTCCTGCCAATCACTACCTTTTTTCAGAAACAGAAAATCAGGATAGTAGTTTGTTTCATATATTGATGCCACTTTTCAAATTACTGTATATCGGTTCACTGTCTAGGACCCATGGGGTTCCCCTGATGCTAAAACTTTTGTTTAACACATTCAGTGACCTGTTCGAAACAATTTCTCACTTCCTGACCTTGGTGAGATCAGCCTGTCTTGCTTGCTATTTCAAATACTTACCATGGCTATTTGTTAGCACAGTCTATGATCCTAAGCTACCATATTTTCCAACACATAAGACGCACCTGCCAATGCGTCGCACACAGGATGTGGAGGAGGAAAATAAGAAAAACAATTCTGAACCAAATGCTATGCTAAAATACCTCCTCCCAATCACCCTATTATAGACAGTGTTCATAAATCCCCTAATCATGCCATTACACCCCTCCACCACCTCCCGCTGCCCGCCGCCTTCATGTAAACAAGTTCCCGGGGGTGCTGGTTCCAACTCCAGGGCGGGCGTGGCCTGTAAATCGTGCCTGTGACATCCTGCAATAAGCATAAAGACCTGGGGGATTACCGGGAGAAACACGTCTCTGCAAGGTAAGGTAACAGTAGGGCGGTGAAGGGGTGAGCAGCTGAGAACTAGAGAGGAACATGGTTGTGGGGGCTAGGAAAGGGCACCAATGTACTGTATAGAGCAATAGTCTATGGATCTCTATTAGTCTCTACTGTATCCATTTCAATATTTGATTACTACTGCTGCCAGCCAGGTACTCAGATTGCCACACCAGGCCTCCCAGGCAATTGCAAGTTATTTCACTTCCAACAAACATTGTCATTCAATTGCTTTTTAACTCAATAAGCCTGATTCATAGCCTTACACTCACACCTTGTCTTGCTTGCCCACACCAAGAGCACATTGGCATTGGAGGTGGCTGAACATCTTAGAGAACAATATCTTACACACAACCAAATAATGCAGCAGTGGTCAGACATTAAAGAAAGTAAAATTGAGGAATGTTGTGGAGAAAGGTCTGTGATTTGTGGTACAGAAAGCGCCTAGTCTTTCGACCTTCTTGTCTCCAGGTATGCTGCCTGATTTGTCCCCTGTTGGAGGGACTTGCCTTAGTGTGACAGGGTGTAGGAAGTGTGGCATGGCCCGCTGTGGAATATGTCAGTTTGTAATTCAGCGTGATACCTTTATCAAGTCAAGTAGGAAATACAGAATAAAAACCTTTATAAACTGCAATACCACTTTTATCATCTATCTTATTACGTGCTTTGGTTGTAATCTACAATATATAGGATGCACAGAGAGGAAAGCTGAAAAAGAATATATGAACATTTAGGAATCAGGAGAGGATGCCCTGTAGGACAATTATCCCAAACATTGGTTGGAAATACATGGAGGTTTCCTGACTGTATTTAAGATCCAGTTCATCAGGTTAGATTGGGACCAAGAGTAGGGGATCGCCACAGTTGCCTATTAGACCGGGAATGTGAATGGATCTTCAAGTTAGGGACATGGATCCCAGGAGGTATGAATAAAAGATGGGATGCATCATTATTTATTATTTATTAAATAATTAAACAACTATAAGAGTACAGCAGGGCATTGCATTGTTATTATGGAGGAGTCCTCCTGTAAATAATTAAAATGTATTCGCTAATCAAGTGATAGTTACATCTAATCTGGTCTGGCAGGTAAACATGTTAAAGTGTTTTATACAAGGATTTGTGCAATGGTCATATTTCAGTCGGGCAGCATATGAGGATAGTGCAATATGGTTTATAATAAAATGTTGAAATATCAGTTATATGGAGGCTATAAATGACCCATCTCACCATGTAATAGTGGTTATGTAATGGGAGGAGCTTTGTGGTATGCAAACAAAGGGGAAGCTGTCTGGGTGGATGGAGCGCAACGTTGCGGTGTAAATTCCACATGGTGCGCTTAGTGCTTCGCCCCAAAGGCAGATGGACTCCGCTGGCTCCGGTGAGTGCCCTATTTAAAGCCTGATATATTTAAATTGTGTTATATGACTAAGGGGGGGGGGGGGGGGGTAGACAGACCCAAAACACCTCATTTGTTCTATCCTGTGAGCACTGTGAACTGCTTTTAAGAGATCTACATAAACATAGTTTTTGCTGAGACCATAAAGCTGGAGCTACATATATTGTTATACTGTGGAGCACATACATCTTCCTACTAGCACAGGACTGTGCAATCTCCAATAGCAATGGTGGTGTGGTGAACGGTGGTGTTATCCCATTAAAGTGGACCAACATCCGTTCAGCAGCCAGTGGGTGTTGATCCAGTACCCAGTGCATTAAAATAGGCTTGAGGGCATCTAGAATGCTAAACCCCCCACACATCCCTCCACCAGAACACCCGCAACTCTTATCTGTTCCTCGAATCTTGATATATATATATATATATATATCTATATATATATATAATTATTAGTGCTATCAAAAACAATATTATGGTTTCTGAGAAGTAGCTCTTTGTTGTTTGCGTAACTGGCTCTATACTAGCAGTGATGGGTTAGTAATACAATTTCTTTGCACACTGCTTCAAATTACATTGATTCATTTTTAAATTATTCTTTAGTACATGTATTTTTTTTTTTTTTTTTTTAATATTAGACCCTTTGGTGATGCTTGAACATCATTGGTTACAATATAGACAATATGTATATTTTTTTGTATATTTTTTCCAACTTTACTAATAAAAAATGAAGAATAAATCTGTAAGAAAGCACTGTATCTACCATGTTAATTTATAGAACCATGAGTCTTTATAGAATTATTTATAAACTCCCTCCCCAATTATATTTTTGTTTGTTTAGAAAAGTGCCTGGGAATTTTCAAAACAATTAAATAATAATTATGCTTGCTTGCTGCGTTCAGCAAGAAAATGGCATACATAAAATGTTAATTTCACAATTAGGACTACTGTGCTTCTTTTGTTTTCATAAATTTATACATAATAAGTACCCATGCATGTTCAATTTAAAATCTTTAGAAATGCTCATTAGTGAATGGCATAAAACATTGTGATCACCAGGAAAAGACGAGATGTTGTTGGATAGCATAATAAAACAGATAACATGCAGATTACGCATATTAACCCAATGGGAGTACAACATGAAATACAAGTTTTGAAAAATAGCTGTTTGATATTCTTCACAGAAAATCACAGAATAATGCAATGGACCATAGAGACTGGTATATAACTCACTACAAATGCAAAGAATTCTAATTAGACCATCGTGCAGTTTGATTCTGCAGCTGTCCTTGGCTGTGATTAAAACATCTAGCAGACCTGCATAGGTGAAAGTCTCCTTCAGACACACTGCATACTAAGTTTTTATTACATTATGAAAACATTAAGGGAGAACATTATGATCAAAAACAAGGCAGAGAGCCCTCCCATAAGTCAAAATCATTTCTTACTTCATTCCGTTGGGCCTTTTGTGTTTAAAACGAAAATATATATAGTGATTAGTATTCAGGTGTTAAAGTACCTTGAGTTATCTTCAACCTCTTGGTGGTGCCTCTCACCACCATTGTTTGATAGTAATTAGATACTTCCATAATAGATTTTAAGAAAGTTTCACATGCATTAGGTAAATTCTGCTGATGCCTCTATGGCTTTGACTGGCTGATTTAAGACCAGCGCCATGTATTGCCATTTGTGTGTCTATGTAGCTGTGTCTGACCTACTACTGGACAAGTGACATGTAGTATCCTGTCCAGCATTGATAGATGTGATGTCTGGAAGGTGCTGTAGAAGTGCTCTCCCTGATTCACTGCAGTGCCCAAGCGCAGCAATGCTGCTATTGTTTCATATAGCGCCCTGAGCAGGTAACACCACATATAACAACTGGACAATGCTGCAGCGAATAATAGGTGTCAGTGAAGATTGTCTGACGCTTGGCACTGAAGCCCCCATTTAAGAACACAAAACACAACGTCAGCGGCAGCGCTCTAAAACTGGACGTTCTGGCGCAGAGTGCCGGACGCTATTCGAAAAAAGCCAAAGCAAAACCACATAGAATGAATTGTTAACCCACTGGAGCACTGGTACTGCAATGGTGGAACACAGAATACAATTCTGTAGCCTAAACCTAAAGTGCGAGGAACAACGCTAAAGTCTTTTGTTGCTGCCCTGAACAGCCAACACTCTCATTTTATGTTAAAAAATTCTGAAAAATGTAATTCAAACATTATTTCTACACAACTAAAATATACTTTGCATCTACACAATCATTGCAGTGTATGGGAGAGCGCAACTGAGCGACAGGAGCTATGTGGCGCTGCAGAACATACAGCGCTGGCGCTTTACACTGAGCCTCCGCTAAACATGCAATGCTACAGGTACTCACCTGTTTGACTTTCATATATATGGTTTTCACATACTGCGCCTGGCGTTCACCCGATGCTATGTGGTGCTATGTGGCATTAGCGCTTGTTAAATAAGGCCATTAATGGCATGTATTGATGGCATTGCATAGTACTCTGTAAGATTGCTCCCTCATCTATAGTATTTAGTAAATGCCTATTAAGCTTCGTTATGCTTCAACATTTTTTATATTTAATATATTCTGTAATTGACATGTGAGACATTTTCCCCTGTCCTTGGCTTGTTCTGTCCTGCAAAGAAGCAGCTGGGCATTATGGCTAGGGAAATCACATCATGGGCAATTTCCAACTGTGTACCACATTGATTTCATGGGGAGCTTTGGCAGAAGGTTGCTTCACTGGTTTGGAGGAACTGTTTGAGATAAAAAATAAAAAAGCAGGCATTTTCATACTTACCTAGGAGGTGTGGTACTGGGGGGGCTTATTGCCCCGGATGGGGCTTGCCAAGGTGGGTCCAGCCTTGTGACTGGTTCTCTCGTATCAGAGAAGATGCTGAAGCAGTGGTGCTGGAGCTGCTGGAAACAAAAACGCGAGAATAGAATTTTTCTTAATACCTGGACAGGGACTTTAAAGGGTAAGTCCACTTTCGATGGAATTCTTAAAAGTGTATATATATTTTTTTGTGCCAAAAGGATGTGCTTAAGGTGCTGAGCTGATCTAGTTTTTCGATTTTCCTTTGTTAGCAATTGTGTGTTTTTTATGGATGCAATTTTCACTACCTGTAATCGGTTGCTATTGGCAACATACACCAAGTCTGTACACCAAGAAGAGAAAAGTGAGTTCTGTACACACAGAACATTGCTACTATGGCCACTTCTGAGGTGAGGGACCTTACTCAACCTTACACATGCCTGGCAGCAGTGTTCTGTGCAACTATCTGCAATCTGTTGCTATTGGCAACATACACCTGTACATCTAGAAGTCTGCACTGTGTACAATGGCAATAGCAACAGATTGCAGATAGTGAAAATTGCTTCAATAAAATCTGCTAACATTAGAAAAAATCTAAATTGCTAGATCAACTAAGCACCTTTAAGACATAGTTTGCCAAAAAAATATACGCTTTCAAAAATTCATGGCTGACATCATCAGTAGGCTAAATGAGGAAGATGATGTGGTCAATTATACATTGATTGGTTGGGGGGGGGCACTTCATTTGTGATCTTTTTCATGTCCCTGGGATTTGCATACTGAAGTGGACAGGGGCAAGCTGCCACAGGAGGTTGAAGTGGTGTTATACTGTACTTACCCTGAAAATTCTTGAAGGCTGGGAGGAGATCTACTTGCTGACTAATATCTGGGGGACTGTCTATCTACATTTTGGGTGTTGGGGTGTACTCAGAATTAACCCACAAAGTGGCCCAATGCAAGGTGTCAACCCTACCGCGATTGACTGCTAAGTCAGCAAATCACGGTTAGGGATGCAGGCAGGTGAGAATATTTTTATGTGAATTGCCCAAATTGTTCTTAGTGCTGGGGTAGATGCGAGAGAGTATTGCAAGGGGAGAATTTAGAGCCAGGTTGTCACCTTAAAATTCACGAGTGTCATCGCAGCAGAGAAAGTGGGTGACTTGCACATGTTGTGAACAGGAGACCTGTTCATGTTTAAAACCATAAAGTTTGCCATGAAAGTTCATTAGTAATTAGTGCATATAATAAAAGCTATACAACTCTAAAAAAACATGTGATCTTCAGCATCAGCACTGAGCCTACTGTATATTCTTTTTGGATTCACTTTCCATTATCAGACATGCAATGGGACTAATTGAATCTCTTGTAGATGACCTAGCAGAGGATGACCTGTCTGTTTAACATGCAAAGGGAATGAAGTAAGCAGATATTCTTTGGTTGAAGTGGAATTCATTATTTGGTCAGAAGTTAAACTTGCAATCCACAGGCACTATGACAATTGAGCAATGATTTGTGAAAACTATTCACCTAAAGTAGCTTTGTCAAAAAAATATTCCAAATCACTGTGAAATATCTGCTATATATTTTTATAACCTTGATTTATAAACTGTAGTGGATAACTAAACTAAACATGTGCATAAAGTGTGGTGATACAGCTGTGTTTTGTAACTTTCATTTTACTTCTTATTTACCATACTTTTTATGCCTACTAAGAGCAAAAGTCAAAAGTATGTTACACATCACTGCATGGCTTTTTCCAATGAAAAAGTCATGCAGGAGTGTAAATTAAAGGATATATTTAAGAAGCGCTAGTGCCACGTAGTGCCAGATGTTCCGGCATTGAGTTCCCTACAGTGCCAGATAAGACCAGGTGCTCACCCTGTACTGTGTGCCCTTATCCAATAGCTTTCAATGGGCTGGCCAATTTTTTGCTGTTGTATTTTTTTAGGCTGATGCTTGTGCCACATGACCCCTTGGATGTTAGGATTTGATTTTGTATGCATTTTTTGCACTTTTGTGTTGCACTGCAAACTTGTGATTTGGGCCATGCAAAACCCCTGTCATGTCTTTCAAGTGTCATCAATGCAATTCTCATTTTTTTTATTGTACTGCCATCACCCCAAGAAAATAAATGGGGATGACCCCTTTTGACGTAGGGGCACTGTGTTTTTTATTGATGAATGTTTAAGCTGGTGCTAGGGGTCACTAGCGCATCAGCTTTTAACAGCCCTGCGCCAGTGCCCAGCGGTCACCAGTCAGCTCTGCAGTGTGGGTGCATCTAGCACCTGCAGAAAATAGTAATACTTATTTAAACTTTTTATAACAATAAAAAAAAACAAAAGCAGGACCCCCATACCTCAAGCCAACCAGAATGATACACCAGTGATATGGGCTGGTTGGCACCCCTTGAATAGCACTGGGTCCATGTTGATGGAAACCAGACTCTTCTACGCCCGCAGTGCCCAGACGGGGCTAAAGTTAATGGGGGTGGGGTATCTAAGGAAACCCTTATACCAATAGTAGAGAGGGCAGCATGCCTCCTGCCTAAATGAACAATTGATATGCCGCCCCCCTTACCCTTTGAACTGATATAGGTCTCCCTTGTACCCCTTAACAGGTCACAAAGAGTTAAAGAGAGGTCCACTTCAGATTTGACATGCAAAAAGACAAGAAACAAACTTCCAGCCACTTCTCACTTACTTGCCACCCACTCCTACCCTGCATAGTGCTCACCAACCTTGCCAGTATAAGATGTCTGGATCACTCTACTTCACTTTAAATAGTACCTTTGTACACGGGTGTTCACCACAGTGAGTGATCAATGTGATCAGTGGGGAAGCAGGTACTCTGGTATGCCTGGGTTGAGGTATTTTGGACCTTTTAACCGGACTTTCAGCATCATTTAATGAAAAGCCCAAACCCTTGAAAAATCAATTCCCCAGCATCTAAAATTAAAATATTTTATGTTTTTAGTCATTACATAGGATTCTTTCCTCCACTGGGCTACAACTCTCTTCAGAACACCCCCATCTTGCCTCAGAAGCATCACATACTGGGGAGAGGCGAGGGAGAGACAAAAGTGCAGGGGGGCGGGTTATAGCTGTGCTTTGCACAGAAAGAGCAGAGCTAGGGTCAGGAAAAGGGCAGCAATCCCAGAATGCCGTTCAGGACAGTCAGAAGACAATTCCTGTTTGCAGACAGCCTGAGACTCCACGTGTCACCATCTTTGATGTTTAAAGGCTCAGATAATGCAGTAGATGCAGGTAGGATGATTTTTAATGTGGGCAATCTGGCCAGTGACGCCAACTAGTACGCTGGGCACATCATTTTTAATATAAGGACTCCTTACCACTACACTGACACCGCATCTCTTGATAAAGGCAGATAGCCTTTCTACTACTTTCATCACAAATTGATGAACTTGGTTTTGTGCCCATAAGATTCACTTTGGGTCTCATTGCTACATTGCTGTTACCATTTGAACTTGCTTACACTTTATACTTCCATATAGGCACTACCATATAACTGTTGGAACCAGTGATATTGCGCCATCTAGTGGTCATTCTTTGTATATATTTATTATTTGTCATGTCTATAACCTTATATGCGATTAGATGTGTTTCACTGTATTAAATCACTTTGTTTCATACATAGTTTGTATTATGGGTGTTCATTCTTCCTACTACTTCCTTATATCTATGCTGAATGGACCCCCCTATGTACAATATAAATAAAATATAGGAATAAATAAAACTATATACACACAAAAAAGGTGGCTGCAGATGTGCCCTTGCAAGTAAGCATGTGTTTGGGTGGTATCCTTGCTTGCAATTTGTGCCTAGCCTAAGTACATTAGGAGTGGTCATTTTGAAGGTTTTATGCTCCTTAACTACATACCTATGAGGCCATTCGAGAGTGGCAGCACAACATATGTGTGGAAAAATGTGGAAAAATGTTGCTAAATTGCAAAACTGTAAAATAGCATCTGAAAATGCATACTTTCGCAAAAGAACTGCGCAAAAACTCAAATTCTTGCAGTGTTGAATCGCCTCTTAGAGGAGGGGAGTGGAGGGGAGAGACATAGAGGGGATTTCTTGATGAAACCTCTCCATATTCCTATTGCATTCATTTTTCCTTGCATGGATCAGCACAGCCTGGCACACCCATAGTGAATCAGATTCTATAGTATATATTAGTCTATTTACTGTGCAAATCAAAGGAACAGCTGGTAGTGCAGTACTTCAAAAGTTTGACTTCCATATTATTATATAATAGTTTTTTTGATGATTGAATGGTCGACCACCACCCCCACACTTTACTTTCTTCCTCTTCATTATCAGTGCATGCACTTAAACACATGCCTTAAAATGCCTTACATCCACAATAATAAAGCAATATCAAAATTATAGTAATTATAGTAATTGGTAAAACAAGTAGTAAAAACATGTCATACAATAATTTGTTTTTAATAACTTTTATAATGGAAACAATTGACGAAGAGAGTTGTTGAATAAAGCAGTTACTTCCATATCTCTGTGGCAGTTTAATAAAATGCTATATATTTCTTAACAAAGTAAACTTATGTCTGTGTATCAGCTTCTATAAGAAGGCTCTATTTATCAAAATCCAAAGGGAATTCATTGTTGCATTCAGGCAAAAAAGTAGTGCTAGGTGTTATTCATCAAACTGTTCTAGGTAAATCAAGCAAGACATGAAGCAGGACCTACAGACTTTCTGCCTCTCGGATGGTTGCACACAAAAACAGTCGTTTTGGAGAAGAAATTATGTGAAAGATTTGCTGTAACTATTGTGTATTATAGAAAAATAATTTAAAGCCAAAAATACAGTTGTGCACAGAGATATCGGAGTATTAAAAATCTAATGGTGTTATTAATTTATAAATATAATACACAGACATATGATGTAGGAGGAGGATAGGAGGAGGGGTGGATGAAAAAGGGAATTTCAAAAGAAGTGTAGGGGTAGGGGGTAGGGAAGAAGAAACTTGAAGGTTAAAAAAAGAAGAGGCAAGGAAGGGACAGTGAATGGTATATAATAAGGGACAGGAAGGAGGCATGGATAGAAAAAGAACAGGAAGATAGATAGATAGATAGATAGATAGATAGATAGATAGATAGAGTAAGGATCTTCCCAGGGGATGGTGTGTTTGGACACAGTTCACGGCAGACTTAGATGTTATAAAAGCAGGTCTTGGCGTTTATTCATGGCATAAACAGTCCAGCAAACAAAACATACAGCAACCACGTGCTTCTTTTGTGTACAAACAAAATAAAAGACCTAGCCCGTCTGGGCGCTTACTAACAGGTTCTCCTCACCTATCTGACACTTTCAAATCACAGTGTTCGCCTGGATAACGCAGGGTGAGTTTTTAGCTCCAGCAGTGGCTGCGTTCGCAGCTTCCTTCAAACATCCACAGGCTGTTCATTCCTGGCTGAGAGCAATAGCCTGCAGTCTCTGCAGAGCTTTTACCTTCCCAGGCTAATTAGGATCAGAGCTCACCTGATTCAAAACCCAAACTGGATCGGGGAGGTGTGGAATGACAGGTCCCTCTACCAAACCTACCTGCCATTCCATATAAATCCAGGCCCGGCAAAATTAAACAACAACTCAGCAGCATATCACTGCTGAGAAACAAATCAATCCTGGACTTACCATCTCACCCAGCGTAGTAACCTAGGTGAAATGTACACCCCCTCGATCACTTCTCCAGTGACATGTCTACATATCCCCCCCCTCTTTTTCAGACCGGAGGGCTGAGCATTTTGACCCCACAGACAATGTACCCTCGACAATGCGTCAGCATTTGCCTGTAATTTCCCTGGCCTGTGTTCCACAGTGAAATTAAAGTTTTGTAGGGACAGAAACCATCTAGTCACTCTTGCATTTCTCTCCTTGTTTAACTTCATCCATGTTAGGGGGGCATGGTCTGTCACTAACTTGAATTTCCTGCCTAGCAAGTAATATTTTAGGGATTCGAGGGCCCACTTCACTGCCAAACATTCTCGCTCCACAATGGCATAATTTTTCTCGGCCGGGGTTAGCTTCCTACTCAAGTACATCACTGGATGCTCCTCACCATTTACTACTTGTGAGAGTACTGCACCTAAGCCTGTGTTAGAAGCATCTGTCTGGACCAGAAATTCTCGCCTGAAATCGGGGGTAACTAACACAGGTTGTTGGCACAAGGCAGATTTAAGGCTATGGAAAGCCTTCTCGGCCTCTGGAGTCCACGTGATCATTGCTCTCTTTTCGCCCTTTGTCAAGTCAGTTAGGGGAGCAGCAACTGAGGCAAAGTTCGGCGCAAATCTACGGTAATAGCCCGTAATACCAAGGAAAGCTCTGACCTGTTTCTTTGTCAGGGGTCTAGGCCAATTCTGTATTGCCTCAATTTTATTTAGCTGTGGCTTAATCAACCCTCTTCCAATAATGTAGCCCAGATACTTGACCTCTTCTAGGGCTATTGCACACTTCTCTGCATTTATGGTCAACCCTGCATCACTTATGGTATCCAATACGGCCTGTACCTTACAGAGGTGACTTTCCCAATCAGGGCTAAAAATGACCACATCATCGAGGTAGGCAGCTGAGTAATCACAATGTGGTCGCAAAATCAAGTCCATCAACCTCTGGAAAGTCGCAGGTGCTCCATGTAACCCGAACGGCATCACTACATACTGGAATAGCCCATCAGGGGTGGAGAATGCAGTTGCCTCATCAGTAAGTGGAATCTGCCAGTAGCCCTTTGTGAGATCGAGGGTGGTTATGTACCTGGCATTACCCAACTTCTCAATCAACTCATCTACCCTGGGCATAGGATAGGCATCGAATTTTGAGATCTCATTCAACTTTCTGAAATCGTTACAGAACCTCCAAGTTCCATTAGGCTTTGGGATTAATACAATCGGGCTGGACCATTCACTCTGTGACACCTCAATTACTCCCAGATCAAGCATACGTTTTACCTCGGCAGATACGGCTTCCCTACGGGCTTCCGGGATCCTATAGGGCTTGAGGTTTACTCTGCTTCTAGGCTCAGTTTCAATGTGATGATAGATGAGGTGTGTACGCCCTGGAAGGTCAGAAAACTTGTCTTTGTTTTTCTGTAAAAATTCCTGAGCCTCCTGTTTCTGTGACACTGATAGGGTATCACCAACCTTGACTGGAGGGATTGGTTGTGACAAATTATTAACAGTATTTGTCGCCCCCAAGGATTCCCTGTCTTTCCAGGGCTTAATCAAGTTTATGTGGTAAACTTGGAAAGGCTTCCTTCTACCTGGTTGGTGCACCTTGTAGTTCACCTCACTGACCTTTTCAACAATTTCATAGGGACCTTGCCACTTCGCCAGAAATTTACTCTCAACAGTGGGAACTAGTATAAGGACCCTATCGCCTGGGTTAAATGTCCTGATTCTTGCAGACCGGTTGTAAATTCTACTTTGGGCCTCTTGCGCCCTCTGGAGGTGTTCCCTTACTAGGGGCATTACAGCGGCTATACGGTCCTGCATTTGTGCTACATGCTCAATAACACTCTTGTATGGGGTGGACTCGCTCTCCCATGTCTCTTTTGCAATGTCCAGTAGACCCCTAGGGTGACGACCATAGACCAACTCGAATGGTGAGAACCCTGTGGACGCTTGGGGCACTTCCCTAATAGCAAACATGAGGTAGGGTAACAAATGATCCCAGTCACGACCATCTTTTTCCACCACTTTTTTCAACATATGTTTCAAAGTTTTATTAAATCTCTCCACCAATCCGTCCGTCTGGGGGTGGTATACAGAGGTACGGATGGGTGAGATTTTAAATAGTTTGCATAACTCCTTCATCACCTTTGACATAAAGGGTGTACCTTGGTCAGTCAGGATTTCTTTGGGGATTCCAGTCCTAGAGAACATATAAAACAACTCACGTGCAATTGTTTTAGATGCGGTGTTTCTTAAGGGCACAGCTTCAGGATAGCGGGTCGCATAATCCATGACCACCAGAATATACTGGTGTCCTCTAGCTGATTTTACAATGGGACCCACTAAATCCATGGCTATACGCTCAAAAGGCACCTCTATAACAGGGAGCGAAACCAAAGGACTGCGAAAATGTGACACTGGGGCACTAAGCTGACATGTGGGGCACGACTCGCAGTGCTTTTTAATATCACCATATATCGCCGGCCAGTAGAACCTCTGGAGAACCCTCTCCTGCGTTTTGTCAGTCCCCAAGTGTCCCCCAAGAACATGGTTATGTGCCATGTCAAGCACCTGACGCCGGTACGGCTAAGGCACCAGAAGCTGTTCCACAATCTCATCCTTAATCTTAGTGACTCTATAGAAAAGATCATTAGTCACAGAAAAATGTGGAAATCTTTTCTCAGCATCTGGTTCCTGAGGTACCCCATTCATGACAGCAACCTGCTCTCTCGCATTTTTGAGAGTGGGGTCCTGTAACTGTGCAGTCCCAAGATTATCCCTAGACACCTCTAAGTCTGGTATATTTTGCTCAGTGGGAGGAGCCTCCTCCTCTCCAGCCAGGACCTGCAAAGGAAAACAATCATTTTCATCCTGCACACTTTTATCATTTACAGGGGGTAATGCAACAACCTTAGGAGTATCCTCACTCCTTTCGGGGGATTTTCTTTTTCCCCAGAGAGCCCAGAACAATGGAAAATCGCGCCCCAATATTACGTTATGCATGAGATTTTTAACCACACCCACTTCATATTGTACGGTGCCTTGTTCAGTCCCGACTTCAGCCAGCACTATAGGGTACACTTTTGTATCCCCATGTATACAAACAACACTCATATGCTTTTTACACTCAAAGTCCCCAGCCACCAGGCTGGCATGCACCAAGGTTACGAGGCTTCCTGAGTCCAGCAACGCCTTAACAGGAAAGTCATTAATTGTAATGTTGCAGATTTGCGGTTCAGTCTCTAGTCCAGGAACTGCAACACAAGATGGTTCCGCAAATAGCGACTAACGCCGACTAGCCTCAACATCCATGGGCTCAGTGGTAAGAGGGCAATGGGCAGACACGTGTCCCATCTCATGGCATCTCCAGCACTGGATAGAGCCTGGTCTCCTTGGCAAGGAGTCCTTTTTAGGGCCACTTAGCCACCCGGGACCATCCCCAGTCTTTTGCCCCTGAGACACCACTTGAGCCCTTTTTCCTCCCTCAGCACCCCTCCACACTCCCCCTAGCAACCGTTTTGCCCGCATCCTCCACCAATTGTAAGGATCTTCCCGGGTGATGGTGTGTTTGGACACAGTTCACGGCAGACTTAGATGTTATAAAAGCAGGTCTTGGCGTTTATTCATGGCATAAACAGTCCAGCAAACAAAACATACAGCAACCACGTGCTTCTTTTGTGTACAAACAAAATAAAAGACCTAGCCCGTCTGGGCGCTTACTAACAGGTTCTCCTCACCTATCTGACACTTTCAAATCACAGTGTTCGCCTGGATAACGCAGGGTGAGTTTTTAGCTCCAGCAGTGGCTGCGTTCGCAGCTTCCTTCAAACATCCACAGGCTGTTCATTCCTGGCTGAGAGCAATAGCCTGCAGTCTCTGCAGAGCTTTTACCTTCCCAGGCTAATTAGGATCAGAGCTCACCTGATTCAAAACCCAAACTGGATCGGGGAGGTGTGGAATGACAGGTCCCTCTACCAAACCTACCTGCCATTCCATATAAATCCAGGCCCGGCAAAATTAAACAACAACTCAGCAGCATATCACTGCTGAGAAACAAATCAATCCTGGACTTACCATCTCACCCAGCGTAGTAACCTAGGTGAAATGTACACCCCCTCGATCACTTCTCCAGTGACATGTCTACAATAGATAGATAGATAGATAAATGTATAGAGAGACAAACACACAGATAGTGATACAGATAGAAAGAGGTGTAAATTCTCATGGCATTCCTCTTAAATTGTTTTGTTCCCACAGCTGGGAATAGACCAGATTTAAAGTGTCCCTGCATGCCGTAATATGCACCCCCCTTATCTTGGCAACATAGCGTTAATGCTGGAGTAGTTAACACAGCATGGAGCCCATGTGTCCCCTTCATCCACAAGGCCTTTATTATCTTATTAACAATGTAGAAGCAATTCTCCCAGGTGCTTTTAAAACATGCGCTCCATGGGAGTGACATGATTCACTTCCAGCAGTGCACAGTGCTGGTGTGGGGTTGGCCATAGAACATGGCGGGGTGACTAGCAGGAGGTGAGGCAGGGCAGCCAGTTGCACATTGAGCCACCAATGTTTATAAAGAAAGAAAAAAATGTTGGCGCTGTTACATGGCTGCCTTTTCCAGCTAGATGCAGTAGGCACAGGTCTAGGGTTACATAGTGTTAAATACGGCTCTGATTGGATGACTGCTCATAGGGACTCTATACCCAATGGCAATAAGCTAGCAATCAACTTACCTGATGTCTCTCTCATATGCCTCGTCTCCATTTCCAGCAGCCTAGCGTATGCCAGTCTGGCCACCCTCCTACCCAGAACTGTGAAAAAAAGTGATCCTTGAGCTACCCTGCCCCTTGGAGCTCTCAGTTTGAGCAAACACAGCTAGCCACAATGGCCACACAGGACCACAGGAGAGCCTCAAAAATCTGCTCTTTGACTTGCCCTTCCCAGCTCATCCATAACTCAGAAATTGAAGTAAAGACATCAGTTTTGCCTAGAATACATAAGGTACTTCCATACAATCAAGGATTTGCAGGTGCTTTGAAAAGGCATGTGTTACACTGTTCTCAAGGGGTATAATATGGGAGAAAGTTAGAGTGTGGTTGGGCAGGGTTATTGCAATCTCTTTAATTTGGAAATAAGAGTGAGAAAGCAGGGAAGTCTGGACATCTGTTTGGTCTTCAGCTGCTTGGGTGGTTGACTTTTTGGTGGTGCATGTCAGTTGTCAGTGTCCGTATCACCTGTTCTCAGCACTTGTACTTTTCTTTTCATTTGGTATCTGTTGCCATTACTCAGCTCTTGGCTTATCACCAGTTTCCATCCTCAGCTATGCCAACTGATCTCACATTTGTGTATGTTGCTGTCACCTCTTGGTTGCTGTCTCCTCCAGCCTCTTCACAAAAACATATTCTGTGTCCCCATAAGTGAATGGGACATTATGTTCCAGTTAGCTGCTCAGTTTGCTGCTCAGTTTGAGGTGGTGGTCAGCCAGAATAAGAAATGTTGGCCTGTTAAAATAAACTGCCCAAGGAATTGCCTTTATTCTAAGAGGAAGTTAAAGTGGCTGCTCAAAAAGTGCATCATCCCGAAATGTGTAGTGTACTCTTATTTTTCTCATGACAGCCGTGTAGGGCAGGGTTATTGCAATTTCTTTAATTTGGAAATAAGAGTGAGAAAGCAGGGAAGTCTGGACATCTGTTTGGTCTTCAGCTGCTTGGGTGGTTGACTTTTTGGTGGTGCATGTCAGTTGTCAGTGTCCATATCACCTGTTCTCAGCACTTGTACTTTTCTTTTCATTTGGTATCTGTTGCCATTACTCAGCTCTTGGCTTATCACCAGTTTCCATCCCCAGCTATGCCAACTGATCTCATATTTGTGTATGTTGCTGTCACCTCTTGGTTGCTGTCTCCTCCAGCCTCTTCACAAAAACATATTCTGTGTCCCCATAAGTGAATGGGACATTATGTTCCAGTTAGCTGCTCAGTTTGCTGCTCAGTTTGAGGTGGTGGTCAACCAGAATAAGAAATGTTGGCCTGTTAAAATAAACTGCCCAAGGAATTGCCTTTATTCTAAGAGGAAGTTGAAGTGGCTGCTCAAAAAGTGCATCATCCCGAAATGTGTAGTGTACTCTTATTTTTCTCATGACAGCCGTGTATAGTAAAATCAGTTAATAAAGATAAAGTGACTGCAGGTCATAACCCGTAGCCTTTTGGGGGAGCAGACAGAATGCAGCGTATGTCTGTGCAAGTAATGCAAGGGGTAATAATGATCACATTGTATTAGTCATTGGATTACGTACATCATGGGAGGCGAAGTGAAATCACAAAATTAGACATTTAATGAAAGTAAAAATGTAGTTGTCCCTACTAACTCTCCCACTGGTAACAGAGTTACAAGTCAAGGTCAAGTTTAAGAATACCCACATTAATTGTTTAAATTTAAAATGACTAAAATGATAGGTAGAGTTAAAATATTTATTACCAACAGTTTAAGTGCACACCACTGTTGGTTTTATTTATTTTTTACATTTTGGTCATCAATATTACATTAATTTCACCTCAACTCAAACCAGATTAATTATAACTAATTAGTGCCATGGGGGTAACAGTTCTTATGTCACATCAGTGTTTTAATGATGAAATCCTTTTCAATATATGTCTCATTTGCATGTCTAGTTGATTACAAATTAAAGAATAACAATTATGCATAGTTTAATTATTTCCTTTTAATTAACTGCACTTTCTCTGACATTGAGTTACCTTTGGCAGGGGCTTAAATATCCCTTTATACACAATTGCAAGGTCATAGTTATTTGTTTGACTGCAATGTTCAAAGTTGTTAAACATTTTTTATACTACGCTGCATCTTTAGACATTACAAATGTCTAGAGATGAATATTGCATGACAAAGAATAGCCCATCAAATTGACTATCTCTAAATAAAGTATCCTCGTCAGTGCCAGAGAAATATACCTGTCCTGAATATTCATGAATTCTCCGTTTGTAGAAAGGTTTTGTTTTTCCGCTCTAAAGATGATATAACGTTGGGAGCTACTTAAACTTATTTTACCTTAGAGGAGGTTCTTACAGATTAAACCTGAAAAAGAGTCCTTGAATAAATATTTAATTTAATTTCTTTACAAGATAAGTCAAATAACTTTGTATACTGTCAGTTGGCAGTTTTATTGTTCCAGTGAAGCATACAATCAAAAGAAAATATTGTACAGGCAATACAGAGAAAGAACCATTTTTGTGACATTCTGAGAATTCTGTGCAGGCATTTTAAATTGACATAGTCAAAGGTTATAAAGGATCTTTAGCAAATGTCTAATAAAGTCTCATGCAATGGTAAAATTCACCTTTACCTTCATAGGGGATATACATCAGCAGAGTCACAATGGATATAGAAAGTCTATATACCCATGGTAAATGCCAGTTTTTTACAATGCCTTGCAAAAGACCTTTCAATCTGTAAGGGCATCTCCTGTGTACAGACAGCACTCAGTTCAACCTACAGATTTTAATTTGGATTCAGGTCTGGGCTCTGGCTAGGATATTCCAAAACCCTGATCTCCTTCTGGTTAAAGTGGACCAAAACCAAGGATTTTCACTATCCTGGGTTTTGGTCCTTTCCTCCGGGGTACCCTGATCGGGTGCCCCGGCTCTGGCTGGGATATTTCAAAACTCTGATGTACTTCTAGTTAAAGTTTGGTCCTTACCTCCGAGGCAACCCGATCGGGGTTGTCCCACTGCGTGAAACCCCCCAGGATGCTTAGAACAACTCTTCCCGGCCCTGTGGCGCGTCTAAGAGCAGTGGCTCCAACGGGGTATCCCTCTATCAGGGCGTGTGCCCGCTCCAGGCTTTTGTGAATGGGCGATGCGGACACGCGCCCTGCTAGAGGGATAGCAGGGATATGGCTGCAGCTCGTGCATGCACCATAGGACCCGGAAACAAGGTAAGTGAATGGTGCAAACTGGGGAGTTTCACACAGTGGTGAATCCCGATTTTTGATGCCCCAAGGGGGAATTGATCGGTCCAATCGGCCTTGGTTTTGGTCCACTTTATGCCATTATCTTGTTAAGATGAAGGCATGTGTTGTTCTGTTGTCATGCTTTTTAGCAGATGCCTGAAAATGACTGAATTGGATCTGTTTGGAACTGTTCATAATTCTATTCATCCTGATCAAACTTCTAGCTGCAGAAAAATCCTCAAAGCATAACTTTGCCTTCACCATGTGTCACCATGCATCACTAAAGATATGGTTTCCTGTTAATGTTTTTTAGTGTAGGCTTTGCTCCAAACATTTCTTTCTTGAATCATGGCCTTCGTTTCTTCAGTCCATAACACATGCCTCTGGAAAATTTGTTGGCATAATATAGCCAGATTGAATGTGTTTCTTTGTCAGAAAAGGCTTCCATTTCTATTTTGCCACCCTAATACTGTCATATGAAGACTACTGGAGATTGTTGTCACATATAGTACACAACCAGTACTGACCATAAATTCCTGAAGGTCTTTTAATGTTTGTTTTAGGCCTCTTGGCAGCCCCTGAACCATTCCTTTTTTTTTTGTTACTTCTTGAAGATGGTCTTCATTGTGTTCCATGGTATATCTAATGCCTTAGATTTTTTTTGTACCCTTTCTCATAATTGAAACCTTTCAACATAAAGAGCCCTTTGATATGTAGCAAAATGTTTATAAATCATGGCATTTGTTGTCAAATGAAACTTAGAATATGCCTTCTGGAAAAGCTGAATTTTGTATGGAGGTAATTATAACCATCTAAAATGACGGCGAGTTTAAATGTGATTAGCTAATTCTGAACACAACCACATTATTTGAGATATGTTATTTATATCCCCCCCCCCCCAACAAAAAAAAATGAGTCCAGTTTGTTTTTAAAGTGAATTGTACATATTATGGGTCACATTGAGAAGGAGTAGAAAATTCTTGATTATTTTTTTTACATGACTAAAACCTGTCATTTTAATGGGGGGGGGGGGGGGGGCTCCAGAATTAAGATACGGACCTCAGATTTAATTTTACAAAGGTTAGTGGTGCAATAGCAACAATCAGATAGAAACAACTTGCAAGGAGCAATACAAGGGAGCTGTGCAAGTCAAATGTTAAAGGCAGAGGGTGTGCCCCTGTTAATTTATAGCTAGCAGATAAAAACAAGGGCTCCAGAATTAGAATCAGCTTACTACCAGACAACTACTTAATTTTCTTTTGTTAGTGATGCTGCCACTTGCATATGGTGAATCAGGTATGTACATCTGGAAACATAGGTTGGAACTTATATTCACCAAAGCAAAGGCAGATCTATAAAGGGGCCACTAACATTCCCAGTTGGAAGGAAGAGACTTGGCCAGGATCTACTGACATCAGCAGTCAGCTTATTAAAATGCATGTACACATAATTTCTGTTTCAAGGCTATAATGAGCTTGAGGCTGTGCCCATTGTACAGCAATCCCATACTAAATCAAAAATCACAAGCTTTATCCTTTCCCTCGCCTAATATAAAATAAGACGTTTCCCATTTGTTTTTGTGACAGTGAATTCCCACTACCAAAGCTGGGTGCAGACATGCAATACAGATCAGTCAGAATATTTAATTTATCTACTAATCCTTCTAAAAGTTAAAAACAACTTTGATGTCTGATTGGAGTTCAACCTTAAAACAGACCAACACCTTGCCCAGTTGAAAAAAAAGCTTCCCAAAACTCACTTGCCCCATCTGCATTCATGAAACCGAATCACTGTCAACACTTACATTTTCTCTTGCATCCACTCAAAACTGAAATGCCACCTCGCTGATTTTCTCCTGCTTGTGGCTACTGGCGGTCCATAGGATGCAGTTGAGAGGGAGAAATCGACCACAGCAGGAAGTAAAAGGTAAACTGATTTTATATGCATCAATCTGAATCTTAGGCTTGTCTATGACTGCCTAACTATTAAAAAAAAAAAACTAAAACACTTATTTGAAATAATAACATGCATTTCCTTTGTGTAATATGAGAAGCATACTGTAATTGTAATATAATTATCATTTAAATAATTTTACTATGCCTTCTGCAATTGTGATCTGCTTTTATCAAGGCTAAGCAACATATCATTAATATAATTATACAAGATTATAACTGTCTATATAGTGATTATGTGTGTTATATCTTTAACCATTTTACATTACAGGAAGAATCTTATAGCTGAGCTGTTACTGTTTTTTTTACATATTTATCTTTGCCAAAAATATACATTTTAAAACAATATGAGCCTGATAATAAAGTGCACCTGGCTTCAAAAAACAATATGCTAACTGAGCTACTTATCTGAATAATTATTTTTTCAGTTGTAATTATAGTTTATAACACTGGTTCCCAAATAGTAACCATAGGAAAAGCCTCAACAATTTTTCCATCTGTCAAAAGTCTTTATTTGACGTAAACAATCTTTATAGAGTATTTTTCATTCCACAGTGTGATGCACAGATCACATTGCATCGTAAACTAAATTCCAATAGTAGGCTCCTGACTGCTTTAGAAAGTATCAAATCTGATTACAATAGAAACAATTTAGATAAATGAATTTCTATTTGGCTGAAACACAATTGACCTCTCAGTAGGGAGCTGGCAGGCTTTTTTCGAACTCCATTACAATGGCCTTGATTCATCAAGAGTAAAAAAAAATATCCCATGGTAGTAAAACATTGGCCTTGATTTACTAGAAGTTAAAAAAAATTCTCATGGTAATAAAAAATTCAATTCACAAGAAAAAAGCATGAGAATTTCACTTTTAGTGAATAACCAGATAGTAAGACAACAAAAGTCAATGGCACTTTTTACTACAGAGTAAAAACATTGTAAACAGTTCAATACTTTTTTCGAGAGTAAAAAGGTACCATTTACTTTCATTGGCCAAAATTCTTATGGTAGTAAAAAAATTTTGTTTATGAGAAAAAAACAAGAGCATTTCACTTTGAGTGAATCAACAGATAGGAATACAATGAAAGCCAATGGCACTTTTTACTACAGAGTAAAAAATTAGTAAAGAGTTTTCTCACGAGTAAAACAGTGCCATTGACTTTTTATTGTATTCCAATATGGTGATTCAGTAACAGTCAAATTATTATGCTTTTTTTCTCATAAGTGAATTGAGGCCAATGTCTTTATACTGTATCTGGTGATTCATCAACAGTAACATTCTCATGAATTTTTATTACCATGAAAATGTTCTTCAACTCTTGATGAATCAAGCTCAGTGTGTGTGTGTGTGTGTGTGTGTGTGTGTGCGCGTGTTGGGGGGCCAACGTCTCCTCTCTTAAAGCATAGATATATGAGTATGGTATTCCATTACTTTCCAGTGCATGGGTCGTTTCACCGGGTAAGGGTTAGTGATTATCGGCATCCAGGGGGTTTCACATTCATGCAGGTTTTTGTTCCACTTTAAAACCAATTAAAACAGCCATCATGCCTAATAGATTACCTGTTAGTGACACACACTGAATCCACAACCTCCACATATGCTAGTCAAGTAACCCATAACCCTAGAGCACTTTATTACAAACTGCGACATGCAGGGATGTTCAGGGGTGCACCAATAGTAGGGGTCTGATAAATCTGGTATAATAAATTAACAGTAGAGTATTATTCCTTCTTGCTGTAAAAGTGCAATAAGGCCGTGATCTACTTGTTTTGGTAACATTTAAAATTTATGAGTGTGAGAACCACTGCCCTAGAGGATACAATAAGTAATGCATACACATACTACATGCATACATTGGTATTCATACACGTGAATAGGATGGCTTAATGCTAAACAGATTAATTGCAAAGTACAGGTCACTCACATAATAGGTATGTGGTCCACAAGACCATGCCACGAAATCCTATTTAAATTCAGGGCTACCAGGCAAACTCTCTCTTGAACGCCTACTGTATGTCTGCACTGTAGCTACAAACAAACCTTGGGTAGCTAATGTTTTTACTGCTGTACTTTTTCATTGAGCCATAAATGGAAGAGCAAACCATTGTTCAGCAGCCTCTGTGCCATCCACCTAACCCTCAAATAATGCTATTGGTTAACATACCCTTTACGACAGTCACATCAAGGTCAGAGAGTGCTGTTTTTAAACCTCTAGGCCCTTACAATGGCAGCCTCCCTTTTAACAGAGCTTTGGTCTACAGCTACACAAATCTTGACCCTCCATAGGTTAGGTAAAGGATGATACATTTTTTTTACTGCTTTAGTGTAACATGGAGCCGTGAAAGGAATAATAGCTCATTGTTCAGCCTAGAACCAAACAGTGATTTCCAAATCAGGAGCATTGACCTAAAACTTAAATAGAGCTTTTTGTGTACATATTCTTTAATATAGACACATCAAGGTCATCACTTCAAAGAAATACATGGTTACACAGATATACTGATTATTTTCTTTTAGGGTAAAAAATCCTTTGTACGGTATCTCAGTTCCTTTGTTATGTATTTTTTACAACTCTGCAGCATTTTGTAAAGATCAAAAATACCTAACATTTCAGGCTTTTATGTTTGTTAAATATGTAGGGGTAAAGCTGTAGCATATTCGGAACAAAAATATGTTCGGCATTCTGAAAATTGCTGTACACTGGAACAATTACTTTTCTGATTTAGAACACCTACAATATGAATTCATAAATTTATTTTATGGGTCTCATTCCCATAGAAATCAGACATTATTACCAGATAAATAATCTTTTGCCTCCACTTATGAAAGTTACTTCGCACAATGACTCAGTGGAAATGTCACTAGTTTTTTTACTATGGTTAACTTAGTTTTAAATGTTAACTTTCTCTCCTTGAGATAAGAAAAATACCTGAAAATACAAACCCTTGCTGTTCTGTATACTTGTCATTCTTGAATTCAAAACAGTAATAAAATGAAACATAAATACCAAAGAACTACTATCCTTGGGGGACGTTTTGTATGTTTACTTACATGAATGGCAAAGTTTCAAAAAAATGTATTAATTTAATGCTTGGAAAGATATTTCTAAGATGAAAATAAATATTAGGAATAAAATAATGAAAAGGAAAGTAGTATACAAAAACGTGTACTTCTGAAGACTAGATTGTGCATTGGTTCTGCAATGAGGGACAATTGACATTTCAGTTGAGAATCAATCAAGCAATATTGTCAAAATACGCTTAGATTTTTGATGACCATGTAAAACCCCACCTGCGACCCCCCTAAAACCAGAAAGTAGGAACTATGCCAGACCAATGGCAATTTAAGAAGTTACTTCAACTTCTCATATTTTAGAATAATTTGGCCAATTGGGCTTACTTGCATAATCTTTTCATCTCATATAAGCTTAGGTTCATCAGACATTTAATGTTCCTCCTGAATAAGGAAGCTAATAATGAATAGCTAGAGATGGTAGGGAAATTCAAAGAGAATCTAGAGTTTCAGTTCATAGTTTATGTGGGCTATATGTTTGAAACCTGCGTGTGTCACATCAACATAATCACTGGCTAGTTGCCAATTACTGTAGTTGTGCATTGTAAAATAAAACCCCAACTCAAGCCAAACTTGGTCTTCTCCATTGTGGAATTACAAGCGGTTGATTCAAATAACAAACATTTCTGGTGTATATGCTTTCTTTCTTTTAGCTTACTTCAGGTTTGTGTGATGCAACATAGCAAAAGAAAAATGGTCTGGCTCTGATTATTGCAGCTTACACAAGGCCCTCCCTTGACTGTCCATTAGTCTATTGTTCTTGTCTTAGACCATGTGTCTTGACATGTGGTCCTGTGTCCTTCTCTGAGGTCAGGACTTTGGTGAGATGCCCTAGTCCAACCTATATAATTTTCTTTACCCACTATTGCTGATTTGTTTTCATCCAAAACCTCATCTGCACCTTCAGTAGTTCTGGAGAACTCAAGAGATGCAATTCTTGGAATCTTCTGATCTCTTAATTATTTACTTTTATTGACCAGTTTCATGTTGGTGAAAGAAAACTAACATCTGTCCCAGCATACACAATTCAAGTGTTGTACAGATCATATGATCTTTTACAAGCAGACACGGATTCTGTTTCTAAGGGCCAAAAATATTGGATTTTAACTTCATAACTTTTCTTAACCAATAGTTGATCTGAAGAAATGGCTTTGCATTAAAAGGTCAGTCCAGGTAATACAATGCTCATCTTTTGTGCCTCACAGCTGTTCCACCCTACTCTAGTTGTATAAAACTTGTCAAGTCACAAGATGGAGTCCAGCCGTGAGCAGGCCAATTAATGGATAGATGATGCAGGGTCACCTGCAAGGGACAGAGAATGCCTATTTAAAACAATAGAGAGGGCATCAGCCCATGAACATACAGTATAAACACCATGACACTTAACATCTATGCCTGGTAGGAACAAAACTAGGAGTATATATATATTTTTATTCTTTTGCCTGGACAGTTCCTTTAATGTGATTTTACCTAGATTAACTCATTTCTAAGCCTAATTATTTGCAACCTGTTGTTCATATAATTAAATACCATATCACTATACAACCTAATATGAATACACTACTGTTAATGAGCTTTTCGAAATTCCCAGTTATTTGACCTTTACTGGTATATGAAGGTAGTATTGCAATCTGATCTCTTAAACCACTACAAACTGCCAATTTCATTTAGGATGCTTCACTAACAGCGCATTGATCACTATCAGTCAAATTCACAAGCAGAACAATGTTTCTTACCACAATGCTAGAGGTTAAGCTAAACAACACAGATGCCCTTCAGTTGGCGGATCATTGCCTGCTAGACATGAGGTTGAATGAGAAATGGGAAAAATCTAGGAAATCGCAGAAGCATCTACTGAGAGAGTTTTAAATTTGTGAAGAAGAAGCGGTAGTGTTATTTCAACGCATCCATAACGGAATGGCGGGTCTGAAGAATCTGATTGATGAGATGTCACATCAACTTATCATTGTTTACTATCTTAGTGGACAAGTTGTCAAAGAAAGTGTGAGATTAGCTTCCAGAAAAGAACGACATGTTTGTGCTTACCACTTTGCCTCTGTTATTTGACTTTGACCCATTAATGATTTCTCAAATGGAAACAAAATATTAAAAAGGATAACCATATTAAATGCACATTATCTGTGATTAATATTAACAAGCAGAAACAATATCCCCCTGTTATTTCAGTTTCAGAATTATTTACATTTGGATCGTACACTAAAAGAGTTACATTAAACCGGACCTTCAACCTGAATAAGAGCATATCTTATATGTTTCCCCCACCATGTACAAACACATTCCCACATTAAAAATCATCCTACCTGCATCCACTACATTTTATGAGCCTTTAAACATCCAAGATGGTGGCACATTGAGTCTCAGGGTGCCTGAAAACAGGAAGTGTCTTCTGACTGTGCCGCTCTGCATTGTGGGATTGCTGTCCTTTTCCCTCACCCCAACAGTATGTGATGCTACTGAGCCAAGATGGCGGCACCCATATCCTAGATTCCTGAACAGAGTTGCAGCCCAGTGGGGGAAAGAATAAGAATTAAATGACTAAAAATGTGAATTGTATTAATTTTAGATGCTGGGGGGACAGTTTTTAAGGGTCTGGGCTTTTCGGTAAATGATGCTGAAAATGTTAGTAGACTCTCAATATATACTATAATAAGAGAGTCTCTTCCAAGTACATTTTTGGTTCATCCTATGAAGTGCAGATGTTTCTACATATTACTACATACTACATATTCTGCATATAGCACCTCCCCCCATTTATTATACTCTCAAGAGGCGATTTTATAATTTAATAAATACGAAGCTGTAATTTACAAATACAGTAAATGGAGAATGTTTCTACATGGAAAAATCCGAACCCCAGAACTTCTCAAATTCTAATGAGATGGGAATTAAAACAGTTTTCACTTTACTGTGTGTTAAGTTGGAGAGTTTCTCTGGTGGAATAATGCTTAAACTGAGGCAGGAGAAGCTCTTTAGTAATTCAAACTTTTACCACATTAAAAAAAATGTATTTTGTGAAACTTTCATTTGAGTGGAAAGTTCCAATACTGTATTAGCCTATATCTGGCTGTGACCCTCTTGTTTAACCCTTTTACTGCTAGATAAAATACAACTGCTATGCGCACCTTGCAGTTTTTCAAGAAAAACAACCTTTTACATTTGAAATACCCCCCACAAACTATATATTCCCTGGAAGTAAACACCTTAAGCTTTCAGGCTTAGAGATGTGAGCATGGTTTACTGTAAGTAATTCCTCAATGAATTATTTGGTTGCACAGAGATTCCCTAAAAAAAAGAATAAAAAAGCTGAATCAAAACCACATTTTCCTAAAAAAAAAACAAGTAAATCTGAAAAAGCAAGGTCGCCAAACAGAACAATACCCAACATGCATATGTACTGTCAAGGGAAGAGTTGATAAAACCCCTCAAAGTAAAGCATGTGCGTAAGGGTAATTTTACTTGAAAATTTCAGCTCTGCAGACAAAGTGCGCACCTTGCGCTTTTTCAGTCAAAATAAACCTTTATATTTGAAATACCTCACACAAACAATCTATTCCCTGAAAGTATACATATTGAGCTTTCTAGGCATACCCAGCTTGTTGTAGTGGGCGCATCTTTCTGGAAGTAATCCATCAAATAATTCTTTGGTAGAGCAGGGTTTCCCTAAAAATGTATATAAGAGCAGAAAGAGAACACATTTTCCTAAAATATTAATATGCAAACAAGAAAAAACAAGCACAATCTGAAAGTGCAAGGTCCTCTGAACACAACAATGCAAATCCAACGTGCGTAGCCAGCCTACTTGAGATGATGTCATTTTCACCATTTCTTCCAGCCCCTAAGCCTTGTGAACTGGTATAGGGATCTCATGGGTCCCTTACCAGTTCACAAAGGGTTAAATGTAAAAATAAACACACAGACTCTCTACTCACCTCTGATCCTGAGTCCCACACCGATGAAAGATGACACATGCCGGTGGTGATTGGAGCAGGGCTGCTGAAGAAGGAAGGGGGGCAAAGGATGTATCCTAAATATGTATGCCAAAATCTAATCATTATTTGCAAAAATTACAGGTGATTTTGTATCCTAAAACATTCAACTCTTGACACTTAAAGTTTACTTCTTAAAGTTAACCAAAAGTCACAAATAACTTTTGAACCACTATGCAGTATGATCATTAATCGTATGCCAGGCTGGGATGTCCTGTTTGATCAAACACATGAAACAGACAGTTTCGGGGCTACCCACTTAACTCACTTCTGTGTTCCCCTAGAGACTGTAAAACTGGAAGATGCCAAGTACAACATCCATAGCTCCATTCGCTCTGTATATGTCTGGCAAACCAGCCACTCTGATTGGTTGCTGGTAGTAACACACACTCAGAGAGAGTGGTGATGCTCCCAAACCATAAATGAACTCCCAGTAAATTAGATCCCCCCCCTTATAGATTTAAATATATATGATATTGTTACCTGCCCCAGTACCCTTCGTAAAGACATAGAAACAAATGAAGGTTGACGGCAGAAGGAGACCATACGGTCCATCTAGTCTGTCCTTATGTGTATACTGTATGTACTCTTTATCTTAGGATAGATGTGTGCTTATCCCAGGCATGTTTAAATTCAGTGACTGTTGATTTTTCAAGTACCTCTGCTGGAAGTTTGTTCCAAGCACCTACTACTCTTTCTGTAAAATAATATTTTCTAACATTGCTCCTGATCTTCCCCCCGACTAGCTTCAGGTTGTGCCCCCTTGTTCTATTATTAAGTTTCTTCTTAAAAACACTTCCCTCCTGAACCTTATTCAATCCTTTCACATATTTAAAGTTCTCAATCATGCCCCCCCTCTCCCTTCTTTCCTCCAGACTGTACAAATTAAGTTCTTTAAGTCTCTCCTGATAAGTTTTAAGTTTAAGTCCTTCCACCATTTTCGTTGCCCGCCTTTGGACACGTTCTATTTGAATAATGTCTTTTTGCAAGTAAGGTCTCCAGAACTGCACACAGTTTTCTAGCTGTGGCCTTACCAGGGCTCTATACAGCGGCATCACAACCTCCCTCTTCCTACTGGTGATGCCTCGCGCTATGCAGCCGAGCATCCTGCTTGCTTTTCCCACTGTCTGGCTACACGGTCCACTCATCTTGCAGCTATCACTAATCAGTACCCCTAAATCTCTCTCCTCCGAGGTCCTGGCTAACACAGTGCTGCCCATACGGTACTCAGAGCAGGGATTCCTTCTACCCAAGTGCATGATTTTACATTTAGAGACATTAAACTCTAGTTTCCACAGTTTTGACCATCTATCCAGTAAAGCTAAATCATTTTCCATGTTACAGACACCTCCCGGAATATCCACCCTATTACTAACCTTTGTGTCTTTGTATGACTAAGACTGCAGAGCATTAAGGGTACCCTATGTCATTGAACAAGGCACAGGAATACAAGTGTCATTCTGGAACTCCCATATATCTCAGCATAGTGAAAGCTTCTGGGCAGCGCCTTTGCTCCTCCTGTGCATTTGTGGACTCTCTGCCAATACCTGATGCAAGGAGAATATATGTTAGATCCCAGCTGCATTGGCTGGATGGAAAGGAGGGCAGGAGGCAGGTATATATTTAGAAAGATGACAGCTATGGCAGGGAAGCAGACAGTGAGCTTCCACCATTCTCATTGGGCGGAGGGTAAGTAGTGATCGAAATATCTTTGCTCCTCCTGTGCATTTGTGGACTGTCTGCCAATACCTGATGCAAGGAGAATATATGTTAGATCCCAGCTGCATTGGCTGGATGGAAAGGAGGGCAGGAGGCAGGTATATATTTAGAAAGATGACAGCTATGGCAGGGAAGCAGACAGTGAGATTCCACACATTCTCATTGGGCGGAGGGTAAGTAGTGATCGAAATATCTTTCTCTAAGTTTTCCCCTTAAACAGTTTCAAATCCTGATGGTTTAGGATTTGGTCACCTTTCATCCAAATCCCATTTATTTGTTTTTGTTATTTATAAAGCAGGGCAAGCTGATGAAACATATTGCCTTATGATGACTAAAGTGTGTCCAAAGGATGCTGATGCTCATTTCCTTGTGAATTTTTTATTTTTTTTTTTTACTGGGCATCAGTCTACTACAAACACGTAGCCTTCTTCACTTTTTTAGGATGAATTCAGTGCCTGAGGGGTCCATGCCGCACTTAAAGTGTACCAAAAATAAAAAAAAGTCCCATTTAACACTGTTCCTGGGTCATCCCAGTTGGGATGCTTCTACAGACAAGACCCTTAAAGTGGACTAAAACCCAGCTTGATCGGCCCGGGAATCTGTAAGATTCCCAGGCTGATCGATTCCCCCCCCCCGGGATGCCCCCAGAATTAGGATGCCCGCTGTGTGAAACCCCCCCAGGTTGCCCCATCCACTTACCTTGTTTACTGGTCCCATGGCACATCTAAGAGCCATGGCTGCATCCCGCTATACCTCCAGCAGGATACATGCCTGCAAGCATTTCTGAATGGCTGGCGCCGGCACGCTCCCTGTTAGAGGGAAGCGAAGGATGCGATCGTCAGAGCCACTGCTCTTAGATGCACCATGGGATCGGGAAGAGGAAAGCTGGTCTCGACTTCCTGGGGAGTTTCACACAGAAGGGTACCCCCGATTGGGGTTCCCAAAACAGGACCAAAACCCAGGTTAGTCAAAATCCTGGGTTTTGGTCCACTTTAAGAATATAAAGCTAGACATTAAGCTCCTTTATAATGGGGTACAGAAAAAAGCTGAATATTTTAGTGCATGAGATTTCTGTAGCTATTAACTTTTATCCAAACTGTCCCCAATGAATGCAGCTTAGGTTAGTGCTCATGTGAACCAGGACTGAAACTGGCATATAGTTGCAGGGGAGCGTGTAAGTTCACTTTAAACGTTGTCTACCAAAGGAAACTACGGTCCCACCCCCACACCACACTAAAATATATATACATTTTTGTCTAGCAAAAGTTTCTATACAAAATGACAGTTGATTTTGCAATAAGTATGTAATTCTCAGAAGTGTTTTATCACCTTTTTGAAGGTGATGTAACCATTCTGAAAACAACATATTTGGAAAACCAACTGTCAAATTGCATATCTTGTGTGGAACCTTTTGCTAGAAATGATATGCTATACATACTTATATTACTTATTTTGACTTTTTTCTTACCATGCACATGAAAACTGTACTGTTCTCCCATCTGCTTATTTAAAGAATATATATTTTTTCATAATATATTGTTTTCAAAGTGTTCTACAATATTTTATATTGTCACTTTTTTGTTTGTATCTCTGCAATATTTAAATTATGTTAAAATGCTAAATTAACATGCATATGTGGCTGGGAGGATTCATCAAGTCATTAAGTCATCTCTACATTTGAGTATCAGTATAAGCTTTATTGAGTGCACTGAGTTTTGAGAGCCTCTTTAGCGTGAACTGGATTAGGAGGATTTTGGTTCCTCTCACCTAGGGCAACCTAATTTGGAATAACCCGCTGGGTGAATCCCCCCCTCCGGTTGCTTAACTTATTTCCACTTACCGTATTTATGCTACAACATGGCCAGCAAGACCATATAAAATATCACTCTTATTGGTATGCCAGGCTCAGTGACATAGGTGGCGGGGGCACACAAGACAGCACATTGATATTAAATATATCTAAATGGGATCTTTTGGATGGGACCATGGGATCTTTTGGAGGCTAGGGCTGGACCTGCAGCGTTTGATCCTATTTTACACAAAATAAAAAATGTATTGGGTTTTGTGGTGGTTCTATGGGAGCAGGGCCGGATTAAGTGCGATGGAGGCCCCTGGGCACAAAATCTAGTGGAGGCCCCAAATACAGAATTTTTTTCTTTTAAAATAATAGTCCAGCCAAGTAACTGACTGGTGGTTGTCTGCCACCCACCCACTTACTGGAATGTCAGATTGAGTTCCTTGTGTGGGTGCATGCTGCTCAGTTATTGGGCAGGGGTAGGTCAGTTGCCCAGCTGGTCCAGCAGAAAACAGTCCCCTGCATTGAGCTGCCAGTGGCTGTGCTCGGTGGCTTATGTGCAGTTAGAGCTCACGATTGACAGCTCTGCACCCATCACTGCAGCGTTGCTGATGATGGCTTTGCTGCTCTAGACTCTACATCCGGCCCTGTGGTGGCTTTGGATGCAGGTTTGCAAAAACAAAAAGGCTTGATTGGGTGCAGAGGGGGTTCCCACTGCCACTGATAGCTGGCAAATAGCTTGAGCCGCTACAATGTAGGAACTGGTATAAGGGTCCATTGGACCCCTGAACAGTTCACAAGCAGGTAAAAAGGAAAAAAAATACAAATAAAAAAAGGAGCCTCTCAGCAAGTGCACACAGTTGAGGGCTATCTCCTTGTCTGGCAGATGCAGGTCTGCTACTAGTGGAAGCTGCAATTGCAGTCACACCCCCTGTATCAGTAGTGAGGGGACCAAAAGTCCCTGCCCGGCAGCCTGGCATTAGCTTGGCAGTACACAAAGAAAGGAGACCTGTGTCCTCCATTATGTCAGATGCTGGTGGGGCAGCAGCAATAGCAGCTCCCTGCCAGCAGTAGACCAGAGCGCATCAGACCAGAGCGCCTGACACAGAGGACTTGCAGAGAGGACACCTCCCATTGGGGGACAGAGGAAGGAAAATGTGGCAGTGATTTATTTTTTTTATTTTAATTTGAATTTGTTGGTAAACTGGTTAGGGGTCAAGGGAACTCCTATACCTGCTCGCAGGGTAATGATGGCCTGCAAGCCACCTGGCAGAATCAGCCCGGATCTGAAGCCCATCATTAGTTCCAATACAGTAATTACCCTGTACAACTGAGTCTGTCCCTGTTGTGATTCCTATTGTTTTTTCATTCACAAAAGGTATGTTAGATCACCCTAATTTGCAACCTAAACTAAGATATGAGGATAGGAAAAATCCTATTGAAATCTTTAAGGTGGTTACATTTGCTCTGTCATTGTTCAAGAAATTCAACTAGTCATCTGACTGGCTTCCTCAATTCCAAACTGAAAGAATAATTAGGAAAAGTACAGCAAGTCCAGTTGATTTGACTGCTACAGATATACCATGTCATGAATAACCACGTACCTATGCAGACATTTTGTGGATTTAGCTAAAAGAAATCTAGTAAGTTATTTATAAGTGCTGTTCGACAGAATGAATCGCCTTGCTACTAAAACTTTAATTTCATTGCCAGTTTTGTAAACCTAGAGAATATACAAAAACCTAAGAGACTGATATTTTTGCAGAGACTTCATCTAATAAATGCGAGCCTGTGTCCGTCCTAAATAAACAAATACCGTTTAAATCCTAATTCAAGAAGTGATGTCTGTAAACATTCAAAGTAAACATGCTGATCTCCACTGACTTCCAAAATCATGGCAGTTATTGTACAGTAAAAGTGCTTTCAGCTGGAAATGTAATAATGCTGTCATTTAGAGGAATGGCACAGCTCAGAAAATACACAAAATGTTATCACCAGCATCAACATTTTTATTTAAAACAATCTATATACCTCTGAGCTGGATTTTTTCATTTCTATGTTTAAAAGTCAGACATATACAGTAAAGCTATTGATAAGACCTAATAGAAGACATTTCAGCGTATATTTTTTTTGACCAAAATATAAAATAACAGAGTGTGCATGTGCGCAGCGCCGTGAATGGCTTTGCCCTAGATGGCTCTGCATACTCCCAGCATCCATGGCCCCTTCAGCTACTGGAGAGTAGTGTTTTTTGATTGAGAGATCCCCCACCACCTTGGGATCAGATTGTGCAGGGCTTGACATGCTTCTGCTCTCCCCGGTGGTCTGATTGAGACAACTGGAAGTGCGGCCTTGCTGTCATCCAAACGCTGCATTCATCTCGCCGCTGGCCCCAGCTTTATTTTAGGAACAGCAACTTCCTGTGGGTGAGCTGCTTCATGGCCTGGAAGAACAGTGATTCTTTCCTGTGCTCTCATGGTCCACCTTTCAGTCATCAGTCTGTGAATCCAGGCCACTCTTGACGATTGGCTGCACCATCTCCAGCACCTGGAACATTAGTGGTCTGCATCGCTTGGTCACTCTGGGAGTAAGTCACTTCTCTACCCCTTCTGCTCAGAGCTTAAGTCCCCATTATTTTCTGGCTTCTGGTCCTTCTGCTCCTCGGGACCAGTGGGGCTTCGCAATTCCCTAGGAGGCATATCTTGAAGACACAGATGCTGCATAATAACTGTATTTGATAAGCAGGGCTCTTCTTTTGCATATGTCTGTCATGTGCTCTCTTCTATTGCCTTCAGCAGAAGAAATGATTTATTTGCAGGGTTGTACGCCTATTCTGGTCCAAAGTATTTTTAATTTGCAAGGCTCATCTGTAGCCCCATTAAACCTTAGACCTCCCTGTTGTTCTAGGAAGCAATTTGAGCTTTTCAGGTTTATAACAACCTCTGCAAAGGGAATGATCGCCAAAGCATGAAAACAATGCAAGATTCCCTTTGGAGAATTGGTTCCCTTAGTGAATGAGATTCTATTCTATGAGAAACTGAATGACGGACAAATTTTAGCCCATCTGGGATACTGGGATTTGTTTGGTAAATTTTGTATTTTTTTTTCATTTTCTTTTTTTTTAATATTTTGTATTTTTTTTTTAATATATATTTTTTATTTGTTTTGCATTTTTGTAAATATGTTTTTTCTATTGTCTTTTTTAATATTTTGTTAATTTTTTTTTTAAATATTTTTTTTTCGGTATTTTTATTTATTTTTTTTATTTTTTTCAGTGCCATTCCAGCCTACCATGTGCACAGGATACGGCGGTTTCATGCTGTTCTTCACATGGTTTGCCTTGAACCACGGAGTCACACATGGGAAGAACTGCTAAAAATCATAAATCTCCACCAACACTGCCAATGGGAACCATGGTGACTGACAATGGGAAGAACATCTTGTCTGTGCTGCGACAAAGAAGTCTGAGCCATGCGCCCTGTATGGCACACGTGTTCAACCTAGTTGTCAAGCATTTTCTGAAGTCTTCCCCCCATCTGCAAGACATCCTAACAACGGGAAGGAAACTTTGCATGCACTTCAGCCACTCCTACACCGCCAAGCACACACTTCTTGAGCTACAGCATCAGATTGGTATCCCCCCACATAGTCTGATTTGCGATGTTTCCACCCTCCATATGTTGGATCAACTATACGAACAAAGAAAAGCCATCACTGATTTCTTGATGATCCAAGCGGATAGAGAGACTCCCCTGTGTAACTTCAATGTAAACCAGTGGCAGTTCATACATGACACCTGTTGTTTGCTCAGGCCCTTTGAGGAAGCCAATTATTAGTCAGTCGCCAGGACTATGGGACGAACGATGTGATTCCACTGCTTCATGTACTACAACACATGTTGGAAACCATGGCTGGTCAGGGCACTGGAGACACGGCGCCTACATTTCACGGCCACATGAAGCCTGTGGAGGCTGAAGTGGAGGAGGAGGAGGGGGGTGGGGCACAGCGAAGCACAGTTGAGGTTTGACAAAATGGCCATTTTATCTAGTCATCTGACAGGAGAGGAGGAGCAAGAGCAGCCAGAGGAGCTAGAGGGTTGTGAGGAAGGCGAGACAGAGCACCGTGGCAGTATGCAGTGGAGATGGAGACAGGTAGTCCCTCCGAGTCACTTGCACAAATGGCACGATGCATGCACACGTGCTTGCGTAGTGACTGCAGAATTGTCTCCATTTGTCAGCAGGATGACTTCTGGCTCTCCACCTTATTGGACCCTCGCTATCGGCACAAAATGGGGGCATGTTTTACTCTCACTGAGATGGAGGACAAACTGACCTACTACAGAGACATTCTACGTAGTCAGTTGGCCGATGCCTATTTGCGCCATGGTCCATACTGTGATGCCCAGGGGAACACCAGCCTTCTGTAAGCAGGCAACCCCCAATCTCCACCGCCGCTTCTGCCTATAGTCAAGCCCCCGTTTGCCGGAAGGCTAGGTACGCCTCACCGGACACGGTTGCCCCCAGGTCTTAATAGGTGCAAAGGATCGCTACTTATGGTGAAGGCCGATGAACCACGAGGGTATCCCGAAGCCGAGGTCGTTCACAGGTAGTCAATCCGGAGGGTGCATCAGAGTACAGGGATGAGACAGGTGCGTAGTCAGGGGTAGCCAAAGGGTCAAGCCGGGAGGTCAGAGATTGCGGGGTATCCAGAGGGGCAGGCAGGTTCGTGGTCAGACAAAGCAGAGGTCGGTACAGGCAGCAGACAGGAATGGTCGATCAAGCCGGGTCGGAATCAGATAACAACTAACAGAATCACACCCTAATCACAAGCGACTATCACAGGCACTGAGTACTGGGCTGACTCCATATTTATTGGAGAATCGACCAATGGCCACCCTGGGGGAGAGTGTATGTGCTGATTGGTGCAACTTACAGCACTGTGAGTGATTGGACACACTATTCAGGGGATGGTTAGTCTTGGCTGTAAGGCTGATCAGCTCCTGATTCCCATCAGGTGTGGAAGACTCTGCTCTGCCTGCCACTTGCATTACAGCACCTCCTAGTGGCGAAATTTACAGACTGCGGGGCACGCGAATGCATAGCTAGAGAGGGGCGAGGGAGGCTGCCAGAGTGAGGCGCCGCACTCCCAGCAGCAGGAGCATCGCGTCGCCCAGCAGATGCTCCCCGCCAGCCCCCTGGCAGAGGTAAGTCCCTTACATATACTCTCGCAGGTCTGACTCAGGGGGACATCGGCGCTCACCTTCCACTGCCATGGCTGCTGGGGGGGTGGCAGGAGCAGCAGCAGCAGCTCCATCACCAGCAACCTGAGTCTTCAGTCGCTAATGAGTAGCTTTCTTCACCCGCATAGTGAGGCTAATCATGAGCAGCAAAAAGACCTGGAGCAGGCCCTGAACCAGCAGGTAGTGTCATACCTTGACATGACCATGCCAACGCACCTTGGGCCGCAACTGCCAGAGTTTGCCCTGGGAAAGCTGTCCAGTGAGTAGTGTGCCATCTGAGCTGGTGTTTAGTGCGGCGGGGGCCATAGTCATGCCAAGAAGAACTCGTCTGTCCAGGAAAAATGTGGAGAGACTCACCTTTGTAAAGATGAATCAGGCATGGTTCAGCCAGCATTTCCAGCCACCAATGGCTGATCCATGGTAGTAGCTGATGCATGGTAGCTCCTTATGCTGCTGCCAATTCCAGGGTGTGTCTTTCAGGCAATATATGGGTATATGGGCTCCTAATGCTGCTGCTGCCAACTCCAATGTGTGCACTCTTAAAAGACACATGCTAGCATAGTTGGGATGCCCCCCCCCGGTTAAAGGTAATGGCTGATGGCAATTTGACAATGTGACTTTTTTTACAAAATGCAACCAGTTAATAGACTGCTAGTATTTGGGATGCCCCCCCAGCATCCAGTTAGTACACATGTAGTCTTGAAATATTAATGCTAGTGTTTAGGATGCCCCCTCCTCACATACAGAGGTGGCCTCCTTTGATTGTGGAAAAGTGACGTTGATTATGAAATGCAAGCAGTTATTACACAGGTAGTCTTGAAATATTAATGCTAGTGTTTGGGCTGCCCCTTCCTCACATACAGAGGTGGGCTCCTTTGATTGTGGAAAAGTGACGTTGATTATAAAATGCAAGCAGTTAGACAGGGACTCTTGAAATATTAATGCTAGCATGCTTTTTAAAGAATGACAGCAGGTAAAGGAAAAGCTAAATAGGCTTGGAAGCTAAAGCAAACACTTTAAACTGTCCCTGTCTTTATCTGTCACTGTCACAGCCTCTCTGCTTCTCTATCTGTCCCTCACTTCTTCTGTTCTTTGTTCTATCTGTCTATCTATCTATCCCTCGCTCCCTCCCTGCCTGATCTGCTCTGGCCGCAATACAGTGTCAGAATGATCTTCCGCAAGATGGACGCCGTTTATATGGCTGTGACAAGCCTGTCTGCTGATAGGTAGCATGTGACACCTACCCAGGATTCCTTGCCCCATGGGACATGTTCTGACATGTGGATCCACCATTTTAGATGGGCTTTATAGCAGTAAATGGAGTTTTAAGTAAGCGATTTGAGCGATCGAATCATGGCGATATTCGGAATCGTAGCGAATCGAATATTTCATGAAATTCGTAACGAATTCGGGTTCGTCAGAATAGATTCGCTCATCTATATCCACTTTCATGGTCTTATCCTTAGGCCAGTAGTACCCTTGGGCATAAGACACCCCACTTACCTTCCACCAGCTCCTGAGCCTCACATCTCTCACCTGCAGTGCTGGTACAAGCAGCCAGCATGGCGTGTGGGTGTAGCCTCAGTATACTCCATTTGAAATCAGTTGGTGCCTCCATACACAGTCATTTCTCATCTATGTAGGCCTCTATTGATCTAGATGGGAGCGTGCCATACTGTGGCCACACCCACCTGTGTGGGCTTTAGCTAAATAAATGATTTTTAATATATTAAACAATTCACTTATCGAGATGTGGTATGCAAACTACTTATATGCATGTAGGAATATTAAAGCTATCCATTAGATCACAGTTTAAGTGGCAGCTTTCACAAAAATGGGTGATTTAAAAAAGACTAAATAACAATAAGTGGTTTACCTGATAATACAAATAGAAAATAATTCCTCAATGTTGTGCTTTTTTAAAACAAAATGTAATAGGGGGTTAATGAGCACCTCACTGGCCTTGAATTTGATACCTTTTCAACTTAACTAACAACAAAGTACAGAAAAAAATTTCAGAAACAATATCCTTAAAGCAGGCCTATAGTAAAAAAAAGACCGTAGGTTATATTAAAAAGCACCCTTGGGGCATCCTAATTTAATAAATGTTGATCACACTTGAGGAGAAAAAAGCATATGACAGAGCGTCTTGGTCATTTTTGAATAAATTATTAGAAGCAAGTAACATGAGAGAAGGAATAAGGAAAAAAAATGATGGCCCTATATAAAAATCCTTTAGCGAACATTAACATTAATGGCTCGCATAAAACAGCTTTTCCCTTGAGTAAAGGTACAATACAGTGGTGCCCGTGGTCCCCTCTTCTATTTAACCTACATTTAGAAACATTAATTAGAAAGCTCCAAGAAGGTGATAGAATAAAAGTGGTAAATATAAATGGAGAGGGGATAAAAAAAATAGCGTTTGTGGATGACACATTACTCCTTTAATGTGATGGGCCAAATAGCCACATGTTCTTCTTACCTTGCTTTATTTTTCTCCCAAATCACTAAATCTCCCAATAAATATAAATATAAATAAACATCATCTTTGAAGCCACCAAAACACTAATTAAAAGATTTGTGTGGAATAAGAAGAGACACGTAATTCATATAGGTTGCTAATTAGGCCCCCCATGGAAGGGGTTGAGGGATACCAGATATAAAGACATTTCATAGGGCTATGTTATCACAAAGATTTCTAGAATAGTTTAATGGAAATCTAGTTGTTCTACGTACAAACGGTGAGACCACGGAGGTGGGACATGAGGAAATTATATCTCTAAATAGCTGTATTTTCAAATCCATCTTAAAAAGAGATCCCCCACCCCTTCATCATGGCAGCACTAAAGACAATAAGGGGATGCTTGATGAATCAGACACATCTTCCTATCCACATATGCTGCCCTAAATAATAATCCGGAGTTTCCCGCAGGTCTATCAAAATCAGAGCGGAAAAGACTCGTACATGGTAGATAATAGGGTCGATTCAGAGAAACACCAAAAACGTTAGTATTTTTTCCGATCTGTGTTTTTTGGTGTAAATTTTCCGATTTCGTATGAACATTCGAGCGATTCTATAATGCATTTCAAACCGTGTGTAAGTTTTCCGTCCGTTCGTATGGCAGTTAGTGAATCAGTTGAATGTCAGTTTCCATCCTGACTTTTCCGTTTCATTTCTCAGGTTTCAAAGTCGGTTTTGGATTTTGCCCTTTTTCCTTTTTTGTCCGGACGAAAATCCTTATGATCTTGCGCCTGCACACTACAAACTTAACTCATTAAAGTGCTGCCTACATATTTGGCTCACTCACTTCTTCTACAATGCTTAGCTAAATCACTTTGCACTTTCTTACATCTTCCATGTCTCACCCCTAAAACTGACCCAAACCACTGTGCGCTCAGGCAAATCTTCATTTCTGCTTTTTCTTTATTTCATTCATTTTGTGGTAACCAACCATTAATAAATGTATTTCTAAAAGTAAATCATACATTTTTTTTTTTTTTGAACTGGCATTTTTGAATTAAAATTTTTGGTTTCAAATAGTACAACTTTAAATTTTTTGTGTTGTTACCCACACCCTGTACATACAGATTGCTCTCCAAATTTTTAAAACACCCAGCATCTTCTGCATGTTATGAGCCTTGAAACAGCCAAGATGGCGGGTCAGGTAATATAAGGCAGCCTGCAAACAGAAAGGGCCTTGTGACTGTGTTGCTCTGCATTCTGGGATTTCTGACCTTTCAAGGCCCCCAGCTCTGCTGTCTCTGAGCAAAACACAGCTGTAACCCGCACCCTGCACTTTATCCCACTCTCCTCTCCTCAGTAAGTGTGATGCATCTGACCAAAGATAAGATAAAATAATTACACAAAGCAAAGGTTGCCAACTACAACAATAAATCCGAAAACAAATTAAGATTCAAGTACAACAACAATCCAAAAAAAAAACAAAACAAAGGACATAAGTTTAAAAGTGAATCGCAATTATATGGATGTGTGGCAAAATAAAGGTTTACATGCAAAGGACTAATTAAGGTCCACATTAAAATGCTTTTATAAGGCATACATGAAATGTATTGATTCAGGTATGCATTGCTATACAATTTATGGCCTCGGCCATGCTGATACATGCAATTCATTGGAGCTGAAGGCGCGCAGACTCCTCCACATAGCCACAAAACATGTTCTACAATAGCAAATCCGAGTCCTCAAAGGTGTCGGAAGTGGATTTTCAATTAAACTGATTTTTAGGGTGGGAATCAGCTCTCTGAATCACACGGAAACACATCCAATTAACGGAAGTTTTAGGAACAAACGGAAAAATTACAATTTGGTTGGGAACATTTCCGATTTGGTTGTAAAACTTCCGATTTTGTTAGTAAAACGACCCTAATATTATGGTAAAAATGTATACCAACAAAGGGAAGGATGTCAAATAAGGTAGGAGAGCACAAGAGCTTTGTCATATTCAATTGTATCTAAAATCATTAGGATTACCCAGACAAGTATCCCCACTAACCCAGTTTTTAAATCTTTTTTTTTTTCAATATGGAGGGGATTAAACATAAAAAGCTAGGATTCTTCTTCTCAGTACTTCCCACTCAAAGCAACAATATACTAAATAGAGAGGAATGGAAAAAGATAGTCACAAAGTTATATAGTACAATTGAAAAAATACATATGTAACTCAACCAATCACTGTTCCTATGTTGCGCTTGTGGCCCATGTGACTTTGCTCTCAAGTTTTTATCCCTCCTATGGGCTGGTTTAGGTCTGCTTTAACTTTGCCTTCTAAAATGCAGAGGCTGATTCATTACTAGCGCCAGGTATCGGCAGATAAGTGTCTGTATAGCAGCACTTAGAGCGACCGCTAGTAGACGCTAGTGTGCATGTATTGGGCGCTGTAACAGAGCGCCTCAGTCGCTCTAGTAACCTGGCTGGCATTGATGAATGAGATGTATGTTGGGCGTTATAACACCAGTACAGCGTTGCAGCAAACGAAAGGTAGCGCCAGCTCAGTGCGACCAACTCTCAGCGACTCACACCATATTTAACAAAAAAACAGACTCAAAGAGCGTAGACGCTCTGGATCTGGGCACTATATCATAGAGTGGCAGATGCTGTGTGATTAAAGTCTGTTTTAGAACACATATACACCAGTAACAAAGCAAAAAGACATGGAATTACATTGTTGTAACATTGTGACATTAATACTTTAATGACAATTCTGCATAAAATATAAAAAATGAAAAAAGTTTTCAAAAATGACTTTTTCTAGGCCAGGAGAGGTGACACAATTATTTGAGAGAAAAAATTAAAAACAAAAAACCCTGTTTAAAAAGGAACGTCCATTGAAATGTATGGGAGAGCGATAGGTTGCGAAAGGTAATACCTGGGGCTCTGGAAACCAGAGCACCGGCGCTATATACGCTGAGCCACCTGTAACGATGAATCGTACGCTACATGGTGCTGTTAGAGTCGCTAACTAGCTTTGCTTTCATAAATGTGGTTTTGCGTACAGCGCCCAACGTTCACCAGACGCTGCCTGCCGCTACGAGACACTAGCTGGTGCTATCCCTTGATGAATAACCCCCTAAATTTTAATGTAATATGTTTATACCACCATTCCGTCTAAGACATGATAAAGTCCATGTCTGCATACATGTATGAAATACTTGAAATTTATTCAGTAATTTTCTTTCAAGGAAAGTGGTAATGTCAATAGAGAATAGTCAAAAACAATAGGTGTTCACAGAATTAGACTTTTATGAAATGAAAAGTAAATGCTACTTATTTGACCTTGCCAGTCGTCTGCATAATTTCTTCAATATTATAATTTCTCTTTTCACTACACTCTCAACACCTGAATAAGTATTTTATTTGGGTAACTTGTTTTTACTGAAATATCTTTGAAGCAAGACCATGCCATTCCACTGATCGATGGCTTGAAACAAATGTGTTCAGTCTGCTGCACAATCCAGATGAGGCATGCAACAAAAGCTATATACCTGCAGAGCAAAGACCAAGAAACAAACACAAAGATGAGTTCACTGTGTGCTTCAAACCTTCCAATTTCTAATTAAAATAGTTAGAAGATGTCTTTTCTAGGTGCACAGGGGGATAACATGGACATTTTGTAAGTAAATGTATTCAGAAAATAGAAAAAGTTTGAATAAAATATGTCTTAAAGAAGAACTCTAAGAGCATTACACCATTAAGAGCTGTAAAGACCGTTAAAAAGAAAAAAAATCCAATTCAGCTTGCCCCAGAATCTATATGAGCAAGGAGCAAGTGTGGCACGCAGTGGCAGGCAGTTGGCACTGAAAGCACGTCCAGCTTCTCCCCACTTCCCTTCTGCAATGTATATTGCACAGCATGAGGGAAGCAGGGGAAGCCAGCCTTGCTGTCAGCTGGACCCACCTCCAGCAGCCGGACCAGACCGCAGGGAGCCAACGTGCAGACAGCGTCAGACACCCACCACACTGCAATGCACTCAGCATGATGAGAGCAGGGGGAAGCCTGCCACAATGTCATTGCCCACTGCCAACTGCCCACCACTGGACTAGAGTGATGGGGAACCCGGGATAGTCAAAATCCCAGCTTTTGTTCTGCTTTAAGAGGGCCTCCAGACAATTTTACCATGGTGGCCCTTGTGTTCATTTTGGCTATAGGTACCCTTCAGCTACTAGAATCTTCTAAAGTTCTTGACCAGTTATCAATGCCTTACTCTTCTGTATAGCAGACCTTAATTTTCATCCAATACATTAAACAAGTCCCAGTGACACCTAAGAGAATGTACCTAAATTGTAAATCCGTGTTGTGTCAAGAAAAATACATCTGTTAATTTGAAATTGGCCCCTAAGATTTAAAATTCAGAAACACTGTAGCTTCAATAGTATTTAAAGATAATGGGGGGAAAGGGGGTTAAATATTATGCTCTTCTGCCTTTGTTCACAAGAAATCAATTAGAAAACACAATTAGAGATACTAAATATATATTACTGGGGTCTATAATTGAGATAAAGGGGGCACCTGTGTCAGTCACAGTAACAAAAGCATGCCCACTTTATTTATTTATGTAAAGACAGTATCTCAAATACTAACATGTCACCACACACCACTACGCACCCTAGCAATCACAAAGCTGGCTACTGACAGAAGGGCAACACTTACATTGACTGCTATTTGTGGTGCCCAGTGCCAAGTTGTAGGTAAGGGAGGACAACCAGAAAGGTCTGTGTCCCCTGGATAAGTATAACAGATTGGAAAATGTGCACTAGTGCATGTCTCTCCCTCCCTCGGCACATTGTGGCTATCTGTGGACCATGGGGTAAGAAGTTATGGACATGCATAGAGCATGACCACCACTTAACAACCCCTTGCCTTTTTTAGCCGACATTTGTGAGTATTTGGTAAAGTTTGCAATATTTATAGAACAAAATCTGCCTATTTGCCTGAGTACACCCATATTTTCCACTTGTCCTGCATAGCTGGGCAAATACCTGTGGACACTTGAGCAGCTCCCTTTTGGAATCAATGATAGTTCTTCCAAAATTGCCACATACCTGGCATTTTGAGCTTGAGCATATTTAACTAGTATTTTAAAAATTACTAATGAAACAGTTTTGACATTACTGTTCACATGTTTTTTAACTCATTAGAAAAGACTTTTCAAACAACCATGTCACTGACAAGACAGCATGCATATATTCTGAGACCTATTCCATTCTGGCATGATCTGTAACAGGGTGTTTTCAGCAAGATTGAGCATAATGCTAGAAAATAGTCAGATCTCCTTACTTTTGCCTTTACAATTATAGATCTACTTGCTGCAGTGTTTCCAAGTAGCGGTCGGTACAGCCGAATGAACTAGTGAAAACCATGAAATGTTGTAAATCAGACCTTTATTATAGCACAAGGTTTGTGGTGCCAAATATAATTTTTGAAAAAGACAGGGACACCATGTTCAGCTAACGTTGCCATTAGTGGATGGTTCTATGTGGACATTTGAAGAGCATATAGGATGGTTCAATGAATGGATCCATTATGATTAATGCAAATTGGTATCGCTAATTTGGGGCAATAATTATATCTTCTTGTCCCGTCTACGCTACTTCAGTGTTGCATGGCAGTTTTCAGTTTTTCAAGGTTGGGATCATGTGGGGTTTTGTACTGCTTTAAATACATTATTAATGCAAGTTTTTATTGTGATTTGGAACCTTAAATAATAATCAGGAATTTAGAGTTTTCATATTGTTTCTGCTGTAAAGAAAACCATCTCTCTGTATTATGTGGTGAGTGTCAGGCCCTGTGGGACACCCGCCTTGAGAAGAGTCAGCAACCCGCAATCTCTGCTGCTGCTTCTGCCTATAGACAAGCCCCTGTTTGCTGGGATGCTGGATACGCCTCACCAGACACGGTTGCCCCCGGGTCTTAGTTAGCACAAAGGATGCTGACTTACAGGGTGAAGGCAGATGAACCAGGGACTAGCCTGTGCTGAAGTCAGGCTAGCTGGGGTCTTACTTGAGAATGTCAGTCCTTCCAGTTCAGGGTTCCAGGGGTGAAGCTGGGAAGTCAGATGGTTTGTCAGAGGTCAGGCAGGCATCGCTCTGGGCAGTGGTCAGAGAGTAGTCAGACAAGACAATGAATGTCAGAGGAACTACAACACCCAGAACATCACTATCACAGGCAGTGAGCTAGTGACATGGGAATGCTTAAATTGGGCTTGGGTGCAGGGGATTGGCCAAGGCAGTCTTGCACTCATTGGCCCAGGAACATCTTGAGGGGTTCATTGGCCCATTTGAGTAAACCTCCGAAGGCTGCACTGCCTGTGTGTGCACACATGTGAGGCTCCCGGGATGCGAGGGGAGCGAGGGCACGGCACCGCACGAGTCGGAGCTGCTGAAGCTGATGCCACCCGAGCTGGTGCCTGGGGTTGATGCTCAGAGAAAGTGCAGGAGCAAAGGATAGGTGAGTGGATCTTTGCAACAGAGAGCTTACTTCATCTTATTGCATAGTCTCTAAGACATTATTGCAGTATCTTTTTGAATAATTCATGGTTTATGATGGTGGGATGATGATTAAATATACAGAAGATGGGATTAATTAAATTCATTATTTCCCTTATTGGTTAATCTTTATCCACCAACATTTCAAAAGCAGACTTTACTGTTGATATATCTCAGGCTTAAGTCTGCTTTTGAAATGTTGGTGGATAGAAATTGACCAATGAAAGTAATAATTAATTTAATTAATCCCATCTTCTGTATATTTGATCATCATCGCATCATCATGAATATATATATATATATATATATATATATATATATATATATATATATATTAGGATTTAATTCATTTAAAGAGGGATTGTTTTTTTAGACCCTGTGGTTTTTATTTCATCTTGTGTTGCAAGAAATGTAGATTTTATCTGTTACTGACAAAATGCTGGTTTGTTTCCATAAACCACCAGCAAGGGATAAATCTGTGTACATTTTGAGTTATAAAAAGCTGGAACATCAATGCAGTATCATGCTGGAAATGGAATGAGAACACCCCAGGCAAGCATTGTAATATCGTCACTGAGGCATTGTCACAGTACATCATAAACTACATGTCACTCGTGTTTTGGATTTTGAACTTATCAGTTTTATGTGAGTGATCTTAGACCCCATGGACCTACAGCTGCTGCTAAGACAAAATCACCTGCTTAACACAAACTGCTAAGCTATCGAGTATCAGAATTGCATCCCGGAACAGAGCTGCAAGATGATAGTGTGTAAAAAGAACATACTTAAGTAAAACAAGCTTTATGTCAGAAAATCCTGTTAAAATTTAAATCCAAAGCCCATTCCTTCAATGTCAGTAGGTAACTAATGACCTTGAAAATATGAAGCATTGTTATTTCCCCTAGCTCAATAATGTGATGTTGATGTTTTAGAAGTTGAAAGATGGACTCACGGTATAATGAAAATGCATCATACCTCATTCATATCTTTGACCATTATGAGTTTGACATCTAAATTCTGCATCCTTGCTTCACTGCCAATTATTGTCTTATATAGTTATCTTGTAAGTCGGCAATGAATTATTGATTAAGCAGAGTGTTTCAGATTTGGAATAGACTTTTGTAATATAAATTCATTCAAGACATGTCGTGGACCTGGTATCTTATCCTTGTACCACTAGTGGCACGTCACAGATGGAGAGCTCACCAGCAGCTAGGGAAAGATCAGCAGTGGTAAAGCGAGTCATCAGAGGTGGAGTCCAAACTAGCACATGAAGGGGGCAGGAATGGCTAAAGTGGGACCTGAAATAGCTGCAATTGGGACAGAAGCAGGCCCAAATTGGGGCAGTGGGGACAGGTTTTACAGTTGATGCCTGCATTTTCTTGTTTGTGCACCACCAAAAATACTACAGACATAACTACCAGCATCTGGGACTATGATGAATGGAGTTAAGCATAGGCAGTATCTGTAAAAGGTATGAGGAGGTGGGATGGTACTTGCTAGGGATGAGCGAATCGATCCGGACGAACCCGGATTCGATCCGAATTTCAGGAAAAATTCGATTCGGATCGAATCCGAATTTCCCCGCGATTCGATCACTCGAAGTTTTCCTTTAACATCCATTCATTTACATTACAGGCATTCTAAGATGGCGGGCGGGACATGTCTGGACATGTATCCCGCGCCAGTGCAAGCTGGGGCAGTCACATGCAGCCTATCAGCAGCCAGCAAGCCCGGTGACGTCACACAGCGGTATTTAACGGCGGCCATCTTGCTTTTCCTCATTTCTCTATTGCATTCGTGACAGACAGACAGAACGCTGTGTAGCTGAGGCAGTTAGACAGGCTGGAGACAGGGACAGACAGGGACAGGCTGGAGACAGGCAGGAGACAGGCAGGAGACAGACAGGAGACAGACAGAAAGCCAGGGAAAGGTAGGAAAAACGGAGCTGGCTGACAGGGAGATTTTTTTTTTTTCATCCAGCCTTTGTTAGCGTTTTCAGGCTGCTTATAGTAACTAACTGTGCATATATACTGAACTGATCTTAAGTCTGCTGTGAGGCATCCCATTCTGTGACTAAAGCAGCCTCTGTTTAAGACCATATAAGCATTTGCTCTTATCATATTTGAAATTAGGCCTGATAAAGACACTTTTGCTGGCCAAAGCACTACTGTACCCTGCCAGCTCGATTCCTGCCCGGGGCATCCCATTCTGTGACTAAAGCAGCCTCTGTTTAAGACCATATAAGCATTTGCTCTTATCATATTTGAAATTAGGCCTGATAAAGACACTTTTGCTGGCCAAAGCACTACTGTACCCTGCCAGCTCGATTCCTGCCCGGGGCATCCCATTCTGTGACTACAGCAGCCTCTGTTTAAGACCATATAAGCATTTGCTCTTATCATATTTGAAATTAGGCCTGATAAAGACACTTTTGCTGGCCAAAGCACTACTGTACCCTGCCAGCTCGATTCCTGCCCGGGGCATCCCATTCTGTGACTAAAGCAGCCTCTGTTTAAGACCATATAAGCATTTGCTCTTATCATATTTGAAATTAGCCTGATAAAGACACTTTTGCTGGCCAAAGCACTACTGTACCCTGCCAGCTCGATTCCTGCCCGGGGCATCCCATTCTGTGACTAAAGCAGCCTCTGTTTAAGACCATATAAGCATTTGCTCTTATCATATTTGAAATTAGGCCTGATAAAGACACTTTTGCTGGCCAAAGCACTACTGTACCCTGCCAGCTCGATTCCTGCCCGGGGCATCCCATTCTGTGACTAAAGCAGCCTCTGTTTAAGACCATATAAGCATTTGCTCTTATCATATTTGAAATTAGGCCTGATAAAGACACTTTTGCTGGCCAAAGCACTACTGTACCCTGCCAGCTCGATTCCTGCCCGGGGCATCCCATTCTGTGACTACAGCAGCCTCTGTTTAAGACCATATAAGCATTTGCTCTTATCATATTTGAAATTAGGCCTGATAAAGACACTTTTGCTGGCCAAAGCACTACTGTACCCTGCCAGCTCGATTCCTGCCCGGGGCATCCCATTCTGTGACTAAAGCAGCCTCTGTTTAAGACCATATAAGCATTTGCTCTTATCATATTTGAAATTAGCCTGATAAAGACACTTTTGCTGGCCAAAGCACTACTGTACCCTGCCAGCTCGATTCCTGCCCGGGGCATCCCATTCTGTGACTAAAGCAGCCTCTGTTTAAGACCATATAAGCATTTGCTCTTATCATATTTGAAATTAGGCCTGATAAAGACACTTTTGCTGGCCAAAGCACTACTGTACCCTGCCAGCTCGATTCCTGCCCGGGGCATCCCATTCTGTGACTACAGCAGCCTCTGTTTAAGACCATATAAGCATTTGCTCTTATCATATTTGAAATTAGGCCTGATAAAGACACTTTTGCTGGCCAAAGCACTACTGTACCCTGCCAGCTCGATTCCTGCCCGGGGCATCCCATTCTGTGACTACAGCAGCCTCTGTTTAAGACCATATAAGCATTTGCTCTTATCATATTTGAAATTAGCCTGATAAAGACACTTTTGCTGGCCAAAGCACTACTGTACCCTGCCAGCTCGATTCCTGCCCGGGGCATCCCATTCTGTGACTAAAGCAGCCTCTGTTTAAGACCATATAAGCATTTGCTCTTATCATATTTGAAATTAGGCCTGATAAAGACACTTTTGCTGGCCAAAGCACTACTGTACCCTGCCAGCTCGATTCCTGCCCGGGGCATCCCATTCTGTGACTAAAGCAGCCTCTGTTTAAGACCATATAAGCATTTGCTCTTATCATATTTGAAATTAGCCTGATAAAGACACTTTTGCTGGCCAAAGCACTACTGTACCCTGCCAGCTCGATTCCTGCCCGGGGCATCCCATTCTGTGACTAAAGCAGCCTCTGTTTAAGACCATATAAGCATTTGCTCTTATCATATTTGAAATTAGGCCTGATAAAGACACTTTTGCTGGCCAAAGCACTACTGTACCCTGCCAGCTCGATTCCTGCCCGGGGCATCCCATTCTGTGACTACAGCAGCCTCTGTTTAAGACCATATAAGCATTTGCTCTTATCATATTTGAAATTAGGCCTGATAAAGACACTTTTGCTGGCCAAAGCACTACTGTACCCTGCCAGCTCGATTCCTGCCCGGGGCATCCCATTCTGTGACTAAAGCAGCCTCTGTTTAAGACCATATAAGCATTTGCTCTTATCATATTTGAAATTAGGCCTGATAAAGACACTTTTGCTGGCCAAAGCACTACTGTACCCTGCCAGCTCGATTCCTGCCCGGGGCATCCCATTCTGTGACTAAAGCAGCCTCTGTTTAAGACCATATAAGCATTTGCTCTTATCATATTTGAAATTAGCCTGATAAAGACACTTTTGCTGGCCAAAGCACTACTGTACCCTGCCAGCTCGATTCCTGCCCGGGGCATCCCATTCTGTGACTAAAGCAGCCTCTGTTTAAGACCATATAAGCATTTGCTCTTATCATATTTGAAATTAGGCCTGATAAAGACACTTTTGCTGGCCAAAGCACTACTGTACCCTGCCAGCTCGATTCCTGCCCGGGGCATCCCATTCTGTGACTACAGCAGCCTCTGTTTAAGACCATATAAGCATTTGCTCTTATCATATTTGAAATTAGGCCTGATAAAGACACTTTTGCTGGCCAAAGCACTACTGTACCCTGCCAGCTCGATTCCTGCCCGGGGCATCCCATTCTGTGACTAAAGCAGCCTCTGTTTAAGACCATATAAGCATTTGCTCTTATTATATTTATATTATAAGACACTTTTGCTGGGCATAGGCTTACTGCTGCCTGCCAGGTGCACTTCTGTTGAGGCATCCCATTCTGTAACATAGCATACCCCTCTTTATTTACACTAAGCAGCTCTCTTATTTACACTAAGCAGGCCTGTTGGAGGCTGAGTGTTACTGCTCACTTTTGGTGTGCATTATATTCTGTTTCATATAGACCCACCGCTGCCCGGGGTTTTTTTAAATATCACCTACTACCACGCCAGTTAGACTATGTCGGGCAGACAAGTGCCTGGAAGTGAAAAGAGGAGTGGCAGAGGCCAAGATTCCGCAGGCAGAGCTCGCATCAGACTGGGGGCCAGTAGCAGCAGGAGTCACGCTGAGAGACCTAATCTGCCAGTATCTGCTAGCGGTCGGGTCTCCACCAGTAACGCATCTGCCGTGGTAGATTGGTTGACGCGCTCATCAACAACATCATCACAACTTACGTCTGAGACCCCCAGTCTAGGGTCGGTAGGTTCCTCTGACACAACCCTGAGTTGGCATGCCCCGAGAGCAGTCCCTGTCCTCCCATTGCCTCTGGCCTACGCCGTTCCCTCCCCCAGCGACGTATCCTATGCTTTGGGTTCAGCTCCACTCTTTAGTGAGGAGGACCATCAGATAGAGGACAGTCAGCAGCTACTGCCCAGCCAAGAAATGGAGGTGGCTTCTTTAGCTAGGCAGACAAATAGTGATGTGGACAGTGTCGTGGGTGCTGCGAGCGTTCCAGCTCCTGCGCCAGACACTGTTGACGAATCCACGAACATCAGTGACGTACAGCCACAACCCGGTGATGATGATGATGATGACGATGAAGCCGATCGCACTTGGGAGCCGGGTGATGAAGGGGCTTCATCGTCATCATCAGGAGAAGAGGGGTGCAGGTTGCCCCGGAGTCAGCAGCTGAGGCAGCAAGGTGGTAGCAGTCAGCATGGGGGCACAATTCCAAAGGCTGGAGCCGGCCGGGGCCGGGGCCGGGGTAGAGCACCTGCTGTGCGGCAGTCTACCTTATCGGGAGGTAGTGGAGCAGGGGTTCCTGGAGTTGGCAACAGCAGCAGTGAATCAGTGAGGCCAGGGGGTGGGAAAAGTAGCTACTCGGCAGTGTGGCAGTTTTTCCTGAGGCATCCGCAGGAGGGTAACATGGCCACATGCAAGATATGTAGGCAAAAGGTGAAGCGTGGCCAGGGTCCAAATGTTGGCACCACGGCCCTGCGTCAACATATGATGCGTCACCATAAAACGACCTGGGAGAACCGAGGCTCCCAAGGGGTGGTCCAGTCTGCTTCCTCACCAAGTGAGCTCCCAATTTCTGCCAGCCAAGGCTCCAGCACCTCAGCCGAAGGCAGCTGTGCGTCATACCCATCCTCTGTCGCTCCTGCTCCTCCTCCTCCAAGTCATGCATCCCGCCAGCAATCCATCAGCGAAGCCATGTCCAAGAGACAGCAGTATGCGCCCACTCATCCTACGGCGCAGAAGCTGAATGTGCTCCTGTCCAAGTTGCTGGTGCTGCAGTCGCTCCCTTTTCAGGTGGTGGAATCTGCACCTTTCAGAGAACTGATGGCTTGTGCCGAGCCGAGGTGGAGAGTCCCAAGCCGTCATTTCTTTGCCAAGAAGGCAGTACCAGCGCTGCACACTTTTGTTGAACAGAAGGTGGGCCAGTCCTTGAGCCTGTCGGTGTGTAGCAAAATACATGGCAGCGCCGACATCTGGAGCTGTAACTACGGTCAGGGGCAGTACATGTCGTTTACGGCCCACTGGGTGAATGTGGTCCCTTTGCAGCAGCAACTTGGACAGGTCACGCCGCTTCGGCCTCCGCGCTCTCTGCCCATTGGGCCTGTGACACCGTGCGACTCGGCCTCCTCATCCTCCGCCATCTCCTCACCCTCCACTGTAGGCTCAAGTCTCAGTGCCCCTCCAGTCTACCATGTGTGCAGGGCACGGAGGTGTCACGCAGTGCTTCACATGGTTTGTCTTGGCGAACGGAGTCACACAGGGGAGGAACTGCTTAAATGTATTCATCAGGAAATCCAAACATGGCTTACTCCGAGAAAACTTAAAATGGGAATCATGGTTACCGACAATGGGAAGAACATTTTGTCTGCGCTGCGCCAAGGAAGCCTGACCCATGCCCCCTGCATGGCTCACGTCTTCAATCTGGTTGTCAAGCGGTTTCTGAAGTGTTCCCCCCATCTGCAGGACATCCTAACAACTTCACGGAAACTTTGCATGCACTTCAGCCACTCCTACACTGCCAAACACACCCTTCTTGAGCTACAGCGTCAGAATGGTATCCCCCAACATAGTCTGATTTGCGATGTTTCCACCCGTTGGAATTCCACCCTTCACATGTTGGACCGATTATATGAACAGAGAAAAGCCATCACGGATTTCCTGATGATCCAAGCAGATAGGGGGACTCCCCTGTGTAACTTCAATGTCAACCAGTGGCAGCTCATACGTGACACCTGCCGTTTGCTCAGGCCCTTTGAGGAAGCCACTTTATTTGTCAGTCGGCAGGATTACGGGATGAACGACGTGATTCCACTGCTTCATGTACTACAGCACATGTTGGAAACCATGGCTGGTCAGGGCACTGGAGACATGGCGTTTACATCTTACGGCCACATGAACCCCCTTGGAGCTGAACTGGAGGAGGAGGAGGAGGAAGAGGAGGAGGAGGAGTTGCCCAGCGAAACACAGTTTAGGCTTGGCGAAATGGCTGGTTTATCTAGTCAGCGGACAGGAGAGGAGGAGCAGGAGCAGCCAGAGGAGCTAGAGGTTTTTGAGGAAGGAGAGACAGAGGACCCGGGCACACCGTGGCAGTATGCAGTGGAGATGGAGACAGGTAGTCCATCCGAGTCACTTGCGCAAATGGCACGAAGCATGCTCACGTGCTTGCGTAGTGACCCCAGAATTGTTTCCATCTGTCGGCGGGATGACTTCTGGCTGTCCACCTTATTGGACCCTCGCTTCCGGCACAAAATGGGGGCATTTTTTAAACCCACCGAGAGGGAGGACAAACTCAACTACTACAAAGACATTCTACGTAGGCAGTTGGCCGATGCCTATCTGCGCCATGGTCCATACTCTCGCAGGTCTGACTCGAGGGGACCTCTGCGCTCACCTTCCACTGCCATGGCCGCTGGGGGGGTTGGCAGCAGCAGCAGCAGAAGCTCCATCAGCAGCAGCAGCCTCAGTCTTCAGTCGCTAATGAGTAGCTTTCTACACCCGCATAGTGAGGCTACTCATGAGCAGCAGGAAGACCTGGAGCAGGACCTGAACCAGCAGGTCATGTCATACTTTGACATGACCATGCCAACACACCTTGAGGATCCGCTGGACTTCTGGGCAGCCAAACTTGATTTGTGGCCGCAACTAGCAGAGTTTGCCCTGGAAAAGCTGTCCTGCCCGGCAAGTAGCGTGCCATCTGAGCGGGTGTTTAGTGCGGCGGGGGCCATAGTTACGGCGAGGAGAACTCGTCTGTCAACTAAAAATGTGGAGAGACTCACCTTTGTCAAAATGAATCAGGGATGGATCAGCCAGGATTTCCACCCACCAATGCCTGATGCATGCGACTAGATTCAGCATGGTGCCACGTTTTACACTTTCCAAATGGTGCAAAACATATTTATGTCTTTAGGCCATTTTTTGGGCTCCTGCTGCTGCTACTGTCAACTCCTGCCAACTCCAGGGTGTGATTCATCCAATTTTTGGGCTCCTGAAGCCAACTCCAGTGTATATTTGGGCTCCTGCTGCTGCTGCTGCCAACTTCTGCCAACTCCAGGGTGTGATTCATCCAATTTTTGGGCTCCTGAAGCCAACTCCAGTGTATATTTGGGCTCCTGCTGCTGCTGCTGCCAACTTCTGCCAACTCCAGGGTGTGATTCATCCAATTTTTGGGCTCCTGAAGCCAACTCCAGTGTATATTTGGGCTCCTGCTGCTGCTGCTGCCAACTTCTGCCAACTCCAGGGTGTGATTCATCCAATTTTTGGGCTCCTGAAGCCAACTCCAGTGTATATTTGGGCTCCTGCTGCTGCTACTGTCAACTCCTGCCAACTCCAGGGTGTGATTCATCCAATTTTTGGGCTCCTGAAGCCAACTCCAGTGTATATTTGGGCTCCTGCTGCTGCTGCTGCCAACTTCTGCCAACTCCAGGGTGTGATTCATCCAATTTTTGGGCTCCTGAAGCCAACTCCAGTGTATATTTGGGCTCCTGCTGCTGCTGCTGCCAACTTCTGCCAACTCCAGGGTGTGATTCATCCAATTTTTGGGCTCCTGAAGCCAACTCCAGTGTATATTTGGGCTCCTGCTGCTGCTGCTGCCAACTTCTGCCAACTCCAGGGTGTGATTCATCCGATTTTTGGGCTCCTGAAGCCAACTCCAGTGTATATTTGGGCTCCTGCTGCTGCTACTGTCAACTCCTGCCAACTCCAGGGTGTGATTCATCCAATTTTTGGGCTCCTGAAGCCAACTCCAGTGTATATTTGGGCTCCTGCTGCTGCTGCTGCCAACTTCTGCCAACTCCAGGGTGTGATTCATCCAATTTTTGGGCTCCTGAAGCCAACTCCAGTGTATATTTGGGCTCCTGCTGCTGCTGCTGCCAACTTCTGCCAACTCCAGGGTGTGATTCATCCAATTTTTGGGCTCCTGAAGCCAACTCCAGTGTATATTTGGGCTCCTGCTGCTGCTGCTGCCAACTTCTGCCAACTCCAGGGTGTGATTCATCCAATTTTTGGGCTCCTGAAGCCAACTCCAGTGTATATTTGGGCTCCTGCTGCTGCTGCTGCCAACTTCTGCCAACTCCAGGGTGTGATTCATCCAATTTTTGGGCTCCTGAAGCCAACTCCAGTGTATATTTGGGCTCCTGCTGCTGCTGCTGTCAACTCCTGCCAACTCCAGGGTGTGATTCATCCAATTTTTGGGCTCCTGAAGCCAACTCCAGTGTATATTTGGGCTCCTGCTGCTGCTGCTGTCAACTCCTGCCAACTCCAGGGTGTGATTCATCCAATTTTTGGGCTCCTGAAGCCAACTCCAGTGTATATTTGGGCTCCTGCTGCTGCTGCTGCCAACTTCTGCCAACTCCAGGGTGTGATTCATCCAATTTTTGGGCTCCTGAAGCCAACTCCAGTGTATATTTGGGCTCCTGCTGCTGCTGCTGCCAACTTCTGCCAACTCCAGGGTGTGATTCATCCAATTTTTGGGCTCCTGAAGCCAACTCCAGTGTATATTTGGGCTCCTGCTGCTGCTGCTGTCAACTCCTGCCAACTCCAGGGTGTGATTCATCCAATTTTTGGGCTCCTGAAGCCAACTCCAGTGTATATTTGGGCTCCTGCTGCTGCTGCTGTCAACTCCTGCCAACTCCAGGGTGTGATTCATCCAATTTTTGGGCTCCTGAAGCCAACTCCAGTGTATATTTGGGCTCCTGCTGCTGCTGCTGCCAACTTCTGCCAACTCCAGGGTGTGATTCATCCAATTTTTGGGCTCCTGAAGCCAACTCCAGTGTATATTTGGGCTCCTGCTGCTGCTGCTGCCAACTTCTGCCAACTCCAGGGTGTGATTCATCCAATTTTTGGGCTCCTGAAGCCAACTCCAGTGTATATTTGGGCTCCTGCTGCTGCTGCTGTCAACTCCTGCCAACTCCAGGGTGTGATTCATCCAATTTTTGGGCTCCTGAAGCCAACTCCAGTGTATATTTGGGCTCCTGCTGCTGCTGCTGTCAACTCCTGCCAACTCCAGGGTGTGATTCATCCAATTTTTGGGCTCCTGAAGCCAACTCCAGTGTATAATTGGGCTCCTGCTGCTGCTGCTGCCAACTTCTGCCAACTCCAGGGTGTGATTCATCCAATTTTTGGGCTCCTGAAGCCAACTCCAGTGTATATTTGGGCTCCTTCTGCCCCTCATAGTGATGCCACTTCAACTCTCTGCAATTGTGCCGCTCTGCGATTCTATTAGCGATGCCTCTGATCTGCATGTGATATTTCTTAAAAGTATTATTTAACTAACCCAGCACGCATCCTGTGCGTGTTACAGCAAGGCTGAATGGTTTACAACCCTATTGAGGCTGTAGGAGGCTCAGAAATAGCCGTTTTTAATAGCGATTCGTCGCGAATTTATTCGGGTCGAAACGATTTTTGTCGGAAAATTCGGCGAATCAGTCGAATCGAATTTTTCAAAAGTTCGCTCATCTCTAGTACTTGCATTTGCCCCCGCATCTGCTCAAAGTTAAAAGGCTCCTCACTGAATTTCTTCTGGTCACATCCATTTTGGAGCCCCCAGGAGGCTTCTTCTTTTCCCAGAATCCCACCTATCCTGTTGCCTGTACTTAACTGACATAACCCACATTGAGAAGGTGGGGTGTCTCCTGGGCAGGAATGCTGCCAATACATATGTGGTTCTGTTGTAACTAAAAGAAGAAATTTAGCTTTTACATGCAATATGATTTTCTTGAAAAAAAATAATTTTTTTATTAAAAAAAGTTTAGAAACTATAATTTTTTAAATTCTTTTTACCCCAAAATTTTATGAATGCACTGAAAAAAATTACAAACAAAACATTACATATTGTAGCCCAAATTCTGCTGAAAAAAAATAAAATTTTCCTGGGAAATCCCTGAACATTTAAAAAAAAAAAAACTGAACATGTATAGCACAAAATTGTGGAAAATGTATGGATACAGAAGGTGATTATCTAAGTAGGCTAAGTAGTCCACTTACAATAGAATTTTTGAAAATGTATACTTTCAAATACTTCCAAAATGATGTCCTCAAGGTTCTGAGCTGATTTATTATTGTTTAAGAAAATGTGCGTTTTATGGAAGAAGATTTCCTTAGATGTAATATGGCAATATACACTAGGTCTGTACACCAAGAAGCTAGAATTGAGTCCTGTACAAACAGAATACTGCTGCTGGGCATGTGTAAGGTTTAGTGAGCTCCCTCACCTTAGCAGTGGCCATAGCAGCAGTGTTCTGTGTGTGCCAAACTCACTTCTCTCTTCTTGGTGTAAAGACTTACAGGCTGATTCATCATTAGCGGCAGGTAGCGACAGATGAGCGTCTGTAGCAGGCATTTTCACAGCACCCGCTAGTAGTCACTGTGCGCAGCCGTGAGTCGCTACTTTATAGCGACTCAGGCGCTGTTCAGGAATGTTGAATACATTGTGAGGAGTCGCTATTTGACCAGTACAGCGCTGTATGGGAGCGCATGGTAGCAACTGCTCATAGCGACCGTCTCACACCATATTCAGCAAAAAACAGCCTCACAAATCTCTGGCGCTGAAAAATACCTGTTTGAAGCCCAGAGAGCAGGAGGCTGTGTGTTTAAAGTGTGTTTTCAAGCATCTATCAACTAGTAACAAAGCGAAAACATATGGAATTACATTGTAACAACATTGTAACATGAACACTTTGATGGCAGACCTGTAATGTCATTTCTGAGGAAATATATAAAAAATGGAAAAATTATGAAAAAACAGCTTTTTCAATGCCAGAAGAGGTCACGGAATTATTTGTGATTTTTTGGGGAAAAAAAAAAAAATACCCCGTTTAAAGAGAAGAAAAGGTTCATCCATTGAAATGTTTGGGAGAGCGACAGGTAGCGAGAGGTCATACCTGGCGCTGTGCAAGGCTGAATGCCGGCGCTGTTCACTGAGGCTGTGAAAATGATGAATCATACGCTACATGGCGCTATCCCAGTCGCTAAACAGATTCTGCTTGATAAATGTGTAATTGCGTGCCGTGTCCGGCGTTCACCAGTCGCTACCTGGCGCTACCTCTCATTAACCAGCCACTACCTGACGCTATCCCTTCTTAAATAAGGGCCTTAGTGTACATTGCCATAGCAAAAGATTGCAGGGAGTGAAAACTGCTTCCATAAAACAGACATTTACTAACATAGGAAAAAAAATACTGGATCAGCTTGGCATATTAAACTGGACCTTCAGCGTGATTTAATGAAAAGCCCAAACTCTTAAAAAACGGTTACCCAGCATCTAAAATTAATATATTTTACGTTTTTAGTCACTGGGCTGCAACTCTGTTCAGGAATTTAGGATACGGGCGCCGCCATCTTGACTCAGAAGCATCACACTTACTGAGGAGAGGAGAGTGGGATATGGTACAGGGGGGCAGGTTATAGCTGTGCTTTGCTCAGACAGAGCAGAGCTGGGGTCAGGTAACGGTCAGCAGTCCCAGAATGCAGAGCAGCACAGTCAGGAGGCACTTCCTGTTTGCAGGCTGCCTGATAAAATGGCGGCTTCCATAAGCCGCCATCTTGGGTGTTTAAAGGCTCATAACATGCAGTAGATGCAGGTAGGATGATTTTTAATGTGAGCAATCTGTATGTACAGGGTCTGGGAAACATATAAGATAAGCTCTTATTCAGAGTGAAGGTCCGCTTTTAGGACAACCTTTTGGCACAAAAAATATGCACTTTCAAAAATTCTGTTGAAAGTGCACTTAACCTTTAAGGCGACCCATGTGATTGGATTGCTGCTTAACGGCCATCTGTAGGTTAAAAAATCACATCATATGATGAATGCTCACCCTACCTTCTGCAGAATCAGTCCCTACTAGTGGTGGCATCTCTGCTGTGGTTGCTCTGAATTGGTAGCTAGCCATTGAAAGTGGAACATCCTGCTGGTCACTGCTCCTAAGCAATGATCATATTGGACAATGGGGGAAAAATACTCACCTTCACAACTATCATCCTCTGATCTCTGTGGTTGCCAGGCACTGTTCCATGACAAAAAACTAGCTAGACCTGCCAAGAGCTCTGAGTCAGCCAATTACAGGCGCAGCAGCACTGGGGCACCACAAGGATTGAAGGAGGATTGTGGCAATGAGGTAAGTATTTTTCACTGAATCACAAAATTGCTCAGGGAAAGGGAAAAGGGTTGGAAAGGGTGGCTATGGAAGACTGGATGTTCTTTTTTAAAGTGGAGGCAATCTAACAAGCACCAGGTCCTAAATAAAAAGTGCCCCCCCCAGTTAACACCACAGAAAAATCTCTGTAATGTCATGCTTATAGGCGGTATGAGATGTACTCATGCTGTGTGTGTGGGGCTGTAGTGGTGTGTAGTCATTTCTCGGTCCACAGTAGATTAATATTCCTGCATCACAGCACAAGAAGTCCCCCCACCAGGGACATAACTATAGGGTGTGCAACCTTAACGGTGCCCAGAAGGTCAGCATTGTTGCTTCTCCTCCTTATTTATCATATTTGTGCTTATTAGGCATCATTTAGAGAAAGGAAGCAGAATTTGTCTCTGCTGTTTCAGTCTTTAGTTGTTTAGCTGCAACCAATTATTGAGCATTGACAGGGCCCCATTTAATGTCCACACATCACATTTAGTTATGCCACTGCCCCCCACTACTACCCATGAGCCTTCCTGTGCCCTTAGAATACAAATGAATAAACACAGTGTGATCATATTCCCTAAAAAGAACCTAAAAGTACGGTAAGTCAAATAGATTCCACCCTCTTTGATCTCCCTTATTGTGTTTCATCCTAAATTGGGATGCCCACTTTGTGAAATACCCTGATTCATCTGATGCCACTGGGGGCCCATTCATGCACAGGATTGCTAGATCGAGGTATCAGGTGAACTGAGGGCTTTCACAAAGGGAGCACCCCAAATCAGGATACCCCTAAAAAATGGACCAAAACCCAGGGGAGCAAAATCCCAGGTTTTGGCAACATTTTAAAGAGGAAGTAAAGTCAAAGGGGACTTTACTTCCTTTGACCTCTGCAGCATGGGGGCATCCTGTTTTCGGATGCCCTGCTGCACTCTTCCGTCTGTCAAGGAAGACCTTTCAAGTTCACCAGACAGGCGGAATCATTGCGCATCCTCCCCATGGTGGCAGTCAGGGCAGCTGTGGGTGGCTTTGCTTCTCTTGGCAGCAGATTTCTCAGAGGTGTAAGTCCGCTAATGCCCTACTGTCCTCCCCACTCTCTATAATAGTGCTGCGGTTTTTGGCGGGTTTGTGCTGAAATCTAAGCCTTGGAGGCAGGGTTTATGTTCACTGTGACACAGGCTAAGCTAGTGTGGCCGCAGCAGCTATCAGCCCCCCCCCCCCCCCTCATTAATGGCAGTTCACGCACAGATCAGCAGTGCTGTGTCCTTTGTTATATCGGCTCCTGCTTCTTATCTCTGGGGGCTTCCCCAGCACTGCCGCCTGTGCCTGGGACCTCCTTTTGTGCACACAGGGCAACTGCCCCCCTCACTATGACCATGGGAACTGCAATGACTGGCTTCTGGAGAACTGCTTTGCCCATGAAGGTCAGTTCAGAGCATGAGACTGTTAAGCTTAGGTGGTTAAAGCCTCACGTTGGATGATGATCTATGAGCTAAAAGGCATTTCAGCTCCATTTCGGCACTACTGGCAGTTTGGGAGAGCATTTACCATATTTCTCTATGTCTCTCCTCTACCCTATGTCTTAGCAGCTTCGGTCTGGAGGATGTGGATGTTGAAATACACAGAAATGCGCCTGATCTAGGTGCAGGAAGATCATTTATAGTATGAGTCTACGGAAGTCAAGTTAGCATGGGGCCACTATCCACACATACGTGCCCTCCTTAAAAAAATCTACCAAAGATTGTATTTGCTATTTTATGTCTTATTTAAAAAAAAAAAAAAAACTGTTTATTGTGGACTCTCACGTTTTGTTATTATAACCTTGCTTTCTGAATAGCGTCAGTAATGTCATATCTGTTTGAGATATTAAAGCTAATAGCAACTAAAAAGACTTTATAATAAAGTTCCAAAGATTAGAAAGGATAATTCTGGCTCATTGTTAAGGATATTTAGTAAAAGAGGCAAATGACCTCAAAGATGGAATTGTATAAAATAGCTTTAATAGAAATAATGTTGTAGTTTTAAATTAACAAATGCATTTTTTATACAAGCAGACCTCTTATGATGACTATTACCTAAAGTATCTATTCCACTGGTACAAATGGTATAGCATATTTCTCGCACTATGGGACCATAAGACACACCTAGGGAGTAAAATAAGAAAAAAATATTCTGAACCAAATGGTGAGCCCCCAACAAATATATATATAAGAATGTTGGTTCTAGCACACCTCAATAACTCAAAATCCAGAAATACTGGGTGCAGTACATACAAGGTGCCTCTCCACTTGACACCTCAAATAAACCAATAAGGGAAGGGATGGATGAAAGCACACCAACTACACTTTTATGCAGCAAAAAGAGTGTATTTACAACAAAAACTGTGAACAATAGTTGATTCATATAGATCCATATAACGGCAGGCACTATATACAGTAGTACAAAATTCTATGAAACATTCTATATTGTACAATAGAACCACAAAAAGGATATTGTATGATGGTCTCTGTATGGTACACCATCTATCGTCAGGAAGGTCCAGTACCTCTAGTGAAAAAAGAGAATAAAGTAGCAATCTAGCTCTATATCAGTGAATAAATAGTATTCTAAGGTAAACAAATGTTAACATATGCGTTTAAGAGCTAAAAATTAATAAAGCAAGTTCAACTCTGGGTGCACGTTTGGGTGTGAATTGCCACCTGCGTCTTGTGGAGCTTTTTCATTTTAATACACAACAAAGTGCAATAAAAATATTTGTGAATAATTCACCTGCACATGTGACAAGGCATATTTAGAGGTGATGTGCAACATTTTTCCAATGAGATATGAATAATTGTTTAGACCCTAAGCATACCCCTGTGATAATAATAGGTGAAATGGCAATCTGGCCACCATCTTGTCCGCCATTTTGTCTAGGTTTTGTCCGCCATTTTATATAAACGTTATTACCATCCACCATTTTGTGTTCTAAGATGAATGCCACTGGCAGACATTTTGTGATCATAGTGTTATAGCATAGCAAATGTAAGCCAGGAATATGCCCTGACATGTCCAGAATGTGAAAAACAACTATGATATAGCAAATTTAAGTGAAAAACATGTTTTTTCAAAAGTGAGTTTAAGATGTGTTTTCTGAAGATAAGGTTGAAAAACATGTTTACCAGAGGTTTAAGTCAAAAACATGTTTTTCAAAATTTACAGCTGTGACGTGGAGTGGGGGGGCTTATCAGTATAGCATATGGATTTGTGACATATGTTCCTTACTTATCTTACCTGGGAATTTGGCCAATTCTTGGGTGAGATAGGTATGGAAGATTAGATAAACTCTTATCAAGAAACAGGTTGCTTTCACCTCTTGGAGTTTGGCCAGCTTTTTGGGGTGACAGCGCCATAAATATGAGGGGTATTCCACTGTGTAATCAGGAGACTCAAGAGCCATGACGAGGGACGCCTGTCATGGACAGTGATCTGTGGGGCCGTTAACCCACTGGCCTCCCAAGCTCATCCTGATCTCGCTGTGCCGCATTGCATCGGCCCGTGGAGCGCCTCAGGCGACCAGGACTCATGATTAACCATATGCATGCTGGGTAGGTAAGCTAAACATTCCATGGAATAGTTGTTGATTATGTTTAGATGTATCTGAAGGATATAGGATACAGTTTGAAATAGATGAGCGGTACCATTAAGCAGTGTTGATTAAAGCTATGATTAAGTGTTTTCATGTTCTTTGTTTTTGTGTAAGTGTTATGCTATTTATGTGTTTTAAGCTGTCATTATATATCTTTGCTATTATTGAAGTTATATTTTACAATACTTTGGAGTTGTAGTGCTTCCTTCAGGGCGGGAATCCGAACAGGGGTCCTGGCTAGCAGGTCCCTTACCAATTGGGAAAGTCATATCCCATCCGGCTATTTCCGGTTCTGGTTCTGGCTGATCCAATTGGCAAAACAACCCGTAAGGATCTGTTGTTTCCAAAAACTTTAGCCACATGGATTGTTGGCAGGTTGATGGCAGAAGGAGACCATACGGTCCATCTAGTCTGCCCTTATGTGTATACTGTATGTACTCTTTATCTAAGGATAGATGTGTGCTTATCCCAGGCATGTTTAAAATCAGTGACTGTCGATTTTTCAACTACCTCTGCTGGAAGTTTGTTTCAAGCATCTACTACTCTTTCTGTAAAATAATATTTTCAAACATTGCTCCTGAACTTCCCTTTGACTAGCTTTAGGTAGTGCCCCCTTTTTATTTCATTAAGTTTCTTCATAAAAATACTCCCCTCCTCAACCTTATTAAATCCTTTCACATATTTAAAGGTTTCAATCATGATTTTGCATTTAGAGACATTAAACTCTAGTTTCCACAGATTTGACCATTTATCTAGTAAAGCTAAATCATTTTCCATGTTGCAGACACCTCCAGGAATATCCACACTATTACTAACTATTACTAACTTATTAAATTTTTACTACCAGACCTTCTTCTATGTCACTTACAAACATATTAAAAAGAATGAGGCCCAGTATAGAACCTTGTAGCACATCACTTGTATCTCGCCTTTGTTTTGCACGCCATTAACAACAACATTCTGATATCAATTCTTCAGCCAGCTCTTTATGTGGTACAGTGTCAAAGACTTTGCTAAAATCCAGATATGCGATATCCACAGCACCACCTTCATCTAACACTTTAGTGACATTATCAAAGAAATCAATAAGATTGGTCTGACATGATCTGCCCTCAGTAAAGCCGTGCTGTTTTGGGTCCAACAGGTCATTAATTTTTAGATGGGAAATTATCAGTTTTTTTTAGAGGGTTTCTATTAGTTTGACCACTATAGATGTTAAACTAACTGGCCTGTAATTACTGGCTTCTTCTCTACTCCCCTTCCTATGGATTGGTACAACATTGGCCATTCTCCAGTCATCTGGAACCTCACCAATTGAAAGGGAATGGTTCAGTAAATCAGTCAGAGGGGCCGTAATCACAAATCTGAGTTCTCTTAGAATTCTGGGATGTATTCCATCTGGACCCATTGCCTTACTTACCTTTTGATGTGGCAGTTTGGCTAAGACATTAGACTCCAAAACCTCCGGAGCTGGACCCTCCCAGCTGGATGCGATGCTATGGCCATGCCTGCTATGGGTTTGAAAGTCACTATCTGAAAATACTGAACAGAAGTACTGTACTGGAAGCTGGTATACCACCTCTGGACATACCAGCTTTCAGTCTGCTCTTTGACAACCAAAATTAAAAGCAGGATAACCAAGGTGCCTGGTGCCTAGCTGTCGCAATCGATTTACTTCCTCTGAGGCTACTCCACAAAAACTCTGGTGCCGCCTGCCTCCCTCAGAGTGCTAAGGTGGATTTGGGAATTCTCCATATAAAAAATTCAAGCTTAACTTACTGGTGAGAGCTGCTCATCCCCCCACATGGAGCAGCACTTCCCCATTCTGAGCTCCCAGTTGGGGTAGGCATTCTCCTAGCAACTGCCGCCGAATGACAGGGAAGTGTGCCGCTTGCACCAGTAAGAATATTTTCCTTCTTGAATTAATCCCCCTCAACATCGGGCAGGGAACATCAGCAGCAATACAACTTAGGCTGGACTTCCACCTTGAAGAGTGTGTGGGGTTGGTTGAAAATGTATTACCACCTGCATGTTACATTTTTCAGTTTTCATCTCGATAATTTTATGATATTTAGCATGCATTCTCTAAAAAGAATAAATAAAAGCGCAATACCACAGTGCTGTATTGTACAATTGAAACAGTTATGCCACAAAGCTCTACTGGGACTTCCAATCAAAATATCTCAATTTAGCTAAGGCTTTTATAATTCCACGAAAATACTCAATTTGAGTTGAACAATTGAGTTGCCATGTTAACAGGTTTTTATAACTAGATAAATTATATAGCAACCCGAAAGCTACTTTAACTGTAGATATATGTTAAACTTGCTTTGAAGTGTGCTGCAGTCACACAAGGTATATTTTCTTTAAATGCTAATCTAGGGGTTATGCTACAGCAAAGTGTGTTAATAAATCATACCTCAAGGTAAATAGTCAACGACTTAAACTGGATTGATTATGTGATAGATTTTACAAAGGCCTTATCAAGGACATTTGGATGTTCCTGACATTGAGCAGTAAATGATGACAAAGTGGTTGGTCTAAAATATCTTTATTGTATTTGTGTTGAACCTCCCTTAAGTAGTGACATTCTAAACTTTTATTACAAAAAGCCTTGACAAATCTTGTTCCATCATCTAGTAAATTTCTTCTCCATACAGTTTTATAGGCCCATAGTGATATGATGAACATGCTTTCTTTTACAATACCTATATTCTTACTTAGATTCCTAAATGTACCAGTTATTTCAGGGAGTAAATGTATCTGTTTTATGAGATATCATTTGCACCTCCTTAAAACAGATAACTTTTTTAAAATCCTGTTGTTAACATGATTACCATATTTTTCACCATATAAGATGCACCCAGGATCCAGGATTTGGAGGAGAAAAAAATATTCTGAACCAAATAGTGAGTTAAAATACCACCCCCACCAAAATCAGAACAATACATGGCAGAATCACCCCAATCACTGCATAACATTTATGTGCAAGAACTCCCCCAGTTCCCTATAGCAGTGTGGCAAATCTTCCCCATACCCAAAAGAAAGAAGCATGCAGAAGCCCCCTTCCCCATATAACAGACAACTTGCAGAATACCCCCCTAACAGGTAGTGTGGCAGATACCCCCATTCCCAAAGGCAAAAAGAATGCAGAATCCCCCCTTCCCGTAAAACAGGCAGCTTGCAGAATACCCTCATAACAGGTAGTGTGGCAGAACCCCCCATGCCCAAAAACAAGCAGCATCCAGAATCCCCCCTTACATATCATAGACAGCGTTCAGAATACCCCCAACTTGCTCTATAACAATTAGTATGGCAGACCCTCCCAACCCCACCATCCCTAAAAACAAGCAGTGTGTAAAATCCCCCTCCTCCATATAATAGGCATCATACAGAATACCCCCCAACCCACCATATACCAGGCATCTCCAATTACCATTGAGTGAGTTAGATAAACTCACTCTCTGCAGCCACATGCTGATTCATCAATGATAGTAGACAGAGTGGGGCGCCAATGTCATTGATGCATCAGCGCGCACTGGCTGCAGAGAGTGGCGTCTTCTTCTGGATCACGGCGTAGGTATGAAGTTATTTTCTCAACTAACATCCTCAGTGGCGGTTAGAGATTGAGGGGGGTCTACCACATTCACCCTATAAGATGCCATTTTTCCCCAAGTTTTGGGGAAAAATAAGTATGTCTTACAGGGACAAAAAAACTGTATTTTATGTAGTATCTACCCAGATACAGCTGGATGTCCTGACATGCTGGGAATAAACTATATTAATAATAGAAGCAAACTATTTTTTCTCTTGAAAATTGCTAAGCTAGGCTCTTCCTCTAAATGGGGTTGTCACACAATTAGCACAATAGAAATTGTGTCCCTTAAACGTTTTATAAATGTCCTGGAGGCTTATTCATTACTAACGCCAGGTATCGGCAGATGAGCGTCTATATAGCGGCTTTTAGAGTGACCGCTAGTAGACGCTGTAAGCGGGTACTGGGTGCTGTAACAGAGCGTCTCAGTTGCTGTAGTAACCTGGACGGCATTGATTAATGTGATGTATGTTGGGTGCTCTAACACCAGTACAATACTGCAGGGAGCAAGTGGTAGCGCCAGCTCAGTGTGACCGACTCTTATCAAAATACTTAACAAAAAATGACACACACACAACGTCGGCGCTCTAAATCTGGTCGCTATAGCACAGAGCGACAGACGCTGTCTGATTAAAGTCTGTTTTTGAACACTTATCCACCACTAACAAAGCGAAAACACATGGAATAACATTGTTTAAACATTGTGACAATAACACTTTAGTGCTAGACCTGTAATGACAATTCTGCATAAAATACCAAAAAATAAAAAAAAAACACTTTTTGAAGGCCAGGAGAGGTGCCACAATTATTTGAGGGAAATAAAAAAAACCCTGTTTAAACAGAAGAAAAGGAACGTACATTGAAATGTATGGGAGAGCGACAGGTAGCGACAGGTAATACCTGGCGCTCTGGAAGCTAGAGTGACGGCGCTATGCGCTAAGGTGCCTGTAATAATACATTGGACGCTACATGGCACAGTTAGAGTCGCTCACCAGAATCGCCTTCTTAAATGTGGTTTTGCCTAAAGCGCCCAGCGTTCACCAGACACTGCTTGCCGCTACCAAACACTACCTGGCGCTATCCCTTGATGAATAACCCCCATTGTTTCACGAAGTCTAATACACAGATGATGGGTTTCCAGTTTATAAGGGGGCAATCGAGTGGCCAGTTGAGGATTTATTAAACAATGAGTCAATGAGAAATATTGTTAAAGTGACTGTACATGCAAGGGTTTTTAACTTCCTGTGCATTTCTTTGCAACAATGCCGCAACACTGGGCCCTGTGTGCCCATGTGCTGCCCAATCTAGTGAATGGGTGCCAAACTCATGCATGGAGCTGGGAGATGCTGCTTTGTGTCTTTCTGTGCGGTGGCCACACAGTAACGGAAGAGCAATTCTGGACTGTGGGCAAGGTTTTTTTTCTTTGAAACCCCCATCCTGGTGCAATGTCGGGGAGGGTGGCAGGATGGCGGTGGGGTAATTCTATTTTAAGTGAATGCTGTTTAGCTGCCTTTGGACATTCTGCGCCACTTGGAGCAAGATTGACATTGTCTGAATTCCCCTCCCCCCAGGCTCTGCTTTGATGGTCCATAAAAATAAATCCTTTGTCTCTTGTGACCAAGGTCCACCCCCATCTCCCTCTCAGCTTGTTCACAAGCATGTCATTACGTTCCCCCTGCTCTGCATGCCTCTCCCCCTCCATGTGTCAGAAAGAGAAGCTGAAGGTAAAAGCTTTAAACTGTATGTTGCCGCAATACAAAACTTATTTTTAAGAACAGAAATAAGTTTAGGACATATCCAACAGTAACCATAAACAATGGGCCAGTGCTTGCCATTGCCTGCTGAATCCCTTTAAGTCTTTCAAATCCTCCCCTGTCCACAACCACAGTTGATCCTTTGGCTTATTTGTTTCTGATATTCTCTCAAAGGAAGTAAACTCCCTACCCTGTGACGGATAAGTGAGCTTGCTTATACAGTTTTTCTTTGCTCAAAATCCCACACAAACATGATTTAAACTGCAGTGATACACTGCACTGCTGACATTGGTTACCCACAGTGCATAGATTGTGAGTTTGTTAAAGTGGTTCTGTATTCACCATTACCCCTTTAACTGCCAGCCTACCAAGTGAACTTGTCACCCTCTGTTGCCAGGCCATTTTTTTGCATATTGTGCTTTGTAGATTTAAATGTGAATTGTGAAGCAATTTTCAGGGAAACTATATATAGTTTTTACTATTAAATGTAACATTAACTTTAACATCTAACATTAACATGGAATTTAACATTAAATGCCTTGTTTGTAATTGTTTTCAGTGCTTTCTTAATATTTGTGGGTGAAATGAGTGAAAAAAATAATTTTAAATTTACAGGCTGATTCATTACTAACGCCAGGTAGCGACAGAAGAGCGTCTGTAGCAGGCATTTTCAAAGCGCCCGCTAGTAGTCGCAGTGCTCGGCCGTGAGTCGCTAGTTAATAGCGACTCAGCCGCTGTGCAGTAATGTTGAATACACTATGTGGAGTCGCTATTTGACCAGTACAGCGCTGTATGGGAGCGCATTGTAGCGACTGCTCATAGCGACCGACTCTATTTCAATATAGAAATTCTATTTCTATATTCAAGAAAAAAAAGCCTCACACAACTCGGGCGCAGAAAAATGCTTATCTGAAGCCCAGAGCGCAGGAGGCGGTGTGTTTAAAGTCAGTTTTCAGCATCTATCAAAGCGAAAACATATGGAACTACATTGTAGCAACATTGTAACATGAACACTTTAATGCCAGACCTGTAATGTTATTTCTGAAGAAATATATAAAAAATGAAAAAATTGTGAAAAAACTGCTTTTTCAATGCCAGAAGAGGTCACAGAATTTTGATTGTGATTTTTTTGAAAAACAAAAACAAAAAACAAATACCCTGTTTAAAGAGAAGAAAAGGTTCGTCCATTGAAATGTATGGGAGAGCGACAGGTAGAGAGAGGTCATACCTGGCGCTGTGCAAGGCTGAACGCCAGCGCTGTTCGCTGAGGCTGTGAAAATAATGAATCAGACGCTACATGGCGCTATCCCAGTCGCTAAACAGATTCTGCTTGATAAATGTGTAAAATGTGTCCGGCGTTCACCAGTCGCTACCTGTCGCTACCTCTCATTAATCCGCCACTATCTGACACTATGCCTTCTTAAATAAGGACCTCAGTTGCTTTCAGAGAATCATTTTGCTTGAGAGAGCCCCATTGGTACTGGTAGACACCCATATCTGCCCAGGAGACATTGCAAACTGAAAAGTTTAAAAAAGTGAACTTTATAAAATTGCAGTTCACTTGCAATAACTATTAAGGGGTAAAGCCTTAAAAAAAAGACCCCTTTTTAAATTTAATATATAATATAACAATACAAGGATTATACCCTTTAAAAGTAGGACAAAAAATGCATGGTTTTGCCCCACTCCAACACAACCAGGCTTTTTTCTCATAAAGTGCAAAGAGCCATTATCTGAAATAATTTGTTTTAAATTTAAAGGGACTGTAAACCCAATGGTAATATTAAAGTGGACCATCACCCTCCCGTGATCGGCCCGGGAATCTATAAGATTCCCGGGCCGATCACCTCCCTCCCCGCGGGACATCCGAGATCGGGATGTCCCGCGGGGTGAAACCCCCCCCAAACGCCCCAAATCCCCTTACCTTGTCTTCGGCGCGGCCGGCCGCCACCGCCTCCCTCGTGCCCCTCTAGACGTGCGCGCGCCCACGCCGGCCGTCTGTGAATGGCCGGCGCAGGCGAGCGTGCGTCAAGAGTGACACGCGGGAGGCGGCGGCGGAGGAGCCGCTTGTCCGTTGCTGTCAAATCGCTTGTCCGTCCGCACTGATTGGACGGCGCAGCCACATGGGAGCGGGGAGAGGTGAGTTTTCCGGGTGATCGGGGGGGTCTCACACAGCGGGGCACCCCGATCGGGGGTGCCCCACCGAAGTGGACCAAGACCCAGGATAGTCAAAATCCTGGGTGTTGGTCCACTTTAAGGCAGCAAACAGCTCACTTAATGCCCTTTCAGTGCATGGTAGAACTCATAGCAGGGCTGCAATTTTGTCCTTCTTTTATTTCTCCAATGCCATACAAAAAAGGGGTCCCACAGCCACTCTGCCCCCTGGAACCCTCAGAGTGAGGGGCCACAGCAAAACACAATAGTCACATGACTGTCTCTGATCACAGGATAGTGTGCAGCCTTTTCTAGCTCAGCCATAACCCAGAATCTGAAGTGTCTTAGCTTTGAATACATTTGGTATTTACATATAATCAGAGATTTTCAGATGCTTTGATATGGCTTATTTTGCACTGTCTGAGAAGTTAGTGTGTGCCTGGATATTTCATCACTAGTCCAAAGATACCAAACCTCCACTCTTCCAACAACCTCCTCCTGTCCTCAACCCTGATCACCGTCTCACATTCATAAGTCTTCAGGATTTCACACATACACTACTCCACTGAAATGAAATGCCGTCACCGAAAAAAGTTGCTACTTTCCCATCAAATCTTCAGCCTATAATCTGGCTTAAAGGAATTATCATTCTTAGAGAAGTTTCAGAATAATTTTAATAAGTCAAAAATCTAACAGATAGTGCAACTTGTTGATTAGGGAAAGTGAGTCTTGCTGCCCTGCTGTGCTCTGATGGTTTATTAAATGCATGGTTCACAGTGCAGTAACAAAAAGTGCTGTTTATATTTGCACTGATTCATGCCATGCACAGCAGTGTAGGGCTTGGCCAGGTCCAAGGAGTTACGTATGCATACTTGAAAGACATATTTTTATCTAGTGACCTGAAAATGAACTTTTCTTTTTTTCCAAGATTTATTTTTGTTTGTGTATCTATACAGAATACTGTAAATTTACATAACAGCAATAATGCCATGTGGACAATATAATAGAAAAGATTGCTCCTGGTTACAGACACTACTACCAGTCCCACTGAACATATCAAAACTATGGCAGACACAATGCTGTAACAAAAAATTATATTTACCTGAATACAATACTTCTAAAAACCAAGCATTGCGATATTTGCCTAGACAAAACCTCTAGGCTCATCCATCATGTTTTCGCAAAGTCCCTGAAGCTCGCTACAAGCATTCTTCAGTATCATCATAGTGAGGCACACTAAATTGCAATACTGTATTGTTAGTATCTGCTAGTGCCAGAATCCATCTCCCTAGAGACAAAGTCTGTAAATAAGCTTCTCCTTAATAATGCCACGGCATGGCCATAGTGCATGCAGCTGTAATATTCTTTATCTCAATGCTGTCCTCAAGTAATGTCTAAAATAATCCATCCCATTCAGAAATGCACCTGATTATTATATTATGGCAAGCCAAATGCGGGTGCCCTTGCTTGTGCTCCTTTATTTATCGCGCCAGTAACAGCATGCAAGAGAAATTAAAACCATGTCTTATGCTTTGTAGTGTCTAGTCTAGTAAATTAATCACCTTTGTTTCTTACTAAAAACAACAGAAGGCTTCTACTAACGCTACAGACAAGAGAATGAGACCAGCTTTAAACAAACAGACCATTTATTAAGAGATGAAGCACCATAAATGTTTAAAGGGAAAGTCCATTTTCAATGACATTTTTGAAAGTTTATATTTTTGTGCCAAAGGGATGTCCTTAAAATCAGTTGATGCAGTTTTTTCTACCACCTATTTGTTGCTATTGGTAACTGTACAGCAAGAAGAGAGAAGAGAATCCTGTAAGCACTGCAATGGTAGCAGTTAAGGTGAGGGAGCTCACTCACACTTAGGGGGTTATTCATCAAGGGCTAGCGCCAGGTAGTGCCTCGTAGCGGCAGGCAGCGTCTGGTGAATGTTGGGCGCTGTATGCAATACCACATTTATGAAGGCGATTCTGATGAGCTGGTAACAGCGCCATGTAGCGTACAATTCATCATTATATTCGGCTCAGCGTATAGCGCCGGCGCTCTAGCTTCCAGAGCCCCATGTATTACCTGTCGCTACCTGTAGCTCTCCAATACATGACAAGGGATGTTCCTTTTCTTCTGTTTAAACAGGGCCTAGAAAAAGTCATTTTTGAAAACTTTTTTGATTTTTTATATTTTTTTGCAGAATTGTCATTACAGGTCTGGCATTAAAGTATTAAAGTGGACCAACACCCAGGATTTTGACTATCCTGGGTGTTGGTCCACTTAGGTGGGGCACCCCGATCGGGGGTGCCCCGCTGTGTGAAACCCCCCCGATCGCCGCAAAAACTAACCTCTCCCCGCTCCCACGTGACCTCGTCCGGCCAATGACAGCGCTCAGAGCCGCTCTGGTATGCGCGTCCAAAGCAGCTTGGACGCGCATACCAGAGCGCTGTCATTGGCTGCGTCTCTCGCTTCCCTCTAACAGGGAGCGCGCCTGCGCCGGCCATTCACAAAACGGCCGGCGCGGGAGCGCGCCCTGCTAGAGGGAAGCGAGAGACGCGGCCGCGTCTCGCGCATGCGCCGTTGGATCGCCGGTAAGGTAAGGATTGTGGGCCTCCTGGGGGGTTCCTCCCCGCGGGACATCCCGATTTCGGATGCCCCGCGGGGAGGGATCTGATCGGTCCGGGAATCTTATAGATTCCCGGGCCGATCCCCCCTGGGTGTTGGTCCACTTTAATGTCATAATGTTACAAAAATGTCATTCCATGTGTTTTCGCTTTGTTACTGGTGGATATGTGTTCTAAAACAGACTTTAATCACACAGCGTCTAGCGCTTTATGCTATAGCGACCAGATCCAGAGCACCTATGCTCTATGAGTCTGTTTTTTTTTTTTAAATATGGTGTGAGTCGCTGAGAGTCGGTCGTACCTTTTGCACGCTGCAACGCTGTACTGGTTTTAGAACGCCCAACATACATTCATTCATCAATGCCGGACAGGTTACTACAGCGACTGAGGCGCTCTGTTACAGTGCCCAATAGCCAATCACAGGGTATACTAGGAGTCGCTCTAAGCGCCTCTGTACAGACGCTCACCTGCTGCTACCTGGCACTAGTAATGAATCAGCCTCTAAAAGTGATACTGCAGGCAAAGTTAATTGTTACATCATTGCATCGGGCTACATTTGGCACCATTTTAACCCTTTAAGTGCCAGCCTACCTGGAGTTTTTGTTACGCTTTGTTGCCAGACCATTTTTCACTATTTTGCACTATGCATGTTCAACTGTGATTTTTGGAGGGATTTCCAGGGATTTCCCAGAAAAATTGTATATTGTTTTTTTCAGCAGTCTGGGCTTTAACATGAAATGTCTTGTTTGTCATTTTTTAAGTGTATTCTTAATATTTTGGGGTGAGATATGTGCAAAAAAATTAAAAAAAATCTATTTTTTACAATTTGTAGTGTTTTTTGTAATAAAAAATGTAAGTTTGTCAATAAAATCTTATTGCGTGTGAAATCCCAATTTCTCCCGGTTACAACGGCACCACATATGTATTGGTAGATGCCCTTTCCTGCCCAGGAGACTCCCCCAAACTGAAACAGCGCTTTAGGGGATTTTCAGATCAAATACAGCTATGCTAAGCACTATGTGCACCTTGCAGTTTTTCAATAAAAACAGCCCTTTACATTTGAAATACCCCCCACAAACTATATATTCTCTGGAAATACACACTTCAAGCTTTCTAGGCGTACCAGGCTTGTTGATGTTGCCACAGTTTTCTGGAAGTTCTCCCTCAATGTATTCTTTGGTTACACAGAACTTCCCTAAAAAAGGATAAAAAAGCAGAATCAAAGCCACATTTTTCTAAAGAAAACTATAAGCAAACAAGAAAAAACAGGTTAATCTAAAAAAGCAACATCCCCCGAACAGAACGATACCCAACATGCATAGCTACTGTCAAGGGAAGAGTTGCCAAACACCCCAAAGTAAAGCTTGGGGAGACGGTAATTTTGCTTGAAAATTTCAGCTCTGCAGACAAAGTGGCACCTTGCGCTTTTTCTACCAAAACAACCCTTTACATTTGGAATACCCGCCACAAACCATATATTTTCTGAAAGTACACATGATAAGCTTTCTAAGCATACCCAGCATGTTGTAGTGAGCCCATCTTTCTGGAAGTAATCCCTCAAAGAATTCGTTGGTCGCACAGGGTTTCCTTAAAAAATGTATAATAAAGCAGAATAAAAAATGAGTTTTCCTAAAATATCAATATGCAAACAAAAAAAACAAGCTAAATCTGAAAGCGCAAAATCCCCCGAGCAGAACGATACCCAACATGCATAGGTACTACTAACCCTTTTAACTGCCAGCCTACTTTAGGCTTTGTCACCCTCTCTTGACAGGTCATTTTTCACCATTTTGCGCTATGCTTAACTGTGATTTTTGCAGGAATTTCCAGGAAAATCATATTTTTTTTTTTGTGGCAGAGTTTAGGCTTTAACATGAAATGTCTTGTTTGTAATTTTTTTACTGTTTTTTTTTAATATTTTTGAGTAAATTAAACAAAACAAAATAAAATTCTTTTTTTTAGAAAATTATCTCCTTTATTTCAAATAAAACATTTGTTTTATTAAAGAAAACCATATTGCATGTGAAAGCCCCATTTCTTCCGATTACAACGGTACCACATATGTATCGGTAGCCCCCTGTTACTGTTCAGAAGACCCCCCAAACTGAAAAAACATTTTATAACATGTAAAAATAAAATACAACTACAATCCACACTATAAAGGGTTAAATCAAGAAAAAAAATCGGTGTGGGGTTCCCCTTCCTGGGGGGGAGGTAACCCCCATTTTTTTATTTTAAGGGTTAAAAACCCTTAATAATTCCCATAAAAATGACATGGGGTCCCCCCTATCCAGCATAAGTAGCCCAGGGATCAGCTATGCAGGGATTGTAGAACAGGGCGCAGGGGCCAGCTTTGGTGGCCCCCCGCCCTGCCAATTACAAGCCAGCACCGCCTAAATCAGCCCGGGCCCTTCTGCCCCCCCTGGGCTTCGGGGAGGCAGGTAATAGGGGGGCCGGGGTTAATGGCAAGTCACCCGCTAGCCGCAGGTCACTTGACAGCCCTCGAGCCTTGTGAACTGGTACAGGGGTCTCATGGACTTCACAATGGGTTAAAGTGGACCAACACCCAGGGCTGATCGGCCCCGGAATCTATAAGATTCCTGGACCGTTCTATTCCCTCCCCCTGGGGCATCCAAAATCGGGATGCCCCCCTGTGTGAAACCCCCCAGAACACCTGCTACCACTTACTTGAATCCGGTCCTACGGCGCATGCGCGGGCCGCATCCCCGCTATCCCTCTAGCAGGACGCGTGCCCAGGCCGACTATTTATGAATGGCCACCACGGGCACGCTCCCTGTTAGAGGGAAGTGGGGGATGCGGCCACCAGCGCGCTCAGAGCGGCTGAGCTTAGATGTCTCTTAGACGTCCATAACTCAGCCGCTCTGAGCGCGCTGATTGGAAGAGCGGCCGCGCATGCGCCGTAGGACCCGGGTAAGGTGAGTTATTGTGGGTGATCGGGGGGGTTTCACGCAGCGGGGCATCCCCAATCGGGATGCCCCAGGGGAAAGGACCAATACCCAGGAAAGTCAAAATCCTGGGTGTTGGTCCACTTAAAATGTAAAAAAAAAAAACACACCACACCACAAAATGCTGGAAGCATTTATTACCAGCTGGGTGACAGGACATAAGGGGTTAATTAAAAAAAAATTGACATAGGGTCCCCCCTCCCAGGGCGGGGGACCCCTTTTTTTGGAATTTTAAGGGTTAAAAACCCTTAAAAATCAAAAAAAAAAAAAAAATGACGTAAGGGGCTTGTAGAACAGGCCCACATAGCCATAGTGGCCCGGGCCCTTCTGCCCCCCCTGGCCTTTGGGGAGGCAGGTAATGGGGGGCTGGGGGTTAATGGCAAGTCACCCGCTAGCCCGCAGGTGACTTGCCAGACCCAGAGCCTTGTGAGCTGGTACAGGGGTCTGATAGACCCCTTACCAGCTCACAAAGGGTTAACTGTAAAAAAAAACACACACACACACAAGGGGGCGGGGCTTAGCAGCAAGATGGCGGCCGCCATTGAGAAGAAGAGAGGAGAGAGCCTCCCGGGCTCTCTCCTGAAGATCGGCAAGCCCTGGGGGGGGGATCGGAGGCCCCCCAGGTGAAGAGGAGGGTCGACGGGAGCCAGCGCACATGCAGGTAGGTAAATGTCATTTTTATTTTTTATTTTTACAGGAAAGCCAGTGGCAGCTAAAACGGGGGGGCACCCTATTCCGGGCCCTCCCCTGCAGCCGGAGGAGGTCCCACGGACGATCGGAGCACACCATCTTAAAGGGGAGACCCGGCCGAATCAAACGAGGGGTCAGGTGAGTGTCTTTTTTTTTTTTTTGGCCAGTTAGCAGGGGGGAAAGCCAGGTACGTAAAATTTACGTAGCTGGCGTTTAATGACAGGAGAGGCAGCTACGTGAATTTTACGTAGCTGGCGTTTAAAGGGTTAAAGTGGACCAACACCCATGGGTGATCGGCCCGGGAATCTATAAGATTCCCGGGCCAATCACCTCCCTCCCCGCGGGACATCCGAGATCGGGATGTCCCGCGGGGTGAAACCCCCCCAAACACCCCAAACGCCTCCCTCGCGCCCCTCTAGACGTGCGTGCGCCCGCGCCGGCCGTCTGTGAATGGCTGGCGCAGGCACGCGCGCGTCAAGAGTGACGCGCGGGAGGCGGCGGCGGAGGAGCCGCTTGTCTGCGGCTTGTCCGTCGGCGCTGGGAGCGGGGAGAGGTGAGTTTTTCTTGGGGTTCGGGGGGGTTTCACACAGTGGACCGAGACCCAGGATAGTCAAAATCCTGGGTGTTGGTCCACTTTAAATTGAAGCAGAAATGGTCAAGATATCGGGGTTTACAGGTTTAACCAATCACATTCTCTTTTTCATCCCGTCCTAACAGAACTGCCCATCCCTCTGCCTCCTCCCTCTCCAAATTCATGTTGCACAGCCAGGGTGGCTTATGCAAGTTCTGCAAAATGACAGACCACACATATTATGCTAAATATTATCCAGCATCACAGAATAAAGGGCCATGCCCACTTTTTTCAGCTCATGAGTGTGAAATGTAAACCCCAATATCTAGGCCATTTCTTCTTTAATTTAAAAATGGAAAACTGTTTAGGACAGTGCCAAAGTAGCCCGATGCAATGCTGTAACAGTTACCTTTGCCTGCAGTATCACTTTAAACATGTCCAGCAGCAGTGTTCTGTATGTATAGGACTCTTTTCTCTTTTCTTGGTGTAAATACTTAGGGCCCAATTTATCAAGTAAAATCTGCCAGAATTTACACCATTGGTGTAAATTAGAATAGTGCAATAGTAAATGTGTTTCTTGCAATGCTGCAACATGAGCCAATGTAAAATAAAGTGGCATATTCTGGCAGATAGTGCTTGGTAAATCAGGCCCTTGGTGTACAGTTTTGAATAGCAACAGACTGCAGGTTGTGAAAACTGCTTCCATACAACACAAATTTGCTAACGTAATAATAAATAAAAAAAACAACATCAGCTCAGAATCTTGAGGGCTTCATTTTGGTACAAACATTTTAAACTTTCAAAAATGTCATAGAAAGTGGACTTTCCCTTTAACTCTTCTAATGCCTTCTAACTGCTTCTCCTACCATTAAACGCCAGTCACGTAAATGTTATGTGCCTGGCTTTTCTCCCTGCTAGCAGTAAAAAAGAAAAAAACACACACCTAACCCCTCATTTGATCTGGCCATGTCTTCCCTTCACCCAGGGGGGCTCTGATCCCCCCCCCCCCCGTGCTCCTCCGGCTTCAGGAGAGGGCACACCTTCTTCTGCCACTGACAATAACTGTAAAGAAAATCCCTCCCACCAGGTCTCCTCTTCACTGGGTGGGCTCTTCTTCAGGAGAGGGTCTGGAGTAGGCCCCTCCATCCCAACTCCACCTTCTTGGGGTGAGGCAGATAACATCATGTCTCTCCGGTTTTACAGTCTCAGATGTGGTGATGCTGGAGCGAAGGGTGGAGGGGTAGAGGGCCAGGGGATCTTCTGATGCCCCCCTGACCCCCCTCCAATGATCACTGCATTCATCTGATCGGCAAAGGACAGAGGAGCGGACGATCTTAGGTGAGTAACCCCTAAGCCATTTGCCCCCATTACCTGCCTCCCCAAAGCCCAGGGGGAAGATGAGCCCAAGGCCATGAGACAATGCGGGCTTGAAGCCTGCAGGGCAACATACCACTGAGGCTGGCTCCTGCACCCTGTTCTGCAAGCACTGCATAGCTTATCTCTGGGATGGTTATGCTTGGTAGGAGGGACCCACTCCATTTTTGGGGAGACTTTTATTGTTTTATTTAACAATAAAAAAAATGCCCCACCCCACAGGATGGGGCACCCTATGTCATTTTTCTTAATCAACCCTTTATGTCCCATCACCCAGCTGTTATAAATGGCTTCCAGCAGCAGGAAAGCATAAACCAGTGTAATCGGCGTGAGACACAGGAATCAGGATGGATCTGAGGTAGGTATTAAAAAAATAAACTAATAAAATGTTTTGTGTGTGTTTTACATCTAACCCCTTGTAAACTGGCAAGGGATCCATGAGACCCCCTATAACAATTTACAATGCTTGGAGTCTGGTAAGTCATGTGCAGCTATTAGGTGACTTGCCATTAAAGCCCAGTCCCCGATTACCTGCTTCCACAAAGCCCAGGGAGGCAGAAGAGCTCGTGAAGGCTGTGTGGGCTAATAGTATTTAGAGCCAGGGCCCACCAAGGCTGGCCTCTGCGTCCTGGTCTAGAAACCCCCATAGCTGGTGCCCGGGCTGGTTATGCTAGAAAGGGGGTACCTCACACCTTTTTTTATTTTTATGGGTTTAACCCTTAAAAAAAAAAATGGTCCCACCGAGGGAGGCAGACCCACGCCATTTTTTAGATGTAACCCTTTATAGTGTGGATAGTAGTTGTATTTCATATGTAAATGTTATATAGTGCTCTTCTCAGTTTGGGGGGGTCTCCTGGCCAGGACTGGGGGTTACCAATACATATGTGGTACCTTTGTAATCAGGAGAAATGGGGCTTTCATTTGTAATATGGTTTATTGAATTTTTTATTATTAAAATAATAATAATAAATCAAATGAGAAATCAGTGGAAATCCCTTTCACAGTTGAACATGTATAGTGCTAAATATTGACAAATGGTCTGGCAACAGAGGGTGACAAAAGCTTCAGGTAGGCTGGCAGTTAAAGGTTATGCCGCATTGTATTTAAAAAAATAAAAACAATCAAATTAACTAGATGAGCTGTATAGCACAGATGTATACACAAATGTGTCTGTAAAAGAAGGTTGAAACAGTTAAAAAAAGGTACTTTTCTTATTTCTCAAGCTGCAGCAACCTGACATTTGTAGTGTTGGATGGAGATAGTGCCATAGTGCCATTAGAAAAGCTATAAAACCCTTGATTAAACTTACTAACCCACCCACCATGCAAAAAACACAAACACAATTTTTGCACAAACAGTACCAAGGGGTAACACATGTGTTGCAGTGGGGGGTAGGTGGGTGGTCATGGCCTAGTGGTTAGGGAACCAATCTTGCAAATGGGGCTTTTGAGCAATACACCTAACCCCCAACTGCTCCCAGGGCAGCCCACCGCTTGGGGGTGTGTACAATGACGACACCAAGTATGTTCTCTTGTATGGCTCACTAGTGTTGTTCACTTGTGGGTGTTGTGTTGCAGTGATGGAATAAATTTGGAGCACAAATCTCTATGTATACGCAACCGTACAATAGTCATATAAGCATACTGTATTATCATTATCACTTCTTTTTTGGGCTCTGAGGTGTCATGTGGGAGTCAGCTGTGAGCTGGTCAACATTTAATAACTTAAAAAGGCTTAAAGCTGCTATACAAAGTATCACAGCAGGTTTAGCTCTTGTCAAAACTGTAACATCAGATGTAGCCTGGCTGTTCCAATGTGTTACTAGCATATAGCTGGCTGGGTCATTGCATAGCACTGGTGTAAAAACTGCCCAGCCCAAGATTCTATGCATTAAAGTGCAAGCCAATTGTTACATTACATTTGACACTGTCCTAAAGTGTTTTCTGCTTTTAAATTGAAGAAGAAATGGGCAAGATATCAAGGTTTACAGGTTCACCTTATGATTTCTATTATGAAGGAAGTGGCCCTTGAAACTGTGATGCTGCATAATAATCAGCATAACGGGTAGGGTCTGTAAGATTGCCAGAACTTTCATAAGACTGGCTGTGCTTCTCCCCTCTCTGCCTTTGCTAGCTGACATTGGAGACCCAGACACACATGGTCACAATCCAAATCGCATATGGTCACAATCCCAATCGCCCCTGCCCGCACTCCCAAATGAGCATCCGCCCACCCTCAAAGCACTAGCGTGCACTCCCATAGCGCATGCCCGCAATCCAGAGCACACTTTTGCACTCACAAATGCACATGCATGCACTCCCAAAGTGCATGCACACACTTTCAAAGCACATGCGCCCACTTCCAGATGTCCATGCATGCACTTCCAAATGTCCATGCGTGTACTCACGCGGTGCCCTCACCAGTATCCCAGGTGGTCTGGCTGTCTGTGGCATGGAGCTGGGAGAAACAGTGTTTTTAGTTTATTCTGTATGGTACATATGTGGTGTTTGGGTGCATACTGGGCCCCCCCTGAGACATCCCCCCATTAGTCTACCCACACCACAATGCACACTGCAAGTCACATTGACTTAATTGGCATGACCCCCTCAGCCATCCCTGCCACACACGCCTAATATGCCTAATATAATGGCATTAAAAAGGAGCACACATTTGGCATTTCAGTAAATCAGGCCCTAGGAGTAAAGAAAAAGCCTGTATTTTTCCTTAACAGTTTTATACCAAAAGACATCCTAACCTCCTTCCTAATAACACTTTGGATGATGTGAACGATAGATGCGGCATTTTGTTCATAGATTTCAACAGAACTGCCAGTCTGAGGTCGAGGTGTGTGTACTCTACAGATGTCTTTCAGTAAATTTACAGAAACCTGCCTACAATGTTTAGGTCGGTGATCAGCATCTAAAAGAAGTGTCGACTTAAAGAGGACCTTCACCCTGAATAAGAGTCTATCTTATATGTTTCCCACACCCTGTACATACAAATTGTTCACATTAAAAATCATCCTACCTGCATCTACTGCATGTTATGAGCCTTTAAACATCCAAGATGGCAGCTCATGGAACATCAGGCAGCCTGCAAACAGGAAGTATCTTCTGACTTTGCTGCTCTGCATTCTGGGATTGCTGACCTTTTCCTGACCCCAGCTCTGCTCTGTCTGAGCAAAGCACAGCTATAACCCGCCACCCTGTACTTTATCCTGCTCTCCTCAGTAAGTGTGATGCTTCTGAGGCAAGATGGCAGCGCCCTTATCCTAAAGTTCTGAGCAGAGTTGCAGCCCAGTGGGGGAAAGTATAATAGTAAGTAAGTGACTAAAAACTTAAAATATATTAATTTTAGATGCTTGGGAATCATTTTATAAGGGTTTGAGCTTTTCAATAAATCATGGTGAAGGTTCGGTTTAAGCCAGTATGGTACCTTAAAAATGTTTAGGAATGTAGGGGTTGTTAAGTTGTTGTTAATTTAAGAATAACATTAAAAAAAATATCATTCTCACATCATCATCTGCATCTGTGAAATGGTAGTTCTGCAGGATAGACATTATTTTTCCAATTGGAAATATTTTTTTCTTTTATACATGTGTAAATATGAAAAAGCCTATGGGTTGTAAACACATTAGAGGGCTTCTTAATTTACATGTTTTAATTCTTCATAGGCTTATTTATTTCTCCATTTGTAAAATATAATATCTACTTATATACAATGTATCACACCATGCTTAGCTCTTGTCACAATTGTAACATGAGATGTAGCCTGGCTGTTCCAATGTATTACTAGCAGATAGCTGGGTGGCTTCTGAACTTTGCTTGTAGTACTGCTCTATCCTATCTTAACTCCCAAACAGATATGGGTTTTTAACACTATTGTATGTAGAATTTATTTTCCAAGAACCAACAGAAGGGGAATGGGCCAATCCCAAACCGAGTCGCTCACTCCCCCCCTGCATATGGTGACCACACCTGAGCAAACTAGGGTACACAGTGTTACCCGGTAGGCTGGTATGGAAAACAAGGTGTTAACAATAGTTCAAAGAAATTTTGGTGGTGGGGGCTAGGCGTGCCCACACCAAAGAACCACCTTTGAGTCCAACCACGCCAAAACTTTTCAAATATATTCAATTAAAATCTTGATTTTATTTATAAAGCATCTACATCAATTTACCATTTCACCATTTGCTGTGATACCTTTGGGTGTTACCACATACCCTCTGCCGATACCTTGGGTATGTGGTAACACCCAAAGGTATCACAGCAAATGGTGAAATGATAAATTGATGTAGATGCTTTATAAATATAATCAAGATTTTAATTGAATATATTTGAAAAGTTTTGGCGTGGTTGGACTCAAAGGTGGTTCTTTGGTGCGGGCACACCTAGCCCCCACCACCAAAATTTCTTTGAACTATTGAATTTAGCCATTAAAAGTCTCCCCAAAAAATTGCAGAGACTCTTAAATCAATTAGCACTCCCATTGTATAGCTCAGCAGCTGTTTAGCAAACAGTTCAGAATACTTCGGTTTGGAATCATGTGAGTAACATTTCTTTGTAAATAGCGCTTTGTGTCTCGCTTATGGTACAGTGTGTGTAAGCCTCTGGGGACAGATGTCAGACAATTCAGCTTAACCTGATTCACTATAATAATGTAGAAGCAATGGTGAAAATGATGAATGATGTTACTTCTGGTCATAGTGCTTGAAGATGCCTGCTTAATTCCTATGCTGTTCAGTTGAATATTTTCAAAAATCATGAATCCATATGTCACTATGTGGACCTAGTCTTAAGAGAAAAAAGCTCTCCCATCTTTCTTCACTACCCTAATAGACATATGAAAAAAAATGCTTTCTGCCTCGTGTGTGAATATCCCTTTCTTTGCTCGAAGCTGAGTGCTATGTGTGTAGTCATTATGTGTTTGGCATCATGGTGGATCATGCATGACTTTTATCACACAACCACTATAGCAGCTGATCCACTGTGAGGGAAAAGTAAGTGGGGAGATAAATACAAGGGATTTTAATGTTTTTGGATACTTGAATACTTGAATGTCTATTTTAAATCTATAACAATAGCAACCTATACACCCTGGAGAAGTGGCACTCGGCCACGCAACGCGCCGGTGGAAGGTTGTGGTTCTGGAGATCCTGGGCTCATTCTTCAATTCATTGACTTTACTGTATGATGGCGATTTATTCTTAAGACTCTGCACTGCTATATTTGCACATTTTTTGCACAACTCATTAGAGATTCTTTTGAGCACTTTTTCTGCACTGAATTTATGCACTAATGCACTTTACAGTGGTAGTCCACTGCACAAATACTTTATAGGAACTTTATCAATAAATCTTTAATTTGTGCACAACTATTATATATTTTCCTTTCAAAACGCCACCATACAGGTACAATAGTCCTATTATATCAAAGCGACTTTAGTATATTATTATTATAATGTAATTCACATATTTCTTGATATTTTAGCAAAGAGCCAATAACAGGAACATTCTCTCCAGTGTGTCTTATATGTATACATGTTTTTTAATTGAGTCCTTTATGTTGATGTTTGTCATAATCTAAAATGACTTAATAAATCCAGTATTTTATTCATATATATTGCCTTTGTGTGTGGCAGTTTTTATGTAGGACATTTGGGCCACATCTAGGGCCCTTGTGTGTAGCAATTTATATATATTGTCCTCATTTGCCAGCACCTTATCTTATTAATATTGGTTAAATACAGCTGTGCATACCCAATCTGTTCTTTTCCATATTTTAAATCTATAAGAAGAAAATCTGGGATATGTTATATAGCAATTAAATCAGCCACATTTTTTTCTTTTTTAAGTCTACAAATAGATGTTATTCTAGGTTTATATATATTATAATACTATAATGTTTTCATAGTTGTAAAAAGGCAGTACATGTTGCATTACATATAGGTTTTACTATGTTTGAAGGGAAGTAGTGATTTATTTAACCTTACAAAATACAGTATTTTGTTGGACTTTTAGAAAATACTGTATAGTGGTATCTTCTTCTTTAGGGCAATCACCTTGGGTCCCAAGCCAATTTTGTATGCAGGGGCCAGTCTGTTTAAGCAGGCTCCATGCCTCTCCCCCCATCCCATATTGAGCTCAATTATGAGGTACAGCATGGCACATACCAGAATGGGTCAGCAGTAGTACCATAGGATGGGAGGAAGTTGTTTTATCTTTCAATGAGAGCAATTTAGTCTGGAAACTACCATGTTCTTCTTTCATAATGAAAATTCACACTTTTGTTAAAGAGAACCTCTAGCATTATATACACATGGTGACCTCATGTGATGCATTTGGGTGACCGACACTCAAGGTTCAATCATGACTGCTGTGCAGATGAGGGCAGGGTGAAAGAGCATGCTTAATGTGGTTGAAAGTCCTTTGTAAAGTAGCAATCGTTTAAAAAACTGCTTTATGATCAACAAAATATAGGCTGAACCAAGGCATTAAGATGTAGATGTTTCTTTAAATAGCATATTTTCAAAAAATGTAGCGATAGCAGAGCCTGCTCACAAAAAAAAACTGTGAAGAACTGTTGAATTCAATTAATCTTATAAGTAATCTTAAAACCCAATTGTTGCAACAAAAAATCACTAGCATGACAATAGAAACAAATGACAATAGTTCTAGTTTAAAGCACGTTGCAGCAGATTGACGGAAACCAACATCAGATCTGGCGGGAGAAATGTAGCAAGCGTTTCAGAATTGTATTGTTATGGCAACTGCCATAAATCAAGTTTCTGTGCTCTTCACTTTTCTGTGAGCTATATTGATCAGCTGCATAAAAGATACTTTTGCCACATGTTCTATGATTCATTACTCTGGCTTCAGACAAAATGACAGCAGATTTTGCTTAAAAATATTTTGTGATTTTGTATGCCAGATAACATAGAAAACAGAAAACAGATGTACTATTTTAAATGACTAACTCATTATTAATGCAGCACACCTCTAATGAAAGAACAATAGGAAATAATGCACAAGAATAAAAAACAAAGCTTGATGTTCCTATTTTCTCCTTAAAAATACATACAGTTAAAGTGGAATGAATTCTTGTGCGTTTACTCCTACAGTTAAAAGGCATACCGCTTTGGAATGCCTCGTGGTGAATAGCTTGACTGTAACAATACTGGATAGACCTACTTTTGAGTTCTCTCACTGCAAGTTACTAAAGGTTACTACAAGGTTTGCCGAGTGAGCAGTGCTGTGCAAGCTTACCCCATGAACCTGATTGGTGCTGGCGGGCACATAAAGGGGGCTGACGTAAAGCTATCATTGAAAGGTAAGCGGACCAGGAGTCCTATTTGACTTTTAGCCCAAGCAGAATTATAATTTATGCTACCTATAGGAGAAGCATAATCTTCTTGGTCCTTCTGCAACAGAAGAACATCCTGTTGTCTTACTTCTTCATCCATGGGTGATTTGCTGCAGTCATTATACCGTAACCCACATCTCTTTATTTGGATGAGCCAGTTTCCTTGTGACTGGGCAATCTAGCATGCTACCTATGCCTCATTAACTATCTAGATTTGTGCAATTGTGAATTTAGGAGCAGCGAAAACTCTGCCAAGGTCACACAAGTTTAGGCAGATACAATAGCTCCATTTGAATGGGTATACAGGACCAGTGCCCAAACTGTTGAAGAATAAATACATTTAAAAAAATCCTAGGTATTCTGCCTCCAAGTCACTCCACTCCAGGGACATCTTTAGTCAAGAGTAGGATTTCACAGAGGCCCCACCACTGTTGTATAAAGAGTTCCGGCCCTGCATTAGCTTGGCAGGATGCCAAGGAGGGGGATACCTGCTCCCTGTCATCACAACACAAGGGTGTAGTTATTTCATGTTTTTGCTTCAGTATATTATGTTGAGAGAGCCACATAAATAGCTTTTTACACACACATTATACTGTAGTCCCTTTATTTTACAAATGTCGGCCATGTACTTTTATTGTTGTAAACTTTTTTCAATGTAAACATTAATTAAACATGGAAAAACTTCAAAAATCAGCATTGTCATTATTTTTTTTTTAAATTAAAATACAGTTCATTATAGAACACCCAAGATAAAACCTTACACTGATTTCCCAGGTGTGCTGAACTTAGCCGGCCATCTGTTCAAAAATATGTGGTTCTGTCCTGTTGCCTGTGTATATTTATTTTACATTTAACAGCCTGAGTGCCTTTTTAGAGAATCTAAAATACAAACTATTGTACATTTATAAAGCTAGTTGCCTGCTGGCTGCATGTGTTACATGCTTTAATTTAAAAGCTTTTTGAGGTAGGTTTGACAAATGTAAAATATATAGTCTACTGCAGAATAAAATCTATGTCTCAGTCAGTCCTAGTTGCAAGATAATTAAGATATATGTCTGTGGTGCTACATGCAGGAGGCAAAGGTACAACAGAAAATAATGTTCAGGTTAGTACATTTTAGAGCACTGGAGAAGGAGTTTGAACTAGTGACCATGGAGTCTATTCAACACCATCTGTAAAAAAAAGTTTAGGTGAAAAATAGGTGCTCTCTTTACACCTGGTGCCAAATCCAGCTCTAGACAATGGTAGCCAATGAACGTATATGACATCAAAGAAAAGGTATTGCCATTTTTTCACCCAGGGCTAAATTGATGAGGTTATTTAGCACCAGGTGAATAAGGGTACTAATTTTTGGGTAAATTGAAAGGTTTAATACCCTTTCATTGTCTAGTAGGAGATTCAGCACCAGATGTAACATCTATTTTACTTTTTTACCTAAAATGACATTTTTACAAATGTTGCTGACTTGACCCCCATGAGATCAAACCATAGAACACAAACGAGGCATGGATCAGGAGCAGAATATGAACCAAGAGGAGAAACTAGGTATAGGACATGAGAAATGTAGGTCACAAACTAGGAATGAAAAACTCAATGAAAAACAGAACTAAGAGTATGCCCTTGGTGCAGGAAACAAACTAGTAGCATGGGCCTTAACACAGGAGATAAACCAAGTACATGAACCTCAGGGTAGTCAAACCAGGGATAGGGTATTATGCTCGGCACAGAAGCTCGCCCATTACTCAGGGTTTAGAGACCTAATACACAGGGCCGTATTTGCCACTAGGCACGGGTAGGCACGTGCCTAGGGCGGGGCTACGTTGGGGGCGGGGAGGGAGACCAGCAATAATTAGTAAAAAAAAAAAAAAAAAACTGCCAGCAGGCCCACTATGCCTGCCAACACCACACGAAGCTGTCAGCAGCACCTGCCAGTGTATTGGCCTGCCCCCCTCACCGATGACAGGAGGAAGACTCCGCCTCCTCCTCTACTACGTGCTCATGCGCAGTGACAGCATGGTTCTGGATCCGCTGGCCGCCCCCTGCGGGCCCGCACAACCCGCCTCTCCCACTGATGCGATGCTGCAAGCAGTGGCTCCCTCACAGATGACACTCAGCTTCCCTGCTACGTCTGAGCAGCATGTGAAAGCAAGTGAAAGGTATGGATATTTTTTTAACTGTAAGTTTCATCGTTATGGCGGGGGTGGGTTGACTTGGCTCTGGCAGATAACTGTGTTATGGGGCCCAGTGATGATCCCAGGCAGGTGCGTCGCATAGAGGACACAGAGCTGAAGTCGGGCGGGAGAATTAGGCAGAGCATGAGGTTTAATGTGCTCTGTGTGTATTGCCCCCCCCCCCTCCTCCTGTGTTCTGAAGGCCAGGCCTGTCACCATGGACGGCACACTGCTTCTTCCTCACAGCAGCCCCCTGCCCTCCTTACGCTCTCCCCCTTTCCTCCACTCGTGCTGATGATGTCGGCATGTGAAGACCTGGGCTGCTGGGACTAAAGGCTGCTCTTCCCTCACACTGCTCCCCCTCCCCTCCTGTGTCCTGCTGATAAGAAGACATCGATGGGCTGCAGATGACCTTTAAAGCAGGTTAGAACCAAAAACTGTTCAATAAAGTGTACCCAAACTAACCCTAGAGTCTGAAAGACTCTAAGGCCAGCAGATTTCCTACCCATGGAGCATTCTGATTTGGGATGTCCTAATGCATACAAACTTCAAGCTCCTTTGCTCACTTACTTCATTGGATATCACACAGCACATGTGTGAACACTTCTGTGCCAGGGGAGCAGCTAGCCTGGCATTCAAGTCTCCTTAGCCATTCAGCCATATGCACGGCTAGGAAACCTGTTTGGAGATGGGTCTGCACATGTGCTGTGGGATCATCAGCAAGGGAAGGACACTGGTGATCCATGGCATTTTATACACTGAGGCTTCCCAAATCATTATTACCCAGGGGCACAAACCAAAACACGGGATAGGTGGCTAAATCTAAAATTTTGGTCCATTTCAAGAGGAACAACACCTGGAAGAATGAAAATCCTAGGTGTTGTTCCTCTTGAAAGTGCACCCAAACTTGGGATTCTGTCAGGGCATCCCGATTTTGGATACCTCACTGTGTGTATATCTCTCTGGATCACCAAGAAAACTCACTGTTCCAGCAATCGAGACACGAGCCGGTGGGCAGCCAATCCGTGTTATCCATTCAGCTCTGGCTAGCCGCTCTGATGTCAGAGCGAGCTGGATGAAGCAGGTACGTGCCCCCACTATAGTTATAGCCAGGATGTGGCCCACACATGCAGCATTGGATCGCTAGCTAGAGGTTTCACACAGCCCGGCATCCCTCTGAGACAGGGAATTGGCCTTCCCTGGTGTCTTTTAATTGTTTCTCGGGATTTTGACTATTCAGAGTTTTGTTTCTTGCCTCGGAGGCATCCCCATCCCAATGTGGATATAGGGGCAATGTTTTGTTCCAATTTAATATCGGTCTGGGGTGGGGTTGTCTGCATTCTGCATATTAATATTTCTGTATAGGATGGGGTCCTCCTATAAGTTCCTATAATCTGGCACACCCCCTTTATAGACATGCATGGCAGCCATTTGGCATAGAAGGGTTGATGTCTAGAGATCCGGCCTGGACAGTGATAGTTGACAGTGACAGTGATGTTGGCTCCAGTCACACCAATAAGGCTGCACAGATGCTGCATCCCTGCTTCCTCCCTGTGCACTGCTCAAGGCAGACCATCAGGTTGCTGGGTGCAGATGTAGCATGTGGGTAGGCCACATCTGGGCACCTATCTGCTGCTGCCACCCTGCCTACTTGAAGCTTCAGACCCTGGAGCAGAGGCGGCAGTCACCCACTCATCTACCTGCACCCCCCCCCCTTTGCTGACTGAGACCTACTTGCTACTATCTACCCACCTACTTGCCTAGCTATCTGCATACCCACCCAGCTACCTACCTATGCAATTACCTACCAACCCACCAACCTACCTACCTGCCCACCCATCTATCCTACCTATGTACATGCCCACTCGCCTACCTACCCAGACCCTGGAGGGAAAGCCAGCTGCCCTAAAGCAAATGTGGAATGCTGGACCCTAAAGTGCAGGCTGCAGTCGCCCACTCACTCATCTACGTACTCAGCCACAAACCTACCTACCTGCCAACCTAACTACCCACTTTCCTACCTACTCAACTACTTACTCAGCTATCTACCCTTCCTACCCAGTCACCTACCTACCTACCTATGTATCTACATGTTTACCCACCCATGTGCCTACCTAACCTACCTAGCTGCCTACATACTCATCTACCTGACTACACCCCACCTACCATTAACAGACCTACCCATCTATCTGCTTACCTACCTGACTGCCCTTCTACTTACCTACCTACTTTACCCAATCACAGAGGCTACTTTGTGACAGGTGATACAATCTGGATGGCACAGGGGACTTCTGATCTGATTATGTAATTTAAAGGAAAAAAATATTATACAGGGGGCCTCCACCAGATTTTGTGCCCAGGGGTCTCCCATCACTCTTAATCCGTCCCTGGGAATGAGCAGTATTGTATGAGGCTGTAGTTTACGGGGCCCAGACACAACAGGTTGTATGATGACAAGGAGACATAAAGAATTGTGCAGGGAAGGCCAGTGTTTGCAGGCAATTGCAGAGCATTGTAATTCTGCCTAGAGTAGCCAATGGGCTGTTTCACATGTCAGGGGTGCAACTGCATGCCGTGTTTTTGTGCCAAAGGAAATCACTAGTGCAAACTATTTCACTATAGTGGTGGCTGGGCCAACAGAAGCAACTTACCTTCCTCCTTCCAGGTCTGCATGAATGGGCTTCTAGCCAGAAAAAGGACTGCAGGTGCAGAATGGGTGAGTATTTTTCAAGTATGCATATCGTGGTAAGTGTGGGGGGGGGGGGCGTGAGCACTAAAAGTGCCTAGGGCAGCATGTACCCTAAATACGGCCCTGCTAATACACAAAACCTGTTGTCTTTGGAGTTCCTAAAATAATATGGAAAGTTTAGTCCCACTCCAGTTAACCTACCAATATAAATAATTGTCTTCATTTTCTCCATCTGTCTTCCTAATGTGCATGAATTTTATCATTATGACCTTGATTCACTAAGAGTTGAAAAAAATTATCATGGTAGCGTGAGCATTTCACTTTTTTACTCCTACTCCAAGTATTTAACTTGTACTCTTTTTACTGTGTAATAAAAAGTGCATTTGACTTTCATTGTCTTCCTATCTGGTGATCTGGTGGTCAGAAGCAGTGAGATCCTCATGCTTTTTTCCCCATGAATTGAAATTTATACTACTATGAGAATATTTGTTCAGCATTTTGTGAATCAATGCCTATATCAAGATTTGCCCAAATGCAGGTCCGGGAGATTTTCTAGAAAAAATGTGTATTTCCCCCACTCTCTTCTAAAAACTCACTGCACATGCAACCCAAAGCAAGTTGTGAAGCACTACCAAAGCACACTCAACAAGAAGTGGAGCCAGATTTTTCACTAGGTGACTGATTGAATGTGGAAGGGTGTAAAGGTTCAGTAAAAGTTGAAAAATTCTCAAGGTAGTAAAACATTCACTGCATGAGAATTTCACTGTTGCTGCATCACCAGTTAGTAAGACAATGAAAGCCAATAGCACTTTTATAAGGTCAATGATAATTGATAATAATAAGAATATGCTGCAATTTAATGCCTGGGTCCCTCAGGGGTGGCACAAGCAAGGAGTTCTGCTAGTTAGGATATCAAAATTCATTATTATGCTTTAACTGGGGGAAGGGCAGTGCAAGTTTTCATAAAACAAGAACCTTGGCTCAGAGCCCCTTTTCAACAGTGAAAATTCTCGTTCATTTTTCGCCCTCATGTGGTTCAGCAGACAATATTTTTGAGCGAGAATTTTTGGGTGAAATATTTTCCTTTTGTCTAATTTTTAATTTGGTTGCAAGACCAAATTAAAAAATCACCCAAGTTTATGAGAATTTCAACTGATGAGTTTACTTTCTCACAAAAGCGTGAGTTTCCACAGAGGCTCTGAATCAACCCCATGGTAATTTGCTGATGATGCTATGGGGCCAGCCTATTTTAAATGTTAAATAGAAGGTTTAAAACAAAAAAAGGTTGTAGCTAATACTGTAGCTGTAAAAACAACACAGTGCTGTATTTTACATAGTAAACTCCTCCTATCTTTCCTGGGTTTTGGCATGTGTCAGGGTAGTTTCTCTTCCTGCTCTTTATTATTCACTGAAGACCATAAACAGGCCAAGTTTGGCAGTGGATTTTAGCAAACCTAAAAGAGGTTAAAACAACTGAGGGAACTTTAGGATAAATACTTTCTATCTTAGTCGGCTAGATAACAGACAATATTTCACACTCCCTTCACAATACATTATAAATGTGGTTACTATTTATTATGGAAGCAAATATATTCACTAACATATTTTTCTATGAATGTATACATAATTTATAACTATTTCAAAATATATGAACTATGTTATAGACTTGCTTATCTGTGGCTATAAACTGGCATATACACATCAGGGGAAGGCATTTTGTCTGGAGTCTTTGTTTGGTTGTGCCTGTTACGTGTGGAAAAACCTACAGTGATGTGATTTCTACAGAACTGAATAATGTTTGAAACAGAGACAGGTTACTTCTTTGGTTGCTTAAGATTTATCTTGCTAAGGGACAAGGCAGCTGTTTGCTTTTATCCTTAAATAAGGAAAAGAACATTTAGCATGTGAAAAACATATATATCCTTAGGTTCAAAGTTATTAGTAGGAATATATTCCTGTTTAATTCAAAACAGTTTTTGATGTCTCTTTGTACATATTAAATTTAGACTTTGACTGAGAAATATGTTTTTGCACATCACATCTAAAACACACCTAAAGGTGCTTTTGTAAATTTTATTTGGGTACCGTCAGAAAAGCTATGCCCCGTCATATTTCTTAGATATTTCTATCCCTATTTGGCGGATTGGGGGACAAATATAGTTTAGTTTCCACTATAATGGTAACACCAATATCTTAAATGGGGATATTCCATATTCAAGCCTATTTTTGGGATTCTATTTCAGATACTTAGCCAACTGCAGTGGAAACAAACTGAGGCTACCCTTTTTTTGGCCTTCATCAAAACACTATCCACAGAGACAATGGAAGTTGCAATGCATTTCTACCTGACCTTATTGTGCATACACTGTTCCATAAGGAAGAATTAGTTACTAAAGCTGATGAGTCAGGGTTCCAGGCTGAAGTGAGAGAGATTAGCAGTGATCTGCTACTCAGGAATAGAGTTCTACAAAAAAAAAACTGCATTGTTTTTGAAATATTCAAGTTCTGGTGAACTGAATCGGTAAAATATAGGGTTGAACTTAATGGAGCTGTACAGGCAACTAAAACAACAATAGAGATACTTACCTTTTGTACTCCAGTGATAAGAAACACCAGTCACACGTGGCCTTGGGTGACGAACTGCCATCCCCAGGCGATCAGTCACAGCAACACTAGCATGTCCACTCAGGGTAACACAATGGAAGAGGAAGGCTAGGCCTCAGCACAAGCTGGTAAGATGTTTACCACCAGGATATGACCAATCAACTAGAGGGAAAAAAATGTGAATATCATTTTTTTATTTTATCAAAGAAAATTCTGCACATTCCAAACATAGGTTTAAAATATAGATATGTTTAAATCATTTATACTTTTTTTTAGTTGCCAGGAAGGTATCCTTAACTTAATAATATTAACCCAAATCTGAACAGCAATGCAAATGTTTATCATATCAAATCATATATTTTTACGACTGGCAAGAGAAACATGAATGAGACAGATTGCAGACTGTGGTAAATATCAGTTTATCTGAAAAAAAATAAGGCATTTCCGTGAGGGTAAAATATTTTATTTTTCAAGATGGACAGATCTTTTTATTTTACATTATATAATACATTTCATTCAGGGTTCAAGTATTAATTTAAGTGCACTTAAAGTGGACCAACACTCAGGATTTTGACTATCCTGGGTTTTGGTCCACTTCCCCGGGGAACCACGATCGCCCCGCTATGTGAAACCCCCCAGATCGCTAGCTTCAACTCACCTCACCCCGCCCTTACAGCGCATGCATGGCTGCTCGTCCAATCAGAGCGCTCGGAGCCGCTGAGCTATGCACGTCAAAGGGACGTCTTATCTCAGTGGCTCCGAGCATGCTGGCTTCTGCATCTCTCACTTCCCTCTAACAGGGAGCGCACCCCCATTTGCGAATGGCCGGCTCGGGCACGTGCCCTGCTAGAGAGAAGCGTGAGATGCGGCCGCGGCCCGCGCATGCGCTGTTGGACCGGGATTCAGGTAAGGTTTGTGGGCGTCCCGGGGGGTTTCACATAGCGGGGCATCCCGATTTTTGATGCACCGCGGGGAGGGGTTGGATCGGGCCGGGAATCTTATAGATTCTAAGGCCGATCCTGCTGGGTATTGGTCCACATTAAAATAAACTAAGGCCTTAAATGGGAATTCGGGGCTCTGGGCAACAGCCATTATCCTATTTAAGTCTTGCTGCAAATTAAGGTTAATAAGGAAGTCCCGTCGAAGCCCATACTTATAGATTCTGCTTTTCCCTGACAGCTGCTGGCAGTAGTCAGTCTGTAGCATTTGCCTAAATGCAGATGCAGGAGGTTTTCAAGAAAAAATGTGTTGCCCCACTCTCTTATGTGTTGAAAAAGCCTGGGCAACAGCTATAATCCCTTTTTAGGTCTTACTGCAAATTGAACTTAAACATGAACACGTCGAAGGTCATACTCATAGCTTCTGCTTTTCCTGACAGCTGCTGGCAGTAATTAGTCATGTTTGCTGGGAAAGCACCCCCAGAAAACCCAATGCACTGCTGGTGGTCACATGAACAGCAAGAGGTGAAAAGAAAGTTTGAGCTGCCCCACCTTAGGCTTGTTGGTAGGGGTATAGGGCAGGCCAAAATTATTTCTGGCCATTGTGTTAATGTAGAAATGAGTAGGGGTTGGCAATTTTTAGGGGGAGGACAGTCAAGGGTCCTCACATAGCCCAAAATACAGGGTAAGACTACAGTCATTCCCGCTGCTTGGCAAACTTCCAAACTGGGATGGTCTGGGGAGCTGTGGAGTGAAAGGCTGGGAGAAACAAGTGTCATCCCAATAAGGGCAAGGTTTAATTTGCAATTTATATTTCAATACATTTATTGAGTTTTCTAAAAGGCAAAAAAATCTGATATAACATTATAATATGCCGTGTATGAATCTCAGAAAAGGTAAGGGAAAAGAAATTTCAGAAAAAAAAATGATGGGATGGATACATTAACCCCTTTTGGTCTGAATGTAGAATCTGATTTTAATTGTTTTATTTTCCATTAAATAGGGTATATAGTAGCCCCTTTTAGTTTATATTTATATATATATATATATATATATATATATATATATATATATATATTGAATAAAAAAGCAGAACAAACACATTTTTCTAAAATATCAATATGCAAGCAAGAAAAAACAGCTAAATCTGAAGGTGCAAGTTCCCCCGAGCAGAACAATACCCAACAGACATAGGTACTTTTAACCTTTTTTTTTTAACTGTGAGCCTACTTGAGATTTTGTCACCCTATGTTGACAGGTCATTCTCACCATTTTGCATGATGTTTAACTGTGATTTTTGCAGGAATTTCCAAGAAAATTACATATTTTCTTTTAGCGGCTTTAGATTTTAACATGAAATGTCTCGTCTGTAATTGTTCAAGTTTTCAAAATATTTTTAAGTATAAAGCTAAACAATATATATATATATATATATATATATATATATATATATATATATATAAATTGTTTCATTTAATTAAAAAAAGAAAAACATATTGCATGTGAAAGCCCTGATTACAACGGTACCACATATGTAACGGTAGCCCCCTGTTCCTGCCTAGGAGATCCCTCAAACTTAAAAGAGCACATTATAACATTTACAAATAAAATACAACTACTATTCACGCTATAAAGGGTTGAATAAATCATCAAAATGTTGTGGGGTCCCCCTTCCCAGGGGAGGGCACCCCATTTTTGGGGTGAATTTTAAAGGTTAAAAACAGTTAAAGGTATGATATCTAGATAAATTAATCTAGTTTGGATTTATCAAAAGAAGTAGGAGGGGGGGGCGTGGCTTGATATGGTGCCGTAAAGACGCAGGCGAGGGGAGCTCCGCACTAACCTGAAGTTTGCAGACACTCAGGCGATCCAGCTGTGCTGCCAACGCAGATGCCCAAGAAGGGGAGAGGCAGGGGAGCCCCCAGGAAGGTCAGCGAGCGCTCCATACCCTCCTTTTTCCGCGCCCGGGAGGACGGAGAGACACGCGAGGGGGAATCCAAGATGGCGGCGGAGAGTGCTGAGCCGAGGATGGACGTGGCTCGCTCTGCTGCTGCTGCCCGGCGCGGCCCCGACCGACTGACGGGGGAAGAAGACCGGCGGCCCCGTGGAGGTGAGACCCCCGCGTCGCAGGCGGCAGATGGGAGCGGCGGGCGCGAGCCGACAGGGAGGGGAGGAGCCCCCCCTCTGCTGCCGCCGCCGGAGGATGGCGGGGACAGACGCGCCCCGGCTGCTGCTAGGGGAGAAGCCCCTATACCACTGACGAAGGAAGCTGGTGGATGCGCACCTGCTGGGGCAGGGAGGAGCTGCAGACTGGTGGAGGCGCAGGTACACCATGGGGCAGACAGTGACACAGGAACCACTGGCGGAACACCGGGTGGCACTGGGACCAACACCTCCTCAGGTCACAAAACAGATAACCTGGGCATGCCACCTGACGATCCTAAGCTACATAGAGCCCTTTCGGCGGAGAGGGGGGATGAACAGCGAGGGGGCGGGGGCAGCCTTCCCCCGGAATTGCAGACATATAAACGTCCAGGGGGAGCTGGGTCCCCGGAGACAGCCAGCAGTGACCCAGATTCGCCACCTAGGAGCGCGGGACAGTTGCACATGACCCCGGCTGGTGGGAGTAGGATGGGGCTCTCATCGAAGTCAATCACCTTCTCCCCTGAACCTGGAGGCACATCGGGCGCCCCGACGCCCTCGGGGAGTCCCGCCCCGTCCTGGACGCCCCATCATGAGATGGCCCCGAATAATGGACTGTGCGATCGTGCCCCCTGGGATGCATTTGAGCCCTCGCGACGGGGGGGGCAGGGGAGTGTCCCCACGGCCATAGGGGGACTGGCCTGCCATGCCCACCCTGCAGCCCACCAAGCTGAGCAAGACATCCATGACTCCGAGTCCAACCCACATATCGGGAGAGCGGTCCTGCACAGCCCCACGCTTCCGGCATATAGCCATGGCTCCTGCCCATCCATCCCGCTCGATTTTCTGTCACATGTAGTAGCAGAAGCGGTTAAAGTCAACATCAAGGAGGCCCTGGGTGGTCTCCCTACCAAAGATGACTTTGATGGATACGTTTCCAGGATGGAGGGGGCTTTTAAGAAAGAGCTGGCGGCCCTCCAGGGAGCGGTGAATGATGTTGCGCTCAGAGTGGACGGCGTGGAGAACTCACACGGGGCACTGGAGGCGCGCGTGGCGGCTCTGGAACAACAGCAAGCAGAGAACAAGCGACACGTGTCTGACCTGCTCCTGGCGCACGACGACGCTGAGAACCGCAACCGCCGAAACAACCTTCGATTGAGGGGAGTGCCCGAGTCTGTGGAGCCCCGCGACCTGGAGGCTGCGATCACATCCATCTTCAATGAGCTTCTGGAGCTTCCCAGCACTAATCACATTGAGCTTGACCGTGTGCACCGTGCGCTGGGCCCTCGCCCGTCGGAGAGAGATAGGCCCCGAGACATCATATGCAGGATCCACTTCTTCAAAATTAAGGAGGAGATCACCCGCCGCGCTTGGGAGAAGGGGCCGATTGCGTACCGGGGCGCACAGGTGATCGTCCTGCAGGATCTGTCCCGTAGGACTTTACAGATGAGGAGGCTCCTAAAGCCCCTGCTAGAGGCTATTCAGAGCAGAGGTGCTACATACCGCTGGGGTCACCCCTTTCAGCTGAGAGTCCGGAAAAACGGGGACCTTTTTGTGCTGAGGTCCCCAAGCCAGCTGCAAGACTTGTTCCACTTCTTGGAGACGGCACCGGTGGACGTGCCGGATTGGACTGCCCCGGGGTTGCTGGTGCCCGGCGGTCGGCCACCGCGGGGAGCGGATGGACCCATGCGTGGAGGTGGCAGAAGAAACAGACGGGGTCGATGATCCGGCTGCGCTGGGACTTGGGTCCTTCCTGTCCCGGCTGGCCCCGCCACCCTGTGAGTTGGAGCTATTTTGGACTGGCATTAAATGGTTTCGGCTGGCTCGGGCCCCGACTGGGGACTCGTGTTATGCGGGTCGCCGGCCGGGTGCCCGGAGTCGAATTGTTGAGGCAAAAGTTGAGATATGTATCTGCGCCCCGCTTTGCGCGAGTGGGCAAATTTGGGCCCTGTCGCGCCTGGCGGGGCGCGCACCCCCGGCCTCTTTACTTGAACAACAGTATATAGTTAAGCTGAGTTTGTTTGGATCTATTCCTGTTTGAACACATGTGTAAACACGTGTATATATGTATGGGTGCTGACCGGTCATGGTTGTGCGGGGTTTGCCGGTTGGCCGCGTGGTGGGCGGCTTCCCCCCTTGCGGGGAGCCCACCCCATGGGCATCGGCCACCGGCATGGGCACTTGTCGGCCTTCTGGGAGGGAGAGGCTGCTACGTGTGCGGCCGTGCCCCTCCTGCCCCGGTGCGCCATCTTGCGGTCTTCAGCCATCGTATCATCTGTGTCCCCCTTTACATTTACAATTACGAATGCCTTAGAGTGTAACAGAATGAGAGTTTATTATATAGTGCGGTTCATCCCCCCGAGGATGGCGGCCCTAGTCCTCCTATCCCCCCGTACAACAGGTGCACCCCTCCAGCGACGACCTTGGTCCTCGTGGAGGGGAAGATAGAAGCGGACCGCTGTCTACCCACATATCTGGGGAGATAGTGGGGAATCTCACCGTTTTCCGCTAAAAAGCACCATCTCCGGAACACGTATATCGTGACCCACCGGTTGACTATCACCTAGTCTAGTTCCTTGTTACATAATTGTTTGATCCCCTGCCCCTGTGTTCCCTGCGACCTCCCCCGCTACCCTAACCCCCAACCCACTTCCCCGACTCCCCAAAACCCTAGAGGCTCAGGCAGCGGCCTCATCTAATACAGTCTATTTGAGTGGCGACTACAGGCATCTACATACCATGGGCTCGCTGAAGGTTGTATCCCTTAATGTGAAAGGGCTTAACACGCCTGAGAAAAGAACAATATTGTGGCAAGAGTTAAGGAGATACAAGGCGAAAATAATCTTTATCCAGGAGACGCACTTCAAAAAAGGAGCCTCCCCCAAGCTGAACAGTAAATTTTTCCCACACGCCTACACCAGCAGTGCCTCGGAGGGTAAGAAGAAGGGGGCGGCTATCCTAATAGCGAGAGATACCCCTTTTTTATTGTCGGATTCCTGGGCTGATAACTCGGGGAGAGTGGTCATGGTTAAAGGGACAATTAATCAGAAACGATATACCCTGGTTTCGATTTATGCCCCCAACCAGGGTCAGGTTCATTTCCTCAAGCAGACATTAGACAAAGTTGAAAAATTTGCAGAGGGTGAGCTGATCCTCGGTGGTGATTTTAATCTACCGATTGACCCTCTCATCGACACCTCGGCGGGCAAGTCGACAATTACCCAGTCAGCCTTGAGATCCCTAAAGAGGAGGTTGCATAGTTTACAGCTGGTGGACGCATGGCGAATTAGAAATCCCACGGCTAGAGACTATTCATTTTATTCGAAGGTGCACGGGACTTATTCCCGAATTGATTATCTTTGGGTCTCGCATAGCTTGCTGGAGCGAGTTTCAGGTGATGGCATTTACCCCACCTCATTCTCAGATCATGCCCCGGTCTACCTTGATGTGGATCTGGTGAACAGGCCCCTTTCCCCCTTTACATGGAGGCTGAATGAATCCCTGCTGCAGAACTCGGTGATTCTGCAGGCAGTCAGGGATGGTATCACCTCATACTTTAATGAGAATGATAATGGGGAGGTCTCGGCCCTGACACTCTGGGAGGCCCACAAGAGCGTTGTCCGGGGCATCCTGATTGGCCACGCCTCGCGATTAAAGCGGGAAAATACAGCTTTGCTGGCGAGATTGATAGAGAGGGTCAATGCACTGGAACTCTCCCACAAACAGTCGGAGGCAGCGAGCGTACTCGGGGAACTTACACAAGCCAGAGCGTCCCTTAACGCCCTACTAAGGCAAAAAGCCAAGCATGTGATTAGGAAATGTAAAAGGCGGTATTATGAGTATGGCAACAAAAACAGCGCTCTCCTCGCGAGAGGCCTCAAGCAGCAGCAGGCCCAAAACTTTATATCTGAAATTATAGACGATTCTCAACAGAAACAGCACACCTCAGAGTCGATAGCAGGCACATTTAAGAACTACTACTCAGGTCTCTATGGGCTACGTGGGGACGCATCAGGGCTGGGGCAGCTGGAGAGAATTAAGCAATACCTGGCGGGCTCTGATATGCCGAAGATTTCGGAGGAGGCTGCAGCCCTAATTGAAACCCCAATAAATGAGGAGGAGTTGGCCGAGGCCATTAAAACTACACCCACAGGCAAGGCGCCGGGACCGGACGGTTTTACGTCCAGGTACTATAAAACCTTCGGGGCCCTACTGGGCACGCGGCTGGTAAGGGCCTGGAACACAATACTGGACAAGGAGAACCCTGGAGCTTTCTCATGCAGGGAGTTAGAAGCCCACATTACGGTTATACATAAGTCGGGAAAAGATCCGCTGTACTGTAAAAGTTATAGGCCCATCTCTCTACTTAACGCGGATATGAAGCTGTATGCCAAAATCTTGGCAAAAAGGCTGGCCCCCCTGGTTCCCCATCTGGTGCACCTAGATCAGACTGGGTTTGTGCTCCATAGAGAGGCCAGAGACAACGTTATCCGTGCCATTAACATCATTCATACAGCCAAAACCTCAGAGACCCCCCTGATGCTCCTGTCAACTGATGCTGAAAAGGCCTTTGACAGGGTAAGCTGGCCTTTCCTGAAAGAGTCTCTCCGGTACATTGGGCTGGGGGACAATATGAGAAGGCTCATAGAGGCCTTATACACTTCCCCTTCGGCGCGAATAAGAATAAATGGCCACCTTTCAGACCCGGTGTGGATCAAAAATGGAACCCGCCAGGGCTGCCCCCTCTCGCCCCTCCTGTTCGCTGTGTCACTTGAGCCGTTCCTGTGTAGAATTAGGAATAATCATGACATCCAGGGACTGGCCACCCGTGAGAGCACCCACAAGGTCGCCGCTTACGCGGATGATCTGCTCTTTTTTATTACTAACCCCTCCGTAACTATCCCAGTCCTGATGAGGGAGTTTGAGACCTACGGGAGACTCTCGTACTTAAAAATCAATTTCGATAAGTCCGAAGCCATGAATGTCTCCCTTCAGGGAGACCTGGTCCGGACTATACGACAGTCCTTTCCCTTCAAGTGGGCCAAGGCCTCATTGACATATCTGGGAACCCAATTGCCAAGCTCCTTGTACAACATAGTACCCCTGAATTTCCTTCCCCTGGCCAGAAGAATTAGAGCAGATCTAGGGAGGTGGGACCTCCCCACATTCTCCTGGATGGGGAGGGTAAACATAATAAAGATGACGGTGCTGCCCAGACTGTTGTACTTGTTCCAGGCCCTGCCGGTTCGGATCCCTGCGGGCTTCTTTGCTGATCTTAGCAGGTCCCTCCTGAGCTTCGTCTGGAACAAGAAGCGAGCGAGACTCGGGAAACGCCTGCTATATAGACCCAAGAATCAGGGGGGCATGGCACTACCAGATATTAGGCTCTACTGGGCGGCCTCACATTTACAGAGAACTTGTGAGTGGGCGACATGCCAGGAAACAAAGCGGTGGGTTCAGCTGGAACGCGCCGTGACCCCCACCCCACCAGATGTCCTGATGTGGGGCAGAGGGGCCCTGCCCTCGGACCTAAAGAGGCATCCGACCATTGAAGCAACACTGTGGGTCTTTGGGAGATACAGATCCTATCCGGAGGTATCCCCGTGGCCTTCCCCCATGGTCCCTATAATCACTAACCTGTTACTGGCCCCTGGATCATCCAGAGCGGACCTCAGGGGGTGGGGTGAGTTGACTCAGCTAAGGGCGGGGGATTTGATTACGGAGGGCGGGTGGACACCCCTGTCGGACTTGAGATCCAGGTGGGGAGGTGTAGACATGGACCCATGGACCCTGGTTAGACTACAATCCTTTGTGGCTGGGCAGGGATTGAAGAGAGAAAGGTGCAGGGCTCATACAGAGCTCGAGAGGGTTTGCCTGGGTGAAACGCCAAATGACCACCTGACCTCCAAATTATACTCGTTACTGGTAGGAGAGAGCGATAGCCCCCCGACGTTCTGGAGGGAGTGGGAGGCCGATTTGGGGATGGAGTTCGATGAGGAGCAGAGAGAAAAGATTGCATCTCTTGCCCACAGATCCTCGATTGCCACCAGAGTACAAGAATCTAACTACAAGGTACTGACCAGATGGTATTATACCCCCGACAGGCTCAACAGAATGTCGGCCTCGGTAGACCCGCAGTGTTGGAGGTGTGGGGCTGAGCGGGGCACTCTGATACACATCCTATGGTCCTGCTCCAAGATACGTGCTTACTGGGAGGGTGTGCTGGCCATAATCTCTCAGCTCACGGGGGGCCGGATCCTCACTGACCCAGCTCAGATTCTGCTGCATTCGACGAGTCACTCCGTAGGTGAATATAAGAAATCGCTGCGGGCTCATTTGTTGAATGCGGCTAAGCTAGCAATTCCAAGATTTTGGAAACAAAAAAGAGCCCCCACTGTAAGGGATTGGGTCGCGGAGGTGTTAAACATCTCGGAGATGGAGGACCTCACACTCGCTATACACGATAGAGATGAGCAATATAGTCGGACATGGATGCCCTGGCTAACCTACCAGGAATCTGAAGAGTTCAAGCAGTTATTCAAAGAACCAGAGTGCAGATGACCAGGGCTTGTGCTGCTGCGCTGACGTGCTGAGGTAGGGGCTTACCCCCGCCCCCCCCCCCTTTGTTTTGGCCCCCCTTGCAGCAGGTCTATTATCTTTTTACCCAAGCTCCAAATGGCCCTGGGGGAGTTCCGTGAGGGGAGACATCAGCGCTTTGCCCCGGGTGGATGCACCTCGTATCCATTTTGGGCGAGCTCGTCCCGGCAGCCTCCGCGTGCTGTTGAGTTATTAGCCTGTAAGCCTGCGTGCAACGTAGAGCGCCCAGCTGCTGCCTCACCTTTCCCTACACCAGAACCCTTGCCCACTTGGCCCCCGCCCACTGCCCTACCTTATGGTGTACTGCACGGTATTGTATTCTACATCTTGCTTGAGTATGTTCACATGCAAAGAAACTTTGAATATGTATGCAGGTTTACTTGATATGTTTTTCATTGAGCAGCTCCTTTGCCCTTATGCCTTCCCCTGACCCCCTCCCGCACCCCCCTTTTCCCCTTTCCATAATGTGTATTGTGATGTAATGTGACTTGTTCCCTTTTCTCTGTATGTTTCTATGCAAAAACCCTTAAATAAAGAATTATAAAAAAAAAAAAGAAGTAGGAGCAGCATACAAATTGTAAAAAAAAAAATCATCTAAGATCCTTACTGGATTACTAGTATAATTCCTTGAAGATATACTTAATTTAGGAAAGGGTGTAATATACTTCCTGAGGGTTAATCTCCTTGCCAAAAGTGACCCCATTTTATCTCCTTGGTGATCAGGTTTAACTCCAGTCTAGTCTGGTCTGGTTAATTTTATGTAAAACTTCCTTGTGTGGATATGATTTATAATTTTTACATAGTTTTTAATAATGCTTTCTTTTGTTCAAGCGCTTCAGAAATGTTTCTTTTCTTTCTGCTTGCCAATTGTATCAGAACCCCTCTGATATATACCTTATGAGCTGCCCAGTTTAATAAAGGAGAGGTATCAGAAGCATTATTTTGATCAAAGAGCTAATTCTTTTCCCAGCTTAGTAACAATTTCAGGATCACTTAATAAGGATTCATTTAGTCTCCATCTCGAAGAGCATGGATTAAGTCCTATATCATTAAAGTCCACAACCACTGGGGAATGATCAGATAAGCCCAAGAGACTTCCTTTATAGAACAAGACAATACATTGAGAGTTAATCTAGATCTGGTCAATCCTAGAAAATTCTGTTGAGCCTGAGAGAAAAAAGTGTAGTCTTTAGACTTAGGGTTCACCTCTCGTCAAGTATGTATAAGATCATGAGAGTGTATGAGCTTAGCAAATTTGATACTGGCTTTAGATATGGGATGCCATGTAGACAAAATATTGTATGTTTGGTCTGTTTAGCTAGAAGAGCAAGGTTGGAATCCCCTCCTAATATTAATTAGCCTCTTGCCTAACTTATAACATTCTCGAAAAGTTTTTTAAAAAATTAGATTTGTTAGGCGCATAATAAGAGACAAAAGAAACTAGCAAGTCTCCAATCTTTACCTTAACCAACGAGACTCTACCAGCAAAATCTCCAATTGTGTCATTTGTATACATGGAATTCTGAGCCCTTGCTGTCCATTCCTTGCATCAAGGAGGGGCTATTTAGAGGGGAGTAAGGAGTAAAGCCCTTTGTCCCCTTTCTCTCACAGTGACATCAGAAGAAATTTCTCAGATTCCGTCTTTAGCGTCCCACTAAAGAGAAACGAAGACAGAGGTGAGCTTTTTTCTTGTTTAACATCAATTCATTAAAAGACGTTCAGACGAACCAAATTTATTGGGGAAATTATCCAATTCAATTTTTTTTTACAAATTTGCTAATCTCTAAAATTCACAGGCAAAGTAAATGACTGTAAATTAAATCTAAGACAGACACAGGTATTTGCTTCCAGTATTCCTTTGAGTGTCTTCTAGAACTAGTTTCCTCTCTAAACAAGCGTTCTTGATTTCCAGCTTCCATGCTAACATTTAATATATACAAGTATTAGAAAAGTAGAAAGGGAACACGTCAATCAATTCTATTTTAGTAAAAATGATGCTTCCTAAAAATCTATGCAATTTTATTTGCCTTGACTGACAGTCTTCTTGACAGTTTCTATAAAAATATATTATTACCTGTAATAAGTGGCAACGACATCCAATTTTCAGGCATGAGTAGCATTTGGTTGTTGATAAAGTGGAATCAGATTTATGCAAGTCCTTTTTTTAGCTTTCATTTAAACAGGCTCTGGTCGCACCTTTCTGTTTTCCCTGTGTTGGGCAATGCAGTAACAACGCAAGGGAAAATGCTGTCCAATATTTTAAATAGGTTTCCAAATATGTGCTGCATTGCACAAAGCACTATGTGTGCATTGTCTTAGACTTTACCATAAACCTGTTGTGCAAAAAATGTTTTTGTTTTAAAAATGCAAAGCAAATGCATACAAAATGCAGAACATAATTTGATACATTGTATCTCTGGCATACACACAAAATGCCTGAACTTAGCTCAATGGATAGGTGTGAACATAGCCTAAGGCAAATTTCATATTGTGCGTTACCATTATATTACGGTTGAAACACAAACATAGCACAGCACAGTACAGAATTGTGCACTGTGCTGTTCCTCCATAGCGGTGTGGGCCAAAACATGCCACCCTGCTCTGCACCTTTGTATCCTGGCTCCCCAAAAGTGAAACATCAGTGGCATGGACACCTCAAGTTGGCAGCGGTGATGACAGCAGGTGGGAGAATGATTGGCAGCAGCAGAAGCTGTACGTGTCAGAACCCAGCATTCTCCTCTGGTCTAGGGCTTGTTCTAGCCAGTTTCTTGGTGTCCTCTGCTCCAGCAGGACCAGATGCAAAGACCTGAAAAAGGTATGGCCCTTCCACTGTACTGCAATGACAATACACTGCAGGTAAAGCACAGTGCCTGCACTTTACTTGCAGTCTTCTACAGGCTGTGTTGCTGAAAAAACACTGAATTCTGCATTATTGCAAAAGGCAGTGCCCTGGTGTGCAATTAGTTTCACAAGCTGTGTATTTTTGCAATTTTTGCAATTTGTAAAATAGATAGGTGTAAAAGGGGCCTAGGATAATTTTTTTTTAATTGGAAAAGTACACAAAAAGACTAGCAAAACAAAACACATTCTTTCCCTTAGAGCATTCAATACTATTTACCATATTTTATTTGACCAGTCCCCCAAGTATGTAAGTATTGTAGTTAAAGTGGACCAACACCCAGGATTTTCACTATCCTGGGTGTTGGTCCACTTCCACGAGGCACCCCGATCGGGGGTGCCCCGCTGTGTGAAACCCCCCAGAAAGCCCAAAAAAACTCACCTCACCCCGTTCCTACGGCGCATGCGCGAACGCTCCGCCAATCAGCGCGGACGGACAAGCTGGAATATGGACCAGACAAGAAGAGCGCACCCGCCGCCGCCTCTTGCACTTCCCTCTAACAGGGTGTGCGCCCTGCTAGAGGGAAGCGCGAGAGGCATCGGCGGCCCGCGCATGCTCCGTTGGAACGAGGAAAAGGTAGGATTTTTGGGGGTCCTGGGGGGTTTCACACAGCGGGCTGATCGGGGTGCCCCACGGGCAGGGAGCTGATCAGCAGTGGGTGTTGGTCCACTTTAAATTTAGTGAATGTGAATAGTCTATAAAATACATACTGTAATTATCCTACATTTCCACAAATTGCATATGATATTACTATTGTAAAAAAAAAAAAAAATCTGCATAATAGATGAATGCCAGTGTTCCCCTATAATGTCACATCATTTTCCTTGTCACTTTAAAAACTGCTGAAGTCTATGTTAAAAGGCTGGATTATAAATTTGCCAGTTGGTGAATACTCTTTAGGTAAGTTCCAGCCTACCTAGAGATTTTGCGACCCTCTGTTGCCAGACCATTTTTCAATATTTAGCTCTGTACATGTTCAACTGTGATTCTTGTAGGGATTTCCCAGGAAAATTATATATTTTTTAGTGTGTTCTCAATATTTTTGGGTGAAATATGTGCAAAAAATAAGAAAAATCAATTTTTTCACCATTTGTAGTTTCTTTGTAATAAAAGTTTTTCAATTAACTTATATTACGTGTAAAATCCTCATTTCTTCCAGTTACAATGGTACCCCATCTATATTGGTAGACACCCTTTCCTGCCCAGGAGAATCCCCCAAACGGAAACAGTGCTTTAGGATTTTTTTCAGATAAAATACAATTGCTATGCATACCTTAAACCATAACTCTTTATATTTAAAATACGCATACAAACAATACTTTCTTTGGAAGTGCACACCTCAAGCTTTTTAAGTGTACTCGGCTTGCTAGCATGGGCACAGTTTTCTGGATGAATTCTTTGGTTGCACAGAGTTTCCCTAAAAATGAATAAAAAAGCAGAATTAAAACCACATTTTTCTAAAAAAAATTGCAAACAAGAAAAAACAAGTTAGATATGATAAAGCAAGATCCCCAGAACAGAACAATACCCAACATGCATAGGTACTTTTAAGAGTAAGGTTGCCAAACACCCCAAAGTAAAGCATGTGAGTAAGCATAATTTTACTTGAAAACTTCAGCTATGCAGACAAAGTGCGCACCTTGTGCTTTTTCAACCAAAACAACCCTTTACATTTGAAATACCCCCCACAAACCATATATTCCATGAAAGTACATACATTAAGCTTTCTAGATATATCCAGCTTGCTGTAGTGGGTTCAACTTTCTGGAAGTAATCCATTGAAGAATTCTTTTGTTGCACAGGGTTTCCATAAAAATGTATAAAAACGCAAAATATGCAGAAAAGAAAAACAAGCTAAATCTAAAACAAGGTCCCCCGAACAGAACAATACCCAACATGCATAGCCCCTTTAACGGTCAGCCTACTTATAATGTTGTCACCCTCTGTTGACAGGTAAATTGTTCATCATTTTGCCTTTCTTAACTGTGATTTTTGCAGGAATTTCCAGGAAAATTACATAGTGTTTTTTTCAGAAGAGTTTGGGCTTTAATGAAATGTCTTGTTTGCAATTTTTCCATTTAAATAATTTTGTTTTTTTTAGTTGTCTCATTTATTTAAAATCAAACATTAATTTTTAGAAAGCTATAATGCATGTAAAAGTCCAGATATGTATCAGTATCCAGTATCCAGATATTTATCAGTAGACCCCCCACATTGAAAAGAGCACCTTATAACATTTCCATATAAAATACAATTACTATCCACACTATAAAGGATTACATTTTAAAAATTGGCGTGGCATTCCCCTTTCCCGGGGGGGGGGGGCATCATTTTTAACAAAATTTTAAGGGTTAAAACCCTTTTTCTTTACTGACCTCTGATCCTATGTCCCATGCTGATCAATGTCCCATGCCGATCCGATGACAGATGCTGATGATCATGGAGGAGGGTGTAGAGGCAGTCCTCTGCCCCTTCACCCTCTCTTCACAGATCATTGGCATCTGAGGATTGTTGGCGCTCAGGAGTAGGATGAAATCAGCAGGATGGCAACATCCACCCTGCCCCCAAAAAGTGGGCTTAAAGCTGCATCAGCAGGGGGGCTGTTTTCTTTCCAGAAATGGCAGCTGTGTTTTTTTTTTTACAGCAATGCCAGCAGTTTTGGGCCCTCTCCTAAAGCCGGAACAGAGGGCGGATTGTATGCCCCCCGGATAAAGATAAAGAGCCCTTTTTTTTTTTATTGGAGTTTAAAGTTGGCTATATGTATTTTTGGCATATTTCCCATTATAGTAGCCCAAGCAGTCAGTAAAGAGATGTTCCCATCACATGTTTAGTTAACAGTAAAAAGGGATTGTCATGCCCAGGGCATGATTATAGAATAAACATACGTATTATGAGTGTATATATGTGTGTGTATATTTGAATATGGATCTTGGCTGACCAGCAGCTCCCCCCCCCTCCACCCGTGTGCCATAAAACACCCTCCTATATGACAATAGGGCCATGCAGCGTGTACATTCCAACTTAATTAAGACTCTGTGATACTTCCTTGTTTGAAGTCAGATCTCTTTGAAGTGCCAGGCTGTTTTCTTTTGCTCTGGCCATAAACCGGCAATCAGATAAGGGGACCTGGGGAATAGAATCCCCCCCCCCCCAACCTTAGGAATTCCATGGAGATGGGAGATGTCCTGTAAGCCGTTTTTCCCTCCAAATTCTGGCTAACAAAAGCCAAGAGAGGACACATGCTTGGGGCATTACAAGCTAAGGACCTGGGATCATAACATCCTCCCAAGCAACAAGCGACCACTGAAAAGGACTGTGTAAGAACTTGTCATTTGCTATATACTCTTCTGTATTTTTTGTATGTCATTTTATCATTGTAAATCACCTCCAGCACTGTGATACCTTTTATCAGATTAAATGTTTAATTAATCAGCTCTAGTCTTTGACCTCTAAATAGATGAGCTCACCTTCCTGAGGGAAGCTCTGGTGATACACGTTTATTAGGGTTTATTGATGACTTGCTGAGACTAGTAGTCCCTGTCTGGGGGTCTAGTGGCGTGTTAACCCTTGCACCATCACACTCTGTCTGGCGTATTGGCTGGGCTGATAGAGCGTGATTGTGACAGGGATATTCGTATCTATTCCTAGCTCACTTAGAAAGCCCTTAATTTATTCTGAAACATGGATCTCACATGTCATGTGTAGTAGCTGCTGAGTGAAAACTCTCTAGTGGTGCCTAAACAATGTATATATATGTATACAAATGTTTGGTACCCATGAGTTAAATGGGTTGTCCAGATTAAGCATAAAAACAAATAATTTTGTGTACCTGCTATACAAAAGATTTATCCTGGTGTGTTGCTGAATAAAGGTGTTGTTGCAGAGATTCATATTTTTTTATGTAGTAAAGCCCTTGCATTTGATTTACTTGTAACCACCTTTTTCAGCACTGAAAGGAGAACATAACGTAGCAGGAAAAAGACAGACAAGCAAAGGGAGCAGCTATTCTCTTCTGCACACACAGGCTCCCCCTAGTCTGATGCAATAGTGTAGGGTTAGGTGACATTTTATCTGATTTTGTTTAGAAAGCGATGGGTTCCACATCTCAATATATGCAATGTTATCTGTGGATTTACCAATTTAGCTATGGTGGGTGATCATTCTAGTGTCCTATCAGGTTGCGACCCAAAACAAAAAGGGAGGAGGCTGGTGAGATGTTTGAATGATCAGTCAGCTTCTGATTTGCTGCAGAGTGCAGTTGGGAACCACCTATGTATTTTGAGAAAGACAGACTTGGACAGACTTCATCATTATCCAGTCCAAACTGGCGCTGTTGATGACAATTAATAAAACCATCTAAATAAAATTATTTTTTATCACAGATTATGAATCTCATGTCTCATGTAAATAAAGTTGAGACATGCCTTAGGTTTTCTGAGATACTTGATGACCCAGATAAATTTAGCAGGGTGGGGCTGAACAGAATCCCCATGATACGAACAGACAGCAAATGCCACCCAGCTGTTTTGCTCACCATTCATAAAAAGATAAGTGTGTGATCAATTCCTGAGGTGAGAAAAGTGGCAGGAAGTGGGATAAGATTGACTTATTTTTGCTAGCTCTAACCAGTCTTAGCTGAAAGAAGAATGTGCAGGGCGGGCATATCATCCTAATTAGCAGCTTCCCATGCACTTGAACAACCTGTGAACATCCAAAACTAAGAGGCTGATTCACTACTAGCGCCAGGTATTACCAGATGAGCATCTGTATAGCGGCACTTAGGGCAACTGCTAGTAGACGCTGTAAGTGGATATTGGGCGCTGTAACAAAGTATCTAGGTCGCTCTAGTAACCTGGCAGGCATTGATGAATGTGATGTGTGTTGGGCGCTCTAACAACAGTATAACGCTGCAGCGAGCGACAGGCAGCGCCAGCTCAGTGCGTCCAGCCCTCGGCGCTCCACACCATATTTAACAAAAAAACTACACACACAGCATCGGCACTCAAAAGCTGGGCGCTCTAGCATAGAGCGCCAGACACTGTGTGATTAAAGTCTGTTTCTGAACACATATACACCAGTAACAAAGCGAAAAAACACATGGAATGACATTGCTTTAACACTGTGACAATGACACTTTAGTACCAGACCTGTAATGACAATTCTGCATAAAAATATAAAAAGTCCCAAAAAATGTATAAAAATGTTTGTTTGCAGCCAGGAGAGGTCACACAATGATTTGAGCAAAAAAAAATGTAAATTGCCAAACACGCTATTTATACACAACTAATGAAGCCCCATTGAAATGTATGGGAGAGCGCTACAGAGCGACAGGCACTAGATGGCGCTCCTGAGCCTAGAACACCGACGCTATACACTGAGCTGCCTGGATTAATACATGACGCGCTACATGGCGCTGTTAGAGGCCCTTACCAGATTCGCTTTCTTGTGGTTTTGCAGTACAGCACTCATCGTTTACCAGGCGCTGCCTGCCGTGACGAGGCACTGCCTGGCGCTATCCGTTCTTAATTAACCCCCAATGAGTTCGTCTTTCAATCTGAGCATACTCTGGACTTCAAAAACTGTAAGTTGGTTAAAATAGATTTTAGTTTGAGGAGGCCTTTAGTAGGGAAATAATATGGTCTGCAATTGCTGACATTTGAGACCTCTCTATGGCATGCAAATGCCTTTATATTTCCCCTTTGGAATCTAACCAAGTACTGTATATGATAGTTCTGATTTAATATTATTAAAATAATCAGCAATAAAGTTAAGTACTCATAGCACTTCTTGTTAGTTTCCCGTGTGAATTTCAACTTTTAATGCTTTTAAGTCAAAGTAGGTTTCTTAATTTATCATTGATTATAGGAGTATGCATCTCAGTTTTGCGAGTGTACTTAGCAGCAGAGGTGGTTTTTTAGTATTCTGAATTTTCTTTTACTGCAGAATTTGGCAAGTTATCGGGTACTCAGACCTAGCAGACAGCAATTAAATTATAGGAAACACATACGTTATGTGCTCCTATTTTAGACAGCGATATTTTTCATTTGGTAACACTTTGCATAATTTCAAGTCGAAAAAGTTGTACTTCATTCTTGGTGACCTTTAGCTACTTAGAGAATATGATCTATGTTTTATTTAATTTCTTCTTGGTTTGTTCTGTAGTTTTATGCACTGCTAAGCACTATTATCATTGGAACACAGCCTGTTTATTTAGCTCATTGACAGAAAATGGACACTGACATTTGTATATATATATTCAAATAATTAACAGCTACCTAAAAATGCTCTTTTGTTGTAAGGAAGCCTGTCAAACCGACAGAGACAGTGTATTCAAAATTGCACAGTAGAAAAAAAGTGAGTCATTTAATAACTGGTTACAGTTTTTTCTAAATATAACTATATCCATTAATTGTTCTGAAACGTGCCTTGGCTTAAATGCTTTTAATTACTTTTAGATTTTTGATAAGATCAATTCATCATAAGTTAAAAGGCTAGATTTAATATATGCTAATATGCCATTTTATTTCAAACATATTTTTACAGAGCTTTTACATTTTCCGGTACATAGAAACATAGAAGAATAGAAGGTTGACAGCAGAAGGAGACCATATGGTCTGTCTAGTCTGCCTTTTGTGTGTGTGTTCTCTGTATCTTAGATGTATGGATATAGGATAGATGTATGCTTATCCCAGGAATATTTCAATTTGCTTCCAATACATTTTTTTAACCCTCTCTGCTGAAAGTTTGTTCCAAGCATCTACTACTTTTTCTGTAAAATAATATTTTCCAATGTTGCTCCTGATTTTCCCTCTGACTAGCTTCAGGTTGGGCCCTTTGCTCTATCCTTAAGTTTCTTCTTAAAAACATTTCCTTCCTGAACCTTATTCAGTCCTTTCACATATTAAAAGTTATCAATTATGTCCTTGCTCTCCCTCCTTTCCCCTAGACGGTACAAATTAAGTTCTTTAAGTCTCTCCTGATAAGTTTTAATTTTAAGTCCCTTTACTATTTTTGTTGCCCGCCTTTGGACCCATTCTGTTTGAATGTCTTTTTACAGGTAAGATCTCCAGAACTGCACACAGTATTCTAGCTGTGGCCTTACCAGGGCTCTATACAGCGACATCACAACCTCCCTCTTACAGCCGATCATCCTGCTTGCTTATCCTACTTCCTGGCTATACTATCCAATTATCTTGCAGTTTTCAGTAGTCAGTATCTTTAAATCTCTCTTCTCCCATGCTAACACAGTATTGCCCATATGGTACTCAGAGCATGAGTTATTTCTACCCAAATGCATTATTTTACATTTAGAGACAATAAACTCCACTGTTTATCCAGTAAAGCTAAATCATTTTCCATGTTGCAGACATCTTCAGGAATATGCAGCCTATTACTCACCTTTGTATCACTGGTACACATACAAACTTTTCCTACCAAGCCTTCTTCTATGTCACTTAACAACATATTAAAAAGAATAGGACCCAGGAGCCTTGGGGTACACCACTTTATTCGGATTGCACATTTCCATTAACAACAGTGTGATACCTATCCATCAAGCAGCTGGAAATCCACTGAACTATCCAAGGATTGAGTCCTAACTTTAACAATTTTTCTATAAGCTCTTTATGTGGTACAGTGTCAAAGGCTTTGCTAAAGTCCAGTTAGGCAATATCCACAGCCCCACCTTCATCTAACACTTTAGTGACATTGTCAAAGAAAGCAATAAGATTGGTCTGACATGATCGGGCCTTAGTAAAGCCGTGCTGTTTTGGGTCCAACAGGTTGTTTAAACAGCGTTTCCATTAGTTTTCCCACTATAACATTAGTTTATAGTAAATCAGTCAGAGGGGCTAGTAATCACAAATCTTAGTTCCCTTAGAATTCCAGGGTGAATTTTATCTGGACCCATTGTGGGGTTGCACAATATGTGTTTTTAATGCTAAACCATAAGCATTGATGATCACTTGACCCCAGATTTTCTTCTATGCTGACCTCAGTCAACAGATCCCCATTGGTCATAGATCAGAAATTAGTCCAAAAACTTGTGGTGACATCACAGGTTTTAGAAATGCTCCATTAAGTTCCTCTATAACATTCATGCTCTTGCATGTCAATGCACTTGGGACATGTCAGGCATGTTGTTGCTTATTTCATTTATTAACAGGTTATCTAAATCTTCAGATTGTCCAGGGGGCTTATATATTGCATTCTTGACATAAATAGCTACTCCATCTCCCTTCTTTTCTAATCCGTCTTTTCTGTACAATGTGTATCCAGGCATGGCCATCTCCTTGTCATTGTAATCCTTGAACTAAATTCTGTTATTGCAACAAGATTCAGTTTATTTCTGGATCTGATAGCCATTAACTCGCAGAGCTTGTTGGGTAAGCTGTGAGTATTGGTACACATCATGTGGAGGTAGTTGCTATTCCATTCTGATTTGTTTTTCATCTTTTCCACATCTGTGCTACTACTGGCGGGGAGGCCGATTCATTAATAGCGCCAGGTAGCGACAGATGAGCGCCAGTAGCGTGATTTTCACAGCGCAAGCTAGTATTCACTGTGCTTGGCCGGGGTTTGCTTGTTGACAGCGACTCAGTCGGTGTGCGGTAATGTTGAATACGGGGTTAGGGGTCGATGTTTCACAGGTTCTGCATTGTATGGGTGCGCCTGACAGCGAATGGCTAGAGTGAATGGCTTGCTGCAGATTCATTAACAAATCACGCTCAAAAATTTCCCGCGCTGTGAATTCCTTGTTTAAACCCCAGAGCTCTGGCGGCGATGTGTGTAAAGTAGTTTTTAACCCCCAAACAACCATTTTTTTTTAATGTAAAAATAATACAAGTTTTCCTAAACATTTTGTAATATGAATACATTAATATCAGACCTGTAATATCAATTCTGCACATTTTTTTTTTTTTTTTTTTTTTTACCTTAAAAAAAATATCTAACATTGCCGTAGTGGTCACAGAATTTTTGCCGGTAAAAAAAACAAAAAAAAACATAAACTCAATTAATTATGAATATTTAAAGATTGCTCCATTGAAATGCATTGGAGAGCGCCAGGGAGCGACAGGTCATACCTGGCGCTGTGATGGGATTAGTAGCGGCGCTGTTCGTTGCAGTCGGCTACATGATGAATCCCACGCTAGCTGACGCTCTCGCCGGCGCTAGCCTCATTTAGCGTGATAAATGCGTCATTGTGACCGCCGCCGGGCGTACTTGAGTCGGTAGCCGCCGTTAGCTGTCGGTACCTGGCGCTCGTCAGACACTACCTGGCGCTAATAAGGGCCTAGGTTTAATGAAGTGCCAAAAACCAGCTTCATCCTAAGTGGTTGGGGACAGAAATCATCTTTACAATTTAAATCTTTGTCCCCTTCATCTCATTAAATTCTCTATAAAAGATGTTCTCAGTTCCACTCCAAGTCCTTTTGTGCCTTTCTGTGAAGGATGCAAGCTATCCCTTTTGTACAACTTCTTGTTTGACCACCTTCTAAAATCATGATAAATACATCCAAAGCCTTTGTCTTCACACCACTGACGTAACCACACATTGAACTTGACGATGTTGAGTGCTCCTTTTCCTGATTACAAACTGGCAACACTTCAGAAAATGTGATAGAACCTGTTACTTACTTTGCAAACTTCCTTACTAAATTTTTGGAAGTCCCTTTGTATATATATATATATATATATATATATATATATATATATATTGTATATATCTGTGATATATCATTTGTGCCAATATGTAAAACAATGTCTACTCTCTTATATTTTCTTGAAGCCTTGACAATAAAAGAGTACATCTCTTATCCTTATTAACAGTGTCACCTGGGATACATGTCACCTCGTTTAGATCATCTTTATCCTGTCCAAAGTACACCTGAAACCACCTTAAGGTATATCTGTAGCTAATAATTAAAAGAGCATATGCCCACCTTACCTTTATAACAACTGCTCTAGCAATTAACTAACAGCGAAAAATATCTCTGCTGGCCCTGCCTGCTCATCAACCCTCAGTCACACAATTGAAGAAGGTGCCAAAAACAGCTATGCTGAGTGTTCTTATCTCATGGTCGCCGGTCTGAAATTCCCTAAATCCAGCAGGGCAGTTTGCAGCACAGTCCTATCCCATTCAGATATCTTGATCTTTGGCTCCCTCTACAGTCACCTGGGTAGATGGCTTACATATTTTTCTGCACTAAGAGTTTCACAGCTTACTGTAGCTATTCCTGCCAATTTGTCACTATTGGCCTGATTCCTTTACTGCAATAACCTCACTAGCTGCCTCTTAAACTAGCTGTCTTGCTAAGTGTTACCACAGTCCTACCCATCAGAGTTACTGCTCACTAGATGTTAAAAAGGCATATTTGGAGTAGCAAAATTTGTGGGTCTCATTTTTAATATAGAATTAAAATTCATTTTATAATAAAATATATTTTATATTTAAAAATTACTACTGCAAAATCAATTGCTGGGGTTAGGTCCCACCCCAAATTCTGTAAGGACCTATCGTTCCCACCACACCTCAGAGATTTGTTTATAGTTCTATTTATTTCATATTCTTTAAAAATCAGATCATTACAAATTCAGACATTGCATATAAACATTTTTTGGGACATTTGATCATATAATTGATGTAGCAACATACAAATTTTGTTTTGGTAAACTATTAATTATGTACAATAAATAAATACACAATTCATTGCATCAGCGTTTTACATTCTTTGGGCTTACTGATGTGATGATCAGCACAATCAGGGCAAACATGTTTCACCAACATGGCTTCCTCAGTACCCTGTCTCATGGCAATATGAAGCTCAGATTTGAATCTAAAATTATTAGATGATACAATTTTTTGTGGCTGAGTAAACCTCCAGAAGTGCTCAGATGCATGTGCCTTTAAAAAAACTCATATGCTGCAGGCTATTGCTCACGCATTCACATTTAGAAAAGAGTCCTGTAGTTCAGAGCCTTGGAAGCTGGCTCCCTGTGTCCCCGCTTTGGTGCTGGAGTGCTCTGCGCCGTTGTGCTCCGTTCAGGAGCTGCCTCGAGTGTATAGGTAATGCCTTAGATTGGAAAAGGTTTGGTGCGCAGCTGCGTCTATATATTGAACTCTGTTTGTTGTCTCCAGTAGCTAAGTATGGGCGCGTGAGCCACTCCGCCGGCAACCCTCTCGGGAGGGTCGCTTGTTTTTTTAGGAGAGACCACAATGCATGTGGCCTGTCCTGAATGATATAGAATAATTATATTTAAAAATGTATATAAAATGTTTTTTTAGAAAGGAGTTGTGCATATTTTGGGATGTTAAATGTGAAAAATAAAATGGTGAGAAGAAGTAGCAGTTTTACCTACAGCAAGCAATATGATCACTAACGGGATAACAACTGGCATTCTAGAGCTGACCATCTACTCTGGGGCAACAATTCGGTAGTGTCTGAATGACTTAAAGAAGCTGTACCACATAATATTAAATCTTTAAAATGCTAGCTATACCCACCAGCTTTCTTCACTCTATGGAATGAAAACAAACAGTTTTTTTTAGCATGCCATTCCAGTTTGACAGGGGATACTCACTCACCTCTAGCTGCCTGTTGCCTGAGCTAGACTGTGGGAGGCTGTATCAATAAGCACTATAATATGTGGCAAAAACATTTCATGATGTGCCAAAGCATCAACACATCAAACAAAATACAATAGCAATTCAATTATATTCCAGCACAGGCTAGCTCAGGAGACAGATCATTAGAGGTAAACAGCCCTCCCTTTTTAAAATAAAACTGACTGCTGATTTTCTTTTTACCAGTATTTTTTCTTTGTAGAGTATATAGGCAATACCTCATCTTACTATCTAATGTGTTTATGTATATTATTAAAAACATTAATGATAGCTCTCCCTTTATTGTATTTTTGAGTGTTTGGGAATTCTTTACGCCGCCCGCTGACAGCGCAGCCGGCCTCCCCACTCCCACCATGCCGGTAAGTGTTTGCTGTATAGTGGGAGCGGGGAGGCTGGCTGCGCGGTCAGCGGACGGTGGAAGCCGGCTTCCGCCGCTCGCTGACCGCGCAGCCAGCCTCCCCGCTCCCACCATGCCGGCATTTTTAAAAAAAAATTCACGGCTTGGTGGGAGCAGGGAGTCCGGCTGCGCTGTCAGCGGGCGGCTGAAGCCGGCTTCCGCCGCCCGCTGGCAGCGCAGCCGGCCTCCCCGCTCCCACCATGCTGGCATGTAGCAAACACCTACATGATGGCAGAGATGAGCGATTCTTTAAAGTTCGATTCGGACGAACCCAAATTTCTTGGAGAAATTCGGCGAATCGGCCGAATCGAATTTTTAAGAAGTTCGCTCATCTCTATTTTCAATAAAGCAAAACAGAATTCTGAAAGTAACATTAGAATATGCATTGTATGTATGGGGTGGCACTGGTGTATGTTTGGAAATCAGGTTGATATTTTTGCTAATAGCATCCCAAAGAGCTAATGTGTTAGACAATACAGGACATAATATAGTTTTTTTTTTTAACATGACCTTTTTACCTTAGCTATATCCATACAAGAAAATCAATAGAAAACAAATCACATGATTTCTGTTCTATCATTACCCAGCTGGGCTTTTCTCCACCAATAAAAATCTGTGTAAGTTGAGCTAATTGATTGACAACATATTACCTGGGACAACAAAGCCCCCCTTATGTTTTGCCATATATACAATTCTCTTATTTATTCTTCTACTTTTGCCAGCCCAAATGAATATCAACAAGCAAATATAGCAGTCTAGGTAACAAAGCTATTTTAATTACCCTAATGTGCCCCAACCAAGACTCAGACCAGACTAGGAATCCATGAAATAATGAATTTTACTGTGTTTAACGGTGGCAGTACAGCAGCTCCAGGACAGTACATGCACAGAGCCATCTGGAAGTGGGGGGATTCAGCCATGTGCCTAGCAGGCGGCAGGCTGGAGTATACCCAGCAAGATCAGATGTCCCTGACAGACAAGCTTGCATATGTGACCCTCTTTTACAGCTGTGATGGGACTTCTATCTTCTCTACACTGTTGTTACCCATGAAAAAGATTCTGAATCTATGATTAAAACATTACAGTGCAGAAGAATCCATAAAATTGGTCTCCTGTAGCATGACTATGTCAGCCTCAAGAGAACCATAATAACAAAATGCTTTATCTCTTTTAGCAGGTGAGTTAAAACCCCGAATGTTATAAGAAATAACTCTGAGTCTGTTAACCAAACTAGCCATTAATCGCCTTCCCAAAATCTCTCTAAAATGACATACCAAGTTAAGAAAAGGAAAAACCTTTCCCATTTCATGTTTTAAATAGAGTTAGGGATAAAGAGGTGGGTATGCACAGCCTATGAATACAAAAAACGTGTTGGGTGCAGGCCCTGGAAATCTAATGCATAGAAATAGTACAACGAAAAGGCTCTGAAGCGGCCCCTCCAAGAACCAGAAAATTGGCCACACACACTAACTATCAATCAAAGGGTTATATTTATTGAATGCAAAGCACTGCACATGCCTAAAAATCACATACTATAAAAAACAAGTGACATGCACACTAAAATGACAATGACAATACACTGCAACAATGTTGAAGACAAACACATGATCTAAAAACAAGGAGCTGGAAAAGATGGAAAGGGCGGCAAGGGCTGCTATAATAATTTAATTTGATTTGATAGTTGCTATAATCTGTGTGAAAAACATGCACTAAAGTGCCAATGCTCACGATTGGCTATGCTGGCAACCACTCAGCTGAGTAAATAAGAATGACAATATACCATTGGGTGGTAGCAGTTAGCAGCGCACTGAGAACCAATAGTGCAAGTGATGAGAAAGTGCAAAGTGCAAAAAATGTGTGAATGACAACAAGATGCCAAAAGATAAAGCAACCAAAGATGGCAACAAAGCCAATTAAAACAAGAAGAATGTGGCTGTTAAGAAAAAAGTGCTAATATCAGTGCTTGTAGACAATAAGTGTGAGCCCAAATAACAGGCATAAGGCAAGACAGAAAGTGCAGAGTGCAGTAAACAAAGCGCATGCGGCCGCCCACAACCAATAGCAATAATAAAAAGTATACAGTGATTAAAAGATCAATACATCACCGATTGCAATGACTCATGTCCCAGCCGGCTCCCCAAGCTCCAACAGCTCCGACGCATTGCGTAGTGTTTACGCTACTTCGCCAGTCGCTGCTGACCGCTACCACCCAATGGTATATTGTCATTCTTATTTACTCAGCTGAGTGGCTGCCAGCATAGCCAATTGTGAGCATTGGCACTTTAGTGCATGTTTTCCACACAGATTATAGCAACTATCAAATCAAATTAAATTATTATAGCAGCCCTTGCCGCCCTTTCCATCTTTTACAGCTCCTTGTTTTTAGATCATGTGTTTGTCTTCAACATTGTTGTAGTGTATTGTCATTATCATTTTAGTGTGCATGTCACTTGCTTTTTATAGTATCTATTTTTTAGGCATGTGCAGTGCTTTGCATTCAATAAATATAACCCTTTGATTGATAGTTAGTGTGTGCGGCCAATTTTCTGGTTCTTGGAGGGGCAACTTCAGAACCTTTTCGTTAAATAGAGTTAAAGCAGAAAGAAACCCATTTCTTGGTCCACCGATAATTCTCCCCCACTTCGAGCAGGGGGGGCACTGCTGTTGGCTCAACGGTTGGCTTTTCCACTGATGGAGCCCTGCCCTGTGTCGCTTTTGATCGAGCCAGCGTAGGATGCTCTGGGGAAGGCGGGTGGCCAGGCCTAGAATCTTTCACATTCTAGGGCATGGCCATGTGGGTTTTAACCCGCTTTAATTGGTAAACAAGGCTCAGATTTCCCTAGTAATAAGTAAAAAGAAGAAAAATAGAAAGAAAATAAAAAAAAAAAAACAGACATACAAAAAACTCAAGAAACCAAATCCAGATCAAGAAACATTTTGACACAAAATGAAACAACAAAGATTTTTATCAGAACCCCAAAATTACCCAATACAGGTATTGCAAATGCCTAAGTGTTCCAGGAAGGAATCAAGTCACAATATCCCCCTCCCCAGAAAAAAGGGGTTTAACCTGTGAATCAAGCCTTCCCCCGGGCGAATGTCCACCCCACAGGCATATCTTAAAAAAGATTGACCCTTAAGACAAATAAAGCCTATTTATTCAGTGAAGTTTTTCCTTAAATATAACACTTTCATTTCTAAAGTACTTAACGATAAACTACTGTATAAGGCTCCACACCTCTCCGTTGTGTTAGGAGCAAGTTAGGAGCACCCTGACGAAGTGGTTGCTATTGGAAACCACGCAACGCGTCGGTGTTGCCAGGCCGTGTGGTGGTCGGATAGGAGCTCCTGAGACTCTGGTGATATTTTGATTATTCATTGTATGCTTCATTTCCTGCCCCTGTTGATGCTCATATATGTAATTATTTTTCATCACAAATACTGTTTGATAGATGTGTGTCTTATTATTAATTGGTTTTGATACATGAATTTGATTGCTTAGCACTCAGCACTTTATTGGGTGGGGGGTACATTACATGTGCACATATTTTGTAATTTGTATTTTGTAATTATTGTGTTTTGGCACCTTGTAATTTAGCGTGGATGTAAGTCTCCCACGTGTTCACATTGTCGTTTGTGTATATATTTATTTTTACACTGTAGTTAGTTGGCAGTATTACACACTCTGCCCTCATTATCTATAGCCATCAGGGACGGGGTATTTCTATATATTGGTCTGGCACCATATACTGTTGCGAGCATGAGTGTTCCACTTATGCTTTAATTATATAAGTATATATATACACATGTTGGAGTAGAGCCCGGTTATTGTTCTGACCTTTTCCGACGGTCTTTTTTCTTTTAACTATATGTATTTTAACGTCTGTTATTTGTACGTGTATGGACTAGCTTTAATCATTCACAAGTGTTTATAATCACTTAATATTTTTACTAATAATAAAATTGATTTTGATAGCATTCTTTTGGGTGTGCAGCCGTTTATATTGCCTCACAGGGACCTTTCTGGTGGTTCCATTTAATCAGTGCAATAGACTACCCTTCGTGTTTGTAGGTTGGGGGCAATTGGTTTCAGCACCCCACACAGATATTGTGGTGCGGAGTGTTTTGTTGTGTGTTTCTCAGGAGCAAGTGTTTTGTCAATATGCCACAGGGACAGAGCAGAGGTGTGAACAGAGCACAAATCAACCAAAAAAAATCAAAACTATATAAACATATAAATCTGTAGCCCTCAAATACTGGTTTCATAAGTACTTATATTAACCTTAACAATACCAGTACAAGTATTCATGAATATAACTTAGTTTACTATGAGTATTTATTCTCTTCTCCTCATAATCCTTCTATTAGGATCAAAGCTTTAAAGGACATAAGCCTAGATGATGCTGAAACTAAATTTCGTAACGAAGGTGAGAGAATCTTCTTCAACTCAGGTATTCACTCTGGAACTAATAGGATATCTCCTACATTTACTCTTCTACGAAGGAGAAAGAGGTTGAAGTTTATCCTCAGTTCTAGAAGGTTCCCCCCAGGCTATATGATATTATGCAGAGCCGGATTAAGTGTGGTGGAGGCCCCTGGGCACAAAATCTGGTGGAGGCCCCAGATACAGTATTTTTGTCCTATAAAATAATAGTCCAGCCAAATAACTTGTTTGGTTGTCTGACACCTGCCCACATTCTGTAACATCAGATCGAGACCCTTGTGCAGATGTGTTCTGCTCGGGAACTCTTGCTTTGCCATTCTAGGTGGGGGGTAGTGTAGTCGCCCAGCTTGTCCAGCAGAAAAAAAAGTCCCCTGCATTGATCTGCCAGCGGCTGTGCTTGGTTCCATTAGGGACATCCCCTGTAGCGTGTATGTATGTACAGTGACTTACCTTACCCCCTGGGTTCCATTTAGGGCATCCCCTGTAGTGTGCATATATGCACTTTAACTTACTTTCTCAAAGTTCGCCTCCTCTTTCCCTCAACATTACCCACCCCCTGCTTGAGCTGCTACACTCTGCCTGAGGGATGTAGCTTTAAGAATGAACACCACACTGCATATAAATGTTTAAACATTTAGTGTTATTAATAAAATATTTTGCTTCATTTCAGGGGCTTTTTTTTTTGCTTAAAAGCAATAACTTTTTTTTAATATACTATATTTTTTAATAAACTATAAAAATATTTAAAATCTGTAAATAGACATTTTTGGGGTGGACCAACATGACACCTGTAAAGACAAAAGAAATGCATGTTAACATCTGTTTGTACACGTGTGCCTGTTGATGCCCCCCAAATGCTCACTACTTACCACAACAATGTACTTTGCCCTTTTAGGGGGCCCCATTGTGACATATTCACCCTCGGACAATTCTGTAGGGAAAGAGAAGCCCAATACACCAGCACTTAGCACACCTGTCATTTTTTAATCCCCTTACACAAACCTATGTGTTTGTTTTTTTTGGCCTACCTGACAGCTGCTGGACTGTGGGTGACTCCAAGCGTAACACCTCCTCCTCTTCAGCATGTTCCAGGCTGTTGGTGGGGATCCTAAAGAGGAGGATGAGGATTTTGGCAGTGATCTGGGCCATGGTCTTACACACACCAATCTCATTTGCTGCACTGATCACACTCCTCCCCCCTGGGTGGCATTTATGGGCAGCCGGAACTCCCCAGCTACAAGAGAAAATGAACACTTACAAAGTTTGACCTGATAGAGCACCTTCTCTCTTGCCCATCCACTTACTGTTTCTGGCTGTAGAACTGGTGCACCACTTTCATCATTTGAGGTCCGACTAGTAGACTGATACTCACCTTTTCATTTTCTAATTAGCTAAAATACCACCTAGGTGGTATGTAGGGACTGTCCATCACCCAAAACATATAATAAAAATACACAATTATTTAAAATGCATAAAGAGCTCAGAATACATGTATGTCTGTATATGTCTGAATCATTGTTCATTTTAGTATTTTCTGTATGGAGCACAAACCAATACCCAGCCTTGACATATACTACCTAATAGGATCTTGAATACCACCAAACCTTGTGACACAAACATTTTGTTAAAGGTACCGGTAAATCCTTAGTAAATTAAGTGTTATGTGAGTTGGAGGAAACCAATAGCAGGCTTGAAATTGAAACAGCTTAAACATAAATTTCACATATTTAGTATGACAGCAAACACATTCTATAACATAAAATTAAAGGCTAGTTCCAATCGCTTTCATTCTAACAAAGATCACTGAAAATAAAAATGTTTTATGTTTTGTGTAAAACTCCGGAAATGTTGAATAAAGGTTATTGTTCTTTGCTCAAGTTGTTGTAATATGTCTTCTGCTTATATGTACTGAGCCGATATCTTAAACACGAATGGTGACAGGTGCCTAATTAGATACATTTAAAAAGAGTGAAATATTTATTCAGAGTAACAAAATATTGTCCAAGAGATTTCCTCTGAGTAGAATTAGCACAAAAATCCCTACACCATAAACAAATGACTCTGGGCCTTGCTGATAAAAGTAAGCAAATTGTATTTGTGTTGTGTCAAGGCAAATGATGAATGTGGAGACTGATTAATCAACTAGCTGATTTATACAGAGGCCTGATAGTTGTGCAACTTACTTCACTAAGCAAGTACAGCTGTTTTATGTTTTTCACAGCTCCCAATATATGACATATATTATTAAAAACAGAAAAAACTTTAAAACAAAATAACTATAATAAACCTATTATATAAACTGGAGAGCTTGTTTTAGTTGCAGACTGTAATGGAAAATTTGTTTTCTAGTATGTGATCCTGTTTAAAAGATTTTATTTATGCTTACTTTGTACCGGTGAAAAAAAAAACAGGACATTCATTTTGCTGAAAATACATACTGTAGGCACCACTACAAGGGTAGATTTACATTTTCACATTCCTTACACATTTTTACATAGTATTAGTTTAGGTTATTTAGATACAATTATTGGAATTACAACACAGATGGTTATCCCAATGATTTTGAACTTTTCTGGAGAGGGGGTGGGAGGTTTTCTCACATGTAAAATAAAAATAGTTTTCATCTTTTTAAAAATCAAAATCCAGACCACATGTGATAAAGGCGTTTTACAGCTGAGGTGAAAATGACAGTATGTTTAATGAAAAAGGAAAAGAGTGGCTTTCCTAGAACAGAAAGTATTTGCACAGTACCCAGTCCAAGGACAGATAGCATTACTCATTTACCCTTGCAGTAGGCAGAGCTATGCAAATCATCTGTTTACATCACTGTGCCATCCAAGACCCTTAGAAACGCTAAGGGTGCAATGCCAAGGATTAGCTATAAATCCAACTAGTTGACACATGTTTAAAGCTTTAGGCTCTCATCAGCACTAGGGCAGATGCCTCTTGCTGTATGGGGGGGTGAGACTTGGTGAGTACAAAAACATAGTCGCAAGCCAGTATGTGGAGAGACCCATGTTAGGCTTAATATAGGGGGCTAAAGAGACCAAACAACCCTCTACTTAGGTAAAGGAAAAGAGTGGCTTTCCTAGAACGGAAAGTATTTGCACAGTACCCAGTCCAAGGACAGATAGTATTACCCATCTACCCTTGCAGTAGGCGGAGCTATGCAAATCATCTCTTTACGTCTCTGTGCCATCCAAGGCCTTTAGAAACTCTAAGCTATGTTTAATGAGCTCACTATTTTTTTGAGAAGTCTAAACACAATAAACATTAGCCTCTCTAAATGGTTTTGGATTCCAATAAGCTGCTGTGACTCCTGAAAAAAATATTGACCCAATTAAAAATAATTTGCACCTCACCTGAAGAACTTCCCCATCACATATGCAGTGGATTTTAGTTTTTAAATAGATTTCTTTTTATTTTAATAAGTGCTGAGTGAGAAAAACTGTCTCTTAAGCCTTTCCAAAAAAATCCAAAATCATTTGGACATCCACATAGACTTGACGATTCTTAGCAGTGGCGAAATAAGATGTGACCAGGCCTGGTGTGAATATTAAATGTGCTCCCATCATGACTCATACAGTGTTTTTTCCTATAATTTTAACTTTTTAGATACCACTAGACAATTAAAGACAAACAGCAGACACTAATAGTGCATATTTCTTCTGTAAATTATGCCATTGGAGGACAAATCTGAAAATAGGGCAGATAAGACACAATGGTGGAGCCTCCGAGTCTGTGGGCTCCGGTGCAGTTGCTACTCCTGCACCTCCTATAGTTACACCTCTGATTCTGAAGGAAAAAAGCCGAATGAGGAAAATATCTCAAGAGGGAAAAGAAGATGCAGAAAAGAGACAGGGAGGCAAAAGGAGGAGAGGTACATATTAGATGTTGTTCCTATATATCTTCTCACACATCCTTCTTCCGCTGATCAGTTAAGATGAGGAGAAAGATTGAAGAGATTTAAATTGGCTATGAGAAGACTACACTTTTTCTAAATCTACAATTAAATGAACCTGAATAAAAACTGAAGGGAACATGCACCAGACTCTGCAATGCTTATCTGCTACCGCATCATACTGTTTCCCTACACTCTCAAAATCCTAGCAACACAGCAGCCCCCTGCTCCTGGCTCCCCTCTCTCTGCTCTCATCCTCATCCTCTCTGTTCATGAACTTCTCTCACTGTTAAAATCAGTCACCCCCTCTATCCACAAGCACACACTACACCATGCCACCTTAAAACCCACAACCATCCCTTCTCTATCTCTTTATTCTTATTTGCTGCTGTTGACATCTCATCTAACTGAGGGCCATCCTCCTCATCTCTCTGCTCCTGCATGCTATCCTTTTCATCAAAGCCAAAGATTTGCAACTGTGTTAAACCTGCTAACACACCCTTTATACCTTTATGGGATTCACAGAAACCTGGCTTATTCCATCAGACACAGCCTCACCCACTGCCCTCTCACATGGCGTACTACAATGCAGCCACACCCCAGACCCATTAACAAACAGGGTGGTGCTGTTGGCATCCTTCTATGTGAACACTGCACCATTAACCTAATATTTGCCCTAATATTGTGACCTTTGATATTCCCCTAATAGACCTGAATGCTATCATCAGTTACCCTCCTAGAACTACTACCCTCTTCCTCCACCACTTTTCTATGTGGCTCATTCATTCTATATTGCATGACTGTCAACGCTAACAACCCTGCTGCCACCAGTTTACTTTCAGTAAGGGCCACCATCCCTACTCACAAAACTAGCCATAAAATTGACTTTGTCTTCACTAACCTTTGCTCTGTATCTAATCTCTCCTCCTCCCTGTGCCACCTATCTGGCCTTAATCTAATAACATTTACCCCCACTCACTTTCTTGCCACCCCCCTCTCCTACACACAAAATTTAGAATTATATGCAGTGACATAAGAAACCTAGCTCTTTAGTCTCTGTCTTTTTCACTTTAGTTTTTTTCAGACCTTAACTTCATTAACTTACACTGACATTGCAGCCTCCCACTACCATAATACAATTGGCTAAGATCAATATTCTGCCGCGTCCTCACTAAAACCTACCCCATCAAGCCAAAAAACAGCAAGTCTGGCTAAATACAAGCATGGCCAGACTGAAATAGAACTCTCAAGCTGCTGAATGGCAATGGAGGAAAACCAAAGCCAGAGAATTGACAACATTCAATTTGGCTTTGCCCCCCACAATTCCTCATTCCTCTTAACACCACCTCCACCTTCCTCTCTAACTTACTTCCTCTGTAACTAAACTAGGACTGTCCGCTCTTATTTCTAGGGCTACTTGCTTCCTTGATCCCCCCATTAAATCCCCCATTATTCCTCAACTGTCAGCATCCCCCACTCAATCCTTAACCTCTCTATTCCTACTTTACCTCTCCTTTGTCACCTCTCTAACCCGCTCTTGACCCATCTGCCTTCTCACTACTCCCCTTCTACTCCAAAGGTCTTAAACAACATGTCCACTCAGAATTGGAACACTGTTTATCTAACAACAACTTACTTGCTCCACTACAATCTGCTAATGCTAATGCTAAAACCAAAAGGTTCCTACTCCTTTCTCATCCTTATTGACCTAGGCCCAGCATTTGACATTGTTGCCATTCCCAGCTTCTCGATATTCAGCCAATATTCAGTCCTCTCTTGGGGTGCAAGGCCTTGTACTTTGTTGCCTCACCTATCTCTCCAACAGATCTTTCAGGGTGTCCTACATTAATGCTATTTCTTCTTTTCCATTCTCTGTCTGCCAGTGTGTCACAAAATTTAGTCCTAGGCCACATACTTTTCTCAGTCCGCAGCTGGTATATAGTCTTGGGGAACTTAAAACTTCACTAGGCATTTATGCAAAAGACATTCTCTGGTTCCAATTTCTCCTCCCTCCTATCTCACCTCCATAACTGTCTTACAGTTATATCTTCTAATCCCTTCAAAATAAACGTGGACAACATCTAACTACTCTTATCTCTAACACCTCTACAACAACTGCAACTCCCCAACCTGCCATCTCCAACTTCAAAACATCTTACGCATCTGTCCCTTTCTCTTGTCTGGCCACACTAAAATGCTTGTGCATGCCCTGGTCATACCCTGACTGGATTAATATCCTTCTTTGTGTTTTACCAACTAATGATTGACAACCCTCTAATCTGTTCTGAATCCTGTTACTCATCTCATCTGTATTTCCTCTTGTTCATTCAGTTCTGCTCCCCTCTTTAAAAATAAAGTTAAAAAAAAGCCACTGTCTCTTTCAATGCTAAAATAAATGCTGTTAGATAATAATTTTATATTTTGCATTATATACAATTTTTAATGTCAAAATTAATTTAATTTGTAAAAAATCATGCCATCTCTTTTTAACAAATTCACCTGTGCTAAGCTGGCTGTCTCCAAGCAAAAAATCCCACAAAACTGAAAAAAAATTAAAAATTCATCACCCAAAAATGGCTTAGATGTATCTCATGATAATGAAAAAGGTAAAAAAATGGGAATTTTTACGGGAAAAAATGCTGAGAAAGGGGCTCTGAATTAATGTTGATATTGACATAGAAAGACTAGCCATAAGGAGCAGAATGTACACATTAAAATCCCCTTTGACTCTCCTATACCCAAACCCCAGCTAACAAACATCTGTCCTAACACAATTCATCTGTCCTGTGCTGCTGTTTTGTGCTAGTCCAGGGATTAGCAAGTCCCCCCCACTGCAGCCAATGCATCCCGTGATATTGGGGGCCAATACATGGGGTTAGTTTGATGGCAGATTGGGATCATGACCAGCTATCAGTCAAAGAGCGCCACACTCTCCAATACCTTCCCAGTCCATGATCTGTATCTTCAATGCTATAGCCTAAGCTCAGGGAAGCGCATTGGGGTGGGGTACAGCAGCTCATGGGCTTAACCTTGGCCTTAGTCTACCCCAGAGAATTGTTGCCAAATACAAAAGTGTACTGTTAATAGTTCACTTGGTGGAAAACAACTATTTGCTCCAGCCCATGCATACAATAAGATTGGGGGTACCACATATCATGCGAGAAATACATCAAATAATAGAGTGATATCTATGAATGCCATTATACTGTATATCAAAATCTTTGTCTACAGTGTTTTGTTACCTAATAATTAATGAATGTTGCAGTACTGAAGACAGTAAAAATACATTTGGGCATCATAAGATACCTTCTCTTATTCACAGAGGTTTTCTTAACATATAAATGCATTTATTTCTATCACACATACATCTATCTAAATAATAATTTGTATATAGTTTTGGCTAAGGAGCATGCAGGTTTAGGATTGCTTCTTACTAATCTTTTGACATTACCAGCAGTGAGCATAGGCTTAGGCATGGAACCCTTATAGCAGTTTCTACTGTTATATGGATAGTAACAGGCATGCTGCACTTTATATAACTTGTATACTATTGACTGTAAAAAACAAAGACATAGATCATAGACAGAATCTAAAGTAAGGCAGAGAACAAGGACACAGGACACAGTGCAAGGCCATACGCTAGGCAAGTCAAGGTTTTGAGTCTACTGTAGGTCTAAGCTCACAAAGAGTAGAATATAGAGAATGCATGAGAATAAATAAACAGTTTATTCAGAATTAAGTGTACACTCAAAGCTTTGCCCTTGGTGGGTGATGCTGGTGTGCAAACTATATACATGTTAATACAACCTTGCACTTACAGCAATAGACCAGCATACATTCACCACACCAGAACATTATCATTGACAACATCATGTCATACTTTGCATTCATAGGTATTACTTTGTGTTGACTTATTTTCTGGCATTATTGTGATGCCCAACAACACCTATTGAAAAGTCTTGTTCATCTCCTTCCCTATCTCTTTTCAATCCTCAAGGATGGAGGTGTTATAAAAATAGCCAATGATTTGTAACTAAAGCATCACTCTTGCTTGTAAATCTCTTTTCTGTAGTAAAAAAGCATCAAAACAGAATATCACTCTGAAAAGACAGAAGAAGAAAACTCAGCTTAAATCTAATACTCAGAACACTGAAGTCTCCAAATCATAAGAGATTTCCTAAATATTTTTCAAACTTGCATACAAAGAGGTATATATGTTTTCCCTTGAAAACCATGCTGTAGCTATATTTATACAGTATCTGCCATTCATGAATGCTTTCTGGGGCCTTACATTAGTATTTCCACCTAAGGGTCCATTCATGGTTTGTGCGCAAAAACGCTCAGATGGAGTGTGTTTCCACATGCGCTTAAGAGCATGGTTCATGACTGTGTGCGCTTGCCAGTTGCGAATCTAACCAAATGGTATCAATTTGCACCACGCGCATTTGGCTGGCTAAGCGCTTAACTGCTCCGATGGTCATGTTTCTTCCCTTTCCTTCTCTATTTCTCCATAGCAACTATAATTTTTTTTTTTTGTTAAACTTTGGGGTCCAATATCCACATTTTTGTTGTTTTGAAATGAAATAAACCTGTTATTCATTGGAATCTGCAGTTTCCTCCACCTATTTGCTGTAGGAAATTAACTTTTTCAAATTTCCACATTTGCGCAAACTTTTCTACCATTTTCTACCCTAATATACCATTAGTCAGCTGCAGACAGTTTGGTGTGCCAAAATTGTGCTAGCAGAGAATTTCAGGCACAAATTGGTGCATTGGTGAATGCTAATGTGCAGATTGGCGCAAAAACAAATGTGCATCCCATTTTGATGACCATGAATCAGGCAGAGGTCCACTCCAAAAAATGTCCCCAAATTGTTTGCGCACAACTATTAATTAACCATGTAGTGAATGATCTGTGCTAGTTCAAAGATTGGAGCTAGAGATGAGCGAACTTTTGAAAAATTCAATTCGAATGAGTCGCTGAATTTTCAGACAAAAATCGTTTCGATCCGAATTTATTTGCAACGAATCGCTATTAAAAACGGTTATTTCTGAGCCTCCTAGAGCCTCAATACGGTTGTAAAACATTCTGCCTTGCCGTAACACGCATAGGATGCGTGCTGGGTTAGTAAAATAATACTGTAAATAATTATCACATGCAGATCAGAGGCATCGCTAATAGAATCGCAGAGCGGCACAATTGCAGAGAGTTAAAGTGGCATCACTATGAGGGGCCCCTATAATGCATGAAAAACACACTCTGGAGCTGGCTGCAGCAGGAGCCCAAAAATTAGCTGAATCACACCCGGGAGTTGCAAGCAGCAGCAGCAGCAGGAGCACAAACATTGCTTTAAAGAGACACTGGAGTTGGCTGCAGGAGCCCAAAAATTGGATGAATCACACCCTGGAGTTTCAAGCAGCAGCAGGAGCCCAAACATTTCTTTAAAGAGACACTGCAGTTGGCTGCAGGAGCCCAAAAATTGGATGAATCACACCCTGGAGTTGCAAGCAGCAGCAGGAGCCCAACAATTGACTGACACACCCTGGAGTTGGCAGCAGCCACAGCAGGAGCCCAACAATTGACTGACACACCCTGGAGTTGGCAGTAGCAGCAGCAGGAGCCCAAACATAGCTTGAAAGAGACACTGGAGTTGGCTACAAAAGCCCAAAAATAAGCTGAATTACACCCTGGAGTTGCAAGCAGCAGCAGCAGAAGCAGCAGCTGCAGGAGCCCAAACATTGCTTTAAAGAGATACTGGAGTTGGCTGCAGGAGCACAAAAATTGGATGAATGACACCCTGGAGTTGCAAGCAGCAGCAGCAGGAGCCCAAACATGGCTTGAAAGAGACACTGGAGTTGGCAGCAGCAGTCAAAAAATTAGCTGAATTACACCCTGGAGTTGCAAGCAGCAGCAGCAGCAGCCCAGACATAGCTTAAAGGACACACTGGAGTTGGCAGCAGGAGCCAAAAAATTGGCTGAATGACACCCTGGAGTTGCAAGCAGCAGCAGCAGCAGGAGCCCAAACATAGCTTGAAAGAGACACTGGAGTTGGCAGCAGCAGCCCAAAAATTGGATGAATCACACCCTGGAGTTGCAAGTTGCAGCAGGAGCCCAAACATTGCTTTAAAGAGACACTGGAGTTGGCTGCAGGAGCCCAAAAATTGGATGAATCACACCCTGGAGTTGCAAGCAGCAGCAGCAGGAGCCCAAACATTGCTTTAAAGAGACACTGGAGTTGGCTGCAGGAGCACAAAAATCGGATGAATCACAACCTGGAGTTGCAAGCAGCGGCAGGAGACCAAACATTGCTTTAAAGAGACACTGATGTTGGCTGCAGGAGCACAAACATTGGATGAATCACACCCTGGAGTTGCAAGCAGCAGCAGCAGGAGCCCAGACATTGCTTTAAAGAGACACTGTAGTTGGCTACAGGAGCCCAAAAATTGGATGAATCACACCCTGGAGTTGCAAGCAGCAGCAGCAGCTGCAGGAGCCCAAACATTGCTTGAAAGAGACACTGGAGTTGGCAGCAGCCACAGCAGGAGCCCAACAATTGACTGACACACCCTGGAGTTGGCAGCAGGAGCCCAAAAATTAGCCGAATTACACCCTGGAGTTGCAAGCAGCAGCAGGAGCCCAAACATAGCTTAAAAGACACACTGGAGTTGGCAGCAGGAGCCCAAAAATTGGCCGAATGACACCCTGGAGTTGCAAGCAGCAGCAGGAGCCCAAACATTGCTTGAAAGAGACACTGGAGTTGGCAGCAACAGCCCAAAAATTAGTTGAATTACACCCTGGAGTTGCAAGCAGCACCAGCAGCCCAAACATAGCTTAAAAAACACACTGGAGGTGGCAGCAGGAGCCAAAAAAATTGGCTGAATGACACCCTGGGGTCACAAGCAGCAGCAGCAGGAGCCCAAACATTGCTTTAAAGAGACACTGGAGTTGGCTGCAGGAGCACAAAAATTGGATGAATCACACCCTGGAGTTGGCAGCAGCAGCCCAAAAATTAGCTGAATTACACCCTGGAGTTGCAAGCAGCAGCAGCCCAAACATAGCTTAAAAGACACACTGGAGTTTGCAGCCGGAGCCCAAAAATTGGCTGAATGACACCCTGGAGTTGCAAGCAGCAGCAGCAGCAGCAGCAGGAACCCAAACATAGCTTGAAAGAGACACTGGAATTGGCAGCAGGAGCCCAAAAATTAGCTGAATTACACCTTGGAGATACAAGCAGCAGCCCAAACATAGCTTAAAAGACACACTGGAGTTGGCAGAAGGAGCCCAAAAATTGGCTGAATGACACCCTGGAGTTGCAAGCAGCAGTAGCAGCAGGAGCTCAAAGATAGCTTGAAAGAGACACTGGAGTTGGCAGCAGGAGCCCAAAAATTAGCTGAATTACACCCTGGAGCTCCAAGCAGCAGCAGCAGCCCAAACATAGCTTGAAAGACACTGGAGGTGGCAGCAGGAGCCCAAAAATTGGCTGAATGACACCCTGAAGTTGCAAGTAGCAGCAGGAGCCCAAACATTGCTTTAAAGAGACATTGGAGTTTGCTGCAGGTGCATAAAAATTGGATGAATCACACCCTGGAGTTGCAAGCAGCAGCAGGAGCCCAAACATTGCTTTAAAGAGATACTGGAGTTGGCTGCAGGAGCCCAAAAATTTAATGAATCACACCCTGGAGTTGCAAGCAGCAGCAGCAGGAGCCCAAACATTGCTTGAAAGAGACACTGGAGTTGGCAGCAGGAGCCCAAAAATTAGCTGAATTACACCCTGGAGTGGCAAGCAGCAGCAGCAGCCCAGACATAGCTTAAAAGACACACTGGAGTTGGCAGCAGGAGCCCAAAAATTGGCTGAATAACACCCTGGAGTTGCAAGCAGCAGAGGGAGCCCAAAATTTGCTTTAAAGAAACACTGGAGTTGGCAGCAGCAGCCCAAACATTAGCTGAATTGCACCCTGGAGTTGCAAGCAGCAGCAGCAGCTGCAGCAGTCCAAACATTGCTTTAAAGAGACACTGGAGTTGGCTGCATGAGCCCAAAAATTGGATGAATCACACCCTGGAGTTGCAAGCAGCAGCAGCAGCAGCAGGAGCCCAAACATTGCTTTAAAGAGACACTGGAGTTGGCTGCAGGAGCAAAAACATTGGATGAATCACACCCTGGAGTTGCAAGCAGCAGCAGCAGGAGCCCAAACATTGCTTTAAAGAGACACTGGAGTTGGCTGCAGGAGCCCAAAAATTGGCTGAATCACACCCTGGAGTTGCAAGCAGCAGCAGGAGCCCAAACATTGCTTTAAAGAGACAATGGAGTTGGCTGCAGGAGCCCAAAAATGGGATGAATCACACCCTGAAGTTGCAAGTAGCAGCAGGAGCCCAAACATTGCTTTAAAGAGACATTGGAGATTGCTGCAGGTGCATAAAAATTGGATGAATCACACCCTGGAGTTGCAAGCAGCAGCAGGAGCCCAAACATTGCTTTAAAGAGACACTGGAGTTGGCTGCAGGAGCCCAAAAATTTAATGAATCACACCCTGGAGTTGCAAGCAGCAGCAGCAGGAGCCCAAACATTGCTTGAAAGAGACACTGGAGTTGGCAGCAGGAGCACAAAAATAGGATGAATCACACCCTGGAGTTGCAAGCAGCAGCAGCAGGAGCCCAAACATTGCTTTAAAGAGACACTGGAGTTGGCTGCAGGAGCACAAAAATTGGATGAATCACACCCTGGAGTTGCAAACAGCAGCAGGAGCCCAAACATTGCTTGAAAGAGACTCTGGAGTTGGCTGCAGGAGCCCAAAAATTGGATGAATCACACCCTGGAGTTGCAAGCAGCAACAGCAGCAGGAGCCCAAACATTGCTTTAAAGAGACACTGGAGTTGGCAGCAGGAGCCCAAAAATTGGATGAATCACACCCTGGATTTGCAAGCAGCAGCCGGAGCCCAAACATTGCTTTAAAGAGACACTGGAGTTGGCAGCAGGAGCCCAAAAATTAGATGAATCACACACTGGAGTTGCAAGCAGCAGAAGGAGCCCAAACATTGTTTCAAAGAGACACTGGAGTTGGCAGCAGCTGCAGCACGAGCCCAAAAATTGACTGACACACCCTGGAGTTGGCAGCAGCAGGAACCCAAAAATTGGCTGGAAGGCACCCTGAAGTTGGCAACAGCAGGAGCACAAACATTAGCTGGAAGTCACACCTTGGAGTTGGCAGCAGCATAAGCAGGAGCCCAAACATTGCTTGAAAGACACCCTGGAGTTGGCAGCAGCAGCAGCAGCAGGAGGCCAAAAATTGGCTTAAAGGCACACCCTGAAGTTGGCATCAGCAGGAGCCCAAACATTGCTTTAAAGAGACACTGCAGTTGGCAGCAGGAGCCCAAAAATTGGATGAATCACACCCTGGAGTTGCCAGCAGCAGCAGGAGCCCAAACATTGATTTAAAGAGACATTGGAGTTGGCAGCAGCCGCAGCAGGAGCCCAAAAATTGACTGACATACCCTGGAGTTGGCAGCAGCAGGAACCCAGAAATTGGCTGGAAGGCACCCTGAAGTTGGCAGCAGCAGGAGCACAAATACTAGCTGGAAGGCACACCCTGGAGTTGGCAGCAGCATAAGCAGAAGCCCAAACATTGCTTGAAAGACACCCTGGAGTTGGCAGCAGCAGGAGGCCAAAAATTGGCTGCAAGGCACACCCTAAAGTTGGCATCAGCAGGAGCCCAAAAATTGGCTGGAAGGCACACCCTGAAGTTGGCATCAGCAGGAGCCCAAAAATTGGTCTAAAGACATAAATATGTTTTGCACCATTTGGAAAGTGGAAAACGTGGCACCATGCTGAATCTAGTTGCATGCATCAGCCATTGGTGGGTGGAAATCCTGGCTGATCCATCCATCCCTCCTGGCTGATTTATTTTGACAAAGGTGAGTCTCTCCACATTTTTAGTTGACAGACAAATTCTCCTCGCCGTAACTATGGCCCCCGCCGCACTAAACACCCGCTCAGATGGCACGCTACTTGCCCGGGCAGGACAGCTTTTCCAGGGCAAACTCTGCTAGTTGCGGCCACAAGCCAAGTTTGGCTGCCCAGAAGTCCAGCAGATCCTCAAGGTGTGTTGGCATGGTCATGCCAAGGTATAACATGACCTGCTGGTTGAGGTCCTGCTCCAGGTCTTCCTGCTGCTCATGAGTAGCCTCACTATGCGGGTGTAGAAAGCTACTAATTAGCAACTGAAGACTGAGGCTGCTGCTGATGGAGCTGCTGCTGCTGCCAACCCCCCCAGCAGGCATGGCAGTGGAAGGTGAATGCAGAGGTCCCCCCGAGTCAGACCTGTGAGAGTATGGACCATGGCGCAGATAGGCATCGGCCAACTGACTACGTAGAATGTCTTTGTAGCAGTTTGTCCTCCCTCTCGGTGGGTTTAAAAAATGCCCCCATTTTGTGCCGGAAGCGAAGGTCCAATAAGGTGGACAGCCAGAAGTCATCCCGCTGGCAAATGGAAACAATTCTGTGGTCACTATGCAAGCATGCTTCCTGCGCAAGTGACTCGGAGGGAATACCTGTCTCCATCTCCACTGCATACTGCCACAGTGTGTCCGGGTCCTCTGTCTCGCCTGCCTCAAAACCCTCTAGCTCCTCTGGCTGCTCCTGCTCCTCCTTTCCTGTCCGCTGACTAGATAAACCAGCGATTTCGCCAAGCCTAAACTGTGCTTCACTGGGCCACTCCTCCTCCTCTTCCTCCTCCTCTTCCAGTTCATCTCCAACATGTGGCCGTAAGATGTAGACGCCATGTTTCCAGTGCCCTGATCAGCCATAGTTTCCAACATGTGCTGTAGTACATGAAGCAGTGGAATCACGTCGTTCATCCCGTAATCCTGCCGACTGAAAAATAAAGTGGCTTCCTCAAAGGGCCTGAGCAAACGGTGTCACGTACGAGCTGCCACTGGATGACATTGAAGTTACACAGGGGAGTCCCCCTATCCGCTTGGATCATCCAGAAATCCGTGATGGCTTTTCTCTGTTCATATAATCGGTCCAACATGTGAAGGGTGGAACTCCAACGGGTGGAAACATTCTGACTCTGTAGCTCAAGAAGGGTGTGTTTGGCGGTGTATGAGTGGCTGAAGTGCATGCAAAGTTTCCTTGAAGTTGTTAGGATGTCTTGCAGATGGGGGGAACACTTCAGAAACTGCTTGACAACCAGATTAAAGACGTGAGCCATGCAGGGGGCATGGGTCAGGCTTCCTTGGTGCAGCGCAGACAAAATGTTCTTCTCATTGTCGGTAACCATGATTCCCATTTTACGTTTTCTTGAAGTAAGCCATGTTTGGATTTCCTGATGAATACATTTAAGCAGTTCCTCCCCTGTGTGACTCCGTTCGCCAAGACAAACCATGTGAAGCACTGCGTGACACCTCCGTGCCCTGCACACATGGTAGACTGGAGGGGCACTGAGACTTGAGCCTACAGTGGAGGGTGAGGAGATGGCGGAGGATGAGGAGGCCGAGTCGCACAGTGTCACAGGCCCATCGGGCAGGGAGCGCAGAGGCCGAAGCGACGTGACCTGTCCAAGTTGCTGCTGCTGCTGCAAAAGGACCACATTCAGCCAGTGGGCCGTAAACGACATGTACTGTCCCTGACCGAAGTTACAGCTCCAGACATTGGCGCTGCCATGCACTTTGCTACACACGGACAGGCTCAAGGACTGGCCCACCTTCTGTTCAACAAAAGTGTGCAGCGCTGGTACTGCCTTCTTGGCAAAGAAATGATGGTTTGGGACTCTCCACCTCGGCTCGGCACAAGCCATCAGTACTCTGAAAGGTGCAGAGTCCACCACCTGAAAAGGGAGTGACTGCAGCACCAGCAACTTGGACAGGAGCACATTCAGCTTCTGCGCCGTAGGATGAGTGGGCGCATACTGCTGTCTCTTGGACATGGCTTCGCTGATGGATTGCTGGTGGGATGCATGACTTGCTGGAGGAGCAGGAGCGACAGAGGATGGGTATGACGCACAGCTGCCTTCGGCTGAGGTGCTGGAGCCTTGGCTGGCAGACATTAGGAGCGGCGTGCCACTTGGTGAGGAAGCAGGCTTGACCACCTTTTCGGAGCCTCGGTTCTCCCAGGCCGCTTTATGCTGATGCATCATATGCTGACGCAGGGCTGTGGTGCCAACATTCGGGCCCTGGTCATGCGTCACCTTCTGCCTACATATCTTGCATGTGGCCATGCTACCCTCCTGCGGATGCTTCAGGAAAAACTGCCACACTGCCGAGTAGCTACTTTTCCCACCAACAGGCATCACTGATTCACTACTACTGTCGCCAACTCCAGGAACCCCTGCTCCACTACCTCCTGATAAGGTAGCCTGCCGCGCAGCAGGTGCTCTACCCCGGCCCCGGCCCCGTTTGGCTCCAGGCTTTACAATTGTACCCCCATGCTGACTGCCAACCATGCAGCTAACACCTTGGTGCCTCAGCTGCTGACTCCGGGGCAACCTGCGCCCCTCTTCTCCTGATGATGACGATGAAGCCCCTTCATCACCCGGCTCCCAAGTGCGATCGGCTTCATCATCATCATCATCATCACCGAGTTGTGGCTGCACGTCACTGATGTTCTCGGTTTCCTCAACAGTGTCTGGCGCAGGAGCTGGAACGCTCGCAACACCCACGGCACTGTCCACATCACTATTTGTCTGCCTAGCTAAAGAAGCCACCTCCATTTCTTGGCTGGGCAGTAGCTGCTGACTGTCCTCTATCTGATCGTCCTCCTCACTAAAGAGTGGAGCTGAACCCAAAGCATAGGATACGTTGCTGGGGGAGGGAACGGCGTAGGACAGAGGCAATGAGAGGACAGGGACTGCTCTCGGGGCATGCCAACTCAGGGTTGTGTCAGAGGAACCGACTGACCCTAGACTGGGGGTCACAGATGTAACTTGTGATGATGTTGAGAAGCGCGTTAACCAATCTACTACGGCAGATGCGTTACTGGTGGAGACGCGACCGCTAGTAGATACTGGCAGATCAGGTCTCTCACCGTGACTCCTGCTGCCACTCGCTCCTAGTCTGCTGCGACCTCTGCCTGCTGAATCTTGGCCTCTGCCACTCCTCTTTGAACATCCTTGCACTTGTCTGCCTGACATTTTTATGTATTTGAAATGCGCAATAGGTACGATAAAAAATGTGTTTACTTTAAAAATAAGAAGCTAAATAAAGTGAGGAACTGCTTCTCTGCACCAGATACTATGAAAATTGACAATATGAGATACTCTGCGGCCTGGTGTTTGGCAGCAGACCAAAAACCAATTCAAAATGCAATACTTTGATTAAGCAGAGGAGGATCAACAAGCGTATTTAGTATAACAGTTAGGCTGCTGAATGCAGGTTTGGGATGCCCTGCGGCCTGGTGTTTTTTTGTTAAAGGCAGACCAAAAATCAATTCAAAATGCAATACTTTGATTAAGCTGAGGAAGGATGAACAAACGTATTTAGTATAACAGATAAGGCTGCCAAATGCAGGTTTGGGATAGCCAGGTGGGCTGGTGTTTTTTTTGTTAAAGGCAGACCAAAAACCAATTCAAAATGCAATACTTTGATTAAGCCGAGGAAAGATGAACAAGCGTATTTAGTATAACAGATAGGCTGCCAAATGCAGGTTTGGGATAGCCAGGTGGGCTGGTGTTTTTTTTGTTAAAGGCAGATCAAAAACCAATTCAAAATGCAATACTTTGATTAAGCTGAGTAAGGAGGAACAAGCGTATTTAGTATAACAGATAGGCTGCCTAATGCAGGTTTGGGATACCCAGGTGGGCTGGTGTTTTTTTTCGTTAAAGGCAGACCAAAAACCAATTCAAAATGCAATACTTTGATTAAGCTGAGGAAGGATGAACAAGCGTATTTAGTATAACAGATAGGCTGCTAAGTGCAGGTTTAGGATGCCATGCGGCCTGGTGTTTTTTTTTTGTTAAAGGCAGACCAAAAACCAATTCAAAATGCAATACTTTGATTAAGCTGAGGAAGGATGAACAAGCCTATTTAGTATAACAGATAGGCTGCCAAATGCAGGTTTGGGATAGCCAGGTGGGCTGGTGTTTTTTTTGTTAAAGGCAGATCAAAAACCAATTCAAAATGCAATACTTTGATTAAGCTGAGGAAGGAGGAACAAGCGTATTTAGTATAACAGATAGGCTGCCTAATGCAGGTTTGGGATACCCAGGTGGGCTGGTGTTTTTTTTGTTAAAGGCAGACCAAAAACCAATTTAAAATGCTGTGCTTTGATTAAGCTGAGGAAGGATGAACAAGCGTATTTAGTATAACAGATAGGCTGCCAAATGCAGGTTTGGGATACCCAGGTGGGCTGGTGTTTTTTTTGTTAAAGGCAGATCAAAAACCAATTCAAAATGCAATGCTTTGATTAAGCTGAGGAAGGAGGAACAAGCGTATTTAGTATAACAGATAGGCTGCCTAATGCAGGTTTGGGATACCCAGGTGGGCTGGTGTTTTTTTTCGTTAAAGGCAGACCAAAAACCAATTCAAAATGCAATACTTTGATTAAGCTGAGGAAGGATGAACAAGCGTATTTAGTATAACAGATAGGCTGCTAAGTGCAGGTTTGGGATGCCCTGCGGCCTGTTGTTTTTTTTTTAAGGCAGACCAAAAACCAATTCAAAATACAATACTTTGATAAAGCTGAGGAAGGATGAACCAGCATATTTAGTATAACAGATAGGCTGCCTAATGTAGGTTTGGGATACCCTGGTGGGCTGGTGTTTTTTTTGTTAAAGGCAGACCAAAAACCTATTCAAAAAGCAATACTTTGATTAAGCTGAGGAAGGATGAACAAGCGTATTTAGTATAACAGATAGGCTGCTAAGTGCAGGTTTGGGATGCCCTGCGGCCTGGTGTTTTTTTTGTTAAAGGCAGATCAAAAACCAATTCAAAATGCAATACTTTGATTAAGCTGAGGAAGGAGGAACAAGCGTATTTAGTATAACAGATAGGCTGCCTAATGCAGGTTTGGGATACCCAGGTGGGCTGGTGTTTTTTTTCGTTAAAGGCAGACCAAAAACCAATTCAAAATGCAATACTTTGATTAAGCTGAGGAAGGATGAACAAGCGTATTTAGTATAACAGATAGGCTGCCTAATGCAGGTTTGGGATACCCAGGTGGGCTGGTGTTTTTTTTCGTTAAAGGCAGACCAAAAACCAATTCAAAATGCAATACTTTGATTAAGCTGAGGAAGGATGAACAAGCGTATTTAGTATAACAGATAGGCTGCCAAATGCAGGTTTGGGATAGCCAGGTGGGCTGGTGTTTTTTTTGTTAAAGGCAGATCAAAAACCAATTCAAACTGCAATACTTTGATTAAGCTGAGGAAGGAGGAACAAGCGTATTTAGTATAACAGATAGGCTGCCTAATGCAGGTTTGGGATACCCAGGTGGGCTGGTGTTTTTTTTGTTAAAGGCAGACCAAAAACCAATTCAAAATGTTGTGCTTTGATTAAGCTGAGGAAGGATGAACAAGCGTATTTAGTATAACAGATAGGCTGCCAAATGCAGGTTTGGGATAGCCAGGTGGGCTGGTGTTTTTTTTGTTAAAGGCAGATCAAAAACCAATTCAAAATGCAATGCTTTGATTAAGCTGAGGAAGGAGGAACAAGCGTATTTAGTATAGCAGATAGGCTGCCTAATGCAGGTTTGGGATACCCAGGTGGGCTGGTGATTTTTTTCGTTAAAGGCAGACCAAAAACCAATTCAAAATGCAATACTTTGATTAAGCTGAGGAAGGATGAACAAGCGTATTTAGTATAACAGATAGGCTGCTAAGTGCAGGTTTGGGATGCCCTGCGGCCTGTTGTTTTTTTTGTTAAAGGCAGACCAAAAACCAATTCAAAATACAATACTTTGATAAAGCTGAGGAAGGATGAACCAGCATATTTAGTATAACAGATAGGCTGCCTAATGTAGGTTTGGGATACTCAGGTGGGCTGGTGTTTTTTTGTTAAAGGCAGACCAAAAACCTATTCAAAAAGCAATACTTTGATTAAGCTGAGGAAGGATGAACAAGCGTATTTAGTATAACAGATAGGCTGCTAAGTGCAGGTTTGGGATGCCCTGAGGCCTGGTGTTTTTTTTGTTAAAGGCAGACCAAAAACCTATTCAAAATGCAATACTTTGATTAAGCTGAGGAAGGATGAACAAGCGTATTTAGTATAACAGATAGGCTGCCAAATGCAGGTTTGGGATAGCCAGGTGGGCTGGTGTTTTTTTTGTTAAAGGCAGATCAAAAACCAATTCAAACTGCAATACTTTGATTAAGCTGAGGAAGGAGGAACAAGCGTATTTAGTATAACAGATAGGCTGCCTAATGCAGGTTTGGGATACCCAGGTGGGCTGGTGTTTTTTTTGTTAAAGGCAGACCAAAAACCAATTCAAAATGTTGTGCTTTGATTAAGCTGAGGAAGGATGAACAAGCGTATTTAGTATAACAGATAGGCTGCCAAATGCAGGTTTGGGATAGCAAGGTGGGCTGGTGTTTTTTTTGTTAAAGGCAGATCAAAAACCAATTCAAAATGCAATGCTTTGATTAAGCTGAGGAAGGAGGAACAAGCGTATTTAGTATAACAGATAGGCTGCCTAATGCAGGTTTGGGATACCCAGGTGGGCTGGTGTTTTTTTTTGTTAAAGGCAGACCAAAAACCAATTCAAAATGCAATACTTTGATTAAGCTGAGGAAGGATGAACAAGCGTATTTAGTATAACAGATAGGCTGCTAAGTGCAGGTTTGGGATGCCCTGCGGCCTGTTGTTTTTTTTGTTAAAGGCAGACCAAAAACCAATTCAAAATACAATACTTTGATAAAGCTGAGAAAGGATGAACCAGCATATTTAGTATAACAGATAGGCTGCCTAATGTAGGTTTGGGATACCCTGGTGGGCTGGTGTTTTTTTTTGTTAAAGGCAGACCAAAAACCAATTCAAAATGCAATACTTTGATTAAGCCGAGGAAAGATGAACAAGCGTATTTAGTATAACAGATAGGCTGCCAAATGCAGGTTTGGGATAGCCAGGTGGGCTGGTGTTTTTTTTGTTAAAGGCAGATCAAAAACCAATTCAAACTGCAATACTTTGATTAAGCTGAGGAAGGAGGAACAAGCGTATTTAGTATAACAGATAGGCTGCCTAATGCAGGTTTGGGATACCCAGGTGGGCTGGTGTTTTTTTTTGTTAAAGGCAGACCAAAAACCAATTCAAAATGTTGTGCTTTGATTAAGCTGAGGAAGGATGAACAAGCGTATTTAGTATAACAGATAGGCTGCCAAATGCAGGTTTGGGATAGCCAGGTGGGCTGGTGTTTTTTTTGTTAAAGGCAGATCAAAAACCAATTCAAACTGCAATACTTTGATTAAGCTGAGGAAGGAGGAACAAGCGTATTTAGTATAACAGATAGGCTGCCTAATGCAGGTTTGGGATACCCAGGTGGGCTGGTGTTTTTTTTTGTTAAAGGCAGACCAAAAACCAATTCAAAATGCAATACTTTGATTAAGCTGAGGAAGGATGAACAAGCGTATTTAGTATAACAGATAGGCTGCTAAGTGCAAGTTTGGGATGCCCTGCGGCCTGTTGTTTTTTTTGTTAAAGGCAGACCAAAAACCAATTCAAAATACAATACTTTGATAAAGCTGAGGAAGGATGAACCAGCATATTTAGTATAACAGATAGGCTGCCTAATGTAGGTTTGGGATACCCTGGTGGGCTGGTGTTTTTTTTGTTAAAGGCAGACCAAAAACCTATTCAAAAAGCAATACTTTGATTAAGCTGAGGAAGGATGAACAAGCGTATTTAGTATAACAGATAGGCTGCTAAGTGCAGGTTTGGGATGCCCTGCGGCCTGGTGTTTTTTTTGTTAAAGGCAGATCAAAAACCAATTCAAAATGCAATACTTTGATTAAGCTGAGGAAGGAGGAACAAGCGTATTTAGTATAACAGATAGGCTGCCTAATGCAGGTTTGGGATACCCAGGTGGGCTGGTGTTTTTTTTCGTTAAAGGCAGACCAAAAACCAATTCAAAATGCAATACTTTGATTAAGCTGAGGAAGGATGAACAAGTGTATTTAGTATAATAGATAGGCTGCTAAGTGCAGGTTTAGGATGCCATGCGGCCTGGTGTTTTTATAGTTAAAGGCAGACCAAAAACCAATTCAAAATGCAATACTTTGATTAAGCTGAGGAAGGATGAACAAGCATATTTAGTATAACAGATAGGCTGCCAAATGCAGGTTTGGGATAGCCAGGTGGGCTGGTGTTTTTTTTGTTAAAGGCAGATCAAAAACCAATTCAAAATGCAATACTTTGATTAAGCTGAGGAAGGAGGAACAAGCGTATTTAGTATAACAGATAGGCTGCCTAATGCAGGTTTGGGATACCCAGGTGGGCTGGTGTTTTTTTTCGTTAAAGGCAGACCAAAAACCTATTCAAAATGTTGTGCTTTGATTAAGCTGAGGAAGGATGAACAAGCGTATTTAGTATAACAGATAGGCTGCCAAATGCAGGTTTGGGATAGCCAGGTGGGCTGGTGTTTTTTTTGTTAAAGGCAGATCAAAAACCAATTCAAACTGCAATACTTTGATTAAGCTGAGGAAGGAGGAACAAGCGTATTTAGTATAACAGATAGGCTGCCAAATGCAGGTTTGGGATACCCAGGTGGGCTGGTGTTTTTTTGTTAAAGGCAGATCAAAAACCAATTCAAAATGCAATGCTTTGATTAAGCTGAGGAAGGAGGAACAAGCGTATTTAGTATAACAGATAGGCTGCCTAATGCAGGTTTGGGATACCCAGGTGGGCTGGTGTTTTTTTTCGTTAAAGGCAGACCAAAAACCAATTCAAAATGCAATACTTTGATTAAGCTGAGGAAGGATGAACAAGCGTATTTAGTATAACAGATAGGCTGCTAAGTGCAGGTTTGGGATGCCCTGCGGCCTGTTGTTTTTTTTTTAAGGCAGACCAAAAACCAATTCAAAATACAATACTTTGATAAAGCTGAGGAAGGATGAACCAGCATATTTAGTATAACAGATAGGCTGCCTAATGTAGGTTTGGGATACCCTGGTGGGCTGGTGTTTTTTTTGTTAAAGGCAGACCAAAAACCTATTCAAAAAGCAATACTTTGATTAAGCTGAGGAAGGATGAACAAGCGTATTTAGTATAACAGATAGGCTGCTAAGTGCAGGTTTGGGATGCCCTGCGGCCTGGTGTTTTTTTTGTTAAAGGCAGATCAAAAACCAATTCAAAATGCAATACTTTGATTAAGCTGAGGAAGGAGGAACAAGCGTATTTAGTATAACAGATAGGCTGCCTAATGCAGGTTTGGGATACCCAGGTGGGCTGGTGTTTTTTTTCGTTAAAGGCAGACCAAAAACCAATTCAAAATGCAATACTTTGATTAAGCTGAGGAAGGATGAACAAGCGTATTTAGTATAACAGATAGGCTGCCTAATGCAGGTTTGGGATACCCAGGTGGGCTGGTGTTTTTTTTCGTTAAAGGCAGACCAAAAACCAATTCAAAATGCAATACTTTGATTAAGCTGAGGAAGGATGAACAAGCGTATTTAGTATAACAGATAGGCTGCCAAATGCAGGTTTGGGATAGCCAGGTGGGCTGGTGTTTTTTTTGTTAAAGGCAGATCAAAAACCAATTCAAACTGCAATACTTTGATTAAGCTGAGGAAGGAGGAACAAGCGTATTTAGTATAACAGATAGGCTGCCTAATGCAGGTTTGGGATACCCAGGTGGGCTGGTGTTTTTTTTGTTAAAGGCAGACCAAAAACCAATTCAAAATGTTGTGCTTTGATTAAGCTGAGGAAGGATGAACAAGCGTATTTAGTATAACAGATAGGCTGCCAAATGCAGGTTTGGGATAGCCAGGTGGGCTGGTGTTTTTTTTGTTAAAGGCAGATCAAAAACCAATTCAAAATGCAATGCTTTGATTAAGCTGAGGAAGGAGGAACAAGCGTATTTAGTATAGCAGATAGGCTGCCTAATGCAGGTTTGGGATACCCAGGTGGGCTGGTGATTTTTTTCGTTAAAGGCAGACCAAAAACCAATTCAAAATGCAATACTTTGATTAAGCTGAGGAAGGATGAACAAGCGTATTTAGTATAACAGATAGGCTGCTAAGTGCAGGTTTGGGATGCCCTGCGGCCTGTTGTTTTTTTTGTTAAAGGCAGACCAAAAACCAATTCAAAATACAATACTTTGATAAAGCTGAGGAAGGATGAACCAGCATATTTAGTATAACAGATAGGCTGCCTAATGTAGGTTTGGGATACTCAGGTGGGCTGGTGTTTTTTTGTTAAAGGCAGACCAAAAACCTATTCAAAAAGCAATACTTTGATTAAGCTGAGGAAGGATGAACAAGCGTATTTAGTATAACAGATAGGCTGCTAAGTGCAGGTTTGGGATGCCCTGAGGCCTGGTGTTTTTTTTGTTAAAGGCAGACCAAAAACCTATTCAAAATGCAATACTTTGATTAAGCTGAGGAAGGATGAACAAGCGTATTTAGTATAACAGATAGGCTGCCAAATGCAGGTTTGGGATAGCCAGGTGGGCTGGTGTTTTTTTTGTTAAAGGCAGATCAAAAACCAATTCAAACTGCAATACTTTGATTAAGCTGAGGAAGGAGGAACAAGCGTATTTAGTATAACAGATAGGCTGCCTAATGCAGGTTTGGGATACCCAGGTGGGCTGGTGTTTTTTTTGTTAAAGGCAGACCAAAAACCAATTCAAAATGTTGTGCTTTGATTAAGCTGAGGAAGGATGAACAAGCGTATTTAGTATAACAGATAGGCTGCCAAATGCAGGTTTGGGATAGCCAGGTGGGCTGGTGTTTTTTTTGTTAAAGGCAGATCAAAAACCAATTCAAAATGCAATGCTTTGATTAAGCTGAGGAAGGAGGAACAAGCGTATTTAGTATAACAGATAGGCTGCCTAATGCAGGTTTGGGATACCCAGGTGGGCTGGTGTTTTTTTTTGTTAAAGGCAGACCAAAAACCAATTCAAAATGCAATACTTTGATTAAGCTGAGGAAGGATGAACAAGCGTATTTAGTATAACAGATAGGCTGCTAAGTGCAGGTTTGGGATGCCCTGCGGCCTGTTGTTTTTTTTGTTAAAGGCAGACCAAAAACCAATTCAAAATACAATACTTTGATAAAGCTGAGAAAGGATGAACCAGCATATTTAGTATAACAGATAGGCTGCCTAATGTAGGTTTGGGATACCCTGGTGGGCTGGTGTTTTTTTTTGTTAAAGGCAGACCAAAAACCAATTCAAAATGCAATACTTTGATTAAGCCGAGGAAAGATGAACAAGCGTATTTAGTATAACAGATAGGCTGCCAAATGCAGGTTTGGGATAGCCAGGTGGGCTGGTGTTTTTTTTGTTAAAGGCAGATCAAAAACCAATTCAAAATGCAATACTTTGATTAAGCTGAGGAAGGAGGAACAAGCGTATTTAGTATAACAGATAGGCTGCCTAATGCAGGTTTGGGATACCCAGGTGGGCTGGTGTTTTTTTTTGTTAAAGGCAGACCAAAAACCAATTCAAAATGTTGTGCTTTGATTAAGCTGAGGAAGGATGAACAAGCGTATTTAGTATAACAGATAGGCTGCCAAATGCAGGTTTGGGATAGCCAGGTGGGCTGGTGTTTTTTTTGTTAAAGGCAGATCAAAAACCAATTCAAACTGCAATACTTTGATTAAGCTGAGGAAGGAGGAACAAGCGTATTTAGTATAACAGATAGGCTGCCTAATGCAGGTTTGGGATACCCAGGTGGGCTGGTGTTTTTTTTTGTTAAAGGCAGACCAAAAACCAATTCAAAATGCAATACTTTGATTAAGCTGAGGAAGGATGAACAAGCGTATTTAGTATAACAGATAGGCTGCTAAGTGCAAGTTTGGGATGCCCTGCGGCCTGTTGTTTTTTTTGTTAAAGGCAGACCAAAAACCAATTCAAAATACAATACTTTGATAAAGCTGAGGAAGGATGAACCAGCATATTTAGTATAACAGATAGGCTGCCTAATGTAGGTTTGGGATACCCTGGTGGGCTGGTGTTTTTTTTGTTAAAGGCAGACCAAAAACCTATTCAAAAAGCAATACTTTGATTAAGCTGAGGAAGGATGAACAAGCGTATTTAGTATAACAGATAGGCTGCTAAGTGCAGGTTTGGGATGCCCTGCGGCCTGGTGTTTTTTTTGTTAAAGGCAGATCAAAAACCAATTCAAAATGCAATACTTTGAGTAAGCTGAGGAAGGAGGAACAAGCGTATTTAGTATAACAGATAGGCTGCCTAATGCAGGTTTGGGATACCCAGGTGGGCTGGTGTTTTTTTTCGTTAAAGGCAGACCAAAAACCAATTCAAAATGCAATACTTTGATTAAGCTGAGGAAGGATGAACAAGTGTATTTAGTATAATAGATAGGCTGCTAAGTGCAGGTTTAGGATGCCATGCGGCCTGGTGTTTTTATAGTTAAAGGCAGACCAAAAACCAATTCAAAATGCAATACTTTGATTAAGCTGAGGAAGGATGAACAAGCATATTTAGTATAACAGATAGGCTGCCAAATGCAGGTTTGGGATAGCCAGGTGGGCTGGTGTTTTTTTTGTTAAAGGCAGATCAAAAACCAATTCAAAATGCAATACTTTGATTAAGCTGAGGAAGGAGGAACAAGCGTATTTAGTATAACAGATAGGCTGCCTAATGCAGGTTTGGGATACCCAGGTGGGCTGGTGTTTTTTTTTGTTAAAGGCAGACCAAAAACCTATTCAAAATGTTGTGCTTTGATTAAGCTGAGGAAGGATGAACAAGCGTATTTAGTATAACAGATAGGCTGCCAAATGCAGGTTTGGGATAGCCAGGTGGGCTGGTGTTTTTTTTGTTAAAGGCAGATCAAAAACCAATTCAAACTGCAATACTTTGATTAAGCTGAGGAAGGAGGAACAAGCGTATTTAGTATAACAGATAGGCTGCCAAATGCAGGTTTGGGATACCCAGGTGGGCTGGTGTTTTTTTGTTAAAGGCAGATCAAAAACCAATTCAAAATGCAATGCTTTGATTAAGCTGAGGAAGGAGGAACAAGCGTATTTAGTATAACAGATAGGCTGCCTAATGCAGGTTTGGGATACCCAGGTGGGCTGGTGTTTTTTTTCGTTAAAGGCAGACCAAAAACCAATTCAAAATGCAATACTTTGATTAAGCTGAGGAAGGATGAACAAGCGTATTTAGTATAACAGATAGGCTGCTAAGTGCAGGTTTGGGATGCCCTGCGGCCTGTTGTTTTTTTTTTAAGGCAGACCAAAAACCAATTCAAAATACAATACTTTGATAAAGCTGAGGAAGGATGAACCAGCATATTTAGTATAACAGATAGGCTGCCTAATGTAGGTTTGGGATACCCTGGTGGGCTGGTGTTTTTTTTGTTAAAGGCAGACCAAAAACCTATTCAAAAAGCAATACTTTGATTAAGCTGAGGAAGGATGAACAAGCGTATTTAGTATAACAGATAGGCTGCTAAGTGCAGGTTTGGGATGCCCTGCGGCCTGGTGTTTTTTTTGTTAAAGGCAGATCAAAAACCAATTCAAAATGCAATACTTTGATTAAGCTGAGGAAGGAGGAACAAGCGTATTTAGTATAACAGATAGGCTGCCTAATGCAGGTTTGGGATACCCAGGTGGGCTGGTGTTTTTTTTCGTTAAAGGCAGACCAAAAACCAATTCAAAATGCAATACTTTGATTAAGCTGAGGAAGGATGAACAAGCGTATTTAGTATAACAGATAGGCTGCCTAATGCAGGTTTGGGATACCCAGGTGGGCTGGTGTTTTTTTTCGTTAAAGGCAGACCAAAAACCAATTCAAAATGCAATACTTTGATTAAGCTGAGGAAGGATGAACAAGCGTATTTAGTATAACAGATAGGCTGCCAAATGCAGGTTTGGGATAGCCAGGTGGGCTGGTGTTTTTTTTGTTAAAGGCAGATCAAAAACCAATTCAAACTGCAATACTTTGATTAAGCTGAGGAAGGAGGAACAAGCGTATTTAGTATAACAGATAGGCTGCCTAATGCAGGTTTGGGATACCCAGGTGGGCTGGTGTTTTTTTTGTTAAAGGCAGACCAAAAACCAATTCAAAATGTTGTGCTTTGATTAAGCTGAGGAAGGATGAACAAGCGTATTTAGTATAACAGATAGGCTGCCAAATGCAGGTTTGGGATAGCCAGGTGGGCTGGTGTTTTTTTTGTTAAAGGCAGATCAAAAACCAATTCAAAATGCAATGCTTTGATTAAGCTGAGGAAGGAGGAACAAGCGTATTTAGTATAGCAGATAGGCTGCCTAATGCAGGTTTGGGATACCCAGGTGGGCTGGTGATTTTTTTCGTTAAAGGCAGACCAAAAACCAATTCAAAATGCAATACTTTGATTAAGCTGAGGAAGGATGAACAAGCGTATTTAGTATAACAGATAGGCTGCTAAGTGCAGGTTTGGGATGCCCTGCGGCCTGTTGTTTTTTTTGTTAAAGGCAGACCAAAAACCAATTCAAAATACAATACTTTGATAAAGCTGAGGAAGGATGAACCAGCATATTTAGTATAACAGATAGGCTGCCTAATGTAGGTTTGGGATACTCAGGTGGGCTGGTGTTTTTTTGTTAAAGGCAGACCAAAAACCTATTCAAAAAGCAATACTTTGATTAAGCTGAGGAAGGATGAACAAGCGTATTTAGTATAACAGATAGGCTGCTAAGTGCAGGTTTGGGATGCCCTGAGGCCTGGTGTTTTTTTTGTTAAAGGCAGACCAAAAACCTATTCAAAATGCAATACTTTGAATAAGCTGAGGAAGGATGAACAAGCGTATTTAGTATAACAGATAGGCTGCCAAATGCAGGTTTGGGATAGCCAGGTGGGCTGGTGTTTTTTTTGTTAAAGGCAGATCAAAAACCAATTCAAACTGCAATACTTTGATTAAGCTGAGGAAGGAGGAACAAGCGTATTTAGTATAACAGATAGGCTGCCTAATGCAGGTTTGGGATACCCAGGTGGGCTGGTGTTTTTTTTGTTAAAGGCAGACCAAAAACCAATTCAAAATGTTGTGCTTTGATTAAGCTGAGGAAGGATGAACAAGCGTATTTAGTATAACAGATAGGCTGCCAAATGCAGGTTTGGGATAGCCAGGTGGGCTGGTGTTTTTTTTGTTAAAGGCAGATCAAAAACCAATTCAAAATGCAATGCTTTGATTAAGCTGAGGAAGGAGGAACAAGCGTATTTAATATAACAGATAGGCTGCCTAATGCAGGTTTGGGATACCCAGGTGGGCTGGTGTTTTTTTTTGTTAAAGGCAGACCAAAAACCAATTCAAAATGCAATACTTTGATTAAGCTGAGGAAGGATGAACAAGCGTATTTAGTATAACAGATAGGCTGCTAAGTGCAGGTTTGGGATGCCCTGCGGCCTGTTGTTTTTTTTGTTAAAGGCAGACCAAAAACCAATTCAAAATACAATACTTTGATAAAGCTGAGAAAGGATGAACCAGCATATTTAGTATAACAGATAGGCTGCCTAATGTAGGTTTGGGATACCCTGGTGGGCTGGTGTTTTTTTTTGTTAAAGGCAGACCAAAAACCAATTCAAAATGCAATACTTTGATTAAGCCGAGGAAAGATGAACAAGCGTATTTAGTATAACAGATAGGCTGCCAAATGCAGGTTTGGGATAGCCAGGTGGGCTGGTGTTTTTTTTGTTAAAGGCAGATCAAAAACCAATTCAAAATGCAATACTTTGATTAAGCTGAGGAAGGAGGAACAAGCGTATTTAGTATAACAGATAGGCTGCCTAATGCAGGTTTGGGATACCCAGGTGGGCTGGTGTTTTTTTTTGTTAAAGGCAGACCAAAAACCAATTCAAAATGTTGTGCTTTGATTAAGCTGAGGAAGGATGAACAAGCGTATTTAGTATAACAGATAGGCTGCCAAATGCAGGTTTGGGATAGCCAGGTGGGCTGGTGTTTTTTTTGTTAAAGGCAGATCAAAAACCAATTCAAACTGCAATACTTTGATTAAGCTGAGGAAGGATGAACAAGCGTATTTAGTATAACAGATAGGCTGCTAAGTGCAAGTTTGGGATGCCCTGCGGCCTGTTGTTTTTTTTGTTAAAGGCAGACCAAAAACCAATTCAAAATACAATACTTTGATAAAGCTGAGGAAGGATGAACCAGCATATTTAGTATAACAGATAGGCTGCCTAATGTAGGTTTGGGATACCCTGGTGGGCTGGTGTTTTTTTTGTTAAAGGCAGACCAAAAACCTATTCAAAAAGCAATACTTTGATTAAGCTGAGGAAGGATGAACAAGCGTATTTAGTATAACAGAAAGGCTGCTAAGTGCAGGTTTGGGATGCCCTGCGGCCTGGTGTTTTTTTTGTTAAAGGCAGATCAAAAACCAATTCAAAATGCAATACTTTGATTAAGCTGAGGAAGGAGGAACAAGCGTATTTAGTATAACAGATAGGCTGCCTAATGCAGGTTTGGGATACCCAGGTGGGCTGGTGTTTTTTTTCGTTAAAGGCAGACCAAAAACCAATTCAAAATGCAATACTTTGATTAAGCTGAGGAAGGATGAACAAGTGTATTTAGTATAATAGATAGGCTGCTAAGTGCAGGTTTAGGATGCCATGCGGCCTGGTGTTTTTATAGTTAAAGGCAGACCAAAAACCAATTCAAAATGCAATACTTTGATTAAGCTGAGGAAGGATGAACAAGCATATTTAGTATAACAGATAGGCTGCCAAATGCAGGTTTGGGATAGCCAGGTGGGCTGGTGTTTTTTTTGTTAAAGGCAGATCAAAAACCAATTCAAAATGCAATACTTTGATTAAGCTGAGGAAGGAGGAACAAGCGTATTTAGTATAACAGATAGGCTGCCTAATGCAGGTTTGGGATACCCAGGTGGGCTGGTGTTTTTTTTTGTTAAAGGCAGACCAAAAACCAATTCAAAATGTTGTGCTTTGATTAAGCTGAGGAAGGATGAACAAGCGTATTTAGTATAACAGATAGGCTGCCAAATGCAGGTTTGGGATAGCCAGGTGGGCTGGTGTTTTTTTTGTTAAAGGCAGATCAAAAACCAATTCAAACTGCAATACTTTGATTAAGCTGAGGAAGGAGGAACAAGCGTATTTAGTATAACAGATAGGCTGCCAAATGCAGGTTTGGGATACCCAGGTGGGCTGGTGTTTTTTTGTTAAAGGCAGACCAAAAACCAATTCAAAATGTTGTGCTTTGATTAAGCTGAGGAAGGATGAACAAGCGTATTTAGTATAACAGATAGGCTGCCAAATGCAGGTTTGGGATAGCCAGGTGGGCTGGTGTTTTTTTGTTAAAGGCAGATCAAAAACCAATTCAAATTGCAATGCTTTGATTAAGCTGAGGAAGGAGGAACAAGCGTATTTAGTATAACAGATAGGCTGCCTAATGCAGGTTTGGGATACCCAGGTGGGCTGGTGTTTTTTTTCGTTAAAGGCAGACCAAAAACCAATTCAAAATGCAATACTTTGATTAAGCTGAGGAAGGATGATCAAGCGTATTTAGTATAACAGATAGGCTGCTAAGTGCAGGTTTGGGATGCCCTGCGGCCTGTTGTTTTTTTTGTTAAAGGCAGACCAAAAACCAATTCAAAATACAATACTTTGATAAAGCTGAGGAAGGATGAACCAGCATATTTAGTATAACAGATAGGCTGCCTAATGTAGTTTTGGGATACCCAGGTGGGCTGGTGTTTTTTTTGTTAAAGGCAGACCAAAAACCTATTCAAAAAGCAATACTTTGATTAAGCTGAGGAAGGATGAACAAGCATATTTAGGCCCTTATTTATGAAGGAATAGCGACAGGTAGCGACTGGTGAGCGGCCGGTAATGACGGGCCCCGCCACAAGAACGCCGGCTCCCCACCACAATCACACATTTATCAAGCTAATCCTGCTTAGCGACTGAGATAGCGCCATATAGCAACTCATTCATCATTATTCCAGCCTCAGCCCACAGCGCCAGCGTCGACCTTGAAAAGCGACAGGTATGACCTCTCACTACCTGGCGCTCTCCAATGCATTTCAATGGAACAATCTTTAAATATTAATAATTAATTGTTATTAATTTTTTTTTTTTATGTGAAAAATTCTGTGACCACTTCTGCCATTTTAGATTTAAGGGAAAAAAAAAAAATTAACAGAATTGATATTACAGGTCTGATATTAATGTATTCATTTTACTAAATTATTTTAAAAACTTGTTTTTTTTTTTTGTTTCCAAAAATATGGTGGTTTGGGGGTTAAAAAACTACTTTTAACCCATCGCCTCCAGCGCTCTGAGGTTTAAACATGCATTTTACAGCACGAGAATATTTTGTGCGTGATTTTTTAATGAATATGGTGGGAGCCGGTCGCTAGGGCCAGTCGCTATCATGCACTCTCATACATCGCGGAACCTGTCAAATAGCGACTCCTCACCCAATATTCAACATTACGGCAAACCAACGCTATCAACTACCGAACAACGGCCAAGCACAGCGACTACTAGCGGGCGCTCTGAAAATGCCGCTACAGTCGCTCAACTGTCGCTACCTGCCACTATAATTGAATCGGCCTCCCCGTATAACAGATAGGCTGCTAAGTGCAGGTTTGGGATGCCCTGCGGCCTGGTGTTTTTTTTGTTAAAGGCAGACCAAAAACCAATTCAAAATGCAATACTTTGATTAAGCTGAGGAAGGATGAACAAGCGTATTTAGTATAACAGATAGGCTGCCTAATGCAGGTTTGGGATACCCACTTGGGCTGGTGTTTTTTTTGTTAAAGGCAGACCAAAAACCAATTCAAAATGCAATACTTTGATTAAGCTGAGGAAGGGTGAACAAGCGTATTTAGTTTAACAGATAGGCTGCTAATTGCAGGTTTGGGATGCCCTGCGGCCTGGTGTTTTTTTTTTTGTTAAAGGCAGACCAAAAACCAATTTAAAATTCAATACTTTGATTAAGCTGAGGAGGATGAACAAGCGTATTTAGTATAACAGATAGGCTGCTAAGTGCAGGTTTGGGATACCCAGGGGGGCTGGTGTTTTTTTTTGTTAAAGGCAGACCAAAAAATATTTAAACTAATCCAGTTATATTATGATAAATGCTTGTGTGTAACAGATAGGGTTAAATAAGCCACTGCATAGATGGCATGCACAGTGGCAAGGCAGATTTACAGCACAAAGAACTGAAATTGAATTGAAAACTGATCTGGCTAATGAAAAAAAAAAAATTTTCACTGTCACTTATAAGTAGAGATGAGCGAACTTCTTGAAAGTTCGATTCGGGTGATTCGCCGAATTTCCGCTGACAGCGCAGCTGGCCTGCCCGCTCCCACCATGCCGGCATTTGTTTAAAAAGCAAACACTTACCTGCATGGTCAGAGCGTGGAGGCCGGCGCCGCTCTCAGACGCCCTCTGATGACGCATCCTCTGATGACAGCTGAGAGCGGCGCCGGCCTGCCCGCTCCCACCATGCCGGCATTTTTTTTTTTTTATTTCAGGGAAAATTCGATCGGCACGAACCAAAAAAAATTCGGGTTTGTGCCGAATCGAATTTTCCCTGAAATTCGGAGCTAATTCCGGTTCGTCCGAACCGGTTCGCTCATCCCTACTTATAAGCTGTCCCTGGCTGGATGGTTCGGGTTTTTCACTATCTTTCCCTGGCTCTGTCTACCTCTCTGTCTGCCTCTCTGACTCTCCCTACCTATCTCTAACCCTCTGTCCCTGTCTGTAACGAGCTGTGCTCTGGCCGCAATAGAATGCTGAAATGTGCACAAGGAAGATGGCCGCCGCTTTATATAGCACGGTGACGTCACCGGGCTTCCTGGCTGCTGATAGGCTGCATGTGACTTACCCATGATACCTTGCCCCAGGGGATATGTCCGGACATGTGCTTCCACCATTTTAGAATGCCTGTAATTGAAATAAATGGAGTTTAAAGGAAAACTTTGATCGATCGAATCGCGGGGAAATTCGGATTCGCTCAGAATCAAATTTTTCATGAAATTCGGAACAAATCCGGGTTCGTCCGGATCGATTCGCTCATCCCTAATTGGCACAGAAACAAATGTGCATCCCATTTTGATGACCATGAATCAGGCAGAGGTCCACTCAAAAAAAGCATGCACAAATTTGTTTGCGCACGACTTTTGGGGGGAGGAGCCCATGTATAATTTAAAACAAAAAAAGTAAAAACTTAACTTGTTTAATTTCCTGGCATGGGTCAGCTATACCCAGCTCTAGACAACCACCTGAGTTTTCTTATCTTTTCCCCCGTTTGTTTAGTTTAGCAATTCCCATCAGTGCTGAACAGTCACCTGCAGCAAGTGAATCTGTTCCACTCTTGGTAATTTGGGTGTTGTGAATTAAAGTTTCCCCACTTTCAGCATCACCAGCATTGTTAGAAATATACAATTTCAGTAGTTTCTCAACACTCATTATATCGGGTAATAAAGGCTCAATATTACACACTCATAATGCTTTTCCTTCTTACATTTTGATACACACAGAGCATCATCACCACATTCTATTTTACCTTGTGCTGGCTTTACTCAGAACATCAGCACCGCACTTGTTCATAGGGTTTGATTCAACAAACATAGAAAAAATAAGTTTTGGTTGGAAAATTGGCCCTGTGAAAAAAATAAAGTAACTTCCAGTGATCCAACAAAGATGACTAATTAAATTCATCCAGTCGAAAAAATGCGGGTGAAAAATTGACGTTTCCATATGAAAATGGCTTTCAGTGAAAATCCCAGTGAAAATTTCTGGGAAAATCTGGGAAAAATTTTAGCTGAAAATCGTAAATCTGAAAGCGTTTCTAGTGCTGAGAAGTCTTTAATCATAATAGTGCATTTGTTTTCCATATTTCACAGAACTAGAAGGATCAGGAGATTCATGTAATGCTAGATATGCATTTAGTAATAGATCAAGGCAACTGGAAATGCTGTATTCTTTTGCTTCACATGTTTTGTTATTGATCCCATTATTAGGAAAGACAGCAGTGTGACTTGTGAAATGTGTTGAAGTATATATATATATATATATATATATATATATATTATTATTATTGTTTATTTATATAGCGCCATCATCTTCCGTAGCGCTTTACAAAGTAGTAGTTACAGACAGGGTAGAAACATACGGTACATATAATATATCAAATGCAGTTTTACAGAGTTGACAATGGATATTTTGAGTACAAGACACAATAGGAGAGAAAGCCCTGCCCTTACGAGCTTACAGTCTAAAGGATGAGGGGTGAAGACGAGAGGCAAGGATCACAAACAGTCCGTATTGAGCTTTGTGGCATATGCCCTTTTAGAAGATTGGTTAAGCCAGATTATATGATTGTCTGAATAAGTGAGTTTTGAGGGCTCCTTTGAAGGTTTTGAGTGTTGTGGAGTGGCGGATTGGGTGGGGGAGGGCATTCCAGAAGATTGGAGTTGCACGTGAGAAGTCCTGGAGGTGGGCGTGAGAGAAGATGACCAGGGAGGAGGACAGGAGGAGGTCGGTAGCAGAGCAGAGGCTGCGTCTAGGTTGATATTGTTGGATTAGAGATGAGATGTAGGGAGGGGCCTGGTTGGAGAGAGCTTTGTATGCGAGAGTTCGAGATTTGAACAGGATTCGCTGTGGGAATGGCAGCCAGTGTAGGGATTGGCAGAGAGGTGCAGAACTGGAGGAGCGAGAGGAGAGATGGATGAGGCGAGCAGCAGAGTTCAGGATAGATTGGAGGGGTGCCAGTCTGTTAGTTGGTAAGCCACAAAGAAGGATGTTGCAGTAATCCAGACGGGATATGACCAGGGCATGCACTAGCATTTTAGTGGTGTCAGGTGAGAGGAAAGGACGAAAGCGGGAGATGTTTTTAAGTTGGAGGCGACAGGAGGTGGCCAGGGAGTGAATATGTGGTTTGAAAGAGAGGGCAGAGTCCAAAATGACTCCCAGGCACCGAGCTTGGGGAGTTGCTGTTATTGTGTAATTGTTGACAGAAATAGACGTGTTAGAGAGGGGAGGGGAGTTAGATGTGGGAAAATGACCAGTTCTGTCTTGTCCATGTTCAGCTTGAGGTAGCGAGATGCTATATATATATATATATATATATATATATATATATATATATATATATATATATATATATTGCAGTTGCCTAGATTTATTCCTACAGGTATGCAGGAGTTAACTTTATTTATTTATTTTCTGTTTCCAATAAACTGAAAAACAAATCATGGCCTTTCCTCCAGACTGGTGCACCCAGCATAGTAAGCACAGCAAGCACAGGGATTTTCCTTAGGAGTCGGCTTTACTAATTTATTAAAACAGTAATTTAAAAAAAGAAACTAATAAAGAGATGTATTGAATAGTAGTAGATCAAGGCTATCGGATTTGCTGTTTTCTTTTACTCCACATGTTTGTTATTTATCCCACTGGATGTATGTGTGAATTCAACATTGCCTATTGGGAAAGATAGCTTTATAACCTGTGAAACGTATCAAAGTGATAAAAAAAACACCTATTGCAACAGCAAGTATATTTATTTCTGTAGACCTACTGGAGTTATCTTTTTATTTATATATTTTTACTGTTTCAATTAAAATGAAAACAAATCATGGCCTCTCCCTCCAAATTACTAGACTAGTGCACCAGTCTGGCCCAGGCTACTCACCAGCCCCTTTATCTTAGGCCCAGGTTTGGTTCTCTGCCTGTGATGTCGGTAGTTTTAAATTAAAACATTAAAAAATATAAAGTTTTTAATATAATGTCTTTTACACTGATAAAAAAAACATGCTGGCAGTTGCTAATCTGGCTTCTTTGGGTAAAAATAACCATAAGGGGTTATTTTTACCCCTTATGGTTATTTTACCCAGAATTTTTTACACCTGCTCCGGACAGCTGTAAATAATCTGTTCAAAAGAATGATAAAAATAGTGAATAGTTGTATTCTTTTCACTTTAGACAATTTTTTTCACATTATGAGAGAAGACAAGATAAAAATTAATGTAGAAAATGAGGCATGTTTTTTTCTTTGTTGAATCACAAGAATTTGAAAAAGCCAAAACTGTAGTATTTTTTTCTTTAAAAACAGAGTAATTTTTTGTTACAAACATGGAGACTGATTCACTACTAATGGCAGGTATCGGCAGATGAGCATCTGTATAGCACCGCTTAGAGCTACAGCTAGTATACGCTGTGATCGGCTATCGGGCGCTGTAACAGAGCACCTCTGTCGCTCTAGTAACCTGCCCGGCATTGAAGAATGAGATGTATGTTGGCGCTCTAACACCAGTACAGTGCTGCAGGGAGCGATAGGTAGCACCAGCTCAGTGCGACCAACTCTCAGCAACTCACACTATACTACAAACACAGAGCGTCCGTGCTCTAAATCTAGTCGCTATAGAACAGAGCGCCAGACGCTGTGTGATTAAAGTCTGTTTTTGAACACATATACACCTGTAACAAAGCGAAAACACATGGAATTACGCTGTTGTAACATTGTGACATTAACACAACTAGTGCCAGACCTGTAATGACCATTCTGCATAAAAACCCCAAAAATCTAAAAAGTTTTCAAAAATGACTCTTTCTAGGCCAGGAGAGGTGACACTATTATTTGAGAGAAAAAAAAAACCCTGTTTAAACAGAAGAAAAGGAAAGTCCGTTGAAATGTATGGGAGAGCAACAGGTAGCGACAGGTAATATGTGGGGCTCTGGAAGCTAGCGCGCCAGTGCTATACGCTGAGCTGCCTGTAATGATGAATCAGACACTGCATGGAACTGTTGAGTCGCTCACACAATTTACTTTAGTAAATGTGTATTGCGTACAGTGCCCAGCGTTCACCAGACACCGCCTTCCGCTACGAGACACAATCACCGTGGGGTAAGGCTACAACTGCGCTGGGATCCATTGCATATGGAGATTTTTTCTGCGAACAGTGCATCTGGCAATAGGATCGCTCACCTCATGCTGCAATCTGGCTGGTTTTGCCCCTTCAGCTTTTGCAACCCCTGCTGGTTGAGTCAAAGATTTGCAATGCAGGTCAAGGTTTAAGCCTCCCCCATATATGTACACTTGGTAACTCCGGTCTCAAGGTCCAAGCTGCAGGCTTTGGCCAGGCTCTGACATATATATTTAGAGAACACTTTCCCTTTAAGCCAGGGTGCTCATGGGGACCCAAACCGCTTTCACACAACACATTTCTTTCAGAGTTAATTTTAACTGGCTGGGTCTTATTACGTTTAATACACTGCCAGTTCTCCTGAAATGGCTGCCACCAGCCATTAGCCATCTTCACCTGTGATGGCCCCTAGCACTCATCCATTCAACTGCATACATCCACAAATTGTCTTGAATCCTGTGACAGATGCAACATTATATATTTTTCCCCACTGTTCCTCTGACAGTACAGACCATACTCGCTACAGAAGTGGGTTATTACTTTATTACCTGCTGTTAATAATGTGTACATTCATGATATAATCTTTGTAGGCAATCTCTTTTGGTTAATCCATTTCTCAAATTGAGTAAGATCTCTAGTAAGTCTTTGTCTGTGATCTGTCTTCTGCAAAATGTACTGTATTCTAGGAAGGTTCCATGTATCTAATTCTATCATCTATATAATTCTGGGTTGTTCAATTTCTCTCTTATTGTGGCCCATTCTGATTCCACCAATACGTCCTTTGCTCCAATTTTCCTACATTCTCACAACCCTTTGCCATTCTTCTTCCTACATCTTCCTCTGGTCTTCCTCCTCCCTGCAATATATGCATTGGTGAAAGCCATAGGGATTTTGTTCTCATCTTCTTAAATGCTTGAAAAGTTGCCTCTGTTATAGGGTGATTTAATCCTAGGACCTTGGTCATTTTGTCCTCCAATGAGACTTTTGTTTTGTTCATTGCTCACAACATTTTTTCCCTCCTTATCATCGGTCAGTTCCAGTCCTTATCCACTGGAACTTAGTGGCTATCCAGTATCCTTTAATATTATGTATTACCAGTCCTCCTTCCTCTTTTTGTAGGATATCTAGCCTAAAGCATGCTTTATTCTACCCCCAAATAAAATTGGAGAAGAGTGAATTTAGACTGCCAAAGTAGCTTAATGGGATACTATTTGGGACTGTTTGAAACACTATCCTTGGTAGAATCACCATTTATATTGTGTTTATTCTTAGTACCCTTGAAAAAGTAGGTAGGTCCCAGTTATTTATGTATTTCCTAATATTTTCTATCAGGGGTTATAGTCTGACTGATTGATATAAATGGACAGGCTGATTCACTATTAGCTCCAGGTAGCGACAGATGAGCGTCTGTATTGCGGCACTATGAGCGACCGCTAGTGGCCGCCCCGATCAGCCGTCAGTCGCTATTTCTGGGCTCCTCAGTCGCTATTATAACCTGGCCTCTAATGGTGAATATGTTGTGTCACAGTCGCTATTAAGCCACTGTACAATTACTCACCCAAAGCTAATATTGTCTGGGGTTTTTAATGTATTTAGAATGTTTAATTTTAGGTTAATGTTATATTGTCTATGCTCACATAGGCAATATAAGCTTATTTTGCCAATTGTTTTGTGTTATTTCGTGTGTTTGATCTGAAATTATGTCCCGACAACAAATGTTAGATTAAAAATTTAAATTTTTATTTAGATTTTTAAAAAAGGCCAACATGGCCAAAATCCTAAGCCGCATAGCGGCAAACCCCATACCCCCCACCCTACGGCCTTTTCTTCTTCCCCAGCAGCATAAATCTTCTGCCACAGTCTGCAATGCTCATTATGGCAAGCTGTAGGGAGAAATAAAGGTCATTATTATTTGGACATCCAAAAAAAAAAGCAAACTATTATAGGTCTGGAATTTTAGGGCTTAAAGATTGTTGTTTCTAAATTGTAAGGATATTTCACATGAAGCTAGTCTGTTCAAATATTTTGGTCCATTAATTTAGTTTGTGGCCTACCATTTGCTAGTTTCCTCCCTAGCCTATATTTTTACATTAACTGAAATAATCAAATAAGGGCTACTTAAGCTTTTTTTAGAGTGTACATCCTGTTTTCCTTAAGTACTCATGTCCATAGTACTAACTAAACAAATCCTTCAGATATTACAATTATAGTTATGCAATTTACTATTGACGGATTTTGTTACTGAGCAAACTCACTCACAGGCTGAATGTATTATTTGTTTAAATGAAAACAAAGGGGAGCCACCAATCTAGCATGCATACATGCAGTTATGACTTTGGCTACCCAAAATGTCATCTACATATCTCCCATTTAACCTCATAATGACATAAACATTTATGTGTGGTCATCACTCTAGACATTTGGTTTAAATGTATGTTTTTCTAACATGTCACTGTACTCACCATCGCAGCTGTGGCTAGGGACCATGCTGCTGGGGGTTCCTGGAGCTGGAGTGGGGAGTATGGTGACCGGATCCGTCTGCGTGGAAACATCTGTTTAGACAAAAACACAACAGAAAACTTCATAAGCTTTGTCCCTGAATATTATTATTCCACAACCATCTGTTTGTTTTATGATATAAATCTTATAAAAAATGTTTGCAAATATTTACACAGACATTTCTTTCATTATTCAAACAAGGTTTAACACATGGTTTGAAGACATTAGCATGGTATTTAGTGGTTGGTTCATGAGTTCAGCTGTATCATTGAAGTAGTCCACATGGTCCACTCAATACCATTGTCCTGTTTTTACAGGCATTTTTGCAAGACAGTGCCACAGCATTGCGAATTACAGTAGTAAAAACTCACTTAACATATTGATATTTTAGACTTGCGCATGTGGTAGCACTACAAGATGCGCATTTGCTACCACATTAGCAGTGCAGCATCATGCTTTAATAAATATAAATCCTATTTGGCCCTACTGTAATTTGCAATGAACTGGAGTTGTGTGACAGAAGTGCATGAAAAATCAGCCAAACCATAATGCTGTGTAGCATAAAACATGTGTATGTGCAAGCTCTGCAGCATAGCTGGTGGAGGTGCCGGCTCTATGATGCCCTGTAAAACAGTTAATGTGGAAACGGTATATTTAATAAAGTACAGAATCACCATGGAACATACAAACACCAATAATAAATGCACTCACCAGGGGATGAGCTGCTGCTGGTATCCCAGGGAGGGCTATGAGGTGGAGGCGTGGAGCCTCCACTCCTCACAATGGGCCCAGCAGATCCTAAACCCGATGGGCCTCATCATGGTTCCTCGGAGGTGGAAAACCGGAAGTCACCAATACGAAAGTGAAAGCAAAAATTTGGACACACCTCGCATTAAAAATACGCTAATACACGCCAATGATACCGCTATGAAACACAAAGTTTACAATGCGTACGCATACTAATGTTTGCCTCTAGAGACACACACGCAAAATCAATATTTAACAACTGTGGAGCGCAGCATTCTGCGAACTACAGCGACTGCTCAGTGCGACCGAAACTCTGCAAATTCTACAGTATTCAACACAAATTCACAGCGACCGAATGCAGTCGGTCTAGATTGTTTGGATGGAGGACATAGCGCCAGTCGTTGTGTGATTACAATGATTTTTACAAATCAAGAACAACATTAGGCAAACACAATACGCTGGAATTACATTGTTGAAGGAGTGTGACTTTTACACTTTAATGTCAGACTCTAAAATTAAAAAAAAAAAAAAAAACATACATACAATTCAGGAATAATGTATTAAACACGTGTATGATTTTTTTGGGGAAAAAAATTGGGCTGAGAAATGGGATTTGAGGATTTTCCATTGAAATGTATGGGAGAGTGGCAGGTAGTGAGAGGTAATAGGTGGCGCTGTGAAAGTTTGAACGCCAGCGCTGTACGCTGAGGCTGGGAAATGATGAATCTAACGCTACATGGCATTATCCCAGTCGCTAAACAGGATTGGCTTCATTAATGTGCAATTGCGTGCTGTGACCTGCGTTCTCTTGCCGATACCTCTCGCTACCTGTCGCTAAATAGCCACTACCTGGCGCTATCCATTCATGAATAAGGCCCCTCTCTCCTTTCCTCTAGACTGTACAAATTAAGTTCTTTAAGTCTTTCCTGATAAGATTTAAGTTTAAGTCCTTCCACCATTTTTGTTGCCTGCCTTTGGACCCGTTTAGTATGAATAATGTCTTTTTGCAGGTTACAATTTTTGTTAATGCTCTCAGAATATCTTTCCGATCTCCTTAGACTCAAAATGTTTTTGTTGTTTAGAGTCTGTCATGCAGTCTATGGAATGTATTGATTGTTGCTTTCTCAATGCCCTTGCTAACAACACACCGTTTTTATTCCCCAACTCATAGTATAGTTGTCTGCATCTTATAATAAGTAATCCATTTAACTGCTCCTTGGTATTGTACAGTTCCACCAATGTTTCCTTCATTTCTGGGGCTTTATGTGCTAGTTTTTTTTTTTTTTTACTGTCTCTAATAGATTACTTCTTTTTTCTAGATGCTATGCATAGAGGCATACCATAGCGTAATTAGGGAAATCTCTTCTACATTATTCAGCTGAAAATATTCTGCCAAGGCCTTCCTCACCTCTTGCGCCACTTCCTCTTTTTTTATAAGCAATTTGTTCAGCCTCCATGTGCTATTCATGTTTTGAACTTGTTTTTGCTTGTTGCTGCTATTCCAATACCACTATTGCATAGTCTGACAATGTTATTTGCCCAATAGTGCATCTCTGATATTATCTAATGCAATACCAATAGGTAATCAATTCTTGAATATGATGTATGTACCTGTGAATAGAAAGAGAATACCGTTTCTGCTGGATTTTTAATTTTTCATATATCGTTCAGTCTCATGTAGTGCTTTCTTTAAGCGTTTTAGAGCTGCATTATATATAGTTTATTTCCCTGTTGAGGAGATGTTCAAATGTTGCATTAAGAGCATTGCTTTTGATGGGTCATGTTAATTTGCAAGCTATTCTCATTTTAATGTAAACTTGCTCATACAAACAATGTATTATTTTTTTTTTCTACATTGCATACTAAATATTTACAGCAACATCATGCTGTAATTTGCATTTATTGGTATTACTTTCTTTGCTCTGACCTATTTGTCAAAGCTCAACATTGTCCCATTTGTATTTAGTATATGAGCTAGGACACACATCACATATACTTCTGTTTTATAAAATATTTGTCGACAACAACAGTTGAAAAAAAATCTCATGGTAGAAAATAATTTCTTTCATGAGAAAAAAAGCCTGAGAAGTTCACTGTTGATGAGTCACCAGATAAGAAGACAATGAAAGTCAATGGTACTTTGATATTTTGTTTTGGAATACATTTGGATTAATGCTTAGTTGTTTTTTGCGTATGTAATGTATGTTGAATTCTTTTTTTGATGACTAGATAATAAAAAATCATGTTCTATTTGACACAAACTCTACTCTGCAGTTACAGGGTACTGTAAACTAGACATACTTTTAAGACGCTATAGACTTTTTGGAATTTTTAAATTAAAAAGTGACCTCTAAGTAATAGCACAAAATGTCATCTCCTTTTGCCACGGGCTGTACATTTAAATTTTGAGGAAGTTGCAAAAGAAAGTTCAGATGTGACTTCAGATCATTTTGAACGGATTATTTTTTTCAGAAAAATCAATCAAACCCTTATTTAGATAAGCAGATGCATGTTAGCTTGTTGCTTTGAGGGTTTCCATTTATCTGACCGGTCAATAGTCTCATTAGTGCTGAAATGTGCACATTACCTCTGTCTGCTTTGTATTAACATTACCATTAAGATGCTGATGTAGGAAATATATAATATATATATATATATATATATATATATATATATATATATATATTTAAAAACACATAAATAGTTATAAAAAATGGGTAAGCAAAATAAGCTTTAAAACATAATTATAATGAACAGTGAAAAAACGAACGTAAGAAATCTATACACTATCTTGGCCTACCATCTTGTTCAAGAGATGCTTTACCTACACAAAATACACAAACATTTGAAGCAGGAAACATATATATATATATATATATATATATATATATATATATATATATATTATCTACAACATCATGTTGTACTTTGTAATTAGCATTTATCTGTATTATTTTTTGTTAATCTGACTTATCTAGCAATGCTCAACCAAAATTTACTGAAACCTTTTGGCTGGCTGTGTTTTAAAGAATAGCCAAGGGACTATAGCATCACTCTTCGGAGGCCATGCTAAATATTTGGTAAAGCCAGTTGGACTTTTGGTGTGCATTGCAATGTGGATTCCAACCTGTATGCCGGTGAACTTTACAAAAAAAGTGCAAAAAAAAGTCCTACATTTTCCCCCAAAACACATTTTTAAAGTTTAGATACATTATTTTTCCAGTGATGTAAGGATATATTTTAAAGTTTAGAAATAACAGCACCCTATGGGCTATGCTAAAGATTTCACCATTTTTTTCTGCATAGCCCATAGGGTTCTGTTGTTTCCAAATCTAAAAACACATGTTCTTAGCTCATTGGAAAAAGTATGTGCTTAACCTGTAAAAATTCCCCACCACAAGTACTGGTAATTTTGGGGGGAAAAAGTTAGAAAAAACTTTTTTTGCACTTTTCTGTACCTAAACACTAAAAAGCGCACTGGGATGCTGGTTGCAATCCACTCCGCGATGCACACTGCAAGTCATACTGGCTTCACCAAATATTTAACATGACCCCCTTAGTAAATATTTTCCTGTTGAAAACAACATGTCAAAAACCTCAAACCAGCTATATCACCCTTGAACGGTTTGGAGTTAGCCAAAAGATTTTTGAGAGCCATCAGGATTTTTAAAGTGGCTCACTTTATCTTACACAACTTACACAAAAGTTGTACGTTGTGTAAGATAAAAATCCCCTATATCTGCTATACATAAATTGTCCTGGTCAGGTAAATACTGTTTCTATTGGAGTAGATATTTTACCAGTTTTAAATTCCGTATAGGCTTCTACTGGGGTTCGTGCTAATTACAGTATTTGGTGAAGCCAGTGTGACTTATATTGCAGTGTGGATTGGAACCTACATTTCGGTGAGCTTTGTAGTGTTTAAACGTGCAACATTTTTTCCCGCAATTTTGTGTCTAAAGGCTAAAAATGCAGGTTGCAACCCACACTGTAAAGCACACTGCAAGTCACAGTGGCTTCACCAAATACTTAGCATGACCCGCATTATCTCCAATCTTCTTAAATAAATCTCTAACCATTCAAATAATTTTAACTTGCTTGTGCAATGCACAATTTTCACACTTCAGGCTTTACTTAGTATTTAGTAAAGCAAGGTGCATTTTGGTTGTACATTGTGGTCTGTAATCTGCATGTCAGTGAGCATTTAACCTTAATACACAAAAAAGTGCAAAAAAAAAAAAAAATTTGCTCAATTTTGTACCCAAGAATCACCTTAAACTGCAATTGGGCATTTTTAAAGGGGAGGTTAATCATTTTTTTCACAAGCAAAATTAAAAGAAATGGAGGTTGCAGTTAACACCGCCCCATGCAAAGTGCACCTTGCTTCACCAAATAATAAGCGTTACCCACATAGTGTTCTGAGTAAGTATAGTAAGTGGGTTAATTACTCCAAATATCCCAGAGCTTATTAAAATGATATAGAGAGCCTCTAAAATTGGAATGTTTGGTGAAGCAAGTATACATTTGGGTGTACTTTCAGGTGTGAACTTAAGCTCACATTTAAGTGAGCTTTGGTACTTGAATACACAACAAAAAATCTGTAAAAGAATATTAGTGCTAATTTTTCCAAGGAACATAATTTTTCCAATGGTGTAGGTATATTTTGGTTTGAGGATCTGCACCCCAAAGTTTGAAACAAAATATCCTTACCAAATTAAAAGGACTCCCCACAAATTCACTTGCTAATAAATCAAGATTTCTATCTAATTGCTAGTTAATAGGCCATTTCTCTTTCGAAAATGTCTCATTTCTCTTTATTTCTGAAACCATAAAAAATGGATTTAATTCTGAATTTCATCCTCAGTATTTAAACTTCGGCTATGCAAACCTTGGGAGGTTCATCCAACACTAGTTGTTAGAATACTAGTGAACTATCTGACATTCAAGCTCAAAATTTCAGGTATTCGTGCAGAAATGATCTAAAGAGTTTATTTTGGCAAAAAAAATAGATTTATATGGGGTTCGCTATTAAAAGCTAGTGAACTGAACACGTGTTTGCTAGCATTCACCCAATTGCAATAAACTAAAAGTAAATACAGCAAACACTGGCATAGTTGGTCAAAGATGGCACATCTTTGTGGAGGTGAAGAAGTTAGTAAATAAACCCCTATATATACAACACAAGATATTGATAGCCAAAGAATGCATCTAGAACACAAAGTCCTGATATCTTGCCATTGTTTCTAGTCCTTGTGTTTTTGCTGTGCTTTGAGCTTCATGTTGTTGCTTATTTCTATCCCAGCAGCTTTGTCAAATTTCTCAGCAGATGAATTTGGTACCTCAGCAGCCTTGTCAGAATTTTCAGCAGATGAATTTGGTACCATGGTTGACCTGTTAGAATTCTCAGCGATTTTTTTAGCAGATGTATTTGGCACCGTAGTTGCCTCATAACAGTTTCCAGAAAACGTATTTGGTACCGCAAATGCCCTGTAAGCGTTTCTTACAGATGTATTTGGTACCACAGTTCTCCTATAGTGTTCTAGGAGATATATCTGGTAATGGTGTTGCCCTATGAGAGTACCTGTCAGAATGATCAGCAGACGTTTTTCGTACCAGAATAGCCCCATCAAATTCATCAGCCTTTAAAGTGGACTAAAACCCACAAAGTTCAGCCCAGGAATCTTTACAATTCCAGGTCCGATTGATTGACTCCCCCAGTGTATCCAGAATTAGAATGCCCCACTGTATGAAACCCCCAGGTGGCCCATAAACTCACCTTCTTTGCCGATCTAACGAAGCATCCTGGCTATCCCTTTAGCAGGGCGTGTGCCCGCTCCAGGCATTTGTGGATGGCTGGCGTGGGCACACTCCCTGTTAGAGGGTAGTAGGGGATGCGGCCATCAGTGCACTTAGATCCGCTCGTATTAGACAAGCTTCTGGGCTCGAGCATATCCGAGTGCACCGATTGGACGAGTGGCCGTGCATGTGTCATAGGGTGGGGAAGAGGTGAGTTTGTTTCGGTAACCTGGGGGGTGTCACACAGCGAGACACCCCCAATCAGAGTGCCCCAGGGCAAAGGACCAAGACCCAGTATAGTCAAAATCCTGGGTTTTGGTCCACATTAATTTGCTACCGCAGTTGCCTCATCAGTTTTCTCAGCAGACTAATTTGAAAATAGAATTCCCCTGGAGAGTTAACAGCAGATGTATTTAAAGCCAAATCTGCCCTGTTATAATTCTAAGCAGTTTTTTTGGTACCACAGTTGCCTTGTCCAAAATGAAATGTATTTGGTGCTGCAGTTGTTATTTCCAGCTGTTTTATTTGAAACCACTATTTTCCTCAACAGATATATCTGGTACCAAACTTACCCTGTTGGAATTCTCAACAAATGCATTTGTAGTAGTCACTTCAGATATTTCTTCATTAGCTTTTTTTCCAGACACCTTAGAAATGTGCCCTTTCTTTTGTACAGCTGTTTACTTCTATAGTATAGAATCATGGAGCAACTTTTTCCAAATTCAAAACTTTGTTCTAAATTAGTTCAGTTGTCAACTCATAATCATCTCACTGGTATTTGAAATATGTTCAGTTAACTACCAGGTTCCTTCATGTTCCATAGAAGATAGGTAATAGAAGTAAAGACTGTCTAAAAAAGGGTTATATGGGCTAAAATACCATACTCAACTACCCCCCTACACAGAGGTATTATCCTCCTATTGACTTTATAAAAATTTCCAGATGATGTCAAGATCGGGTTGCCCGGTGTCCATGTGCTTTCATGGAGACTTTTACACTGGGGGCCTGCTGAGTCAGTGCCTGCCATGTCCCCTCAATGGCAGTGAATAAAGTATTGTGGGGGGGGAAGGGGGGGTGTTCTTTGGTCTGGGAGGTACCGAGTAGTTTTGGGCAAGGCGCTTCTGAACCGGAGTTCAGAGAGAAATAAAGAATGAGTTTGGGTTGGTCCCCCTTAGAGTGGTGTCTTCAGGGTCTTACGTAATTGCCCTGTGTGGCACCCTCTAAGCGGGTTCCAGGTGCGCCTTGTTGTTTCCCATTAAAGGTTGCTTTTGTTGAATTTTTAAATGCAATAAGCAGTTTTTATTCTTAGCAATTACATCTACATTTTCATAAGCAATACAAAATACAAAAAATATATAAGAAATATAATAAACTAAGCATATAATGGTAGAAAAACAAAAAGGAAAATATTTTACAATATATACTATATACAAAGGGTTTCCTTTCACCGATTATTTTGGTGAGCAGCCCTTAACTCAGGGTTGTTTCTCTGTTTACTCTCCTGTTTATAACAGGTATATTGGGTTTATAGTCCCTTGTTTGTAGCAAGTGCTGTTTGTAGCAAGAATGTTGGGCTTGTGATCCCTCTTTTTGTAGCAAGTAAAATAGGTTTGCATGTAATCCCTCGTTTGTAGCAAGTGAGGTAAATTTGCATACGCGTTTCGCTCTAACGGCTTCTTCAGTGCGTTTAGGTTGTGAACCATTCGGGAACGGCCTTCCTCAGTCCTTTCAGTGCGTTTAGGTTGTGAACCATTCGGGAACTGCCTTCCTCAGTCCTTTCAGTGCTTTTAGGTTGTGAACAATTCGGGAACTGCCTTCCTCAGTCCTTTCATTACTGTGTGGGGGGAATGTCCTTGTAAATGGAATCCGCTTCTACAGGCTCATCCGGTTCCCCAGATTGGAAAAGCGGGGAGGTTTTCTTATCTTTTCCGGACTCTGCATTTAGGTCCCACGTGCTTTCAGCGTGGTCTGCGTCTTGTAGCTGTGCTTAATAATTCCCCAATCTGGGGAACCGGATGAGCCTGTAGAAGCGGATTCCATTTACAAGGACATTCCCCCCACACAGTAATGAAAGGACTGAGGAAGGCAGTTCCCGAATGGTTCACAACCTAAACGCACTGAAAGGACTGAGGAAGGCAGTTCCCGAATGGTTCACAACCTAAACACACTGAAAGGACTGAGGAAGGCAGTTCCCGAATGGTTCACAACCTAAACGCACTGAAGAAGCTGTTAGAGCGAAACGCGTATGCAAATTTACCTCACTTGCTACAAACGAGGGATTACATGCAAACCTATTTTACTTGCTACAAAAGAGGGATCACAAGCCCAACATTCTTGCTACAAACAGCACTTGCTACAAACAAGGGACTATAAACCCAATATACCTGTTATAAACAGGAGAGTAAACAGAGAAACAACCCTGAGTTAAGGGCTGCTCACCAAAATAATCGGTGAAAAGAAACCCTTTGTATATAGTAAATATTGTAAAATATTTTCCTTTTTGTTTTTCTACCATTATATGCTTAGTTTATTATATTTCTTATATATGTTTTGTATTTTGTATTGCTTATGAAAATGTAGATGTAATTGCTAAGAATAAAAACTGCTTATTGCATTTAAAAATTCAACAAAAGCAACCTTTAATGGGAAACAACAAGGCGCACCTGGAACCCGCTTAGAGGGTGCCACACAGGGCAATTACGTAAGACCCTGAAGACACCACTCTAAGGGGGACCAACCCAAACTCATAGTGAATAAAGTAGTTGCATTTTAATAACTGTGACTAATGCCCCCTATGTTGTCTGTGAACAGTGGGCACAGTGCTCACCACAGCACAAGACCAAGACACAGCCTAGCTTTCCCATCTGCTACCGTGAAAAAAAAAAAATAAGAAAACACTCACCTTATCCCTTGTTCAATCTGTCCGGCTCTCCTATTAACCCGGGAGGTCTTCGATCCACCCCCCGGTCTCCTCTAGCTTTAGCAGAGGGCCCATAATAGCCCCTGCTTCAGCCGCCACTGGCATTCACTGTGAGGAAAAAAAATAAAAATGACATTTACTCACCTCCATGTGCATTCCTTCCTCTTCACCGAGGTTGCCTCCAATCACCCCCCAGGCTCTTCAGTCTTCAGCAGAAGGCCCGACAGGCCCCCTCTCCTGATCCACAGTCACCACCGCCATCTTCACCACTAGACCCACCTCTTTTGGGGCGGGTGGATGACATCATCAGCACGGTGATGCGGGAGAGAGAAGTGAAAGGCTATGGGATCCTCTGATCCCTTGCCTCCCCACCCCCCTCCAGCGATCACTGCATCTGTCATTGAAATTGGCGAGTGACAGAGGAGCTGGCGATCAGAGTTGAGAAAAGAACAAATACTTTTTTTTTATTAATAAAGTCATTTTCTTGTGTGTGTGTATGTTTTTCCAGTTAACCCTTTGTGAACTGGTAAGGGATCCATGAGACCCCTATACCAGTTTAAAGGCTCTATGTCTGGCAAGTACCTATGTCTTTTTTATTAACCCTTTGACATTTCATGTTAAAGCCTAAACTGCTGCAAAAATGTAATTTTCCTGGAAAATCCTGCAAAAATCACAGTTAAACAGTGCAAAATTGTGAAAATGACCTGTCAACAGAGGGTGACAAAATCTCAACTAGGCTGGCAGTCAAAAGGGTTAAAAGTATCTATGCGTGTTGGGCATTGTTCTGCTTTGGGGACCTTGTGCTTTCAGATTTAACTTGTTTTTTCTTATTTGCATATTGATATTTTGGGAAAATGTTTTTTTTTTTATTCTGCATTTTTATACTTTTTTTAGGCAACCCTGTGCAACCAAAGAATGATTTAAGGGATTACTTCCAGAAAAAAAATGAGGCCACTACAACAAGCTGGGTACAACTATAATGTTTAACATGCATACTTTCAGTAAATATAAGGTTTGTAGGGGTAAGGGTTGTTTTGTCTGAAAAATTGAAAGGTGCGCACTTTGTAGAGCTGACATTTTCAAGTAAAATTCTCGTTAAGCGCATGCTTTACTTCGAGGTGTTTGGCAACTCTTCCCTTGACAGTGCCTATGCATATTGGGTATTGTTCTGTTCGGGGACCTTGCTTTTATAACTTGTCTTTTCTTGTTTGCATATTATATTGTAAGGAAAATGTGGATTTGTTTCTGCTTTTCATTAAGGAACCCTGTGCAACCAAATAATTAATTTTGGTATTACATCCAAAACTGCGCCCACATCAACAAGCTTGGTATGCATAGAAAGCTTGAGGTGTGTACTTCCAGAGAATATATAATTTGGGGGTATTTCAAATGTAAATAGTTGTCTATCTTGAAAAACTGCAAGGTGTGCCTTAAAAAATCCCTTAAAGCACTGTTTCAGTTTGGGGGAGTCTCCTGGGAAGGAAAGGGTGTCTGTCAATGCATATGTGGTACCATTATAACTGGGAGAAATTGGGATTCTATATGCAATATAATTTTTTTGAAAAACTTAAATTTTTGTATTACAAAAACACTACAAATTGCAAAATATAGATTTTGTTTATTTTTGTACATATTTCACCCAAAAATATTGAGCATACACTAAAACAAGGCCAAACAAGACATTCCATGTTAAAGCCCAGACTCTGCTGAAATAAACAAGTGGAGACAACTGAAGGGGGACAGGATTAACTGCAGAAGAATAAATGTAATCTCCGGAGGCGACATTTATTTTTTACCATAAGAACTATAAATCTGTGGAATAGCCTTCCACAGAAGCTTGCTATGGCATCAACAGCTGACAGCTTCAACAAAGGATTAGATGTTTATTTAGAAGAAAATAATATTACCTGTTATTAGTTAACAAAAACCCCCAAAAATAAAATAACTTCCCCCTACCCCAACACTCTTGGTTGAACTTGATGGGCATATGTCTTTTTGCAACCTTATTAACTAATTAACTCACATCAATAAAAACAGATATCCCACTCTGCTGTACACAACAGTACAGTAACAGTAACAATAGAGCGGAGCAAAAAGAGGAGAGAAAAACCATATCACTACATTGGATCACCAGAAGAAGTATAATACCAAGATGGGCACATCCACAGCCCGCAGACCAGGAACTGTGGAAAACTTACATGATCCAACAAATACAAAAAATACAATATGGAGTGGGTGGTGGAGTTAGAGGGAATTCGCTGTATGGAAGAACTAGTCGCAAAAATCAGAGACACCGCAGACCAGTGCACAACCACCTGGATGTGCTGGCTGATTTACAGAGAATCGCACCTTCCAGCATTGCTTTAGCAAACCAGATACAAGGTTACGTGGCCTCCCCCCCCCCCCCCCGGGGCTAAACCTGACGGGGAGGGTTGGCCGGAAGAGACATGGTTCCCTTTCTTTACCTGGCCGCACTCTCTGGAAACTGGTCTCATCCCAACTCCCAAAGCTTTTGCAGCATGTCCACTACTCTCACCTCCACTCCCCGCTCCTCTTACTTAGACACATGACATAACATAATTAGAGGAGGAGTACAGGTAGCCAACATTATATTCCGATCTAAGGTGGAGTCGTGGGTGAAATGTACTATCTGCGCATGTCAATAAGTGGTGATGTAGTAGCTGTACTTTATATATTATATAATATGTCTAGAACATTGGCGCGAACCCTTTACTCCGTCCCCCCCTTCTCCCTTTTCCTTTCTGTTCCTTCCCTTACCCTACGTTTTGTACTTTCCCCACAATTGTTTAATTGTCGTCCTTTTGTTTTTTTGTCTGAAAAACTAATAAAAACCGATTACAATAAAAAATACAATATGTGAGGTCACATAGCAACTGAAATAAAATACAGAAATCTTACAAATTATAAAAAAAAAAATTAAAAAATGTGGAGGGGGGGTGGACAAATCACACATGATGATGCAAAAAAAAAAAACACCATCATTAAGTGTAGTTATAAAACCCACTTTAACTGATATGGTGAGTAAACCTGCTGATGGTTTGTTTAAAAAAAAAAAAAATCTGGGACGAAAAATACTTTAAGCCTAAAAAGTAGTGGTTAAGAATAACTAGACAAACATGCTAACAATCGTCTGTTCAACAGACTTATTACAAAGTAATGAACATATTACCTCATGCCATTGACGTTAAAAATGTTAATCACGCTTAGACCCCAGCACCTTAATTAGTTTGAATTTATTTTTTACAGTATTTTCCCATTAATTGTAATTGAATACCATTTGTAATTAGACATCAATTTGTTACAGAAATTTCTAAATATAGTTAATTTTCCTATTGCCAGTGAATAAAAGAGCTTGATCTTCATTCTACTATTGGTAATGCTAAAGTTGTTGTAATATGTTATGAATTATTCTGACCTTCATATGCCAGTGCCCTTTCTTTCTAAACTTACTGGTGTTCTTTAAACATGTGACAACTACATAAGGATCTCAGCCAAGCTTGCAGACTCTGACCTTGCAATAAAAGCTTCACTACTATTAGAATTTAGCCCTTGAAAGTATATTTTAGTTACCAACATTTACAGGCAATCTTTCTTGATTTACTGAAGCTAGGAAATACTGTGTATTGCAGTGTTAATTGTGTTCTTTATTCTGAACATCATTTGTGTATTTTGTATATGCTCTAAAGAAAAGGTGAAATGCCAAGAGTTCTTAGCATAATTGAATACAAGACATCTTGCCACCTAGAATCCCTTTGTCTTTAGCAAGACACTCTGTGCACTATAATTGATTTGATAATATCTTGGTCAGAGTCTCAATTGATTAATTCTTTCTTTTAGAAGTACTTTTTATAAAGCTTGGTCATTTATTCACCTTGCTGTGTGCTGGTTAACCATTTAAAATAATAACCTTGTATCTCATTTAAAAAGTTAAAACTACAAGTGCAAATTAAGTTGCTACTTCTCCAAGCCATGCCAGCTCCATGAATTCCTGCAGTTGTTTTTATTTTTTAATTAATTTATTTTTTTATTTCAAGGAAGATTAACATTTGAAAAGTTGAACATTTTTTTTGGTTATCGTCCTCCTCATGGTGTATATATTAAATAAAACCAAATATGCTGAGGTTGAGAAATAGGTCTGCCTGTCCTATAAGAATCGCTGCGAATTCAGGATAGGGCTTTTTCCCCAACTTTGCATGGGTACCATGGGGATCATGCTTCTTTGTAAATAAAGTTTACCTTTGGTTGTACTTTTGGATGTGAATTGAAACTCGCATGTAAGCTTTTTAATTTGTACACACTAAACACATGTATACATTTTTTTTTGTTCTACATTATCCCAATAAATCACAAACCCCTGTTGATGTGCATAATTTTTGTTTTAAACAACAGCAACCTATGGGGTATGCTAAAGAATTTGCCACACGTTTCTGCATAGCCCATAGAGTGTTGTTGCTTCCAAACTATTAAAACAATCTTTACATCATTGGAAAAATTCTGCACCTCACAGGGGCAGGTGATTTATTGGCATATGTTAGTAAAAACATGTTTATAAATTGTTTTAGTGTGTACAAGTTGAAAAGTTCACTCAGATGCAGGTTTCAATTCACACACAAAAGCAAACCCAAAGGTAGACTTGCTTCACCAAATCTTTAACATCACCCCTATGAATGCTATTGCTATCATCACAGTATACTACAGTTGTGCCCACTATTAACCCTTTCAGTACCAGCCTACCTAGAGATCTTGTGACCCATAGTTGCCAGTCCATTTTTACCATTTTGTGCTGTACATGCTTAACAGGGATGGCATATTCCAGGTGAGGGTGCACCAGTACCTTGTAAAGAGGCAAAATTACATCCCTATCCATGAGTATGTATCATTAACCACAACTCTCTGCACATGATCCTTCAGTCAGTTTTCAATCCAGTTACAAACTGTCTTTTCTAGTCCTGGAGACCTCAGTTTCCCCAATAAGCATCTGTGGAGGACAGTGTCAAACGCTTTTGCAAAATCCAGAAAAACTATATCTACAGTTGCCCCTCTGTCCAGGCTTCTACTTACCGCCTCATAGAAGCCAATCAGGTTAGTCTGGCAGCATCTGTCATTAAACCATGCTGGTTGCCCCTCAAGCAATTTTCCCACAATACTTATATGTCTGAAATTGCCAGGAGAAGGCCTAGACCCCTTTGCCTTGCACAAATCTCTTGGCACTATATCTGTTGTTAGTGAGTCTTTAAAGAATTAGAACAGGGGTGATGAGATAACTGAGATGAATTCTTCAAGAACTCTCGTTTGAAGTTCAACTGGTCCTGCAGTCTTATTAAATTATACTTGGGCTATTGCTATCAGTGGCATCTCCTGTGTTGGCCCCTTGCCTATTTAAAAAAAATATTTATGGTTTGCTTTGCTTTCTTTGGCCACATCGCTTTCATTTTGTGCTTTTTTGAACCTTAATTCCTTCTTACATTTATTCATTTATACTTTTCAAGGGTTACAGCTGAGAGCTCAGCCTTGTAATTTTTAAATGCCCCTTTCTTTTTCTTTACTGTCCTTTTAATTTTAGACACTTATATTTGTCACCCAAAGGAATACATTTTTCAACGTTGGTAATTACAATTAATTTAAAGCACTCCCATTTGGCATCTGTATCCTTTTTCCTCAGCAGAAGCTCCCAGTCTATGTCCTGGAGTGCAGTTCTGAGCCCGGGGAAGTTGGCCTTCTTAAAATTCTGTGTTCTGCCCTCCCAGACAGAAAATCTTTCCTACAGATTATGTTAAATAGAACTAGGTTGTGGGCACTGTTAGATTTTCATGGACTGTTACCATTCCTATCAGGTTATCATTATTTGATATTACCAGATCTAAAAGAGCATCACCCCTAGTAGGTTCCTCCAAGTGGTTCATATAGTTTCTTGTAGCAAGCTGAGGAATGCTCTCCCGCTTGTAGTAGAAGCAGAACCATATCTCCAGTCGATACCTGGGTATCTCCCACCACTGTACCAACCTGTGATGCCTGCTCTATCTGGTGATGCAGTTGACCCACTATTTCCTCAGGTTTGGAGGTCTAGAGATTACTCCGATCTCCAATTTGTATTTTAACATTGTTTACATTGCCCCGAACTTGTACCCACAAGGAATAGCATCAATATTTTCTTCCAGTACAAGAGCTTCAAGCTCCCTCACTTTACTTGCTGAATTTCTGGCATTTGTGAACATACATTTTAAGTTCCTATCTAGTTTGACACATTAGCTTCTGCAGTAATGCATACCCCTATTTTTTTACTGCTGCTTTGGAACACATGGATCTTCTTATCCATCATAGCAGCTCTCCTCCCTTCTAATTCTCCACCCACCATCATGTGCTGTCCCCTAAGTAACCTGTCTTCCTCTTTGTTTTCTCTGGTGCCCTCCCCCCTTATCTCCACTCCTTCTAACTGTCCCCCTTCCATTCAGGCGCAAATTATCTGTAGGATACAGTTTGTACCCCAATGAAAAGTCCAGTGCTCTAGAAACCTAAATCCTTCTGCCGTGCACTAGGACTTGAACCATGCTTTTAACTTTCTAAGCTCCTGCTGTCGTTCATGTGTAGTGCATGGCACAGGCAGTATTGGAGAGAATACAACATTGGAAGTTCTTCTCTTCAATTTGGTGCCTAATTCCTTACATGTATTCTTAAGAATCCTCCATTGTCCATTAATTCTGTCATTTGTCCTCTCGTGCACCATGAAAGCTGGGTCATCCCCAGCCACTCCCAGTAATTTATTCACCTTTTCCACCACATGCTGAACCCTGGCACCATGTAGACAGCAAACCTTTTGGTTGAGGCGGTCTTGGTGACAAATTATCAGTTGTCTGATAATAGAATCCCCTATGCCCACTAACTGTATAGTCCTACCTGCAGTCCCAACAACCCACTCACTAGCTGAGCTGTATCTGCTAGGGATGCAATTTCTGAGAGTGACACTCTTGCATCATTACCCAACTTGGCAATTTTGCTAGGTTGCACAGACACAGGTATTGCCTTCCATTTCTGTGCACCTTTTCTACTCCCTCTGTCTAAATTTACCCAGTTACTTATCTGCTCCTCTAGACTCATTACTTCACCCTCTGTTGCTACACCCTTTATGCCTGCTCAATGAGCAGAATGCCCTTTTGTCAATCTTCCTCAGTGTTGCATTTTGCGCCTCCAGATCTATATCCTGAGCTTCCAAGGTGCCATGCTCACATTTAACACAACGGTATTCCCCTGGAACTGCTGCTCCTGAAGTGTATACATATGACAAATTGTGCACTGTAGTAGACCTCCAATGTTGCTAGCCATTATCCCAGTTACGAAAACAGCAGCAAAACAAAATTTTAGTGCTAGTAGTTGCAGCAACTTTGGCTTTTAACTTCTTATTTTAGCTCTATAACACTTAGGCAATAAACTCTCAAAGTCCCCTAATATAAAGTCCTTTAACCCTTCTATTGCCAGCCACGTAAATTTTACGTGCCTGACTTTGCCCCCTGCTAGCGCATAAAAAATAAAACAAAAGCACTTACCTGGTCACTCATTTGATCTGTCCGGGTCTTCTCTTCAGCCTGGGGGGCTCCGATCCCCGTTGGGGCTGCCCCGGTTGCAGGAGAATGCCCAGAATAGTTACCCCCCCCCATTTTAGCCGTCGCCAGCTTTTCCTGTAAAAAGAAAATGACATTTACTCACCCCCCCAGGGCTCTTCTATCTTCAGCCTGCCAGGCTCTCTCCCCCTCTTCTCCAGGGGTTGGGCTAATGACGTCACTCGATGGGTGTCATGACAGTTCCAGGCCTCTCAGCTGTCAGATGCTGGTGATCGCTGGTGAGAGAAGGATGGGGCAGGAGATCCTCTGATCGCCTGCCTCCCCCCCCCCCCGATCACCGGCATATATCATCAGATCAGCGAGGGACAGAGGAGCTGATGAGTAAAAAAAAAGATTTTTTATTTTAATTAAATATTTTTTTCTCAATGTGTCTGTGTGTTTTTTTTACATTTAACCCTTTGTGAACTGGTAAGGGATACATGAGACCCCTATACCAGTTCACAATGCTGGGGGCTGGCAAGTCACCTGTGGCGAGCGGGTGACTTGCCATTAACCCCCGGCACCCCCAATTACCTGCCTCCCCAAAGCCCAGGGGGGGGGGCAGAAGAGCCCGGGCCCACAGAGGGTATGTAGGCTGCAGGGTGGGGGGCCACCAAAGCTGGCCCCTGCACCCTGTTCTACAAGCCCCCATAGTTGGTCCCAGGCTGGATATTTCGGGTAGGGGGGACCCTACGTCATTTTTTGGAGCAGGGTTTTTTAAGTGTTTTTAACCCTTAAAATTCCCCCCAAAAATGCCCCCCCCCCCTGAGAGGGGGGACCCTATGTATTTTTTTTTTCAAATTAACCCCTTATGCTTATAGAGTGTATAGTAGTATTTTAATTGTAAATGTTATAAAGTGCTCTTTTCAGTTTGGGGGGTCTCCTGGGCAGGAATGGGGGACTATCAATACATATGTGGTACCGTTGTAATCGGGAGAAATGGGGCTTTCACATGCAAAATGGTTTTTATTAATAAAACAAATGTTTTTTTTTAAATATAGGAGATAATTGTCAAAAAAATATTATTATATTTATTTTTTGTTTCTTTACGCAAAAATATTTAAAAAACAGTAGAAACATTACAAATAAGACATTTCATATTAAAGCCTAAACTCTGCTGCAAAAATATATATATATTCTCCTGGAAATTACAGCAAAAGTCACGGTTAAACATGGCGCAAAATGGGGAAAAATGACCTGTCAACAGAGGGTGACAAAACTTCAAGTAGGCTGGCAATTAAAAGGGTTAATAGTACCTATGCATGTTGGGTATTGTTCTGCTCGGGGGACCTTGCGCTTTCAGATTTAGCTTGTTTTTTTCTTATTTGCATATTGATATTTTAGGAAAAGGTGTATTTTATTCTGCTTTTTTATACTATACATTTTTTTAGTGAAACCCTGTGCAACCTAAGAATATTTCAAAGGATTACTTCCAGAAAGATGAGCCCACTACAACAAGCTGGGTATGCTTAGAAAGCTTAACATATGTACTTTCAGGGAATATATGGTTTATGGGGGATATTCCAAATTTAAAGGCTTGTTTTGGTAGAAAAAGCACAAGGTCCGCACTTTGTCTGCAGAGCTAAAATTACGAAGTAAAATTACTGTTACACACATGCTTTACTTTGGTGTGTTTGGCAACTCTTCCCTTGACAGTAGCTATGCAAGCTGGATATTGTTCTGTTCGGGAGATGTTGCTTTTTCAGATTTTTTTTTTTTTTTGCATATAGATTTTTTTAGAAAAATGTGGTTTTTATTCTGCTTTTTTATTCTTTTTTTAGGGAAACCCTGTGCAACCAATGAATACATTGAGGGATTACTTCCAGAAAACTGCACCCATGTCAACAAGCTTGGTCTGCCTAGAAAGCTTGAGTTGTGTCCTTCCAGAGAATGTATAGTTTGTTGGGGGTATTTCAAATGTAAAGTGTTGTTTTTCTGAAAAACTGCAAGGTGTGCATATTGCATAGCATAGCTGTAAAGCGTTGTTTCAGTTTGGGGGAGTCTCCTGGGCAGGAAAGTGTGTCTACCTATACATATGTAGTACTGATGTAACCGGGAGAAATTGGGGTTTCACACACAATAAGATTTTATTGACAAACTTACATTTTTTATTTAAAAAAAACACAACAAATTGTAAAAAATAGTTTTGTTTTTTTTTTGCACATATTGAGAATGCACCTAAAACATGACAAACAAGACATTTCATGTTAAAGCCCAGACTCTTCTAAAAAAAAAAATATCACTTTCCTTTGAAATCCCTGGAAATCCCTTCAAACATCACAGTTGAACATGTGCAGCGCAAAATAGTGCAAAATGGTCTGGCAATAAAGGGTGACAAAATCTCAAGGTAGGCTGGCGGTTAAAGGGTTAATGAAAAGTCCCCTCACTTATAATATAACCTCTCTTGGTAATGCAACGAGAACTTGCAAAAGCTCCTAAAATCAATTTAACACAATCTTATTTATAGCAAAGCAATACTTCCTTTCACCAGTGTCAGTCTTTGCTAATCTGGCAAACATGTGTATTTTATTGTTAGTTAGCATGGGAAAGAGGGTTAAATTCAGTTTTGTTTTTTGCTATCTTTGGGACATCTAATTTTTCTTCCGATCCATTCCAGACCCTCCTTACACTTGGGATTACCTTCTTGCCCGATAGGATGTGACTGCAAGACAAAAAAAAGGCGTGGCCCCTCCCGGCCCCATAAGTAGCATCTGCCTCCCAATCAAGACCAGTTTCATTCTTGCAGTTGAAGTGACTGTGAAGGCTGTTGAAGATCTCTCTTAAGGATTGGCAGCAAGCGGGGGATTGCACCCTGTCGGCTTCCTGCACAGCCTTATTCCCACGGATTCCTCAGACCTAATTATGCCTCCTACAGCTTTGGCTGTTCTGGGGTTCGTGAAGGTAAGGTGGAAGGGCTAGGCTCTTGGGGCGCTTACAGAGTTTATGCTCTGGGCTGCAGGCTTTTGAAAAGCAAGTCAGCCGCAGGTTTTTCTCTGGTGTACCTGCTGAGGAACATGTTATTTTTTATCCAACCCATCCTTCTTCCGACATGTGTTAAAGTATATTAAAAAAAAGGAAAGATTTTTTGTCTTTATATTTTAAAGTTCGCGCCTTCTCCTTTAAGGGGCGTGGTTTGACATCACATGGGGGCGGGGCCAAATGCGGAAGCACAAGGCGGCTTCCGCGTCCTCAGTGTTGCTCTCTCCAGCTGGAGGGAGGTTGGTGTCCGCGGAAACCCTGCAGGCATACCTCGTCTGGACAGAAGGTAGGTGTCAGCAGTCCCCGGAGGCCGGTGCGATGCGGCCGCTGCAGCTGCGGTGGAGGGGTCGGCTATTGTGGCCCGGCCCGCTGTCCTCGCTGGGGGCCCCAGGTGCTTAATGGTGCTTAGTGGTGCTCATTGGGCCACTGTGTGTTAGGTCCTGGGGGTCACTGGTGATCCGGGTGACCGCCATTAGCGGCTATGGTGTGCATGCTCCCGTGTGGGTCCTATTAGTTTCCTGAGATATATATATATATATATATATATATATATATATTTTTTTTTTTTTTTTTTCTTGTCTAGGCTATTGTGTGAGAAAAGTTGCTGGGGTAAGTGGATGTCGATTGTATTATATTGGATTGTATTGTATTGTACTGTTCCAATGACATTTTTTAATAGGGTTTTTCTCCTGTTTATTTTTAGATTGGAAGAAGGATAAAAGGGGTTGGGCTTAGGACTATAGGTCTTTTTTGCTAAAAAATTAAAAAAAAAAAAAACACCATGAGGGAGACATCAGGGGATAGTGATTCGAGCATCCCGCTTGAGCAGGGCAGGCTCTGCCCCTTATGTAAGCAGGATCCCCTGGGTAGTTTCAGCACTGTATGTTCCGCTTGCACCATAAGAATTGGTTTAGACCATAATAGATCGGTTGCCCCTGTCTCTAGCCCAGCAATTGCTTTGGGAGCGCCATAGCTCAGCCTGCTCTAATATCCCCTGGAGAAGAGGAAGGCAGCGAGGCTCATGCAGATATGGCACACAGGTTGGATAACTTAGAGAGAGTTATCCTTGGTCGTCCCTAAGAAAGCCACCTATAAGAGGAGGCATTTAGAGCCTGTTTATAAAGAAGAGGATTTATTTGCCTCTTTTGGGTCTGAGGAGGAGGAAGAATATTTGGATGAACAGCTCTCAGAGGGTGAGTTACGCTCCTGTGAGGAGGACAGTAATTCTATTTTATTCTATTCTGATGAGGATCCCCTTCTCTCAGACGAAACAGAATGTTTACTTTCTTCGGTTTTTGAAACTTTGAATATTACCCACCCTAAGGTGGCAAAAAGAGGGAAGGCAGGTATTTCCTGAACATCGCATTTTTCCAGAATGGTGTTAAGAGTGGGAAAATCCTAACAAGTTATCGGCTGTTCCTAGGATCCTAGACGCTAGGTATCCCTTTCCGGCGGATATGATTAAGCTTTGGTCTTTCCACCCGAAGTGGATTCTCCAGTATCAGGCTTGTCCAATACTTCTATCATGCCGTCTACTAATAATGCATCCTTAAGAGATCCCACAGAGAGACGAATGGATCAGTTTGCCTGCCATGCTTTTGCTATGGTAGGCTCGTTTCTTCGTCCGGTTTGTGCCACTCTATTGTGTCCTTGGCTTCGAGGAAGAAGGTGAAGAAACTTTTGGCCAGGGCTAAGTCTCGCAAACATACTCAGGAGTCCAAGGATTTTAGAGCTTGTTTGGCCTTTGCTATCACTGCTATGGATAATGCAGTCAGGTTAGGTGCCAGGACCTCTGCCCTTCTGGTTGCCTTACGCCGCTCCTTATGGCTAAGACAATGGTCGGCAGATGCTGCCGCTAAAAAGACTCTTACAGATTTACCTTTTTTAGGGAGCAGACTCTTTGGGGAGCGGCTTGACCTTATGGTCAAGGATGGCAAGATGCCTCAGAGAAAATGGTCGGCTCTGCCTTTTCAGAAGCCTGCATCATATCGGCCCTTTCGGAGCGATAGAGGCTCCTTCATATCATGTTCCCGTAGGGATTTTTGGGGCAGAGGCAGGGCCCGTAACAGGGCAGGAGGTGCCTGGAGAAATAGGCCTAAGCCTTCAGCCAAGCCCACCCAAGCAGGTGGGGGGACGGCTCTTGCATTTTGCTCCTATCTGGAGACGCCATGTGGCGGATCTTTGGATCCAAGAGGTGGTGTCATCAGGCTACAAGATCGAGTTTGCAGCCAGACCGCCCGCAAGATTCCTTTGGTCAGGGGCATCCAGGAAGGAGGTAAAGGTAGATGCCCTGAGAGTCGCTGTTCAGCATCTTCTTCAAAAAGGGGTAGTTTGCCAGGTACCCTTTCAGGAGGAAGGTCAGGGGTTTTACTCCAACCTGTTCACAATTCCCAAGAAGGATGGGTCGGTGCATCCTATTTTAGACTTATAGGGTCTCAACAAGTTTATCCGGGTGAAACATTTCCGCATGGAGACTTTGAAGTCAGCAGTAAGATCGATTCAGCCCAGGGGTCTTATGACCACAATAGACATAAGGGATGCATATCTTCATATCCCGATTTTCCCAGGTCATCAGAGATTCCTAAGGTTTGCCTTGGAGGGGCAACATTTCCAGTTTGTGGCACTGACGTTCGGCATATCTTCGGCTCCAAGGGTATTCACCAAGGTCTTGGCAGGTCTCATGGCCATTCTGAGAAGCCAGGGGATATGCAAATCCCATACTTGGACGATCTCTTGATTTCTGCCGGGTCCCTTCAGGAGATCGAGAAGGACACGCAGACGGTTCTATCGACCCTAGAAGAGTTCAGCTGGGTGACCAATTATCTGAAGTCCCATATCACCCCTGCGCCAGTAAGGGATTTTTTGGGGATGTCTCTGGACACTGTCCAGGTCAAAGTTTTTTCTGCCAGAGCAGAAGGCTTGGTTAATTCAGAGCCAGATAGAGTCCTTATTGGCCTGTCAACAGCCGACCATCCGGTTAGGGATGAAACTGGTAGGCCTCATGGTGGCCTGCTTCGAGGCCGTGCCTTTTGCTCAGTTTCACATGAGGCCTCTTCAGTTAGATCTGTTGTTAAGCTGGGATCGAGCCCCGCAGTCGCTGGATCAGGCCTTTGTTCTGACTCCCTCAGCCAGGCAATCTCTTCTGTGGTGGTTGGACCCTCTACACCTATCAATAGGCAGGTCCTTTCTGACACCTCAGTGGCAAATCGTTTCCACGGATGCCAGTTTTACAGGCTGGGGGGGCATCTGGCAGACCCAGAAGATCCAGGGACAGTGGGGTCCGAAGGAGAATCAGCTTCCCGTAGATATTTTGGAGTTAAGAGCAATCTGGCTAGTGCTTCAGTATCTGACCCCCAGTTTAAAGGGACAGGCTGTCCAAGACGAGTCAGACAATCGGACGGCGGTAGCCTATATCAACCGTCAGGGGGGTACTCAGAGCAGGAGTGCTCTAAGGGAAGTAAGCCGGATTCTGGTTTGGGCAGAGGAGAATTTTCCCTGCATCTCGGCAGTTTACATCCCGGGTATGGAGAACCAGGAGGCAGACGCATTGAGCAGGGGGTCGCTGAGTCGGGGAGAATGGTCCCTCAGTCAGAAGATTTTTCAAGCCCTTTGCCTTTGCTGGGGTTGTCCAGAGGTGGATCTCTTTGCATCCATACACAATCACCAACGGCCGAAGTTCATGTCCCTGTCAAGGGACCATCTGGCCATAGCAACGGACGCCCTGTCAACCTCTTGGCCAAGGTTCAAGCTTCTGTACGTTTTAACCCCGCTCCCGCTTCTAGGTCATGTACTAAGGAAGCTAACTCAAGAGGGGGTACCAACCAATCTGGTGGCTCCTCGCTGGCCAAGGAGAAGCTGGTATTCAGACATAGTAAGGATGTCGGTAGATTATTGGCACCTGCCAGACGATCCAGACCTTCTCACACAGGGGGCGCTTTGGCATCCAAATTTACAGATGCTGGCTTTCACGCTATGGCTATTGGGACCTCGATCTCGAGCGTTCATTTCCTGGTGTGAGTCTAGGAAATTTTCATGCAGAAAATATTCGGTTTCTAGAATTTAAGAATTTCTGCAGAATGATTTAGAAATGGGCCTACAATTAAGCACCCTAAAGGGGCACGTATCGGCCTTATCGATTTTTTTACAGAAATCTATCGCGAACTTTTTTTCAGGGAGTCACTGATGTCCGACCACCGCGCAAGCCTGTTTTACCGGTGTGGGACTTGAATCTGGTACTATCTGCTCTCCAAGGTGCTCCCTTCGAGCCTATGATTGAAGTTCCATTGAGCATTTTGACGCTTACGGTGATATTTTTGCTGGCAATCACTTCTGTGCGGCGAGTTTCTGAATTCGCTGCCTTATGTATGAAGTCGCCTTATTTTGAGTTACACAGAGACAAGGTAGTTTTTCGGTTTAAGCCTAATTTTTTACCTAAGGTCATCTCTCCTTTTCATCTTAATGAGGAGGTAATTCTACCTTCTTTATGCCCAGTTCCGGCTAATGCTAAGGAAAGGGCGCTTCATTCTTTGGATGTAGTCAGAGCCGTAAGATATTACATGGCAGCTACGGAATCCTTCCGGAAGTCGGATTTTCTTTTTGTTATATCGGAAGGGCTGAGAAAGGGGCTTCCGCCAGCTAAATCCACTGTCAGTAGGTGGATTAGGCAGGCAATTGAAAGAGCCTACTCGGCCAAGGGGAAGGAACCCCCTTTCGGGTCACGGCCCATTCTACTAGGGCTATTGGTGCTTCCTGGCTTTTCAGCATCAGGCCTCGGTGGAGCAGGTTTGTAAAGCTGCCTGGTCTTGGGTTCATACATTTACCAAATTTTACAAGGTAGATGTTAGGGCCTCAGCTGACGCTGTGGTTGGTCGAAAGACTCTTCTTGTTTTGGGTCATGATCTATTTTTTGATGCTTTTTTGATGGTGTTTAGTCCATTTATTGTTTCATTGGTATTAAAAAAAAAAAAAAAAGAGAAGGAAAAAAATAAATAAATAAATAAAATAAATACAAAATGCAAACTGAGCCATTATCTCAGCTTCAAACAATTTAATGTCCTTGGCTTATGTTGCAGCCAGATCAAAGAGGCTTTCTGCTGCTCCCCAACCAAGCATGGGGACAGAACCTCTGCCCATTTACCTCCCAGGAGTTTTTCTCTTTCCACAATTCTTTCAAATACTGTGAGATAGGCTTCAACATCATCATCAGTAAACTTTTTTAAAATGCACGCTGCACAGCTTTCTTCACATTTCAAGTCACAGGAAGGCTGGTCTCCTTTTACCCAGCATGAGCAGTGATAGACACTCTTAGCACAGTAACCTGCTCCAGCATTAACCATTGGTTTCCTGCTGTGCAGCATATTGTTGTGAGATAGCCTGCAGGTGCTGCACTTTAGGTTATTGTTGCTGCCAGTTTGTCTGCTCTAGATGTGCATTAATTTTCTGTTGCTGCAAGTTAGCCTGCACTAGTTGCTGGATTACCTCCTCCATGGCTGCTGCCTGGTGTTTCAAGGTAGTAGCAGACCCAGGTCATAAACAGTTCAGCATAAACAGCAACTTTTCATTTGTATGCCACTGCCATTAGCAACCATCTGTTCCCACATCCTCCACCATATATAGGCTGGTTGGCATAAAGCAGGCAGGCACTCGCAGAGTTCTTGTCCAAACACAGGATTTTTATTCTCAAGAACAGTCACCATTTCTGGTTCAGCATTGCATCAAAAGTCCATCCCACAAATAATGCTTTCTTCAGCAAAAAGTCAAAGACATAAAATTCCAGAGCTCATCCAGTAATAGGCTTTTCAGACAGACACTGTCTCTCACCAGCTTCCAGCAGAGCAGCGGGATAAGCTCCCTCCTGCTGCTCAGTTCACATGTTCATCTAGCAATTTGTGAATCCCAGAATGGAGTACGGAAGTGGCCATCCCACCCAGACTCTATCCTAAGTCCCAGCCTTAGTGGCACATACCTTCCGCTTCTTCTGCTGGGAACAAACTTTACAGTGTGTTTCGGCAGCGTTTTAGTTGTTGTGGTCCAAATTGCTAAGAAAGAGAAGCCGTGAAGATCAATGTTACTTTACAAAACAAAAATGACATTTAGTGACATCTAGATCCTGCGTATCCATTATTGACAAGTCACAATTCAAGTTTTGTACAAATAAATGTGTGTAATAATAATTATAGGCATAACACATTGTAATCCAGTTCTGCCCATTGAGCTCTATGTGATCTTGACCTACCACCATTTGGGTGCTAGCGGTAAATAAGATACTGCATCAGTGCTGCCATTGTTCAGTGTGTGATGCTGACACTTCATAAATAAGGCTCCCTATCATTCTAGTGAGGGTTTTTTACTTTCTTACTTTACTTACATTAATCTGCTGGTATTGCAGTTAAGTATAATGATTGGAGTGACATTCACAACCTCTGCCCCCTGTTTCAAATATTCATTCTACCCCTAATACCTACCTAATACCTAATACCTTTTTTTATTTCTCCAGCATCCAATGGGGGGGGGGGGGGATTCTGCAACATTGCCAATAGGAATGGGATGGGGGAATTCCACACTGTTTATAATGAGGAATAGGAGGAGGGAATGCCCCACTGCCTATGGGGTTTGGAAGGGGGCATGCCACACTGTCTATAATGGTGAATAAGAGGGGGAATATCACACTGCCTGTAGTAGGTAATGGGAGGGGGGGGGGGATGCCACACTGTCTGTAATGTGGGGATTCTGCACCGTGTTTTAGCACAACATTTGGTTCAGAATTTTTTTTTTCATATTTTTCTTATTCCAAATCCTAGGTGTGTCTTATGGGCAGGAGCATCATACAGGGTGAAACATACGGTAATTGTTTACTTTAAAATCTCAATACATTATTGAAACATAACTCTTGTTCATTTAACTCAAAGCTAAAATTGTTTGGAATCGGGATTTAAGATTTCAGGTAAATAAATAGTCATGCTAGTAATAAGAGGCATTACTGTTCCTTTACTTTTCAGTAAGTAAACTGATATTAATCAGAGCTAAAATGTAGTGCAGCTACAAACATGATAATTTCATTCTAACAGCTGCGCAAGCTGAAATATTTCTGTGAATGATAGATGGACTGTGAAAATTACAGCTTAGCTGTGGGAGCTACCACATACAAAGTGAGGGTCACAGCCATTATTCATCAAAATGGAATCAGGAAAAGGTAAAACAATCAAGTAACATGCTTTAAAGAATAGCATGCTGTTTTGTGTTGAAAATAAATAACATTCATGGGAAGTTCACCTTTAAAAATAAATCAGGCTTAGCAGAAATGAATTTTGTGATATCCAGCCGAGTAAAACATTGTATGGCATTGATCAATAGCTATCTCTTCCTGAAATTTACAGCTTAAACTTTTTGAACACACCAGATATTTGTTAGCATCTACAGCAGGAGTTAGGCTGCTATAAACTGATATTAAGTATCCTATTTGTGATTAGCCAGTGTTTGAAGGTTGGACACCATTCGTTGAATATTGATTATTCAAAGGCTTTTGACCTTGCTGACAAGCAATATTACAAAGTAACACCTTTTTCTTAAAACAATCCAACCTCCCTTTAATTGTCTTTGTCATAGTCTTTTGACTTCTCAATACAATGAACTGAATAATGCAGAAAATACCTGTATTGTCCGGTTTTGGAAACTTCAATCAAAATGAAGAACTTAGCCTAAAGGGCTAGTCCAGCCAGACTGCCTGATTTGATTATACCCCCCCATCCTGCGCGGCCATCTTCCTGGGGCTACACAGTGGTGCTGGAACCGAGTGCTATGTGCTTGAATGGGTAGGTGGCCACAAACACGGCGTAGGAAGCTTCCGGTCCTGTGCAGGTTCGGGAAGTTGGCAGCGCCCGGCATGGGCCTCATTAATTATTCAATAATAAGTATTGTTTTATCACACAGAGGGCCTGATTTCTTTAACCCATCTAATGCCAGCTACATGAGTCTCTCTCATGTAGCTGTCTCTTCAACTGTTAAGAGCCAGCTACGCAAGACTTGACTGACTCCTCATTCGATCTGGCAGGCTCTCCTCTTCACACAGGGGGCACCCGCCACCTCCAGCCCTGCCTTCTTTTGGGAGGAGTATGATGACCTCATGACCTTCCTCATAGTTTCCGGACTGGTTCCAGCTCTGACAGATGCCAGCAGTGCCAGTGCACAGTGGGTGGGAGGGCAGGGGACTCTGATACCCTGCCCCCCAACAAGTCCCTTGCACCAATCACCACCGGCATCTGTCATCGGATTGCAATGGGATAGGATCGCAGCAGGACACAGGATCATTGGTGAGTAAAACAAATGAACAAAAGTCACTTTACTTGAATGTGGTGTGGATCCATTTCTAAGGTTGTTAAATAGATTATCCAAATGCATTGAATAGTTTGGGTATTTAAGTCTATAAAATAATCTGGCCCAGTGGATGTACCCAAATTTATGGTCTTGATAAGCATTCATTCTTCTAGGCCATTGGTGTTTCTATTATCTAGATATAGGGTCTGTTGGTGTGTTGGTAACATGTCATTAAAGCATTGCTTAAATTCCAATAGAAGACCTAAAAGTTTTGTTAGGGACAGTGGTGATATTATTATTTGGAATTTTCAATCTGATCAATTTTAATTAGGTCAATCTATTTTTTAGATAGCTGAATTAGAGTCATCCACAATAAAACCAAGCCCTTACAATGTGTATTTACTCATTTAAACAAATAAAAGAAGACTCTCACCTGGAAATGTTTCGGCGACATTCAACTTTTCAAATGCACTGATTTTTTTACCCAGGACAGCCACATAATTATTTTTGCCCAGAGATGCAGACATGGGCATTGCTGGGAGGGGGGGGGGGGGGGGGGGAACAGTGCAGAAGGTCTGTTGGATGCAAATTGAAACCAACGAAAACATATGGAATAACAATTGTGCGGCTGGCTGGGGAGTGAATAATGTATATTAGAAGAGAAAATCTCTCTTAAAAATGTAATCTACTTTTGGAAGTGCTCTGAACTTGATTGAGCTTTCATTACTAACACACATCAAAATGTTTTAATCATTCCCCAATACATCACCTGTGTCTGTGATGCAGCATTTTTACAGATGAAATACATGTACAGAATTTTTTCAATGAGGTAAGGATGAGTTCTTGAATGTTTGGAAACAAAAGCACTCTATGAGATATGCTAAATAATTGTTTGCATACCCCATTGGTGGTTTTTGTTTCCAAACTTTCACAAAAATGTCTATATCTTACTGAAAAAAGTATGTACCCTGACTGTAAAAGTGCCCTATTGCAGACGCAAGTGATTTATATATTAGAAAAATGAAAACAAATATTTTTTTATTGAGCATTTTTACATGTTAAATGTAAAAAGTTCACCAACATGCAGGTTGTAATTCACACTTATATGTGCACCCACAGTTCCACGTATTTATAGAGGACCAAAACCCATGATGTCCCCATTTGGGGTGCCCCACTGTATGAAACCCCCCAGGTTGCTGAGGTCACTTACCTCAAGCACATGCTGCACCTAGAGCAGCCTGCTGGAGTCCTAGCTGCATGAGCAGCATGCAGCATCACTCATCTCCCTTTGGCTGGGTGTGCTCCTGCACAGCCATCCAGTTGGGCCTGGGGAGCACACATCCGAGAAGTGGAGTGATGCCGGCGCTGGTCATGCATGTGCCGTAGGCTCGAGGAAAAGGTAAGGATCTAGGACGACTTGGGTCTCATAGACTCCAGTGGGTTTAGGTCAATTTTAAATAAATGTTTAGCATGACACCAGTAAGTACCCTTTGCTAATGTTAAAATCAAAACACACAAGACTCTTTAAATTATGGTAATACTAAACAAGAAATATGTGTAAATCATGATTTACAAAAGAACTCAACTTTCCATTCTGAGATTTAAAAAATCAATAGAATATATTTAAATTCAAGAAAGGAAGCAGTGGGAGGCCCATGCAAGTTCTTTCTAAGTAGAATGGATTAGTAGAATAGTGGGCAAATACAATACAATGCAATACAATATAGCATGTCAAAAGGGAATGTATGTCATATATGGAATAAAATACTTTACATGAGGACAGAATTAACCCCAGAAAAACTGACTGATAGGTATGAATATTTCTACCTCCATCCATGTGATGAATGTGGTAAAAACAAAACATCCAACTAATTGACATGTATCAGTCATTTTTCCTTAACCTTATACTTTTACACGTATGCCTTATATTCAAAGCTCGTAGGGGCAGTGTCTGCATTTCTAGTATATGCTGGTATCTTCTTTGTATGTTGTTGCATTTCTGCCCTATAATGCCCTAAATATTCTAACCATATTATTGTTTTACCCTGTCTGTAATTGTAACTTGTACCAGTAGGAGGATGGCACAACAACAATAAAAAAAAATAATAAAAATAATAGTATAGAAGTGAATACATCTTTCAGGTGAATAGATTCTACTGCATGCCAGCAATTTATTGCTAGCGCCTTGTAGCACCACTTGAGCAGCTGCCGAGTGGCGCAATTAGTGACTCCCCCGAAACACCAGCCACGGGAAGGCAGTACTGCTAGTGTTAGGCACTGAAGGCTATGTGGTCCTGTACCTTTGCTTGATCATTTTGCAATGGAGATGGTGACAGGTAGCACCGGTGGCACTCTGCCGATCCATGCCGTATTTAACATGTAAAACCACACCGCCAGCACTGGCGCTCTAAAACTGTGACTGTCAAGGTATTTAAGAAGGATGGCAGCACAGTGACAAAGTGAAAACACATGGAATGACATCAGGGACACACAAATGACATGACACATGATTGGCAGGCATGAAAACACAGGGATCCTGTTTCATTTGACTGAGCACAAAAAAAAGGAATTGCTGGAATTGCTAATTGAAGTTTATGGGAGAACAACACTGAGCACCAGTTATTATGTGGCGCTGTAGAAAACGCAGCGGCAGCATTAACCCAGCACCAAGTGCACCTAATAAACTCTACAAGGCGCTGTGTGGCGCTAAACATTTTTTTGCAACATAAATATGGCTTGCTGGTGGTGCTGCAGAAAAAATCTGCCGCTGATTGATGCTAAGTGGCGCTAGCATGTCTAGCATGTCTTAAATAAGGCGTATACCTTAGGTTGGTACACAGTGAACACAAGACAGCTAAAAAAAGCTAGTGATAGAATCAAGTTTTTAATATTTACGTATAGACAAAACAGATTGAGATTTATGCTATTCAATGCATTCAGAGCTACAAGTTAATAAAGTAGACAATACATTAAAAGAGGCGTGGAATCACAAGATAGGGATGTAATACTGCCTTTTTACAAGGCGCTGCCTCATCCAAAACATACGATTCACTTCTGGGCACCAGTTTATAGGACAGACACCCTTATCTTGGTAAGGGTGTAGAGGAGAGCCACCAAACTCAAGGATCTTAGATAAGATTAAATATTTCTGGAATTATATTAATTCAGTCTCTAAGGGGCAGGTGGTTTATTTGTATGAATATATAAATGGGCAAAGCAAAAAACAAGAGAAGAGCTATTTCATGTAAAATCCTCTAAAAAAAAAATTGCGACTATATATTATTATAGAAGAAAGCAATAGTAGAGCTAAGTGTTTGTTCATGAAAGCTCCTATCACCACACCCCTCCTTTAAGATATGGGGAGGGCCAAGAAGACCACGTTTCTGGGAACAACTATTACAGACAAACTTCACTCAGGAAGAAATATCTCAATTCTGAGCAAGGCACAGCAAAGGTTATTCTTCCTCCACCTGCTTAGGAAACAGAAGTGCAATAAAAAAATTATGAAGAAAGACTGAAAAAAGAGCCATCAGAACACCAAAGATGATTATTGGCAATAGAGGACTTGTGTGACAGCAGGACAGTCTTGGATTCTTGTGCACTAAATAAAACTTTTAGGCCCATCTTACCCAGGACACTTTTACTTTGCACGTCTCAGATCTGGCAGACAATATACTTAGGCCCTTATTTATGAAGGAATATCGACAGGTAGCGACTGGTGAGCGACCGGTAATGACGGACACCACCACGAGAACGCCGGCTCCCCACCACAATCACACATTTATCAAGCCAATCCTGCTTAGCGACTGAGATAGCGCCAGATAGCCACTCATTCATCATTATTCCAGTCTCAGCCCACAGCGCCAGCGTCCGACCTTGAACAGCGACAGGTATGACCTCTCGCTACCTGGCGCTCTCCAATGCATTTCAAAGGAACAATCTTTAAATATTCATTATTAATTGTTATTAATGTTTTTTTTTTTTTTTTTTTTTTTAAATGTGAAAAATTCTGTGACTACTTCTGCCATGTTAGATATTTTTTTAAGGAAAAAAAAAATTGTGCAGAATTGATATTACAGGTCTGATATTAATGTATTCATATTACAAAATTATTTTAAAAACTTGCTTTTTTTGGTTTCCAAAAAATATGGTTGTTTGGGGGTTAAAAAACTACTTTTAACCCATCGCCGCCAGCGCTCTGGGGTTTAAGCATACATTTCACAGTGCAAGAATTTTTTGAGCGTGATTTGTTAATGAATATGGTGGGAGCCGGTCGCTATGGCCAGTCGCTATCATGCGCTCCCATACAGCGCCGAACCTGTCAAATACATGTCGACTCCTCACCCAATATTCAACATTACTGCAAACCTACTGAGTCGCTGTCAACAACCGAACAACGGCCAAGCACAGCGACTACTAGCGGGCACTGTGAAAATACTGCTACAGTCGCTCAACTGTCGCTACCTGCCGCTATTAATGAATCGGCCTCTTACTGACTTGCCAAAACTTGCGGTACAAAAACAGCTATTCCTTGTAGCCGTAGGACTACTGAATACGTTGTAGCATATGCCCCTCTGTATCTCATTTATTAAGGTAAGGGGAGGGCAATCATATTTATTCAATGTGCCTACCATATATTTGAAAAAACCTGCATTTCCTTAAATATCCTTCATAATGTAGACCCCCTATATATTTTTCTGTAGTCTACTCTGTATTTTCTGCAGCATGATGTTGATGCTGTAATACGTCTTAAAAGTGTACCCCTCTTTTATTTAACTATTTTTTATGGCCATGCAATAAGTCTTTGTCCCTCAGTGCTCCGAGTCAAAAATATGCTCTGCTGTGGTCAAAGACAGAAGTCAGACCACTGGGACTTGCCACACTCACGCTGTGAGCATCAAAGGACAGAGTGTCATTTTTTTACATTTTTTTGTGTAGTCCTGAAAGAATGGAGTTAAGGAGAGGACAAAATTTGGAGCCCTGCTATGACTTCTACCAAACGGCGCAGGAAATGGAGTAGAGGCAGATGGGACAGTCATCAGGTAAGTTGCTTGTTGCCTTATTATTGCTGTTGGGTTTAAAGTCCCTTTAATTTCCATTATCACTAGCAGTAAAGCATAAACAAATGCTCACTTTTCTGCACACCTCCAGCAAAAACAGTAGTTTCAACCACGGCCACCTTTTAACTGAAGACAACTGGTGTTTTTTTCGGTGCTTACTGATAGCTTGACATGAAGAGTGTTGATTTATAAGCCCTACTTCTATTTTGAGGTTATATAGAGAACATCAATAGTTGAACATAGGTATTGTCTAAATTCGAAACCTAGAGTTTAGGCAGAAAACAAACGAAAATTTGAACTGTAGAAAGGGCAATGATGTTCTTTCACAGTTTTTGCTGTGCCTTTTTATTGCACATTTTACCATCTCTTGTTTGGAGTTTAATCTTAAGTGTACTTAAATCATGATGCGACTTTTATCTCAGCAGGAAAATAAAGCTTGAATTGAACAGCTTTGCTCCACCATCACTGCATTGACCCTTATTTTACCCACCCTACAATATTTTTAAATCTAATTTTGAAGTCTCATTTGGCTGTTTAATTTTGCTCTTTTTTTGCTTACATGTTATATGATAATAAATTGCACACCCTGCTGCTATTGTCTGGTTTCTAATACTCCTGCTAGATTATCAAGATTTATCATTGTTATTGCTGCATAGTTAAAACAGATTAGTCCTGGTTTCAAGGTTAAACAAATTAAATTACACTGCTTCTGGGTATCATTTAGCTTCACCTAGATAAAAAGAAAACACTCTTCAACAGTAAATATGTCAGAACATTTATAACACTTTGTATCTGAAATTTCTGACAAGAAAATTGCTGTTCTGATTCTAAATTGATACCACATCAGAGAAGATTGTTTTAACAATTGGTCTTTATCATGAAAAGGAATAGGAGTGTCTTCAAATATTTTTGCATTTCTAAACAAAGGTTTTTTAATGTTTGGGAAAAGGTGTAGAGTTTGTATTTACATATAAAACAATGCAGGCCCGAAATAAAATCTTGAAGATGAGCACCTGTTTCAAATAAATGTAAACTATTTGAGATGCATGGATGCACTTTGTTAGCACTGCATATCTGATTACATCTGCAGCTGATAAAATGACCTTGAAATATAATGGAACCACACAATTATGTCAAGCTGGTGCATCCTTTGTGCTGCCTTTTTTCTTGTAATAATGTTCAGTATCTGCCAAGATAATTAAAACAGGAATTACACTGACATTTAAAGAAGACACACTTTCACTCATTTGTATTTAATCACGTTCTTACATTGGTACAATGAATACAGATTTAAAATACGACAATAAATATTAATCAGCATTATCACCACTCTTATCATAAACGCCAAAATAAAACTAATTGTCAGTGTTGACTTTTTAAAGGAAAATGCTGACCTAAAAACCTACTACTCACTACTTTGCATCTATACATGTAGGCACGTAAGAGGTCATTTATGTTATATGAAATTGTTTCCATCACCTTACATGGAGGCTGATTCACTACTAACACCAGGTATTGGCAGATGAGCGTCTGTATAGCAGCACTTAGAGCGACCCCTAGTAGAGGCTGTAAGCGGGTATCGGGTGCTGTAACAGAGCACCTCAATTGCTGTAATAACCTGGCCGGCATTGACGAATGTGATGTATGTTGGGCGCTCTAACACCAGTACAGCGCTGCAGGGAGCGAAAAGTAGCAGCTCAGTGCAACCGACTCTCGGTGCCCCACATCATACTTATCAAAAAAGGACACACATACTGCATCTGCGCTCTAAATCTGGTCTGTTTTTGAACACATATACACCTGTAACAAAGCGAAAACACATGTAATGACATTGTTTTAACACTGTGTTAACACTTCTTGCACAGTTCTTGCACCCCATGATTGGTCTTACTCTGAGGATCTGTGCAAGGGTATAGTTTTGGAACATTTCCTCGAATCACTATCCCATGTACCTTTTTCCATGTAACCCAAGTTTCCTTGCATATCTAGAGGCATTTATAATGAAGCAATTGCAAGAGGATACTACCTTTCACAGAAGGGTCACAATTGGTTGATCTCCCTTCATACCAGTTTACCTGCTGTGGTGACGCAGCTATTGTATCTAGCATTGGGAAGTCCGAAATACCAGATACTGGGAATTATCCAGCCAGAGGGCTTCAGAACCAGCCTCACCAGCTCATCATTAGCCTTAATCTCTTAACCTTCACCGTGTGTTTCCAGAAAATTAATTACATGAGTAAAATGGAGAGCAGCTCCCCAAAAGGTCACTTGGAAGCTGTTAATCATACTAGTTTTCCATGGGTAGAATTTTTCACATCTGCAGAATACTGCTGCTATGACAGTTAACTGTGCCTTCCTGGACCTTTTTCCTCAGTCCCCTCATCCCCTCACCTCTTTTTTTCCTTTTTTTCCCCAACCTTATCGCTCTTGTTTTTTTCTCTTCTACATCCCTTCATTAATTTTCACCTGCCTCCTGGATATACATTTTAAATATTTGGACAGATCTTCTGGGAAAGTTTGGTTCACTGCAGTCCTGAATTTTCCGGGCAAGTTGTCGCAAGACCCATGAAGTTTAAAATATTAACCCACAGGGCCACTACCTTATATTGAGGCCAGGGTATTGAACTGGGCACACCTATCATACTACCTAATTACATAACTACATACCTCTCACGGTGTCTGGGTGGCAAGTTGTTGTTCATACAAGACCTGTAAAGTTTTAAAATTTAACCCACAGGACCACTACCTTATAGTGAGGCCAGGGAATTGAGCTGGGCACACCTACTTACCTATTTAACTGACTAACTGCCTATCGATCACTCACAGATTCTGGGGTGGCATGATGTTGTTCAGACGTAAAGACGTAACCCATAGAGATACTACCTTATACTGAGGCCAGGGTATTGAACTGGGCACAACTACTTACCTATCTAACTGCCTAATTACCTATCTACCAGTCCCTGGGATGGCAAATTGTCGCTCATACAAGACATGTAAAGTTTCAAAGGTTAACCCACAGAGCCACTACCTTATACTGAGGCCAGGGTATTGAACCAGGCACACCTACTACTACACCTACTACTACTACACACTACTACTACTACCTAACCTCCTAACTACCTACATACCTACCACTCACGGTCTCTGAGGTGGCAATGTGTTATTCATACTAGACCTGCCCCATTGTGTAATTTGAGGCCCTTTAGTTTAATTTGGGAAGCTCTTGTGGTGTCCTCCTGGTTTTGCTGTTTACTTACCTCGGTTCACACTCCCATTGTGAGTACACAGGTTCACATCCATTTAAAATAGATTGTCACGCCTATTAATCTTTTACATTTTTGTCAGTTTTGACAGTTGGCCCTCTTTTAATGCAAAAATGACCAGACTCCATTTTTTATATACAGCAAGGCTATATGGATACCCCAAATGCAAAGATTGTTTTTTACTTGTCCATATGGTACAAGGAAAAAATGTTTAACCCTCCTGGTATGCCCCTCTGGTGGTACTTAATGCCATTGGGTATGAAAATGGGAGGAAATGAACCACTGCTAACAAGCTACTGCTTCAATAGGATGTCAACAATATGCAGGAGTGGAGCATCATGATATCATTGCATTGCTGGCAGATGAGCTTTCATGGTTGGGTCAGTATAGGATCTCCACCCTTCTAATGAAGTTTGTATTAGTGGTGGTGCGGGTGGCACTTGAGATGGGCAAAATGAGAAGTGGTATTCTGTGAAAAAAGCTTTGGAATTGCAAAATAGCAGTGTGTGTAATAAACTGGAGAACTGTATTTACTCTAATGTGTTCAGTAAAATCAATTTTATTTTTCACCTAATACCCACATAATTATACATCTGCACTGGGAGATTTGATTTTGAGAATGTCATCATGGGATGGGTCTCAGAATATATGTGTGGCGTCTCAGGAGCATCTTAGTTAATTGGAAAGCCTTATATAATGAGTTTACCGAAAAAAATATGTAAAATAAGTATGTAAAAAATTAAAAGTAAACTGAAAACCGTTATTCCAAATAGATAACTATCAGAGATGACTCAAGCGTTTGCGGAACTATTGGTAAATAAAGCTAATGCTGGCATATTCAGGTGAATATTTCACACATTGTTAAATGTGGCAAACATAGCAAATACCTGTGAATGTCAGCCAAATCTAGGTGAAACTGTTAATAAATCATGTATTTACTAGATGTCGGGGACAAACAGTAAATCTGATTAGCCTTGACTAGAAATAAGCAAGGTTTGTTTCGGGTGATTAGCCACATTTCCTCAAGAAATTTGAGCTCGTCTGAACTGAACTTTTAAAAAAAAACGTACCTTCATCTCTGTTTTAGCCCTGGGAAATGTCTTAATCCTCTGGCGTTGTCCCACACTGGTCGCTGCAGAATCCAGTGCCCCAGCTAGGCTTTCTGCATCTCGGCTCACCACCGCAAGAAGGGGCTTTCTTTTCTAACAGGAGTGAGCTGTCAGCTCACTCTTCCGGTAAATATAGCCCTCCCTGGGGCAGGGAGCGCTTTATGGTGACAGAAGTGGAGAGACTGACAGAAGCCAGGCCCAGGTCCCACCGTTCTCTCCTACTGTCAGTGACAGCAGCATCAGACTGTTGATGAATTAGATGTAAGTGTGGGGTGGGGGGGGGATAATAAAAGACTTTATTCCGTGTGTGGTGTGTTGTTCATTTATCTCTTTGTGAACATGTAAAGGGTTCTTGAGATCCGTATTCCAGTTCAGCGAGCACAAAGGGCTGTCAAGTCACCTGCCAGCAAGTGGCTGACTTGCCATAACCCTTCTGCCACATTACCTGCATCCCCAAAGCCCAAGGGGCTCAGAAGGTCTACAGTTCATTAGGGCTATGTAGGCTAGTAGCCCTCAGGGCCGTGGGCCTGCCTCCCGGCCTCTGTGCCCTGGTCTACCAGCCCACATAGCTGGTGGTCTGGCTGATTTTGCTTTCATAGGGGGGACCTCACATCACTTTTTTATTATGTAAGGCTTTAACCATTAAAAATAAAAAAAAGGTTTAGTTTTTCCCCCCTCCTGGAAAGGGGAACCCTATGTCAATTTGTTTTATATTTTTATCTGTTTAACCCTTTAAAAAAATCTCCAAGGGGGGGGGGGAATTCTATGTTTTTTTTTTCTATTTAAGGGTATATATTTAAATAATTTTTTTTTTTTTTTACTGTTATTTCCCAAATGCAGCTGTAAGTACCTTTTTTCAAATTTTTTCACTTCTTATACTCATTAGGTCCATGTTTCAGCTTACATGAATGTTAAAGCTTTAATAAGGATGGATAATTTTTACAACAGTCTTAGCTGTCTGATCTGTTCAAGCCCAACTTTCCTGAAATATGCCAGATACCAAGAAAGTTTAAAAAAAAACATATATATATATGAGAATGCTACCTATGAAGCTTTACAAGGGTTAGATGTCCTTGTTAAGACCCAAATTTTGAATTAACAGGTGATTAACATTTCCATGTTATAATATGCCACTAAATGTTAATATTTTTCTCTTTTGCTAACTTTTTAACAATGACGTGACCTACAGCGTCTGGGTGCTCAGAATTTAATAGGGCATTTGACATTTTTCTTTGCAGTTAATTCAAAATTTATAACAATTTTGGTGCTCTGGATTTTTTATAAAGCTTGACAATAATATCCTGTATTTTCAGGTCGAACAGGTTTTTATTCTTCTATTCGGTTGAGTTGATATTCCAATATATTAAATAAATTATGTAAGAATGTTTTATTTATTTATGTTAAAATAAACCAACCGAAATACAATGATATTGTATCTTGCATGCCATAGAACAGAACTAGATGCATCACCCCCTGCTAGTGACTATTAACAAATTTAGCTGTATTTAAACATTTTAATTGGGTTATGCATACATGCAAAATAAACAACCCTGAGGCATACACACTGTGGAAGGAATTCATTCAGATCTGGAGTTAAGTGCCTTTAGGTATTAATTAATTTACATGAATACCTATGCATTTAAATACCTTTCCAACTCAGACTCAGCACAAATTAAAGAGCAAAGAAACTAGTTTTTTTTTTAAATCATGTACCTCATTGGCTTTTTTTCTAGCACAGGCCTTAGCAAGAGAAGTTAACATTAATTTACAAAAATTAATTTATGCACATGATCATTTGCCTTGGAATTTGAGGCCTTATTTATGAATTGCACCGTTTAGCATCTTCCCAGTGTCTATTGTGCCAGTTTCGGAGTGTCGGGCTCTTTTGCTATTTTGGCACTGCTATCATGTCTACAATGGTGCTGTAAGTCTGATGCTAACTAATTTGCTTTGATTGTTGCAGTAAGTATTGGATGGCCTGTTGGACCCGACTACTGATTATACCTGCGCCACACCATATTTATGATTTTTTTCCACCATTAAATGTTTGGTGCTGTATTTTTCTGGCACTGGTCTGCATTTCCTCAAATACAGTAACAAAATATCAATGCTGGAGACTGACAAAGGGGAGAAATTTGTAATTGCGTTTAGGCTACATTTTAGTTGATGTTGTCCAAATGACTCATTGGTAAGAAAAAATACCCTAAAAAATCATTTTACTATAACAAAACAACATTTGGTGACTTGCAGGTCCTGCCTTTATTGACAAGTCACAAAAACAAGCTCTGTACAAAAAAATGTGTATAATATTAATTCTAAGCATAAAACACTTCATTGCAGTTCTGCTCATTGTTCTCTATGGGATCTTGACCCACACCAACCAGCTTCAACCAGAGCACCCGACACCGCAACGTTCTTGGCACTAGTTTTAAATTAGTTGCAGGCTGGCAGTCACATCGGTGCAACCTGTTTTTGGTTTCCTAAATCGCACACCAAGTGGCACTGAGGCAAAAAAAGTAATGCTGAGTTGTATTAGCAGGCACTGAAGCTTCATAAATCAGGCTCCAAACCTTAGTTTCTGATTATATTACTGGTTAAGACTGTGTGTACTGCATTTTGAAAACCAAACTGTATCCCTCACTCATTTGTTTTGATTTAATAGAGCTAATGCTTTTTCGTTTTCCCCTCAACCACATAGACAAAAAAGCTCTTGTTGCATTTTAAGTTCACTGCAGTTTGCGATGTCCAAGAGCAGTACATGGGTGCTGGGGGCTTCCAACTGATCCAGCACTGCCTTTGCCCCCTCCCGAGTGGGATAGAGAATGACATGCCGATGCTAATAATGCTTATAATTCATCAGCTGCTCTATGAGAGAGAACCAATTTGTTTTGTTTACTTTGTAGCAGTAGTGGTTGAGTGTGGAGAGAGCCACTCCAAACACAGTGTACATGTATTAAATTTAAGTGGGAGAAAGTCTCAAAACCTTATTGTATAATACTTCCTACTGTTTATGAGGGATCATAAAACATGACCCTTCTGCTTCATCCACATTTCCAATTCTCACTGTCAACAGGCAGGCTGATTCATTACTAGCGGCAAGTAGCGACAGATGAGCGTCTGTAGCAGGCATTTCAGAGCCCCGGTAGTCACTGTGCTCGGCCGTCGTTCGCTAGTTCAGAGCGACTCAGTCGCTGTGCAGCATTGTTGAATACATTGTGGGGAGTCACTATATGAGCAGTACAGCGCTGTATGGGAGCAAATGGTAGCGACTGGTCAGGGCGACCGACTCACACCATATTCATCAAAAAACAGCCTCACACACGGCCGGCACTCAAAAATGCTTTGCTGTAGCCCAGAGCACCAGATGTTCCTTGATAAAAGGCAGTTTTTGAACAAGTAGCCACCAGTAACAAAGCGAAAACATATGGATATATTATATTACATTGTTATAACATTGTGACATGAACACATTAATGCCAGACCTGTAATGTCAATTCTGCATAAATATATAAAAACTGAAAAATGACTTCAAAAATGGCTTTTTCTAGGCCAGGAGAGGTCACAACATTATTTGAGAATAAAAAAAATAAAATAAATAAAAACCCCCTGTTTAAAGAGAAGTAAAAGAACGTCCATTGAAATGTATGGGAGAGCGTCAGGTAGCGAGAGGTAAGACGTGGCTCTCTGCAAGGCTGAACGCTGTACGCTAAGGCTGGGATAATGATGAATTGTACGCTACATGGCGTTGTTCCAGTCGCTCACCAAAATCCGCTTGTTAAATGTGTAATTGCGTGCTGTGTCCGGCGTTCACCTGCCGCTACCTGTCATTTACAAGGCACTACCTGACGCTACCCCTTCATGAATAAGGCCCTAATAAAACATTAGGCAAAATGTCCAAGCTTTTTGTAACCTTCCAGTATCCCATCCCTCAGTGGCAAGCCTGATTTGGGCATTCAAATAATAAAACAACTCACCTTATTGCTGCCATTCTACCCTGATGCCACTGGGGCTCTGCACGGTAGTCATGGAATACAGTGACAGTTGTATTTGAGTGACGGACAAGTGCAGTCACATTGCTACATGAATTGAGTAACTGACCTGTCTCTCAAGGATCCAGCTTCAGTTTCAGTAGTCAGTTCTTTTTCATGTTATTGGCCAAACATGGCACAGGGGGAGGGAGGAGTGTGTTGTGTTACTACTGTAATCCTTAAACCTCCTCTTTAACTGCACCTCCACCACCTGCACCACCTTTACCAGCTCAACTCTAAATCCCACATTCTCAGATACTCCATTATAGACTCCCAACAATCTAACCATACAATTTCAAAGCCTCTGCTGCCCTATCATCTCTTATCCACATGTTCCCTATCCTATCTACATATTACCCACTGCTTCAGTCTTAGCAGTGAAAGAAGTAAAGTATTTACTAAATGCTCAAGACAATGCAGACAATGCTGGAATGTCCACTGTGCTGCTGCAGGATGACAAAGGTTTCTCTCATGGTTGGATTCACCACCACTGAGAATACAGCATGAGGTCTCTGGGGAAAAGGACTTTGGACCATGTGCATATGTCTGCAGCAAATAACTTATATCTTTTAACCTACATTTTTTGCGAGTTTGCAGCCATTTTTCAGAACACCAGTGACTGTCTGCCTGCTTTCTCCAACTTTATGTAATCTCTTTGTCTAAAACGAAGCCTTTCAAAAACTGAGCTACTGTGTTTTCACCATCTACTAACCTACCTATACCTTACATCTTTCTCTCAGTTTGTGCCACTACCATAACACCAAGGAAGCACTGTCTAGGTGTTACACTTGATTCTGATCTTTTATTCACTCTATATATTAAATCAATGTCCTATTCATGGTGGGTGTACCCCAGAAACATCTCTATAATCTGTCCCTTTTATTTTAGTGAAAACAACAAAAATTCTTATTGGTGCCCTGATTCATTCTCAACTGGATTACTGTAGTGCTCTACTAACCAGTCATCCATGCACTAAACTCTCCCCTATCTAATTTAAATGTATTCTGAATGCAGCAGCCCAGCTCATCTATCTAACCACTACTGTGATGCTTCCACCCACTGTTAGTCATTGAGCTGGTTACCCATATAGTATAGGATTCCATCTAAATGACTCACTTTAACATGCAAAGCTTTTTATGAACTAGCTCCATTATCAAACAATATGCACCACACCCTGTGCAGCCATAAGTACCAAATCAGCTCGTGGCTGAGCCACAAAGAATGTATATACTTTTATTTTTGCTAAGATGACTGGGCCAAGCACTTATTACCATTTATGTTACACCCATTCTTCTCCTTGCGAGTAGGGCCTTCTTTTCTTTTGTTTTTGCTATGTAATTTAATACTGTTTGTACATGAACCCCCTGATTGTTAAGGGCTGCAGAATGTGTTATAAATAAAGCTTATTGTAATTATTATTGTTTCCATTTACTCTATTGAGGTGGTTCTTACCACAATGCAGAATAGTAGAATAGTTGAACAGTGCTAGGCATTGTATGGACACCAATCCTACTTCTGCACAACCAAACTGATGGTCTCAAATGCTTTATGAGTGCAAGGAATTCTACGATACAACTCTTGACAAGGCAAGCCATTCTAGGTTACTGCCTAGAGAGTCGAATGAGGATGTACAGAGCTGCCAACCAAGCAAATACTTTGAAAAACATTTTTCAGATTTTTCATTTCTTCTATATAATCTACAATTTAAAGATGTAGGTCACATTGCAGCATGTCAATGCTAATGAAACACGCATTGCCATCATCCTTGATTGCAAAGCATATAATAAACATGCCATTTACTTCGCATGGATCAATGTACAGTAATTAAGATCTGTGGACCCTGCACATGCCAGCAAACATCAGACAGTATTTTGCTCAAGATACAAAGTTGCACTATTTTCTGCCATTACCTTATTATAAAAGTGAAGCCTTGCTCCCTCGATAAAGGAGGACACATGCAGCTGAATACAGTAAGTTGCTATGCAAACTTTGTCACAAAACTACACTACTACTACTACTACTACACTACACTAACACTACTGCAAATACAAATCATAGACTATAGTGATAATAAGGCCAAGCTGCAGGCTCAAAAAGGCCAGTGGCCTTAGTCCCTATTTGTTACTGGAGTCTTGTACTGAGGGAGGTTGCAATAATACTTCTGTTTTACCGGCATCAGTTGGGAAAAACATATACTGTGCAAACAGCTATAGCTAGGTGCTATAACAAAGGCATTACCAAAGACTGTCCAGTGGGATATTAGGACCTCCTTTAATGCTGCATCTGTAGTAAATAATAAATAAAAACATTGTAATTAGAAGGTAAGTCCAAACATTTGACTGGCATTGTAGGTCTGTGGGTTAGCTTTGTGCAGATATATAAGAAGCTGATTAACCTTTCGTTAATAGTACATAAATAACTTATATAGGTAATGCCATACATAATTTAACTTCCAAATGGGCTTTGGGATGGGAAAGAATGTGGAAAGGAGGGAGAGGCAATGATAAATTGTGATCAGCCAGAGTAGGGATAATTCAGATCGGAAGATATAGTCCCTAGTATCTGCCATTAGTCATGCCTGCATTCTGGATAAAATAGCTCCGGCCACCACAATATGTGAGCTGGTAGGAGGTCCCTTGGACCCATTACCATTTCACAAACAGTTAAACAAAAACGCATTTTAAAAAGAGAACTCACTATAGCTGCATCTTCCATCACCTTTCCCCAGCTGGACTGTGTCCTCTCTGCAGGTCCACCAGTTTGTGGGCTCCTTCCTGGCCTGGCAGGCTGTGATCTTCTTGGTGCCAGGGAGCTGCTATTGCAGCCCCCACAGCGCCATCTGTAGTGATATAGGGACACAGGCCCCCTCCTCCTTGCTTGGCTTCCCCCAAGCTAATGCTGTGTGCTGGTAGGGAGGGTTTTATACCAGAGAGGAGGAGCATCTATGGAATCCACCCCATTGTGACTAATTACATCACTGGAAGGGTGGGACATAAAGCGAGTGTCCCCAGGATTGTTTTTTTCTTTTTAAACTGTTTGGTAACTGGTGATGGGGTCAATATCTTTGTATGTGGATTTTCAAATCAATTTAAATCCAGGAACATTATTCTAGCACTGTTTGGTCAATGGATTACTGTATCAAAGTGTCTCCTCAAGCTCTACATGTTACGTGGGAATCCAAGCTGTCCTAAAGGGCTGTAAATGTAGAGTTCCACAAAACATGTGGTACTTCAGGGCAGGTTTGCTCTGATGATTTGTGATATTTATTTTCACATTTACACATATTGCCTGATTTGAATTCCATGGGTCCTAATAAAAATCGTATGGGTTATGGGTAAATAAGTTCCAAACTAAAAGAAAATCTGGAAAAGACCACAGATAATGAGGTTGTAAGCCTGCATCTTTAATATTTCATACAGTAAATTTTATTGACAAACGTGCTTTGTATTTTCATTGAAATCTTATTGTGTTACTATAGAAGCTTTGCCATCAATGTTTTATCTTGCAAAAGGTGATTAATTGTGCCACGTGTGCTTCACATTAAAAAATTGCATTAACGTTATGAGTAATATTCTTTTTGGTCAATGTCAAAACTGTACAAAGCCCTAGCAATCTTCAAAGTATTGAACTTTGCTCTCAGCTTATTAATCTATGTTACCTTCACTGCCTGTACTAAAGAAAAGAATACAGCATTACCCATAGCCCATGAGTTTAAAGTGGCCATAATTATAAAGCTAGAAATACATTTATAGATTGAATTCTACTATGTTAAAAAAAGGAAAAATACTGATAACTTACATATGTGTAGCTGAAAATATAACTACAAAAGAGAGAACATTGGCATGTGTAGACCTACACAGTGGGGATACTTATGAGCGTGTCTGGACAATGAATTTAATTTGTGGTGCCATTATCCAGATGACTGCTTACATTTTTGAAAAAGGTTCTATCCATTGATAATGCAGTTTCCATCCATCCTGTGAGACCAATGTCTTCATTGCATAGGATTGTGTGTGCTTATCTGAAGGAACATTCTTGAGAAGAACAGTATTTAACCTCATCTGCTGTTTCACTAGTGTAGCTGTTTCCACTGTTTGAGTAGTAAATATAGCTGCCTGGATGTCCACAAACATGATCTGTTGGCGGCCTGGAAAATTCTGCCACTTCTACTAACCAGCACAACATAAGAGATGCGTGAAGTTAGACTTATCCAAGTTCCAGCAAATCAACAACATGACATTACTAACTGAGGGGAAAGGGGCAAGCTTATTAAGGTCTGCAAAAGAAGTTGCCTACCCCCTTCTGTTGTTTTTCTATTGCAGTGTATGTGTATAGAATATTTGCCTGGCAGCTGCCTGGTAGTGTTTCAGTTTGGATAATATGCCTAATTTATAGCTGTTTACTTCAGAGAATATAACTAAAGATATCAATTGTATCCCCACTCTCCCCAGTAGAAAAATGCCACTGTAAATAAGAAAAGTTCCTCCCACAGAGTGTATAAGGGTACACATTCAATTTTCCTTACCCTGTTTACCTCTCAGCAGAGGACAAATGAGCCACAGAGGACTAATAAATCAATTACATGTTTTGGTGCTCTATTTAAATAGAAGCTGAAAAAGCTTGGGAATCATTAGCAAATATTGTTTTATTGAATTTGTGAAAACTATAAAACATATAGAGAGCCTCTCAAAATGTTAATAAAGCCTATATGTCTCTCTAGCTTTCCGCAGTTTGCTTAATTTTAATAATAATTATATTGGCTTGGCCAAAGAGAATAGGTGGTTAGCCTCCGGAAGGCAAATGAGTAAATGATTTTACTTTTAAGAGCACTAGCTCAGAAATAGTACAATTTTCCACTAAATTTTATTTCCAACTCTGTTTTCTCTAGGGTGCTGTCATTTCTATCAGTCTCTAAGAAAAATGTAAATGTGCTAGTTTTCCTTTCACATATATTCATTTTTACATAATATTCTATTCTATTCTCTCTCTCAAAATGTAAAAAGCTACGTAACATGGCTGTAATGGTTTGAAAGGCAATAGCTGATGGATTAACACATAGCAGTCTGACTTGCACAAATGTAATCCTGATTAACGCGTAAAGTGAGATTCCCTCCGGATAACCTTGCAGATGTGGTGAAATTCAGAATGACTGCCCTTTGTTAATGGGTGCTTTAGAAATAAATTAGATGTACAAACAGAGGACATTTGCCAAGACTGAATATATAACAATCTCATCAGCATGCAGCTTCCATCCAAAAAGTCCTGACGGCCTGGACAATTTTAATGTTTAGAAGATTGTTCCTGTGTTAGAGAGATGTTGTTGGGAAATGTCTTTGATAGTTTTGTGATTGAGTCTATCTTGCTTTGGAAAAAGGATAGCACCAGGTTTAAGCAACTGACAGAATGGCAAATGTACAGGGCTAGAATAAAATGGCTATATTACAGCTGAATGCTGTGGCCCTTTAGAGCAAAATGAGAGAGAGAAATCTATTCTCAAGCTGGGAAAAAATGTAAATCTAGAACATAATATGTTCCATTGTCCTTATTGTAAAACATTATCAGCTGTCTGCTTTAAGCCCTGTGGGGTAACTTGGACCGCTGTTACAGCTGCCCAGCCCTTCATGGGGCAGTTAATCTCAAATGTATCTAATCTTTAAACTCTTTCCACCCTCAGTATATTATTAGGAAGAGTGGGTGTATCCCCAGTAGTTTTGAGTACATTTACTTACCACTTTTTTATTGTGAGGAAAAGTACTGTTGTTTTGCAGAAAGCTGCCTGAATTTTAACACCTTATTTAGTTAGTGTACCGTTCATTGCAGACATGTGAATGGGCAAGGGCAAGTATTGTGAACACAGAATTTATCAAAAAAAGTTGATAGCGTACATTAGAGATGAGCGAACTTCTTGAAAGTTCGGTTCGGGCGATTCGCTGAATTTCCCCAAGAAATTCGGGTTCGCCCGAATCGAACTTTAACGAATCGCTCATCTGGAAAAAAAAAATGGCGGCATGGTGGGAGCGGGCAGGCCGGCTACGCTGTCAGCGGGCCGCCGCTGGCCCGCAGACAGCGCAGCCGGCCTGCCCGCTCCCACCATGCCGGCATTTGTTTAAAAAGCAAACACTTACCTGCATGCTCGGAGCGTGGAGGCCGGCGTCACTCTCAGGTGCCCTCTAATGACGCGTCCTCTGATGACGCGTCCTCTGATGACAGCTGAGAGCGGCGCCGGCCTCCACGCTCCGGCGCCGCTCTCAGCTGTCATCAGAGGACGCGTCATCAGAGGGCGCCTGAGAGCGATGCCGGCCTCCACGCTCCGAGCATGCAGGTAAGTGTTTGCTTTTTAAACAAATGCCGGCATGGTGGGAGCGGGCAGGCCGGCTGCGCTGTCAGCGGGCCGGCTTCCGCCGCCCGCTGACAGCGTAGCCGGCCTGCCCGCTCCCACCATGCCGGCATTTTTTTTTTTTTATTTCAGGGAAAATTCGATCGGCACGAACCAAAAAAAATTTGGGTTCGTGCCGATCGAATTTTCCCTGAAATTCGGAGCGAATTCCAGTTCGTCCGAACCGGTTCGCTCATCTCTAGCGTACATACCCAAATCCATTGTTGCCATGGGTGCTGGTGGTGGTAAAAGTGGCAAGCTAATCAGAGGCATCAGGTTTTTAAATTGTCACCTATTCACACCTGATTTATCTTTACAAAAGTTAGTTTTTCCATGCTTTTGCTGGACAAACTTGTTTGTTTAGGGTTGACGACACCATCTGCTACCCTGTAAACCCTTTCTGATGCTTCCCTTGAGGATTCACAAGACAGGAACACCATGGCAACCTGGGTTAGCTCTGGTCAATTGTGCAATCTGCTTACGCAGAAATAGCCCCCTCAGCACATGCCTTTCTCCTGGTGACACCTTCCAGCTTATCCTAATTGCTTCCTGGTTGGCTGGGGCTATGTCTGAGATCATATGATGTGAATCATCATGTGATCCTGTCTCTCAACTTGAGTGACGTGGGTGGTACCGGCGACATCCCACCAAGGTTCTTCCAAACGAAACGAACAAGATTCGGGATCTGTGGTGAAATGAACTTATTGTGAAGTTTGGGTTAACACCGGGTTCTACCAGTTCAGTTTACTCTGCTCTAACCTTGTTGTGTACTTAAACATTACTCTCTGTTATTGGCTCTTTGACCCAAGGGGTTGTTTAACCCTGCTTGCATCTTCCTCATATGTGACCCTGGCAAATTTACCTGACTACAACTCTCCAAGCAATGAGGCATATAGTGCATAGCAATTATCAATGCTCTGTTGATGTAATAAATGTCAATACTCCATTGGGAGCTACAGGACTGCTTAGCCAATGTTGTGGTACTGCTGTCGGTTAAAAATGTTCCAGTTATATATTATCAAATGTTGACAGACTGTCCACTGACACAAGGCCATTCAGTGCAGGTTTAATTCAAGATGAGTGCCAAAGAGCCGAGTTAATAATAGAGCTGTCCTTTACTTATAATTGCCTTATCAATATTTACACCCCACCTCCTTCCTTCAAAAGGTGGAAATAACCCATGTTTTTCTTTTTTTGGGGGGGGGTGGAGGAAATTGTAGCTTTAAAATAATTTGTTAGGCAACTTACCTGACACAGTATTAATCCCATGCTTTCTCTCTGCCCTAGCGAGGGACATAAAGAACATAACTTTCATTTCAAATTAATCTGGTAATATGAGAACACATGCCCTACACAATGGGAAAAGTTCTGAGTGTGTCTGGACAATCACTTTAATGGAGGTTCCTTTGTGCCCAATTAATGGCAGAAGCTTGGTCTGACAAACATTAGGCTTGTCTGACTTTTTTAGGAAAAGTTGGGATATTTAAGATGGGTATGGACAGCACCTGGCAGGTCCAGTGTGGGGAATGATATGAGGGTTTTTACCAACAGTTGGTACTTTAATTTGCACATTTTTTTCTAAAAAAGTCAGACTGGCTGGATGATTCTAGTAGGGGCCTATTTAGTGAATAATACAATAATACAACAGTTGAAAAATCAATAAAAAAAAAAGCTCACTTGACCCATCTGCATCTTGGAGCACCCGGAAGGGCTCTTCCTTTCCCAGCATACCAACCATGCTGCTGCCAGGATAGAAATGTGGTCTGAAATGTCCCTTGTTGTCAGCATCATTTTCTAGTGTCAGACTGTTATGCTGTGAGTATTAGTGCACAGCTGCACCTCCCCTGCACATAGCAAATTGAGCTTCAATCTACATTCATTGTAACAACAGTAAGAGATTTTAGCTGAATATGAGAAATCTGGGGCATAATCTTTAAGATGGGTATGGACACCTAACAGATCCACTGTGGGGGTGAAACAGATGTTCATTACATTCTGTAGAATTAGCACCATGTTGTATGAGTATCTACTGATACTTTTACATGGGATTTTTGATTTTTTCATATTTTATTTGCATATTGAGATATTTCTCTCTGCAACAGGTCAATTTAAAGAAAAAAGTGTTTTAGCATATTTTTTAATTTGAGAAATGGAATCTTTTACAGTGTTGTATCATTACTAAAATATATGAAATACAGTATCTATTGATGTATAGTATTGTTCCATGGAACTTGTGTAGTTTCCCAATTTTATGGCACTTGTAGCATTGTGGGTGTATAACTCCTTGAGAAGCTTTGAAACTTATTTTTTGAAAATGCAGACAGGTGACCTTATTATGTCAAGTAATATACTTTATAAAGATGGCAGACTATCACTGCTTAAGCTATTAACTACTATGCAGCATTACAGAGCAAACTAACCTTCACAGATTCATTTATGGCTAAGTGACAGTCCAGGAAAATGGTAAAATAAGATCTTTATTTAATAAGCAGAGAGAAAAAAAATAGACATTTCAAATGTACTATGGATTTCAGGATATGTATGTGTGTTTTACAGAGCCCTAGAGTATTAAGGATTTAAGAAAAACACATACTCCAGAAGTAATTGTGATATTAGAGGAAGTGTTGAATTGTACAGCAGGACAAATGAATCCCAGATGTAACCTGTTAAATATGCAATATCTGCATATACTTTTGCTAGGTGCTGTGCTTCTCTGCGGGACATGCTGAGCCAGTCACTTGTATAGATGAGTGCTTCCTAGCTCACTTAATCAAATATGTCACTTGAACAGTGTGAAACAGCACAATCTCTATACCTTCATTTTTCAGACTCCAAAAAGAGAAAGTCCACAAGCAATTACAAAGCAAATTACTATGCAGTTGACAAACAGACATGTGGCTAGCAATCAGAAGGATTTCATTAGATAGATAGATAGATAGATAGATAGATAGATAGATAGATAGATCTAATATAAATCTAATATATATTATTGTACAGTAAATGTAATAGCTAGATATGTCTGTAAAATATAGTTTTTGTTTCTAAACAGCCAGGGATTCTTTCAGTTCTCATTAAACGACATTGCATTTTCCTAACACACGGCATAAAGTCATTGTTTTGACATGAGCATCGGCATAGGGAGACTCCAAAAAGAGAAATCTCACAAGCAATTACACAGCAAATTACTATGCAGCTGACAAACAGACATGTGGCTAGCAATCAGAAGGATTTCATTAGATAGTTAGATAGATAGATAGATAGATAGATAGAGCATTGGCATAGGGAGACCTGGCATCTGCATCTTTGGTTTCTCTGTAGAGTGTGCACCACCTAGCCTGGCCTACCTAAATGGCTGGGCATAGGAGTGCGCACAGCTGCAGGCATGCCGTTGATGTGGCTGTGACCCGCGGTGCAAAAATGTGGGACGTGCAAAAATGTAAGGAGTTTGTGTGCGATCTGGGGGGGGGGGGGGGGGTTGCACAAATCTCAAACCCTTCCTCATGTGATTGCTTCTGAAAGTCTGTTTGGTAGATTACCCTGCACATTCTTATGACGGGAAGCTATTTTCTTGTTGAAAGAAGAACTTACCCCCCCCCAAGAGACTACCCTGGGCAGTAAATGAGAGTAATCATGCAAAGCTGTGCTTTTCCTGTCCTTATCTTTTAGCAAGGTAGTAAATATATAAGTGCATTTTAGTTGCAAAGGTGCAATTGACAATCATATACAAGTAATCATATACAGAAGACGGACCTATAGTATGTTTTATCTTACCTCTTTAAAGATCTGACTTGTTTTTTTTTTTTTTTTTAAACTGTTCACCCTGGTTGCCATCTTTATCATCAATTATCAACTAATCCTAAAGGTTCACAACTCACATTTATGTGATATTGGATAATTTTTATAAACAAATAAATGACTCAAGGGTTTATTGTTCTGGAGGAGAGGCTTAGGAGGGTTATTTAATAAGGGATAGCACCATGTAGTGCCTCGTAGTGGCAGGCAGCGTCTGGTGAACGCCGGGTGCTGTACGCAAAACCACATTTAAGAAAGCGAATCTGGTGAGCGCCTCTAACAGCTTCATGTAGCACCACATGTATTAATCCAGGCGACTCAGCATATAGCACCGGCACTCAGGAGCGCCATGTAGTACCTGTCGCTCTGTAGCGCACTCTCATACATTTCAATAGGGCATCTTTAGTTGTGTATAAATAGTGCGTTATTGCCAATTATTTTTTTTTTTTTTTTTTTTTTGCTCAAATCATTGTGTGACCTCTCCTGGCTGCAAACAAACACTTTTATACATTTTTTTGACTTTTTATATTTTTATGCAGAATTGTATTTACAGGTCTGGCACTAAAGTGTTATTGTCCCAGTGTTAAAACAATGTTATTCCACGTGTTTTTGCTTTGTTACTGGTGTATATTAGAGATGAGCGAACTTTTGAAAAATTCGATTTGACTGATTCGCCGAATTTTCCGACAAAAATCGTTTCGACCCGAATAAATTCGCGACGAATCGCTATTAAAAACGGCTATTTCTGAGCCTCCTAGAGCCTCAATAGGGTTGTAAACCATTCTGCCTTGCTGTAACACGCACAGGATGCGTGCTGGGTTAGTTAAATAATACTTTGAATAAATATCACATGCAGATCAGAGGCATCGCTAATAGAATCGCAGAGCGGCACAATTGAATTCAAGAGAGTTGAAGTGGCATCACTATGAGGGGCAGGAGCCCAAACATTGCTTTAAAGAGACACTGGAGTTGGCAGCAGCAGGAGCCCAAAAATTGGATGAATCACACTCTGGAGTTGGCAGCAGCAGCAGGAGCCCAAACATTACTTTAAAGAGACACTGGGGTTGGCTTCAGGAGCCCAAAAATTGGATGAATCACACCCTGGAGTTGCAAGCAGCAGCAGGAGCCCAAATATTACTTTAAAGAGACACTGGAGTTGGCTTCAGGAGCCCAAAAATTGGATGAATCACACCCTGGAGTTGGCAGCAGCAGCAGGAGCCCAAAGATTACTTTATAGAGACACTGGGGTTGGCTTCAGGAGCCCAAAAATTGGATGAATCACACCCTGGAGTTGGCAGGAGTTGACAGCAGCAGCAGCAGGAGCCCAAATATTACTTTAAAGAGACACTGGGGTTGGCTTCAGGAGCCCAAAAATTGGATGAATCACACCCTGGAGTTGGCAGCAGCAGCAGGAGCCCAAATATTACTTTAAAGAGACACTGGGGTTGGCTTCAGGAGCCCAAAAATTGGATGATTCACACCCTGGAGTTGGCAGCAGCAGCAGCAGGAGCCCAAATATACACTGGAGTTGGCTTCAGGAGCCCCAAAATTGGATGAATCACACCCTGGAGTTGGCAGCAGCAGCAGCAGGAGCCCAAATATACACTGGAGTTGGCTTCAGGAGCCCAAAAATTGGATGAATCACACCCTGGAGTTGGCAGCAGCAGCAGCAGGAGCCCAAACATTACTTTAAAGAGACACTGGGGTTGGCTTCAGGAGCCCAAAAATTGGATGAACCACACCCTGGAGTTGGCAGCAGCAGGAGCCCAAATATTACTTTAAAGAGACCCTGGGGTTGGCTTCAGGAGCCCAAAAATTGGATGATTCACACCCTGGAGTTGGCAGCAGCAGCAGCAGGAGCCCAAATATACACTGGAGTTGGCTTCAGGAGCCCAAAAATTGGATGAATCACACCCTGGAGTTGGCAGCAGCAGAAGCAGCAGGAGCCCAAACATTACTTTAAAGAGACACTGGGGTTGGCTTCAGGAGCCCCAAAATTGGATGAATCACACCATGGAGTTGGCAGCAGCAGGAGCCCAAATATTACTTTAAAGAGACCCTGGGGTTGGCTTCAGGAGCCCACAAATTGGATGATTCACACCCTGGAGTTGGCAGCAGCAGCAGCAGGAGCCCAAATATACACTGGAGTTGGCTTCAGGAGCCCAAAAATTGGATGAATCACACCCTGGAGTTGGCAGCAGCAGCAGCAGGAGCCCAAATATACACTGGAGTTGGCTTCAGGAGCCCAAAAATTGGATGAATCACACCCTGGAGTTGGCAGCAGCAGCAGCAGGAGCCCAAACATTACTTTAAAGAGACACTGGGGTTGGCTTCAGGAGCCCAAAAATTGGATGAATCACACCCTGGAGTTGGCGGCAGCAGGAGCCCAAATATTACTTTAAAGAGACCCTGGGGTTGGCTTCAGGAGCCCAAAAATTGGATGATTCACACCCTGGAGTTGGCAGCAGCAGCAGCAGGAGCCCAAATATACACTGGAGTTGGCTTCAGGAGCCCAAAAATTGGATGAATCACACCCTGGAGTTGGCAGCAGCAGAAGCAGCAGGAGCCCAAACATTACTTTAAAGAGACACTGGGGTTGGCTTCAGGAGCCCAAAAATTGGATGAATCACACCCTGGAGTTGGCAGCAGCAGGAGCCCAAATATTACTTTAAAGAGACCCTGGGGTTGGCTTCAGGAGCCCAAAAATTGGATGATTCACACCCTGGAGTTGGCAGCAGCAGCAGCAGGAGCCCAAATATACACTGGAGTTGGCTTCAGGAGCCCAAAAATTGGATGAATCACACCCTGGAGTTGGCAGCAGCAGCAGCAGGAGCCCAAATATTACTTTAAAGAGACCCTGGGGTTGGCTTCAGGAGCCCAAAAATTGGATGAATCACACCCTGGAGTTGGCAGAAGTTGGCAGTAGCAGCAGCAGGAGCCCAAATATTACTTTAAAGAGACCCTGGGGTTGGCTTCAGGAGCCCAAAAATTGGATGAATCACACCCTGGAGTTGGCAGCAGCAGCAGCAGCAGCAGGAGCCCAAATATTACTTTAAAGAGACCCTGGGGTTGGCTTCAGGAGCCCAAAAATTGGATGAATCACACCCTGGAGTTGGCAGGAGTTGACAGCAGCAGCAGCAGGAGCCCAAATATTACTTTAAAGAGACCCTGGGGTTGGCTTCAGGAGCCCAAAAATTGGATGAATCACACCCTGGAGTTGGCAGGAGTTGGCAGCAGCAGCAACAGGAGCCCAAACATTACTTTAAAGATACACTGGGGTTGGCTTCAGGAGCCCAAAAATTGGATGAATCACACCCTGGAGTTGGCAGCAGCAGCAGGAGCCCAAATATTACTTTAAAGAGACACTGGGGTTGGCTTCAGGAGCCCAAAAATTGGATGATTCACACCCTGGAGTTGGCAGCAGCAGGGGGCCCAAATATACACTGGAGTTGGCTTCAGGAGCCCAAAAATTGGATGAATCACACCCTGGAGTTGGCAGAAGCAGGAGCCCAAATATTACTTGAAAGAGACCCTGGGGTTGGCTTCAGGAGCCCAAAAATTGGATGAATCACACCCTGGAGTTGGCAGGAGTTGACAGCAGCAGCAGCAGGAGCCCAAATATTACTTTAAAGAGACCCTGGGGTTGGCTTCAGGAGCCCAAAAATTGGATGAATCACACCCTGGAGTTTCAACCAGTAATAAACATCCGTTTGGGCTACGGATAAGAAATGTGGGCAGCACCAGTAAATATTTCTATAGGTGCACTGCTCTGTGGGTTAATACCCAAAAACCAAATGTATTAGTTTGGGGTGACCTCTACACCCCCTGCCAAAAAGCCCAACAGAGACTCACTATTGCACTCAAACAATCAATTTATAAATCCATTTTATTGTAGCATATTGTTTAAAACCAATTTAAAAACAATTTTACTGAACCATATGCATGGTAAGCCACCAGGGGGCGCACTCCCTCATTAACAATACAATCTCATATACATATAAGTAATTTCAAAGTGATTCTGTGCTAATCTATCAATAAATTCATATATATACAACTATTCTAAAACTTAATATACAATTCACAATTAATATCCTCACCCTAATAAAGTGCCAGTGCTTCCATCACAAATAATCCCTTGTGCAAAATATTTAAACCCATTCACAGAGAGCAAGGGCACACAGACAACACACAAGTGCTTACTGTTAGTATGGTGACAGGCAGGCCCCCCTCAGGCGCAGACCAACGCGTTTCGAGCCCCCTATAGGCTCTTGCTCACGGTCAGTATGTGTGTGACCGTGACCGTGAGCAAGAGCCCATAGGGGGCTCGAAACGCGTTGGTCTGCGCCTGAGGGGGGCCTGCCTGTCACCATACTAACAGTAAGCACTTGTGTGTTGTCTGTGTGCCCTTGCTCTCTGTGAATGGGTTTAAATATTTTGCACAAGGGATTATTTGTGATGGAAGCACTGGCACTTTATTAGGGTGAGGATATTAATTGTGAATTGTATATTAAGTTTTAGAATAGTTGTATATATATGAATTTATTGATAGATTAGCACAGAATCACTTTGAAATTACTTATATGTATATGAGATTGTATTGTTAATGAGGGAGTGCGCCCCCTGGTGGCTTACCATGCATATGGTTCAGTAAAATTGTTTTTAAATTGGTTTTAAACAATATGCTACAATAAAATGGATTTATAAATTGATTGTTTGAGTGCAATAGTGAGTCTCTGTTGGGCTTTTTGGCAGGGGGTGTAGAGGTCACCCCAAACTAATACACACCCTGGAGTTGGCAGGAGTTGGCAGCAGCAGCAACAGGAGCCCAAACATTACTTTAAAGAGACACTGGGGTTGGCTTCAGGAGCCCAAAAATTGGATGAATCACACCCTGGAGTTGGCAGCAGCAGCAGCAGGAGCCCAAACATTACTTTAAAGAGACACTGGAGTTGGCTTCAGGAGCCCAAAGATTGGATGATTCACACCCTGGAGTTGGCAGCAGCAGCAGCAGGAGCCCAAATATTACTTTAAAGAGACACTGGGGTTGGCTTCAGGAGCCCAAAAATTGGATGAATCACACCCTGGAGTTGGCAGCAGCAGGAGCCCAAATATTACTTTAAAGAGACCCTGGGGTTGGCTTCAGGAGCCCAAAAATTGGATGAATCACACCCTGGAGTTGGCAGAAGTGGGCAGCAGCAGCAGCAGGAGCCCAAACATTACTTTAAAGAGACACTGGGGTTAGCTTCAGGAGCCCAAAAATTGGATGAATCACACCCTGGAGTTGGCAGCAGCAGGAGCCCAAACATTACTTTAAAGAGACACTGGGGTTGACTTCAGGAGCCCAAAAATTGGATGATTCACACCCTGGAGTTGGCAGCAGCAGCAGCAGGAGCCCAAATATACACTGGAGTTGGCTTCAGGAGCCCAAAAATTGGATGAATCACACCCTGGAGTTGGCAGCAGCAGCAGCAGGAGCCCAAACATTACTTTAAAGAGACCCTGGGGTTGGCTTCAGGAGCCCAAAAATTGGATGAATCACACCCTGTGGAGAGTCATGTGGAGAAAAAGTAGCTTAGTTAGTAATATCTACATAAAATTATGAATAAACAAATGCAAAAGTATTGCCAAAGTGAAGTTTTGTTTGAGGGTGTGTTTCCACCTTTTAATTAAATCAGAAACAAGAAGGTATCATTGCCTCTGACTAATTAGCCCTCAAAAATTCTTGGAATTTTTAATCTGGAATCATGTCTGATCCGTCTTATCCGAAGAATATTAATAAAAAGTAAGAGTAACGTAAAGGATTTTTTTATCAATACTTACTTGTGGTCCGATGCGGAGGAATGTCTGTAACTGGAGAGCAGCGCCTTAAATCTGGTTTGCATGATCCATCTTTCTTTAGTGTAGGTCTGGCCCCGTCATCAATCTACTGGAATACATCAGGCATTGTTGGGAGGAAAGCTTGGATGATCCATGCGGCATTCATTTCCACGCAGGGCAGTCTCTGGAAAAAAAAAAACTATGTATAAACCAGGGTCTTTTTCATATAAAAACAAATGGTTATTTTTGCTTTTAAACCATATGTTCCACAGCTTTACCAGTCATTGTGTCAGCCAATGAAGCAACTTTGTCTGGAAGTGCAGCAAAAGCAGTCCACTGCATCACAAGTGGCATCTGACACCCCCAGTCAACTGTCTGTTGTCTGTCTGTTATGCTTTGAGTTCAGCTCCACTATCCATTGATGAAGATCTGATAATCATAAAATTCAGCAGCTACTGCCCAGCCAAGAAGTGGAGGAGACACTCGCCTCTTCTTCCACTAGCCGGCAATTAGTGATGAGGAGAGTGTCGTGGGAGGAGGTGTTGCAAGCCGAGGTAGTGGAAGAGGGTCCCTGGAGTCTGCGGTGGTGGCGGCAGCAGCAGCAGTGAATTATTGGGGACTGTTGATAGGAAAGATCAGCTACTCAGCGATGTGTCAGTTTTTCATGTTGCATCCACAATCCTGTGGAGAAAAAGTAGGTTAGTTAGTATATATACATAAAATTATGAATAGACAAATGCAATAGTATTGCCAAAGTGAAGTTTTGTTTGAGGGTGTGTTTCCACCTTGTAATTAAATCAGAAACAACTAGCTATCATTTGCCTCTGAATAATTAGCCCTCAAAAATTCTTGGAATTTTTAATCTTGATGTCTGAGGGATTTCTCCTCTCAGACAGCGTCACCATAAGTCCAGCCTGCTGCATTACACTTGGAAGAACATCTTGTTTGCGCTGCGACAAGGAAGCCAGAGTCATGCGTCCTGACATGGCACACCTGTTCAGTCTAGTTTTGAAGTCTTACCTCCATCTGAAAGAACAACAGGAAAGAAAGTTAGCATGCACTTCTGGCACTCCTACACCACCAAGCACAACCTTATTGAGCCTCAGCGTCACAACGGTGTACCCCACCATAGTCTGATTTGCGATGTTTCCACCCGTTGGAATTCCACCCTCCATATGCAGGATCCACTATAGCAGTGGTCCCCAACCCTGTCCTCAAGGCCCACCAACAGGCCAGGTTTTGCAGATCTCCACAAAGATGCACAGGTCGAGTAATTAGTGCAGCTGCAGAGCAATAGAGCTGGCTATTTGGAGATCCAAAAAACATGACATGTTGGTGGGCCTTGAGGACAGGGTTGAGGACCACTGCACTATAGGAACAGAGAAAAGCCATCACGGATTTCTGGATGATCCAAACGGATAGGGGGACACCCCTGTGTAAATTCAATGTAAACCATTGGCAGCTCATACGTGACACCGACCGTTTGCTCAGGCCCTTTGAGGAAGCTACGTTATTAGTCAGTTGCCAGGACTATGAGATGAACGATGAGATTCCACTGCTTCCTGTACTACAACACATGTTGGAAACCATGGCTGGTCAGGGCACTGGAGACATGGCACATACATTTCACAGCCACATGAAGCCTGTGGGGGCTGAAGTGGAGGAGGAGGAGGGGGTGGGGCACAGCAAACCACAGTTTAGGTTTCACAAAATGACCATTTTATCTAGTCATCTGACAGGAGAGGAGGAGCAGGAGCAGCCACAGGAGCTAGAGGGTTGTGAGGAAGGCGAGACAGAGGACCCAGACACACCATGGCAGTTTACAGTGGAGATGGAGACAGGTAGTCCCTCCGAGTCACTTGCACAAATGGCACGATGCATGCTCACATGCTTGCGTACTAGTGAGCGCAGAATTGTCTCCATTTGTCAGCGGGAAGACTTCTGGCTCTCCAACTTATTGGACCCTCGCTTCCGGCACAAAATGGGGGCATTTTTTACGCCCACTGAGAGGGAGGACAAACTGACCTACTACAGAGACATCCCACGTAGTCAGTTGGGCGATGTCTATCTGCGCCATGGCCCATACTCCCGCAGGTCTGACTCGGGGGGACCTCTGCGATCACCTTCCACTGCCATGGCAGCTCCATCAGCAGCAGCCTTAGTCTTCAGTCGCTAGTGAGTAGCTTTCTACACCCGCATAGTGAGTCTACTCATGAGCAGCAGGAAGACCTGGAGCTGGACCTCAAACAGCAGGTCATGTCATACCTTGACATGACCATGCCAACACACCTTCAGGATCCACTGGATTTGCTGGGAAGCCAAACTTGACTTGTGCCCGCAACTAGCAGAGTTTGCCCTGGAAAAGCTGTACTGGCCGGACAGTAGGTGATTTAGATGGCAACTGGGCTGCTCTATATAACGAAGCAAAATGACAAATTTACCTCACTATATAAGCTATTGCCCCTCAGATTTACACAGGGGCTGCTCTATATTATGCTGCAAAATGGCAAATTTACCTCACAATATAAGCTATTGCAGCTCTATATAAATAAAAATAAATAAATAAAAAAAGGGCCTGTAGAAGCTTATTTAGTATAACAGATAGGGTGACATGTGCTGGTTTGGGATGCCCATATGGGCTAGTGTTTTGGCAGCAGTACAAAAACCAATGCAAAATGCAATAGCTTAATAAAGCTGATGCTGATCAACGCTTATTTAGTATAACAGATGGGGTGCAACATGCAGGTTTGGGATGCCCTGCGGCCTGGTGTATTTAAAGCAGACCAAAACCAATTCAAAATGCAATAACTTAATAAAGCTGAGGCTGTAGATGCTTATTTAGTATAAACAGGTAGGGTGCAAGGTGCAGCTTTGGGGTGCCCTGCGGCCTGGTTAAATGAAAGCAGTCAAAAAGGAAGTGCAAACTGAAGTAGCTTAATGAAGCTGATGCTGATCAACGCTTATGTTGTATACCAGATAGGGTGCAAGGTGCAGCTTTGGGGTGCCCTGCGGCCTGGTTTATTAAAAGCAGTCAAAAACAAGTGCAAACTGAAGTAGCTTAATAAAGCAGCTGATGCTGATCAACGCTTATGTTGTATAACAGATAGGTTTAAAATAGCATGTGCCTTGGGATGCCCGTGTGGCCTGTTATATTTCAAGCTGAACAAAAAGTAACAATAATCCAAGTATGAGACATAATTTTGACCTTCTTTACAGCGCCATACTTTGAAAAAAAAAAAAATAATTTCATGCTGATCAATCTAAAGGTCAATGCCCCTAACAAAAATAGTGTTCGGCATAAGTTTTCCTTCTGGAAGGACGTAACCTTTAGTTTACATGGTTGGGGTAGGTTATCTTACAAATTGGGATACCCCAGGCAGCAGTGTTATTGAAAGAGACAGATTGTAATGCAGGCCATACGCAAGCAGAGAAACTCAGGCTGCAACAGGCCTATTTAGTTTACATGGTTGGGGTAGGTTATCTTACAAATTGGGATACCCCACTGTATATGAAACCGAATATAAATGCACACCCAAAAGTGGACAATCAGCCTCCAAGAGGCCTGCTTAGTTTAAATAAGAGAGCTGCTTAGTATGGTAGGTAGGTTATGTTATGTTACAGAATGGGATGCCCCAAGCAGACTTGAGATCAGTATATATGCACACAGCAGCAGTGTGTAAGCAGGCTCATACAGGCCAAATTTCTTTAAATAACTGTGCAGCTTACAGTAAATGCAGAGGCTAATGGTATGTTACAAAATGGGATGCCCCAAGCAGACTTGAGATCAGTATATATGCACACAGCAGCAGTGTGTTAGCAGGCTCATACAGGCCAAATTTCTTTAAATAATTGTGCAGCTTACAGTAAATGCAGAGGCTAATGGTATGTTACAGAATGGGATGCCCCAAAAAAGATCCAGTAGTGCTATGCCCAGCAAAAGTGTCTTTATCAGGGCTAATTTCAATTATAATAAGTGCAAATGGTTATATGGTCTTAAACAGAGGCTGCTGTAGTCACAGAATGGGATGCCCCAAAAAAAGATCCAGTAGTGCTATGCCCAGCAAAAGTGTCTTTATCAGGCCTAATTTCAATTATAATAAGTGCAAATGGTTATATGGTCTTAAACAGAGGCTGCTGTAGTCACAGAATGGGATGCCCCCAAAAAAGATCCAGTAGTGCTATGCCCAGCAAAAGTGTCTTTATCAGGGCTAATTTCAATTATAATAAGTGCAAATGGTTATATGGTCTTAAACAGAGGCTGCTGTAGTCACAGAATGGGATGCCCCAAAAAAAGATCCAGTAGTGCTATGCCCAGCAAAGGTGTCTTTATCAGGGCTAATTTCAATTATAATAAGTGCAAATGGTTATATGGTCTTAAACAGAGGCTGCTGTAGTCACAGAATGGGATGCCCCAAAAAAGATCCAGTAGTGCTATGCCCAGCAAAAGTGTCTTTATCAGGCCTAATTTCAATTATAAAAAGTGCAAATGGTTATATGGTCTTAAACACAGGCTGCTGTAGTCACAGAATAGGATGCCCCAAAAAAAGATCCAGTAGTGCTTTGCCCAGCAAAAGTGTCTTTATCAGGCCTAATTTCAATTATAATAAGTGCAAATGGTTATATGGTCTTAAACAGAGGCTGCTGTAGTCACAGAATGGGATGCCCCAAAAAAAGATCCAGTAGTGCTATGCCCAGCAATAGTGTCTTTATCAGGCCTAATTTCAATTATAATAAGTGCAAATGGTTATATGGTCTTAAACACAGGCTGCTGTAGTCACAGAATGGGATGCCCCAAAAAAAGATCCAGTAGTGCTATGCCCAGCAAAAGTGTCTTTATCAGGCCTAATTTCAATTATAATAAGTGCAAATGGTTATATGGTCTTAAACAGAGGCTGCTGTAGTCACAGAATGGGATGCCCCAAAAAAGATCCAGTAGTGCTATGCCCAGCAAAAGTGTCTTTATCAGGGATAATTTCAATTATAATAAGTGCAAATGGTTATATGGTCTTAAACACAGGCTGCTGTAGTCACAGAATGGGATGCCCCCAAAAAAGATCCAGCAGTGCTATGCCCAGCAAGATGGTTATATGGTCTTAAACACAGGCTGCTGTAGTCACAGAATGGGATGCCCCAAAAAAAGATCCAGTAGTGCTATGCCCAGCAAAAGTGTCTTTATCAGGGCTAATTTCAATTATAATAAGTGCAAATGGTTATATGGTCTTAAACAGAGGCTGCTGTAGTCACAAAATGGGATGCCCCAAAAAAGATCCAGTAGTGCTATGCCCAGCAAAAGTGTCTTTATCAGGCCTAATTTCAATTATAATAAGTGCAAATGGTTATATGGTCTTAAACACAGGCTGCTATAGTCACAGAATGGGATGCCCCAAAAAAAGATCCAGTAGTGCTATGCCCAGCAAAAGTGTCTTTATCAGGGCTAATTTCAATTATAATAAGTGCAAATGGTTATATGGTCTTAAACAGAGGCTGCTGTAGTCACAGAATGGGATGCCCCAAAAAAAGATCCAGTAGTGCTATGCCCAGCAAAAGTGTCTTTATCAGGGCTAATTTCAATTATAATAAGTGCAAATGGTTATATGGTCTTAAACACAGGCTGCTGTAGTCACAGAATGGGATGCCCCAAAAAAAGATCCAGTAGTGCTATGCCCAGCAAAAGTGTCTTTATCAGGCCTAATTTCAATTATAATAAGTGAAAATGGTTATATGGTCTTAAACAGAGGCTGCTGTAGTCACAGAATGGGATGCCCCAAAAAAAGATCCAGTAGTGCTATGCCCAGCAAAAGTGTCTTTATCAGGCCTAATTTCAATTATAATAAGTGCAAATGGTTATATGGTCTTAAACAGAGGCTGCTGTAGTCACAGAATGGGATGCCCCAAAAAAAGATCCAGTAGTGCTATGCCCAGCAAAAGTGTCTTTATCAGGGCTAATTTCAATTATAATAAGTGCAAATGGTTATATGGTCTTAAACAGAGGCTGCTGTAGTCACAGAATGGGATGCCCCAAAAAAAGATCCAGTAGTGCTATGCCCAGCAAAAGTGTCTTTATCAGGGCTAATTTCAATTATAATAAGTGCAAATGGTTATATGGTCTTAAACACAGGCTGCTGTAGTCACAGAATGGGATGCCCCCAAAAAAGATCCAGTAGTGCTATGCCCAGCAAAAGTGTCTTTATCAGGGCTAATTTCAATTATAATAAGTGCAAATGGTTATATGGTCTTAAACACAGGCTGCTGTAGTCACAGAATGGGATGCCCCAAAAAAAGATCCAGTAGTGCTATGCCCAGCAAAAGTGTCTTTATCAGGGCTAATTTCAATTATAATAAGTGCAAATGGTTATATGGTCTTAAACAGAGGCTGCTGTAGTCACAGAATGGGATGCCCCAAAAAAAGATCCAGTAGTGCTATGCCCAGCAAAAGTGTCTTTATCAGGCCTTATTTCAATTATAATACGTGCAAATGGGTATATGGTCTTAAACAGAGGCTGCTGTAGTCACAGAATGGGATGCCCCAAAAAAAGATCCAGTAGTGCTATGCCCAGCAAAAGTGTCTTTATCAGGGCTAATTTCAATTATAATAAGTGCAAATGGTTATATGGTCTTAAACACAGGCTGCTGTAGTCACAGAATGGGATGCCCCAAAAAAAGATCCAGTAGTGCTATGCCCAGCAAAAGTGTCTTTATCAGGGCTAATTTCAATTATAATAAGTGCAAATGGTTATATGGTCTTAAACAGAGGCTGCTGTAGTCACAGAATGGGATGCCCCAAAAAAGATCCAGTAGTGCTATGCCCAGCAAAAGTGTCTTTATCAGGCCTAATTTCAATTATAATAAGTGCAAATGGTTATATGGTCTTAAACACAGGCTGCTGTAGTCACAGAATGGGATGCCCCAAAAAAAGATCCAGTAGTGCTATGCCCAGCAAAAGTGTCTTTATCAGGCCTAATTTCAATTATAATAAGTGCAAATGGTTATATGGTCTTAAACAGAGGCTGCTGTAGTCACAGAATGGGATGCCCCAAAAAAAGATCCAGTAGTGCTATGCCCAGCAAAAGTGTCTTTATCAGGGCTAATTTCAATTATAATAAGTGCAAATGGTTATATGGTCTTAAACACAGGCTGCTGTAGTCACAGAATGGGATGCCCCAAAAAAAGATCCAGTAGTGCTATGCCCAGCAAAAGTGTCTTTATCAGGCCTAATTTCAATTATAATAAGTGCAAATGGTTATATGGTCTTAAACACAGGCTGCTGTAGTCACAGAATGGGATGCCCCAAAAAAAGATCCAGTAGTGCTATGCCCAGCAAAAGTGTCTTTATCAGGGCTAATTTCAATTATAATAAGTGCAAATGGTTATATGGTCTTAAACACAGGCTGCTGTAGTCACAGAATGGGATGCCCCAAAAAAAGATCCAGTAGTGCTATGCCCAGCAAAAGTGTCTTTATCAGGGCTAATTTCAATTATAATAAGTGCAAATGGTTATATGGTCTTAAACAGAGGCTGCTGTAGTCACAGAATGGGATGCCCCAAAAAAGATAAAGTAGTGCTATGCCCAGCAAAAGTGTCTTTATCAGGCCTAATTTCAATTATAATAAGTGCAAATGGTTATATGGTCTTAAACACAGGCTGCTGTAGTCACAGAATGGGATGCCCCAAAAAAAGATCCAGTAGTGCTATGCCCAGCAAAAGTGTCTTTATCAGGGCTAATTTCAATTATAATAAGTGCAAATGGTTATATGGTCTTAAACAGAGGCTGCTGTAGTCACAGAATGGGATGCCCCAAAAAAGATCCAGTAGTGCTATGCCCAGCAAAAGTGTCTTTATCAGGCCTAATTTCAATTATAATAAGTGCAAATGGTTATATGGTCTTAAACAGAGGCTGCTGTAGTCACAGAATGGGATGCCCCAAAAAAAGATCCAGTAGTGCTATGCCCAGCAAAAGTGTCTTTATCAGGGCTAATTTCAATTATAATAAGTGCAAATGGTTATATGGTCTTCAAACAGAGGCTGCTGTAGTCACAGAATGGGATGCCCCAAAAAAAGATCCAGTAGTGCTATGCCCAGCAAAAGTGTCTTTATCAGGGCTAATTTCAATTATAATAAGTGCAAATGGTTATATGGTCTTAAACAGAGGCTGCTGTAGTCACAGAATGGGATGCCCCAAAAAAGATCCAGTAGTGCTATGCCCAGCAAAAGTGTCTTTATCAGGCCTAATTTCAATTATAATAAGTGCAAATGGTTATATGGTCTTAAACACAGGCTGCTGTAGTCACAGAATGGGATGCCCCAAAAAAAGATCCAGTAGTGCTATGCCCAGCAAAAGTGTCTTTATCAGGGCTAATTTCAATTATAATAAGTGCAAATGGTTATATGGTCTTAAACACAGGCTGCTGTAGTCACAGAATGGGATGCCCCAAAAAAAGATCCAGTAGTGCTATGCCAAGCAAAAGTGTCTTTATCAGGGCTAATTTCAATTATAATAAGTGCAAATGGTTATATGGTCTTAAACAGAGGCTGCTGTAGTCACAGAATGAGATGCCCCAAAGAAAGATCCAGTAGTGCTATGCCCAGCAAAAGTGTCTTTATCAGGGCTAATTTCAATTATAATAAGTGCAAATGGTTATATGGTCTTAAACACAGGCTGCTGTAGTCACAGAATGGGATGCCCCAAAAAAAGATCCAGTAGTGCTATGCCCAGCAAAAGTGTCTTTATCAGGGCTAATTTCAATTATAATAAGTGCAAATGGTTATATGGTCTTAAACACAGGCTGCTGTAGTCACAGAATGGGATGCCCCAAAAAAGATCCAGTAGTGCTATGCCCAGCAAAAGTGTCTTTATCAGGCCTAATTTCAATTATAATAAGTGCAAATGGTTATATGGTCTTAAACACAGGCTGCTGTAGTCACAGAATGGGATGCCACCAAAAAAGATCCAGTAGTGCTATGCCCAGCAAAAGTGTCTTTATCAGGGCTAATTTCAATTATAATAAGTGCAAATGGTTATATGGTCTTAAACAGAGGCTGCTGTAGTCACAGAATGGGATGCCCCCAAAAAAGATCCAGTAGTGCTATGCCCAGCAAAAGTGTCTTTATCAAGCCTAATTTCATTTATAATAAGTGCAAATGGTTATATGGTCTTAAACAGAGGCTGATGTAGTCACAGAATGGGATGCCCCAAAAAAGATCCAGTAGTGCTATGCCCAGCAAAAGTGTCTTTATCAGGCCTAATTTCAATTATAATAAGTGCAAATGGTTATATGGTCTTAAACACAGGCTGCTGTAGTCACAGAATGGGATGCCCCAAAAGAAGATCCAGTAGTGCTATGCCCAGCAAAAGTGTCTTTATCAGGGCTAATTTCAATTATAATAAGTGCAAATGGTTATATGGTCTTAAACAGAGGCTGCTGTAGTCACAGAATGGGATGCCCCAAAAAAAGATCCAGTAGTGCTATGCCCAGCAAAAGTGTCTTTATCAGGCCTAATTTCAATTATAATACGTGCAAATGGTTATATGGTCTTAAACAGAGGCTGCTGTAGTCACAGAATGGGATGCCCCAAAAAAAGATCCAGTAGTGCTATGCCCAGCAAAAGTGTCTTTATCAGGGCTAATTTCAATTATAATAAGTGCAAATGGTTATATGGTCTTAAACACAGGCTGCTGTAGTCACAGAATGGGATGCCCCAAAAAAAGATCCAGTAGTGCTATGCCCAGCAAAAGTGTCTTTATCAGGGCTAATTTCAATTATAATAAGTGCAAATGGTTATATGGTCTTAAACAGAGGCTGCTGTAGTCACAGAATGGGATGCCCCAAAAAAGATCCAGTAGTGCTATGCCCAGCAAAAGTGTCTTTATCAGGCCTAATTTCAATTATAATAAGTGCAAATGGTTATATGGTCTTAAACACAGGCTGCTGTAGTCACAGAATGGGATGCCCCAAAAAAAGATCCAGTAGTGCTATGCCCAGCAAAAGTGTCTTTATCAGGCCTAATTTCAATTATAATAAGTGCAAATGGTTATATGGTCTTAAACAGAGGCTGCTGTAGTCACAGAATGGGATGCCCCAAAAAAAGATCCAGTAGTGCTATGCCCAGCAAAAGTGTCTTTATCAGGCCTAATTTCAATTATAATACGTGCAAATGGTTATATGGTCTTAAACAGAGGCTGCTGTAGTCACAGAATGGGATGCCCCAAAAAAAGATCCAGTAGTGCTATGCCCAGCAAAAGTGTCTTTATCAGGGCTAATTTCAATTATAATAAGTGCAAATGGTTATATGGTCTTAAACACAGGCTGCTGTAGTCACAGAATGGGATGCCCCAAAAAAAGATCCAGTAGTGCTATGCCCAGCAAAAGTGTCTTTATCAGGGCTAATTTCAATTATAATAAGTGCAAATGGTTATATGGTCTTAAACAGAGGCTGCTGTAGTCACAGAATGGAATGCCCCAAAAAAGATCCAGTAGTGCTATGCCCAGCAAAAGTGTCTTTATCAGGCCTAATTTCAATTATAATAAGTGCAAATGGTTATATGGTCTTAAACACAGGCTGCTGTAGTCACAGAATGGGATGCCCCAAAAAAAGATCCAGTAGTGCTATGCCCAGCAAAAGTGTCTTTATCAGGCCTAATTTCAATTATAATAAGTGCAAATGGTTATATGGTCTTAAACAGAGGCTGCTGTAGTCACAGAATGGGATGCCCCAAAAAAAGATCCAGTAGTGCTATGCCCAGCAAAAGTGTCTTTATCAGGGCTAATTTCAATTATAATAAGTGCAAATGGTTATATGGTCTTAAACAGAGGCTGCTGTAGTCACAGAATGGGATGCCCCAAAAAAGATCCAGTAGTGCTATGCCCAGCAAAAGTGTCTTTATCAGGCCTAATTTCAATTATAATAAGTGCAAATGGTTATATGGTCTTAAACACAGGCTGCTGTAGTCACAGAATGGGATGCCCCAAAAGAAGATCCAGTAGTGCTATGCCCAGCAAAAGTGTCTTTATCAGGGCTAATTTCAATTATAATAAGTGCAAATGGTTATATGGTCTTAAACACAGACTGCTGTAGTCACAGAATGGGATGCCCCAAAAAAAGATCCAGTAGTGCTATGCCCAGCAAAAGTGTCTTTATCAGGCCTAATTTCAATTATAATACGTGCAAATGGTTATATGGTCTTAAACAGAGGCTGCTGTAGTCACAGAATGGGATGCCCCAAAAAAAGATCCAGTAGTGCTATGCCCAGCAAAAGTGTCTTTATCAGGGCTAATTTCAATTATAATAAGTGCAAATGGTTATATGGTCTTAAACACAGGCTGCTGTAGTCACAGAATGGGATGCCCCAAAAAAAGATCCAGTAGTGCTATGCCCAGCAAAAGTGTCTTTATCAGGCCTAATTTCAATTATAATAAGTGCAAATGGTTATATGGTCTTAAACAGAGGCTGCTGTAGTCACAGAATGGGATGCCCCAAAAAAAGATCCAGTAGTGCTATGCCCAGCAAAAGTGTCTTTATCAGGGCTAATTTCAATTATAATAAGTGCAAATGGTTATATGGTCTTAAACAGAGGCTGCTGTAGTCACAGAATGGGATGCCCCAAAAAAAGATCCAGTAGTGCTATGCCCAGCAAAAGTGTCTTTATCAGGGCTAATTTCAATTATAATAAGTGCAAATGGTTATATGGTCTTAAACACAGGCTGCTGTAGTCACAGAATGGGATGCCCCAAAAAAAGATCCAGTAGTGCTATGCCCAGCAAAAGTGTCTTTATCAGGGCTAATTTCAATTATAATAAGTGCAAATGGTTATATGGTCTTAAACACAGGCTGCTGTAGTCACAGAATGGGATGCCCCAAAAAAAGATCCAGTAGTGCTATGCCCAGCAAAAGTGTCTTTATCAGGGCTAATTTCAATTATAATAAGTGCAAATGGTTATATGGTCTTAAACACAGGCTGCTGTAGTCACAGAATGGGATGCCCCAAAAAAGATCCAGTAGTGCTATGCCCAGCAAAAGTGTCTTTATCAGGCCTAATTTCAATTATAATAAGTGCAAATGGTTATATGGTCTTAAACACAGGCTGCTGTAGTCACAGAATGGGATGCCCCAAAAAAAGATCCAGTAGTGCTATGCCCAGCAAAAGTGTCTTTATCAGGGCTAATTTCAATTATAATAAGTGCAAATGGTTATATGGTCTTAAACAGAGGCTGCTGTAGTCACAGAATGGGATGCCCCCAAAAAAGATCCAGTAGTGCTATGCCCAGCAAAAGTGTCTTTATCAAGCCTAATTTCATTTATAATAAGTGCAAATGGTTATATGGTCTTAAACAGAGGCTGATGTAGTCACAGAATGGGATGCCCCAAAAAAGATCCAGTAGTGCTATGCCCAGCAAAAGTGTCTTTATCAGGCCTAATTTTAATTATAATAAGTGCAAATGGTTATATGGTCTTAAACACAGGCTGCTGTAGTCACAGAATGGGATGCCCCAAAAAAAGATCCAGTAGTGCTATGCCCAGCAAAAGTGTCTTTATCAGGGCTAATTTCAATTATAATAAGTGCAAATGGTTATATGGTCTTAAACAGAGGCTGCTGTAGTCACAGAATGGGATGCCCCAAAAAAGATCCAGTAGTGCTATGCCCAGCAAAAGTGTCTTTATCAGGGCTAATTTCAATTATAATAAGTGCAAATGGTTATATGGTCTTAAACAGAGGCTGCTGTAGTCACAGAATGGGATGCCCCAAAAAAAGATCCAGTAGTGCTATGCCCAGCAAAAGTGTCTTTATCAGGCCTAATTTCAATTATAATAAGTGCAAATGGTTATATGGTCTTAAACAGAGGCTGCTGTAGTCACAGAATGGGATGCCCCCAAAAAAGATCCAGTAGTGCTATGCCCAGCAAAAGTGTCTTTATCAGGGCTAATTTCAATTATAATAAGTGCAAATGGTTATATGGTCTTAAACACAGGCTGCTGTAGTCACAGAATGGGATGCCCCAAAAAAAGATGCAGTAGTGCTATGCCCAGCAAAAGTGTCTTTATCAGGGCTAATTTCAATTATAATAAGTGCAAATGGTTATATGGTCTTAAACAGAGGCTGCTGTAGTCACAGAATGGGATGCCTCACAGCAGACTTAAGATCAGTTCAGTATATATGCACAGTTCGTTAGTATAAGCAGCCTGAAAACGCTAACAATGCCTGTCAGGCTGGATGAAAAAAAAAAAAATCTCCCTGTGACAGCCTCCGATTTTTCCTTCCTTTCCCTGTTTTTCGCTGACTTTTTGTCTGTCTCCTGTCTGTCTCCTGCCTGTCTCCAGCCTGTCCCTGTCTGTCCCTGCCTGTCTAACTGTCTCTCCCTCAGCTACACAGCGTTCTGTCTCTCACGAATGCAATAGAGAAATGAGGAAGGAAAAGCAAGATGGCCGACTTAAATAGCGCTGTGACGTCACCTGGGCTTGCTGGCTGCTGATAGGCTGCATGTGACTGTCCCAGCATACACTGCCCCACCTTACATGTCTGGACATGTCCCGTCCGCCATCTTAGAATGCCTGTAAATGTAAATGAATGGATGTTAAAGGAAAACTTCGAGCGATCGAATCGCGGGGAAATTCGGATTCGATCCGAATCGAATTTTTCCTGAAATTCGGATCGAATCCGGGTTTGTCCGGATCGATTCGCTCATCCCTAGTGTATATGTGTTCAAAAACAGAGTTTAATCACACAGCGTCTGGTGCTCTATGCTACAGCATCCAGCTTTAGAGCGCCAACGCTGTGTGTGTCTAGTATTTTATTAAATATTGTGTAGAGCGCTGAGTGCCAGACGCACTGATCTGGCACTACCTCTCGCTCGCTGCAGCGCTATACTGTTGTTACAGCGCCCAATACACATTATATTCATCAATGCCGGCCAGGTTACTACAGTGACCGAAACTCTCTGTTACAGTGCCCGATACTGCTTACAGTTTCTACTAGCAGTTGCTCTAAGCTGGTCGGTTGCATCTGGCAATACCTAGAGTAGTGAATCGGCCTCCAGGTTTATGAGGCAGTCAGAGATTTTCTCACTCTGCACTCAATAAAGTTGAAATAAAATATATTTTTCTGCTATTCAAAAATCACATGCAAAATAAATGCAGCCTATGGGAAATGCAGACATGTTAAAAATTACCCTCTCCAAATTGATTCCCCATAGGCTGCTGTTATAACTTTTGAAATAAAAAATACTATTAAAATAATTTGTACCTCACCTGTAGATCTGCTCCATCACATGTGTGGAGGATTTTGAAAATACTTTCCTCACACTTTATTTCACTTGATTGTGTCTGGTTAATGAATAAGTTATATTGTAGGGTTAGAGTTGAAGGGCCATGAAATATGGTTTCCTTTTATATATAAAAACAAAGGAAATGCACTGGTGGCACTCTAAATCACTAAACCCATGCAAATCCTCGTGAGGGGATACAAGGGCTGCATTACATTTTTTTTATTACTATAAAATTAAAATCTAACACAAACAAACACAAAATAAATATGCAGGTGGCACTTTGCAGTGGTCATCCCACAGAGCATGTGGAGTGGAGTTTTGGGAGGTCCCATGCATACTTGTTTGGGAGGTATTGTTGCTATCCTGCCACATCTCCAATTTTCAATTTTTTACGTTTTTTTTCGTGATTTACTATTTGATAAGCACTTGCAATTTAGTGCGTCACTTTATAGTTTTTTTTGTATGAATTTTTGAGAATATTGTCTGCTTAGGTATCCCTGGTGGGTATACTAACTGCTGAGATCAAGAACCCTGCTATCGAGCACTGCTCTACATTCACCAGGGGAAATGCTTCCTCCATATGAATCCCTGTAATCTATCCCTGTAATGAATTAGAGGCCCTGTTACCTTGTGAATGTAAACTAGTGTTGGACAGCAGGGTCATTTGAGGCCTGATTTATTAAATACTACGCCAGTTTTACTCTGGTTTGAGCTGCAAAGTTTAACGATTTTGTGTGCAAACAGTTTTTATCTAATTTTTCAACATCTGTCAGCACTGTGTGAAACAAGCTACTAATCCAGCAGCACAAAGAATGTCAGCCATTTCAGTGTGCCTGCTTTTTCTGGAGCACAGCTTGCTACTCCCATGTAATATAAAATGCAAATGATTTAGATTTTTTTTACCAACTTTTGTTTTAATTCACATTTTAATCCTTAGAAGCGTGTTGTTTAGTGTGACATTCAGAACATTTTTGATCTCCGACATCTATTTATATTTTGACACTTTTATACATACAGAATGATGTCACAAGACCTGATGTTAAATCATCAGCTTGGATTGGGGCACTGGGGCTTGATTTATTATTATTCCAACAGTGCACCATTTTTCACATCGCTACTTACGCCATAGTAAAAACTGTGTGCTCATTTTTGGCACGATGATTGACTTAAAGTGGCTTAGCATGAAATAAATTGGCATAGTGGGCCTAACTTGTAACGATGAGACAGCCTCTACATAGGATGCACCAATGTTGCGCCAATGTGTTTCCATTCATATGCAAAGTTGATTTATCCCTTTAAGTGCCAAGCCCGTAAGTACTACGGGTTTGCTTCTATGGTCATTAAGTGCCAAGCCCGTAGTATCTACGGGCCTGGATTTCTCCCCTGCTAGTTAAAAAAATAATGTAAAAGAACACTCACCTGACCTCTTGTTCAAAGCGGCTGGGTCTTCTCTTCACCCTGGAGGTATCTGATTACCCCCCTGGGTCTCTTCTGACTTCAGGAGGGGGCAAAAGATAGCGCCCCCCCTGCTTCGGCAGCCACTGCTGCTAAGTGTAAAAATGACATTTACTCACCTCTGCGCCCAATCCCTCCTTTTCCAAATGTAAAGGGTTGTTTTGGTAGAAAAAGCGCAAGGTGCGCACCTTGTCTGCAGAGCTGAAATTTTCAAGTAAAATTACCCTTATGCACATGCTTTACTTTGGGGTGTTTGACAACTCTTCCCTGGACAGTACCTATGTATGTTGGGTATTATTCTGTTTGGGGGACCTTGCTTTTTCAGATTGAACTTGTTTTTACTTGTTTACATATTGTTTTTTCTTTTTTTTAAAGCAGTTTGATTCTGCTTTTTTATTCTTTTTTAGTGCGCCCACAAGAATTGAGGGATTACTTCCAGAAAACTGCACCCATGTCAACAAGCCTGGTACACCTAGAAAGCTTGAGGTGTATACTTCCAGAGAATATATAGTTTGTGGGGGTATTTCAAGTGTAAAGGGTTGTTTTTTTGGAAAAACTGCAAGGTGTGCATAGCGCATAGCATAGTTGTATTTTATCTGAAAATCTCATTGTTTCAGTTTGGGGGAGTCTCCTGGGCAGGAAAGGGTGTCTACCAATACATATGTGGTACCACTGTAACTGGGAGAAATTGGCATTTCACATGCAATAAGATTTTATTGACAAGCTTACTTTTTTATTACAAAAAAATACTACAAATTGTAAAAAATTTATTATTTTTATTTTCTTGAACATATTTCACGCCAAAATATTGAAAATACACTTAATTTCATGTTGAAACCCAGACAAAAAAACAATATAGAACATTCCTGGGAAATCCCTGGAAGTCTGGCAACAAACGGTGACAAAATCTCCAGGTAGGCTGGCACTTAAAGGGTTAAAGCTAAAAACAAAATGTGGTAAAATAACATGGTAAATTAACATGCAGAATAATTTGCCCATTTTAACCTATGGGAGTATCAAACTATGCACCACAAAAAACAGGTGCTGCAAAATGGCAAGTGTATGTGTGCTCATGGATTATTAAATGCCTGTTTCAAAATTGCACTGACACGCGCAGGATTAAAAAATGGCGAACTATGTGCAAAAACCAGTGCAGTGCTTTGATGAATTGGGCCCCCTCTATTGGCCAGCCTGTGTCAGCGCCTGTTGGGCCTGCTGTTTATAATAGTGGCAGTAAGCGCCACTATGTGCCACTAACTCTTAGGTGCTGCACACAATGTTTATTAATTTTTGGCATGCTGACAAGATTGGTGCTGTATTTAACAGGCGCTGGTCAGCGTTTCTTTGTTACAGTTACAGGTCATCACTGCTGTGAACAAAACTTTTCAGTGCATTTGGGCTGAATTTTAGTTGTTAGCTCCTAAGGACACATTGGTAAGAAGCATATGCTGTGATAAAAGATTTTACTAGAAAACAAAAAAATTACATTTGGTGACATCCGTCCTGCATTTTCATTGTTCTCAAGTCACCAATGCAAGTTCTATAAAATTAGTTGTGTGTAAAATTATTTCCAAGCAAGCAATGACAAGTGATTTGACCTAGTGCAGTGGTTCTCAAACTTTTTTTACTCCAAGTACCGCCACCAGGAAGTTACAACCAAGTACCCCCAAGGAAGCAATCTATAGAAGAAGAAATAGCAGGGTTCATTTAAGAAGCACTAGTGCCATGTAGTGCCGGATGAACATCTGGTGAATGTCAGGTCCTAGTGAAAAACGGTGTATTTATCAAGTTAAAAATCCACAGGTCCTCTGATAGTGCCAGGTAGTGTCCCATCTTTCATCAGCGCTGGCTACTATATGAGTGCTGGCTCTGTGTTCCATACAGTGCCCCATAGGACCAGGTGCATACCATGTGCTCCATGTAATTTTTTAGCTCCTTTTTTTATATTTTAATTTTTTGGCTGGTGCATGTGCCACAGGGTCCCTGGGCTGTTGTTGAATTGTTAGAATTGTTTTTGTATTCATTTTTTACACTTTTACGTAGTGTTGCAAACTTGCAATTTGAGCCATGCCAAACCTGTATCACGTCATTCAAGTGTCCCCAATGTTTTTACTGGTAATTGCACATGGAAAATGGTCTGCCATCATGTCTAAAATGTAATGTTGGGGATTTCACCAGGCGCTGTATGACTGATATCCCCTATTTTTAATGTTAAATAACTATTCTTGCGAATGGGCTTTTACAAGCCCTGCACAGCACCCAGCTGTGTGCACCTTGCAAGAGATGCTCATCTTGGGCCCGCAAGATATTACAATAAATAAGGCTGAATGTTTTACCATTAAAATAATATACCAGACCTATCAGGCACCACATGTAGGTGTACCCCTGAACTTCTCTGAGTACCCCTGGGGAACACATACCACATATTGAGAAACAGTGACCTAGGGTATGTGTTATTTTTAAAAACTGAGTTACAAGCAGAAGAACATTATTTTCAATCTAAGCAGTTTATTGGGAGGAAAGAGGAGGAAGGAGGAAAGTTCCCTTTGTTATAAGTAACCCACAAGAATCAAACCAATTACATGTAAGGAATTTCTAGGGAAATCACAAATAAATGCAATAGATAGATGCAAGATGCAAGAAGAATTTAAATGGTTGTTTAAAAAATATGCAGATTCAGTCTACTGGCACCAAGTACCGTATATATGAACATATCTATTAGTAATTTTTTATACAGATTTAACATTTCTACACCAGAATTTCTATACACTTTTATGCTGTTCACTCTCTCTTCTTATTTGTTAAAGTATGGGTCATTCTTTTGCATGTCTCTTTTTTTCTGGAGCATTTTCTTATACCTTTTGTTTTTCCTGAAGGAAAAACGTTATTGTATATTGAGCCATCATGGCAAACAATTACTTCTGCAGATATACAGAGTTGTATTTAGGATTTGTGCTGCCCTAGGCACTTTTTGATCATGTCCCCCCCTCCACAAACCTTCAATGATGAATTTGTCAGCACTTCCTACACACACCATTCATGCACACATACACACACACACACACCGTTTATGCACACACACCATTTATGCATACACACACACACACCATTCATGCACACCCCCCATTCACACACACACACACACACACACACACACACACACCTCATTCATACACACACACACACACACACCATTTATGCACACACACCATTTATGCACACACACACACACACACCATTCATGCACACCCCCCATACACACACACACACACCTCATTCATACACACACACACCATTCATGCACACCCCCCATTCACACACACACACACACACACACACACACCTCATTCATACACACACACACACGTACACACACACACACACTATTCATGCATGCACACATCCCAAAAGTGTAAGTGGTGGGTACACTCAACGGGTCAGCTGGGCACATGGACAGCTCTAGTTGTCATGAAGCATAAGTCCCCAACACCCAGCACCACTTGTCCTGGGCTCCTTCACAAGCAGGTGGCCAGCGAAAGGGCCTCTCCGCACCTATCATGCAGTCAGTGGTGCCCTTTTTTTTCTTGTGGTCATCCTTGATTGGAACTGATGTGCTGCACAGCCAATGATGTATTGGCTGTGACAGCTGTCAGTAAGCCTTAGGACTGCTCCATCCTGTTGCTCCGTATTGCTGCCCTCGGCCATCATACGCTACAGCGATGTGCACTGGGCAGGTGGAGTCTTCTTTCCCACATTTGGGGAGCGGCAGACCCATACACAGGTTGATGATCCTCCCCCCCATACACAGGCAGGTGAGCCGCAGTATGCGGCAATGAAGTGACAGGCAGTGGCGGGTGGTGGCAGGGGTGGGCAATGTGGGCCCACTGACAGAAAAAAAAAAATATTTAATTGTTGCTCCTTGCCATAGCTCCACACTAGGCTTGTGCTTATGTGTGTCTAGTGGCAAATACGTCCCTGCAACTATATCATACACTGTCTAAAATAATCCTTTCTTTTTTGGTTTCCATTTTCAAATGCCCTCTTTCCGGTGCTGAAAATTTAACAGGCTGCACAGAAGCCCAGTGAAAGACCTGCAAAGCGTTATGGAAACTAGCTCAAAAATCTTGTGTAATAGGTTTAGGGGCACTTAGGTTTTTAGAAAACAATAGCAGAGCATCTCTAATGTTTGTGCTATAAAGGACATCTTTTAAAAATAGTAGATAATCTCAGGAATTACTGAACATTATAAGCATTAAAAGTAATATGATTACTGTGTGACAAGCACAGTAAAACACAACAAATGCAAGTCTTAAATGTGAACATTTCATCATCTGTAATTGAAAGTGGACTAACCAAATCATTGCAAGTTTCTCCCAGTGGGCTACAATCCTATCCCCCTTTCTGGCGTTCCTCAAGTGCTAAAGTGATGAGACCTAAAAAAAGTAGGGTGCTATCTCCCATAGGCACCCCTACTCAACTGGATCACACTTGCCCTTAAAGCAGACCAAAGTCAAAAAAGCCAGTTTAGTAAATTGCATCCCTAAAGCTCACTTTGGCAATCAGTTATATAAAGTATTTGAGAAGACTTAACTCCATACAGATGTTATGGAATAGCAGGCAGATTCTATGCTGTATAACTGCATGGGAGCGACCATCTTGCCACATGCATCCAGAGTCCAGCTTGAAAAAACCCAATACCACAGTCAATGTTGCCTCACATATCAGTGCAATTCTCCTTTATTTCTAGTAGAAAGCCATCAGCTGTGATTGCTCTGCTGCACAAATGAAAGAATGAATGGTGTGCGGCTGACTGAACAATGATAAAGAAACATTGTTGCAGCTTTCCCCTCAAACACACAATCCCTCTATCCCTCCCCTCATACTTATGTGTGTGACAATATGGGCACTCCCATGCTGTTCTGCAGCAAAGAATTGACCTGTTAATCTAGAACATCTGCATGAAGTTAAGCCCTCCCTCTCAAATATTTCTTTTTTTTTTGGGTGGATTTAGGGGGGCAATTTTCTTTTTTTTTTTTACTTTTGTTCCACTTTAATGAATGTAGGACTGCTTTACCAACCAGACACCAATTATTTCCTTATTTTCCCATGATTAGCTTTATCATCTTGGATAGAATAAAAATGAGACTTAACTAGTGCTAATTAGTCAGCTTTTAAAGTGCTGTAATTAAACAGAACGAGGTCCTTGTCTAAATAAACTAGATCATTATATTTCATTATACCTTTTGCCATTCCATTCAGCCCGTATTCCAAAGAGCAACAATTGCATGTTTGGAGTCCTGCTAGAGAAATCTGAGGAGCATAATCTCAAACTGTTAGTATAGAGTAAGAGGGCCAAAAGGTTGTAGTTTGGACCTTTGACATTATCTATCATTATATGGCAGGTTATCTTTCTAAAGTATATATATTATTGTAAATATTTTATTTTATTTTTGGACTACCATTTATAGTACAAATTCATATAAGATGCTTTTGGAAAAGGAAAACTCACGGATGACTCTGCTGAATATAACTAATATTACTATATAGAAAATGCATTTCAGAAAGTCATTTTTCACCATACTAAGAGTGTTGTTATGTTCAAGGTTAAAATGATTTCAGTACTGATTGAATGCCAAGTTACATATGTCTTCAGCATGAAGTGAAATTCAAGAAAAGAAAAGCTGGCATAGTTTTATTAGAAGGAAAATCATAATGTGTCTCAATAAATCTCATAGTCTGCTATAGGGCATTGAAAGGAAATATGCAAGGGCAGAATAATAATGAAAACCTGCAGTTACCATGCTTTTCCATTGTAGCTAATTTCATTTATTTAAACATTACCTGACTAAACTTGCCTTTGCAAAGCTTTAGAGCACTACATTTTGCCAGTTAATTTAAATACATTCTATGAAATATTTCAAACCAGAAAAATGACGTGCATTACAACTGTAATAATCTCACCTGGTCCGGGTGACCCACGGTGAGCATCCTTAGGTCTCTTTGGGTGGCGTGGTGCTTCCTGGGGGGCTGATGGAGGGCACTTGGCTTCCTTGTGCTTCACGACAGGCCATGCTGGCTGCCTCCCTCGCTCCTCTTTAGCTGTGCGGGTGTGTGCTTGTGTGTGCGCTGCTGGAAGTGGACTTTGCTCTGAGGAGATGCTGTTCCACCAGTGGCAGGTGGTGCAACCTCCAGGGCAGCTGAGTGTAATCAGGGGCTGGTCAGCCTTACTGACCGGAGCTGACCAGCCCCTGGGAATAGTATGGCCAATCCGGCCAATCACTCCCCATTGTTAGTCTGACCACCCACTGCTTCCAATTAGCCAGTTTGCCCTTAAATAGAAATCAGTCCTGAGCCACAATGCCCATGATAGCTTCTGTGCTAATGGTGTGCTGAGTCTTTTGTGAACTACTATCTGTCATAACTCACTTACCTGGGTCCCCTTCCAGCACTGTCTCCGGGCGGCCGGCCGCAGCAGTCCCTGTTTGGTGGCTGCGCCGAGCGGCTGTGGCATCTCGTGCGGCGCCGAGCACGGCCGCCCTTCTCCCTCTCCTCCGCGTCCCCGGCTCCCATGCTCGCGCGTATGCAGGCACGTTATTTGTATGCCCTCAGGCTCAGTTAAAGGGCCAATGAGCTCGAAGTATGGGGGGTAACGCCCCGTTCTGGGTTGGGGCCTATGAGCCCAAAAGAGGGTTTTGGGCTATACGCCCTTTTCTGTTATCTGGACCAATGTTGTGTGAGTTCAGAGATGCACCAATCACGCACTCACTTCCCCATCCCCAATCATATCTGGTTCCTATAAAAGCTTCACTCCGTCATTTACTCAGTGCCTGTGATAGCGCCTTGTACCTAGTTTTGTCTTTTTAATTACTCTCTGATTGATCTTCATTGCCGACCCCTGCCTGAACCGACCATTCTCTGTCTGATCTCCGTTGCCGACCCCTGCCTGAACCAACCATTCTCTGTCTGATCTCCGTTGCCGACCCCTGCCTAAACCGACCATTCTCTGTCTGATCTCCGTTGCTGACCCCTGCCTGAACCGACCATTCTCCGTCTGATCTCCGTTGCTGACCCCTGCCTGAACCGACCATTCTCCGTCTGATCTCCGTTGCCGACCTCTGCCTGAACCGACCATTCTCTGCCTGATCTCCGTTGCCGACCCCTGCTTCGTACCCCGACCTCGAGCTGCTTCATTCTGCTGTACCATCACGATCTCTGCTTACCCGGTGTTGACCTCTGGCCTGTCTTCGGACTTCCTAGCAAAACCTGCTCCAACAATTGGCCTTGCTCAAATTCTGCTCTTCGTTATTGGTTCTTCAGACCTCCAACCAGTAAGCACCCATCCTTTGAGCCATTGAAGTCCTGGGGCAACCGATCCCGGGCAGGAGGCTCCTACAGGTGAAGCTGGCTGTGGAGATTGGGGGTTGAGGGCTTACCTGGAGGGCTGGAGTTACCTGAGCGTGACATTATCTGTGCTGACCATCCCTGTCTGCTGCCTGAACCGAAATAGGCTCCATCTGGCAACATTTCTGCTTAACCCCTTGGACACGTAGTGTTCTCTTACTCCCCGATTTGACCTTTGGCGATCCCTGACCATCCATCCGCTCCATCTCTGTGCTGTGACGTTGATTGGCCTGATATCCAGTGTACGGCCCTGGCATCCTGACCATACTCCTGTGTGCCCTAGGGTTATCTACCTTCACTTAAGCTGCATCCTTTGCATTACCTAAGTCCGGTAAGGCATGTCCAGCATCTCTGCAAATGGGGGTTTGTCTCTAGGCAGAAGCAGCATTGGAGATTGGGGGTTGCCAGCTCACCCAAAGGCAGGTTTTCTGTGGGGCATTACAACAACAAATATACAAATGTGATGTAAGCTAATGCAAATAATATGTGTAACTATACATATTAACTAAAGTTTGAAAAACATTTTCACTTATTCAAAAATGTTCAGACATTTACATGTTGGTACTAGGGTTTATAGAAATGGAAATTTGTTGTGTTATTAATTGAATAATAAGATGTAGGAGTTCTTCAGATGAAAAATTGTAAAGATTAGTTGACAGGAAAAGTTCTGCAATTAAGTGGAGAGGAAGCATTCTGCAAATACTATAGGTCAAGGTATTCTCCAGCATTAGGATATAAGCTCCTTTGTCTTTCACAAGCCAATGAAATTTATGAGAGGTCAAATAGAAAGATCGAATCTACTAAGCTCTGGGTCTGTGGTTATCTACGTTTCACATTGTCAACTTTTTATGCAATATGTTAAGACCTACATCCAATGTCCATTACTGTGAATGAATACTGTGCACAAGATTTCAAACTGGATTCCAGGTCTGCATATGAATATGAAGCGTTTTGAAACAAAAGGCATTAGGACACTGCAAGAAAATATTTAAAATGGTTGTACCCAGTTTACCTAATTAGAAAAGTGCTGCCTTTAAAACGACATGCCTATGTCTATGTTTTCCTTAGATAAGTTAATACAGTACATTTTTGTCCTGATCAGGCAACTCAGCAGGGTGTTAAAGAATTATTAGTCCTAATAGCAGAAACCCTTTTATTAACCAAATTGGTCAAAGCTAGCTTGGTATAAATCAGGAAAATCATTAAGCTATAATAATTACTTATAGTTGGCTTTAGTAATTTGAGGAAATCGGTGTTACATAAGTGCAGCAAGTTTGATTTTTAATAACATTCATACTAAATATTCATTTTTCAAAGAAAGCTATAATACTAATTCAAATATACCACAGGCCCTATAACCTGATTGCACCAACCTGGCTTTAATTTGTGATTTAAGAATACTAAGGGGGTTATTTAAGAAACGCTAGCGGAAGGTAGTGCCACATAGCAGCACGTAGAGTCTGGTAAACGCTGGGCACTGTATGTGAAAACCACATTTAAGAAAGTGAATCTGGTGAGTGTCTCTAACAGTGCCACATAGTGTCACATGTATTACTAGAGGCAGCTCAGCATATAGCACTGGTGCTCTTGGTTCAGGAGCGACATGTAGTACCTTTTGCTCAGTAGCGTTCTGCCACACATTTCAATGGTGTTTCATTTGGTTGTGTTTAAATAGCATTTTGATATAGTAAACTTTAAAATGTTTGGCTCAAATCATTGTGTAGCCTCTCCTGCCCTGCAAACAAACACTTTTATTGTTTTTTTATTTTTTTATTTATTTATGCAGAATTGTATGTGCAGGTCTGACATTGTTTTAACACTGCGACAATGATAATGCAATGTCATTCCGTTTTCACACAGTGTCTGGTGTTCTATGCTAAAACGCCCAGCTTTAGAGCGCCGGCGCTGTTTATGTGTAGTTTTTTCTTGAATACCGGCTTCAACCCCGAGTGTTGGATGCACTTAACTTGCGCTACCTATCAGCGTTGTCCTGTTGTTAGATGTAGTGTAGCCTTGGGTGCTATGACCTAGGGACACCAACTAATGTTTGCAATTGGCTCTGCAGTGAATCATGGAGAGCGCTTCTACAGCGCCCACCAGACATCACATTCATCAATGCTGGACAGGATAGTACAGCGCCATTTCTCCGTCCGCTAACCTAGGTTATAGCGCCCGACACCCGCTTACAGCGTCTACCTGGGTCGCTCTAAGCACTGCTATACAGATGCTCACACTGTGATATGTGGCACTAGTATTAAATCAGCCTCTAAGTAAACTATAGGGTCTATTTAAAGAATAAAGTAAGAAAAGAAACAGCTTTTAGCCCTACTGCAGTGACATCCTGAAGCATGGAAGGCCAGCAATAAACACAAGTAAGTCCATGTAAGTAAAAAAGCCCAGTTTTCAGTAGATCCAATAACAAAATCACGTTTGTATTATTGCTCCGTGCACAAGAAAATAAAAAAATACTGAAACAGGAAAAATCACGTTTATTGAATCCATAGAAAATACCTAGTGCTTAAGATGCTGAAAATACAGGAGTGCCAGGAGTTGTCACCATCTCTGCCACATCACATTTGCTTCTCACTAAAGAGAAGATGTTGGAATGTACGAGGAGGAAGCACCCAGTGGAGCAATAGTGCATGTGGCGGAAAGGCGGCAGCATTGATTGAGGCCAAGAGTTTGCTCAACCCCCGTCACCAGCCTCGGCAGCAATGCCAAACCATGGTTGCACTGCAATATTAGACCCAGCAGACCTGTAAACATAATAGCCACAACTAGAGATGAGCGAACTTTTGAAAAGTTCGATTCGGCCGATTCGCCGAATTTCACAAAGAAATTCGGGTTCGAACTTTTACGAAGTTCCCCATCATAAATGCCGGCATGGTGGGAGCGGAGCCGGCCGGCGGGCCGGTAAAGCCGGCCGGCCCGCTCCCACCATGCCGGCATTTAAAAAACAAAAAAAAAAAAAAAAAGCATTTTTGCCGGCATGGTGGGAGCGGGCCGGCCCGCTCCGCTGTCAGCGGAACCGGCCGGCCCGCTCCCACCATGCCGGCATTTCAAAAAAAGCACTTACCTGCAGGTCCGGAGCGTGGAGGCCGGCGCCGCTCTCAGCTGTCATCTGAGGGCGCGTCATCAGAGGGCGCTCTGATGACGCGCCCTCAGATGACAGCTGAGAGCGGCGCCGGCCTCCACGCTCCGGACCTGCAGGTAAGTGTTTGCTTTTTTTTGAAATGCCGGCATGGTGGGAGCGGGCCGGCCGGTTCCGCTGACAGCGGAGCCGGCCGGCCCGCTCCCACCATGCCGGCAAAAATGCTTTTTTTTTATTTTTTTTTGTTTTTTAAATGCCGGCATGGTGGGAGCGGGCCGGCCGGCTTTACCGGCCCGCCGGCCGGCTCCCACCATGCCGGCATTTTTTTTTTTTAATTTCAGGAAAAATTCGATCGGCACGAACCACAAAATATTCGGGTTCGTGCCGAATCGAATATTTCCTGAAATTCGGAGCGAATTCCGGTTCGTCCGAACCGGTTCGCTCATCTCTAGCCACAACAGCCGAAAAGAAACAAAACATTATTGTTGACACTTCATATATCAAATGTATTTTTTAGGGTTCATGGAGGGATTGCAAATCTATCTATCTATCTATCTATCTATCTATCTATCTATCTATCTATCTATCTATCTATCATAACCTATTATTAACTGGTCTATTAGTACATTTAATCTTTACCTCTATTTTTACTTTTATTTACACTTTGGTGGTCCCCTGTCAGTGTATGTTTTTGTCAGGTTGTTTTTGTCTTATCAACTATCGTTATTTAAATTAACTGGGATTTTTAACATTCCACACATCCATTGTCCCAATGCATCCAGATTTGGGATGCTCAGTTTTGACAACCCAGCGGCCGCTGATCTACATACTGGAGGTGTTTCACATGGTTGCCCATCCCAAATCAGGATGTCCCAGGAATGGATGTCTAACTGGACCTAGCCCGGTTTTGGTCCACATTACCAATTGTTTTGGACATCACTGCATTAGCGTTATGGTGACTATAGAGTAATGGCATTATTAAACTAAGGGACCCCTGGAAAAATAATGGTATAAATCTGGTATAAAGGAAGCTATTTGAAACAAAAAATAATTAACAATCGCAAAATTAAGGAATTATTTATCATTTCCAACGAAAGAGCTCCAAACCTTTAACAATAGTGTACATTTTCAAGCTTCCAGGACTGCTGGAAAGTGTTTAAAAGTAAGGTGAAATCCAGTTTCTGCATTCCTGAAATAATTAAGGTTTTGTAACAATAAGCAATTTGCTAGCTCAAGGGACTCCCACTTAAAAAACCTCTTAAATCATGCTTGGATGGGTGCTCTCAGTAGAAATACAATGCAATCTTGATATAGTAGTGCTGGATCCATAAAAAAAATACTTTTTTAGTCTATTAAAAGGTTTTTGAGACATATATGCATTCTGAAATATATTTCAGACCCTACAACCATATTAAAGGAACCTGGCACGTTTTTTTTCTACAGACTTTTTCATAGAAAAAAAAACTATTCCACTAAAACACTTACATCCTCCATGCATGTGTCTTAGTGGCTTCAGCTACTGCAGTGACTACTGCAACACACTTCACATGTGCCACTGCACTCGTCTGGAATGCCCTTCCCCATTTAATTTCCTATATATTTCAACATTCTCCAACCTTAAAACCTTCAGAAGCACCCTTAAAGCTTATCTATTTAGACAAACCTTTACTTGGGTTAAACAAACTATTTTACTATTTTACAGAGCACTTGCTTACCACCACCATAATAGATACAACCCAACCACTTGTCTCTGCCATAATTGTTTAGATTGTAAACTCTTTTAGTTTATCCTGCTTTTCTTGCCTTGTTTCTGTGACCCTGCTGTCCTGTGCCTCAGTGTTTCCATTGTGAATGATCCTGCAAGCCACAGTGGTCACATTTGTTGTCCTTGCACATGGAGGGAGAAGAGAATTTTGTAACCTTTCCATAGCATATACAGTATTCTGCAGTAAATGTAGAAGAGGCTCATGGGACAAGCTTAGATAAGCTCCTGGCATTCTTATTATTGTCATTGCCTGGGTTCTCTCTTTAATGGCCACAATATTTAGTATATAGTATAGTATAGCATATAGTATAGTATAGTATAGTATAGTATATAACTCAAAATACAGATTATTATATGCATTATTTGTACAATGCTATACTAAAGATTCACAAGACTAACAATGCTTTGAAGGTCATACAATCATGTATGGTACTATAGAACACCTCAGCAATGCTACACAGAATTAAGTTGCATTTTTAAGCTAATCTTTTTTGTCCGAATCCAAACAACTTATTGGATCCTCATAACAGCTCGATCATTTGCAAGTATTGCATCATAAAATTTGTATAACTGAATTTATCTGAATAGGTTTCTAAGTGTAATTTAAGCTACTTGTTTTAACACTAATTTAATACATTTCTATTTGCAAATTAAATTAGTCATCTTTGTATAAATTAGTACAGTGTGGTACATTACTGAGAAAATGAATTCTGTATTTTCTACATTCTATTTTATATGCATGTGAAATATATATTAATAATTCTCTTTTGAAAATATTTCAACAGATGGACCACTTGGACCGAGAGGCTTAGGTGAAGCGACCGAAATGTGTACTCAAGAATGTCTGGTATTGGGACACTCCGACAATTGCTGGATGCCCCCTAGCCTTGGTCCATACCAGCAACCAAAGTCCCCGCTTTCTACATTTGCCCCTCAAAACGATTGGCTAAATAAGGACAATTTAATCAATGGACACACATTGACAAAAACCTGGAAAGAAGATGGCAACAAAAACCATTTTAATGACCGAAACCAGTTTGGGATTACTGATGGACACTTCACAAGTGGGAACCATATGAGTGACATTCCTTTGGCTAACTTAAAATCCTACAAGGCAGTCTCAGGTGTTCTGGATAGCCCAAAGGAACAACAACTTTAAACATGCTTTGGACTAATCATTTAGCCAAGCTAGATTTGCTATTATTGTGTCCTCAGAGCTTCAATGAAAAATAGACCTCTACAACTATGCGACATACAAAAATATGCATACTTCCGTGCTAACACCTCTAAAATGTGGTGTCATCTTATTATATGTGAAAAGTATATCTGAATTTGTGATTATATGAACAGCTTTTAAAAACTATAATTTTTTAATTTCTTTCACATTTTAATTTATCTATTTATTTTATCCCTGGACTGCTGCTACTGAGTGTAGGAGGCATCTCACATTGGAGATATATGGCTAGGGAAAAGACAAAATTCAATGTGGATTGTTGTAGTTGCAAAGCATATAAATTAGATAAATTGTGCTCTTGTTGTTGTCACTCAGTCTGTGATGGAACAGTTATACTTGACATAATTTAAAACAAACCAGCTAAATCTTTACAGATAAAACCTATTGTGCTATTAATAATGTTAGTGGACACTTGTATATCATTCAGAGTTCAGATACCTGTAAATAGCATTGAGTTATTACTAAGAATTTTGTGTATTTATAAAGAAAAATACCACATGCACACTGTAACATATTTTGTGTCACTGTTGCATTCTACAGTACCTAATTTCTTTTTTATACTTTTTTCCCAAGTGTTAAGTGTTTCAATGTTTTTTGTCTAACATATAACAGCTATAAAACACTTGTGTTAATCTATTGGATTATCATGTTTTAGTGTGGTAGAAATGTTTGTGGGCATTGGCAATTAACTGTTCTCTAAATGTTTTCTTTTAAAATATTTATGACATCATTTATTCCATGTATTATGCAAACTATATGAGAGCTAAAAAGAGTATTTTCATAAAATTAGAGGCAATAAATATATTACCTGGTAATAAAACATATTTTAATCTTCAAATATAACAAAACCCTTATCCTCTCATTGTGAAAACAGTTTACATTGCCAATATGGTTGCTTTTGTAACTAGTGTGCTGCAATAACACAAGTGTTTTCCTTAGATCATAGCCCAAAATATTAAATGTGTTGTGACTTCATTGTGTAACAGGGCATTCTCCTAGTAGGCCAGTTGGTTGGAATAGTTAGATATCAGTTGTTGTTGTGGAATGATGTTTAAAAACATCAACGGCCAATGCCTGGCGAGAATAAATATTTCACTGTTTAGCCAAACGTGAATTATGATGTTCATAGAATCTCAGTTGCACGTACACATAAATTGGAACATTCTATCGAGGTTTAGGTTAAGGCATGACAGACAATTTAAGCAAAAAAGTAGCATGCAAAATTCCTTACGGAAAAATATTTTATGCCACAGTTAAACATCTATGAACAGTTTGTTAATCAGATGGTTATTTGTTTTTATTTGTTTCTTCCAAAAATATATTTTGTGTATAGCAACTCACAATTTTATCCACAATATAGGAGTAAAAATGGGAAGGGGTGCATTGCTTTTTTGCAGTAATTTGTCAGTTTGTGAGGGGTGTTTGATGATTATGACAGAATACGTATTTAACCAGTTATTCTTGTTACTGCTTTGCCAATTCAACGTTATTTACAGTTATTAAGCACTTGCAATAAATGTTTCAAAATATAAGCCGTGGTGAATTCTTTGCTTTAATACACACACACACACACACACACACACACACACACACACACACACACCAAAGCATATGTTGGGATGGGATGAAAATCTTTGGGATGCACTCCCTCTAATGCTATAAACAAACATGATGAGTCATTCTGAAAAGCCTTCCAGCTTCCTGCTGAGTGGTCCATTGTGTTACATTATTTATGCCAAATAGCAATTAATATTGTTTCTATTGTTCTCAGCCGTGATGCTTTTTAAAGCAGTCACAAGCTTTTTATTGGAATTCAGATAGCTCATAGTGCAATGTGATGTGTACATTGCACTTTGGGATGTGAAATACTCCTTGTCTAATCTGTATATAATGGGGCTGATTCAGCACAGTGAGATTTTATTTTTCTCTTTTTTTTGAGAAAACCTGCTTTTTCTCAGTTTTATTTAGCACCAGAGGAAAATAATCATGACAAAAAAATTATTTTATCTCAAATTATCTTCTCTCAGTGCTGAATTAGCCCTATTGTGGATCTGAGGGTTCAGTTGGTAATGACCATTGGAGGACAAATAAAGAGATATTCCTGCGCCCCAGCCATGCTTCCTTTCCCCAAATCTAAGCCTGGTTTTCCATTAAAATAATAAAACAATAATAAACAATAAATAATAAAACAACTCACCTGATCTCTGAAATCCTCCCCGAAGGGAGGCAGGACTCTGTATTGGAGCCATAGACTTGAGTGGCAGTTGGACTTGATTGACACACCCGAACAGTCACTCTGCTGCATGGGATTGGGTGACTGGATGGGTCTTTTTTTTATGTTATTTCCTAAATTGGACTTAGTACAGGGGAGACAGGGTTGGTGGAGTGTTTCAAATTGCTTGGACTTTTTAACTTTTTATTTATCGATTTTTCATGTCATACATTAACCATACATTTATCATTCAATTTGTAATTCCATCTTCTACATATCTCATTAACATTTCAAAATCAGCCTGTTGCCATTCTTTATCCTTTACCATTATATTCAATTCAACTGTCTGCTTCCTACTTCCCCCAACCTTGACATCACTTCCCCCACAGAACACAAAAAAAAATAAACATTTCATTCAGTTTTCTCTCTATCCTCAAAGGATAGGAAACCCGAGATGATCCAAAAAAAACTCAGCAATCATTCTATATTATACATCCACCACTTCTCTTTTATCACATATTCCCCTCAAATAACAAAGAAAAAAAAAACAAAGGAGAAAAAAAGAATAAGAGAGAGAAGAAAGACATCAGAATACTTGCAACAAATGTCATGTTCCCTCATCTTCCAACCGCCTCTCCATCTGAGTGAGAGTAGGAGAGAAGCTAGCTTCCTGTATCTGCCCTCCCTCTTCTAACCTTTTAAATTCACCGGAGTCACTAATATTTAGCAATTGTCCCAAACCGCCTGAGGTTTACCCTTTTTTTCATATAGACTGCCTGTCAATTCTTCCATCTCCTTATTTCCTGTACTTATTTTATTCATTACACTATGGGTGGGCTTACCTTTTGTTTCCAGTACCTAGGAAATTATTGATTTTTTATATTATTGTGTTTTCCTATTTATTAAATGTAAAATAAAGACTCCTGGATTCAATTTCACCTCTTATTCTCTTACTGCATTGTTTACTCATCTTACCTCCTTCCAAAATGAGAATATTTTCTTACATTCCCAAAAAATACGGATAAATGATCCTCCCTTCTTTCCAAACCTTCAACAATTGTCTGAGATATTGGGGCACATCTTTAATTTTTTTGGAGTCAAGCACCACTGTGTAAGATTTCACTCTTTTATTTTAGCTGACACTAGGCTTTGTGTATTCAGTAGCAAAAGGAAGGTGGGAGGTGCTAGAAGTGTGTGACCACACTCCATAGACAAAAGATAAGGGCCTTTCTAGTGGCCATAGGACCAGTTTTGAAGTGCCAGTAATTTTGACTTTTACTGGTGCTGTGCTGTTGACTACAATGGAGCTAATAGTGGCAGCACCACTGCATCTATTTTGTCTTGATTGTTGCACTAGGTATTGGTTGGCCTGTGTCAATGCCTGTTGGACCCAACTTCCGAATATCCCAGCGCCAGTGAGTGCCACTTTGTGTTGCCATCTCTTCGGTGCTGCACAGCATTTTTAAGATTTTTTTCCTCCTTGAAGTTTGGTGTTGTATTTTTCTGGTGCCGGTTAGTGTTTCGTCACTACAGTTACAAGAAATCACAGCTGGGACAAAGGGGACAAACTTTAGAGTGCATTTAGGCTGCATTGTATTTGTTGTTGTCCAATTTACATATTGGTAAGAAAAAGAAGCCTTAAAAATGTGTTTCTTTTCTTGGTCAGCAGATGTATATATTGGGCCAATATAACTCTTTTTGTGTTTTTTCTTCCTCTGTTATGCTTTCAACAGATGTTCTGTACTTCAATGTCTCCTCATCAGAAAATGCTGGAACACTGTCAAGTTCCATTGATCTAACATCATGTTATGCCATTTTTCTCTCATTTTCTCCAGAGATTTCCATTCATTTTGTTCTATCTGGTCTTTCATTGCTGATTTTCGCCAGTTCCTTTAAGTTAATTTCCCTAACGTTGGATTGACTTTTACTGAAGTCATTGGCGAAAGCCTTGGGGCAATAGCTTCTAAGTTTCTTAATGTGACATATCTTGCCTTTTTGTTGACTTATCTATTGTCCAAATTCAATCATCTATAGGTGTTTGATATAACTTTTATCTATGACGACTAACCTTCTCACTCCTTTATCACATTTGCAATCTATCACCCTTTGCAATTTAATCACCTGGCAATAGGCTTAAAAATGTGGGATTCCCTGTCCCCCTCTCTCTAATTCTTTGAAGTATATCTATCTAGCTTATCCAAAAGGAGACATGCTTTGCTGAAGTGCACAGCTACTTCCGTCCCCCATCATAAAGAGCTTTGTCCAGTGTTAGCTTCCTAAGGATCTTTAACCCTTTTAATGGCAGCCATGTAAAATGTATGTGGCTCCCTTTCCTACTGTTAAATGTCAGGCACATGCTTGTCTTTTCCTCTAGCTACCAGCTGAAAAGAAAAAAGCTACTCAATAGATCCGGGACCTAGATACCCCCCTGGGCTCTTTCAGCTTCAGGAGAGGCCCGGAACAGGCCTTCCTTCCTGCTGTCACCGCTGCTGACAATAACTGAAAAAAAAATAGATATTTACTCACCTCTGTGCGGTATCCCTCCGGCCAGGTCTCCTCTTCAGTTTTCAGGAGAGGGCCCGGAACAGGCCCAAATAAGTCATTGAGGGATTACACAGAAAACCTGGTACACACAGAAAGCTTTAGGTGTGTACTTCCAGAGATTATATTGTTTGTGGTGGGTTTTTCAAATGTAAAGGGTTGTTTTTCTTGAAATACTGCAAGGTGCACATATCAGTTTTATTTTATCTTAAAATCTCTTAAAGAGCTGTTTCAGTTTAGGGGAATTTCCTGAGCAGGAAAGGGTGTCTACCAATACATATGTGGCATTGTTGGAACTGGGAGAAATGGAGCTCTTACACCCAATTTGATTTAATTGAAAAACCTACATTTTTTTAGTTTTTTTTTTACTTTTTGCACACATTCCACCAAAAAATTTTAAGAATACACTGAAAAAATTACAAACAAGACATTTTATGGTAAAGTCTAGACAGCTGATAAAAACAATATAACATTTCTCTGGGCAATCCCTGAAAGTTCCTTCAAAAATCACAGTTGAACATGTACAGTAGGGATGAGCGAATCGATCCGGACGAACCCGGATTCGATCCGAATTTCATGAAAAATTCGATTCGGATCGAATCCGAATTTCCCCGCGATTCGATCGCTCGAAGTTTTCCTTTAACATCCATTCATTTACATTTACAGGCATTCTAAGATGGAGGACGGGACATGTCCAGACATCAACCCCGCGCCAGTGCAAGCTGGGACAGTCACATGCAGCCTATCAGCAGCCAGCAAGCCCGGTGACGTCACAGCGCTATTTAAGTCGGCCATCTTGCTTTTCCTTCCTCATTTCTCTATTGCATTCGTGAGAGACAGAACGCTGTAGTGAGGGAGAGAGGCAGTTAGACAGGCAGGGACAGACAGGGACAGGCTGGAGACAGGCAGGAGACAGGCAGGAGACAGACAGAAAGTCAGCGAAAAACAGGGAAAGGTAGGAAAAATCGGAGGCAGTCACAGGGAGATTTTTTTTTTTTTTCATCCAGCCTGAGTGTTTTTTTACTGGCTGGCTGACAGGCTTTGTTAGCGTTTTCAGGCTGCTTATACTAGCTAACTGTGCATATATACTGAACTGATCTTAAGTCTGCTGTGAGGCATCCCATTCTGTGACTACACCAGCCTCTATTTAAGACCATATAACCATTTGCACTTATTCTAATTGAAATTAGGCCTGATAAAGACACTTTTGCTGTGCATAGCACTACTGGTCCCTGCCAGGTGCACTCCTGTTGGGGCATCCCATTCTGTGACTACACCAGCCTCTATTTAAGACCATATAACCATTTGCACTTATTCTAATTGAAATTAGGCCTGATAAAGACACTTTTGCTGTGCATAGCACTACTGGTCCCTGCCAGGTGCACTCCTGTTGGGGCATCCCATTCTGTGACTACACCAGCCTCTATTTAAGACCATATAACCATTTGCACCTATTATAATTGAAATTAGGCCTGATAAAGACAATTTTGCTGTGCATAGCACTACTGGTCCCTGCCAGGTGCACTCCTTTTTGGGGCATCCCATTCTGTGACTACAGCAGCCTCTATTTAAGACCATATAACCATTTGCACTTATTCTAATTGAAATTAGGCCTGATAAAGACACTTTTGCTGTGCATATTCTTACTGCTGCCTGCCAGGTGCACTCCTGTTGGGGCATCCCATTCTGTGACTACACCAGCCTCTATTTAAGACCATATAACCATTTGCACTTATTCTAATTGAAATTAGGCCTGATAAAGACACTTTTGCTGTGCATAGCACTACTGGTCCCTGCCAGGTGCACTCCTTTTTGGGGCATCCCATTCTGTGACTACAGCAGCCTCTATTTAAGACCATATAACCATTTGCACTTATTCTAATTGAAATTAGGCCTGATAAAGACACTTTTGCTGTGCATAGCACTACTGGTCCCTGCCAGGTGCACTCCTTTTTGGGGCATCCCATTCTGTGACTACAGCAGCCTCTATTTAAGACCATATAGCCATTTGCACTTATTCTAATTGAAATTAGGCCTGATAAAGACACTTTTGCTGTGCATAGCACTACTGGTCCCTGCCAGGTGCACTCCTGTTGTGGCATCCCATTCTGTGACTACACCAGCCTCTATTTAAGACCATATAACCATTTGCACCTATTATAATTGAAATTGGGCCTGATAAAGACACTTTTGCTGTGCATAGCACTACTGGTCCCTGCCAGGTGCACTCCTGTTGGGGCATCCCATTCTGTGACTACAGCAGCCTCTATTTAAGACCATATAACCATTTGCACTTATTCTAATTGAAATTAGGCCTGATAAAGACACTTTTGCTGTGCATAGCATTACTGGTCCCTGCCAGGTGCACTCCTTTTTGGGGCATCCCATTCTGTGACTACAGCAGCCTCTATTTAAGACCATATAACCATTTGCACTTATTCTAATTGAAATTAGGCCTGATAAAGACACTTTTGCTGTGCATATTCTTACTGCTGCCTGCCAGGTGCACTCCTGTTGTGGCATCCCATTCTGTGACTACACCAGCCTCTATTTAAGACCATATAACCATTTGCACCTATTATAATTGAAATTAGGCCTGATAAAGACACTTTTGCTGTGCATAGCACTACTGGTCCCTGCCAGGTGCACTCCTGTTGGGGCATCCCATTCTGTGACTACACCAGCCTCTATTTAAGACCATATAACCATTTGCACCTATTATAATTGAAATTAGGCCTGATAAAGACACTTTTGCTGTGCATATTCTTACTGCTGCCTGCCAGGTGCACTCCTGTTGTGGCATCCCATTCTGTGACTACAGCAGCCTCTATTTAAGACCATATAACCATTTGCACCTATTATAATTGAAATTAGGCCTGATAAAGACACTTTTGCTGTGCATAGCACTACTGGTCCCTGCCAGGTGCACTCCTGTTGGGGCATCCCATTCTGTGACTACACCAGCCTCTATTTAAGACCATATAACCATTTGCACCTATTATAATTGAAATTAGGCCTGATAAAGACACTTTTGCTGTGCATATTCTTACTGCTGCCTGCCAGGTGCACTCCTGTTGTGGCATCCCATTCTGTGACTACACCAGCCTCTATTTAAGACCATATAACCATTTGCACCTATTATAATTGAAATTAGGCCTGATAAAGACACTTTTGCTGTGCATAGCACTACTGGTCCCTGCCAGGTGCACTCCTGTTTGGGGCATCCCATTCTGTGACTACACCAGCCTCTATTTAAGAGACCATATTTGCACTTATTCTAATTGAAATTAGGCCTGATAAAGACACTTTTGCTGTGCATAGTAGTACTGCTCACAGGTGCACTGCTGGCTGTTGGGGCATCCCATTCTGTAACATAGCATACCCCTCTTTATTTACACTAAGCAGCTCTCTTATTTACACTAAGCAGGCCTGTTGGAGGCTGAGTGTTACTGCTCACTTTTGGTGTGCATTATATTCTGTTTCATATAGACCCACCGCTGCCCGGGGGTTCTTAAAATATCACCTACTACCACGCCAGTTAGACTATGTCGGGCAGACAAGTGCCTGGAAGTGAAAAGAGGAGTGGCAGAGGCCAAGATTCCGCAGGCAGAGCTCGCAGCAGACTGGGGGCCAGTAGCAGCAGGAGTCACGCTGAGAGACCTAATCTGCCAGTATCTGCTAGCGGTCGGGTCTCCACCAGTAACGCATCTGCCGTGGTAGATTGGTTGACGCGCTCATCAACAACATCATCACAACTTACGTCTGAGACCCCCAGTCTAGGGTCGGTAGGTTCCTCTGACACAACCCTGAGTTGGCATGCCACGAGAGCAGTCCCTGTCCTCCCATTGCCTCTGGCCTACGCCGTTCCCTCCCCCAGCGACGTATCCTATGCTTTGGGTTCAGCTCCACTCTTTAGTGAGGAGGACGATCAGATACAGGAGGACAGTCAGCAGCTACTGCCCAGCCAAGAAATGGAGGTGGCTTCTTTAGCTAGGCAGACAAATAGTGATGTGGACAGTGTCGTGGGTGCTGCGAGCGTTCCAGCTCCTGCGCCAGACACTGTTGACGAATCCACGAACATCAGTGACGTACAGCCACAACTCAGTGATGATGATGATGAAGCGATCGCACTTGGGAGCCGGGTGATGAAGGGGCTTCATCGTCATCATCAGGAGAAGAGGGGCGCAGGTTGCCCCGGAGTCAGCAGCTGAGGCAGCAAGGTGTTAGCAGTCAGCATGGGGGCACAATTCCAAAGGCTGGAGCCGGCCGGGGCCGGGGCCGGGGTAGAGCACCTGCTGTGCGGCAGTCTACCTTATCGGGAGGTAGTGGAGCAGGGGTTCCTGGAGTTGGCAACAGCAGCATTGAATCAGTAAGGCCAGGGGGTGGGAAAAGTAGCTACTCGGCAGTGTGGCAGTTTTACCTGAAGCATCCGCAGGAGGGTAACATGGCCACATGCAAGATATGTAGGCAAAAAGTGAAGCGTGGCCAGGGTCCAAATGTTGGCACCACGGCCCTGCGTCAATATATGATGCATCAACATAAAGCGACCTGGGAGAACAGAGGCTCCCAAGGGGTGGTCCAGTCTGCTTCCTCAGCAAGTGAGCTCCCAATTTCTGCCAGCCAAGGCTCCAGCACCTCAGCCGAAGGCAGCTGTGCGTCATACCCATCCTCTGTCGCTCCTGCTCCTCCTCCTCCTCCTCCAAGTCATGCATCCCGCCAGCAATCCATCAGCGAAGCCATGTCCAAGAGACAGCAGTATGCGCCCACTCATCCTACGGCGCAGAAGCTGAATGTGCTCCTATCCAAGTTGCTGGTGCTGCAGTCGCTCCCTTTTCAGGTGGTGGAATCTGCACCTTTCAGAGAACTGATGGCTTGTGCCGAGCCGAGGTGGAGAGTCCCAAGCCATCATTTCTTTGCCAAGAAGGCAGTACCAGCGCTGCACACTTTTGTTGAACAGAAGGTGGGCCAGTCCTTGAGCCTGTCGGTGTGTAGCAAAGTGCATGGCAGCGCCGACATCTGGAGCTGTAACTACGGTCAGGGACAGTACATGTCGTTTACGGCCCACTGGGTGAATGTGGTCCCTTTGCAGCAGCAGCAGCAACTTGGACAGGTCACGCCGCTTCGGCCTCCGCGCTCCCTGCCCGTTGGGCCTGTGACACCGTGCAACTCGGCCTCCTCATCCTCCGCCATCTCCTCACCCTCCACTGTAGGCTCAAGACTCAGTGCCCCTCCAGTCTACCATGTGTGCAGGGCACGGAGGTGTCACGCAGTGCTTCACATGGTTTGTCTTGGCGAACGGAGTCACACAGAGGAGGAACTGCTTAAATGTATTCAAAAGGAAATCCAAACATGGCTTACTCCAAGAAAACTTAAAATGGGAATCATGGTTACCGACAATGGGAAGAACATTTTGTCTGCGCTGCACCAAGGAAGCCTGACCCATGCCCCCTGCATGGCTCACGTCTTCAATCTGGTTGTCAAGCGGTTTCTGAAGTGTTCCCCCCATCTGCAAGACATCCTAACAACTTCAAGGAAACTTTGCATGCACTTCAGCCACTCATACACCGCCAAACACACCCTTCTTGAGCTACAGCGTCAGAATGGTATCCCCCAACATAGTCTGATTTGCGATGTTTCCACCCGTTGGAATTCCACCCTTCACATGTTGGACCGATTATATGAACAGAGAAAAGCCATCACGGATTTCCTGATGATCCAAGCAGATAGGGGGACTCCCCTGTGTAACTTCAATGTCAACCAGTGGCAGCTCATACGTGACACCTGTCGTTTGCTCAGGCCCTTTGAGGAAGCCACTTTATTTGTCAGTCGGCAGGATTACGGGATGAACGACGTGATTCCACTGCTTCATGTACTACAGCACATGTTGGAAACCATGGCTGGTCAGGGCACTGGAGACATGGCGTTTACATCTTACGGCCACATGAACCCCGTTGGAGCTGAACTGGAGGAGGAGGAGGAAGAGGAGGAGGAGGAGTTGCCCAGCGAAACACAGTTTAGGCTTGGCGAAATGGCTGGTTTATCTAGTCAGCGGACAGGAGAGGAGGAGCAGGAGCAGCCAGAGGAGCTAGAGGTTTTTTAGGAAGGCGAGACAGAGGACCCGGGCACACCGTGGCAGTATGCAGTGGAGATGGAGACAGGTAGTCCATCCGAGTCACTTGCGCAAATGGCATGAAGCATGCTCATGTGCTTGCGTAGTGACCCCAGAATTGTTTCCATCTGTCGGCGGGATGACTTCTGGCTGTCCACCTTATTGGACCCTCGCTTCCGGCACAAAATGGGGGCATTTTTTAAACCCACCGAGAGGGAGGACAAACTCAACTACTACAAAGACATTCTACGTAGGCAGTTGGCCGATGCCTATCTGCGCCAGGGTCCATACTCTCGCAGGTCTGACTCGAGGGGACCTCTGCGCTCACCTTCCACTGCCATGGCCGCTGGGGGGGTCGGCAGGAGCAGCAGCAGCAGCTCCATCAGCAGCAGCAGCCTCAGTCTTCAGTCGCTAATGAGTAGCTTTCTACACCCGCATAGTGAGGCTACTCATGAGCAGCAGGAAGACCTGGAGCAGGACCTGAACCAGCAGGTCATGTCATACTTTGACATGACCATGCCAACACACCTTGAGGATCCGCTGGACTTCTGGGCAGCCAAACTTGATTTGTGGCCGCAACTAGCAGAGTTTGCCCTGGAAAAGCTGTCCTGCCCGGCAAGTAGCGTGCCATCTGAGCGGGTGTTTAGTGCGGCGGGGGCCATAGTTACGGCGAGGAGAACTCGTCTGTCAACTAAAAATGTGGAGAGACTCACCTTTGTCAAAATGAATCAGGGATGGATCAGCCAGGATTTCCACCCACCAATGCCTGATGCATGCGACTAGATTCAGCATGGTGCCACGTTTTAAACTTTTCAAATGGTGCAAAACATATTTATGTCTTTAGGCCAATTTTTGGGCTCCTGCTGATGTCAACTCCAGGGTGTGATTCATCCAATTTTTGGACTCCTGAAGCCAACCCCAGTGTCTCTTTAAAGTAATGTTTGGGTTGCTCCTGCTGCCAACTCCAGGGTGTGATTCATCCAATTTTTGGGCTCCTGAAGCCAACCCCAGTGTCTCTTTAAAGTAATGTTTGGGCTCCTGCTGATGTCAACTCCAGGGTGTGATTCATCCAATTTTTGGCCTCCTGAAGCCAACGCCAGTGTCTCTTTAAAGTAATATTTGGGCTGCTCCTGCTGCTGCTGCCAACTCCAGGGTGTGATTCATTCAATTTTTGGGCTCCTGAAGCCAACCCCAGTGTCTCTTCAAAGTAATATTTGGGCTCCTGCTGCTGCTGCTGCCAACTCCAGGGTGTGATTCATCCAATTTTTGGCCTCCTGAAGCCAACCCCAGTGTCTCTTTAAAGTAATGTTTGGGCTCCTGCTGCTGCTGCTGCTGCCAACTCCAGGGTGTGATTCATCCAATTTTTGGCCTCCTGAAGCCAACGCCAGTGTCTCTTTAAAGTAATATTTGGGCTGCTCCTGCTGCTGCTGCCAACTCCAGGGTGTGATTCATCCAATTTTTGGCCTCCTGAAGCCAACCCCAGTGTCTCTTTAAAGTAATATTTGGGCTGCTCCTGCTGCTGCTGTCAACTCCAGGGTGTGATTCATCCAATATTTGGGCTCCTGAAGCCAACCCCAGTGTCTCTTTAAAGTAATATTTGGGCTCCTGCTGCTGCCAACTCCAGGGTGTGATTCATCCAATTTTTGGGCTCCTGAAGCCAACCCCAGTGTCTCTTTAAAGTAATGTTTGGGCTCCTGCTGCTGCTGCCAACTCCAGGGTGTGATTCATCCAATTTTCTGGCCTCCTGAAGCCAACCCCAGTGTCTCTTTAAAGTAATATTTGGGCTGCTCCTGCTGCTGCTGCCAACTCCAGGGTGTGATTCATCCAATTTTGGGGCTACTGAAGCCAACCCCAGTGTCTCTTTAAAGTAATGTTTGGGCTCCTGCTGCTGCTGCCAACTCCAGGGTGTGATTCATCCAATTTTTGGCCTCCTGAAGCCAACCCCAGTGTCTCTTTAAAGTAATATTTGGGCTGCTCCTGCTGCTGCTGCCAACTCCAGGGTGTGATTCATCCAATTTTTGGCCTCCTGAAGCCAACCCCAGTGTCTCTTTAAAGTAATATTTGGGCTGCTCCTGCTGCTGCTGTCAACTCCAGGGTGTGATTCATCCAATATTTGGGCTCCTGAAGCCAACCCCAGTGTCTCTTTAAAGTAATATTTGGGCTCCTGCTGCTGCCAACTCCAGGGTGTGATTCATCCAATTTTTGGGCTCCTGAAGCCAACCCCAGTGTCTCTTTAAAGTAATGTTTGGGCTCCTGCTGCTGCTGCCAACTCCAGGGTGTGATTCATCCAATTTTCTGGCCTCCTGAAGCCAACCCCAGTGTCTCTTTAAAGTAATATTTGGGCTGCTCCTGCTGCTGCTGCCAACTCCAGGGTGTGATTCATCCAATTTTGGGGCTACTGAAGCCAACCCCAGTGTCTCTTTAAAGTAATGTTTGGGCTCCTGCTGCTGCTGCCAACTCCAGGGTGTGATTCATCCAATTTTTGGCCTCCTGAAGCCAACCCCAGTGTCTCTTTAAAGTAATATTTGGGCTGCTCCTGCTGCTCCTGCCAACTCCAGGGTGTGATTCATCCAATTTTTGGGCTCCTGAAGCCAACCCCAGTGTCTCTTTAAAGTAATATTTGGGCTCCTGCTGCTGCTGCCAACTCCAGGGTGTGATTCATCCAATTTTTGGCCTCCTGAAGCTAACCCCAGTGTCTCTTTAAAGTAATATTTGGGCTGCTCCTGCTGCTGCTGCCAACTCCAGGGTGTGATTCATCCAATTTTTGGGCTCCTGAAGCCAACCCCAGTGTCTCTTTAAAGTAATATTTGGGCTCCTGCTGCTGCTGCTGCCAACTCCAGGGTGTGATTAAACCAATTTTTGGGCTCCTGAAGCCAACCCCAGTGTCTCTTTAAAGTAATGTTTGGGCTCCTGCTGCTGCTGCCAACTCCAGGGTGTGATTCATCCAATTTTTGGCCTCCTGAAGCCAACCCCAGTGTCTCTTTAAAGTAATATTTGGGCTGCTCCTGCTGCTGCTGCCAACTCCAGGGTGTGATTCATCCAATTTTTGGCCTCCTGAAGCCAACCCCAGTGTCTCTTTAAAGTAATATTTGGGCTGCTCCTGCTGCTGCTGCCAACTCCAGGGTGTGATTCATCCAATTTTTGGCCTCCTGAAGCTAACCCCAGTGTCTCTTTAAAGTAATATTTGGGCTGCTCCTGCTGCTGCTGCCAACTCCAGGGTGTGATTCATCCAATTTTTGGCCTCCTGAAGCCAACCCCAGTGTCTCTTTAAAGTAATATTTGGGCTGCTCCTGCTGATGCTGCCAACTCCAGGGTGTGATTCATCCAATTTTTGGGCTCCTGAAGCCAACCCCAGTGTCTCTTTAAAGTAATATTTGGGCTCCTGCTGCTGCTGCTGCCAACTCCAGGGTGTGATTCATCCAATTTTTGGGCTCCTGAAGCCAACCCCAGTGTCTCTTTAAAGTAATGGTTGGGCTCCTGCTGCTGCTGCCAACTCCAGGGTGTGATTCATCCAATTTTTGGCCTCCTGAAGCCAACCCCAGTGTCTCTTTAAAGTAATATTTGGGCTGCTCCTGCTGCTGCTGCCAACTCCAGGGTGTGATTCATTCAATTTTTGGGCTCCTGAAGCCAACCCCAGTGTCTCTTTAAAGTAATATTTGGGCTCCTGCTGCTGCTGCTGCCAACTCCAGGGTGTGATTCATCCAATTTTTGGCCTCCTGAAGCCAACCCCAGTGTCTCTTTAAAGTAATGTTTGGGCTCCTGCTGCTGCTGCTGCTGCCAACTCCAGGGTGTGATTCATCCAATTTTTGGCCTCCTGAAGCCAACGCCAGTGTCTCTTTAAAGTAATATTTGGGCTGCTCCTGCTGCTGCTGCCAACTCCAGGGTGTGATTCATCCAATTTTTGGCCTCCTGAAGCCAACCCCAGTGTCTCTTTAAAGTAATATTTGGGCTGCTCCTGCTGCTGCTGTCAACTCCAGGGTGTGATTCATCCAATATTTGGGCTCCTGAAGCCAACCCCAGTGTCTCTTTAAAGTAATATTTGGGCTCCTGCTGCTGCCAACTCCAGGGTGTGATTCATCCAATTTTTGGGCTCCTGAAGCCAACCCCAGTGTCTCTTTAAAGTAATGTTTGGGCTCCTGCTGCTGCTGCCAACTCCAGGGTGTGATTCATCCAATTTTCTGGCCTCCTGAAGCCAACCCCAGTGTCTCTTTAAAGTAATATTTGGGCTGCTCCTGCTGCTGCTGCCAACTCCAGGGTGTGATTCATCCAATTTTGGGGCTACTGAAGCCAACCCCAGTGTCTCTTTAAAGTAATGTTTGGGCTCCTGCTGCTGCTGCAAACTCCAGGGTGTGATTCATCCAATTTTTGGCCTCCTGAAGCCAACCCCAGTGTCTCTTTAAAGTAATATTTGGGCTGCTCCTGCTGCTCCTGCCAACTCCAGGGTGTGATTCATCCAATTTTTGGGCTCCTGAAGCCAACCCCAGTGTCTCTTTAAAGTAATATTTGGGCTCCTGCTGCTGCTGCCAACTCCAGGGTGTGATTCATCCAATTTTTGGCCTCCTGAAGCTAACCCCAGTGTCTCTTTAAAGTAATATTTGGGCTGCTCCTGCTGCTGCTGCCAACTCCAGGGTGTGATTCATCCAATTTTTGGGCTCCTGAAGCCAACCCCAGTGTCTCTTTAAAGTAATATTTGGGCTCCTGCTGCTGCTGCTGCCAACTCCAGGGTGTGATTAAACCAATTTTTGGGCTCCTGAAGCCAACCCCAGTGTCTCTTTAAAGTAATGTTTGGGCTCCTGCTGCTGCTGCCAACTCCAGGGTGTGATTCATCCAATTTTTGGCCTCCTGAAGCCAACCCCAGTGTCTCTTTAAAGTAATATTTGGGCTGCTCCTGCTGCTGCTGCCAACTCCAGGGTGTGATTCATCCAATTTTTGGGCTCCTGAAGCCAACCCCAGTGTCTCTTTAAAGTAATATTTGGGCTCCTGCTGCTGCTGCTGCCAACTCCAGGGTGTGATTCATCCTATTTTTGGCCTCCTGAAGCCAACCCCAGTGTCTCTTTAAAGTAATATTTGGGCTGCTCCTGCTGCTGCTGCCAACTCCAGGGTGTGATTCATCCAATTTTTGGGCTCCTGAAGCCAACCCCAGTGTCTCTTTAAAGTAATGTTTGGGCTCCTGCTGCTGCTGCCAACTCCAGGGTGTGATTCATCCAATTTTTGGCCTCCTTAAGCCAACCCCAGTGTCTCTTTAAAGTAATATTTGGGCTGCTCCTGCTGCTGCTGCCAACTCCAGGGTGTGATTCATCCAATTTTTGGGCTCCTAAAGCCAACCCCAGTGTCTCTTTAAAGTAATGTTTGGGCTCCTGCTGCTGCTGCCAACTCCAGGGTGTGATTCATCCAATTTTTGGCCTCCTGAAGCCAACCCCAGTGTCTCTTTAAAGTAATATTTGGGCTGCTCCTGCTGCTGCTGCCAACTCCAGGGTGTGATTCATCCAATTTTTGGCCTCCTGAAGCCAACCCTAGTGTCTCTTTAAAGTAATATTTGGGCTGCTCCTGCTGCTGCTGCCAACTCCAGGGTGTGATTCATCCAATTTTTGGGCTCCTGAAGCCAACCCCAGTGTCTCTTTAAAGTAATATTTGGGCTCCTGCTGCTGCTGCTGCCAACTCCAGGGTGTGATTCATCCTATTTTTGGCCTCCTGAAGCCAACCCCAGTGTCTCTTCAAAGTAATATTTGGGCTGCTCCTGCCAACTCCAGGGTGTGATTCATCCAATTTTTGGCCTCCTGAAGCTAACCCCAGTGTCTCTTTAAGGTAATATTTGGGCTGCTCCTGCTGCTGCTGCCAACTCCAGGGTGTGATTCATCCAATTTTTGGCCTCCTGAAGCCAACCCCAGTGTCTCTTTAAAGTAATATTTGGGCTGCTCCTGCTGCTGCTGCCAACTCCAGGGTGTGATTCATCCAATTTTTGGGCTCCTGAAGCCAACCCCAGTGTCTCTTTAAAGTAATATTTGGGCTCCTGCTGCTGCTGCTGCCAACTCCAGGGTGTGATTCATCCTATTTTTGGCCTCCTGAAGCCAACCCCAGTGTCTCTTTAAAGTAATATTTGGGCTGCTCCTGCCAACTCCAGGGTGTGATTCATCCAATTTTTGGGCTCCTGAAGCCAACCCCAGTGTCTCTTTAAAGTAATATTTGGGCTCCTGCTGCTGCTGCTGCTGCCAACTCCAGGGTGTGATTCATCCAATTTTTGGGCTCCTGAAGCCAACCCCAGTGTCTCTTTAAAGTAATGTTTGGGCTCCTGCTGCTGCTGCCAACTCCAGGGTGTGATTCATCCAATTTTTGGCCTCCTGAAGCCAACCCCAGTGTCTCTTTAAAGTAATATTTGGGCTGCTCCTGCTGCTGCTGCCAACTCCAGGGTGTGATTCATCCAATTTTTGGGCTCCTGAAGCCAACCCCAGTGTCTCTTTAAAGTAATGTTTGGGCTCCTGCTGCTGCTGCCAACTCCAGGGTGTGATTCATCCAATTTTTGGCCTCCTGAAGCCAACCCCAGTGTCTCTTTAAAGTAATATTTGGGCTGCTCCTGCTGCTGCTGCCAACTCCAGGGTGTGATTCATCCAATTTTTGGGCTCCTGAAGCCAACCCCAGTGTCTCTTTAAAGTAATGTTTGGGCTCCTGCTGCTGCTGCCAACTCCAGGGTGTGATTCATCCAATTTTTGGCCTCCTGAAGCCAACCCCAGTGTCTCTTTAAAGTAATATTTGGGCTGCTCCTGCTGCTGCTGCCAACTCCAGGGTGTGATTCATCCAATTTTTGGCCTCCTAAAGCCAACCCCAGTGTCTCTTTAAAGTAATATTTGGGCTGCTCCTGCTGCTGCTGCCAACTCCAGGGTGTGATTCATCCAATTTTTGGCCTCCTGAAGCCAACCCCAGTGTCTCTTTAAAGTAATATTTGGGCTGCTCCTGCTGCTGCTGCCAACTTCAGGGTGTGATTCATCCAATTTTTGGCCTCCTGAAGCCAACCCCAGTGTCTCTTTAAAGTAATATTTGGGCTCCTGCTGCTGCTGCTGCCAACTCCAGGGTGTGATTCATCCAATTTTTGGCCTCCTGAAGCCAACCCCAGTGTCTCTTTAAAGTAATGTTTGGGCTCCTGCTGCTGCTGCCAACTCCAGGGTGTGATTCATCCAATTTTTGGCCTCCTGAAGCCAACCCCAGTGTCTCTTTAAAGTAATATTTGGGCTGCCCCTGCTGCTGCTGCCAACTCCAGGGTGTGATTCATCCAATTTTTGGCCTCCTGAAGCCAACCCCAGTGTCTCTTTAAAGTAATATTTGGGCTGCTCCTACTGCTGCTGCCAACTCCAGGGTGTTATTCATCCAATTTTTGGGCTCCTGAAGCCAACCCCAGTGTCTCTTTAAAGTAATATTTGGGCTCCTGATGCTGCTGCTGCCAACTCCAGGGTGTGATTCATCCAATTTTTGGGCTCCTGAAGCCAACCCCAGTGTCTCTTTAAAGTAATGTTTGGGCTCCTGCTGCTGCTGCCAACTCCAGGGTGTGATTCATCCAATTTTTGGCCTCCTGAAGCCAACCCCAGTGTCTCTTTAAAGTAATATTTGGGCTGCTCCTGCTGCTGCTGCCAACTCCAGGGTGTGATTCATCCAATTTTTGGGCTTCTGAAGCCAACCCCAGTGTCTCTTTAAAGTAATGTTTGGGCTCCTGCTGCTGCTGCTGCCAACTCCAGGGTGTGATTCATCCAATTTTTGGCCTCCTGAAGCCAACCCCAGTGTCTCTTTAAAGTAATATTTGGGCTGCTCCTGCTGTAAATTAATAATAACAAATTACTGTAAAAAATCCCTATATACAATCTTCCCATACCAAGCCTCCAACACTGTTACAATACAGTAACATTACAGCTATTATGCGTGCGGGTGGGCACTACCATATACTCCTTAATAGTGTAACTGCACTCATATTAATGTTGTGAAGTCAAGCTATCAGCATATGGGGCCCAGACATGCAATTAAACATATTAGTGTAAACTGGCCAACAACCCCATCAATATTATGATACAGTGGCATTACAACTATTATATATAGGGATGGACACTAACATATACTCCCCAGTAGTGTGACCATTTTAAGCCAATAATAATGACATGGGGTTATCGGTATGTAAGGCTTGCAAACACAATTAGAAGTATAGATACAAACTGGCCAGAGGTCTCCAGTAATATTATAATGCAGTAGCATTACAGCCATTGTACATGAGGATAAACACTGCAATATACTCCATAATCATATAACCATTGTGTACTCATATTAATATAATGGGATCAAGCTATCAGCAAATGGAGCCTGAGACCACAATAAAAAGTATTAATACAAACTGGCCAAAAAGCCACCCAGGACGCATAACCATCAGGCATGAGCCCTGGGGATAACATCTTCATCTTACTCCAGGTCATCTGAAGTCCAGCCAGGACAACAATAATAAAGATAACTGGAGGTCCCCAACAAGGGCCTCAAACTTGTTGCAAACCCATAGCAACTATTAATTAGTGAGCGGGAGCTCCCATACCCGCCAAGACAGGATTTATCTATCCAAAAGCAACATATGCTTGATAAATAATAATGCAGGAAAGGGTCAAGAGGCAATATATGCAAGGCAGAAAAACAGCAGAACAGATGCAGGATGAGAGGATCTCATTTGTACATTCTTCATCATCATTTTGCTGGTATAACTTGCTGTTACATCCTCATCTTCATTCTGCTTTGTCTCTTATTGTTCATTACGGCGGACTCATAACGCGCCAACAAATATTAAGGACTGGAGGAACATCGTGACTCAATGTGTGAACATGTGACTGTAATAAAACAACAACATAAGCATCATACTCACCACAACAATTACCCAAAACCAAACATATGTAAAAACAATAAGTGTAACTAAATCCAAAAACCGTGTGCAAAGAGTTTCTAAATTCAAAAAACTGTGCCCTATGTGCCAAAAAATGGCGTAAACGCTAGGTCCTCATTCAGTCCCCCAGGCGCCTGGGAATCAAGATTGAAAATCCACCGTAATTCTTTTTGTTGAAGCACCTTTTTAATACACACGGTCCCACCCTGACCCTCTCGATGCCAACAACCTTCAAGTTACTAAAATCACTCCGACGTTTGTTCAAAAAATGCAAGGCTAGCGGGGGGACTATTTTGCCCTGACCAGACGAATACTTGAGAAATGGGTCTGCACTCGAGTCTTTAGGCTATTACGTGTTTCCCCTATGTACATCATGGGACAATTGCAGATTAAAGCATAGACCACTCCTGTAGATCTACAATTAATTACCTAGCGTATAGGGAATTCTTTGCCTGTTTTTAAATTTTTGACAGACTTTTGTCTAGTCATATGTGGACAGATCGAGCATCCCCCACGGGGAAAATTCCCACTTATCTCCTTCTGTTGTCCCAGCCAATTTGTGAGCGCATTAAAATGACTACTACAATCCTTATCACGTAAGTTGGGGGCCCTACGCGCTGTCATGCGAGGTCCCCCCCATATCCACCCAGCCAAATGCGCATCTGTCTTCAATATCTCCTAATGATTCTTTAAAAGACCTCTTAGTTGATGCCACTTGCAGTTAAATTGTGTTATGTATCTTACCTCCGACTCTTTACGTTCTCTCTTTCTCGGATTAAGAAGATTTATTCTAGGGGTTAGTTTAGCCCTTTCGAAGGCTCACTTAACTACCCCTTTGGGATGCCCTCTTCTAGATAGGTGGTCCGAAAGATCCTTAGCCTGACGTAGGAATTCTTCCTCACTGGAACAGTTTCTCCGAACTCTGAGAAACTGTCCAGTCGGTATTCCCCGTTTGAGACTTGTTTGGTGAAACTTTCATAATGCAATAAGGAGTTCACAGCAGTGCCCTTCCGATACAGACCCGAACTCAGTGTCCCCTCATCCTGGATGGTAATCATTAGATCAAGAAAGCATACCTGTCTGTTTGAGACCTGTGCGGTAAGGAGGGTATTCAGATTATTTTTATTATTCAAGCAATTCAAGAAATCAAAAAATTGTGCTTCTGTCCCCTGCCATAACACCAGCATATCGTCAATGAACCTGTGCCAACCCAGCACGTGCCGGTGATGAGTACACTTGGCATCGCAAAAAACAATCTCCCTCTCCCACCACCCCAGGAATAAATTGGCAACCGAGGGAGCACAACGGGCCCCCATGGCTACGCCACGTACTTGTCAATAGAATGTGGAATCAAAAGTAAAAAAGTTGTGCGACAGTACAAATTTCAGTAATTCAAGAATAAATTCCTGGAGTGGCTGAGGGTCTGCGGTGCTCATGCTCAAAAAATACCGCCACGTGTGGGCGGCACAGGCATGCGATATACTGGTGTACAAGGCTTCAACATCCAGTGTAATTAAAAGAATGTCCTTGGGTACATGAACTGATTCAAGTTGCTTAAGTAGATCCATGGAATCACGTACATATGAATCCAGCGTGACAACAAAAGGTTGAAGATGTTTATCCACAAGAACACAAGCTTTCTCAGTTAAACCCCCGATGCCCGCCACAATAGGTCTTCCGGGCGGGCAGCGGGAGTTTTTGTGTATCTTGGGTAACATATAAAACGTGGCCACGACTGGAAACTCCACAAGCAGGAAATCACGTAGCCTATGATTTATAATTCGATCAGACCATGCTTTTTGCACAAGATTCTCATATTCCACCATTTTAAAAATCAGAGTTTTGAAATTGCCTCAACGCCTCCGTGCGGTAGTAATCGCGAGACATTACCACGATATTACTGCCTTTATCGCCCTCTTTTATGACCAGATCAGTACGCGCATGGAGGCTAGAGACAGCCACAATCTCTCCCTGAGATAGGTTGTGAGCCCCCGAGAAGTTGGTAACGTCCGAATCTTTTCACTCACTATCTTGAAAAAAGTATACACCGCTGGACTCAATGTCCCAGGGGGTGTATATTTAGAGGGTTTGTAAAGTTGGCACATCATATTTACCTCCGATGACTGTTCATCCAGAAGCGTAGTCAAGTCATCCAAGGCTTCAAAAGTTTTCTACAGAACAGGTACAAATCCTTGATTGCCAAGAATTTATCCAAGTTGTTATGTGGGGCAAACGACAAACCCTTTTGAAGTATCGATTTACTCATCATCAGTTAAAGTAATTCCAGACAAATTGATCACAGATAGCTTGTCATTAGCACAAGGATGACAAACATCCTCACATGAATCTAGAGGAACCACTTCTAGGGGCTGGGGCCTGTCCTGGACCGTTTCTGTGCCGACATCCGTAACCTGCGGTGATCCCACCGCCCGGACGACCCGATTGAATCTATATTTCTTCCCCCCCCCCCCCCCGGCGTGTCCTCCTGTTCGACCTGCGCCTAAAAAACCAAATGTACCATTACCTTCCTCTGATGATATACTAGAAAATGTCCTACGGCTGGTAGATCTACTATTACCAGCATAATTTTTCTTCTGATTACCTTTATGCGACCACTTATAAACTCTACCTGTGTCATAGTCCATTCTATCTCTATTCAATTAGTCCATTTTACCACTTATCACATTATAGTAACATAGTAACATAGTATGTAAGGCTGAATAAAGACTTTAGTCCATCCAGTTCAGCCTGTTTAACTCCTTCCAGTGGTCTAGTAGCCATAGCTGGAAATGTTATTACATGCCAGGAAGGCATCAAGGCCACTTTTGAACATTTTTACTGTATCCATCATTACTACCTCCTCTAGCAGCGAGTTCCATAGTCTCACTGCTCTTACAGAGAAGAATCCCCTCCTATGTCGGTGTAAAAAGCACCTTTCCTCTAACCTTAGTGGATGCCCTTGGGTTATGGTTACACTCCGGGGTATAAATAGATTGGGGGCCGGATCTTTGTATTGACCCCGAATATATTTATACATAGTTATTAGATCACCCCTCAATCGTCTTTTTTCTAGACTAAATAAACCTAACTTGGACAATCTTTCAGGGTACTCTAGCCCCAGCACTCCTTTTATTAACTTTGTTGCCCTTCTTTGAACGCGCTCCAGTTCTGATATGTCCTTCTTAAGCACAGGTGCCCAGAACTGTACACAGTATTCCATATGGGGTCTGACCAGTGACTTGTACAGGGGTAAAATGATGCTCTGGTCATGAGCACCTATGCCCCTCCTGATGCACCCCATGATCCGATTTGCTTTGGCAGCAGCTGCCTGGCATTGATTACTACAGTTGAGCTTATTGTCAACTAAAACCCCTAGGTCCTTTTCCATTGTTGTTTTACCAAGTGTTTCTTTATTTAGTGTGTAATCATGACACAGATTTCTCCTTCCCATGTGCATAACCTTACATTTATCTGTGTTAAACTTAATTTGCCATTTAACTGCACATGCTTCCAATTTATCTAAATCTGTTTGTAGCTGCCTACTGTCCTCTTTTGTTTTAATTACTTTACTCAGCTTAGTATCATCTGCAAAGATTCCGATCATTAAGACAATTTCCCACCCATCTGCACACGTTTTCCCCCAGTCCAAGCATTCTCATCTTTTGTACCAGCCTTTTATGTGGCACAGTATCAAATGCTTTAGAAAAGTCAAGATATATGATATCCAATGACTCCCCCTGATCCAATCTTGAACTTACCTCCTCATAAAAGCTGATTTGGTTTGTCTGGCAGGAGCGATTCCTCATAAATCCATGCTGATATGGAGTAATAAGGTAATTTTCCCCAAGGTGCTCCAGGATAGTATCCCTTAAGAAACCTTCAAACAGCTTGCCCACCACAGATGTTAAGCTTACCGGTCTGTAGTTCCCTGGTTCCCCCCTAGATCCCTTTTTGAATATTGGCACCACATTTGCCAAGCGCCAATCCCTCGGAACCAACCCTGTAGTTATGGAATCCACAAATATTAAAAATAACGGCTTGTCTATTACTGTACATAACTCCCTTAAAACACGAGGATGTATGTCATCTGGTCCCGGTGATTTATCGATTTTTATCTGCTTGAGACGGTGCTGGACTTCTTCCTTGGTTAGACCAGTGACATTTAATGGAGGGTTTCGGTTATTCCCCTGCATTATACTCAATCATTTTTGAGTCCATGTCTAAGATTTCATGTAATCTATCAATATCTGTTTGTGGGGTATCCCTTGGGATGCTATCATACAGGCCATTTAGAGTATCCTTAATTTGTATGTAAGTGAAGATTTATCCAAATTGATTGATTCTTCAATGAGCCCCATAGCACATCTGTTCAAATGAACTTTTCATCTGGCACGGACATCATCAGCCACTTGCCAGGCGGGAAAGATTTGAACCCTCAACCCACGTGGTATAAGGGATTGTTCTTTATAAAGTTCTAGACTTTGTATATTCCACCAAGTTTTAGTATATTTTACCTGCTCCCTTTTGATCTTATGAAAGATTTCTCTTACTGAGGGAGAGCGGGTATCATAAACTACACTTTCCCGCTGTGATTTCCATTGTTGGAGCCTTGTATTGCAATTATTTTCTCTGGCTTCAATGTTAAAGGGCATATTGTCGTGCTGGTTTCTAAAGGTGATCAGAACCTTCTGGTCACCCCGTGGGTATAACAGGCTCGATTCAGAGAGACAAAAAAATACTTCCGTTTTAGTGCCAATCTGTTTTTTTTTTTTAATGTTTCCGCACTCGTATGAGTGTGTGAGCGATTCTATGCATGCATTGCAATCCTTCTGTAAAGTTTCGTCCGTTCGTACGGCAGATTACGAATACGAGGATGTCATTTTCCAGCGTGACTTTTCCGTTTCATTTTCACATGCTACAACGTAGTCTTTCATTTTTGCCCTTTTCCCATCGTATCCTCCCACGTATCCTTTACGTTTCCCGTTAGTTTCTATTTCCCTTTTCAATAAATAATCGTCCAGACGGAAATCCTTACGATCTTGCGCCTGCGCACTACAAACTTAACTCATTAAAGTGCTCGCCTACATATTTGCCACCCTCACTTCTACTACAATGTTTAGCTAAATAACTTAGCACTATCCTCCATCTTTGGGACCCTTAAAGCTCACCCAAACCACTTTGCGGTTAGGTTCTTCTTCCATTTTAGCCCCCTAAAACTTACCCAAATCATTCTGCAGGCAAAGAACGGGCAACAGGAGCAAGGGCAGGAGTGGATATCCAGAATCCTCTGAAAGTATTTAAAAATACTAACATAATATACACATTCAAAGCTACAATATTGTTTAACATGTCATCAAGGGCTAAAAACAGCCATAGGTTAAGACATGAGTCATCAACTATATTCATTGCCATACAGTGAAAATGGATTGATGGAATGTGAGCAAACTTACCCAGGAGCCATCCACCAGAAAATTCTCCTGACTCAAACTGTCGAAATTAGCCGGAGCTCTGCAATATATAAGCATCATGGGATGACCCTGGATGCCCTGCAAGAACACTGAGGAATCGCATAGCTTGAACCAAACACTGCTTGTATGTTGTGCGAGTGGCGCATCTTGAGGTTCCTGCAACCAAATATAAAATAATTACACAAAGCAAAGGTAACCAACTAAAACAATAACTCCTACAACAAATTAAGATTCAAATTCAACAATCCAAATATAATTCACAAAGGACATAAGTCTAAAAAAAATAGCAATTTATGGATGTGTGGGAAAATAAAGGTTTACATGCTAAGGACTAATTAAGGTCAGCATTAAAATGCTTCGATAAGGCATACATGAAATGTATTGATTTAGGTATGCATTGCTATACAATATATGGCCTCGGCCATGCTGATACATGCAATGCCTTGGCGCTAAAGGCGCGCAGACTCCTCCACATAGCCGCAAAACATGTTCAACAATAGCAATCCGAGCCCTCAAAGGTCCTGTAAGTGGATCGGAAATTAAACGGATTTATAGGGTGGTGGTCCATCGGAAATCAGCTCTCTGAATCAGACGCAAGCCCATCCCAACAACGTAAGTTATCTGAACGAACAAAAAATATCAGATTTTGTTTGGAAAATGATCAGAACTAACGGAAATGTTCTGATTTGCTTTTGTTCATTGAAAGCGCATATACGCATTTTCCCGAACGTTCGTACGAATGAAAAATGAACGAAAAAAAGCAAAAAAATGACAAACACCCACTAAAACTTTCACAGACAGCTACGGAAGTGCAGACGAATGTGTCTCTGAATCGAGCCTAATCTTCAAAAAATAGGGAAAAGGGTAAATGGAATGAAAACCACACTAGCCTATTGACAAATCCTTAATAAAGTATACACAGTGTGCACACACAGGGGTAGTAACCCCATGTGTGAACAATCTAGGAAAATTAAAGGAAGCCCCACAGCTCCCAGCTCTACCCCTAAAAAATGTATGGCACCACTGCTTGAACTATCACCATAAATAAATGTTTATTACAAAAATTGTATCTACACTTAATTTGGAAACATTAAAGTACATATAACACATAAAAACAAAGTCTTCAAGGAAGGAGGGAAGGGGAGGAGGCTTTAAGATGACAAATGGCTAATTCATGGTCATATACATGATATATGGCCTGATGCAGAGCCTCCCCAGGACTGACCTTATTTTGTTCCATTTTTCCTATGGCCCGTTTTGCTTACATTTGTCCTGGGGTTCAAATGTGATGCAGAGCCACAGTCGGGCGAGCTCCGTTAATGCTCCGTGTATGTGTCTTCAATCGGGAAGTGTTTTTTCCCTTCACGGGTGCTTTCCGTGTGGTCGTGGGTTCCGTTGCTGTTCACACGGACCCTTCTTCTTCTTCCTCCTCCTTTTCCTCCCTGTGTTTAATGCATACCTTAATCTGTTCTTCTTTTTCTTCTTCCCTTTGTTTAATGCATACCTTAATCTGTTCTTCTTTTTCTTCTTACCTTTGTTTAATGCATACCTTAATCTGTTCTTCTTTTTCTTCTTACCTTTGTTTAATGCATACCTTAATCTTTTCTTCTTTTTCTTCTTCCCTTTGTTTAATGCATACCTTAATCTGTTCTTCTTTTTCTTCTTCCCTTTGTTTAATACATACCTTAATCTGTTCTTCTTTTTCTTCTTCCCTTTGTTTAATGCATACCTTAATCTGTTCTTCTTTTTCTTCTTTCCTTTGTTTAAAGCATACCTAAATCTGTTCTTCTTTTTCTTCTTCCCTTTGTTTAATGCATACCTTAATCTGTTCTTCTTTTTTCTTCTTATCTTTGTTTAATGCATACCTTAATCTGTTCTTCTTTTTCTTCTTACTTTTGTTTAATGCTTACCTTAATCTCTTCTCCTTCTTCGTTGTCTTCTTCTCCTTCTTCTTCCTATTCCTTGTCCCATATACGTACCTTTTGGGACATGTAACTGTATGATTATGTCCTGAGAATGTACAGTGCCAGGAAAGAGAACACACCACACCATTTTTTTTAAATTTTTTTTTTACTGAACTTTTTTTTAGTAAACTCGTAAAAACTTGTAGCAATTTTGTAAAATTAAAAAAAAATAAAAGCAGGATATTCATTCTTCTTGATGGCCTTTTCTTTGATCTGTGAATGAAAAACATCATCAGTTTTGCCTTGTAAGTATGTTGTGCTTATCTAGGGGTTTTTTTGGTCCATTTTTAGGGTTATTTTTTGCCTAAGTTATTTCCTTAATGTTTCTTGGACCATGTTTTTTTTCCCATGCTTTTAAAGTGCATTTTTGATATATCTACAAAACTTACAAGGCTCGTGGCCAACATGGCATCTGGGGCGCAGCCTCCTCCCTTCTTCCACCATCTGTTGCTTCTGTGAAGCTGTTGGGATCATAAACACAAGGATATTATTGACTGTTTGTGGCTCCTGAATGTCAGATTAGGTTAGGCTTCTATGCATCAAATCACTCACCTTCCCAAGGCACCTCTTCTTCTTGTCCAGCTTCCTGGACTATCCCTTGTGATGGGCCTGCGACGTCAGAATCTACAAATAACAATAGTGCACATTAGCAAATGTCTTTATTGCATGTATCAGGACATATGTAAGTTTTATAGTCTTACCGGAGTCAGGTTGTGGTTGAATCAGGCTCGACTCCCTGCCGTGCGATCCCCCCGCATACTGAGGTCTACTGGCTCATCAAATTCACTGGCAGAGGAGGGGGTGGGCGTTGGCACTTGCGGTGTACCACCTATACCTTCACCAGTTTCTCCCAACACTGGGCTGTGGGCTCTTCTCCGGGTGGGGCGGCAACGCATATTCCATTAATGCGCTGCAATATAAACACAATCATAAAAACAGGCCCAGGCAAGGCCAGTGTGATTAGTGCATGTCAAGTAGCAAGACTTACCTGGAAAGTGTTTGGCAAAGTACCGCCTCACCCGGGGCCTATGCCTCCTCTTCAAGTCAGACCAGTGTTGGGCGATCTGTGTGAAGGTATAGGTGGTTCCCGAAATCCGGGCAATCGCGTCCACCACCGCCAGTGCCAACGTCCTTTCCTCAAAATTGCACTGCAGTAAATCGTAGCAGTTCCTCAGCATCATCTGTTTGCCAAAAACACAATGGTACAGCATTAGTCACACAAATACATGTCAAAGTCTCATGCCCTATCTAAAGGCAGTTTATGGCACTCATTCCTACTCACATGGGCCTACTTATTCAATCTGCCTCTAGGCTAGTGTGCTGCTGTGCACATGTTTAAAACTAAGCTGGTCTAGTAGTTTACTTTAACAAGTCAGTTGTTCCTCAGTAATCTTGCCCTGCCATAACTATTTTTTATTTAGCGGCTTGTGCGCGCATATAAACGCATGCTCGCCTACTCACATCCATTATTAGGTTGTCCTGCTCCTCAGTATATAGCGCTGGCGACATCTTGGCTGAGCTTCCGGGTATGGCTATAACGTTCCCCCGCGGTGACGTGCGCACGCAGGCACACACGCTGGAGAACACGCCCACACGGGACAAATATTTAAAGGTCAATGCACTCAGCTCTGTGTTGGTTACCATATCACTATGCCCAGACCAAAAGGGAGCCGCAAAACCCCCAAAAGCCCAGAGGCACATACTAGCCGCACAGATACACATCACAAACACACACACAAGAGCAGGCACAAGAGCCGGGAGGGACATGGCCATAGTGAAAGGGTGGATAAGCCAGCTACACAGGCTTCGAGGCAAAAACGCAGAAGCAAGGAGCCCTTGACACAGTCTCCCACACCTGCTAAATCATCCAGGCCTCCCAAGGCAAAAAAATCGAAGACAACCCTGCAGCCTCCACCTCCTCCACCCACAAAGCATGTTGAAAAATCTAGGCACACCACCAAGGGTAAGCGTAGGACCAAAACAACTAGCCCACCCAGGCCAACCACCCCTCCTTCTGGCCACTCTGTGTCCTCAAGTACCACAACCACAGAGTCAACAGAGAGCTCCACAGGTGACAGCTCGACAGGCACCCAGCCATTATCACCTAGCACCCCCCACACTCCATCACAGTCAGCCCTAGAAACCTAAATTTCTCCCCAGACAGCCAGCCATCAATGTCGTCTGTTGCTGGGGAAACCACACACCCATGTAGACACCAGCTGCGCCGTGGATCACTTACAGCCCGTTTCTGTGATGTCCAAAGCATGGCTGTAGCCACTGGTGTTTATGAGCACTATGATGCCCTATTTGGCCGTTATTCCAAATCCACAACCAAGCAGGCCAAGCAGGAGCTTTGGGATAAGATTTGCCGGCAAGTGAATAGTGTTGGTTCTGTGAGGAGGGATGTTGAGCAAATTAAGCAAAAATTTGGGGACCTTAAATATTATGGGAAAAAAAAATGGACATGCACCGCCAGCAGAGGTAAATGACATTTAGAGTGGAAATGCATGTATAGGCTGCTTTCTAACTAGATGTAGCACTTATTATGTGTGCTTTAATCTTCACCAGCATGCAGACAGGGGGTGGTCTCCCAACGAAAATCAGCCTAACACCAGCGGAAGAACATGTGTTTAACTATATTCACCCAGCAACACTTCATGGCCTGCAAGGGGGCCAAGACACAGACATGAATGTGAGGTCCGCAGGTGAGTATATGTTTACCTTGATACTTTTTAATGGGGACACAAACAGTTGGATACACCTTACTACACACTGGTCTTTGAAAAAACAATAAAAGTACATTATCTTGTCCAAGAACGTACTCAAGACACAACACTAGGCCAAGCTACCCCTGCATTGTCCCGGAGGAGCACGCAACAGCCTTGTGTCCACACCAACCAACCTGAGTGTACGGATGAGGTATGTCAATGCTCCACTGTGTAGAATTATTAATTCGAACTTGCATACATTGAATGAAAAAAAGGTGTCTCACTACCTGCTACCTTTCTTTGCAGACCCTAACCAGTCCACCCATTATCGAAGTAATTCGTGATTTGAAGGAGGAGGACCCAATTCTGCTGCAGCCAAGCCAACCTGAACCAGTGGGAGAACATCATACCCAACAGGCCCAGCAAGTGCAGTCCCTGGTCTCCAATAACCAAAACTCTGTGGAAGAAACCTCTTCTGCCGTGGACATGGTCCACACAACAGACTCTGTGCCAACCCAGCCACCAGCAGCCACTCAATCTGTAGCAGACCCACCCACCCGTGGCAGAGGCGGAACACATCCACGTTGCCATATCAGCCAGAGGAGACAGTTACAGATAATGGAGGAAGCATGGCACCAGGAGAATATAGCATTTTCTGCTAACACACAGAGGTTTAATGAGACAGTGTGTACACAAATTACCTCTATGTCCCAGCAAATAGAGGGTTTAAATCAAAATGTCTCAGGGCTGCTTGCAGAAACCAGAGAACTAAACAGGCATATGGGTGAAATGGTCCAACAATGGCAACTAATGAATCAGAGCCTTGCTCATATTGCCTCAAACATGCACACACCCCATACCTCAACTTCAACCTCCTACCCTACATACCACTGAATGCATGTGTTGATATATTGTTTATGGGGAGCAGGACCCACCTCGAACATTAAAAAATAAACATGCTCTTCCACAACCCCACGTTAATTTGTAGAAAAATCCTACAAAATGTTTCGAAAATAAATTTTGTTTTATGACATAAAATAAAATGAAACAAAAAACAAACAAGGAATGTAATTTAACCAAACACATTTTCAACAAGTTGTGAACGGATCGCCTGTGCTTTGCCACTTTGTGATCCTGAGTAGGGAGGTGTAACTTCGTCAGAAATTATTAAACCCTCCTCAGGCAGCGCACTGTATCTTTGCACACGGCGTTGTATGGCGAGGTTGTGCAGGACCCCACAAGCAATAATATTCTTGACGACCTTGGCGGGCTCATACTGCAGAGCACCCCCAGTCTGGTCAAGACATCGGAAGCGCATCTTCAGTAATCCAAAGGCACGTTCAACCACTGAGTGAGTCCTCCTGTGCGCTGTGTTATAACGCTCCTGGGCCTGCAAGGTTGGGTGGAGGATGGGGGTAAGTAACCACGGGAGCAAAGGATATCCCGAATCACCTGCAAAAAAGATAAAACATTTTAGCAAACACCCAAATCCTAAGTAAACATGACAAATGTGCCTCTTTGCAACATATGTAGTGGCAGGCCCCATACATATTCGCGACAAAACTATAATGTTGTGGGAAATAAAAAAAAACCCACAAGTAACTTACATGATATTTACAAATAGGGCATGTTATGTTACTTTAAAATGCCAAGAACAGAGAACAACAGACAGAGGCCTAAGGGGAAGAGGCTCAATAATGTGCTGCTTAGCATTCAAGCATTATTGAACAGGGACAATAGGTGAGCTGTGCAGTGTCAGAGCAAAGCACAGTTGTGATGAGGCAGCATGCACATCCACCCAGTACACTCCTGACTCTGGTATGCAACATAGTTAAGAGGGCCAGGACAGGAAGGAATAGTGGAGATTAACTAAAAAAAACATGGCAACAAATACTGGTAAGTAATTGATTGTAAACTTGTACTGATTCATTGTAGGCCTGAACAGATTAGTGGGGTACAGGCACAGAACAATCACAAAAAGCATGCTGGACAACAACAACAAATTTCAAACACATACCCAGTAGCCATCCGCCAGACAGATCTCCTGATTGAAAACGATGAAAGAGGCTGGAGTTCCTCAAAATGTGGGAATCATGGGTGGAAACAGGGAAGGCTGCAAATAAACTTAAAAATTGCAGATCTGGGCCTGACATTGCCTGAACATTAATAGAATGGCCCATCTTCCCGTTCCTGCAAATGAAAAAGATTACAGGAATTAGTGGGAACAAAAGTGTAAACATACTTAAATATATTCTTTCACATAAACAACATTTAAAAACAATGGATGTTTGTGATACACAGGGTGTAGGTCTGCTTTTATCCTTAAAAAAAAAAACATTTTATGCCAACATTGCAGACACATGCTGACCTAAACCACATACCTGAACAGATATTCCTGGTCAGCAGGCGGAATTAACGAGACGTGTGTACAATCGATGGCACCCATGACGTTGAGCATGTCGGCTATGTTATAAAAGCCCAGCTTAACCGCATTCCAGGCTTCCACTGTGTCAGGGAAAAAAATTAAATTTGGTGCCAGGGTAGCTATGCCATCCAAAAACTTGGTAAGGCTGCGGCTCAGCGTAGACTGGGACATCCCCACCGAGAAGGCACCCAGTCTCTGGAACGAGCCGTTTGCCAAAAACTGCAGGCAGCCAACCAATTTGGTCATACCTGCAATTGCATGCCCCTTCCTTGTGGTGCGGGCTAACCATGGCCGCATTTGCCTATTTCCTGTGCACAGGATTTTAGGTAAAAATGTAGGTGCGATGGAGGAAGGAAGAGTGGTTAGTTGAAATTCTAAATATACTTTTTTAGGTAGAAAGAAGTTAAGCTCTTGGTGTTACATTCAAATATCCCGTTGTAGCTGCTGGAAAGCAATAGAAGGTTAGGTATGTTTGAGGGCGGTATGTCTACCAGATTAATCAAACCAGCAACAACCAGTATTATTGCTTCGGGATGAGTAATCTACCAAGGGATAGGTTCTCCCTAAGTGGGTGCAGCTACAATCAGCGCTGATCTACCACCAACAATACTAACCATGGCCGCAGCTGGCTATACAAGTCCTGGAGAGAAACACGGTTAAGGCGGGTGAGCTTGAATAGCTCAAGGTCATGCATGCCATCGATGTCCAAACGTGTTCGGTGCAGCCTGGTTTCTGCCATGCTCAAAAGAACCAGGCCGCGTAGCTGATGCCTTTGATGCTCGCGCACCGAACAATGCATGACACGGAACAAAAATACGGCTGCTAATAGTGGCCGTAAGTTGCCCGACAACACCCTCGTTTTATTGGGCTGATTTCAATCTGAATTCAAGGCTCTGCATCAGTTAAAAAAATGGACCAATGAACGACAAGTCCGTTTTCACGGAGTACAGCCTCTTGCGAGCCGTCAATCGTAAAGGCGCATGCCAAAACACACAAAAAACAACGTAGCACCCTTTCATGACCCGATCACAGCACAAAACCAACGGGAAAACGTACGGGATAGCTGAACGGGGAGGCTCTGCATCAGGCCAATAGTACGTATATAATACATGATACCAGGCTGGCAATACTAAAGTGCTCACAAGCAAAACTTCATATATACTCTCTAATAGCCACAATAATATAATATCATACAATAAAAAAAAGTGCCAAGGTATAACCAAACCTATCCTGCTGTGTCAATGATAACCTATCTGAGGACCAGCCGGGTGAAATCAAAAGAAATACACATTCAAATAACAGAAAAGTCTTACATATGGGACAAGACCAAGTAGCCCCCCCCTCCCGTGCGCCTACACGTTGCGTGACGTCAGACCGCGTCACTTCCTCAGGACGAACACCAACACTACCCCACCTAACCCACTACCTTTATAATCACCTGGCAGGCTCCAGTGCCGCCCGCCACACGCCACACCGGCCACCAGAAGCACCCCAGCCGGAAGTGCGGCCAGCGATGACAAGGGTCTGACACTTCCCGGCCGGAAATGCGTCAGAGCGTCGGCGTGCGCTCCACCGACAGAGGCGCGCACAAGCAAGGACCATGCGCAGGAGCCCAGGCAGGTGAGTATCACACAACGTACAAAAAATACAGTTCTATTAATCCTGGTCTATACAAATATACTACTTGAAAAGAGTCTCTTTATACAACATATATTAATAATAAGAAATGACTGACATGTAAAAGCCCTATATACAATCTTCCCATACCAAGCCTTTTTGGCCAGTTTTTATTAATACTTTTTATTGTGGTCTCAGGCTCCATTTGCTGATAGCTTGATCCCATTATATTAATATGGGTACACAATGGTTATATGATTATGGAGTATATTGCAGTGTTTATCCTCATGTACAATGGCTGTAATGCTACTGCATTATAATATTACTGGAGACCTCTGGCCAGTTTGTATCTATACCTCTAATTGTGTTTTCAGGCCTTACATACCTATAACCCCATGTCATTATTATTGGCTTAGAATGGTCACACTACTGGGGAGTATATGTTAATGTCCATCCCTATATATAATAGTTGTAATGCCACTGTATTATAATATTAATGGGGGTTGTTGGCCAGTTTACACTAATATGTTTAATTGCATGTCTGGGCACCATATGCGGATAGCTTGACTTCACAACATTAATATGAGGGTAGTCACACTATTTAGGAGTATATGGTAGTGCCCACCCCCACGCATAATAGCTGTAATGTTACTGTATTATACCAGTGTTGGAGGCTTGGTATGGAAAGATTGTATATAGGGCTTTTACATGTCAGTAATTTCTTATTATTAATATACGTTGTATAAAGAGACTCTTTTCAAGTAGTATATTTGTATAGACCAGGATTAATAGAACTGTATTTTTTGTATGTTGTGTGATACTCACCTGCCTCGGCTCCCGCGCATGCTCCTTGCTTGTGCGAGCCTCTGTGGGGCGTGCGCTTCCTGTCGGTGGAGCGCACGGGGCGCGTCTGGTGGCCGGCGCGGCGTGTGGCGGGCGGCGCTGGAGCCTGCCAGGTGATTATAAAGGTAGTGGGTTAGGTGGGGTAGTGTTGGTGTTCGTCCTGAGGAAGTGACGTGGTCTGACGTCAGCGCACGGGAGCAGGGCTACTTGCTCTTGTCCTATATGTAAGACTTTTCTGGTATTTGAATGTGAATTTCTTTTGATTTCACCCGGGTGGTCCTCAGATAGGTTGTCATTGACACAGCAGGATAGGTTTAGTTATACCTTGGCACTTTAGCACTGGCACTTTTTTTTTTTTTTTTTATTGCATGATATTAGATTATTGTGGATATTAGAGAGTATATATGAAGTTTTGCTTGTGAGCACTTTAGTATTGCCAGCCTGGTATCATGTATTATATAAGTACTATATCATGTATATGACATGGAACATAGAAGGTTGACGGCAGAAGGACACCATACGGTCCATCTAGTCTGCCCCTGTGTGTATACTGTATGTTCTCTTTATCTTAGGATAGATGTATGCTTATCCCATGCATGTTTAAATTCAGTGACTGTTGATTTTTCAACTACCTCTGCTGGAAGTTTGTTCCAAGCATCTACTACTCTTTCTGTGAAATAATATTTTCTAACATTGCTCCTGATCTTCCCCCCCCCCGACTAGCTTCAGGTTGTGCCCTCTTGTTCTATCATTAAGTTTTTTCTTAAAAACACTTTCCTCCTGAACCTTATTCAATCCTTTCACATTTAAAGTTCTCAATCATGTCCCACCTGCCCCTTCTTTCCTCCAGACTGTACAAATTTAGTTCTTTAAGTCTCTCCTGATAAGTTTTAAGTTTAAGTCCTTCCACCATTTTTGTTGCCCGCATTTGGACACGTTCTATTTGAATAATGTCTTTTTGGAGGTGAGGTCTCCAGAACTGCACACAGTATTCTAGCTGGGGCCTTACCAGGGCTCTATACAGTGGCATCACAACCTCCCTCTTCCTACTGGTGATGCCTCAAGCTATGCAGCTGAACATCCTGCTTGCTTTTCTCACTGCCTGGCTACACTGTCCACTCATCTTGCAGCTATCAGTAATCAGTACCCCTAAATCTCTCTCCTCCGAGGTCCTGGCTAACACAGTACTGCCCATACGGTACCCAGAGCAGGGATTCCTTCTACCCAAGTGCATGATTTTACATTTGGAGACATTAAACTCTAGTTTCCACAGTTTTGACCATCTATCCAGTAAAGCTAAATCATTTTCCATGTTGCAGACACCTCCAGGAATATCCACCCTATTACTAACCTTTGTATCATCAGCAAACAGACAAACTTTTCTTACCAAGCCTTCTCCTATGTCACTTACAAATATATTAAAAAGAATGGAGCCGGGGGCATAGCCTGGCACGGGATGGAGTAGATGTGGTGGCAAGAGCTCCTGACTGTGCTTGGGCTTTTTAGCAAGTTATTCAGGCTACCTAGCGATTAAAACCTCGAATGGCAGGCAGGAAGAACAAGAGGAGGGAGCGAGAGGGGAGGACAGCTCGTGCGGCTGACATAACGGGAGCGGTCACAATGTCAGTCAGGCGGACCACATGGGGAGGGAGCTGAGGATGGAGCTCACCTCATCCCCTGCGTTGGAGGCATCATCGAGCGGGGAAGAATGCCCCCAGGACAGCGAGTGGAGCGGAGGCTGGCCAGGGGATGTACCGACAGTCGGTCTGAGGCGGCGACGCTCGGCGGAACGGGGCAGAAGCCGGAGGCTGCAGGGCTCCCCCCAGCCAAGATGGCGGACGGCCCCGAGGAGATCCGGGCACCCCCGCCCTCCTCCAAGTTACGCGCAGCAGCTGAGAATGACTCAGCCGCGCTGGCTGACTCATATGAATGCTCTGGCTCTCGGTGCGGCGGAGTGAGACAGCGGGGCCCCGCTGCCCCTCCTCCAAGGAGTCTCGACGAGGCAGATGTGCGACAAAATGGCGGCCGCAGTGAGTAAGATGACAGGGGAAGAATCCCCCTCCACGTCTGGTGTGACTATTGGCCTGGGGTACAAGGGGGGGGGAGCCCAGAAATCTTGTGGAGAGGGAGACGAATAACCCCTTGCCTGGGAACCAGGAGGAAAGCCCCAGGGGAGGTGTCCAGCAGCAGCTCACCGAGACACAGAATGTACAGGGCACAAGCTGGAAGGATGCAGCACTGGGCAAACTGGGAAAGTATGCGTATGCCCCCAATGTGAATAATCCGGGATCCCTGAGGCCCCCCAACATGAGACAGTGGCCAGCACATGCCACAAGTCCACCCACAGGAGGTGCACTCTCACAAAGGCTCCCTTGCTCGAGGAGTCGACCAAGACCCAAGAAGGAGAAGGGGCTTGGAGGGGACGCCACGGCCTTCAACATTTCTGACCAGCTACGGTCTCCGAGGGACACCTCTGTGGAATGGCCTACCCCGGAGAATGCAAGCTTTCTCAGCCCTCCATCCATAGCTCCCAGTATGCAGGAAGAACCCCCCATGACTGTAGAGGATTTCTCTCCCGCAGTCGGAGTCATCCTCCCATCCCCGGCCACCTCTTACACACTGGCTTCACCCCTGGGCATGTCGGAAGCCCCTGATGACGCAGCGAGCGGGGGCAACATCCACCGAGAAACCCTCTCCTTTTTTAGATCCATCCCCACCAGAGCTGATTTTAAGGCGTTCATAGCCAAATACGAGGCGGCATGCAAGAAAGACATCGCAGAGGTACGGGGCCAGGCAGAGGTACGGGGGAGATCGATAGGGCTCATAGGGCCCTAGGTCCGCGTAACCCTGACTCAGCGCGCCCCAGGGATGTGATCTGCCGGGTGCACTTTTATAAAGTGAAGGAGGAGATTTCGCAGGGGGCCTGGAGACATGGTCCAGTGGACTTTGATGGGGCAGTATACATATCCTTCCTGATCTCTCCAGACAAACACTGCAAATGAGAAGAATGCTGAGACCGGTGTTAGACGCGATCAGGAACTCTGGGGCCGCTTATCGTTGGGGTTTCCCTTCCATTTGATTGTCTCCAAGAACCGGGACACATTTTTCCTCAGATCCTACCGGGACTTGGACGGCCTCTTTTCCTTTCTGGGATGTGATCCGGTCCCGACCCCTAACTGGCTCCTTCCATCAGCAGAACCTGCTTCTCAGGGTCCACTGAGGGGTATCCCATGCCAGGCCGAGAATGAGAGGCACCCTAGACCAACTGACAGCGAGCCCTGAATACCTTCCAATTAGTTAAGAAGCATTTGTTTACTCTCTCTTTAATCCTAGAATGTTTTTTTTTTTTGCCAGATATTATCGAGCGTGGCTGGGTCTGTCCATTGCTGGCCATCAGCGGATTGGGCTTCGATGGTGAGTATAAAAGGCCGGGAGCCCCTTCTGGATCGTCCTAGGCTGAGTGGTTCTCTATGAAACCTGCCCACACTACTGCCCCGCCGGTGTCTAGCTGGGACCGACCTTGGGCCATGCGCCTCGATTGATGGGGTAGTTATGTTTGCTTACAATTTATATTTAGTTCCGTTGTTACGTCTTTTCTGTGATCCAGTAGCCCAGGAGTCCTTTGGTGCCTGAGATGTGCAGGTGGCTACGTCTCCCGTGTTTGTTGCTAGTCACAGTCCCCCACTTAGGCCGGTTTCTGTTCTCCTTCTCCGGGAGGAGACCTGAGCCCAAGAGCAATTGCTTTATAGTTTGCCTCCCCCTGTGTCCAGACTTGGACACTTGTTTTGGTTAAATTTTGTTCCCTGTTTCTCCTGATCTTCTCCCCATTTCCGGACCCCCCTCTAGGGGGCTTTTCTCTGCTGTTTCCTCCCTTTCTTTCCCCTCCTTTACCCCTGTCTTGGCTCTCCCTGTGGGGCGAGGGACGGCGGTAGCAACTTGCCCGTCTCCTTCTGTTTCTCGCTTCGACACTTCTCTCTCCATACCGGACCCCCTAAATTCTCAACTGCCGTTGACCCGCCTCTGCAGTAATGTACGAGACCAATTTGGTTTCTTTTAATGTGAAGGGATTGAACACGTCGGAACAAAAATCTCTGATTTTGAATAACCTCAAGGCTCTTAAGACGCAGGTGGCTCTTCTTCAAGAGACGCACTTCAAGGCTGCAAACTCCGTCTCTGAGAAATAAGGTATTTCCTACCTCATACCATAGCTACTCCCCGGACTCTAGATCGTGGGGAATGAGCATACTATTCTCCAGATCTATTCCGTGGGAAGAGGTGGACTATCTGAGTGGTGGGGAAGGGAGATGGCTCTTTGTTAAAGGCAGGATATGCTCCAAGATGTATACCTTCGTGAATCTCTACACCCCCAATACTGGCCAGGTCTCTTTTCTTGAAGAGGTGCTGGACAAGATGGCTAGTTTCCTTGACGGTAAACTGATAACAGTAGGGGATTTCAACCTCACCCTAGAGCCCCTGGTGGATACCTCAAAGGGCCACTCCTATATTTCATACCCCAAACTTAGGAGGATTAAGAAACTTCTGCATTCCCACCAATTGATAGATCCCTGGCGCATCCTTAACCCGGGAGCGCAAGATTATCCCTTCTTCTCCTCCCCACATGGCATGTACTCGAGACTAGACTTTTTCCTAATTCAGCACTACATTTTGCCGCAGGTAGTAGCTGCGTCAATTGGCAACATTACTATTTTTGACCACGCCCCGATCTCGATTAAACTGGCCGCACAGGACCGGACGCCCCGCCCAAGGTCTTGGAAACTAAACAGCGCCCTCATCCAAGACCTAATAATTTAGGAAGACGTGGGGAAAAAGCTTCAGGAATACTTCGTGACTAATACCACCCCAGACACGAGCATACCAGTGGTCTGGGAAGCCCACAAATGTGTAGTTCAGGGTTTAATGATCCAAGATGGGGCCAGAGCTAAAAAGGAAAGAAATAAACAGATCCTTTATCTTTTGGGGGAAATCCGAAGGTTAGAGTCCTTACACAAGCAGTCGCTGGCAGCAACACATTTGGCGGCCTTGACCTCCCTCAGAGAATGGCTTAGGGGGATATATAACGACAGTTATAAACTCCAGCCTATTAAGAGCAGGAAACTCTTTTACGAGTCAGGAGACAAGTGTGGTCGCCTCATGGCCTCGGCTCTGAAGGGGGAAAGGGCTAAAACATACATCCCTAGGATTAGAGATCGCGAGGGGAACCTGGCCCATAAGGACAAGGACATAGCTAGAGTATTTAGGGACTACTATGAATCCCTATACAATATACCCACTAACCACCAGGGATCCCGGCAGGTGGAATTTGGCGAATATATTCAACAGTCAGGAACGCCCAAGCTCCCGCAGGCACTCCTGCAAGATCTAGAAGCCCCACTCATACCAGAGGAGTTAGCTCAGGCCATTAAGGGGTCAGCCAACGGGAAGACGTCGGGTCCGGATGGGCTTCCCCTTCTGTACTACAAAACATTTGCGGAGACACTCTCACCTAGGCTCTTGGAGGTGTTTAATTCCCAAGACATTGTCCTCCCAACAGACAGTCTCCGAGTACACATCTCGGTGATACCGAAAGAGGGAAAAGATCCTACCCTGAGCTCCAGCTTCAGGCCAATTTCTTTACTTAATGCTGACATAAAGCTATTTGCAAAAAATCCTTGCCGGCCGTCTGTCCCCCCACTTACACCGGGTGATACATTTAGATCAGGTTGGGTTCATGCCCCATAGAGAAGCTAGTGACAACACAGCTAAGGCACTAAACCTCCTACAAGCTGCCCTGGGGGGAAGTCTGCCCACGATCCTCCTCACGACCGATGCCGAAAAGGCGTTCGACAGAGTACAGTGGGACTTTATGTTTGGAGTCCTGGACCACATTGGTCTAGGACCCAACATGTGGTCTTGGATTGCGAGTCTATACCAACATCCCACTGCTTCAGTGCTGGTCAACGGTCTTCTGTCGGAGCCTTTTGGTGTCTGGAACGGGACTTTGTCCTGACCCTGGAACCCTTTCTATGCAGAGTGAGAGGAAACCCTAGCATACGGGGGATCTCTCTCCCGTCGGGGCACTACAAAGCTGTGGCATTCGCCGACGACCTACCCTAATGCTTTTTTTGAGGTAACGCTTCCAAACCATATTAAGGAGTTGGAGATATATAGAAGGCTGTCCAATTATAAAGTGAACATGCAGAAGTCTGAGGTACTCAACATCAACATAACGCCAGAGAGGGAAGAGAATCTTAGAAAATCTTTCCCCTTTAACCTCCCTGGCGGTGTTCCCGAGCATGACTCGGGGTTAATTTTCGCTGCAAGTAGCGGTAACCCCAAGTCACGCTCGGGGTAGATTAGGCAGAGGAGCAGTCTCCTTACCTTTTCCCTGCGATCCAGCGATGTCCCCGCTGTGATCGCAGGTGAGAGCCCCGGCAGATGCGTCCGTCTGACTTCCTGGTTCCGTCTGTCATGCATGGAGTTCCTCCTTAGCCTTCGCCTGTTTCTCTGTGGTATGCAGCTTGACCACCAGGTGGTGCTGTCCTGCAGAGCTCCTGGAGATCAGCCAGCACCTGGGCTAATTAGCTGCTGGCCTTTATATGCTGAGTCTGGCATGTAGTCAGGGCTCAGCATTTTACTCTGTCATCTGGAACCTGAACGCTCAAGCAGAGTGCCTGAATCTGATTTCTGAATCCTGGACTTCCTTGTGAACCATTGGGTTCACTTCTGTTTGCCTTTTGGACTACTTTGGACTGGACTTTGTGTCTGTATGTTTTTCCTCACTCTTATTATTGGTCACTCTTTATTAATGGATATCTCCCTTGAGAGATCCCTGACACCGTCTCTGTGAGCCGCAGAGGCTCATGGGGGCGGAACTGGGCGGCAGATTTAAACGTAATGGTAACGCTTTGTGCACAAAATTGCACATGTAATCATAACGCCAGGGAGGCCAGCAATCCCGATGCCTAAGGGATCTCACAATATTCGAAAAGTTATGTGAAGACAGGGGGCCTGTCCAACACGTACTCTCTTGCTCCTGTAAACTCCCGGTAGACCTACAGGATCAGAACCTTCTGCCATCTATTGCAAAATGGGAGGGTGAGCTGGGGGTCACCTTCTCGGCTAAGCATAGGAACCGAATTGTCCGACTGACTCACAAAACAGTCACCTGTACCAAATACAAGGAATGTAACTTTAAAATCCTCTCAAGGTGGTACAGGGTTCCCAAGCTTCTCCACAAATGGTTCCCAGCGGTCTCCCCTCTTTGCTGGCGCTGTAACAGTGATAGAGGAGATTTCCTCCACATCTTCTGGTCCTGCCCCAAGTTGGCTGTTTTTTGGGCGAAGGTTAGGAACACACTGCAGCAGGTGTCAGACTGGGAGATCCCTGAGGACCCGGCCTTCTTCCTTCTTCACCACTCGGAGCTCCCCACCAATAGATACCAGAGATCTGTTCTGAGCCAGTTGGTAAACGCCGCTAAGGTGTGCATCCCTTCGCTTTGGAAGAACCCAGAACTACCCAGCATCTCTCTTTGGCTGGGTAAAGTGGCAGAGATTGAGAGATTTGAGGGCTTGATAGCAGCACAGAATGAATCTTCTGAGGACCACTTTCATAAGTGGGCCAGCTGGGTGACTTTTACATTGTCGCAGGAATTAAAAGCACTGTTAGAGGCTGGTTAGCAGTGGGTTTGGGTCCGCCCCTGCTCGTCCCCCCACCTCCCCTTCCCTCTTTTCTCTATCTTTCTTTTAGGCTTTCCTTTTCTATGTCCTCCCTCACATTTCCCCCCCCCCCTCTTGTTCCATCATTGCTGAGGTGTCCAAAGCAGTTTATTGGCCGTCCGGTCCCCCGAGTGAGTAACAAGCTGGATCCCTCCCTTCATCCTGGGGGGGGGGGGGATCACCTGGGATGTCATCGGAAAGCAACGGAAAGCTGACCCCGGTCAGGGGTCCTTTGCTGATTCGTCCTCGGTTTGGAGGGGGCAACCTGCCTCCTTTCCCCCCAAGTTTGAGCGGAGCAAGTGAGCTGGAGGGGTGGATCGGGCTGCAGTGCGTTTGCATGTCTCCTTTAGCTTTGGTGTATTTACTTGCATAATTTTTCTCAGTAGTTGGAATGTACCATTTTTCCTTTTTCTTGTGTATTTCATGTATAATTTTTGAAATGGAAAAATAATGAATATATAAAAAAAAAAATAATGGAGCCCAGGACAGAGCCTTGCGGCACACCACTTGTAACTCGCCTTTGTTCACACCATTAACAACAACAAATCCAGATAGACAATATCCACAGCATCACTTTCATCTAACACTTTAGTGACATTGTCAAAGAAATCAATAAGATTGGTCTGACATGATCTGTCCTTAGTAAAGCCATGCTGTTTTTTAAGAGTGTTTCCATTAATTTGACCACTATAGATGTTAAACTAACTGGCCTGTATTTACTGGCTTCTTCTCTGATCCCCTTCTTATGGATTGGTACAACATTGGCCATTCTCCAATCATCTGGAACCTCACCAGTTGAAAGGGAATGGTTAAGAAATTCAGTCAGAGGGGCTGCAATCACAAATCTAAGTTCCCTTAGAACTCTGGGGTGGATTCCATCTGGACCCATCGCCTTACTTATCTTTAGATGTGCCAGCTCGGCTAAGACATCAGCCTCCAAAAACACCGGAGCTGTGCTCTTCCAGCTGGAGATACACATATTAGACAAGTAGAGCTACCATGGATGAGCAAACTGGTGATAGCATAAGTACTTCGTAATACAATGCATCCATACTACAAAATTTATTAAATTATGTTAAAACACACAAGACTATAACAACAATTACAAACATTGTAAAGCAAAATAACTAAAAAGCAGTGCTACTCCCAAATGCCATGAGAACCTGCAACCTCCACACACTCCTGTGCCACACAAGCTGGCTGTTTGAACTGGGGGTATAAATAAATAGTCCTGAGCATGTGTTGTCGTTGGAAAGTACCCTCTTATGTAACAGGATAACTTACCTCATTACCTCATGTTCAACACTCAGTAGTGTCAAGACATTCTATTAAGCTCTTGCAAAGTGGCGGTGCCAAAATTGGCCTGGTATTAGAAATTAGGCATAAGGCACACATATCACTCAAGCTTTGTAAGAAGGGCAAAGATTCTTGGAGTAAAGGGGATTCGGGTGTATGTTGCTACACGTCTCCCTAGGCCATGAACTCCGCTCTGGCACCTCTTCTCCTTCTAAGTAACACTCCCACTGCACTCCCACTAGTTAACATGTGAGGTCAGTCTGTGGCTCCTCCACACAACAAGAGGCATTTCTTTTGGACTGGGAGTATGAACAAGCTGGCTTTGCGTACAGTTGGAGCCTTAGGAGAGTACTGTGTCATGACCTACACAATGAATACAAAAGCAACAAAGTACAGTACAGAAAAATAAATATACCAGGATATAATAAATAGACCTATATTTGCTTCATATGCAGAAGATACCTCAGTGTCTGGATTTTCCCATTATGAAGGAGCAACTGCAGGATCAGTGTATGTACTGCTGCCACCTCATATAAATATAAGCATTACTAGGATAAGGCATTAAAGCATGACATTTCTGTACAATGAATGAAGTTTCATGCTCCATTTACTGTGACATCAGTGGAAGCAGAGTTCCGTTCACTGGCTTGAACTCTCAAATACTGGCCAGCTGCCAGAAGACTGAAGGGGGGGGGGCATACACATCAAACAGTTAGATTTGTATAACAAGTGAGTTTTGAAACTCTGACACGTGGGAGGGGGGTGAAGAAAACTGTGCTTCAAAACCTAATTAATTTATCCACCAAGCGACCAACTGAAGCAAAATCTACTGAACTTGTGAAATACATTTGGCCAAAGCCCCAGACGATACCTCTTCTTAGGGTGAGGAATTAGAAATGGATATTTACGCTTTTCAAATAGTCCTGGAACACTGTTTTTTTGCTGACCCTCTCTGTAATATGGAATGGGATCAGCCATTGCATAGGTGTGGCAATGACATCATTGCCACACACAACAGTGGCAGTGAATAGAGGAGACGGGGCTTTACAGCTAAAACTGGCATCATTATCTGGGGTTAGAGTGAAGCAGCAGAAGTAAAAATTGCCTTCATTGCGGGAGCAATTCAGGGGTTGTTAGTTAAAAATGTGGGTTTTGGTCCACTTTACAGGTTTCAGTGGCTTAGACTGAATTAAACATACTTTGAGGGATATCTAAATGGTTCTGTATGTTGCTGCAATTTGAAACCATTAATATGTGGTCTTGCTCTGCTTTGCAGACTGTACACTTTACAAATGTGTTCCTCCAGTAAATCCTTATGTGGCAAGATATGTGTCATAAAGTAACCCACTTTTCTTTTTTTTTTTTACTGTTTTTTTTCATTTTGTTATACTCTGTACCATGATGATTGTCCAGTTTTTTTTTAGCAAGTCTATAGGAGGACAGAAGGTGATTGTATGTAAATTAGGTATTTTGCTATAGTATCCTGATACTACAATGAATGAGAACAGATGTCAAGTGGTCAGCAGATTTAAAGGCATTAGAAGAAGAGGAACACAAATGATCAAAGAGAGACAAAGCTTTTAGTTGTGGTTCCCTGTGCAGGGGGCATCCCAATTGATGGTGTCCTTCTGCACACTTATGCCCTTTAACCCTTTAAGTGCCAGCCTACCTGGAGTTTTTGTCACACTCTGTTGCCAGACCATTTTGCACTATTTTGCGCTCCCCATGTTCAAATGTGATTTTTGAAGGGATTTCCCGGAATTTCCCAGGAAAATAATATATTGTTTTTTTTCAGCAGAGTCTGAGCTTTAACATGAAATATCTTGTTTGTCATTTTTAGGTGTATTCTCAATATTTTGTGGCAAAATATGTGCAAAAAAATACAAAAAAATTTACATATTTTTTACAATTTGTAGTGTTTTTTTGTAATAAAAAATGTAAGTTTGTCAATAAAATCTTATTGCGTGTGAAATCCCAATTTCTCCCAGTTACAGCGGTACCACATATGTATTGGTAGACACCCTTTCCAGCCCAGGAGACTCCCCAAACTGAAACAGAGCTTTAGGGGATTTTCAGAAAAAATACAACTGTATGCGCTATGCGCACCTTGCAGTTTTTCCAGAAAAACAACCCTTTACATTTGAAATACCCCCACAAACTATATATTCTCTGGAAGTACACACCTCAGGCTTTCTATTTGTACCAGGCTTGTTGATGTGGCCACAGTTTTCTGGAAGTAATCCCTCAATGTATTCTTTGGTTGCAAAGAGTTTCCCTAAAAAAGGATAAAAAAGCAGAATCAAAGCCACATTTTCCTAAAAAAAACTATATACAAACAAGAAAAAACAAGTATAATCTGAAAAATCAACAATCAACCAAACAGAACGATACCCAACATGCATAGCTACTGTCAAGGGAAGAGTTGCCAAACACCCCAAAGTAAAGCATGCGCGTAACGGCGAAAATTTCAGCTCTGCAAAGTGCGCACCTTGCAATTTTTCAACCAAAACAACCCTTTACATTTGGAATATCCCCCATAAACCATATATTCTTTGAAAGTACACATGTTAAGCTTTCTAAGCGTACCCAGCTTGTTGTAGTGGGCTCATCTTTCTGGAGTTGATTCCTCAAAGAATTTGGTTGCGCAGGGTTTCCCTAAAAAATGTATAAAAAAGCTGAATAAAAAACACCTTTTCCTAAAATATAAATATGCAAACAAGAAAAAACAAGCTAAGTCTGAAAGCGCAAGGTCCCCCGAACAGAACAATACCCAACATGCAGAGGTACTATTAACCCTTTTAATTGCCAGCCTACTTGAGATTTTGTCACCCTCTGTTGACAGGTCATTTTTCCCCATTTTGCGCCATGTTTTGCGACATTTTTGCTGGAATTTTCAGGAAAATGATATATATATTTTTTGCAGCAGAGTTTAGGCTTTAACATGAAATATCTTGTTTGTAAATTTTATTTATTATTCATTTTATTTATTTTTAAGTAAAAAAAATAAATAAATACATTTTTTTTAGAAAATTGCCTCCTTTATTTTAAATAAAAAATGTATTTTATTAGGGAAAACCATATTGCTTGTGAAATCCCCATTTCTACGGATTAGAACGGTACCACATATTTATCGGTAGCCCCCTGTTCCTGCCCAGGAGACCCCCCTAACTGAAACAAGTAATTTTTAACATTTACAAATAAAATACAACTACCATCCACGCTACAAATGGTTAAATCGAGAAAAAAAATGACATAGGGTCTCCCCTATGGGGGGGGGGGGCATTTTTTGGTGGGCCCCATGTCATTTTTTTTTGGATTTTTAAGGCCTTTTATAGCTGCTGGATAACAGAACACAAAAGGGTTAATTAAAAAAAATGACATAGGGTCCTCCCTCCCGGGGGGGGGACCCCATTTTTTGGGGGGAATTTTAAGGGTTGAAAACCCTTAAAAATCCCCCCCCAAAAATGACGTAGGGTCCCCCCTACACAGCATTACCGACCCGGGCCAGCCAGCATTTTTTGGTGGGCCCCATGTCATTTTTTTTTGGATTTTTAAGGCCTTTTATAGCTGCTGGATAACAGAACACAAAAGGGTTAATTAAAAAAAAATGACATAGGGTCCTCCCTCCCGGGGGGGGGGAGACCCCATTTTTTGGGGGGAATTTTAAGGGTTGAAAACCCTTAAAAATCCCCCCCCAAAAATGACGTAGGGTCCCCCCTACACAGCATTACCGACCCGGGCCAGCTATGGGGGCTTGTAGAACAGGGTGCAGGGGCCAGCATTGATTGCCCCTGGCCCTGCAGGCTACTAGCCCACATAGCCACTAAGTGGCCCGGGCCCTTCTGCCCCCCCGGCCGTTGGGGAGGCAGGTAATGGGGGACTGGGGGTTAATGGCAAGTCACCCACTAGCCGCAGGTGACTTGCCAGACCCAGAGCCTTGTGAGCTGGTATAAGGGGTCTCATGGACCCCTTACCAGCTCACAATGGGTTAACTGTGAAAAAAAAAAACACAACACAATTAATATATAAGTATTTTATTAAAAAGAAAATTTTTTTTTTACTGTACTTACCTCCGATTTTAAGCTCTTGTCCCTCGCCGCTCTGCTGACAGATGCCGGTGATCGGCATCCAGAGAAGATCAGATCAGAGGATCTCCTGTCACCTCCTTCCCCGGCACCGATCACCGGCATCTGACAGCTGAGAGAGCTGAAGCCGGAGATCGGGGCTGGGATGACGTCATTAGCTCCGCCTCCAGGGGGCGGGGCTTAGCGGCAAGATGGCGGCCGCCATCGAGAAGGAGAGAGGAGAGAGCCTCCTGGGCTCTCTCCAGAAGATCGGTAAGTCCTGGGGGGGGATCGGAGCCCCCCCCCAGGTGAAGAGGAGGGACAGCGGGAGCCAGCGCACACGCAGGTAAGTGAATGTCATTTTTTTTTTTTTTTTACAGTTAGCAGCTTGCTGCTGCAGAAGCGGGGGATCGGATGGCACCAAATTAAAGAGGAGACCTGGCTGGATCCAACGAGGGGTCAGGTGAGTATTTTTTTTGTTTGCCCGCTAGCAGGGGTAAATGCCAGGCACGTAAATTTTACGTGGCTGGCACTTAAGTGGCGGAGAGGCAACCATGTAAATTTTACGTGGCTGGCATTTAAAGGGTTAAACCTAGTAATCTTACTTTTCAACATGGTCCCCTGGCAAAAGAGAGCCCAGTGATAATCTCCCCAGATATCCAGAGAGAAGGCCTGTGGACTGCAGCCACCAATCACAGGGCTCAATTTTACCAGGAGACTGTGTTGAAAGGTAAGATTACTTGGTTTACTGGACATAAATGTACAGGTGGCACATCAAGCAATCAAGGTGCCCCTCATGCACAGGGAGCAGCACCAATTTAGAAAACATGTGCATGTGTGGGCTCTCATCCAATCAACCGCTCTTATTGTTTACACTGAGGCAGGGGATGCAGAAGCACACGCTTCCCATTAAAGGGCGAATGGCGTAGTCAAGGTAAAGGGCTCTGATTGGACGAGATCCAGTGTGTGTGTGCTGTTGGACCGAGGGGAGGTGATTTTTACTGAGCGAACTGGCGGAGGGGGCCCCCAATTTGGGATGCCTCTGGTTCATGGAACAAAACTCAGGAAAGTCAAATTCCCGGGTTTTGTTCTGCCCAGGAGTTGTGGAACTTCAACCTCCAGCATGCCACCTCAGCTAAAGGTAGATTCACTTGTTGGCTTGTATTGCATACTTGGGATGGCACTAAGCATCTTTCCCAACCAGTATAAGACCAGGTGTTGTGGAACTACACTCCCCCAACAGCATGCTTTGCCAAACTAACTAATGGGTATATACTTTTGTTGGCTTATATAGCATGCTGGGAGCAGGGAGTTCCACAAGATATGGTGGGGAAATGTACACACAAGATTGCACAGCCCTACAAAATCCCAAACAGTAGCCCAGGTGTTGTGGTACTACAAATACCGGCACACTCTCTGAGGCATCTCCGGCAAGCCTGGAAAACCTGTAACCATTTGAGGGACAGCAGTTGTGGCTTCCTGTATAATATACACTCCTGTATAATATATATCTACTCCCTATATATTACTATTTCTAAATATGAAGATAAGATTGGCGGCAGAATTCTGGAAAGTATGAGGAGCATTCCACTGTGACGTAACTGCATACAGCAGCAGTAGTAAGTGGGGGGATGGAGCGCCAGAGCATGACTGACAGCCAGCCACAGAGGAGGAGGTGGGAGGATGTGGGGGCTCACTCACAGCATGTACTGAAGTGACAGGCAGCAGCCATATCTTGTTTAAGCAGTGCAGAGCAACAGCGCCGTAAAGTGAAAGTCTAGCCTTGTACTTTAATTTGAAGTCTCGGTGTGGCAATGGGCGGCAGGTGGCAAAAGACAGGGCCTCATATCAGGCTATGCTAAATAATGTTTGGAATTCAATATTTTTGTATTTTTACACTCGATTGCTAGTAATGCCAGCAGGTGTCTTTTTTATTTTTGGGGATTGCTACAGCCTGGCTGGACTGGCCCTTTAATGTAAAGACCTAGCAAAAAAAGTTTAGTAAATTGCTTCCTCAACCCAGACCTTCGGATCACTGTACCACCTTAAATATAGGGTTTGGTTTTTACATGCACATACATGAGATGCTAGAAATGTGATTCACCATATTTCTTTCCCAACAAATTTATTTTAAGATCTTAAATATACTTTCCAAATATTTGTTCAAGTTATCTAAAATGTTACATCAACCTGTATCTACTACTTATTGAAAGTTTTAAAAAAGTTTGGTAAATTGCTCCCCCAACCCCGCCTCCCCCCCGATTATCAGTGGCACATGCTGTTTCAACTTGCTTAACCCCATTTGAGCTCCTGAATTGCATGGGATCGGCCATCTTGCCACACACCTGTTATGCGGCATGTATCTGTAGTGGATCTGGCAACTGAGGAACACGACCACCACCAGTGGTGCCTGCTGCAACCCTCCCTGAGATGGATAACTAGAAGAGTTTGACAGAGTGCTTGAACACTGCTAGATGGGCAAGGCAAGGTGGTTAAGTTCAGACACAAGACTAGAACAGGTGAGTACTAGAGACGGACTGGAACCAAGGAGTACTAGGCCATCACTATACACCATGTATAGAGTGGGGAGTCTACTGACAGGCCTGGTGTTTCCTGGACTTGCAAGCACAGCAAGGGTAACACAACCATTACTATCGCAGACATTGCTAGTAATGCCAGCAGGTGTCTTTTTTATTTTTGGGGATTGCTACAGCCTGGTTGGACTGTCCCTTTAATGTAAACACCCAGCAAAAAAAGTTTAGTAAATTGCTTCCTCAACCCAGACCTTTGGATCACTGTACCACCTTAAATATAGGGTTTGGTTTTTTACATGCACATACATGAGATGCTAGAAATGTGATTCACCATATTTCTTTCCCAACAAATTTATTTTAAGTTCTTAAATATACTTTCCAAATATTTGTTCAAGTTATCTAAATGTTACATCAACTATCACTATACACCATGTATAGAGTGGGGAGTCTACTGACAGGCCTGGTGTTTCCTGGACTTGCAAGCACAGCAAGGGTAACACAACCATTACTATCGCAGACAAGGCAGATGAGCAGGTATTTAAAATGTACCAGGAGTTTAGGAGCCAAAGCAGGTTATCAGACAAAGCCGGAGGGTCAGAAGCTAAAGTGGGTTATCAGATAATGCCAAAGGGACAGAGGCCAAGTAGGCAGTCAAACATAGCAAAGGTCAGAACTGAAATCAGGAACAGGAACATGTAAGGTGGGAATCACTCCAAAGAAGATCAGCTGGCATTGTCCTGATGCCTATGGCCTATTTAAATGCACAAATTGGCATGCAAGCTTGCACACCTGCACATGTACAATGTGTAGGGGCACACTGTACATGCACAAACTGCAACGCTGAAGTATACATATTCCAGGTACCTATTGGGCATGTGAAAATTAGCAGGCACCCAATCCCAAATGGGCATGCAAAGAACTGCAGTATTGGCTGCCATCACACATGCATAGCAAACTAGGGGGAAAGATGAAAGGCTTAACGTGACAGTAAGTAGTTCTATGTATCTCTATGGGTCAGCAACCGCAGAACAATAAAACAGTTGCTTACAATGTTGCTACAAATTCTACGAAAACTTTCTGAGAAATGATGAGTTATTGCAGTTGATGGCTTTCTACTTCTGGTTACTGATAAGGGATTACTGTAGAGATATTTAGTGCAATTTTGACTGGGTTTTTCAGAAGCTGGGTAGCAACTTTCATGCTGCATTTAAATAAATACAACTCTCTTCTTCTCTACATTGCTCTTCGTACCACACAATATACCTCACATGACTGTAGTTTTCATTGCTTGCCCATGAAGAATATATACAAATTAATGTAGATATTGAAAATAAGGTTATGAAACAGCTAGTTTTCATCTGCAATAGTTATGTATAGGGAGGAGCGAATCGGTTCTAACAAACCTGAATTCGCTCCGAATTTCAGGGAAAATTCGATTCAGCACGAACCCGAATTTTTAGTGGCTTGTGTTGACCGAATTTTCCCTGAAATAAAAAAAAAAAAAAAATTCCGGCATGGTGGGAGCGGGGAGACCGGCTGCGCGAATCACCCGAATCGAATCTTTGAGAAGTTCGCTCATCTCTAGTTATGTACTTAAACCAGACCAACACCTTACAAGAAACAGTGCTTTTGTGTATCCATCCACTGAGCAAATCAGGTTGCTGCACATAAAAATGAATTAACCTTTTTGTAACTCCTGCTGTGGTTGATTTCCTTTCCTTAATGGCGACTGATTCATCCGCCAGTGGCCAACAATATGGAAGAGCTGCTGGGTTCGTGACCCTGTGCATTTTGGATTACGTTGGTCAAGTCCAGTCAGCAGCCTGTCTGGGATGCTGGAAAAGAAAGTAGCCTCCTGAGTGCTCCAAGATGGCCACAACAAGGACAAAATCGTTCAGATGATGCAGGAGCAAATGTAACTGCGGACAATTCAGTACCATGCATGGAGAGCAAGTGAGGTTTATAGAGTTCTTTGGTCCTCTGAAACTGGCTGTCGGGGGCATTTAATTGCTATATGACCTGCACCACATACATGCCTGGAAAACCCCTTCCCTGGCCTTGATACTTTGCTTCTTCCTTGTTCCTATGCATCTTTGATGCCCCATGTGACTGCTAGTAGCCAGTGAATTTGGCAGGGTGGGTTTACATGGTGCTGTGTATGGATTGGCGTTGTGCTTATTATAATTTATGTTATTGGCTTTGGTCCTTATTTGCTTGTTGAATCTGATATTATACTAGTAAAATGTTTGATGGTAGGCTACTCTAAGTCCAAAACATCTGCACATTTTACATTTACTGTTAATAGGCATACTGTTTATTGGTTATATAATTACATTTTTTTTACCAGGCACAAAACCCTCTTCAATATATCCCTTGCAAATGTTTCCTCCTGTGAACTGAAACATACCCATTTCCAAGATTGAGTCCTGTGGGAATCTTTTGGGAATGCATTCGCCATTTGATAGCAAATTTGTGGATGAAACGGGGAGGCCGATTCATTAATAGCGGCAGGTAGCGACAGTTGAGCGACTGTAGCAGTATTTTCACAGCGCCCGCTAGTAGTCGCTGTGCTTGGCCATTGTTCGGTTGTTGATAGCGACTGGGTCGGTGTGCGGTAATGTTGAATACGGGGTGACGAGTCGCTATTTGACAGGTTCCGCGATGTATGGGTGCGCATGATAGCAACTGGTCAGAGCGACCGGCTCCCACCATATTCATCAAAAAATCACGCAAAAAAAATTCTCGCGCTGTGAAATGCATGTTTAAACCTCAGAGCACTGGCGGCGATGTGTTAAAAGTTGTTTTTTAACCACCATATTTTTGGAAACCCAAAAAAAAAGAATTTAGTAATATGAATACATTAATATCAGACCTGTAATATAAATTCTGCACCAATTTTTTTTTTTTTTTACCTTAAAAAAATTATCTAACATGGCAGAATTGGTCACAGAATTTACCACATTAAAAAAAAAAAAATAACAATTAATTATGAATATTTAAAGATTGTTCCATTGAAATGCATTGGAGAGCGCCAGGTAGCGAGAGGTCATACCTGTCGCTGTTCAAGGTCGGACGCTGGCGCTGTGGGCTGAGGCTGGAATAATGATGAATGAGTGGCTATCTGGCGCTATCTCAGTCGCTAAGCAGGATTGGCTTGATAAATGTGTGATTGTGGTGGGGAGTCGGCGTTCTCGTGGCGGTGCCCGTCATTACCGGTCGCTCACCAGTCGCTACCTGCCGCTATTCCTTCATAAATAAGGGCCTTAGCCTTCACCTCTGACAGTTACTGGAGTATGCCATTTCATTAAGGTTAATAGGGGAGGCATGCCAGGCACTGATTTAGGCCCTTATTCATCAAGCGATAGCGCCAGGTAGTGTCTGACGAGCGCCAGGTAGCGGCAGCTAACGGCGACTACCGACTCAAGTACGCCCGGCGGCGGTCACAATGACGCATTTATCAAGCAAAATGAGGCTAGCGCCGGCGAGAGCGACGGCAAGCGCGGCATTCATCATGAAGCCGACTGCAACGAACAGCGCCGCTGCTAATCCCATCACAGCGACAGGTATGACCTGGCGCTACCTGCCGCTCTCCCATACATTTCAATGGCAGACGCTGCAATGATTGTTTTTAGTGGTTTTTGTGTTCTTTTCTTTGGCACAAAATTCAACACATGTTTATAGTGATATGTTTTATTAATCTGGCTGGTTATTTTTATGTTTTTGAAGTTTTTATTATTTTTGACAATGTAATGTTGTGAGTGACATGGGAATTGCATCTCCTCCAACCAAACTCATTGGCATCAAAATCGCTTGTTTTCACCACAAACGGGGCTTGTAAAGCTATTTTGTAGCCTGTCAGGTTGGGCGGTCACGTTCGCTCTTCGAAATTGTCAGCGCCCAAGCTATTCGGCAGCCCTGTCCTTGATGAATCTGTGTTGGTCAGAGTTTGTGCAGTCGCTGTTTTAATTCGCTATGTGGCGGCGCGAACGTCGCTGTGCCTCGCTGCGCTGCGTTGTGCGGCGCTGTGCTGTTCATACATGTGCCCTTCTGCCATTTGCAAGGAATTCACTTCCCGCGACCCCAGTCGTTAATGAATACACTGTAGTTGTGAGCGTGCCTGGCCACATATTGCAGGATTAACATTCAGTCGTACCAGCTCATAACAACCCGTTATGCATTCTCATGTGTGCCACATTATCATGTAGTTGTCTAGTTTGATTTTGTGATGACTTTAGGAAGGAATAAGATTTGTATATTTAAGCACAACGGGGTTTGCTTTATAAGGACCTATGCATTACAGTATGTAGAACCCCCTGCTAAATCAAGCTAATAATTCGTGGCGCCTTGGGCCCTAGCTTGTTTTCAAGCGTCATTTTATTTTTTCCGCCACTTAGCTTGCACATAGCTGATATTAGCTTGTCCCTGTTGCGCGCATCTTTGTTTTTGAATTTTTAATCACAGTTGCTTGCGTCATATCCGGTTCCGGTATCCTCCTTTGCGTTTCAAAGCCACCTAAAGCTAAAAATGTCTAGCGCTTATGCCAATAGCTTGTTTTCAAGCGTCATTTTAGTTTTTCCGCCACTTAGCTTGCACATAGCTGATATTAGCTTGTCCCTGTTGCGCGCATCTTTGTTTTTGAATTTTTAATCACAGTTGCTTGCGTCATATCCGGTTCCAGTATCCTCCTTTGCGTTTCAAAGCCACCTAAAGCTAAAAATGTCTAGCGCTTATGCCAATAGCTTGTTTTCAAGCGTCATTTTTGTTTTTCCGCCACTTAGCTTCCACATAGCTGATAATAGCTTGCTCCTGGTGCGCGGAGCGTTTTTTTTTTTTTTTATTTTTCCCATGTCGCTTTGGTCATTTCCGGTTCCTGTTTCCTCCTTAGCATTTCCACAATGCTGCCCAGACGCCGAGTGATGCGCCTCCCCAGCTCCTCCTCCGACTCCGACCCCACCACCCCTCCCCCACCTCCCCCACCTACCTCACCTCCCCCACCTAGCACCCCTCCCACCTCTTCCCCTCCTGGCCATGGGAAGAAAAGGCGCTTCCGTGTGGATAGCCGCGTTAATGGCCAGGTGGTCAAAGTGAGTATTTGGTTTGTGTATTTTTTGCCTTAAAGTTGCAGAACACACAGGGGGGATTGGCCCTGAAATGTCATATTTTTCAGGCCAAATTGGTTCACTCCCCGTGGGGCATCCCCATTCTGGATGTCCTGCGGGGATGCCCCCCCCCTGGAGGGCCATAAAAATTACCTCAGCCCCGTCCCATCTGTGCATGCGTGAGCTGCGGATGCCTCTTGCGCTTACCTCTAGCAGGGTGTACCCCTGCGCAAGACATTTTTTAATTTTGTGTGCAGGCGCACTCCCTGTTAGAGTCAAACGCCACATGCGTACTTTGCCGCGCAGACCCAGCTGAGCTGGTATGCACGTCCAAACGGCCTTGTATGAGCATACCACAGCGGCGCTGAGCGCTGTGCTCGGCTGGCGCAGTCACGTGGGAGCGTCCTCAGTGGTGTATTTGTGGCCTTCCAAGGGGGTTTCAGACAGCGGACCACCCACAATTGGTGTGGCCCACCAAAGTGCACACAAACCCAGAATAGTGATAATCCTGGGTGTGGGTCAACTTTGCTCTGGTCTCTGTATAACTGTTTATGCCATTGTTCTGATGTCATGTATTGATTTGTGTTTCTTTTTCATTTCTCATAGGACTTCTGCGTGGCCCAGTACGACTATGCCCGTGGGGGAAAAAAACGAATTGCCATGGAGGTGAAGGCCACAGTGTCCCGGCGCTTCCACACCGAGCTCTCGATCCGAGCCATACAGCAGAAGTGGTCGGACTTTAAGCGCCGGGACCCTGAAGGCGTGTACCGCCTATATGATGCCTACGCATCAGTTAAAGCTTATGCTCTGTTTATACTTTTTGCAGAATCATCTGCTAAGCTGTGTCCATTTGTGCTCTTTATATTAATTATTTTCTTTCACCCCCTCAACACAGATAAGCGTCCTCCCCTGGGGAAACGTGGGAAGGGATTCCTCCCCCGAACCAGGCAGGCGGACTCGGGGGAGTCATCGGGGGAGGGTCCCTCCCGCGGGTCCTATTTAGAGGACCCAGGGGAGGAAGGGGATGAGGCCCCAGAGGAGTGTGCTGCTGGGGGGCTGGCAGGATCAAGCCTCAGCTCCTCACACTCTGAGTCTGAAGAGTCTCACCAGGCAAGGGGCCACTCTCAAGTGGGGAGTCCAAGTGGGGTGGGAGAAATGGACTCGCCCACACTCCCTGAAGGAGCAGGGAGTGAGAGGGAGGAGGGTGGCCCTTTGCCTGGTGGATCTTCCGACCAGAGTGTGAGGAGCCGAGGCTCCCCGCCTCCTCCTCAGAGCCCTCCCTGGGCTTCAAGTGGCGGTTCATCCCCTGGTGAGTGACCTTTTTTTAATTGTTAGTCTGTGACAGGTTTCATCTTGCAATTTGTACTTAGCCCTTGCCATTCCTCCCTAATTTTTAGGGCATCATATAGGCGGCACCTCCATGGCCTTTTGGAGAAGCATTCTCCACGGGCATAGTCGTGGTAAGTGTTTGTTGTTATCCATCACATTCCCTATGTTATGACATTCATTAAAGTGGACCCACAAACATTGTTGATAGTGCTTTGATTCTTGAATGTTCCCAGAAAAATCACATCCCTCACCCAGGGCACCCCCCCAAAAAAAAAACCCACAAACTCCTTACCTCTTTGGGGGTTGCAAAAGCCACCGTCCCAGCCTCCTGTGTGCCACTCTAGATGTGTGTGCGCCTGCGCTCTGTTTCCTAATGGGCTGCGCGTGCGCACACACTGGAGGAGTGATGTGTGGAAGGCAGCGGCGGCGGAGTACGTTGTCTCACTCAAATTGCGGTGCTCTGCCAAAGGGGACCAAAACGCAGAATTGGTGCAATCCTGTGTCTTGGCCCACTTTTAACAGACACATGTTTCCTGGTCCATTGTCACAGCTGGTTTGATAATGTACCTTAACCTCACAAACCCCACTACAGTGCTAGCCAACTGGCAACCACCCCTATGTTTCTGCCCACACCATGATGGTTGTTCTCATTTCTTTTCTTGGGTTAAGTTGTTCCCGCTAAAACATGTGGCACACTAGTAACATTAGCCAATCAACTGCTAATGAGTCCTTTACATAGCACTGTCTATGTTATTTGCACATTATCTTTAGGGATACATGTTGCAACCATAACTAATTGACATTAACTCATGGACCAGTAAATATGCTAATTTTGGTCAACCTGTATGTAACCATGCAAGCCTTTGATTTTTCAGACTCCATAACCAGATGGATGTCAAATAGTCAGGTGTCATTGGCCCACTAATTGTGTTTTTGTCTTTTGCTTTCTGTTGACAGATGTTGCTATGCAGACGGAGCCAGAAAACCTCCTCCCCACCCCAGCTCCAGGGACGGCCAGCAGCATGGGCCCCCGCCACAGCTGCGATGGTGAGTACATCCCACTTCATATGCCTAAAGACTTGTGAAACCTATGTCTTCTAGTCACATCTGCAGACATTTAAAATGTAGCTATGTGTTAATTTCACACACATCTAGATTCCATGTGTTTGTACAATAATCCAACATACCTGTCTGCATGCTTGATTGTTGCCTCACATTCTTCATTTGGCCACATAGAGACTATTTGTGCCTTAGACACAACCAAATGGGCCGTATTAGGTCTGGACCTCTAACATTATAGGGCAAACTCGTGTACTCGTTAGGACTTAGGCCCTGATGTTTGGCTGTGACTAAACACACAAATGGACACACTGGGACTTATACCTTCTTTGCTTCCCAAGAGTTAAAGTGGAACAACAACCAGGAATTTGACTTTCCTGGGTCTTGGTCCACTACAGTGGGGCACCCCTGATCGTCACCGCTGTGTGACAACCCCCTGAACTCACTTTTCCTCCAGCAAACGTACAAGCCGCGGCAAAGTGGCTCCTCCTCCGCCTCCCGCGCGTCCCTTTTTACGCGCGCGTGCCTGCGCCGGCCATTCACAGACGGCCGGCGCAGGCACGCACACGTCTAGAGGGGCGCCAGGGAGGGCCCGGCGGCCGTGCCCCACCGAAACTGAGGTAGGGATTTTGGGGTGTTGGGGGGGTTTCACCCCGAGGGACATCCCGATCTCGGATGTCCCGCGGGGAGGGAGGTGATCGGGCCGGGAATCTGATAGATTCCAGGGCCGATCACCGGGGGGTGTTGGTACACTTTAAGAGTAAATGTATGCTTGGGATGTGTTGTTCACATTCCTGCCAGTCAATAGTACTCATATCATGTTAACCAATAAGCGCACAGTGGTCAACAATGTTAATGTGAGTGTCACCTAATTGGACACACTGACATTACATTGCTACATCTGTGTCTGTTGAGGTCACATTCAATTTATTAATAAATTGTTGTTTCTACATCTCTACAGCTTGTGAAAACCAGCATCGCAGACTGTGGCGGGAGATCAGGCTCCTGAAGCTGATGCTGCTGGCCAAGAAGAGGCGCCGGCGGCGTCGTTAGGGTGGGGGGAAGGCTGGCCTGTTGACGCCCTTTGTTGGGCAATGTTGGCCCTGTTGGCCATGTTTTTAAATTAAATTTTTTGATTAACATCATTACAGTGTGGTGCCTTGCAAAGCATAGTTTAACTGTCTCAAAACCCATTTGTGTGTCAATTTAGCCATACCTTTGGAGCCATTTCATGTGTTAACCATAGTAAGCTATGGTCTCAAATGTGTGGCCTAAATTTACAAATACATTGACATATCTAGATCAAGATACTCATCCCTGACTGTGTTATTAGCTAGGTCTTAGGAAAAACACAATTTAGAGGTGGGTTAAGCAAATATATTTACACAAACAAAATTAATATTCTTGGCTGGGTGGCCGGGGAGGTTGGGAGTCATTGCTAGGGGCGGTGTTGGGGGACAACAGTGCAGTAAAAAATATAGACTGCTGTTGTATGAGCTGTTGTATCAACAACAAAGTTTGGTTCTGCCGCTGGATCGCTTGTTGCTGCTGGTGTATCGAATCTTCAATTGCATTGGCCAGCCGACCAAGTTGCTGGTTTTGATGCAGGTTCTGCATCAACAGGTCGATCTGGCGCTGCTGGGCCTCATGTTGTTGCTGACACATCAGCACCTGCTGTTCCAACGCCGCAATGCGCTCATTAGTTCAATCACGCGGCTGTTGGCGACTGTAGTCCTCCAGCATCCGGACCCCTAGCTCATAAAAATCAGCACTGGTTGGTGCCACACCTCCTCTTGCTGTGGTTTGAGCCTAACAAAATAGAAAACAACATTTTAGTCAAACCGAACCAATGCAGGTATGCCCCTCAAAATAATTAGCCCAAACAGTCACTATACAACTTACCCTTGTCTGAGCCTCGGAAGCTTGGCCACATGGGACTTGGGAAGAGGTCCCAGCTTGGGGTTCTGGTTCCGCCTCCTGCCAAAACGACAAAGAAAGGAAATGTGACATGTTGCTTCATCCACTACCCACGAACATGCCAATGTGGTTATAGGTCGTCTACATCAGGCATGTTACCTGCGTGTCCTCCGGCACAGGTAGGCTCGAGGTATCGCTGCCAGAGAGTGGCAATTCCACATCCGAGATGTCCGGCAAGTTGGCATATGCTAAACAGGAAAGTCAGGTTAGTAGGTAAGTGGACCAAACTCAAATGTTACCTGGCTAGGCTATCGAGGACATACCTCCACAAAGTGCAAAATTACACACTAGACCAAAGGTATCTGTTAAACTCAGATTGTTAACATGTATGTTAGAGGACTAAGAGGCATTAATTTTGGCAAATAAGATCAGACACATTGCTTAAATTACACATACCCGCAATATCCCAGATGTCTGGAGTGGGGCCCTCACTCGACCTTGGACCTTTAAAATACATGTGGACACACAAGTTGCCAGAAGCAAGTGCAACAAAAGTAGAGCCAAAATACAGACTAGAGCAAGGCAAAACAACTTACCCTCATCTCTGGCAGCCTGAACTTGAGGGGCCCTTTCTGGACAGCCACTTCCGATATTCGGGTCAACTAAAAAACACAAGTAATGGCTCTAAATATTCATCAAACTACTACGGTGAATGTTTGTCCAAAAATATGTCCTCCAAAATACATTGGTATCACTCCAAGAACTATTAGGCTGACCCTGGGGAGGGAAGAAGCACTCCCAAGAGGCATCTTCAAGTTGACAGAGCAAACATGTAGATTATTAGACTAACCAAATTGAACCAGTGTAACAGAAACAGCATAAAGGATACATTATGTATTGCTATACACACCAACAGGGTCCTGTTGACCTGCAACATCGGAAGTGGGGTCCAAAGATGAACCAGTCACTTGGCCTACCAATAAAAAAGAGGAATGAGACACATGCACTTGGGTTAAAGTGGATAAAGCAAGGTGGACACATGCACTTACCGACATCCAAAGAGTAGCTTGGATCCGGAGGAGATGCTGGGGCCAATGGCGTGGGAGCTAGGCAAAAATCAAGCAAACATTGAGCCATTGTTAATGTGCGTTGAAAAATACAACATGCATTAAGGTGTGTGTGAGCAGCTCATTCACTAATATTCACTAATCAAGGCCAGTGTGGCTTCCACATTTATATGCAGATATATGGCCACACATCTCTGGCTTCAAACATATCTACACATGTTAGGGCCTTGTTAGTTAGTTGCTGTGAGTGTTACAGTGGGCGTGAAATTAGGCCGCAGGCCCATATTATTAATACTCCACAGTGCCCCACTCGATTGTTGGAGCTGCTCCCACACCCATTTGTTCCCCAAACAACCAGCACCAAAATTAGTGGTAAATACCTTCAATGGCAGACTGGGTTAGCCTTGAGGTTGCTGGAAGGGCAGGAGTTTGGGTGTCCTGAGGCACATCCCGGACAGCAGCATGTGCACCTATGCAGAAAGCAACAGACAGGAAAGTAAAAAATGTATGAGCTCTAATGTACTACTTCACAGGTCCTACTGTTAGTTGGTCAGAAAGACAAAATGCTAATCACATACATTAACAGTAGCTTTTCTAAAAAGGCAGAAAATATGTACCTTCAGTCCAACCTGTGGTGTCATCCCCAGGATCCACACCCTGCAGCCGAGCCAGTGGAATTTTGGCCTTCAGCATCTCCTCATACGGCCTGTAGGTACTCTTTGGAGCCTGGATGGTCCCACTGTCCACATCAAGATCGTGATTCATCTTTTTCATAAGGGCCCCTCTCAAAGTGTAGAAGCGTTTCCTGCAGGATGGGCCACTACGTGGGTGTTGAGCAGTGCTACTAAGCTCCACACCAATGGCATCCCACAGTTTGCTTCTTTCTTGTTTGCCTATGGACTTGCTTTGGGAGCCAAAGAGTAGCTCCCATTTAGCAAGGGTAAGGCGCACAAGATGATTATTCTCAGCCAAATTAAATTCAGGCTCCCTCTTGGCACCTGGGCGCTTAGCCTGGGGTGCTGCCCCACCTTCAGGCTGGGCCCTTTTCCGTAAGGGAGGTCTGCGCACAGCACCCACCAAACTCCTACTTGGGCCTGCTGTGGCCGGCAGATGTCCTGAATTTGGCTCCATCCTGTAGCTGCACACACACACAAATACACACCCAACAAGCACGCATGCAGACTACAGAATGGCATCGCAATCTGTTTGGGTTGGGCAGGTTTTATGTGCTCTAACAGCCAATCACAAACCAGTCCACTTAATTGATTCACACATACAGCCCAGTTCCTTCTAGCCACACCTCCACTGCACTGACTGAAGCATGTGTGTTAGCCAATTAACTCATTACAGACCTCATTAACCAAACAACACACACCCAAATACAACAATGGACTGATGTATCTAAAACCCTTGTGACATGTGGCTAGCCTAACGGCTATTTAAATAAACAGCAGCTTACCTTTCATTGGCCCACCACTGAATTTTCGCCCATGTCCGTTAATTCACGCAAGTTTCGGCTCACGTACGCTAGTAGCGCTACTAGCGTGCGCGTGCGCACTCCGTTTTACGCACACCTGGGTCGGCTAATTGGCGCCCGGAAATAGCAGAGCAACGCAAAAGGCGGCAAAGCGGACCTGTCCTTTTTGAAAGAGAAGTATAAATGGAAGGAATTTGCAAGCTTCTGGTATTCTTACACTGTGGCAAAGGCTGTGGTGTGGTGCGGTGCTTGCTTGCTTCCCTTAGCTCATTTGAGCCTCTGTCTGGGTTCTGTCCTCACTCTCTGTGGCTTGTTGGGTGATTTCTGACATCAGTGCTGTTTCTTTAGGAGCTTGTTTTTGGTGGCATATGCAAATATTGTGTAGCATACAGCAAGTGAGGCTTGATTTTGGGGCCTTTTGTGGGCTGTGCAGCAACTCCCCTCTTGGTTGTGCCTAACTTACAAAGCTGTTTTTCAGCAGGCTGGTGGTTTGGACCACTATAGTTCTGGTTTTGTGGTGAGCTGCATTGTAGCGGGTGTGTGTGGAGTGTGATTGTTTGTGTGTGTGTGGTGTGTTTGTGGTTTTTGTTTTTGTTTTTTTGATTTTGTATATATCTTGAGTGTGTGTGATGGATAAGAGGGTGATGTATGGTGTCTGGGTGGATGGATGTATGTGTATGCTGAAAGAGCAGGAGGAAAGGGAGCGGGGTGTTGTGAGGCTTAGGGCACCCCGCTCCTTTGCAATCCACCTTTCAGTATGGGACTTAAGTGACGAGCAGATCAGGAGCCGCTTCCGTCTGAATCGTGCTGCACTACAGTCCCTATATGATCAGATTAAGCACAAAATCGAGCCATCCACCAAACGCACTCAATCCATTCCAGGCATAGTACGCCTGTGTGCCACGCTGAATATTTTGGCACGAGGGACCTTCCAGGCAACCTCCGCCCTCCTCAGCGGGATAAGCCAGGCTACTATGAGCCGCATACTAATTCAGGTAGTTCTGGCCATTTGTGATTTAATCCCAATTTACATCAAGTTTCCTAAGGATGAGGAAGAGGTTGCCAAAATAAAACATGCTTTCTATCTGATGGGAGGGATCCCGAATGTGCTAGGGTGCGTTGATGGTACACATATCCCTTTCCGCCCTCCCCGTGCACAGAAGCTGTATTACAGAAACCGAAAGCATTTTCATTCACTTAATATCATGGTTGTCTGTGACCCAGACATGAGGCTGCGGGCGGTGAGATCGGGGTTCCCCGGCTCATGCCACGATTCTTACGTCTTGCAGCGGACAGTCCTGTGCCGGAAGTTTGAGAACAACGAAATGCCAGCTGGCTGGCTACTGGGTAAAAAATTAACCATGTCAATGTATTTTGAAAATAATATGTGGCCTAGTAAGCCAAATTCTAAAAAAAAAAAAAACATGTACTAGTACTAATTGCTGTCTCTCTCCTTGTGTTTTTTCTACAGCGGATAAGGGATATGGGCAGAGAACGTGGGTCATGACTCCGGTCAGGAGCCCACGGACCTCTGCCCATGAACGCTACAATGCAGCACATCGCAAGACCAGAAGCATTGTGGAAAGAACCATCGGCCTGCTGAAAGCACGCTTTCTCTGTTTGGCACGGCCAGGAGGAGAGATGCTCTACAGCCCACAGAAGGTCTCCAAGATCATCCTTGCCTGCTGTGTGCTACACAACATTTGCATTTGTCACCGAATTCAAGCCCCCGAGGAGACAGCACTGGTGCCAGAAATCCCCAACCTGCCCGCAGGAAGAAGTGAGGACACCCAGACTGGCGATGAGCTAAGGGAAAGGATGATCACTTCCTTTTTTGCGGTAAGCTAACTACCCTTCACTCTAATCCAAGTACTGCACTACTGGGTAAATGTATTTGACCTCCCATCAAAATGAGAAAAAAAACACTCTAAGGGGGGTGTAAGATGACCCAAACCACTCTAAGGGGGGTGTAAGATGACACAAACCACTCTAAGGGGGGGTGTAAGATGCCCCAAACCACTCTAAGGGGGGTGTAAGATGACCCAAACCATTCTAAGGGGGGTGTAAGATGACCCAAACCACTCTAAGGGGGGGTGTAAGATGCCCCAAACCACTCTAAGGGGGGTGTAAGATGACCCAAACCACTCTAAGGGGGGTGTAAGATGACACAAACCACTCTAAGGGGGGGTGTAAGATGCCCCAAACCACTCTAAGGGGGGGTGTAAGATGACACAAACCACTCTAAGGGGGGTGTAAGATGACCCAAACCACTCTAAGGGGGGTGTAAGATGACACAAACCACTCTAAGGGGGGGGTGTAAGATGCCCCAAACCACTCTAAGGGGGGGTGTAAGATGACACAAACCACTCTAAGGGGGGTGTAAGATGACCCAAACCACTCTAAGGGGGGTGTAAGATGACACAAACTACTCTAAGGGGGGGGTGTAAGATGCCCCGAACCACTCTAAGGGGGGTGTAAGATGACCCAAACCATTCTAAGGGGGGTGTAAGATGACCCAAACCACTCTAAGGGGGGTGTAAGATGACACAAACCACTCTAAGGGGGGGTGTAAGATGCCCCAAACCACTCTAAGGGGGGGTGTAAGATGCCCCAAACCACTCTAAGGGGGATGTAAGATGACACAAACCACTCTAAGGGGGGGTGTAAGACGCCAATGTTGGTTATCAGGTAATGCATTTTTTTTTTTTCAGCGACAAAACAAATTTAAAGATATATACTAACTGCACTTTTTTTAATTTTTCAGGCACCCCAAGATGCACCCTGATCAATAATTTCCTTTTCCAAAACTTTACTAAACTTTCCTTTGATTTCTAATTTCTGTTGGACTTTTCATTTTCATTTTCATTTCTGTTTTAATTTTATTTAATTTTTAGTGTAAAAATAAAAAAAAATATATATATATACATGTGGCTATGTGTTTAATTCTGTTGTAATTTTCCTTTTCATTCTAATTCCTATTTTAATTTTCCTTTTCTTTCTCATTTCTGGTTTAATTTCCCTTTTCTTTCTCATTTCTGTTTTTATTTTCCTTTTCTTTCTCATTTCTGTTTTTATTTTCCTTTTCTTTCTCATTTCTGTTTTTATTTTCCATTTCTTTCTCATTTCTGTTTTTATTTTCCTTTTCTTTCTCATTTCTGTTTTTATTTTCCTTTTCTTTCTCATTTCTGTTTTTATTTTCCTTTTCTTTCTCATTTCTGTTTTTATTTTCCTTTTTTTTCTCATTTCTGTTTTTATTTTCATTTTCTTTCTCATTGGTGGTTTAATTGTATTTCCTTTTTCTTGAAAAAAAAAAAAAAAATACATGTGGCTATGTGTTTAATTATGTTTTAATTTTCATTTACATTCTAATATCTGTTTTAATTTTATTTCCTTTTCAACACAAAATAAAAACTAAAAAAAGTAAAGAAACATGTTGCAATGTGTTTTATTCTGAAGGTACTTGATTCCCAGCCCACAGCAAAGCAAAGCGCAGGCGCTGTGTTGAATAGCGTGGTCAAACTGACTGACAGCGCCTACAAAGCTGAGGTCCAACATCCTATTCAGCAATGTAGGCGCCAGGTAGCGACTGAGGAGGCCTGCTATAGCGAATCGCTACCGCCCGCGGCTGACGCTAGCGGCGCTCATAGCGCCATACTTCAGTCGCTCATCTGTCGATACCTGGCGCTATTGATGAATCGGCCTCCCCGTGTGCTCCCTCTATAGAAAGTGGTTGGGGCACACCCAGCCATGAAGCCAAAACGCCAAACATGTATGCTTCAGAGACTTCAAAGCTGCTGTGCAGGGCAGAAAAAGCGAGCATTGTTCTTTTTCTACTCATATAGGGCCTTTGTTATTGCCAATACAGACCTCTTAATGACAAGTCCTCGCATACTGGTTTTTCAGGTGTATTATTTCATTCACTGCTGATTGGGATCTGCTTAAACCAGACTTAAAGTGGACCAAAACCTTTTAGTGCCCTCCCTGGAGTCTAAAAGTCGATTTCATAATTTTCCTCAACTCCATCCCTCGGCTGAACTTGATTGACATGTCTTTTTTTCAACCATATAAACTACTATTTAGGATGCCCTGTTGTGTAAAATCCCCTAGTTTGCCATGATTCCATGGAAGCAACGTGTATGCCTGCGAGCACACAGGAAATTCAAAATTATGTGGTGTGCAATTAATACAAATACTATGGCCCTTATTTATGAAGGAATAGCGACAGGTAGCGACTGGTGAGCGGCCGGTAATGACGGGCCCCGCCACGAGAACGCCGGCTCCCCACCACAATCACACATTTATCAAGCCGATCATGCTTAGCGACTGAGATAGCGCCAGATAGCCACTCATTCATCATTATTCCAGCCTCAGCCCACAGCGCCAGCGTCCGACCTTGAACAGTGACAGGTATGACCTCTCGCCACCTGGCGCTCTCCAATGCATTTCAATGGAACAATCTTTAAATATTCATAATTAATTGTTATTACTGTTTTTTTTTTTTTTTTTCAATGTGAAAAATTCTGTGACCACTTCTGCCATGTTAGATAATTTTTTTAAGGTAAGAATTGATATTACAGGTCTGATATTATTGTATTCATATTACTAAATTCGTTAATTTTTTTTTTTTTTTTTCCAAAAATATGGTGGTTTGGGGGTTAAAAAACTACTTTTAACACATCGCCGCCAACGCTCTGGGGTTTAAACATGCATTTCACAGCGCGAGAATTTTTGGAGCGTGATTTTTTGATGAATATGGTGGGAGCCGGTCGCTCTGACCAGTCGCTATCATGCGCACCCATACATCGCGGAACCTGTCAAATAGCGACTCGTCACCCCGTATTCAACATTACTGCACACCGACTCAGTCGCTATCAACAACCAAACAACGGCCAAGCACAGCGACTACTAGCGGGCGCTGTGAAAATACTGCTACAGTCGCTCAACTGTCGCTACCTGCGGCTATTAATGAATCGGCCTCTATGTTGCTTTTGTTTGTCCTCTGCTTAGACTTGTATATTAATGGAAATCTGGAAGGTATTTTTCTTAGTGGATAAGGCTATATTCAGTGGTAAACTTAAGTTGCTTTGTAATATTTTAGAGGACATTTATTATTGATGTTCATTCATTATATATATTGCTGCAACTTTTGGGAATTAATGTTCAGTCAGTTTCTATGGGGATAGGGAAGTACTTGCAAGTTTGAGGTGTTAGCCTTAAACCGGACCAACAGCTTGGCACAGCTGGAAAAGAAAGGTTGCGGCCATTTTGGAGTTTCCTCTCCCAGCATATCAACCATGCTGCTGCCTGGATTCAACTGACATAACTGACAATGCACAGTAACTGGAAAGCTAGCAGCACTTCTTGTTTGCAGGTGGCCTGCAAATGCATGAGCCGCCATTTTGTTTTTAAAATTTACTATAGCAGGAAAAAGGTAAATTAATTTTTATGTGCAGCAATCTATATTGCACTGGGGAGGGATGCATATGAGCACTGTTAGTTGTTTTGGTCTGGTTTAAGTCATTTTTGACTATTGGTCCGCTTTAATGTTAATGAGTAATAAATAACATTCTTTTGATATTTTCTAGTCTTTTTTGATTCTTTGGCATACAAATGGGTCTAGGATCACTATTATTTGCTGAGAAAAGCAAACTTGAGTGACCCCAAAGCACATGTGAGGGCTCTAGCTGCATTCCTTACATGCCTTGACATATGGTGATATTTGCTCTCAGAATACATTACTAAGCATTAAAGCAAAATTCCAGTGCCCTGTAACCCCCCCCCCCCCACCCGGGGTCACAAAGAAAAAAATAGCCTTACCTTGCCCTGGATACAGTGGTATTCTACCTGGTGCTCGGGGTCCTGAGCACCGCCAGCCCACTCTGTGCAGTGCCCTACCAACCCATTTACTTGAATGGGCAGACCAGAGCTTGCACATAGAGGAAGATGCCCTCTCTCTGCAGCAGCCGCTAATGCCCGGGAGAACGGCAAAGGATCCAAGCAAGGTAGGGGTTTATCTTGTTGTTCCAGCCCCCTATCCTCCCTGGGGGGGGGGGGGGGGTACTCAAAGACTGGACTTTAATGTACACAGTAAACTGAATTGCCAAATTGCCAAAACCGGCCAAACTGACCAAAACCAAGGAGGGCAAAAACAGGTTTCGGCCTGCTTTAAATCTGAAAGAAAATAAATAAATAAATAAATAACTTCCCCTACCCCAACAATCTTATTTGAACTTGATGAACATGTGTCTTTTTTCAACCATATTAACCATATATGTAACAATATGAAAGAGAATTGACATCACGTCCAGGCCCAAATCATACACAGTATAGAAAAGCAGTCAGACAGTGGCATTGCCATATTTATAGTACTTGCCTTTTTCATAAAGAAACCTGTTGAACATCTAAGCAGACAGCTATTATCTTTTATATCTATTGGTCTGAATCTACCTAAACAGTAGTCGAAGCAACATGTATTTCAGTATTTAGATTTGAACAAAACATTTCTCTAACAAAAAGGCAATTAAAAGCAAAACGTGCCATATAATTGCCATTAATTGTATACATACAAATATATAACTATATATAACTAAGTTGAGCTTATTAATTGTATTTATTGTAAAATAAAGTTTTATGTATTACATTAAAATCAAATTACAGTTAAAATCAAAATAGCTTTTTGAGCTCAGCTCTGCGTACATGCTTTTGTGGTGCTAGAACTCCTCCTTGAGGTGTTATTTTGTATTGTTGCATTTCACACATGCACATCTACAATTTCACCAAACCATATTTAAGCATTTGTCACTGATTGCAAATCCTTAAGTAACTTAACATGACTACAATTACCACATCAGCAACAATATTAATATACATTCCTTGTTATAATTATTGTATTAAATACATATAAATATATTACTATTATAGATATCGACCAAAGATGAATGCCTGCAATAATAGATGTTTTAAGCAGCTTTTAGTTTGGATATCTCTAATACTATACTTGACACAATTAGATGTAAGGGGACTGTCAAGGCAAGTAAAGAAATAAAAGACATACTCATCTTTTGTCCCTTGCAACTGATCTACCCTAGTCGAGGGTGGAGGGATACTTAAAGATCTATGGCCTGATGCAGAGCCTCCTCTGAACTGCCCTTAAAACCTTCCGATTGTCCGGGGCTCCCGTTTGAATCGTGGCTCAAATGTGATGCAGAGCCTCCGTTGGAATGGCTCCCTAACTGATCCGTCAATTTGACTTAACTCGGAAAGTTTTTTTTGCTCTCTCGGGTGCCTTCAATTTGATCGGGGCTCCCGTTCCCGTTCACACGGGCGGCCCGTTTTTCCCTGATTTTTCCTGCCTTTTTGAACGTACCTGCTTGCCTTCCGTCGTATTTGACCTTCCATTTTGGTGGTTTTTTCAAGTATACTTACATCTCCATGGCTCTTCAGTTGCCAATCTGGATACACGCAAGTGCACATCCCTCAACCTCCATTGGAATATACATATGGAAACAACTCCCAATTTCACACATATGTATATATTTTTTTGTTGTTCCTTCTTCCTTGTCCTTAATGCATACCTTAATCTCCTTGGTTGTTCCTTCTTCCTTGTCCTTAATGCATACCTTAATCTCCTTGGTTGTTCCTTCTTCCTTGTCCTTAATGCATACCTTAATCTCCTTGGTTGTTCCTTCTTCCTTGTCCTTAATGCATACCTTAATCTCCTTGGTTGTTCCTTCTTCCTTGTCCTTAATGCATACCTTAATCTCCTTGGTTGTTCCTTCTTCCTTGTCCTTAATGCATACCTTAATCTCCTTGGTTGTTCCTTCTTCCTTGTCCTTAATGCATACCTTAATCTCCTTGGTTGTTCCTTCTTCCTTGTCCTTAATGCATACCTTAATCTCCTTGGTTGTTCCTTCTTCCTTGTCCTTAATGCATACCTTAATTGTTTGTGTGTTTTTCTGATTTATTGTCCCATATCTAAACCTTTTGTGTCATGTAAATGTGTGCTGATGTTGTGTGATTGTACTTTTGCAGGAAAGACAACTCTCAAAATATTCTAATTTTTTTATTATACAAACGTTGATTTTTTAAGGTTTTTTTTTTTTTTGTGGTAAAACAGAAAGTAAATAATTATTTACATTTTTTAAATTTTTTAAAAAATTAGGCCTCGGGGTCTTGTGGATGTTGTCTTCTTTGATCTGTGAATGAAAAACAACATTAGTTTAGCATTGTTTTTTTGGTTTGGTTGGGCGTGTTTTTTTTGGGGCCCTTTTCAAACCGGACCTTCTGCGTGATTTAATGAAAAGCCCAAACTATTTTAAAAAGATTCCGCAGCATCTTAAAATAATATATAGTAAGTTTTTAGTCAATCAATTATTATTATTTCCCCCACTGGGCTGCAACTCAGGAATTCAGGAAGTAGTTCAGGAATTTAGGATACGTGCGCCGCCATCTTGACTCAGAAGCATCACACTTACTGAGGAGAGGATAGTTGGATAAGGTACAGGGGGTGGGTTATAGCTGTGCTTTGCTCACACAGAGCAGAGCTGTGCTCTGGAAAAGGTTGTTAAGATGATTTGTAAGGTGGACAATCTGTATGTACAGGGTGTGGGAAATATTTAAGATAGACTCTTATTCAGAGTTAAGGTCCGCTTTAAGGTTTTTTTTTTTTTAATTAATTTGGAAATGTCTCTGAATTTTCGGTTTCAAATGTAATTGTTTGCTCATTTTCTTTAGTTTAAGTAAACACCATTTACAAGGTTTTGGCCGCACATTGCGTCGGGGGCGGAGTCTCCCTTCAGCCTCCCTCTGTTGCTGTTGTGAATCTGTATGGATGACAAACACACTGATATTAGAGACTGTTGTTCTTTCATGAATATAATAATAATTTAGGCTTCTAGGTATCAATCTACTCACCTTCCCCAGCAACCTCTTCCTCCTCGCCCCCTTCCTCACTGATCCCTTGGGATGTTTCAGTGACGTCTGAATCTACAACAATAGTGCACATGAGTATCTGTATTTAATGCATGTATTTACACATATCTAACTATATTTCCCTTACCGGAGTCCGGTTGAGGCTCTGTTCTGCTCGACTCCCTGCCGTCAGATTGCCCCCTCCCCTGCATGCTGAGGTCCAGCGGCTCCTCCGAGTCACTTACAGAGGAGGGGGTGGCCGTTGACCCTGGCGGTGGGCCACCTACACCTTCACCTGTTTCGCCCAACACTGGGCTACGTGTCCTGGTCCGGGTGGGGCGGAACCGTAGATTCCATTCATGGGCTGAAATTCAAACACAATCATTAAACCACGCCCAGGCGATGCCAGGGTTATAGGTGCATTTACATTTTCTACACTTACATGGGAAATGTTTGTTGAAGTACCGCCTCACCCAGGGCTTATGCCTTCTTTTTAAATCAGACCAGTGTTGGGCGATCTGGGTGAAGGTATAGGTGGTTTGGGATCGGCGTTCTATCGCCTCCACCACCTCCAGGGCCAACGTCCGTTTGGCATAATCTGACGGCAGGAAGTCGTAGCGATTCCTCAGCATCATCTGTTATTAAAAAATACAAGGACACACCATTAATCCACCAAATACATTAACAAGTTTCCTGGCCTAACTCAAGTCACTTTATTAACCTCTTGCTGCCTCACATTGCCCTAGTTCTGCTATCTGCATGTAGGCTAGTTTGTTGCTGCGTACATGTGTTAAACTAAGGTGGGCTGGTATGTAACGTGACAAACTAAGTTGTTTCACACTATTCTTGTTTTTTTTTTTTTTTTTTAATTACAAGGAATGTGTGCGCGCACATAAACGCACGCTCGCATACTATCATCCATGATGATGTCTTCCTGCCCTGGGGGAAAGATGGCGGGCGACATCTTGTCTTCTATACCAAGCTATAGCTCTGACGTTCCCCCGCTTTGACGTGCGTGATAAAAATGACAGTTAGCAATTGTTGTTTTTTTAATATTATTTTGTTGTGTTTTTTTTTAAAGTGTTGGCTTTTGAGGGGGCATGCTTTCTTTTTTTAAACTACAGTAAAAGAAAAATGAAAATGCAATTGCCGGCTGTCATTTTCATTGATAAATCTCCTGGCTGAAAACAAAACTTTTTGAAACTTTTTTGACTTTTTATATTTATATGCAGAATTGTCATTACAGGTCTGGCACTAAAGTGTTAATGTCACAGTGTTAAAACAATGTCATTCCATGTGTTTTCACTTTGTTACAGGTGTATATGTGTTCAAAAACAGACTTTAATCACACAGTATCTGGCACTCTATGCTATAGCGACCAGATTTACAGCGCCAATGCTGTGTGTGTGTCCTTTCTTGATAAGTATGACAGGGAGCGCCGAGAGTCGTCGCACTGAACTGGTGCTCCCTTTCGCTCCCTGCAGCGCTGTACTGGTGTTAGGGCGAGCTACATCACATTCATCAATGTGGGCCAGGTTACTACAGCGACTGAGGTGCTCTGTTACAGTGCCCGATACCTGCTTACAGCGTCTTCTAGCGGTCGCTCTAAGCGCTGCTATACAGACGGTCATCTGCTGATACCTGGCATTGGTAATGAATCAGCCTCTTAGACAGATTATTACTGATGATGAAACTTTCGTACAAAGGGGACAGAAAGAAGATCATGGCCAGGAAAGAATCCATGGTGAGGGCATTTAGTAAGGATAGGAGAAGCTTATCTCAACATCAACCAAGAGAAACATCAACTAGAGCTCCAGTGATTCTTACTTACTCAGCAATGTCTATCTAAGGTGCATTTATCATTTGAAAACACACATATATATCTATATTAAAGTAAAACAAAACCCTAAGTGGCCAACACAGAAGTCTAAAAGGCTCCAGTTCCTGGCATTCCCTTGGCTGACACAGTATGTTTATGTATGGTATGTTTTTAAATACTCTCTGTAAAAGTTATGTTTTATGGGACTTGGTTGAGCTGGATATATGTATAAAGATATGTATTTAAAATGCATAAATTATGTCTTTACATGGCTTGTGTTCCCACCAGAGGCCCTCCAGTCTCCAACTATAACCAGCTGCTGTGACTGCTGTTTTAGGAGGCTCTGGTCCCGTTCACTAGTTCAAAACATGAAAATCTGGACAAGCTTTTGGGGAACACCCCTTTATCAGGTCTCAAAAGTTTTTGCCAAATATTTTAAAGGTTGAAGATGACTTTATAGAAAGGGGACACCACAGAAAAATTCACAGCTTCTTACCTCAGGTAAGAGTAAGGGATTTTGAACCCCGAAATGCATCAGCTGAGATTGTTTTGAGATGCACCGTTGTTTCGTATATTGCTGCTTTTAACAAGGATGGAATAAAATTCTATATTTTATTGGACCTACCCTCCGTTACTGGACAACCTTCACTGTTTATCTGGATTTCATTGTGGGCCAACTGAGTTCCAGTCCCTGTCAAGGAAGGTTGTCATATCGCTAGTGGGTGAGATGTACATATTCTTAGTATACAGTACGTGCTGCTCCAGAAAGGTTACATACACGTGGGTATTACTCCGCCAGATGGCGCTGGACTGCAGAGACATCGAAAAACAGGCTCCTCCCGGCCCCTCAAATACCCAGGGACCTCCCACAAATCCCCAGAATTTCTCTGCAGTCTGGACTGCGAAGGACAAAAAATGGTTCTCTACTTGCAGGTGAGCTGGGCTATTAGCCTGCGGCCCTGTAGGACTATTCCCACCCATTCCATTAGTAATATGCCTCCCAGCCTTGGCTGCGCTGGTCGGGTGAAGGTAGGCAGCACCGCTGTTAGGTGCTTAGGAGCGCTGCTCCACCGCAATCCCCCACCAAAGGGTAGGCGGTTCAGGCTTATGGTGAACCTCTATGGGATGCCCCTCCCGCACTATTGCCCCTTGCCCCTGCCAATCGGTGGGCCCTATTTAAGCGGTCACTGTCCTCCCTCATTCTCCTTGTGGCCTTCGGGGGAAAAGGGGGGGGGTGTAAATGTGTATGCTATGCATTCTGTGTTTTACACCTTATAATTTATTCTTTCTGCCTTGTGTCAGCCGCCGCACTGGCTTGCTTTCCCTTACTGTTTTCAAAATTGCCGCCGCCTGCCTTTTATGTCACTATGTTCCGCGCTTGGCACGGCGCTACTTCAGGCACTGGTGCGCCGTCATTGGCTGCTTGTCACGTTCTGGCTTCGAGCTCTTCGGGGGGGCGGGGCCCATCTATGGCGCGCTCGCGTCATCGCTGATACCGGCCCGCCCCTCGAGGTGTACCGACGCCATCTTTAACCTGCTTGGTTGGCCCATACGCAATGGACCTCTACCTACCGCGGTTCGTAAGTGCCCTTGCGGGCGGCTGTATTTTTTCTACTTTTTATTACTGTGCTCTTACGGTCTCCTCCTCTTATGTCTTTCAGGCTGGGCGAACCATTTGGCTTCTCCCGGCCCTCTATTAGTTATTAACTTGCTAGGCCTTGTGTAATACTCCCACTTTCCTAGCGGGTTATTGGGGCATCCGGGGTTGCTGTATAGCGTTAATCCCTATCGGCCTATAGTGCCGCTATTATAACCATATGGAGGCATCCCAGGATAATGCGACCGGGGTTCCTTCGGGACAAGACCGGCTGTGTGTAGCGTGTGGGCAGCCTCATGCTGACGCTGACAAGGCGTGGGTATGTGTGTACCCTGTGCTGAGCAGGTGCTTGCATTGCAATCTGCCCTGCCAGTGGCTGCACCTTGTTTCACTTCGCCTACTCCCTCAAGCTTAAATCTCACTCCTAACATACTAATGGGGATTCTCAGCCTGATGTGCCAGTGTAGACTGGCTAGTGTTGAGAAGTTAATTGCTAATACCTTGGCGCGTAAGGCCCCTGCTAAAAAGCGGCACTTCACACCAAATGTCCCTATTTTCCCTATGGAAACTGAGGAGTTTTGGAATCTTTGTGGCTATACCCCGTCTGATGAAGGGGAGCTTTTTTCTGACTCAGGCTCATCTGATCAGAGGCCAAGGGGTCATGATGATTCTGGCTCTGACCCCTGGGCCCCGGATGACACTGACAGATTACTGACCCAGATTTTTGAGGTCCTGTCGATATCTCCCCCTGTTGCGGCTCCCAGGCAAAGGGGGGGGCTTTTCCATACAGCAAAATCATGTGTGGAATTTCCCGAGCAGGCTCATTTCCATAACCTTGTGCTCAAGGAATGGGAGCGCCCCAGTAAACTTCCCGGGGTTCCTAAAAGTTGGCATAGGAAGTATCCCTTTCCTGCTGATGTGGTAAAGTGTTGGTCATCCCCTCCCGAGGTGGATGCCCCGGTCCTAAGGCTATCTAACACCTCTGTTATGCATTCCCCTGACTCTACTACCCTGCGGGATGCTGAGGACCGGCACATTGACCAGCTGGCATCCCATGCCTTTGCATGTGCAGGGACGGCGCTGCGCTCGGTCTGTGCCTCTGCTATTACTGCTGTGGCCACTAGAACCCTTATCAGAAATATACTTGATAGTGCCCCTGATGATTTGCCTTGTGAGGTGTTCAATGCACTCTCCAGTTGTGATGTTTTTGTAAATGTTGTCCTCTCTGCCATGGATGACACCATCAGAATGTGTGCCAGAACATCTGCTCTTGTGGTGGCTATACGCCACTCGGTTTGGCTGCGCCAGTGGGCTGCTGACAACGCTGCCAAGAAGACCTTCACTGGTTTTCCCTTCAAAGGACTGCGCCTGTTTGGGGACCGCCTGGACCTTTTTGCTAAGGGAGGCAGGTTACCCCAGCGCAGGCGGCAATCTTGGGCCTTTCGGGGTCAGGGTTCCTTCTCCTCCCCTTACCGTTGTGCCAGACAGGGGAGGGGGGTTTCCTTTCTTGGGGCCCGGGGAGATTTCTGGGGTAGGGGTAGAGGCCGTGGACGTCCTGGCCCCTCCTGGGGTCCCAAAGCAAAATCATCCCCCAAGCCCCCTCAGGCATGATGGGGCGCCCCCACCCATCCAGGTGGGGGGACGGCTGCAGCATTTTGCTCACGTCTGGAGGCTTCATGTCTCAGACCAGTGGATTCAGGAGGTAGAGTTTGCTGCCTGCCCCCCTCCAAGATTCATCAGATCCCGGATTCCTCAAGACCCTAGGCTTGATTCAGAGACACATTCGTCCGGACTTCCGTAGCTGTCTGTGAAAGTTTTGGTGGGTGTTTGTAATTTTTTTGCTTTTTTCGTTCATTTTTCATTCGTAAGAACGTTCAGGAATGCGTTTTCGATGAACGGAAGCAAATCGGAACATTTCCGTCAGTTCGGATCATTTTCCAAACAAAATCGGAAATGTTCCGTTCGTTCAGATAACTTCCGTTGTTGGGATGGGTTTCCGTCTGATTCAGAGAGCTGATTTCCGACGGACCACCACCCTATGAATGCGTCTCATTTCCGATCCACTTACAGGACCATTTTGACCTTGGGACTAGCAGCCTAGCAGTATGGACGACTGTAGTGCATTTGAGGAGCATGAGGATCTGCAGCTCATGGCCATTGAAATTGTCCGGAGGGCTGAGACCAGATTGCACCGGCGACGCATGGACATCAATGGCATGCATGACGTTGAGCTGTTCGAGCTGACCAGACTTAATCGCGCTTCCCTCCATAAATTGCATAGTGAGCTGCGGCCATGGTTAGCCCGCACCACAAGGAAGGGGCAAGCAATTTCAGGTATGACCAAGATGCTTGGCTGCCTGCAATTTTTGATGAATGGCTCGTTCCAGAGGGTGGGTGCCCTCTCCGTGGGGATCTCACAGCCTACGCTGAGCCGCGCGCTATCCAAGTTTTTGGAAGGCATGGCTACCATAACTCGGAAATATATTTATTTTCCTGACGATATGGTAGCCAGAAACGCGATTAAGCTGGCATTTTATAATATCGCTGACATGCCCAACGTCATGGGTGCAATTGACTGCACCCACGTTGCCCTAGTCCCTCCGGAATCTGACAAGCACATCTACAGCCAAGTAAAATCTGTATTTTTTACATGTACTTTACCTTAATGTTATTTAGATTTGTCTTAAAATTAAATTTTGGTAAATAGTCCCACCTTGTAATTATTGGTTAAATGAATATAGCCCCATCCTTGTAATTTATCCCTCCTTTTAATTATTTCCACCTTGATAATAGTCCCTCATTGTAATGAATCCATCATTGTAATTAGTCCCTTATAGTAATGAATCCATCATTCTAAATAGTCCCTTATTGTAATTATTGCCTAAATGAAATGTATCCCTCCTTGTAAGTATTCCCTCCTTGTTAATAGTCCCTCCTTGGAAAGTGTCCAGGTGACTATATGGGCTGTATTTATTTTGGAGAACATTTTACATGTGTTCAAAACACATACATTTTATTTAGGACCAGAAACAGACACTTCGAAGTTAGTGTTAACTTTTTTAAACATACATATGCTTTTGTTGGTTTGCCACAAATTATGTTCTAGTGTTTTTTTGGGGTAATTTGGCCACAGGGTGTTAGACGTTAGGGTTTCAATACTTTGCCTTGCCTTACTAATCTTGTTGTTTTTTCTTTTATCCCAGGAATCGCAAAATGGGCCACTCCCTGAATGTCCAAGCAGTGGTGGCCCCGGACATGCTGTTCCTTAGCATGCTCGCCGGGTTCCCAGGCTCATCCCATGATGCCTACATCCTTCGAAGTTCTGGATTGTACGGTCGGTTTGAGTCTGGGGAATTTTCCGGTGGATGGCTCCTTGGTAAGTTGATGCCAATAACGTTATTTTGGGATCTATGTATGCCTCTGATTTTACTTTATTTTCCATGTATGAGAATATGCCTATTTGATCAGCTCGTTTAAATTTTAAACACGACCTGAAACATTATATTTTTAACAAAACCAAGCCTTGCTAAATGTTTGTTCTGTATTGACCTAAATAAAAATTGCAAGTTACAGGAAATTATTAATTAGTCTTCAACACACTCGCTTGTTATTATGTTATTGACTTTCTGATCGGGTCTGCAACATCTTTGCTTAGATGCATTACACTTACTGAGTAGAGGAGAGCGGGATAAAGTGCAGGGGCCGGGTTAGAGCTGTTTTTGCCTCAAACAAAGCAGATACGGGGTCCAGAAAATTTAATACATCCAAGATAGCTGAGCAGCACAGACCTAAACCAATAGCTGTTAGCAGTTTTGCTGATTGGCCAGCACCCTCCATCTTGGATGTTTAAATTGATCCCACATCTATTTGATGTGGTTCTGTTTAGTTTTTGGGTGTGCAATATGTATGCTCATGGTGTTTGACCTAGACTCTTATTCATGTTGCTGGAGCATTTTTTTGCTTACATTTATTTATTATTGTGTATTTATGTTTTTTATATTTAATTTTGGCAGGTGATTCAGGCTATCCACTCCTTCCGTGGCTGTTGACGCCCGTCCTCCGGCCCCAGAATGCAGCCGAGGAGGCATATAATAGGGCACACAGGAAGACCAGGGCTGTGGTGAAGAGGGCTTTTGGACTATTGAAGACCAGCTTCCGATGCTTGGACCATACCGGGGGAGAACTTCAGTATGACCCCAAAAAAGTCATAGATATTATATTGGCGTGTGCTGTGTTGCATAATTTTGCAATATTGCAACGTGTCCCCCGGTATGTGGATTTGCCACCCTCTACACCCAACGATGACCCAGAGGAGGACTTTCATGGCCCACATAGTGCGTGTGCACAAGCCGTGTGCGCCAATTTAATAGCCACACATTATGCTTAATTTGGTGTTCCTTTGTTTGTTTTTTGCCCTTTCTTGTTTGTTAATTGTGTATTGTTCACTTTGTGTTTGTATGTTTCGTTATGACTTTTAATTTTTATCAGTAATTAATTAATTCCAAACCACATCACAACTGATTTTAGATTCATGTTTTTTTTAAACAAATTTTTAGTGCCTACTTTAAGTCATCTTTATTCAACCAAAACATAAAGGCATAAACTTAGTCAAAAACAGGTTAATTAAAATTTTATGTAGTTTATTTCCAAAGCAAACATTGGAGTTGATGGTCACTCCCATAGTTAAATAAAATACATGGCCAAAACACAAATGAAAGTTTAGCCAAATCAGGCCACATAGCAATTGGACAGAGGCAGGAGTTTTACAGTAAGGCACTCCTGTCCAAAGTTTCAGACAAAAGAAAAGTACAAAAACAAAGGTGACAAGCATTGCCATGTACACATTGGGCAGCAAACAAATAGGCCCACAGACACACCCTCTCCTGCTTGGCCACATTTGCCACAGGCACAGGTGTCAAGCAGGCAAATATATGCCACATCTATACCTGTTACTCAGTGTGACACCCAAACAAGAACCCCCAGTTCCAATCCAAGTCCAGTTCAATCTTAGGCAGGGGTTAAGGTAGTAGTTTGCCAGCCCAGAATGTCCCCCAATCATGCCTACAAACAGGAGAACCCAGAACAAATGTAATTCGCCACAAGCCTGCAGCGCAACAGCTTGAGTGGCAGGTTCATTGAGGCTTCACCTCCGGCATTGGCTAGTGGGCTACCTCAGCACTCTAATGAGCTATATGGGTGCAAATCCAAAGCAAACAAGCAAAGCCATACCAAAAGTGGATATTGGTAGGGCTCACCAGACCGGTCAATACAGTGGGGATGTAGAGCAAAGATGTGGAGCAGATACAGGCCAAATAGGCCTTAAAATGGGGGATGCCCATAAAACCCAGGTTGGGGTCCTTGGAGGTGGGCCCTCCCCTGGGCCTGTGTGGCATTCAGAATCTGCAACTGTTCCAACATGTTTCTATTAGAAGTTCGAAATTCAGCCATCATGGCACTGAGATTGGCAGTTAAGGTGGCCATGTGGCTGTTGCTATTTCGAACGTCCTCAAGCATGCCACTGAAATAATTGGATAAGGTGGCCATATGGCTGTTGTTGGACCTAAATTCAGTCAGTATGGAGTTTAATGTGTTGTTTAAGGTTTCTAATTGGCCATGAATATGTTCGTGGTTTCGTTGATTTTGTTGGCAAAATAGCCGCCTCTCATGGTGTCATGCTGACTCCATCATCTGCGCACCCCTCCCCTGGGACGTAGTCGACTAGGCCTCCGGGTTCTCCGGGTTTGGAGGCGTGCAGATGATGTGCCTCTAGGTCCACCAACAGCCACAGGTCTGCTTGGCAAATCCTCAGCAGCAGAGCTAACACTGGGGACTGTCGGCTCAGTCTCTGCATGCTGCCCACGGTGGGCTGGCAGCATGCCGCCAGCTTCACTCTGCTGCTGAGCATTTGTTGGAGAAACATGTTGGGACAGTTGCAGATTCTGTCCCAGGGGGAGGTGTTCTGAAGGTTCCATGAAGGCTCCATCTTCCTCCAGCTCCTGGATTTCCTCCATCAGTGTGTGGTTCTGTTGGGACATGTTAAAAAAAAAGGTTCAGTTTATGGACTACATATGTAATTCCGCAAAAAGAAACATGGCAAGGCACATGCATTAGCAACATCATATAAAGACACTTACCGTATATATCGAATCCTGGGTCCGAGGCAGCACGGAAGGAGACAGCATGTTCAAACTGGCAGAGGATTCCCCACTAGCTGAGGGATGATGCTGGGCTGCATTGGTGAAAAGAAGGCATGTTAACACACAATTAGGCATTGGTGATGCGTATTAACACATATGGTTCAATAAAACACGAGCCCATGCATGAATGTCAACTCCCCCAACGGACCAAGTTAAACTTGACTATGAATGTCATTATCTGTTAGATGTATTAGTCAACAAGTACAAACATATTGGTCTCCTTAACCAAAATAAACATGCATGTACTGGCTGTTCTGAGGCTTCACACATCCCTTAAAGCCCATTATGGGACCACACTCTCACGCTTGCAAATAGCATTTGACATTAGATTAGGCTGCTTGACATTCTTTCTAGGTCAAACGTTCAAGCACCCCACATCAAGTTGTTTGGAGCAAAGCACAGCTCAAACCCAAATTGGCTACAGATAAAGATGGCAGTGTTGTATTGAATTTTTTAAAAATACATAACAGGCAGTCCTTTGCTAATCTCAATAGTGTTCTGCAAGACTCTCCAAAATAATCTCAGAGGAAGTCAACAAGCAAATAATGGGTCGCCACACATAACCCACCCTGTTTAAATGGTTACCTCCACTACAAGGCACACCCTAAGGGCATGTGTTAATATATGGGTTTGTGCCTAATTTTACACGCAGATCACATTTCCCATACACAGTAACATTACTAACCGGCAGGAATATGAGGGATGTCCGTGTCCTGTCGGGCCGAGTGTCCCTCTAAGGCCACAGGATGTAGCAGTCCCAGCACCATCTCCTCAGCTCGGGTAAATTGCAGTTTTGTAGGGAATCCGCCGCCAGTTTGTAAGCTGAAAAAGATAGTTGCACACATTTAGATAAATGTTTCCAATGCCAGACAAAGCAAAGTCCACAAAGTAGATATGTACCTGTAATGACGCCGTTTATTTTCTTTCTTCCGTGCTGCATACTTTAGGTCCAATATTTTCCTTTGGATCTGCTCCACATCTTTGACCTCTTCCCCCACTGCATTGACCTGTCTGCGGAGCTGCTCAAAAATCTCCGCTTTCCGCTGCTTGCTTGTAGCTTTGGATCTGCGCCCATATAGCTCATCATAATACAAGGTGAGGCCACTAGCCAATGCCAGAGTTTGGGCCTCACCAAATCTGCCACTCAAGTGGCCTTGGCGCAATGTGCACCTTGTTGCTTGACGTTCTGGCTCATCAGTGGTTGGCTGCAAATGGGGGGACATTCTGGGCTGGCTGTGTTGGGGAGAAATGTAGGACAGGTGGCTGGCTTTGGATTGGACTGGACTTGGATATGGACTTGGGGTTCTTGCCTGGGTGGCCACGGAACTAGCAGGCGTAGCTGTAGTATATTCTGCCTGCATTTCCACCTGTGCCTGCGCCAAATGTGGCCGAGGAGGAGAGGGTGTTGGGGTGGAAGTTGTGCTTGGGGCCCGGTGCCTCTTAGGGCCCTTCCAATACCCATGGCCCTTGGAGGTAGACGGCCGGTCCCAGGGTGACCCAGAGGTTGAGCTTCAGGCCCTGTGCCTTGGCCTCTTGTCTGGTGATTTGGACACCCGTGCGGGTGGGGAGGGTAACCTGGGACTTCGGGCCCTGTGCCTTGGCCTCTTGTCTGGTGATTTGGACACCCGTGTGGGTGGGGAGGGCTACCTGGGACTTCGGGCCCTGTGCCTTGCTCTCTTGGCATGAGCCTTGTGGCCCCGTGCGGGTGGTGTTGATGGGGAGGTAGAACTGGTGGGGCTTCTTTCCCGTTGTCTCCTTTGGTTTTTCTTGCCATGGTAGCCACGTGGTTGGGGTGATGGTGACCTTGGTGGGCTGGGGCTTCGCACCCTCTTGGTCCCTTGTTTCCCCTCCATGGTGGTTGCCTTTCTGCCCTGTGCCTTGGGTTTTCCAGCGGCCTCCTTTTTTGTCCTAGTCGGGCTGGGTGCCTTTGGCTGGCCACTGCGTGTTGTGCGCAATTTCTTTTGGATCATCTGGGACCGAGTCTTGGGCCCCTCAGCAGGCTCCTGCTGTTTGGCTGGCTGTTTGGTGGTGGCCTCCTTTGCAGCTTTTGGAGCAGCTTTTTTCGGTGCCATTGCACATGGACTCTGAAAGAGAATGAGCTGTGTGTCCAGGACTCTTTAAATAAGATTGCCGGGGTCTCACGCTATGCGTACGGACATGCGTACGGCCGTTCGTACGGACATGCAGAACCCGGAAACCGCAGGGGCATTACTTATCTGCTGCAGACAAGAGGCAAGATGGCGCCCACAATCTTCACCCGCCAACAAGAAGAGATCATCATGCTTGTAAGTGTCTTTTAATGACTTTTATTTGCCATCTAAATGCATGCCTAGCCCTTAAGGAAGCGCCGGAAGAAACGGGTTGTTTACAAAGTGTATACAACTCTGTTGAAAACCGACGTGACGGCCCACATGTGCAAGCCAGCACTGAGGCCAGCTACAAGGATTGGATTAGGCTAGAAATGTGTTTATTAATGTCATTTAGTCAAATGCTCGATTGATGACAGATATTTGTATGTATTTTGAACTAAATCCTATGTTTATTTTGTGTTTTGTAGACCATGCTGGTGCGCAGGTACGACTACCTGCCCAACTCTTTTGAGAAGCGCACCGTCGCCCTGGAGACGGACACCACCTTCACCCACACTCAGATCATGCAGCATTGGTCGGACCTGAAGCGGCTGCACATGCCCCGGGTGCGGCGGTTTCTCGGACTCCATTTCCCTAGTAAGTGCATAGCGATTGCATGCTAGATGTAACTGATGCAGAAGGTAGGCATGGATTTATAATTGTATCTCTTTTGTAGTGCTGGAAATGGATTACCGAATCCGCCGCACCCGGAAGCGCACAGGCCGACCAGTGCTGCATGAATCTGCAGCTGGGAGTGATGGTGGTGGATCTCCAGTGCGACGGTCCTACCCCTCCTCTGTTGGTTCCTCAGACCAGCCCCTGGACCTTTCCACAGAGGAGGGGCGGCACGGCGTGGGCAGGGAGTCGTACCCAGCGACCCATGCGGGAGCCTCTGGTATGTGACTCTTCATGTAACCGCACACACATATACATGCAATTTCCACCCAAGCTGATTCCCTTAATCTGTTTTTGTAGATGCTTCTGGAGCGGGTGAAGATGTGGAGGTTGCAGCGGATCTTGCCCAGAAGGGACAGGGAGAAGGTAAGTTCTTTGCAGTATGTGTTAATTGACATGATTACCCAGATACATCAAGCCATAGACAATGGCATTAGCAGAATGACATGTGCCCACTTCCTTAGATTAATTACTTAGCAGAAGGACATGTGCCCTCTTCCTTAGATTAATTACTTAGCAGAATGACATGTGCCCACTTCCTTAGATTAATTACTTAGCAGAATGACATATGTCATCATGATTTAATTTGCAAACTAACAAACATTCCTTCCACAGGTGAGAAACCTGTATTTGTCTCAAACTAATGTATTTTTTCTAATTTGATCCAGGGACCACACGTGCAAGAGTGGAAGCAATGAATCGAAGGGTCCTTGAGTTGGTGGCCGATATGCAGCAGCTGGTTGACTCATTGGGGACAACAGAAGAAGACTAGTGTCCTGGGTCCTGTCACTGTGTTGTATATATGTTTCTATGTGAAAGTTTTTAAAATTTTACAAAATTTTAATGTTTTTAATAAATGTAAAACAAATGTCACATTGTTTTTAAAATTATTTTGCCAAAAAAGTCAAACAAAAATGGCCTTCTGCTATAAAAAAAAAAAAAAAAAATAATAAAAGTTTCAGTGTAATTTTTTTGAACAAATACATTAACAACAAACGAAGGCTACAATACATATTTAGAGATGAAGATTCAGATGACCGCGAAGTCATTTGGGTAAGTTTTAGGGGCCTAAAATGGAAGAACCTAACCGCGAAGTGATTTGGGTAAGTTTTAGGGTGCGGTAAATGAAGAAAAACATAACCGCGAAGTGATTTGGGTAAGTTTTAGGGTGCGGAAAATGCCGAAAAACATAACCGCGAAGTGATTTGGGTAAGTTTTAGGGGCCTAAAATGGAAGAAGAACCTAACCGCGAAGTGATTTGGGTAAGTTTTATGGACATAAAATGGAAGAAGAACCTAACCGCAAAGTGATTTGGGTAGGTTTTATGGACATAAAATGGAAGAAGAACCTAACCGCGAAGTGATTTGGGTAAGTTTTAGGGTGCGGTAAATGAAGAAAAACATAACAGCGAAGTGATTTGGGTAAGTTTTATGGACATAAAATGGAAGAAGAACATAACCGCGAAGTGATTTGGGTAAGTTTTAGGGGCCTAAAATTGACAAAGAACCTAACCGTGAAGTGATTTGGGTAAGTTTTAGGGTGTGGTAAATGAAGAAAAATATTACAGCGAAGTAATTTGGGTAAGTTTTATGGACATAAAATGGAAGAAGAACCTAACCGCGAAGTGATTTGGGTAAGTTTTAAGGGTTCAAAAGGGAAGCTGCAGGATAGTGCTAAGTGGTTACGGTGAGCTTTAAGGGTTTAAAAGGGAAGCTGCAGGATAGCAATAAGTGGTTAGGGTGAGCTTTAAGGGTTCAAAAGGGAAGCTGCAGGATAGCGCTAAGTGGTTAGGGTGAGCTTTAAGGGTTCAAAAGGGAAGCTGCAGGATAGCGCTAAATGGTTAGGGTGAGCTTTAAGGGTTCAAAAGGGAAGCTGCAGGATAGCGCTAAGTGGTTAGGGTGAGCTTTAAGGGTTCAAAAGGGAAGCTGCTGGATAGTGCTAAGTGGTTTACCTAAACACTCCCCTCGATTCAAATAGTAAAAGTTAATTGATTTCGGATCGAGAATCGTAAGTTTGGGTGGGTGTTTGTCATTTTTTCCTTTTTTTTGGCCATTTCGTATTCGCACGATCGTTCGCGCATAGACGTATATGAACATACGCTTTTCGGACGTCAATCGGATATTTTGCGTTAGTTCGTGTCTTTTTCCCGTCCAAATCGTATTTTTTACGTCCGATCCTATTTTTTACGTGCTTCACATGGGCTTGCGTGATTGCTAATTGTTTTGAAGGCCATTAAAGAGCTGCTTCCCGAAATGTTTGCCGGCAGCTATTTGGCCTCGGGAGTAGTATGGAGAGGAGCGAGTTTGTGGCACATCAAGGGCTTATGCTTTTTGGCATCGATTTGATCCGGATGTCTGAGAGCAGATTGCCCCTGCGTCGTCGCATGAACATCGATAGCATGAATGATGTTGAGCTGTTTGAGCTGACCAGGCTTAATCGCGCTTCCCTCCATAAATTATATAGTGAGCTGCGGCCATGGTTAGCCCGCACCACAAGGAAGGGGCATGCAATTTCAGGTATGACCAAGATGCTTGGCTGCCTGCAATTTTTGGCGAACGGCTCGTTCCAGAGGCTGGGTGCCCTCTCCGCGGGGATGTCACAGCCTACGCTGAGCCGCGCACTATCCAAATTTTTGGAAGGCATGGCTGCCATAACTCCCAAATATATTTTTTTCCCGGATGATATGGCAGCCAGAAACGCCATTAAGCTTGGTTTTTATAATGTCGCCGACATGCCCAACGTAATTGGTGCTGTTGACTGCACACATGTGGCACTCGTACCTAGGGCATCCGACGAATATATATATAGGTATATTTTTTTTGTTTTGGTTATTATGGGGCCCAACGTGTAATGTAACCTGTTTTCCTTTGCGCCAGCATATTTTTGTTTGGGCTTTTGTGTACATGCCTTATTTAGGCTTCTCATTTGTTGTTTTAAATTGTGTGCAGACATGTTTTTTTTGCCAAATGTGTTTTGCCCTTATCACTTACCCTTTTTTTTTGTTTTGGCCTTAAGGAATCGAAAAATGGGACACTCCCTTAATGTCCAGGATGTGGTGGGGCCGGACATGCGTTTCCTGAGTGTCCTTGCCGGCTACCCAGGATCGTCGCACGACTCATATATCCTGAGACGATCTGGTTTGTTTAGGCGATTTGAGTCAGGTGAATTTTCGGGTGCATGGCTGCTTGGTAAGTGTGTCCTATTTTTGGTTATCGATATTTCAGAGGAATCTGTTTTTTTTTGCTATTTTAGCTTTATAATTATTGACATAAACATGAACCAGCATTTTTTTTTTTTTTGGTTTTGTGGATTGTATTTTAAAAAAAAAAAAAACGCTTGGCTCACTTTGTCCTTCAGAATTTTTTAACTTTGGTTAGGATGTCTGTAACTTCCATGTTAAAAAATATATTGGGTAGCAGATTGTCCAGAAGTATCTGCTAGTTTTTGGTCCTTTTGTAGTATTGGTCTTTCAATGCCAAAGTGGACTTAAACTGCATACAGTGCATTCTTTATCGAAATGTTGTGGGCCCCTCAGCAGCATCCTAATTGTAACATTTCCTAAACCAGAAAAAAAAGCATATTTCTAAAAACCCTTGTCCGTGCAGATGTTTTATCATTCTTTGGTTTATTTAAGCTGCATTTTTAGTTATGTACTACATTTGGGCCGATAGTGTTTTTTCTAATGTGCCCTGGGTGTCTTTTTTGGGCCTTTAGCTTACCTCATTTTGATATATGTCAAATTGTTTGTGTTTGTTGTCTTGCAATTTGTTTATTTTTTGAATTTAATTGTCTTGTTAAGGTGATTCCGGTTACCCACTTCTCCCCTGGCTCATGACACCTGTGCTGCGGCCCCAGGATGCCTCTCAGGAAGCCTACAACCGTGCGCACTGCAAGACCAGGGCTGTTGTTGGGAGGGCATTTGGACTGTTGAAGACCCGTTTTCGGTGTTTGGACCATACCGGGGGCGCCCTGCAATATGATCCTAACAAAGTGATAGACATCATAATGGCATGTGCTGTTCTGCATAATTTTGCCATTCAAGAACGTGTCCCCCGTTATGTGGATGTTCTGCCCTCTACAGCCCGAGAAGATGATGGTGACAATTATGTTGGCCCACCCAGTGAGTCTGGCCAATCAGTGCGAGCAAATTTGATCTTGCAGCATTTTAGTTAAAGCCTTTTTTTTGTTTCCCATTCTGTGTGTGTGTATTAGCCTTTTTGTTCAATTATTTGTTTGCCCGTAATGTGGCATTACCTTAAATTAAAAAAAAATTTGCCTTAATTGTTGCCTAATGTTTTTCCTGGTGTTTACTTAGATTGATCTTTGCATTTTTACACCTCTTAACCAAAAATGTATCTGCTTTAGCCCAAGGTGATGTTAAATGTGTTTCAACTAAAAACGCAACAAGTATTGTAAGTGTGTAAATTTTTGCATGCATGAAGTTAGTAAAATTAAATCTACCACATCTACACCAGGAAGTGAGTGGCACAACCAAACAAGGACACCCAGTCCAAAGGCCGGCCTAGTCCAGTCATTAATATTGCCTGTGCCAAGGGATATTTGGGCATGGCCATACTGTCACACAAACATGTCTGCAAACAGGAGGAGCACAAACCAAACAAATGTAAAAAGCCATAAGTGGCACATGTTACTTGCCACCTACACTGCACATAGACCTATGGCATTGGCTAGTGGCCTTAATCATTACTCTAAGGAGCTCTATGGGAGCAAATACAAAACACAACCTGCATGTGAAACACAAAATGGATTGAGCTAAACATCAAACTACAAGTAAATACAGTGGGGGGGAAGAGAAAAGATGTCCCACACATTCATGGATTAATAGGGTGGCTGCCCATAAAACCCAGGTGGAGGTCCGTGGGGATGGGACCTAACCTGGGCCATGGTTGCATTGTTAATTTGCAACTGCTCCATAATGTTTCTCTGCATATTGGTCATATCAGCCATGGCTGACTGGATGCCATTACTTGCATTGACCATGTTGCTGTTGAGGGTCCGAAACTCAGCGAGGATGCCCTGTAAGGTGTTATTGAGGTTGACCATATCGGCATGCCTTTCCTCCCGCTCATTTTGGAGCTGTGCCTCAAAAGAGTCCCTCTCCTGGTTCCATAAATCAAGCAGGGCACTGTGCCTCCCCTGGGAAATTGTTGGGTGTAATGGAGTCCGCCGCACAATTACCCTGGCTCTTGGGCGTGCCCTGCCGCGTTGTCTCGTCCCCTCAACAGCAACAGGCATGCTTGGCAAATCCTCAGCAGCAGAGTGAACACTGGGGACTGTTGTGTCAGTCTCCCCATGTGCAGGCACAATGGATGCAGATTCACTCTGCTGCTGAGGATTGGCCAGAGAAACATTATGGAGAAGTTGCAGATTGGGACCCAGGGGGAGGTCTTCGGACGTGGCCAGCATGGATCCATCATCTTCCTCCATTTCCTGGATCTCTTCCATGAGTGTGTGGGTCTGTAGGGACATAGAAAAAAAATGGTTAAGTTGGCGTCCCAAATTAGGATTCCATCAGTTTAACACATGCTTAAGCACTTGGTAGTATTTTTGGTACTAAATAAACTTACCGGAAAACTCGGATCTGGGCTCCTATGCTGTACGGACCTGGTAGGCATATTCAAACTGGGGGGTGAGTTTACACTTGCTGAGGGGTCATGCTGGGCTGAAGAAGAGAAAACAAAACAAGGTAAACACACACATAAGCATTGCTTTGGTAGGTAATTAAACAAGCCACTATTTGTAATCTTAAGCAACTCTACAGCAACGGGGACGATTTGTAAAATACACTCACTTTAAAATATGTGAAATGGATCGAGTAAACTGCTAACTGACCTCAGTTCGAAGTCAGGAAGTGTACCCAGTCAGCATACAACTTGCAGAGCACCTATTTTGAGTTTGACTACCATTCTCTAGGTCAGGGGTACTCAACCACTTCTTGTAAAGGTCCATTTAAAGGTATCCGGTGAGAGGTGAAGGTCCGGGCATGGGGCTGTCGCAGGGGGTGTATAGTTAGAAATCAGCACACTGGGGGAGGGGCTATAGATTTCCCAGCCAAAACTAATAAAGGCTGCTTGCCCTTGCTGGGCTGGATGGGGCAGAGCTGAGGGGACAGGGATTGGATGGATAAAGCTGGGAGGACAGGAATGGATGGTGATGGGATGGATGGAGCAAATCTGTTAGGAATGGATGGGGCTGAGCTGGGGGGGCGAGATGGTGGGACAGGGGCAGATGGGGCAGAGCTGGGGCAGCGGGACAGGATTGGACAAAGAGAATGATGCACCAAGTTTGTGTGTACCTTGCAATGCCACTTCCTGTGCAGTACTTCATATTGCAATGCTAGGTTTCAGGGAGCCATGACATTGGCCGGGAGACTAAGCACTACATCGCCGATCAAGGGGGCAGCTCTGAGCACGTCAACACAGAAGTAACTGAGTGCAGGGCTGTCTGGGCAGGGGTCCGGAAATCTGGTGCCAAGGTCCGCATTCGGACCCCGGTCCGCCAGTTGAGTATCGCTGCTCTAGGTCATATATGTTTTGGGGTCTTGATTTAAATTGTTACCTCAAACACAACTCACACAACAAATAGACAACACATCCCTAATGATGTGTGTTTTGTGATTGAGTCCAAATATATCACTTTTCTTCATAAACTTCGTTACTTGACACATAATTAGTGTTAATTGTTATTTTACATAATGTATGTGGTCCGAAATGTGTGATTCACATGGACCAAAACAGGACACAAACAGGCACAGTAGTGCGAGGCCAACCAAGCCACACCATAGGGCCATACCGTCATCTTTGTACTAGTGAACTTTAATTTACTTTGCAACCAGGCAAACATGCAGATTAAGCTTACTCACCTTGTGTACGGGTCGGTGAGTCTGTGTCCCTTAGACCCGCATGGCCACCGACCGCGACAGGATGGAGAAGGCCCAGCACAATCTCCTCAGCAGGTGTAAACTCGAGTTTTGTTGGAAAGCCACCTCCAGTTTTCATGCTGAAATGAAAATATAGTTTGGTACACAGAAAAGGTGCATACAGTACATCCTAATAATTACATTTGGATACATCATTTATTTACCTGTAATTATGCCTTTTAATTTCTTTTTGCCGTACAGCATATTTCAGATCCGAAATTTTCTTCTGGATTTGTCCAACATCTTTCCTCTCTTCCCCCGCTGCATTTACTTGTCGTAGGATTGTTTCGAACAATTCCATTTTGCGCTGCTTAGTGGTGTGTTTTGATTTGCTCCCATAGAGCTCGTCATAGAATAATGTAAGGCCACTAGCCAATGCCATATTTTGGTCATGTGAGAATCGCCCACTCAAATGTCCGCGCCGCAATGTGCGGACAGATGGTTGGCTTTGGTGCTCCTCCATGTGTGCAGACACATGTGGTGACATTATGGCCTGGGGCTGTGTAGGGGAATGGAAGGATTGCTGGCTTCCCAATGACTGGACTGGACTGGCCAAGGGACTGGGTGTTCTTGCGTGGCTGGCCACAGAACTTCCAGGTGTAGATGTGGTCCGGATGATGTCCATTCTTGGGCCTCTTGGGGGGCTATGTGCCCTGCTGGTGCCAGGTCTTGGGCTAGGTGCCCTGCTGGTGCCTGGTCTGGTCGTAGGTGCCCTGCTGCGGGGCCTGTATGGGCTTCTGGCCCTGCTTCTGGGCCTGGATGGGTTCTGGCCCTGCTGCGGGGCCTGGATGGGCTTCTGGCCCTGCTTCTGGGCCTGTATGGGCTTCTGGCCCTGCTGCGGGGCCTGGATGGGCTTCTGGCCCTGCTTCTGGGCCTGTATGGGATTCTGGCCCTGCTTCGGGCCCTGTATGGGCTTCTGGCCCTGCTTCGGGCCCTGTATGGGCTTCTGGCCCTGCTGCGGGGCCTGGATGGGCTTCTGGCCCTGCTTCTGGGCCTGTATGGGCTTCTGGCCCTGCTTCGGGCCCTGTATGGGCTTCTGGCCCTGCTGCGGGGCCTGGATGGGCTTCTGGCCCTGCTGCGGGGACTGTATGGGCTTCTGGCCCTGCTTCGGTGCCTGGATGGGCTTCTGGCCCTGCTGCGGGGCCTGGGTTGGCTAAGTGCCCGGCTTGAGAGCATGGGTGGTGTGGGCTCCCTTGGGCGGCCTCTTCTGGGGGCAGATGTGGTGGTGGCTGCTGTGGGGCTTCCTACCTGTTTGGCCTGTTTTTTGGCCGCAGGGGCACGTGCCTTTGTGGCCCTTTTTTGCGAAAGGGAGGGTCCACTGTCCCTTGGTGGGGCTGAGGTGCTACTTGCCTTTTGGGAGCGTAGCTTGCGGATGTTTGAGGACCACTGTTTGCCTAAGACATCAAAACACAACGGCAAGCCACACATGTGCCCAAAAAGTCAGAAACCGGGCCTTCAGCGTGATTTACTAACAAAAAATAAAACCTAAAAAACGAGTACACAGCCTATTACATTTCCAAATGGGCCATTTTAAGCCAATAACGTATTAGTCTTGCCTCCACTGGCCTGAAACTCTGTTCAATAATTTCGGATATGCGCGCAGCCATCTGTACTCAGAAGCATCACACTTACTGAGGAGAGGTGAGTGGGATAAGGTACAGGGGGGTGGGTTATAGCTGTGCTTTGCTCAGACACAGCAGAGCTGTGGTCATGGAAAGGTCATCAGTCCAAGAATGCAGAGCAGCACACACACTTCCAGTTTGCATGCACTTCCTGTTTGCAGGCTGCCTGCAAAGATGGCATTTTACATAAGCCGCCATCTTGGATGTTAAAACCATCATAACACGCCAGAGATGCATGTGGCCTGATTTTTAATGTTGGCAATCTATATGTACAGGGTGTGTGAAACATATAACATAAGACCAGACTCTGAATCAGAGTGAACGTCCGCTTTAAGGCACTCCCCAAAAATGGCTTGCACTCTAAATTTGTGTGTTAATGACATTACATTCGCAACTTCTGATGCAACACATATGGCTCTGTGTGTAAAAGTAAAAGCTCTGTGTCCATTATGTTTTTCAGATCATGCTTCAGCGCCGGTATGACTTCGCGCCCAATGTTTGCGAAAAAAGGGACATCGCCCGGGAGATTATCGCGGAAATACACCGTGTCACCAGCACCACCTTCACTCACACCCAGATAATGCAGCATTGGTCGGACCTGAAACGTCTGCACATGCCCCGGGTGCGGAGGTTTTTTGGGATCCATTTCCCAAGTAAGTACAAATACATATTAATTCATAATTCAGCACTTCCTTTCCAATTAACTAGACACTCTTTCCAAAATTAATTGACCAGGTGCTGCAACCTTGTAAGGGGCTTCCACACCTTAAACCCCAAGCAAACACTGTATATTATCCATAAAGGTGCGCACTCATTTTCCAACTTAGAAATAAAGTAACTACAATAATGTCAAAAAGAATATAATTCATTTATTAAACACCATATTGTAAAGACAAGACAATCCTTAGACCAACATATAATTAAAAACAACGTCCATGCATCATAACAGTGCAATTTCAGGTATGCTTTAAGGTGCAGCTATAATAACATCCTGAATTCATAAGCGCTATGTTTCATTTACAATATATAGCTAAAGTGCTTGTGTGCAGAGAAAATAGCAATATCATATCATCTCAATTGCAAGATATAAAGATTGTAACAACAGTTTACTATATTGCACAAGCCCAGCAGCAATACATTGTATCACCATTCCTATCACATTTTACTAAATCAGCAAACACGTTGATACAATAGCACATGCATATTATGCAACGGACTCACAGACAAACAAACAATGAAGTTCATACTTATAAACGAAATCCATGGTATACAGACATAACCTGACGGCATTTTCGGGCGGTCCTCGCCCTTTCTCAAAGGTATGCAAGTAAGTACAAAGCCATTGCATGGTATATGTTCAAAATTTATAAGTTATGCCTTTATTTATAATGACTTTTCTTTGTTAGTGTTGGGAATGGATTTCAGAATTCGCCGCACCCGGAGGCGCACAGGCCGACCAGTGCTGCATGCTTCTGCATCTGTGAGTGAAGGTGGTGGATCTCCCGGGCGACGGACCTACCCCTCCTCTGTGGCCTCCTCAGACCAGCCCCTGGACCTTACCACAGAGGAGGGGCCCAACCGCGTGGGCGTGGAGTCATACCCGGCCAGGCATGGGGAAGGCTCTGGTATGTCACTCTTCATGTATATGCACTAAGATATACATGCAAGCAAAAAAACTAAGTGCTGCTTTATTATGTATTTCTAGATGCTTCGGGAGTGGGTGAGGTAGTGGAGGAGGAGGCAGCAGAGATGCTTGAAGTTGATCCTGGCGAAGGTGAGTGATGTCAGGCAGACTGGGAGCCAGATATGTTGGGAATAGTGACTCTATACAACAACTAACCAAATGTCACATGTTTCTCCAGGGACTTCTTCACAGCATAGCCAGGACCAAGGGCATCCTGTTGGCCCCAACCAGCCATCTGTCGGCCACCAACAAAGTAAGTAGCCATGCCATTATTCAGAATTATGTGTTTTTGGCTAATAACACACACATAACTAAAGGCGTAGCCAATGTATAGTTAACACTTTCATGAGGGCACTTCGTTAGCTTAAAGCGGACCATAACTCGTATTAAGAGCCTAGCTAATAAGTATCCCACACACTGTACATACAGATTGCGAACATTCAAAAACAGGCTACCTGCATCTACTGCATGTTAGGAGCCTTTAAACATACAAGATGGCGGCATATGGAATACGCCATATTTACAGGCAGCATGGCATCCAGATTTTACAAAGTAAGGTGCTGCCATGCATTGTGGGACTGCTGACCTTTCCCTGAACCCAGCTATGCTTTGTATTACCAAAGCACAACTGTAACCTGCTCCCCTGTACTTTATCCCACTCTCCTCTCCTCATTAAGTGTTATGCTTCTGAGTCCAGATGGTGGCGCAGGAATAAAAAAATGCACCAAAATGTACTTTTATCTGGTGCAGAATCATTTGGAAAGAGTTTTTGTTTTTCATTACATCATGTTGAAGGTCCGGTTTAAGGAGTTTCACTACTTACCTGTGGGAAATGCATTTACTTTATCCCTTGGAAGAATGACATATGTCATGCATTTACATGTATTTGATTAACCAAAAATCTATTCCCAGCATACAAACCGGTCTGGTACTACTATTTATGTTTATTTCTCTATTGGTTACAGGGATGATCCCACAAACAGTGGCTAAAAAAAAAAAAAACGAATCAAGGAGTTGGTGGCCGAGCTGATGGCCATACAGGCGACGTTGGGGCCAACAGAAGAAGAAGAGGAGGAGGATTAGTGCCCTTGGTCCTGGCTAATTTTGTAATATAGTTTTAAATTTTTATACAAAAAAAAAATTTAAAAGTTTTTACCCAAAAAAAAAAAAAAAAAACTATTTTATAAAAATAAATAATATTTTAAGGCTTTAGAAATTTGTCATTTCTAATATGCGCCAAAAAATACATTTACACAAACACGAAAATACATGCTTATAAACATATAGACATATGTACATTAAGGGGTTTGGGTAAGTTTTATAGTCGTCAAAATGAAGAAGGATGCAAGCGCTAAGGGGTTTGGGTAAGTTTTAGGGAACGAGAAATGAAGAAGGATGCAAGCGCTAAGGGGTTTGGGTAAGTTTTATGGTCATCAAAATGAAGAAGGATGCAAGCGCTAAGGGGTTTGGGTAAGTTTTAGGGAACGAGAAATGAAGAAGGATGCAAGCGCTAAGGGGTTTGGGTAAGTTTTAGGGAACGAGAAATGAAGAAGGATGCAAGCGCTAAGGGGTTTGGGTAAGTTTTATGGTCGTCAAAATGAAGAAGGATGCAAGTGCTAAGGGGTTTGGGTAAGTTTTATGGTCGTCAAAATGAAGAAGGATGCAAGCGCTAAGGGGTTTGGGTAAGTTTCAGGGAACGAGAAATGAAGAAGGATGCAAGCGCTAAGGGGTTTGGGTAAGTTTTAGGGACCGAGAAATGAAGAAGGGTGCAAGCGCTAAGGGGTTTGGGTAAGTTTTATGGTCGTCAAAATGAAGAAGGATGCAAGTGCTAAGGGGTTTGGGTAAGTTTTAGGGAACGAGAAATGAAGAAGGATGCAAGCGCTAAGGGGTTTGGGTAAGTTTTATGGTTGTCAAAATGAAGAAGGATGCAAGCACTAAGGGGTTTGGGTAAGTTTTATGGTCGTCAAAATGAAGAAGGATGCAAGCGCTAAGGGGTTTGGGTAAGTTTTATGGTCGTTAAAATGAAGAAGGATGCAAGCGCTTAGGGGTTTGGGTAAGTTTTAGGGAACGAGAAATGAAGAAGGATGCAAGCGCTAAGGGGTTTGGGTAAGTTTTAGGGTTCATAAAGGTAAGTGTTAGACTGGCGCGAAGTAGTAGTGGTGAGATTGGTAGTGTCAGATAGGGCCCACATTGGTTTGGGGAGTGTAGCTTGGATCGTGCATGCGCAAGACCTTATAGATATACGAACGAACGAATATAAGAGGCCAAAAACCATTGAAAACCAGAGGCAATTGCAATTAATTGGAAGAGGTGGACGATGGAAGCGGCCGAAAAAACAGGCTGCCGCGGCAACAAGTGATCACATCAACCTGTTTTTTACGATTGACAACTGACTGAGGCAAGTTCGGAAGATAACATACGAACGGACGGGCTTTTTACGATAGGAAACGTATTTGCTTATAGAATCACTCGCAAGTTCATACGAACACACGAGCGTACGGGAAAAATAGGATGATCGGCACCAAAATCAAAGCTGTTACATGTTTCTTTGAATCGACCCTATTGTAGTAGAAGTGAGGGAGTCAAATATGTAGGCGAGCACTTTAATGAGTTAAGTTTGTAGTGCGCAGGCGCAAGATCGTAAAGATTCCGCCTGGACGATTATTTTTTGAAAAAGTGAAATAGAATCTATCGGGAAACGTAAAGGATTTGTGTGAGGATATAATGGGAAAAGGGCAAAATGAAAGGCTAAGTTGTTACTAGAGATGAGCGAACTTTTGAAAAATTTGATTCGACTGATTCGCCGAATTTTCCGACAAAAATCGTTTCGACCCGAATTTATTCGCGACGAATCGCTATTAAAAACGGCTATTTCTGAGCCTCCTAGAGCCTCAATAGGGTTGTAAACCATTCTGCCTTGCTGTAACACGCATAGGATGCGTGCTGGGTTAGTTAAATATTACTTTGAATAAATATCACATGCAGATCAGAGGCATCGCTAATAGAATCGCAGAGCGGCACAATTGCAGAGAGTTGAAGTGGCATCACTATGAGGGGCAGGAGCCCAAACATTGCTTTAAAGAGACACTGGAGTTGGCAGCAGCAGGAGCCCAAAAATTGGATGAATCACACCCTGGAGTTGGCAGCAGCAGCAGCAGGAGCCCAAACATTACTTTAAAGAGACACTGGGGTGGGCTTCAGGAGCCCAAAAATTGGATGAATCACACCCTGGAGTTGGCAGCAGCAGCAGGAGCCCAAACATTACTTTAAAGAGACACTGGGGTTGGCTTCAGGAGCCCAAAAATTGGATGAATCACACCCTGGAGTTGGCAGCAGCAGCAGCAGGAGCCCAAGTATTACTTTAAAGAGGCCCTGGGGTTGGCTTCAGGAGCCCAAAAATTGGATGAATCACACCCTGGAGTTGGCAGCAGCAGCAGCCGGAGCAGCAGCAACAGGAGCCCAAACATTACTTTAAAGAGACACTGGAGTTGGCTTCAGTAGCCCAAAAATTGGATGAATCACACCCTGGAGTTGGCAGCAGCAGCAGCAGGAGCCCAAATATTACTTTAAAGAGACCCTGGGGTTGGCTTCAGGAGCCCAAAAATTGGATGAATCACACCCTGGAGTTGGCAGTAGCAGCAGCAGGAGCAGCAGCAACAGGAGCCCAAACATTACTTTAAAGAGACACTGGAGTTGGCTTCAGTAGCCCAAAAATTGGATGAATCACACCCTGGAGTTGGCAGCAGCAGCAGGAGCCCAAGTATTACTTTAAAGAGACCCTGGGGTTGGCTTCAGGAGCCCAAAAATTGGATGAATCACACCCTGGAGTTGGCAGCAGCAGGAGCAGCAGCAACAGGAGCCCAAACATTACTTTAAAGAGACACTGGAGTTGGCTTCAGTAGCCCAAAAATTGGATGAATCACACCCTGGAGTTGGCAGCAGCAGCAGCAGGAGCCCAAATATTACTTTAAAGAGACCCTGGGGTTGGCTTCAGGAGCCCAAAAATTGGATGATTCACACCCTGGAGTTGGCAGCAGCAGTAGCAGCAGGAGCCCAAATATTACTTTAAAGAGACCCTGGGGTTGGCTTCAGGAGCCCAAAAATTGGATGAATCACACCCTGGAGTTGGCAGCAGCAGCAGCAGGAGCCCAAATATTACTTTAAAGAGACCCTGGGGTTGGCTTCAGGAGCCCAAAAATTGGATGAATCACACCCTGGAGTTGGCAGGAGTTGGCAGCAGCAGCAGCAACAGGAGCCCAAACATTACTTTAAAGAGACACTGGAGTTGGCTTCAGGAGCCCAAAAATTGGAAGAATCACACCCTGGAGTTGGCAGCAGCAGAAGCAGGTGCAGCAGCAGGAGCCCAAACATTACTTTAAAGAGACACTGGAGTTGGCTTCAGGAGCCCAAAAATTGGATGATTCACACCCTGGAGTTGGCAGCAGCAGCAGCAGGAGCCCAAATATTACTTTAAAGAGACACTGGAGTTGGCTTCAGGAGCCCAAAAATTGGATGAATCACACCCTGGAGTTGGCAGCAGCAGCAGCAGGAGCCCAAATATTACTTTAAAGAGACACTGGGGTTGGCTTCAGGAGCCCAAAAATTGGATGAATCACACCCTAGAGTTGGCAGGAGTTGGCAGCAGCAGCAACAGGAGCCCAAACATTACTTTAAAGAGACACTGGAGTTGGCTTCAGGAGCCCAAAAATTGGATGAATCACACCCTGGAGTTGGCAGCAGCAGCAGCAGGAGCCCAAATATTACTTTAAAGAGACCCTGGGGTTGGCTTCAGGAGACCAAAAATTGGATGAATCACACCCTGGAGTTGGAAGCAGCAGGAGCCCAAAAATTGGCCTAAAGACATAAATATGTTTTGCACCATTTGGAAAGTGTAAAACGTGGCACCATGCTGAATCTAGTCGCATGCATCAGGCATTGGTGGGTGGAAATCCTGGCTGATCCATCCCTGATTCATTTTGACAAAGGTGAGTCTCTCCACATTTTTAGTTGACAGACGAGTTCTCCTCGCCGTAACTATGGCCCCCGCCGCACTAAACACCCGCTCAGATGGCACGCTACTTGCCGGGCAGGACAGCTTTTCCAGGGCAAACTCTGCTAGTTGCGGCCACAAATCAAGTTTGGCTGCCCAGAAGTCCAGCGGATCCTCAAGGTGTGTTGGCATGGTCATGTCAAAGTATGACATGACCTGCTGGTTCAGGTCCGGCTCCAGGTCTTCCTGCTGCTCATGAGTAGCCTCACTATGCGGGTGTAGAAAGCTACTCATTAGCGACTGAAGACTGAGGCTGCTGCTGCTGATGGAGCTGCTGCTGCTGCTCCTGCCAACCCCCCCAGCGGCCATGGCAGTGGAAGGTAAGCGCAGAGGTCCCCTCGAGTCAGACCTGCGAGAGTATGGACCATGGCGCAGATAGGCATCGGCCAACTGCCTACGTAGAATGTCTTTGTAGTAGTTCAGTTTGTCCTACCTCTCGGTGGGTTTAAAAAATGCCCCCATTTTGTGCCGGAAGCGAGGGTCCAATAAGGTGGACAGCCAGAAGTCATCCCGCCAACAGATGGAAACAATTCTGGGGTCACTACGCAAGCACGTGAGCATGCTTCGTGCCATTTGCGCAAGTGACTCGGATGGACTACCTGTCTCCATCTCCACTGCATACTGCCACGGTGTGCCCGGGTCCTTTGTCTCGCCTTCCTCAAAAACCTCTAGCTCCTCTGGCTGCTCCTGCTCCTCCTCTCCTGTCCGCTGACTAGATAAACCAGCCATTTCGCCAAGCCTAAACTGTGTTTCGCTGGGCAACTCCTCCTCTTCCTCCTCCTCCTCCAGTTCAGCTCCAACGGGGTTCATGTGGCCGTAAGATGTAAACGCCATGTCTCCAGTGCCCTGACCAGCCATGGTTTCCAACATGTGCTGTAGTACATGAAGCAGTGGAATCACGTAGTTCATCCCGTAATCCTGCCGACTGACAAATAAAGTGGCTTCCTCAAAGGGCCTGAGCAAACGGCAGGTGTCACGTATGAGCTGCCACTGGTTGACATTGAAGTTACACAGGGGAGTCCCCCTATCTGCTTGGATCATCAGGAAATCCATGATGGCTTTTCTCTGTTCATATAATCGGTCCAGCATGTGAAGGGTGGAATTCCAAAGGGGGAAACATCGCAAATCAGACTATGTTGGGGGATACCATTCTGACGCTGTAGCTCAAGAAGGGTGTGTTTGGCGGTGTAGGAGTGGCTGAAGTGCATGCAAAGTTTCCTTGAAGTTGTTAGGATGTCTTGCAGATGGGGGGAACACTTCAGAAACCGCTTGACAACCAGATTGAAGACGTGAGCCATGCAGGGGGCATGGGTCAGGCTTCCTTGGCGCAGCGCAGACAAAATGTTCTTCCCATTGTCGGTAACCATGATTCCCATTTTAAGTTTTCTTGGAGTAAGCCATGTTTGGATTTCCTGATGAATACATTTAAGCAGTTCCTCCCCTGTGTGACTCCGTTCGCCAAGACAAACCATGTGAAGCACTGCGTGACACCTCCGTGCCCTGCACACATGGTAGACTGGAGGGGCACTGAGACTTGAGCCTACAGTGGAGGGTGAGGAGATGGCGGAGGATGAGGAGGCCGAGTCGCACGGTGTCACAGGCCCAACGGGCAGGGAGCGCGGAGGCCAAAGCGGCGTGACCTGTCCAAGTTGCTGCTGCTGCTGCAAAGGGACCACATTCACCCAGTGGGCCGTAAACGACATGTACTGTCCCTGACCGTAGTTACAGCTCCAGATGTCGGCGCTGCCATGCACTTTGCTACACACCGACAGGCTCAAGGACTGGCCCACCTTCTGTTCAACAAAAGTGTGCAGCGCTGGTACTGCCTTCTTGGCAAAGAAATGACGGCTTGGGACTCTCCACCTCGGCTCGGCACAAGCCATCAGTTCTCTGAAAGGTGCAGATTCCACCACCTGAAAAGGGAGCGACTGCAGCACCAGCAACTTGGACAGGAGCACATTCAGCTTCTGCGCCGTAGGATGAGTGGGCGCATACTGCTGTCTCTTGGACATGGCTTCGCTGATGGATTGCTGGCGGGATGCATGACTTGGAGGAGAAGGAGGAGGAGCAGGAGCGACAGAGGATGGGTATGACGCACAGCTGCCTTCGGCTGAGGTGCTGGAGCCTTGGCTGGCAGAAATTGGGAGCGGCGTGCCACTTGTTGAGGAAGCAGACTGGACCACCCCTTGGGAGCCTCGGTTTTCCCAGGTCGCTTTATGGTGACGCATCATATGTTGACGCAGGGCTGTGGTGCCAACATTTGGACCCTGGCCACGCTTCACCTTTTGCCTACATATCTTGCATGTGGCCATGTTACCCTCCTGCGGATGCTTCAGGAAAAACTGCCACACTGCCGAGTAGCTACTTTTCTCACCCCCTGGCCTCACTGATTCACTGCTGCTGTTGCCAACTCCAGGAACCCCTGCTCCACTACCTCCCCATAAGGTAGACTGCCGCACAGCAGGTGCTCTACCCCGGCCCCGGCCGGCTCCAGCCTTTGGAATTGTGCCCCCATACCTGTCTCCATCTCCACTGCATACTGCCACGGTGTGCCCGGGTCCTTTGTCTCGCCTTCCTCAAAAACCTCTAGCTCCTCTGGCTGCTCCTGCTCCTCCTCTCCTGTCCGCTGACTAGATAAACCAGCCATTTCGCCAAGCCTAAACTGTGTTTCGCTGGGCAACTCCTCCTCTTCCTCCTCCTCCTCCAGTTCAGCTCCAACGGGGTTCATGTGGCCGTAAGATGTAAACGCCATGTCTCCAGTGCCCTGACCAGCCATGGTTTCCAACATGTGCTGTAGTACATGAAGCAGTGGAATCACGTAGTTCATCCCGTAATCCTGCCGACTGACAAATAAAGTGGCTTCCTCAAAGGGCCTGAGCAAACGGCAGGTGTCACGTATGAGCTGCCACTGGTTGACATTGAAGTTACACAGGGGAGTCCCCCTATCTGCTTGGATCATCAGGAAATCCATGATGGCTTTTCTCTGTTCATATAATCGGTCCAGCATGTGAAGGGTGGAATTCCAAAGGGGGAAACATCGCAAATCAGACTATGTTGGGGGATACCATTCTGACGCTGTAGCTCAAGAAGGGTGTGTTTGGCGGTGTAGGAGTGGCTGAAGTGCATGCAAAGTTTCCTTGAAGTTGTTAGGATGTCTTGCAGATGGGGGGAACACTTCAGAAACCGCTTGACAACCAGATTGAAGACGTGAGCCATGCAGGGGGCATGGGTCAGGCTTCCTTGGCGCAGCGCAGACAAAATGTTCTTCCCATTGTCGGTAACCATGATTCCCATTTTAAGTTTTCTTGGAGTAAGCCATGTTTGGATTTCCTGATGAATACATTTAAGCAGTTCCTCCCCTGTGTGACTCCGTTCGCCAAGACAAACCATGTGAAGCACTGCGTGACACCTCCGTGCCCTGCACACATGGTAGACTGGAGGGGCACTGAGACTTGAGCCTACAGTGGAGGGTGAGGAGATGGCGGAGGATGAGGAGGCCGAGTCGCACGGTGTCACAGGCCCAACGGGCAGGGAGCGCGGAGGCCAAAGCGGCGTGACCTGTCCAAGTTGCTGCTGCTGCTGCAAAGGGACCACATTCACCCAGTGGGCCGTAAACGACATGTACTGTCCCTGACCGTAGTTACAGCTCCAGATGTCGGCGCTGCCATGCACTTTGCTACACACCGACAGGCTCAAGGACTGGCCCACCTTCTGTTCAACAAAAGTGTGCAGCGCTGGTACTGCCTTCTTGGCAAAGAAATGACGGCTTGGGACTCTCCACCTCGGCTCGGCACAAGCCATCAGTTCTCTGAAAGGTGCAGATTCCACCACCTGAAAAGGGAGCGACTGCAGCACCAGCAACTTGGACAGGAGCACATTCAGCTTCTGCGCCGTAGGATGAGTGGGCGCATACTGCTGTCTCTTGGACATGGCTTCGCTGATGGATTGCTGGCGGGATGCATGACTTGGAGGAGAAGGAGGAGGAGCAGGAGCGACAGAGGATGGGTATGACGCACAGCTGCCTTCGGCTGAGGTGCTGGAGCCTTGGCTGGCAGAAATTGGGAGCGGCGTGCCACTTGTTGAGGAAGCAGACTGGACCACCCCTTGGGAGCCTCGGTTTTCCCAGGTCGCTTTATGGTGACGCATCATATGTTGACGCAGGGCTGTGGTGCCAACATTTGGACCCTGGCCACGCTTCACCTTTTGCCTACATATCTTGCATGTGGCCATGTTACCCTCCTGCGGATGCTTCAGGAAAAACTGCCACACTGCCGAGTAGCTACTTTTCTCACCCCCTGGCCTCACTGATTCACTGCTGCTGTTGCCAACTCCAGGAACCCCTGCTCCACTACCTCCCCATAAGGTAGACTGCCGCACAGCAGGTGCTCTACCCCGGCCCCGGCCGGCTCCAGCCTTTGGAATTGTGCCCCCATGCTGACTGCTACCACCTTGCTGCCTCAGCTGCTGACTCCGGGGCAACCTGCGCCCCTCTTCTCCTGATGATGACGATGAAGCCCCTTCATCACCCGGCTCCCAAGTGCGATCGGCTTCATCGTCATCATCATTATCACCGAGTTGTGGCTGTAAATCACTGATGTTCGTGGATTCGTCAACAGTGTCTGGCGCAGGAGCTGGAACGCTCGCAGCACCCACGACACTGTCCACATCACTATTTGTCTGCCTAGCTAAAGAAGCCACCTCCATTTCTAGGCTGGGCAGTAGCTGCTGACTGTCCTCTATCTGATCGTCCTCCTCACTAAAGAGTGGAGGTGAACCCAAAGCATAGGATACGTCGCTGGGGGAGGGAACGGCGTAGGACAGAGGCAATGGGAGGACAGGGACTGCTCTCGGGGCATGCCAACTCAGGGTTGTGTCAGAGGAACCTACCGACCCTAGACTGGGGGTCTCAGACGTAAGTTGTGATGATGTTGTTGATGAGCGCGTCAACCAATCTACCACGGCAGATGCGTTACTGGTGGAGACCGGACCGCTAGCAGATACTGGCAAATTAGGTCTCTCAGCGTGACTCCTGCTGCTACTGGCCCCCAGTCTGCTGCGCGCTCTGCCTGCGGAATCTTGGCCTCTGCCACTCCTCTTTTCACTTCCAGGCACTTGTCTGCCTGACATAGTCTAACTGGCGTGGTAGTAGGTGATATTTTAAGAACCCCCAGGCAGCGGTGGGTCTATATGAAACAGAATATAATGCACACCAAAAGTGAGCAGTAACACTCAGCCTCCAACAGGCCTGCCTAGTGTAAATAAGAGAGCTGCTTAGTGTAAATAAAGAGGGGTATGCTATGTTACAGAATGGGATGCCCCAACAGCCAGCATTGCACCTGGCAGCAGTAAGACTATGCACAGCAAAAGTGTCTTTATCAGGCCTAATTTCTATTAGAATAAGTGCAAATGGTTATTATGGTATTAAATAGAGGCTGGTGTAGTCACAGAATGGGATGCCACAAAAACCAGAGAGCATGCACAGCAAAAGTGTCTTTATCAGGCCTAATTTCTATGAGAATAAGTGTAAATGGTTATTATGGTATTAAATAGAGGCTGGTGTAGTCACAGAATGGGATGCCACAAAAACCAGAGAGCATGCACAGCAAAAGTGTCTTTATCAGGCCTAATTTCTATGAGAATAAGTGCAAATGGTTATTATGGTATTAAATAGAGGCTGGTGTAGTCACAGAATGGGATGCCACAAAAACCAGAGAGCATGCACAGCAAAAGTGTCTTTATCAGGCCTAATTTCTATGAGAATAAGTGCAAATGGTTATTATGGTATTAAATAGAGGCTGGTGTAGTCACAGAATGGGATGCCACAAAAACCAGAGAGCATGCACAGCAAAAGTGTCTTTATCAGGCCTAATTTCTATGAGAATAAGTGCAAATGGTTATTATGGTATTAAATAGAGGCTGGTGTAGTCTCAGAATGGGATGCCACAAAAACCAGAGAGCATGCACAGCAAAAGTGTCTTTATCAGGCCTAATTTCTATGAGAATAAGTGCAAATGGTTATTATGGTATTAAATAGAGGCTGGTGTAGTCACAGAATGGGATGCCACAAAAACCAGAGAGCATGCACAGCAAAGGTGTCTTTATCAGGCCTAATTTCTATGAGAATAAGTGCAAATGGTTATTATGGTATTAAATAGAGGCTGGTGTAGTCACAGAATGGGATGCCACAAAAACCAAAGAGCATGCACAGCAAAAGTGTCCTTATCAGGCCTAATTTCTATTAGAATAAGTGCAAATGGTTATTATGGTATTAAATAGAGGCTGGTGTAGTCACAGAATGGGATGCCACAAAAACCAGAGAGCATGCACAGCAAAAGTGTCTTTATCAGGCCTAATTTCTATGAGAATAAGTGCAAATGGTTATTATGGTATTACATAGAGGCTGGTGTAGTCACAGAATGGGATGCCACAAAAACCAGAGAGCATGCACAGCAAAAGTGTCTTTATCAGGCCTAATTTCTATGAGAATAAGTGCAAATGGTTATTATGGTATTAAATAGAGGCTGGTGTAGTCACAGAATGGGATGCCACAAAAACCAGAGAGCATGCACAGCAAAAGTGTCTTTATCAGGCCTAATTTCTATGAGAATAAGTGCAAATTCTCAGGTCATCAAAGGTTCCTCAGGTTCGCTCTGATGGATCAACACTAGCAGTTTGTGGCGTTGCCCTTTGGTCTCACTTCAGCTCCCAGGGTGTTCACCAAGGTGCTGGCTGGCATGATGTCTCTGCTCAGGTATCAGGGCGTCCGCGTGCTTTCCTATCTGGACGACATTCTCATCACTTCCCAATCTCTACATCAGGCAGAGTTGGATACTCAGCTGGTGGTGTCCACTCTGGAGTCATTTGGATGGGTGATCAACCACCCCAAGTCCTCACTGTCCCCTTCCTTGGTAACTCCGTTCCTAGGAATGAATCTGGATATAGTTCAGGCAAGGATTTTCCTTCCTCAACAGAAGGTGGACAGTCTGATTGCACAGGCCTTAGTTCCTCCTATCTTGTTCTCACCCCTCCATCAGGCAGGGGATGCAGCTGGTGGGCCTGATGGTGGCATGCTTCGAAGCGGTACCTTATGCTCAGTTCCACTTGAGGCCTCTGCAACTTCCCCTATTGTCAGTATGGGACAAGGACCCAGCATCCCTGGACGGGGTCTGTGTGCTCTCCCCTCGGGTCAGGAGGTCCCTCTTGTGGTGGATGGACTCAAGGAACCTGTTGGGGGGCAGATCCTTTCTTACCCCTCCCTGAGAGTCACCACGGATGCCAGTCTGTCAGGTTGGGGGGGTTTCTGGAAGTCCCTGTGGTTCCAGGGGAGGTGGGGTCCTCAGGAGGCCCACACACCTATCAATGTCTTAGAACTGCGGGCGATCAGGTTAGTGCGGGCTCCCTTGACTACTCACCTTCGGGGCCTGCCTGTTCAGGTGCGCTCGGACAACCAGACGGCAGTTGCCTACATCAATCATCAGGGAGGGACCCGGAGCAAGGGGGCCCTCCAGGAAGCGTCTCTGATCCTGACTTGGGCGGAGGCCAATGTCCCCTGCATATCAGCTGTGTACATCCCGGGGGTGGAAAATTGCCTGACGGACTCTCTGAGCAGGGGGACCTCTCGCCAGGGAGAATGGTCCCTATGCAGCAGGGTGTTCCAATCCCTGTGTCACCGCTGGGGCCAACCAGATGTGGATCTGTTTGCGTCCCGTCACAATCACAAGCTTCCAGCCTTTGTCCCCCTGTCCCAGGATCCTCTGGCCTTGACCACGGATGCTCTAGCAATGTCATGGCAGGACTTTCAGTTTCTGTATGTCTTCCCTCTGTTCCCCCTGCGCAAGATTGATCTGGAAGATTGTTCAGCCATTCTGGTGGCCCCCAGGTGGCCAAGAAGAGTGTGGTTCACAGACGTGGTGCAGCTGGCAGTAGATCAGTACACTCTGCCCTTGGTGCCAGATCTGCTCACTCAGGGCTCTCTACGCCATCCCAATTTACAAACTCTGGCTTTGACGGCCTGGCTGCTGAAACCTCCATCTTGATGGAGAAGGGTCTGTCTTCCTCGGTTGTGGATACTTTGATAAAGGCTAGGAAGTCTTCTTCTTCCATTTATTACAGGGTTTGGCGTGCCTACATTGACTGGTGTGAGTCTAAGTCTCTTCCCTGTCGTGTGTTCTCTATTCCCAGGATCCTGGATTTCCTGCAGCATGGGTTGGAGATGGGGCTCCAACTCAGTACTCTGAAAGGGCAGGTTTCTGCCCTGGCTATTTTCTTCCAGAAGTCCTTTGCTCAGCACCCTCTGATCAGGACTTTTTCCAGGGGGTCACTCATGTGCGCCCCCCACGTAAGCCTATGGTGCCTGTTTGGGATTTGAACTTGGTTTTGTCAGCCTTGCAGGGTGCTCCTTTTGAACCTGTGCAGGATGCTGCCCTTGCCATTCTTACACTCAAGATTGTCTTTCTGGTGGCTATCACTTCTCTTAGGCGTGTGTCTGAGTTGGCAGCGCTTTCTATTCAAGCTCCCTACTATGAGAGACACCAGGACAAAGTGGTGTTTCATTTCAAGCCAGACTTTCTGCCTAAGGTAGTATCTGCTTTTCATTTGAATCAGGACATTGTTCTCCCTGCTTTGTGCCCTAATCCTAGTAATGCTAAGGAAAGGGTCTTGCATTCTTTGGATGTGGTTAGGTGTCTGAAGTACTATCTGGTGGCTACCACACCCTTCAGGAAAACTGATGCTCTTTTTGTGGTCCCTTCTGGGCCTAGGAAGGGTTTGGCTCCTGCCAAGTCCACTATCGGCAAATGGATCCGTCAGGCTGTGATTCAGGCCTACTCTGCTAAGGGGAAGAATCCTCCCTTCCACCTTGCTGCTCATTCCACTCGTGCTATTGGTGCTTCTTGGGCTTTTCAGCACCAGGCTTCTGTTGAACAAGTTTGCAAGGCTGCTACTTGGTCTTCTGTTCATACCTTTTCAAAGTTTTACAAGGTTGATGTTAGGGCCTCAGCTGACGCTGCTTTTGGCCGAAAGGTTCTGCAGGCGGCAGTGGTTTAAACTGTCTGCTGCTACTTTTTCTTGGGGATCCCACCCTACTTTATGGACACTGCTATTGGATGTCCCACGTGTAAGTAATCTTTCTGGAGCAGGACGTACTGTATACTAAGAATAATACAATTTTGTGATTACTCACCTGTAGAATTGGTATTATGAGTATACTGTACAGTACCTCCTGCTCCACCCCACCCTTGGTTTTGCATTATCTTGGATCCCCTGTATGGTGATTGTTATTATTGTTATAGTTGATAGTTTGGGTTGTTTAATTCTCCCGGCTTCTCATTAACTGCTTTTCAATGCGGGAGGTCCCTGGGAATTTGAGGGTCCGGGAGGAGCCTGTTTTTCGATGTCTCTGCAGTCCAGCGCCATTTGGCGGAGTAATCCCCACGTGTAAGTAATCTATCTGGAGCAGGACGTACTGTATACTCATAATACCAATTCTACAGGTGAGTAATCACAGAATTGTATTTTTGGGCTGTCGGCCTTAAATATTTACTTTTTAAATAAAGGGAAAGGAACCCTAGTACTTGTCAGGGTGTCTGTCAAAGACTTACCTCAGGGACAGCAGCAGGACTTAGATGAGTTGAGTTAAAGAAAGATCATGTTTATATTTAAACCAGACCAACGCCTATTTTACAAAAAATGGGTGTTGGTCTGCTCCAGGGGTGCATCCAGAGATGAGTTGAAAGGCAATATTTAGTGGCTTGGAAGGCCTTGATTGAACAATCGGAGCAGACCAACACACATTTTTTGTAAAAGCTAAAAGTTAATTTAAAAAAAAAAGACATAGGGTCCCCTCTCCCGGCGACCCAGGAAGTGAGAAAGAGGGCAATTTCTAGCCCTCTCCTCACCACCGAAGAGCCTGGGGGGCGATCAGATGCCTCCCCTATATAGAGGTGACCTGGCGGGAGGGATCGCGACCGCAGGTAGATGTCAGCAGCGGCCGCTGCCGAAGTGGGGGGGGGGCTAATCCAGGCACTCTCCTGAAGCTAGAAGAGCCCCCAGGGGAATCAGATGGCACCAGGTTAAAGAGGAGACCCAGCCAGATCGGTGAGTGTGTTTTTTTATTTTTTGGACCGCTAGAACAGGTAAATGCCAGGCCCGTGAATTTTACATGACTGGCACTTAAGGGTCGGAGAGGCAACCACGTAAAATTCACGGACTTGGCACTTAAAGGGTTAAAGTAGACCTTAAGGCAAAAATGGTCAATTTATACGTATACCCGGGACACCTCGATTTGGTATGCCCTCCTAAAATGCACTAATAAACCCCAAATCTGACAATGCTAGGCACAAATTTCTGATTTTTGGTGTGGTTGGAAACCATAACCTGAGCATCTCCACTGATGGCCAGTGAATCCAATCATCTGATTAAGCCCGGAAGGAATTTGATGTGCATGTACAGTAGGGTGAATCTATTGAGTAAGTCTGTCTGATTTCAGTCTCACCTAGGCATTTCAAAAAAGTTTTTTTTATTTACTTCAGGGCCACTTTAATATAATTCTACAGTTAATTTAAACCGTAACCCTTTAAGTGCCAGCCTACATTGCCAGACCATTTTTTACTATTTTGCTCTACACATATTCAACTGTGATTTTTGAAGTGATTTCCTGAGAAAATTATATATTGTTCTTTTTTTTCAGTTTGGGCTTTAAAATTAAATGTCTTGTGTTGTCATTTTTAGTGTATTCTCAAGATTTTGGGGTGAAATATGCACAAAAAAAAAAAAAAAATTTTACAATTCGTAGTGTATTGTAATAAAAAATGTAAGTTTCTCAATAAAATCATATTGTGTGTGAAAGCCTAATTTTTCCTGGTTACAACGGTGTGAAATATATATTGGTAGACATCCCCTTCTGTCCAGGAGACTCCCCCATTTAAAAAAATTGTCTCATTTATTTAAAAAAACAATGCTTTTATTAAAGAAAACCATATTGCATGTGAAAGCTCAATTTCTTCAGATTACAACGGTAGCACATATGTATCGGTATCCTCCCATATATGCCCAGGAGGCCCCCTGAAACTGAGAAGAGCATGTTATAACATTTAAACATAAAATACAACTGCTATCCACACTAAAATGGTTTACCGTATTTTTCACCCTATAAGACGCACTTGTGCTTCCCCAAAAGGGGGGGGGGGGTGTCCGTGTGCCTTATCGGGCGAATGTAAAAAAAAAAATAAAAAACCAAATAAATAACATAAAAAACTCACCCGTTCCCGGCACTTCCACGTTTGCCTGCCACAGAAGAAGACAGAGGAACGGCGATCGCTGTCTTTTCAGGCAGCAATAGCAGCGGCCAGAGACAGTGCCTGGCGCTCCTCCATCTGCTGCCTCTTCCAGCTGGGGCACATGCGAGCACCCAGGTCTGTGCAGCAGGTAGTCGTGGCCTGCACCGAGTCTGTGCAGGCCACGCCCACCCGCTGCCCTGACTTGGGTGCTCGCATGTGCCCAGGAAGAGGCAGCAGATGGAGGAGTGGCGGGCGCTGTCTCTGGCCCTGCCGCTGCTATTGCTGCCTGAAAAGACAGCGATCGCAGTGGCGGGGCCGGGACAGAGCCCGCCGCTGCTTCTTACGGCCAGCTCCAGGAATGGGGTGGGCCGCATCAGCTCAGGCCATGCCCACCCAACTCACGGAACTGGCCGCTCAGTGGAGCAGTGTCAGAGGAGAGGTGAGTTTTACTTTTTTTTTCTTTTTTTTTACTTATTCCGCCCTGCCTACACTAATGGGGGGGGGGGGGGGGGGTGCCACACAGCCTATACTAATGGGGGGAGGAGGAATGCCACACAGCCAATGGGAATGGGGGGAGAGGGATGCCACACAGCCAATGGGAATGGGGGGAGAGGGGGATGCCACACAGCCAATGGGAATGGGGAGAGGGGGATGCCACACAGCCAATGGGAATGGGGGGAGAGGGGGATGCCACACAGCCTATACTAATGGGGGAGGGGGGATGCCACACAGCCAATGAGAACGGGGGAAAGGGGGATGCCACACAGCCAATGGGAATTGGGGGAGAGGGGGATGCCACACAGCCTATACTAATGGGTAGAGAGGGATGCCACATAGCCAATGGGGATGGGGGGAGAGGGATGCCACACAGCCAATGGGGAGAGAAGGATGCCACACAGCCTATACTAATGGGGGGAGGGGGATGCCACACAGCCAATGGGGAGAGGAGGATGCCACACAGCCTATACTATTGGGGGGAAGGGGATGCCACACAGCCTTTGATAATGGGGAGAGGGGGATGCCACATAGCCAATGGGAATGGGGGGAGGGGATGCCACACAGCCAATAGGAATCGGAAGAGGGGGATGCCACACAGCCTATACCAATGGGGGGAGGGGGATGCCACACAGCCAATGGGAATGGGGGGAGGGGCATGCCACACAGCCAATGGGAATGGGGGAAGGGGGATGCCACACTGCCAATGGGAATGGGGAGAGGGGGATGCCACACTGCCAATGGGAATGGGGGAGAGGGATGCCACACAGCCAATGAGAATGGGGGGAGAGGGATGCCACACTGCAAATGGGAATGGGGGAAGGAGGATGCCACACAGCCAATGGGAATGGGGAGAGGGGGATGCCACACAGCCTATCGGAATGGGGGGGCACACTGCCTATATGGGGAATAAGAGGGGGGAATGCCACACTGCTTATGATAAAGGGGTGCACACTGCCTATATGGGAATGGGAGGGGGTATGCCACACTGGGTATATGAGGAATGGGATGGGGGCATGCTACACTGTCTATGGAATGGGGGCATCCCACACAGCCTATGGTAATGGAATAGGGGAATGCCACACTGTCTGTAATGGCGCGTTTTTGGTTTAAAATATTTTTTTTCTTATTTTCCTCCCCCAAATCCTAGGTGCATCTTATGGGCAGGTGCGTCTTATAGGGTGAAAATACGATAAATAAAAAAAAATGGCGTGCCCCCAGGGGGAAACTTTTTTGAGGATTTTAAGTGTTAAAAAGCCTTAAAAAAACTGCCCAAAATATGGTGTGGATTCCCCCCTTCCCAGCATAACCAGCCAGGGCACCAGCTATGGGGGCTTGTAGACCAGCCCCATAATCTTGTAGACAAGCCCCATTGTGAACTGGTATAGGGGTCCCATAGAATGCTTGCAGGTTCACAACGGGTTAAATGTAAAAAAACACATAAAAATACATTTTTTAATTGTTTTTTTTAATACTTACCTCCCATCCATACCTGAGCACTGTGTCCTACTTTGACCACCCTGTGTCCCGCGGCGATTGTGTCCCACGTCAATCAAATGACAGCTGCTAGAGTGATCATTGGAGGGGGCTGGGGAGGCAGGGGCTCTGAGTCCCCTGTCCCTCCGACCTATTTCCAGCAATCTCTCCAGCAGCTGTCATTGGATTGCCGTGGGGCAGGATTGCCGCGGGTGGGAGATGACATCACGGGATGACATCATATGCCCCACCCACAAAGGGCGGGGCTAGCAGCAGCAACAATGGAAATGGGGAATAGGGACTGTTTTAGGCCCTCTCCTCAATGCAGAAGAGCCCGAAGGGGAATAGAGGCCCCACCGGGTGAAGAGGAGAGCCGAAGTCTTGTAGGGAAAATAACACCATTTTAGATTATATTTGCAATTATTTTGCATTTCCTTGGCGAATTGTGCATTTAGCCCTACTATAAAAATGTGAAGAAATGTGAAGGTAAAATGAAGCGAAAAATTAAATCTCTTAAGAAAAAGAAAAACTAAAATTTATTGTCCAGCAGTGTTCTGACAGTGACTGATGATAATAGACCGAAAACATATTATGTTTTCTTTCCTGAGACAATGCATTGTATGCAATTTGATTATGTTGTCTCTCTTTGAGTTAACATCACTCATCACAAGTTAATTGACTTTAAATTAAACTTAATAAAGTAATACAATGCATTTATATGAATAAGATATCAATTTATAGCACAAATATACCCAACAAGGTTTTAAGGTCTACCAGATCATCATAAATCATATAACTTCAGTATATTTGAGGCCACATACTGGAGATCAAATAGATTATCCAAAATATTCACTACTATCCCTATCTGTTACATATGTATTGCTAGTATTATTACCAATAATTATTGCACTGAATATGTTGTTTCAAGAGTAAAAGAAAATGTATTGCCAGTGACAATCTTAAACATACTATGTTTTGGTTAAATGTGCATAAAAGCAGTTTAATATTATTTTCAATTGAAACTGAAAATGATACTGTTATGTGTAGTGTCTGTGATAGCTCACAGAAAGAATCCTTCATTCAATGTGGGCCTGAATTACTGGAGCCTGGAGTCCATCAGCATGCATCCAACTAAGCCTGTGCCTTTTTGCTGCACACTTAAAACTTGTGATGAGCGGAAATGGGGTCTATTCTATTAGTAATCTCCTAAGCTGGATAGACCCCAGTATCCAGTAATCGATGTTTCCGAAATCCAAGTGCAATAGCTCTGGCTCCCACTATCCTGTGAACTGGTATAGGGTTCCCTGGACCATTAAAAATAAATATAAAAAAAAATAAAATAAATATATAAAACTTACCATCTTCACCTCTTACTCCCTATGTCCCCACCAGGCAGCATCCTCTCTACAGGTTTGATGGATACAGGGGCTCCTAAGAAAACAGCTAAGCTTATGCCATGTGCCTCTCCTGAATTTTCTGCAGTGAAGTAGAAGCTGTAGCAGTTTGTTTTTGCCTTTTATTGCTTGTTAACTGGCAAGGGGTCCACAGGACCTCTATACCAGTTCAAATGGCTGGGGGCTTCAAGCCACCTCCTAGACATACTGGCGAGTGACTTGCCTGTACCCTTGCTCCATTACCTGCACCCCCACCAGGGTGTAGCAGAAGAGCCCGGTGCTCCTCAGCATGGGTCTGGTTTTCCTCCAGGGGTACAGGTACCCCCTCCAATGAGGCTTTAAGCAGCAGATGGCAGTAAGGGACAACCCTCTCCTAGGAAAAAAACTGTAAGCTCCTTTTTCCACTTTCCAAGCATAACTTTGACAAAACTGTAAGGGATTTTAAACAATTCTTTACACCTAAGTATTTCCACTTCACCACAATATTAGCACATTAATATGTGACATGCTAGCAATACACACACTAATTGCCTTATTCATCTGGTTATATGGGTCCCATATTTATAGACCTCTCCCCTTTAGTCCTATTTCCTTACCGTATCCTCGGTCCCCAACTCATTTAAACTCACAACAATGCTAAGCATACAATTTATAAAATGAATACTGTACTTTGGTATCAGAAATTTCACCCAGAGGCTCCAGTGAACTTGCCCAATGGATTTCCTCTTTATTACTATCTGTGCTTTTTGGGAAACCTCCCTCAGTCAATGTCACCACCTTTCTCCAAGCCATTGATGTCACTTCTGTTGGCCAATGCATCCCTCCAATATCAGTCCCCCCACCTCAGGAAATAGAGATCTCTTCATGCTCTGGTTCTGCGAACCCCTGCCACAGTCCCCATAGCAAGTTGGAGCCACATAAGATGATGTATAGGGCCAGATGAGGCCCCCAAGCCAGAGGTTGTGCATGTTTACTATAGCATTTCAATTTGACTTCAAATCAACTCTGTATGCCCTGTTGTCTGTCAATATATATATATATATATATATATATATATATATATATCTTGTATTGATTTGAACTCTCAGTATCATAAATATAAATAATATTGTGTTAAAAACTGGAACATCGTGCAGGGCGGGCTTGGGGTACAAAACCTCACCCACTATTACAAGGCAGCACCTATTCACTTTAACAGGGACCTACAAAACTAGGTCTTATTGGAACTACCTAACACCACCACCCTAAGCTCTTTAATGTGGACTAATCCAGAGCCATGCTTAAAGGAGTCCACTTATTACAAACTCGTTGATAATAGGGGACACAATCAAATGTAATATCTGATTACAAAGCAAACTATTGTAAAGCTAAAGCTATCATGTATACTAATGGACAAACACAGCAGTTCTTAAGCATCTGGGAGCCTTGGAGACTGTATGCTTTAGCTAATTCTGACAGATTTGCTATCCAGTAGCTTGTCGGTTTATTGATAGGATCCAGGCTAGCAGTTGATGCCTTTCTACTCCCACCCCTCTTTTCCTGGTACCTTCCCTGTCTTTGCTTCCCCACTATGTGACTATTGTCACTAATTTTCCCAGTGTTTTGCTCTTCAACAATCTGTGCAAATGTAATCTTTGTGCTTCAATGGGTATACCAGACCCTCGTTATGAAAACATTTGTTTACTGTTTTCCATGCAGGTGAACAGTAAGGAGATGATTGCACTAAATGTCATCATAATCTCGTTCTCTTTTGGTCAGCAAAGCAGAACCTGGGGGATTGTGAATTAAGTTATGACAATATTCGAAGGGAAGTTAATGAAGGGGGCCCCAGCAATCAGGATTGCCCCCCAACAGACCAACACCCCCTTTTCTGCATGGGTGTTGGTGCGGTTACAAATACGAATGTATCAGTAACTATTACATTTTATTATGTGGAGGCTGATTTAAGACTAGCGCCACATATTGCCATTTGTACGTTTATGAAGCGGCTTTTAGAGCATCCGCAAGAGTATGCTACAGATGGGCGCTATAACATAGCTTTGGCAGGTGCTGTAGAAGTATGAATCAATGCAGCTCCTGAGCTTACTTATGCTATTCTCAGGGCCGGATTAAGGGTGGGGCTCGGGGCGGCATGCGCTCCGGGGTCTCCACCACTTTTCTGTAAGAGGGGTAACTCTTCCGCTTCAGAGTGTGCAGTGTGAAGAGGCGGGAGAGGAAGCGAGTGTGGGAGACGTGACAGGCAAGGGAGAACCTGGCGGACTGTCGGCGGCGATGGTGGCCCGGAGAAGACGGAGCAACAGGCCGGCCAGTGACATTGAGGGACTGGGAGGAAGAGCAGAGAAAGAAGTGTCGGCGGCGGCGGTGGCAGGTAGGTGAAATCACGCCAAAAGTGTTGTGTTTTAGTGAAAGTGTTGTGTTCTATATTCTCCCTGCTATACCTTTAGCAGTACATGCGCCTCTGCCAGGCAATAGTTTATTGCCGGTGCGGGAATGCTCTCTGCCAGAGTGTAGCGGGGATGCGGCCGCTGATTGGACCAGCGAAAGGTGTTAGTATGGGCAACCTGGGGGGTTTCACATAGTGGGGAATGCCGATTCTGGATGCCTTGGGGGGGAAGGGAACAAAACCCAGGATAGTCAAAATCCTAGGTTTTGGTCCACTTTAAAGCGTGAAACCCCCCTCCAAGTTCGGCCACCACAACTCTATGCTCCAACGGCACATGCACTGGCTCTCATCCAATGAAAGCCACCAGCTTCATTTGGAAGATTGTTCTAATTGGTTTAAATGGAGAATGCACACCGGCTGCATCACCGGCATTTCACACTGCAGGGCATCCCGGTTCTGGCATGGAGCAAAACCTGGTAGTCAATTCTCGGGGTTTGTTTTGCTATAAAGCAGACTCGTGGTTTTTAGGTATCTAGTTTGTTTTTGGGGCATCTAGGATTGGTAGTGACCTGCCAATCACTAGTAATACATACCTTGTTCACATTCCCACAGTTCTGGCACAACTCTCCTCCAATCAGCTTCTCTGGCTGCACATATTAATGTGTGGCTGGGGAAGCTGAATGAAAGCCCAGCCGAACTTGGAGCACAGCCCCCCAGATCCCTGGGCTGCGTGCAGCCATGGCAGCCACACAGTTACAGTGGGCATAGCCCAAAAAAGAGATGCCGCCCCCAAGCCACAAGCCACAATTGCAACGGGGATCTAGGGGGACTCGGGAGAGGGAATCAAGTGGCCCTGGAGTCTTGTAGATTCTAGGACTGCTTTTGGTCCTGCCACATTTTGCCTGTTTTGGAGTCTAATAGTCTCCAGGGCCAGCCTATTCCCTCACCCTAGGGGATCTTAATTTGGGATGGCTCACCTTGTGATACCCCCTTGGATAGCTGCATAAACTTACCTAGCCACGATCCAACACATGGGTGCATGGGGCGCATCCCGGCTATACCTTTATACTCACGCTATGCATGTGAGTGGCTGGTGCTGGTGTTCCCAGCTAGAGGTGAGCATGAATGCGACCAGCTGCATGTCTGAGAGGCTATGAGAGCTGAATGGAGTCGAGCTGGCTATTTTTGTTTCCTAACCAATCTGCAGCAGCGTTCGTTTTCACCCTTATTACCCAAACAGCTTCATGACACATCACTTTTCATTTTATATTATTTATTATAAATAATATTAATTATTAAATCAAAATAAAATGTAGAAAATTAAGACCATTCCACACTGGATTTGTGTCCATGTTCAGGGCCCGCCCCAGGTTTATGTGGGCCCTCGAGCGGCATGGTCTCAGTGGGCCCCTTTGTGGGGAGAGTTGTGGGTGCAAGGGCCAGCCTCTGTGCCCCCACACCCTGCAGGCTACAAACCTTGCCTGCCCCTAAGCCTTGTGAACTGGTATAGGGGGTCTCCTGGACCCCTTACCAGTTCACAAAGGGTTGAATGTAAAAAAACACACAGAAAAAATTGCTTTTGTTTTTTTAATACTTATCTCCCATCCATTTCGCTCTCTGTACCCCGCCAATCACTTTGGCTTCTGCTCTACTGCTGCTGCTGAAAGCCTTTTATAGCTGCTGGCTGACATAAGGGGTCATTTTTTGGGGAATTTTAAGGGTTAAAAACCTTTAAAAATCCAGGAAAAAAATTACATGGGGTTCCCCCTACCCAGCATAACCAGCCCAGGACCAACTATGGGGGCTTGTAGAACAGGGCGCAAGGGCCAGCTTTGGTGGCCCCCTGCCCTGCCGGCTACAAGCCCACATGGCTTCCGTTGGTCTGGGCTCTTCTGCTCCCCCTGGCCTTTGGGGAGGCAGGTTATTGGGGGGCGGCAGGGGTTAATGGCAAATCACCCGCTAGCCTCAGGTGACTTGCCAGCCCCCAGCCTTGTAAACTGGTATAGGGGTCTAATTGATCCCTTACCAATTCACAAAGGGTTAACAGTAAAAAAAAAAAAGGAACACTGACACAGAGTAAAAAAAATGACATTTATTATTTTTTTTTACTCACCTCCGATCCTCCGCTGTCCCCTGGCGATCCGGTCCCACGACGCGCCGGTGACAGCTGCCGGGTGATTGGTGGAGGGGGGGCAAGGGCTGTGATCGCTTGCCCCTCTCCAACGATCACTCGGCAGCTGATCTTCTCACCTCCCCTCGCCCGACGCTACTGTGCCTCTTGGGGCGGGTGCGAGATGACATAATAGAATACGTCATCCATCCCGCCCACAAAAGGCGGGGCTAGCGGCCGGGCAATTGCCGAAGCGCTGGAGAGGAGGTATTTCGCTCTCTCCTCTTCACGGAAGAGCCCGAGGGTGCGATCAGAGACCCCGCCGGTGAAGAGGACACCTGGCAGGGCCTACGATGGCCCCCCCGGGCTCCTCCATGGTAGAAGAGGGTGAAATACAAGGCATCGCGGCTGCGGGTAAGTAAAAGTTTTTTTTTCTCACAGATTTGTGCCAGCTGCCAGTGGGCCCCCCCCCTCTGGGCAGCTGACCGAGTTTGCCGGATGCTAACGCCGGCCCTGTCCATGTTGTTATGGTGCCTGTAAGGGAGACAAAGGTGTTATATATTAATATGTTTAATTTTTTAACATTTTGTTATATATATGTGTGTGTGTGTGTATGTAATTTTATTTTCTGTATAAAAAAAAGCTTGAGCTGGTGATGACCTTTTTTTTATTTATTTTACAATTGCCATGGTTTTGTTCAGCTCTTAAAGCGGACATTCACCCTGAATAAGAGTCTATCTTAAATGTTTCCCACACCCTGTACATACAGATTGCCTACATTAAAAATCATTCTACCTGCATCTACTGCATGTTATAAGCCTTTAACCCTTTAAGTGCCAGCTTACCTAGATTTTTTGTCACACTCTGTTGCCAGACTACTTTTCACGTTTTTGCGCTATACATGTTCAACCTTGATTTTTGAAGGGATTTTCAGGGATTTTCCAGGAAAATTATATATTGTTTTTTTTCAGCAGAGTCTGGGCTTCAACATGAAATGTCTTGTTTGGCCTTTTTTTAGTGTATTCTCAATACTTTTGGGTGAAATATGTGCAAAAATTTTTTTTTACTTATATTTACCTCCCATCCAGTGTCCCGCGCCGCTGCAGATGACACTTGTCGGTAGTGATCGGAGCAGGGAGGGTGGGAGGCAGGGAGATCAGAGCCTCCCTGCCTGCCACCCTCCCTGCTCCGATCGCTACTGACAAGTGACAAGTGACAGTCGGAGCCCGGGTGCCGGTATAGAGGAGCGGGATGACCTAATCCCTCTCCTCCATCAAGTGGGCGGGGCCAGCGTCGGAAAAAGAGGACGGTGAGGGCCCTTTGCTGGGTCCTCACCCGAAGAGTGGTAAGTCCAGGGGGGGATCGAAGCCCCCCTGTTGAAGAGAAGACCCGGAGAGAGCAATAGGGCTGCGAGGTGAGTTTGTTATTATTATTATTTTTTTTTTCTTTCAGATGGTGCGGGGGGGGGGGCCTATTCCGGGCCCCCTCCTGAAGATCAGAGGCCTGGGGGCGAAAATCAAGTTGCTGCTTATTGTAGGGAATCGCTGGCACTTTATGGGGCTCTAAAGTCAGTTACCTGAGTCTCACGTAGCTGGCACTTAATGGTTGGAGAGGCAGCTACGTGAGACTCACGTAGCTGGCACTAGAAGAGTTAAACATTCAAGATGGTGGCTCATGGAGCATCAGGCAGCCTGCAAAAGTGTTTTCTGACTGTGTTACTCTGCAGTCTGGGATTGCTGTCCTTTCCCTGACCCCAGCTTTGCTCTGTTTGTGCAAAGCACAGCTATAACCCCACCCCCTGCACTTTATTCCACTCTCCTCTCCTCAGTATGTGATGCTTCTGAGTCAAGATGGCAGTGCCTGTATCCTAGAGTCCTGAAAAGTGTTGCAGCCCAGTGGGGAAAAGAATAATAAGTGAGTGACTGAAAACTTAAAATATATTAATTTTAGATGCTGGGGAATAGTTTTTAAGGGTTTGGGCTATTAATTAAATTATGCTGAAGGTCCGGTTTAAGGTCTGCTTGAATGTTAGCCACATCTCCCTGTTTTATGTTTTAGCATTATTTCGATCACTGCTTATGTCACTTACCTGGAAGAATGAATTGATCATTTCTGCCCACTAGCCAAAGCCAGTCTGTGTGTCTTCTGTGGTATCTGTGGGCATGTTTGGGACTTATGGCACCAGTGCTGTATCTTCAGGCTCTTCCATTCTATGGCAGATGCAGATATTGTGTAGGACACAGCAGGCTAAGATGATTTTGGAGACCTTCTCTGAGCTATACAACATCTCCCCTCCTGGGCAGCCCAAGCAGGAAAGCGTGCATTCAGTAGGCCGATGGTTCGTTCAACAATACATATGGTTTTACAGTGAGCTCCATTGAATCACAATTCAAATCCGGTCTGTGGGTACCGCACAGGCGTCATGAGCCATATCTTCTGGCCATATCCCTTATTCACTAAAAATAAACAAATAGATTCATGGCGATCCACACAACAAACAACACCCCCGCCGGCTGCCTGCATCTACTCCTCCCACCTAGGGAAATAGTTCAGCTTTATTTTAGATTAGCATTGTTTCCCTGTACTTACCTAGTAGGCGCCCTGCCGCCATTTCATTGTTTTCAGATTTCTGGCACAGGGCAGACTGCTGCAACACTTAGAGTAGTGGCAGGATCCCAGATAGCCCAACCTCATGGCATGCAGCTTCATGTCGTGATCGTAAAAAAACATCTCATTCATTGAATGGTAGTTCTTCCTGTTCGATATGGAAGCTCTTGTGCTCATGGGAATATGTGTGCCATCAAGGCCTCCCAAGGACATTAGGGATTCCTGCCATGCAGTAGAATTGTTGTTTTATGTGTTGAACCTCATGTTCTGTCTTGGGAAAGCTGATATACAGCTCACATATGGCCAGGACCACTTCATAGAAGATGCAGCTCATGGTCGCTTGGCTGATGCCGCTGAGGAGAGCTGTAGTGGCCTGAAAAGTGCCCTGCACCAAGATATTTGGGAAGGCACACAGGTGCACTATGCCAGGTATAGCCTGGCTGGTCAATTCTGTGTCAGATCATGAATTTGCTCATCACACAAATCCCACACAGACAGCTGGGTACTAAAAATCCTCTGTGCTGTTAATCTCACCACCCTGGTTTCCAAAAGCTCCTGTGATACGTCAGAGCTGCCAGCACACTGAAGCCACACAGCAAACAATCAGGCCAAAAGCTTCATCCTCACACCTCTCTATAACTAATACACACACAAATCCATATAACAACAGGAAAATGTAGCAGCAAACAATAGGTATCGCCGGTTAAGTGCATCTGATGCTCATCACTAGAGATGAGCCAACTTCTTGAAAGTTCGATTCGGGCGATTCGCCGAATTTCCCCAGGAACCTTCACGAATCGCTCATCTGAAACAAAAATGCCGGCATGGTGGCAGCGGGCAGGCCGCTGACAGCGCAGCCGGCCTGCCCACTCCCACCATGCAGGCATTTTTTTTTAAGCAAAAATGCCAGCATGGTGGGAGCGGGCAGGCCGGCTACGCTGTCAGCGTGAGTGATACATGTGATGCTACATGGCGCTATTAGAGGCACTCACCAGTTTGTCTTTCATTTATATGATGCTACGTGGCATTAGCGCTTCTAAAATAAGGCCCTAAGTGTTAAAATTGTATTAAAAATAAGAAAGAAACCTTTGATGGTTAAAGTCATTCTGCAGGCAGTAAAAAAGAATGCAATATTCACCTTTAATCCCCTACAGGCAGATTTTTCAGCGCTCATACACTTACCAGATTGCATGATCCCAGTCCCGCATCATCAGCACAGCCCACACCATTGTTAAGGCATTCATGTCTATTCAATGTTCAGGGTTCTATTCACTGCCCAGTGCCATTTGTCACAAGCACTATGATGTGCTATGCACTGTGATGATGGTACCCATCAGGTCCATCAGGGGGCGTATAGAAGCAAGCTGTTTTGGTGGTGGTGGTAGCTGCGCATTCCAGTTAGTGTTGCAGCACCAGACTAGCAGCGATGGCCTTTGGGAAAATAATGGTAAGAAACAGCAGTCCTGCAAACGTGCAGAAAGCCTATACTTATGTTCATGTTGGTAATTTTTTCTTTATGCTATAGCACAGTACCATCCATGTGATCAGTTCAGATAAGCTATTTGGCATAAAAGGGGTATTTAGTTTATTGGTATTTTCTACACTTTTGTCACTTTATTATTGTTGGGGTGGTTCCAACATTCACTAGTGTATATATTTAATCATCTATTTGACTTTGCACTGTTCCCCTCTTTTGCATTGTTAGCACTGATAACAATTCATAAAGATAATTGGTGGCAATTAGTATTTTCTGCTTATATCTTTCAAATTCAAACTTTTTGACACATACATACTGCCCTCTGCTGGTCAGTCTTGATAAATGTTTCACTATTGTTATTAAAGTGGACCAAAACCCAGGACAGTCAATAGTTTTGACTATCCTGGGTTTTGGACCTTTCCTCGGGCACACTCCGATCGGTGTGTGAAACCCCCCAGGACGCCTCTTCCCAGTCGCATGGAGCATCTAAGAGCAGCCGCTCTGACTGCCGCATCCATTTGTGAATGGCCACACATGGGCACGCTCCCTGTTAGAGGGAAGCAGAGGATGCAGCCATCAGAGCCACTGCTCTTAGATGCGCCTTGGGACCGGGAAAAGGTGAGTGAGATCATGCGATCTGGGGGGTTTCACACAGCGGGGCATCCCCAATCGGATCCAAACAAAAAAACAAAATTTGTCTCTTTAGATCTTAAACTAAATGTAATATTTACTGTATTTTACACCCTATACGACACACCTGCCCATAAGATGCACCTAGGATTTGGAGGAAGAAAATAAGATAAAAAATATTCTAAACCAAATGTAGTGCTAAAAAACACCATTACAGGTAGTGTGGTATCCCCCCATCCCAATCCCCATGGGTGGTGTGGCATTCCCCTATTCCCTTCCTCATGGGCAGTGTGGCATTCCCCATCCCATTCCCCGTGGGCAGTGTAGCATTCCCCTATCACATTTCTCATAGGCAATGTGGCATTCCCCCATCCCATTCCTATGGGCAGTGTTGCATTCCCCTCCTCCCATTTCCATAGGCAATGTGTCATTCCCCCCCATCTCATTGCCATAGGCAGTGTGGCATTCCCCCATCACATTCCCCATATAGGCAGTGTGGCATTCCCCCCATCCCATTCCCCATATAGGCAGTGTGGTGTTCGCCCCATCCAATTTCCCATATAGGCAATGTGGCATTCCCCCCAACCCCGCTAGAAAAAAAAGTATACTTACATGAATGCTGTCCCTGCTCTGGCTTTCATCACCACTACTGCCTCTTGGGTACTTGTGTCAGCATGGGCTGACCGAGAGGCAGTGGCGGAGCCGGAAGCCAGAGCGGGGACGTTGTCTGTCCCCGCACTGGCTTCTTGTCTCTCAGTCAGACGCGCACTGACACAAACATTTGGCTGTCAGCAGCCGCAGGAAGCCAGAGTGGGGGTGCTGCCTGTCCCTGCTCTAGCTTCCGACGTCGCCACTGCCTTGCCAGTGGCAAGTGTTTGGGTCAGCGTACCTTGACAGAGAGGCGGTGTCAGAGCTGGGACGCTGTCTGTCCCTGCTCTGGCTTGCCGCGTTGCCACTGCCTCTCGAGCGCACTGACACGAACACTAGGCTGTCAGCTGCTGCCAGCACTGAAAGCCAGCGTGGGGACAGCGGGCGCGAGATAGATGTAAGTGTACTTTTTTTCACTTTTTTTTTAACATTCGCCCAGTAAGACGCACTGACATTTATCCCCCACTTTTGGGGGGCGGAAAATATGGTAAAAAGGATAATATGTAATAAGTCATCTTTGAAAAAGTACATTTACATCTGCCACGTTTTTTTTTTGGGAAAATAAAAAGTTGCAATGCTGCATAAAACTTTTTTAAAATGACAGTGTGTTAAACTACTGAAGTGATTTTGACACAGTGACTCCATAATTGAAAGAGTTCAAGCAAACAATAATTTGTATTTAATGAATGCCTTATGTTTGGCTTTTAAATAGTAGAAAGTGACTTTGCTGTTGTGCTTAGTTTCCGTAGTTTGTTATCGCACAAGAGCATTGTTCACTGGCACTCATTCAGCTGCCAAGTAGCAAAAAGACATGCCTATGTGTCATTTAAAGGATACACATTAATACACTAAACAAATCAATGGTTTTGTACCTCAGCACAAGGACAAACTGATGGTTTCATAACTAGATGCTGTCAACACAAAATAACATAGGAGGTACATGAACAAGAAAGACATTTCCTTAACACATGGACAACAAAGTCAACTTTTATGACCTTGACTTTACATTTTAAAGACAACTTCATCATACAAAATATGTGTTTATAAGGTCAGTCTATTTTAGTTTTCATAAATATTTTTTTAACGATGGTGTTCTCAAAGGACTTTAGGTTGTGGAGTGGAGGAGAGCAGCCACGTTTTACTCCCCTAATCTTCTTAAAATATATAGCGTGAATCACTAGTCCACTATCTATTAACAGACGGGTGAGAAAAGTGTAAAAACTTTACATGAGAAACATAAAATTAGGGGATGCTCACCCATTTGCAAGCTGGAATGTAGGAAAGGCGAGTTACAAGTGGTGTGCCACAAGGCTCTGTCCTGGGCCCCATTCTTTTTAATATATTTGTAAGTGACATAGGAGAAGGCTTGGTAGGAAAAGTTTGTCTGTTTGCTGATGATACAAAGGTTAGTAATAGGGTGGATATTCCTGGAGGTGTCTGCAACATGGAAAATGATTTAGTTTTACTGGATAGATGGTCAAAACTGTGGAAACTAGAGTTTAATGTCTCTAAATGTAAAATCATGCACTTGGGTAGAATGAATCCCTGCTCTGAGTACCGTATGGGCAGCACTGTGTTAGCCAGGACCTCGGAGGAGAGAGATTTAGGGGTACTGATTACTGATAGCTGCAAGATGAGTGGACAGTGCAGCCAGGCAGTGGGAAAAGCAAGCAGGATGCTTGGCTGCATAGCTCGAGGCATCACCAGTAGGAAGAGGGAGGTTGTGATGCCACTGTATAGAGCCCTGGTAAGGCCACAGCTAGAATACTGTGTGCAGTTCTGGAGACCTTACCTGCAAAAAGACGTTATTCAAATAGAACGTGTCCAAAGGCGGGCAACGAAAATGGTGGAAGGACTTAAACTTAAAACTTATCAGGAGAGACTTAAAGAACTTAATTTGTACAGTCTGGAGGAAAGAAGGGAGAGGGGGGACATGATTGAGACCTTTAAATCTGTGAAAGGATTGAATAAGGTTCAGGAGGGAAGTGTTTTTAAGAAGAAGCTTAATGATAGAACAAGGGGGCACAACCTGAAGCTAGTCGGGGGGAAAATCAGGAGCAATGTTAGAAAATATTATTTTACAGAAAGAGTAGTAGATGCTTGGAACAAACTTCCAGCAGAGGTAGTTGAAAAATCAACAGTCACTGAATTTAAACATGCCTGGGATAAGCACACATCTATCCTAAGATAAAGAGTACATACAGTATACACATAAGGGCAGACTAGATGGACCGTATGGTCTCCTTCTGCCGTCAACCTTCTATGTTTCTATGTTTCTAAAGAATAGCACAGTGCCAGCCACTGAAACAACTAAGACAGTAAAATCAAAGGCTATAACTAAAGATAAGCAAAGTGATTCAACGAATTTCCCCAAGAAATTCAGGGTTTGTCCCAATTAAAGCAACACAGGACAGTGACCGGAGTATAGCAAGAGAGCATGTGAGTTTTTACTTTCTTTGTATTTATAACCTTCCAAATACTTCAGGCATTGCCACACTTTGTGGCAAGAGATTTACTATCTGAAAATACTGCTAGAATACTAGCACTAGCACTAGAACACTCAATAATTCACATGAATACATAGCAAAGCTGGATTTGAATCCTCCCCGAGGAAGCTACAAAAGAAGGGACACGTTGGAGGAATCAAACACGGGTTTATGATTAGCCTGAAAACCATTAACTGAATGTTATTCAAGTGATATACAATTTTTACAACAGTAAAATTATCTTGAATTCTAATGTAAATCTTACAAGGTTTTTCAGCTGATTTTCTCTTGAGGAATCTGAAACCTAAATGTTTTCTGCCTTATCTGCTTGTCTCACTTGAGCCCTTTTCAATATCTGGTAAAAAATATGGTAATAGAATTTGCACAACAACAACTAGGCTATAATGCAAGTAGATATGTATTGATAAGTAATTAGGCAAAGAAGGGTTTACAGAAAACATTTAATGTATACACTATTTACAGTAGTCCAATATTGCATGAAAAATTTGTTTGGCGATGAGTCAGCATCTGTGCATATAACTGCTTATATCTGCTTATAAGATAAAAATGCAGAATGCCACAAGATTGGGACAAACATCAGAACAGAAACATGATAAGAACCAAACCCTGGCTGCCTGTTGAATGGCTAGATGTGAACCAGGCCAACAACAATAAATGTTCCACCCCACATGTGCCACTGTTACATGTACCACTCTTGCCTGTTTGTTGGGCACCCTGGGGGTCGTGTGTAGGTAGAAGGAAAATGTTGCAGGGTCAGACAGGATAGAGATCACAGACATCCCTGACACAGTCTCCCCTACGTTAGTACTAGCGGAGGGGAGACCTGGGTGAGTCACTTGGCCTAAGTGCTTATGCACCCACTTGCGTAGACATGCATTTGGTTGCAATGTAAGTGATCTTAGTTTAGAGTGGAAGGTGCATGCATAGCCAAGGCATGGAAGGCAGGAAAGTAACATTGGCATTGCCTTTTGTTTTTAACTTTCATAAGCAACCTGTACGACTTCAAGCCTGACTCCGCGAAAACAGGACGTTGGCAGAGGATGTGGCAGCCTATCTGAGCGGCCAGGGGACGTCAGCTTACACCCACACACAAATAATGCAGCACTGGTTGGATCTCAAATTATGAAAGTGTCCGCAGGTGCTCTAGTTCTACAGCCAGAACTTCCCAGGTAAGTGGATGGGCAAGAAAGAAGGTGAACATTCAGGCACAACTTTTTTTTACATAGTTACATAGTTAATACGGTTGAAAAAAGAAATGTGTGCATCAAGTGCAACTAAGGGTGTTGGGGTAGGGGAAGTTATTGTTTTTTTTTTTCCTGAATAGTAACTGTTAATATTATCTTCTTCTAAATAAGCACCTTATCCTTTTTAGAAGTTGTCAGTGGTTGATGCCGTAGCAAGCTTCTGTGGTAGGTTATTCCAGTCGAAGGGAGTGCCCCTTTGTCTTTTACCTGAAACAGTGTTTCTCCATACTTTTTGTATTGCTCATTTATATATTTATACAAGTTAATCATGTCCCCCTTCAGTCGTCGCGCCTCAAGACTAAACTAATTTAATTCTCATAATCTTTTCTCATAACTAAGATCCTTCATTCCTCTTATTAGTTTGGTGGCTCAATTCTGCACCCTTTCCATAGTCAGAGCATCCTTTCTATGAACTAGTGCCCAGAAATGGATGACATTTCATTTGAGGGCTCACCAGCGCCTTGTGAAGAGATAAAAATACACCCTCATCCCATGATTCCATGCCTCTTTTAATGCATGATAATATCTTGGTGGCCTTGGAAGCAGCTGTTTGACATTGCATGCTGTTATTTAGACTGTGGACTACCAGTACCCCCAGATCATTCTCAACAAATGTTGCTCCCAGTTTTACTCTATGTGGCCTACAGGGTAATGTACTCCAAGTGCACTTCTCCCCATTGACCTTTATCTGCCAGATGGATGCCCAGACACTTAAAGTGTCCAAGTCAGCTTGAAGCTTGTGAACATATTCAATAGACTGCACTGTGCTACATATCTTTAAATCATCTGCTAAAATAGAGACAGTGCATTTAATCTTCTATGTTGTTTATAAACAAGTTGAATAATAATGGGCACAGCAATGAACCCTGGGGTACAACTCTTACAACCAGTAACCATTCAGAGTAGGTATCATTAACCACAACTCTCTGCACACGATCCTTTGGACAGTTTTCAATCCAGTCACAATCCAGTCACATTTTCTAATCCTAAAGTCCTCAATTGCCCCAATAAGCATCTATGGGGAACAGTGTCAAATGCTTTTGCAAAATCCAGAGAAACTATATCTACAGTCGCCCCTCTGTCCTGGCTTCTACTCACCTCCTTATAGAAGCCAATCATGTTAGTCTGGCAGCTTCTGTCCTTAGTAAAACCATGCTGGTTGTCACTAATAATAGTATGCATAGTTACATATTCACGTATGTAGTCCCACAATGGATGTTAAACTTACAGCTCTGTAATTGACCAGGGAAGACCTCAAGCCCATTTTAAAAATGGGAACCACATTTGCCTTGCGCCAGTCCCTTGGCACTATACCAGTTCTTACTGAGTCTTTAAAGATTAAGAACAGGGGTGATGAGATAACTGAGCTGAGCTATATAAGAACTCTTGGCTGAAGTCCACCTGGTCCTGCAGTCTTATTCTCCATTATCATTAATTAGGGCACCTACCTGTTCTGATTCAGATTTCTTTTAATTTATTTATTTTAAAAAAATTTATTGTTTGTTTTGCTTTCTATGGCCACATTTCTTTCATTTTGTGCTTTTGCCAACATTATTTATTTCTTACATGCTTTATTTACTGATTTATACTTTTCAAGGGTTACAGCTGAGAGCTCACCCTTGTAAATTTTAAGTGTCCTTTTCTTATTCTATATTGCCCTTTTAACTGTAGGTGTCAGCCATAAGGGGTTTAACCTTAGCAGCACTCCCATTTGGCATCTGTATCCTTATTTCTCAACAGATGCTCCAAGGCTATGAACTGGAGTCTAGCTCTGAGCCTGGGGAAGTTGACCTTAAAATTCAGTGTTTAGCCCTCCCGGAAAATCTTCCTTACACTTTTTGTTGAATACAACTGTATTGTGGTCACTGTTACCAAGATTTTCACAGACTGTCACCGTCCCTTTCAGGTCATCATCATTTAATATTACCAGATCCAAAATGATGCCTCCATGAACTGATTTATATAGGTTTAGTTGTAGCAAGCTGAATAATGCTCTCCGGGTTCGCCCGAATCGAACTTTCACGAATCGCTCATCTGAAAAATAAAATGCCGGCATGGTGGAAGCGGGCAGGCCAGCTACGCTGTCAGCGGGCGGCGGAAGCCGCCCCTGCTGACAGCGCAGCCGGCCTGCCCGCTCCCACCATGCCGGCATTTTTTTAAAAAGCAAACACTTACCTGCATGGTCGGAGCGTGGAGGCCGGCGCCGGTGCCGCTCTCAGCTGTCATAAGAGGACGCGTCATCAGAGGGCGCGTCATCAGAGGGCGCCTGAGAGCGGCGCCGGCCTCCACGCTCCGACCATGCAGGTAAGTGTTTGCTTTTTAAAAAAATGCCGGCATGGTTGGAGCGGGCAGGCCGGCTGCGCTGTCAGCGGGCCGGCTTCCGCCGCCCGCTGACAGTGTAGCCGGCCTGCCCGCTCCCACCATGCCAGCATTTTTTTTTTTTATTTCAGGGAAAATTCAATCGGCACGAACCAAAAAAAATTCGGGTTCGTGCCGAATCGAATTTTCCCTGAAATTCGGAGCGAATTCCGGTTCGTCCGAACTGGTTCGCTCATCCCTATCTCCAATCGATACCTGGGTAGTTGAAGTCCCCCATCAACCCCCTTGTACCAGCCTGTTATAACCGCTCTATCTGTTTATGCAGCTGACCCTCTATATCCTAAGTTAAGTTTGGGGATCTATAGATTGAACCAAATTGTATTTTAACATTGTTTACATCACATCACCTCACACTTCTACCCACAATGATTCAACATCCTATCTTCTGCTAGTATCTCCTCATTGATATATGCTTTGAATTCTTGCTTTACATAGAGACAAACTCTGCCGAAAGAGAGCAAAACCTTGAAGATTGACAGTCAAGTCATGTGTGGAATCCAGCCATTTCTCAGCCACACCAGCCGATAAAATGAGGTAAAGAACTAAACACAGCTATTGCTTAAACCCACCGGGGTACCAAGGTATCAAAAACAGAAAGGAGTATAAGAAGAGAAAAAAAGACTTCTTAGTAGGGAGAGAAAATACTGACCCTACCTCAGTCAGATAGAAAAAATTAACTACCTACAGGAGAAAATATCCATCAAAGTAGAAACAAGTGCAAAATAAAAAGCCTCTGGGCAGAGGAAGGCAAATGCAAACCAAAAAAAATAGAAATGCGACCGAAACATAAAGGAAATGTCCATGTGCAGCATTTGACATATGGCCTGGGCTTTAGGTGGAGGCAGCTTATTTCTGAGAGCCACGGGACAGTAACTATGGGCTGGTGGTGGGACTCGGACTGGGCAAGCGGCTAAAAGGAGGTACCAGAGAGTTACCCAGCAGACCCAAAGGAGCATAACCAGAACCTTTTCCTCATATCTTTGCGTCTCTTAAGGCCTAATGCCAAGGGGTCCCAGAACAGAGTAAGTGGGTATTATCATTGGCCTTGTGCTTTTGTGTAATACGTGATAAAGAGGAACAGTGTCCTCTAAAAGGAGATAACAGTGACAAGTAGCAAGTACTTTGGTTGTATGTATAACCAGGAGATTCCTGCATATGTCACTGCACATTAAATTATCAAAGTGGCACTAACCAGAGTGACAGAGGACAATTAATGGACTTTATCCTCATAACTATATGAAAACTATTTAAAGATAAGTGCAGAGTCTAAGCAAAATATACTGACTGTATATAAGGTTAGTGTATGGTGCTTAGTTATATATACAGTATGTTCAGCTACTATGCCTCCTATCCCAGAGAACATTGCAGAACAAATGTACATAAATGTCAGCCCCAATAAGAAAATGGTCCAATGCCCCCAGTCAGCCTTGGGCCCCTCACACAATGCGGCCCATATCGCATCACTGCCCGCAGCAATGGGATGCACAGTGACAATATACGAAGACCTGGGCCCAACAAAGGGACAGAAGAGGAGTGGGGAAGGCCTAGTATATACATTACATCCCCGCCTCAGCAACCAATACACTCAGTGAAGGCCTATCTTGGAATCATCATAGTTGCAAGACCCCCCAGCCACTTGTGTTATCCATCTTTGAAGGCAACAGCTAACCTGCCTCACTGACTGAAAACACTACCGATCGGGGTGAGAGAATGCTGTTGTATGCTGTCCTCAGCGTATCCTCACCACCTTTTTTTCAGCATCTATAGCCTGGTTCACCGCTGAATTGTACCAGCCGGCGTGCTGCAGTGCATCGCCCTTCTCCCTCAGAGCTGACTGGTGCTGCCTGGAAGTGGATGAGGTCTGACATCGATTGGGGGGACAAGGACTACAAACCATAGCCCCAATGTTGGTGGAGGTCCATTTGCAGGGCAAATGGTGAGGGCCCAGGAGCTTGCACTCCTTGTGCCCTGTCTATAATGTGGCCTGGGATCTGATGCATAGGTGAAAACTCCAATTGCCACTGTCCTATAGTTACAAGGCTTAAGCATTTCATATATTTAGTGGTATTAACACTTCAATTGTAATTTTTAGCTCCTAGTTCCGTTCCGATATTAAATGAGCCAGACATTTAGGGAAATGTGTGTTCACCTCTGTAGCTTATGTGATACAAGATAAAACTATTGGAAGAAAAGCATCAAATATTTATTTGTAAATAATTTTGTTATTCAATTATAGATATTGCATTGATTGGTTTTCATTTCTATTTTATTTCTTCACTAACTTCCCTTATCTTTTTGACTTTTAAAGTCATCACTTTCCATTTTACCAGTAATCTTACATGGCTTTTAGCATTTCAGGAACATAATAGTAGAGCAATTAATCCATTAAAAGTAGAGTGCTTAAGGTCACTGAACCCAAAAATACTAGATTTAGAAATTTTATTGATATGATTCTTTTTAACTGTAAATACATTTGCCCCCCGGCAAATTGCAGCCGTCACTATTATCTGGTGGTGGTCGCATAGACTAGGCCAGACTGGCAGCTGGAAAAGGGAATGTGAACCAACATGACTACTGGCAGACAATTGTGCATCTGGATTTTGTCCGGGGAAACAAGATTCAGGTAAGAATTTAGGTGCTGCCGGGGTCCATGTCGGGGGGGGGGGGGGGAGGCGCCAGCAATTTGTATGCCTGCTCCATGAGGTTACAATGCAGCCTCACACCAGTTGGGTATGAAATGGGTGTGGGACCACTTTAAGGATAAATGGGTCAATAAAGAGGTCAGTGGGAGCACAATGGGGAGAGAAAAGAGAAAAGAGATATGTGAGGGTTTGTGGCTCAGGGCACATTGTGCTCCATGTTTTTCTCAAAAATCTGAGATTGTTTTTTCTGGGTTTCCCTTACTGGGGACAACAGGTAAGAAGGTGGATTGGAACTGGAAAATATGGCAAAAAAACTCTTTGGTTTTCAAGGTTGTGCCCTGTCTTTCACCCTTGTAAAAGTATTTACAGTAGTTTATTTTTAGATAGATCCACTACTTAAGTTTTCAATAGCCACATAGCTTAAATGAGGATGTAGTTTTTACCGAGTATTCGGGCAAATCAGTTATGCATAATAATATGCCTGGTTGGTTATCTCCCCCTTGACTAATTTATATATATATATATATATATATATATATATATATATATATATATATATATATATATATCTTTGACATTTCAGTGAATAGGCTGTTTCCTTCTTCCTGTTGATTTAGGTCTGCTTGATTCCTAATTGTGTAATCCGGGCAGTGGAGAGGATAGCTCATTCCTCTTGAGTGGATCCAATTTGTATCAGTTTGTTAGCATTTTCATATTGGATTTCTTGGGAACCGCTCAATTTAGTGTGTGCAGCCTTGCACTGCTCCAATAAGTGTATGGCCCCTTTTTGTAACCTGAGCAGTGGAATAAAATAGTTTATTCCTTCTGAGTGGGATCCAACATACATCAGCTTGTTAACACCTTTATATTGGAACCGTTCCACGGGGAGGCCGATTCATTAACAGCGGCAGGTAGCGACAGATGAGAGACTGTAGCGGCATTTTCAGAGCGCCCGCTAGTAGTCGCTGTGCTTGGCCGTTGTTCGGTAGTTGATAGCGACTCAGTCGGTTTGCCGTAATGTTGAATATTGGGTGAGGAGTCGCTATTTGACAGGTTCCGTGCTGTATGGGAGCGCATGATAGCGACTGGTCAGAGCGACCGGCTTCCACCATATTTATTAACAAATCACGCTCAAGAAAATTCTTGCGCTGTAAAATGCATGTTTAAACCCCAGAGCGATGGCGGCGATGGGTTAAAAGTAGTTTTTTAACCCCCAAACAACCATCATTTTGGAAACCAAAAAAACAAGTTTTTAAAATAATTTTGTAATATGAATATATTAATATCAGACCTGTAATATCAATTCTGTACATTTTTTTTTTTTTTACCTTAAAAAAATTATTTAAAATGGCAGAAGTGGTCACAGAATTTTTCACATTAAAAAAAAAAATTAATAACAATTAATTATGAATATTTAAAGATTGCTCCATTGAAATGTATTGGAGAGCGCCAGGTAGTGAGAGGTCATACCTGTCGCTGTTCAAGGTCGGACGCTGGCGCTGTGGGCTGAGGCTGGAATAATGATGAACGAATGGCTATCTGGCGCTATCTCAGTCGCTAAGCAGGATTGGCTTGATAAATGTGTGATTGTGGTGGGGAGCCGGCGTTCTCGTGGCGGGGCCCGTCATTACCGGCCACTCACCAGTCGCTACCTGTCGCTATCCCTTGTTAAATAAGGGCCTTAGTGTGTGCAGTGCTGCTCAGCTTCATTGAGTGTGTGGGCTTTTGGGTAACACATTCATATTGAATATTGAATCATATTGAATCTCTCTAGAAACACTCTTTCCAGTGTATGCTTTTCCAGTGTATGCTTTTTGAACTGTTGCACTTAGTGTGTGCTTTTTATTAGCTACTGTATATATATTTGCTGCTCTTATTTTACCTTGATGCCAGTCTCTAGCCCCTTGTCTGCTTAATAAGTTACTGTATTGTATGGAAGTTTTTTGACTAATATAATAAATAATCATTTTACTGTCTTTATATCTAGGATACATTGGCATGTCATTTCTCATTAGTAATCTCTTAAATTCTGAATGTGCCTTTTTATACTGCCCCAGGCCTTGGATATGTAAGTGTTCCTCCTCCTCCCCCTCAGAGGGCCGCTGGCGGGGAAGACTTTCACTTGCCTCTCTAATGGTGCTTGATGGACAGCTGGGTAAACCAACCCTGCCAGTACTAACAGGCTGATTCATCACTAACGCCAGGTAGCGACAGATGAGCGCCTGTATTGCGGCACTATTAGCGACCGCTAGTGGCCGCCACGATCAGCTGTCAGTCGCTATTCCAGGGCTCCTCAGTCGCTACCTGCCGTTATTGGGAATGACGCTGCCAATGTTGAATATGATGTTTCAGATGTGCTTTAGAGGCGCTGTTGAGTTGTTACACCGTATTCAATACAGCGCCTGAGCGTTTCTTTGCTGTTGTATAGAAATCAATCTGTTAAATTAGGAAATGTGATATAACATTATGCAAATAACACATGGAAACCTTTTTTTCTTTTTTTTTTATTTATTTAAGCAGATATTTGGTTTAATATAAAATAAAAAAAACAGGTTTGGCCATGTTCATGGTGCCTAAAATGAGAAAAAAAGTGTAGTTAGTTAATGTTGTTGCTTCAAAATATATTTTACTAAATCCCCTTTGTTTGCTGTGGTTGAATTTAATTACATAACAAACACCCTGAAACTTTAGAGATTGAAAGCAAACTACTTTTGCTTTATCCATATCAACTACCACCCACATATTTTGTTTTTTAATGACTTTAAGCTACACATTTTTCTTGGTAATAATTATAGACCAACCACATATTTGTCAAGTAATGATTTGAAGGGCCCTGTAGTACAGTAGTTGTAGTGTAGTTAAGGTGACCTAGCTTACCAAGAAAAAAGAGGTAATCATGCTTTCCTGTCGCTCAAGCCCAGTCTGGGTGTCCTTGTGACTGTCTGCGGCCATGTTGGGGACTTCTGGCACCAGTGCTGTTTCCTCGAGTGGTTCGATTCGATGCAAATATTGTGTAGGACACAGCATGCGAGGATGATTTTGGAGACCTTTTGTGGACTGTACAACATCTCTCCTCCTGGGCGTGCCAAACAGAGAAAGTGTGCTTTCAGCAGGCCGATGGTTCTTTCCACAATGCATCTGGTTTTGCGATGTGCTGCATTGTATCGTACCTGGGCAGTGGTCTGTGGGGTTCTGACCGGAGTCATTAGCCACGTTTTCTGCCCATATCCCTTGTGCGCTGTTGAATAATCAAATTGAGAGAGAGCAATTAGTCAAGTACCATGAACATAATGTATACATTAAAGCTTCTGTTATCTAGTTTGCCAATTTACTAGGCCACATATCAAATTTGGAATTATGTCAAGGATTATTAATTACCCAGTAGCCAGCCAGGTGGCATTGTTCTCAAACTTCCGGCACAGGACTGATTACTGGAGCACGTAAGAATCATGGCATGAGCCGGGAAAGCCAGATCTCACGGCCCGCAGCTTCATGTCATGGTCACACACTATCAAGACGTTCATTGAATGGAACTGTTTACGATTTCTATAATGCAGCTCCTGTGCACGGGGAGGGCAGAAAGGGATATGTGTACCATCCACGCACCCTAGCACATTAGGGATCCATCCCAGGCGGTAGAACGCACGTTTTATATTGGCAACCTCCTCCTCATCCTCAGGAAATTTGATATAATCAGGGATAAGGTCGCAAATAGCCAGGACTACCTGGTAAAATATGCGGCTCATTGTAGCCTGGCTGATCCCGCTGAGGAGGGCAGAGGTTGCCTGGAAATTTCCCCGTGCCACAATATTTAGCATGGCACATAGGCGAACTATGCCAGGGATGGAATGGGTGCATCTGGTAGATGGCTCGATTTTGGTCTTAATCTGATCATATAGGGACTGTAGTGCTGCCCGATTCAGACGCAAAACGACTTCTGATCTGCTCGTCACTTAAATCCCATACAGAGAGGCGGATACCAAAGGATTGGGGTGCCCTAAGCCTCACAGCACCCTCCTCCCTTGACTCCTGACCTTCCTGTACGCTCCCACAACAATACATCCATAACCCAAACATCACCCTCTCATCCATCTCACAATCACTGGCTATAGCTCAGGCACTGCACAAAAAAACAAAAAACAATATCAACACACACACAACCACTCCACATACACAATCACAATCCTCAAACCATTACATCAATGCAGCTCACCACAAAACCAGGTGTAGTGGTTAGAACCATCAGGCTGCTGAAAGTATGCTTTCAAAGTTTGGCACAACCAAGAGGTGAGTTGCTGCACAACCCACAAAAGGTCCCCAAAACAATCCACACTTGCTGTATGCTACACAATATTTGCAGATGCCACCAAAACAAATCTCCCAAAGAAACAGCACTGATGCCAGAAAACCTCAACAAAGCCACAGACAGTAATCAAAAAACACAGCAAGGCAGTTTGTGCCAGCTAGGGCAAACTACAAACAAACACCACAGCCTTTGCCACAGTGTATCATGAAAAGAATGCTTAAAGTAATCTGAATTTATACTTAACTTATGCCAAGGACTGGTCTGCTTAGCCGCCTCTTGCGTTTCTTAGCAGTTTCCGGTCTTTAATTAGCTTACCACAGGTGTGGCAGAAACGCCAAGCGCTTGCATAATAGCATACTTTAGCGGATCTGGTTGCACAGACATCTTTTGGCCAACCAAAGGTAAGCTGTTAAAAATTCAAATAGTAGTTTTTGGGACAGCATTTCCAATGTTGTTAAGAGCCATGGATCCCATTACTTCATAATGTCTATGTGGGTTGTTAATTAGCTAATTTATGACTTTATTGACTGCAACACGTTTTCCAGAAACATCATTCATTGGAGTCAAGATGTATCTCCAAACACCTGTACAGTATGTGTCAATCAATCAACTGGGCCTGTTTGTGATTGGTTCCTAAAGCACATAAATTGTGGCATACACATTCAGCATTTGTTGCCATTCTGTAGGTTGCATGCGTCCTTGTGTGTGTGTTGTTTGGTGGTGTGTGCAGCTACAGGATGGAGCCAAATTCTGGGCATCTGCCAGCCACTGCTGTGTCTTCTGCTGGGCCCAGTACCAGTGGTGTGCGTCGTGGCCGCAGACCTTCCTTAAGGAAAAGGGCACAGGCTGAAGGTGAAGCCCCACCCAAGGCCAAGTGTCCATTTGCCAAGAGGGAGCCATCATTTAATTTGGCGGACGATAATACTCTTGTGCGTCTGACACTGGCTAAATGGGAGTAATTATTTGGCTCCCAAAGTCAGTGTTTAGGCAAAAAAGAAAGGAGCAAATTGTGGGATGCCATTGGTGAGCAGCTTACTAGCACTGCTCAATACCCACGTAGTGGCACAGCCTGCAAGAAACGCTCCTACACTTTGCAAAGGGCCCTTATGGGAAAGATGAAGAATGATCTACTTGTAGACAGTGGGACAAAGCAGGGTCCAAAGAGTAAATACAGGCCATATGAGGAGATGCTGAAGTGCAAGATTCCACTATGTCGGCTGCAGGGGGTGGATGCTGGGGATGACACCACAGGTTGGACTGAAGGTACATTCATTTTATCTTGAAAGTGATTGGTGATAATCATGTTGTTAAATTTCTCCTAACCAAATATTTCTCATAAGAAAATTAGGTCACGGTAAGTATTAGATTTTAGATATGTCCTTTTGTCTAAACATTTTTCTGGCTTGATGCATAGTGCCACATGAGGACTCCCAGGAGTCGGGTGATGAGGTGACCCAGAATCCTGCCCTTCCCCCAGCCTCAACCTTAACGCAGTCTGCTGTTGAAGGTATCAGTCTGTATCTTATTTGTGTTTAGTTTTTAAAAAAAAATTGGGACACATTAACAATGCATAAATATTTACTTTTGAATATCATAGATGCCCTCAGAATTGCATTAGCATCTCCTCATGAGGCTACCTACTCTTTGGATGCCAGTAAGTGCATGTACCAACCTGGCTTGGGTTTAGGTAATAGAAATGTGTGAATGTCTCTCAATCATGGTTTGTAATTGTAGGGCAAGTACCTGCTTCATCTTTGGACCCCACTTCCTGTGTTGCAGGCCTTCAGGACCCTGTTGGTGTGTATTGCAAAGCACACTGTATCCTTTGTGGTTTTTGGGTAACAATGTGTATATTTTCATATGTTAAAATGCCAAACCCTGATACCTTACTTTACAAAATGGATAGTTGTTTAGGTTTGTGCAACAACCAGATCCTCTTTTGGCATTTACAAATGAGGGAAATGCATTATACATGTTTTTGCGTTAAGCTGCTATTGTCAAAAAAAGTCATTAACAATACTATGGGAGATGCTTATTATATCCATTCTGCTTTATTTTAGGCCAGAATACAAGAAGTGCTTGTCCTGAAAGGACCCTTCACCACGTGGCTGCTAGGGATGAGGGTAAGAATGTGTTTTGTTGTTTTTCAAGTAAGGATGTTGTTTGACCAGAAATGTGGTGTGGCTCTTGACATTTTTTCTGAACAATGTTTTTGTAGGGCAAAGATCTAGTGATGGCCTAAGTCTGGACATCTCAGATGTGGCGGGTATGTGTGTTATTAGATATGTGATTATGCTTTTTGTTGACACAATGACTTTATTGTGTGGATTAAACAATCAGCTTTCTTCCTAATATCTCAAAATTGACAAGGGTGTGTGTATTGGGCAATAGGTTACTTTGGACAGGTATTGCCTCTATACTGTTTGGACAAAATGGACCCACATTATGAACCTAACAAATAACAGGACTTTTCTAATTAGCATATGCAATGTTGCCGCCACTCTCAGATGACGATTTGCCCCTTTCTGGCAGCCAGACACCTGTACTATTTGAGGAGGAGCACACTCAGGTACCATTGATGAATTGGTTATAGTTGACCAACGGTTACATGTTTTTGTGACAATCAGGTTCCCCCATGTAACATACAACATACTTTGATCATAGCAGGAATTGTTTGCGGCAACCCAGGATGTGCCCTCCTCACAAGTCCCATGTGGCCAGGCTACAGAGGCAAAACCTACGGTACGTGATAATGTAACCATAGATGTATGCGGTTTGGATTTATGTGCTAAATCCAATCTGTTAAATAATATTTGGTTTTATGTTTTAGCCTGCACAACAACCAACTGCCCGAGGTGCCCCCACAAGTGGCGACCTGTATGAGCTAGGGGGCAGGATGCTGGAGGCCTACAGTCGCCAATAGCCACGTGATGGAACTCCGGAGCGCATTGCGGCATTGGAAAACCAATCGCTGGTGGACCAACAACAAATTCGGGACCTGAGACAAGAAGTTAGAGATTTGAGAAACCACCAACAGTCTGAAATGATGCAAGCCATCCAACAAATAATGCATGGCATCCAACAATCTCTAGAGCGCCAGGACCAAACTTTGTTGTTGTTACATCAGCTAATACAGCAGCAGTCTATTTTTTTTACTGCACTGTTGTCCCCCAACACCGCCCCTAACAATGAGTCGGCACCACCCAGGCCACCAAGGGACTAATTATTATTTTTCTGTGTCAAATCCAATGCTGTTACAATGTGGTTTTACTTTTTGTGATGTAATAAATACACTAATTTGTGTTTGGTAACTAATTACATAGCTAATAACTCACACATTTAGACCTCTCTATATCTAGATATGTGAATGGTTGGTAACAATTACTACTGTAAATATTTAGGAAACATTACAATGCTTTCAAAATTTAAGGCCTAACAATGTTTTACAGAATGATCCAAATTATGGGTTGTTGTACACTTTAACTATGGTGTAAACGTCAAGACACACTTCAAGTTTGAAACGGATAACAACGTTATATAATATAAAAATATACAATATAAAAATCCGCACAGCGGCTCCACCCATACCCCCCACCCTACGGCTGTTTCTTCTTCCCCAGCAGCAGAGATCGGGTCCGGTGGACGTACTGCCACAGTCTGCGATGCTCATTAATACAAGCTGTAGTGCGAAAAAACCCTCATTAGTGTGGTGAAATGGATCCAAACGTAAGCATATTAATTACAATGTAATAGTTGTGACTCATTATGTGGCCACATAATTCACATTAGGCTAAACTATTGGCTTACATGTGCATTTTTATGCACTAACCTATATATTGACATCCCCTCTTTAAAAAATGTTATGCCTACTTAAGATTGTGGACATTGTTTTGGCGGTTTGCCTAAAGTACTCATGTCCATAGTACTAAATAAAAAAATCCTTCTGCTATTCATATGATAGTTCATAAAATTAAGATTGAATGAGTTTGTTAGTGAACAAACACACTCACAGGCAAAATGTATTATGTTTTTACGTTTAAACAAAGGTGAGGCAACAATCTAGCATGCATACATGCATTTCTGATTGTGGGTGGGCCAAATAACATCTACATGTTTGCTAATTACACTCTTTTACAAAGGTTTTATTAAGGTTTTCAAGTACAAAAGACAGCATATCAAAAATCACATGCTATGACATTGTCTAACAGATGTGTCTTAAACTGTTGTCAACTGAAATAAAGCTTATAGTCTCTCTGCTGACTATTATGGATTTCGTTGTCTGATTTTGTGCGCTAGTGTCCTGGATTTGACGGATAAAAGGATATAAAAGAATATTTAACTGAAATTTAGTTGAACTGGTTGCTGATTAAACCTTCTAAGGTAAACCTTGATCTTAATCTTTGCTTTGGTCCAAAGTGCTGTCTTTGCTGATATCAAACATTATAGACATAGATTTTAAGAATAACACAAATTAGAGTTGGAAGAAATAGGTTTGGAGCGGGTGGGAGGGGGAAGGCGGGGAAGTGGCTTGAGTAAGATTACCAGGGATGGTGTATTGGTGTTCTTCAGGATAGTCCAGAGGGGGGGAATTAATTACACCGGGAAGACCGGGTCAACCCGGGAGTTCTGCAGGCCTATATATTCCACCCATGGGTCCCACACTTTCCTGAACATATCATAGGAATCATTTACTATTGCCGTTATTTTTTCATTGCAAAGGGTGTCAGATATTCTATTTTGTATCTCTGACCAAGGGATGGAGGGCATTTTCCAACACCTGGCTATCGTGGCTTTCACTGCTGCGAAAATATGGAGGGCTAAATGCCATCCTGCTTTGGAGAATGTGCCCATTTTCAGAGACAGAAGGGCTTCCCAGGGGTCTTTGTTTAATGGTGTATGGAGGACTTCTGATATAACTTTATAGGCCCTATCCCATATGTCTCTAGTTACCGGGCAGTCCCACCAGACATGCATCATGTCACCTCTGACGTTACAGCCTCTGAAGCAGCAAGGGGATTCTGAAGGGGAGAATTTATTGATCCGATCAGGGGTGTAGTACCATCTGAACATCACTTTGTATGCGTTTTCCAGCGCTAGAGCGTTACTGGATACTTTCTTAGTTTGGCCCCAAATGCCTTGCCAAGCTTCTGGGGGCTTTGTATCTCCCAATTCTGACTCCCATCTTGCCATATAGGCATGCCTGATCGGGTTTGGTGGGGTGGCCAGAACTGAGTATATACCAGAGATGAGTCCGCCACTGAAGTGATCGCGTATGCATCTAAGTTCAAAGTCTGTTCTCCTATAAGGAGGGGAGGATTGTTTTAGTAAGCATTTAATAAAGTGTTGTATTTGAAATAGTCTGAACATCTCATGTGGCGGGAATGGATCTCTGGGTGACAGCTCTTGCATAGATTTCATTCTTGTCGGTATACATAAATTGTCCACTATCATAAGATTTTTCTGTGTCCACCAGTTAAAGCTGGTTGGATGTGTGATTCCCGGAGGAAACATAGGGTTGCCTAACAACGGAGCAGCTGGTGTGTGGGGTGAAGTGAACTGGTGCTTAATTTTGTCCCATATTGATAAAGAGAATGAGAGTATGGAGGGGAGAAGTTTGGGCCTGCGTGCTTTGGGTGTCCATAATAGAGCAGCTGGCGACGTCGTACCACATTGCATTCTGTCAATGGAGACCCAAGTGGGAGCATAGTTAGGGGTGTGCAGTAGAACTAGTGGAGCTATTTGGGCAGCAAGGAAATACTTATGTAGGGATGGGAAGGCAAGGCCGCCGTGTTCCTTTTTGCAGAACAGTGTGGCTTTTTTAACCCTATGTTTAGCTTTGTTCCAGGTGTATGCTAGAATTTTCCGTTGTGCTATATCTAGCGCCTTTTTCGGGACTAGTATTGGGAGGACCCTGAATAAGTACAAGATCTTAGGAAGGAATACCATTTTCAACGCCGCTATTCGTCCTAGCCAGGATAGCCTCACCATTTGCCATGATGTTAGTAATTTATCAAGAGTTTTGAAAAGTTCTGGGTAGTTTGCGTTGTAGAGCTTATCATAGCTGTTTGTAAGTTTGATTCCTAAATAGGGTAGTTTCTGGGTCCAGGTCCAGGCAAAGTTATTAGTTAATGTTTGTCTGGTATTGCTTGTTAAGGAGATATCTAAGGCTGTTGATTTTGAAGCATTTAGTTTTAGGCCTGAGATGTGTCCGAAGTCTGAGAGGAGTTTAATGGCATTGGGGGCTGAGATGTGGGGGGATGTCAACATGAGGAGCATGTCATCTGCAAATAGAGATATCTTATGGTCTTGATTAGCTAGTGGGATTCCTTTAATGGAGGGGTTTTGCCTCATTTTCATTGCTAGAGGCTCCAAGGCTAAAATAAATAATATGGGAGATAGGGGGCAGCCCTGCCTGGTGCCTCGCTGTATGGGAAAACTTGAGGAGTTAAAGCCAGCATATTTAATGTGGGCGGATGGTTGGGTGTAGATGGCTGAGATCCAGGAGAGGAAGCCGGGGCCAAAACCCCATTTTTCCAAAGTGAAGTGGAGGTATTTCCAGGAGAGGGAGTCAAAGGCTTTTTCTACGTCAAGAGAGAGTAGCATGGCTTCAAGGTTATGACCCTTTACACCTTCTATTAGTTGTAATATTCTTCTGACTCCGTCTCCAGCTTGTCTCCTGGGCACAAAGCCTACTTGGTCCCTGTGTATTATGTCCCCAAGAAACTCATTAATTCTATTAGCTAATATTTTAGTTAGTATTTTTAAATCTATATTCAGTAGTGATATTGGCCTAAAGTTTGTCCAATTTTGATGGTCCTTGCCCGGTTTGGGTATCATGACTATTGCTGCTCTCAGCATATCTGGGTCCATGTGATGGCCTTGTTTTATATAATTGTACACTTTAGCCAAACGTGGGGCTATGATGGGGGCCAGTTTTTTATAGAAGAGAGCTGAGAATCCGTCAGGCCCAGGCCTTTTATTGGTTTTTAATGTTTTAATTGCTTTTAGTACCTCTTCAACTTTAATATTATCATCCACCATTTCCTCTTGGGTTGTGGTGAGAGAGGGTACTTTGAGGTCTTCAAAAAAGGCCTGAGCTTTAGGGATGTCTAGTTGAGAGGGGGCGTCATATAGTTCAGAGAGGCCCAAGGAGAATTCTTCTAGGACTTTCTCGGGGTTACTAGTGATTAGCCCCGAGCGGGTTTTGAGCTTTACAGGCTTTTTTACTTGGTCTTGGCATTTGAGCTGGGAAGCTAAAAGTGTCCCAGGTTTATTTGCGGAGATGTAGTACCTTTGTTTGGCCCTCCTGTATCTTCCCTCTGCTTCCTCTGTTTGTAGGAGGTTGAGCTTGGTTCTAGAGCGCTCCATTTTATTCTGGTGCTCTGGGGAGGGGTTAGTTTTAAAGTTCTCTACATCTCTCAAATATTGTGCCTGTAATTTGTTTGCAAGGGCTATTCTTTCTTTCTTTTTCCTGGAAGCCAGGCCCAAGAAGTACCCTCTCATGACTGCTTTAAAAGCTCCCCACAGTATCGTTGGGGGAGTTTCTTGATTTTCGTTGGAAGTAAAGTAATTCATAGCAGCCTGGCTTGCCTCCTCCACTAGGTGTGTTGAGGATAGGAGGGAGTCATTTAAAGTCCAGGCGGAGGGTTTGGGCTTTATCATTAGAGAATTGCATGAGATGGCCACTAGGTCATGATCTGACCAGGGGATTGAGTGTATCCTGGCTTGCTCAACTCGTGGTAAGAAGGAGGAGGGGATAAGGATATGGTCAATTCTTGTGGAAAGTTTATGTGGGGCAGAATAATGTGTATAGTCTTTCCTGTGGGGGTGTAGGTCTCTCCAAGGGTCTGACAGCCCGTAGTTTCCTAACAGGTCTGCGAACCGCTTACTGTCTTGGGTCACTTGGGCATTTGGGGGCAGGGACCTGTCCATGCAGGGGTGAAGGGTCAAATTAGAGTCTCCGCATAAAAATACTGCACCTTTTCTATGTTTCTGTACTAAAGAGCACATATGCTCTAAGAAGGGGATTTGCTTTGTGTTAGGGGTGTAATATGTAAGGAAGGTTACCTCGGAGTCCTGGAGAGTACCCTGTAAGAGAAGGTATCTCCCATCAGGATCCGCAATCTGTTTATGACATATAAATTGTGTGCCATTGCGGAAAGCTATTAGGACTCCTTTTTTCTTCTTTTGACTGTTAGCCTGAAAGAATAAGGCGAACTTGTGGTTTAAGTGTTTTGGGGAGGAGTTAGATGAAAAGTGTGTTTCTTGGAGGCAGACTACGTCTGCATGGATTGAGTTGAGGTACTTAAAGGCTCTGGAGCGTTTATTGGGCGAATTAAGGCCCTGGACATTTAGTGATACAATGTTAGTCACCATGGTGTGTTTTGGGGGCGTCTATGTGCTGAGGATATACTATCCCTGGGGTTGGATATATATGTAGGAGGGAGGGAGGAGGAGGAGAGGGGGATGGGTAGGTGGGGGGATGCAGAAAGAGAAACAAAACATATATATATGCAACAGAAAACATTATGAACAAGTGATCTTTGCACACCTCTGTGTGCGCCTATTCCAGATGCTCGGAAAGAAAATAACAAGGTATTTCCGTGCACTGGAAAGTGGGGTGAGCTCCTTTAAGATCGGGAGGCCATTCTGTAACATTACATAAAAATACAACTATAACATTTTCAAGTTATGAGTATATGAACCTCAGAGTGGTCCTCCGCCGGGTTCGGCCCCGCCACCAGCAGGAGAGACCCACCGAGGCGGACACCAGGCCAAGCAGAGTCCCGCCCCACAGCCCAATTTCACATTTTGTCCCACCACTAGGCCAGCGACCCGCATCTATGGGATGCCCCGCCAAGGTTCATGCCCACCAGTGAGCCGTGGCCCAGCGGCGGGAGCCGACCGGACTAACATTTTGTAGATATAGGATCAGTAAGAGATTACCAAAACTAATAATAAGCAACTGTTGGTTAAGATAGAAAAATATATGTAACGCTGAAGGAGTAGATCCCATGGACCCCTGAGGTACAAGTCCTCAAGGGCAGCCCACATGTCCCCCAAGGGGAGTTCAAGGCGCCTGCCTCTTGTAAGGGTGGACAATGTCCGACAACAGTAGCCGGACTGCCGGATTTTCCAGAGGACCCGGCCCCAGGCGGCTGGCTACTTGGGGTCTCTCAGGCTATTTTCCAGCAATTGTGCATATCGCATATTTAAGTCTCAGTCCTATTAAACAGGGTGAAACTTCTGGGAGAGTAATCTTTTCATTGCTAAGGATTTCTGTGGTTGGGTATACTGCTTGGGGGATGGGGTGACTTGGTTGTTGCAGCTATGAATGGGTCTTGGTGTTCTGGGCGTCGAGGGGAGAGACGGGGCCGCTCTGTCTGCCTCCGGCAGTCTGATGTCCAGGCTTTTGAATTTTTCTATGATTTCTGGTAAAGAGGAGGCTTGCACCTGTTTTCCCTGGAAGGAAAAGGAGAGCTTAAAAGGAAAGCCCCACCTGTAACGCACATGTTTGCTAATTAAACATATAATGACCTTTCCCCTTAGACATAAGTTTGAAAAGTATGTCTGACAACAAGTAATTGTACTCACCATCGCAGCTGTGGCTAGGGACCATGCTGCTGGGGGTTCCTGGACCTGGGGTGGGGAGTATGGTGACAGGGTCCGTCTGCATGGAAACATCTGGGGAGACAAAAAGAACACCACAAACATCATAAGTTTGTGCCCTGAATATTATTCTTCTACATCCGTGTGTTTTTGGTCTCCTCTAAATCATGCTAACATGGTTTGACACATGTTTCAAAGATCTTAGCAGATTTATTGGTTCATAAGGTCAGCAGGATAATTTATTTTAGGCCACATGGAGCAAACAATACCATTTTTGGCACACATTCCCAGTGCAATGCAAATTCAAGCTTTAACCTTGACATCCACATATTTAGTTTTGAGGCGGGCACATGTGTTTCGAAAATACTAAAACATTTGCTAACACATTTTCAATGCAGCAGCATGCTGTAATGACTCAAATGTTACATTTGTGGGGCTTGCATTTGTCAGGAACTGGAGTTGTGTTAATGAAGTGTATGAAATTTGCACTACAATCTAATGCTATGTAGCACTATCAAACATGTCTATGTAGTTTCCAATATTACATACACCATGCAAGTGAAAACAAAAAACACTTACCACGACTATGCCCAAGTGCAACGTCTGGCGCATAGCTGCTGGAAGTGACGGCTCTATGATGCCCTGAAAAACAGATAATGATGGCACAGGATATTTAACAAAGCATATATTCAACCCGAAACAGACAAACAACAATTAGAAATGCACTCACCAGGGGATGAACTGTCGCTGGTAGCCCAGGGAGGACTCTGGGGAGGAGGCGTGGAGCCTCTACTCCTCACATTCGGGCCCGAAGATCCCAAAACCAATGGCCCACCCTCCTCCCTCTCACTTTCTGATCCTTGAGGGAGTGTGGGCGAGTTCATGTCCTCCTCCCCACTTGGACTCCCCACTTGAGAGTGGGCACTAGGGTTTAGAGACTCAACTGAGTCTGAATGTGAGGAGCTGAGGCTCCATACTGCCCTCCCCCCAGCAGCACGCTCCTCAGGGGGCGTCATCCCCTTCCTCCCCTGGGTCCTCTAGATAGGACTGGCGAGAGGGACCCTCCCCCGCAGACTCCCTTACCACGTTTGCCCAGGGGAGGACACTTACCTGTGTTGAGGGGAGCAAAAAAATGGACACCTCAAAAAATATTCCAAAAAGGTACTACATTATACAATGACATTATTGTTAGGATTAACATGTTGTCAGGTCACACTTACCTGAGGCATAGGCATCATAGAGCCTATATACGCCCTCATTGTCCGGCGCTTGAAATCTGACCACTTCTGGATGATGGAACGCGCAGTCAGATGCGTCTTGAAGCACCGGGACACAGTGGCTTTCACCTCCAACGCTATGCGCCTTTTTGCACCATGGGCATACTCAACGTCGTACTCAAGCACACAAAAATCCTTAAAAAAAAAAATCAAATCAATACATGTATATATCCGTGCAAAAACATATATACAAAGCTAGATTATTGCATCTGACAAATAGAACCTATACTCACTTTCACTACCTGCCCGTTAACCCAAGGATCCACCCTTTTGCGTGGCCTTTCTGCTTGCGGGGGGTACACGGGATGTTGATGGGCCAGGGGAGGAGTGGTGGGGGGGGCTGAATCAGAGGAGTAGCTGGGGAGACGACGGGCAGGGCGTCTAGGCTGCATGACCGATCCGCGTAGGTGTAAACCGGAAGTTGAAAAAACTAAAGTGAAAGCAAAAAATCTGACACTCCTCGTATTAATAATACGCAAATTTTCGTTAAGGAAATCGCAAGTATACGCTAAGATCTTGCAGCGCAATTATTTGTAACATGTGTGAATGTGTACAAAATCAGACTCCAGATATAGCTTTAGATACATTGGAATGCTTCAATAATGGAAGGTGGCAAAATATGTGGCACAATGTGATGCCTAATGGGTTCATATTTGCTTGAACTATGGTTTCCAGGTCATGCTAGTGCAGTCAGATGCGCGCAAATGTCTGCTGCGTATTCTTCAACAGCGACTCTGGGCGTTACAAGGTATTTCTGCACAAAAACAACAAATGCACATGTATGAACAGCACAGCGCCGCAGCCAGCGGCACGTAGCGACTCTGCATAGCGACTGGGCCATGCCGCAATAACCGCGATTCAACAAGGAAATTTCTAGGAGAAAGTGACTATTTGTGTTGTTGTTAAAAAAAAAAAAAAATGCTAAAAAATAATGGGAATGACATTGGGGTAGGGGTGTGAGTTTAACATTTCATTGGCACATTACAAATTAACTTTGGAAAAAAAAAAGATGGAAACATTACATACACTTCAGAAACAAACTATAACACATTTGCATTTTAACCTAAAAAAAAACAAATAAAAAACCCAAAAAAATCCATTTGACTGTCTGCCATAGAAAGGTATGGGAGAGCGCCAGGTAGCGAGAGGTAATACCTGGCGTTCGGCAAGGTTGAACGCAGGTGCTGTTCGCTGTGGCTGGGAACATGTTGAATTTTACGCTACATGGCGTTCTCCCAGTCGCTAAACAGGATCGGCTTCATAAATGTGTGATTGCGTATTTGAGCCGGCGTTCTTGTGTCGCTACCTGTTGCTACCTCTCATTAACAAGACATTACCTGACGCTATCCCTTCTTAAATAAGGGCCTAAGTATCCATTTCATGTCCTTTGCACTTCAGCACTTTGCATTTGTGTACGCATGAGTCTAATTTATGATGTACGCATGGTGCCGTTTTTTTGGGCTATAGCGCCAGTTCCACAGCGCTGACATTTTAGCATACTCCGGCACCGTGCTGTGGTCTGCATTTCTAAAAGACGCTAAACAGAATGCTAATGGTTTAGCATTCATTGTTTCACTAGGTCGTGGCCGGCCTATATTGGCCCCTGTTGTCCCAGCTGCCGAAAACCCAGTGCCTGATGAGCGCCGCTTAATGCCGGTAATTTTCTGTTGCCCTCTCAGCATATTTATCCATATTTTTGGCCTTCAAATCTTTGGAGCTGTATTTTACCTGCTCTGTTTAGTACGCTGTCATTACAGTTACAAGAAATCACTGCTGGAGACAAACATTACATTGGGTTTTTCTTGATAGGGTCCAAATTGCACATTGTTAAGCCAACAAAGTCATTCAAGTTAATTTTCAAATATTTAAAAAAAAAAAAAATTGGACGATCTAGGTCCTGCAATTCAATTATTACCAAGTCCCAATGCAAGTTCCTAACAAATGTTTGGAAAATGAATTATAGCAATAAACGCTATAACCCAGTATGGCTCATTGTGCTATACGGGACTTTGCTACAGTGCCAGGTTTGATCTGGCACTATTAAAGCCAGAGTACCTGATGCAGCATCCTTTTTAGAGTTCCTGTTAAATAAGACGCTAACCAGCTGCCGCACCAGCGTTGGCATTTTAGAAGCTGTTAAATAAGATGCTGATGCAAAAATACCATTTTGTGAGTACTCACCTGAAAAATGGATATTATTGGTGTGCCACACACCCCGCTTCACCTTTAATTCTTCACGATTGGGTTACACACCGCCAGGTGACGCTGTTGCAGAGAGGAAGTCTTGTAACGAGCCCCCTTCCGGCCTCTATATACCTGGTAGAAAGAACCAAATTCAAATCCCAAACCGGGAGTAATGGTTTCCTGGGAGGCCGCACATGCGTAACCCCCTGGAAAAAAGTTTTAACTAAAGGATGAAGCGCAAAACGCTTCTGAAAAAAGATAGATAAGGCAGAAACTTGCCCTTTCAAAGTACTTAGCTGAAGACCAGAGTCCAGCCCAGATTGTAAAAACTCCAGAATCCTGGAGACCGAAAAGACCCTACAAGGAAAAGATCTAATCTCGCACCAAGCGATATAGGCTTTCCAAGTCCTATAGTAGATGATAGAAGAAGACCTCTTCCGGGCACTGATCAGAGTCTTAACGACTGAGTCAGAAAGACCCTCCTTCTTCAAGATGGAGGTTTCAGCAGCCAGGCCGTCAAACCCAGCGCTGGTAAATTGGGGTAACACAACCGACCCTGAGTGAGCAGATCGGGCCGAAGAGGCAGAACAAACTGGTCCACTGCCAGCCGAACGATGTCTGCGAACCACACTCGTCTTGGCCACCTTGGGGCCACGAGAACGGCGGACACCCTTTCCAGAGCCAACTTCCGAACCACCCTGCCCAGCATGGGTATCGGAGGAAACAGGTATAGAAATCCCAGATCCCCCCAGCTCAGGGACATGGCGTCCACTGCCAGAGCCAGAGGATCCTGGGAGAGCGACATGAAGTTCGGGAGCCTGTGATTGTGACGAGAGGCAAACAGGTCCACCTCCGGTGTCCCCCATCGGAGACACAGTGAGCGAAAAACCTGAGGATGGAGAACCCATTCTCCCAGACGGGGAGAGCCCCTGCTCAACCGGTCCGCTTCCTGGTTCTCCACTCCTGGAATGTATACCACCGAGAGACAAGGAACATAGGCCTCTGCCCAGGTCAGGATCAGGGACAGCTCTCTGAGAGCACTCAGACTGCGAGTCCCTCCCTGATGATTGATATAAGCAACCACTGTTCGATTGTCTGAACGCACCTGGACCGGAAGGCCCAGAACGTGATGAGTCAGGAGAGCAAGCACCCGACGGATGGCTCTCAGTTCCAGAACATTGATGGGTAAGTGGGCCTCTTGAGGTCCCCACTGCCCCTGGAACTGAAGCTCCTTCCAGAATCCGCCCCATCCCGAAAGACTGGCGTCCGTGGTGACAATTTCCCAAAGAGGGGTCAGGAAAGACCTGCCCCTCACGAGATTGGCCGAGACCAACCACCACTGGAGGGACTGCCGGACCCGGGAGGACAACTGGAAGGGCTGATCCAGCGACCGAGGCTGCCGGTCCCAGGACGCCAACAGATAAAGCTGAAGCGTCCTCGTGTGAAATTGAGCAAAAGGAACTGCCTCGAAAGAGGCAACCATCAACCCTCCGCCTCATCCCCAGACGGATGGACGGCCGAGGATTGGAATGTAGGACCCGAGCCAACTCCTGAATCAGATGAATTTTGGACTGGGGGAGAAACACTCTGTGTTGAAGAGAGTCCAACTGCATCCCCAGAAAGGACACCACCCTGGCCGGAGCGAGGGAGGACTTGGGGAAGTTGATCACCCAACCAAAGCTTTCCAGCGTGGAGACCACCATCCTGGTGTCTGTCTCCGATTGATTGAGTGACGGAGCCATGATGAGAAGGTCGTCCAAATAAGGTACGACCCGAATGCCCCGAGATCTGAAAATGGCCATCACCCCTGCCAGCACCTTGGTAAACACTCTTGGAGCCGAGGTAAGGCCAAACGGAAGTGCCACGAATTGAAAATGCTGATCTTTCATCACGAATCGAAGAAAACGCTGATGAGCGTGGCAGATGGGAACATGAAGATAAGCATCCTTGATGTCTATGGACGTCATGAAGTCCCCCTGCCGAAGGGAACCGACGGCCGTACGCAAAGTTTCCATGCGAAACTTCCGAAAACGGATGAACTTGTTGAGTAATTTCAGGTCCAGGACGGGACGAACCGACCCGTCCTTTTTGGGGACTGCGAAAAGATTGGAGTAGAAACCGAGGCCCATCTCTAAGCGCGGTACCGGCCGGATGACCGCCATTTCTAACAGATTCCTTACCGACGCCAGGAGGCCCTGTGCGGCCAAAGGATCGATAGGCACCCGAGACCGAAAGAACCGTGAAGGAGGGCGAGACTCGAATTCCAGCTTGTAACCAGACGACACTACCTCCCGGATCCATCTGTCCGGAATCTCCTGGTCCCAAACATGGGAGAAGTGTCGCAATCGTCCCCCCACCCGCACGGGTGAGGGCAGCCCCTCATTGCTGAGCGGGCTTACCGGCAGGCTTGGGCTTGGTGCCCCAGGACTGTGCAGGGCGGCCACGGCCCTTCCCCCGGGTCCAACCTGCACCTCTGGTAGGGGGAAAGGAAGACCCCCTACCCGCTCTGAATCCCCGAAAGGAAGGCCTACCAGAACTTGCCCCCCGAAAGGGACGATGAGGCCTCTTACGTTGCGGCATTTTACCACCTTTTGCAACTGAATCAATTTTATCACCAAAAGGTCGCAATCCCAAAAAGGGCAGAGCTGTGAGCACCTTTTTAGAAGCTATGTCCGCCGACCACTGGCGCAGCCATACTGCCCGACGAATAGCCACCAGCATTGCCGCTGTCTTGCTACTCATAGCCAGTGCATTGTCCTGAGCGGACAGAACATAGGAAACAAAAGACTCACACTGCCTGAGAGCAGTAAACTCCTTGCAAGTGGGATCAAGATCCACACACAGCCCCTGAATTACAGATCTAACTGCCAATAGAAGAAGTGCCGAAGCACACACCGGGCGCATCGTTGACCCGGCATAACTAAAACCATGGCGAGCGTACTGGTCAATCCGACGATCCTCACCATCCTTAAGGGCAGTAGTCTCAGCAGGCTGCGCCATAGCCGTGCTGGAGAGCCCTAGTACAGGGGTATCGACGTCAGGAGGAACCGACCAAAGCTTCACCAATTCTGGCGGAAAGGGATAACGTTTTTCCAAACTGGAAGGAATTCCAGTCAACCGCGTGGGATGTTCCCATTCTTTAAGCACAACCCTCTCAAAGTGGTGTTGTCTGGGAAAAACCAAACACGGCTGAGGCACATTAAACAACTGACCCTTAGGCAGGGTGACGGCCTCAGGCGGATCTAAATCCAAAATTTCAAACATTTGAGCCAGAATGGAGGGGGTGTCAAGGCAAACCCCCGCAGACAAATCACCAATAGCATCAACCTCAAGCTGATCTGCAGGCTCATCTGACTCCGCCAGAAATTCTCCCTCCTCGTCCAGGGAGCAATCGGACCAATCTACAGGCTCACATACTTCATCCTGTGAAGCCGGAGGTACAGGAGAAAGGTGCTTCCGTTTCGCAGTGGCCTTTAACCCTGCTTTAACGGAAATTATCTTCTCGAGGTTGGCCAACCGTGCCGCCACCTTGGATTGTGAATCCCCACCTTTGACAATGTCACACGGGGTCCGGAACAGGGAGGGAGGGGTAGGGGATGATGGAAGTTGCGAAGAGCCAGCAGCCGGAGCAACGGACTGACGCGCAATATTCTGCCTTGCACAAGGAATGCATACAAAAACATCATCGCCTGGGAGCGGAGTTCCACAGCCTCCACACACCCTAGATGGCCCAGCAGAACCATTTCCGGTATTATCGGAAGCCTCCATATGGTGATTTATGGTATTCGCAAAATTCTGGGTTTAAGGCATATGCCACCCGGGATGCCACTTTATGTTAATGTCCCGGGAGGGAGGATTTAATTTATAATAAAGATCCCCTTAAAATAATAGTATAAATATATATATATATATATATATATATATATATATTTTTTTTTTTAATATATATACAAGTATATATATATAAATATGTAAATATGTCCCAATTTGGAGGAAAAGAAAGGACTAGCCAGGCAAAATAGAACCGGTATTGAGGGAATCCCAGGATCTGTGGGGAAGAAACAAACCAACAGTAAGACCCCCAGAAATGGCAACATGCAATATAACATACATACACAGCACCAGAGTGCTTTGAAGAGGCAAAGAAAACTGGCCTCTGATTTTCCTCCTTTTTTTTTTTTTAAATAAAAGTATTTCTCCATTAAATATTTAACCTCTTTTTTTTTTTTTTAAATAAAACAGTCAGACACCATAAAAAATAGACGGCCTCACGCCAGGTGAGGCCGCTTACCTGCCCAAGTAAGGCTTACAAAAGCCCAGCACCCGACCATAGAAGTGATGAGGGACAGGCAGCAAATGTCAGTGAAGGCGGCAGTGGCAGCAGTGGGAGCCGAAGCGGCAGAGCTCGCACAAGCGGAAGAAGCGGCAGAGCGGGCAGCAGTAGCAGTAGTCATATGCGGCCAAGAGCCCCGCACGCAGCCTCCTGATGAACAGGAAGGAAGTGCGGCTGGGGCCGGTAAATGACGCGCCGCCGGACCACGCCCCCACCCCTGACGTCATCCGGGCCCCGCCCCCCTCCCCCCGCCAAATATGAACAGTGCGGCCCGCCGAACGGCGGTGTCAAAGCAATCAGAGGGCTAACAAGCCCTCAGTAAAAAGGAGAAGGGGGGAGGGGGAACCGGAGATACTAGGCAGCCTGTGCTGCCCCCAAATAAAAACACGCGGCCCGCCAAGCGGCGGCCGATTAAAAGCAAAGGAGACAAGGGGAGGGGGGAGGGGGAGCTGGATAAAAGTGAGAAGGGCGCAGGCCCACAAAACAGAGACTGCCATATAAGGAGGAATCTAAGTCAGGCCATACGCACACTCACTTGCGGTGCAGCCTGACAACGTTAAAATAAGCAAACACATGAACATACAGTAAATCAAACACACAATACACATCCGTCTACCCCCCCCCCCCATAGTGAAGGGAGAAGGGACCGAAACGGGAGAGCAAGGGGCCAAGGGGACCCTCGGGACAGGGGCATCCCACCTCCGGATCACCATGCCGGATAGCCGCATTGCCCCCAAAACAGGGGGTCGAGTGGAGGAGATAAGCTCCTAGGCACCTATAGTGCCGTCTACCAATTGCCCAGTGAGCAACCTAGGCTGGGAGGCTTCCATTTAACCATAAAGGTAACAAAAAATCAAAACCGGGCAGAAATAGACCAAAAGGGGGGTGCCGGGGTAAGACCCCAGCTACCTGCAAGCAGGAGACTTCAACCTTCTGTCTTGTCGTCATGCAGAGAGAAAAACACTGGTGATAAATGGGAGGTACCAGGTATATATAGGCCAGAAGGGGGCTCGTTACAAGACTTCCTCTCTGCAACAGCGTCACCTGGTCGTGAGTAACCCAATCGTGAAGAATTAAAGGTGAAGCGGGGTGTGTGGCACACCAAGAATAAAGTGGCGCTAAATGGTGCTGTGTGACATTAACACTTCTTAAATAAGGCTCCATGTCTTTTTGGAGCGCTTGTTTTTAGATAATTGTTCTCATCTCCTTTTGTACATTATTGATTGTAGTTGTAGGTATGATTCATTATTTAAGCACTTGTCACTTTATCGGTATATTGGCCTTGATTCACAAAGAGTTGAAACTCTCATGGTAGTAAAAAATTTAATTCATGAGAAAAAAGCCTGAAAACTTCACTGTTAGTGAATCACCAGATAGGTATACAATGAAAGCCAATCAAAGCCAACTACTGTGAGAATTTTTTTCAACTCTTAGTGAATCAAAGCCATTGAGTGTTGTTTTGACTTGTGATACTTTGTCATATAGTTATGAGTCTGCATACTGTATGGCAGTTATGTTAGCCCCCTGCCTTACTGATCTTAATATGTCATGTCTTGTTGAATGTTTATGTCTGGTATTAAAACATTTTGATACTATTGTAGTACAGTTTCGCTTGATATAGTGGCTTCTCTCTGTATGCCTATACAAATACCAAATTTTACATGTGCTTGATTTTTTATTCTGATATAGGTTTTTTGAAAGAATGTAGGCATGAGAGTTCTTCTCTCCACAGTGCATTGTCTTCTGGCAACCTGTACCTGAAACAATACATGTGTAACAGGGTGATTCTATAAGCATTCATAGGTATCATTTGGGTTCCACCAGACCCATAAACATGAATAAATACATATATATAATATCAAAGAAGATGTTTTCTCAGGTGTGGGTCCCTCGTTTTTTTTTTAACATAAGTAAAATAGCCCTGTACTTGAATTCCATGGAGTTACAAGAACCATGAGCATATTGCTTTTCTAATTTTATTAGTACTTCTTGTCCTCTTGTCTTGTCTGGTATAACATTTAAGAATGAAAAACAATTCCTGTCCTAGCCTGACCAGAGTCACACTTTTATGGATTAAGGGCTAATGTCACATAAAGGAGCTGTAACGTGAAATTGTGTAATAATAAAAATCCATATAGACAAATTGACTAATTAGAGGAGGAGTCACTTATACACTTGAACTGAATAAAATTCCCACCAAGCTTGTGGTTTTCTATAGGTAGGAATAAAGTGGTGACAGGTTATTGAGTGTATCAGGGGTGATAGAACCTGCCACCCCTGATTTTTCTCCTTTTTGTTAAAAGTAAGAAATATGACTTTTCCTGATGCTGGGCATACAAGTGACCCCTCCTGCAGCATATTTATATGGATTTTTATCATTAGGCCATTTTTTTCTCCGTAGTGCTCCTTTATGCAGGAAAGGGAAGGCCAACACATACCACCAACCAAGTGCTATTTATCTCTGTTAGGATAAATAAAAGGTGGTTGTTATTGGATGGTAAAGGGATATTCCACATGGGTATTTAGAGCAAAAGTATTGATTTATGATTTAGATAGATAATAAATAGTTTACATACCTACCGTATGTACACATGGTTTGTTTAATGTATTGTGTCATTTATCATTCAGGATTTTTTACCTGCACCATGCAAATTTGTGTTTGTTGTTGAGCATAGTCATGTAAAGGCATTATATTTAGCAATCATGCTCTACACGCAAATGCTGACATTTTCCTTTCATACCACCCACATTGCAACATTTGCCTTTAGAAGCAATGAAGACATTGTGGAAAATGCCGGGCATTGCTTTGTGAAACTATTACAGTTCATGCTAACGTAAAAGGTACAATTGTCCAGAATATGACTAATTTCCAGACTAACTGGATGTTTTTCCTATTTTCCATATATTACATATCAGGCATTATTGCCTACGATGTCTCAAGTATTATTGTTTTCCATGCAGTGAATTTTCAAATTCTGAACAGTAATAGCCAGCAATTACCTTTTTTCACCCTATAAGAAGCCTCTCCCTATTAGACATACCTAGGATTTGTAGCAGGAAAATTAGAAAAAAAAATATTCTGAACCAAATGTTGTGCTAAAACACCATCCCTCAAGAATCAAATAAAGGCAAAGTGCAGAATCCCAATTACAGGCAGTGTGGCATTATTCTCCCTCCCATACCCCATTATAGGCAGTGTGGCATTCTCCGCTCTATTATTCCCCTTTATAGTTAGTGTGGCATTCTTCCCCCTCCCATTTCCCATTATAGGCAGTGTAGCATTCCCCGATTCCATTCCCTATAGACAGTGTGACATCCTCCATCCCATTCCCCATAGGCTGTATGGCATTCTCACCCCTCCCCTCCCATTCCCCATAGGCAGTGTGGCATTCTCACCCCTCCCATTCCCCATAGGCATTTCACCTCCCCACTATTCCCCAGGTAGAAAAAAAGTCTTCTTACGCTTCCCATGCTGCTGGCCAGGCTGCCACAGCCACCAGGAGGCCAGAATATCCATGTAACAGATGGACGTGGCCTGTGCAATGAATGCTGGCGTGGACCATGCCCACCCACAGCATGGAGCCCCGTGTTTGTGTGTGCCCATGCCCCAGAAGGAGAAGCATCAGCGGCATCAGCAGTAGGAAGGTGAAGGGGACAGCAGATGGGGTTCACTTACCTACTTACCAACTGATCCACTGCTACTCGATCTTCTGGCCTCCCAGTGGCCTCCCAGCAGTGTGGGAGCAGCAGGACATGTGAGCTTAATTTTTTGTTTTGTTTTGTCTTTTTACATTTGCCACATAATGCAAATGCACACCCCCCCCCCAGAAATACTGTAAATGGTATCATGGAAGGGTGGGATGAGCTTAGTTCACAGGACTCTAATTCTACACCTATCCTTCCATAATGCCTGAATGTGCCCCCACAGATTACCGTATTTGCCGGCGTATAAGACGACTGGGCGTATAAGACGACCCACCAACATTTCCACTCAAAATATAGAGTTTGTTATATACTCGCCGTATAAGACTACTCCCTCTTCCGCACACCGAATAAAACGTAAAAGAACATCAGATTACACTTCAGCCACATCCCTGCTCGCCTTTAGTTTGGGATGTGCCCACACTGGCTATTCAGAATGCGTCCCAGCTAAAGGCATAGTAGGGATGCAGCTGCAGTATAATGTGGTTTGGGCTCTGGGAAAAGGGCCAGATGGGGGGTTTCACACAGTGGAGGATCACAATTTGGGATACCCCTGTAGTAGGGAACAAAACCCAGTGGGGCCTCCCAAATTTAGTAGCCCCACTGTGTGAAACCCCCAACTGGCCCTTTTCCCAGAGCCCAAACCACATTACACTGCAGCCACATCCCTACTATGCCTTTAGATTGGACGCATTCCGAATAGCCAGCACAGGCCCCAACTAAAGGCGAGCAGGAATGTGGCCGCAGTGTAATGTGGAGTCTGGGAAAAAGGCCAAACGGGGGATTCAGACAGGAGGGCATTCCATTTTGCTGCCCCGATGCAGGGAACAAAACTCAGTAGGGCATCCCAAGTTGGGATGCCCCTGTATAAACTCCCCCAAGTTGGGATGCCCCCTGTGTAAACTCCCCCAAGTTGGGATGCCCCCCTGTGTAAACTCCCCCAATTTGGGGTACCCCCTGTATAAACGTCCCCAATGACCCCGTTTCCCAGAGTCCACACCACATTACACTGCGGCCACATCCCTGCTCGCCTATAGCTGGGGACATGCCCGGGTTGTTTAGAATGTGTCCCATATAATGGCATAGTGTGTAATGTGTGGGGTCTGGGAAAGGGGCCAGTTGGGGGTTTTACACTGGGGGATGCCCCATAGAAACTTTTTTTTTTTTAATAAATCTTAAATAAATCACACCTCAGATCAGATGCTGAAGAGCCCCCTTCAAAGTGGAGAGCAGCGAGGGCGATGTCAGGAGAGTGTGTGCCAGGAGCCAGCCCCCTGCCTGCCCACACAGTGCCTGAGAGCAGGAAAGCTGATCTGCTCGGCGCTCACCCTGCTGGCCTGCTCAGTCTCTCCCTGCTCTGATCAACTAGTGCTGCCTGAGCAAGAGCATCGCTCTGCAGGAGGAGGAGGAGGACGATCGTGCTGCCCAGCTTGGTGAAGGTAAGTACATTTATATGTATGTGACCCAGGTGCACCCGGCGTATAAGACGACCCCCTCACTTGGAGGCATGTTTTACAAGGGGAAAAGGTCGTCTTATACGCCAGCAAATACGGTATATAAAGTACATCCTTAGAGATGCCAGTGCTATGATTCCCACCTAAGATTTTAATGCTATGTATAATGTGAGGCGGTTACAGTAAGCAAAGTAAATTTAGTTACTTATATATTTCAAGAAACTCATTTTCACTTGCACTTACTTCCACTACCATGCTCTACATACATTTGTAATAATAGTAAAGAAGTCTCCAACCCCTCGGCATACCATCTGATCCATAGTCTCATTAATCAAATAGTTGTCCAAAGCATTTTTAAATGATTAATATATCGCTACTAAAGTATTTATGTATATATTTAAGTTATAATTTTCCATCACACAAACATATATGGGTTTGCCATGCAATTTCCTAATGTTTCAATTAAGGTATATTTAAAGTAGATTGAGTCTATCAAGGAAAAATACATTTAGAAGTATTATAGGGGAAGGTTAGTTAGCCTGCCAGGCTAAAACAAAGTTGTTTAAATATGTTCTATGACTACCACTGTGTAACTATTACTGTTGATGCCAAAGTAAAAGTTATAATTGTCCAGCATTTTGCTGATTTCATGAAATAATAAGCCTGACTTTTAAGCCTCTTGGTAGCACATTCTCACATGTTAGGACGGTGGGTATTCTGGTTTTGGCAGGTTTTAGACCTCGTCCTATGTTTTGCGTACGCGAAAATGAGTCTTTGATGCATTAATACCTGTTTTTGCGAATGTATGCGTTTGTGAATCATTCTGAGCCCTGATTTGACCTTGACCTAAAAATGGAAGTTGCTGCGTTAACCTGTGTCCGAGTTGCCCATGTGTTTGATTGCTCTTTACTAGCTACTGTAAGGTTGCTAGTGTATTAACCTGTGTCTGTTGTCATTTTCTTCCAGGAACCAATGTGCAGTGTGTGGTTGGTCCCGATCTCTGTTTTTTTAGCATTTTGGCTGGCTTTTCCTGGCTTCACCCATGATGCCTTCAGTTTACTGAGCTCTAGTCTGTATTCATGATTTGAGACTGGCGATCTGAGTGACACTTAATTTCTTGGTAAGTGTGTCTATTTGTGTTGCCTTTCTGGATTTCTATAGTTAGGCTTGCATTTGTTATGTTCTTGCTTGGTATCAGCTGTGTCCCATGTATGTATCTCTGTGGCTTGTTTAATGTTGCCTATTTAGCTCCTTGCCTTTACTACCAAATTTTGTGGCCATGTCCCTCTTTTAAGTATATATTCCCTGTGAAAATAGTGAAACGTGGTCTGGCAACAGAGGGTGTTAAAAACTCTAGGTAGGCTGGCACTTAAAGGGTTAAATTCACTTACTCTTTCTGTAAAATAATATTTTCTAACATTGCTCCTGATCTTCTTCTTAAAAACTCTTCCCTCCTGAACCTAATTTAACCCTTTCACATATTTAAAGGTCCCCTCTCTCCCGTCTTTCATCTAGGCTGTACAAATTAAGTTCTTCAAGTGCCTCCTGATTTTTTAAGTTTAAGTCCTTCTACCATTTCGTTGCCCACCTTTTGTGCCCATTCTATTTGAATATACAGTGTCATCACAACCTCCCTCTTCCTACTGGTGATGTCTTGAGCTATGCAACCGGGCATCCTGCTTGCTTTTCCTACTGCCTGGCTACAGTGTCCACTCATCTTGCAGCTTTCAGTAATCAGTATCCCTATATCTCTTTCCTCTGAAGTCCTGGCTAACAGAGTACTGCCCATACGGTACTCAGAGCAGGGAATCGCTTGAACACATGCTCCTCATTCTGTCTCATTGACATTGATTTTCTTCCGAAACACCAACTTCAAGTCGTCAATTCAATTTTTTGATACCTGCCGAGCATCTATGGACTCTGGGTCTCCCAATAGTGACCCTGCGTGAAGTTTGTAGCCAGATCTCATCACGCACGGCTTTGGGTGTAGAATGGGACCATTGACCACAAAGCTGACCGAAATGGTCCCCATCGAGAAATGTCGCCAATTGTGCTTCATTGAAGCACCTACTCAACTTTTCATGAGTCAGCTGACGGTCGCTATGTATGGTAACAGCTGCTCCCTGATGACTGGGTTGGGCAGGAGAGGACGACACACTGCACCCACTCCCAGGCACGGAAGGAGTGGTTTCCAGGCTGACAGGGGAGCTGGGGCAGTGGGCACTGGGCTCAGCACAGGCTCCGCACTGTGTCCTCACCAGTGATTGAAGCTTGGGAGTTTGTGGCATGAGCTTTGTGGTCTCCATCTGCTGCTGGACCATACTGCTGCAGCATTTGCAACCTAGAGGCTACAACATCATGGGCATCTGCACGTCGCCCAGCACATCACTTCCGGGACCTGCTGGGGCACCTCAGTGCAGAGGACCAAGGCGGAAGAGATGCAAGGCACCATGGCACCCTCCCTCTTTACCACTGAGGAACAGGAGTACATTACCCATCCTATGCCAGGTGATGCCATGCTTCACATACGCATGTTTGCCTCTTTACACCAGGCTAATAGATGGACAGGTGAGTGTCTGCCGGAGCTAAGACATAGGAACCAGGGCACATGGCATGGCACATGGCATGGCACACGATAATAGCGTAGGCCTTGTTTTCCTAGGCAGACAGGATTCGGATCTGCTTCATAGTGCATACATGTGCCGACAACAACCCTGTCTGGCTGGTAAAGTCCTAGATGGAAAACAGGCCACCTCTATTAGTGTGCCTCACCACATGTACCTAAGTGAAGATGACTTCAGTCATGCACTCAGGCAAGTGGCAAATGTCACACCCTTTTAGTTGGACCGCTGGAGGTTCACATACATCTGAACACTGAATGGTATGAGACACATTGCAGTTTGTGACTAGAGTGAGGCATTAGAGCTTCCAATATGCCAGTAATGGTGGCCTGGTGAGATGTGTCCATCAATTTGCCTAGGTGTGTCATTGATTGATGAGTGAGTAGGAGATGCCTATGCACATGCTGTTTCAGAGTAGTGAAATACGCTGATTCCATGGTGCATGTGCACATACTAGCGAGGTCACTCTAAAAGCAAATATGGTAAGCAGTACAGGCATTGTCCTGCTGCGCATGGGGGGATGTGAGTCACATATATTTAAAGGGGAACCATTGTTGTGAGAAATGCCTGGCCACAATAATGTAAAGGTTAGAGGCCATGAGTAGCTAAACTAAGCACCAACATAAGTGGAGAAGACATAAGCAAAAAATAACCAGCTCACCCTCAGACCTAGAAAGCTCGGACCTCAGGATCTCCTGAAAAAACTCCCCACATCATTTCCAGTTGCAATGTCCAGCTTAGAAAGGGTTAAAACTTAGCTTTTACTTCATAGATTAAAATGAGGGTAATTCAAATTGTGATCACACAGCCATCAAACATCTTGTAATTAAAAAAGTGCTCCCCTCCACAATTGGGACCAGGTAACACGTTTGATGATGATTAAGGGCTGGTGACAGCCTGAAACCCATTACCTGGTCTTGATCACTTAAGCTATGAAGTAAAAGCTAAGTTTTAACCCTTTCTAAGCTAGACATTGCAACTGGAAATAAGTGGAGAAGAAGCAGCAGATCCTGATGTAGACTGGTGGGGAACACTTGCAGCTTCAGTTTCTTTTTTACCAAATTTGACTTGTTGACATTTTACTTGTGTTTTATCCATGCAAAAAGGGAGAGGTATCACTTCAAGCCCAACACTCATGCCAAAAGGACATTGGCAATCAAGGTCAGATGGCTTACATGCACACCCAGATCATGCAGCATTGGTCGAACCTGAAGAAACGGTTGAAGCCCCAAGTGAGGGAAAGTTTCTGCCAGAACTTGCCTGGTAAGTGGCTGCTACATAGCAAAGTCCACTAATGCAGAGCTGAGTTTCATAATTGTGCTTCTCTTCTTTGGAGTTGGAGTTCCGGTAGAGGATTAAGCCCACACGGAGCCAAAGGGTCCAACCACTGCCTAGACACAGACAGTGTGTGCGTTTAAGTCGTTACATCTGAAGATTGCCAACGTCCTCATCCTCGGAAACCCACACAGCAGCCCCGGACCAAGCCTAAGAGGAGGAGGCACAGGTGTTGGGCTTGGAGTGACAGCCACAAGCCAAGGTATGACACCAGACAACCAACACACACCTCAAGAAAGGGAACTTAGGATGACATGTTTGATAAGTGCTGGTGTTTTGTACTTATCTGTCCCTACAGATTCATCAGACCCGGGAGAAATGGCAGCAATGGGGCAATCAGAGGCTGGACCCTCACACAAGTCAGGTGGGTTAACCAAAACACAAGCTGGATGCTCGAAGAGCATTCCTAACAACAAACATGTGCCTGGTTTTGAAATGTTTTCATGCGCTTACAGACCCTGGCAAAAGCATGGCACCAAGGCAGAGGGTGGCTCCCTAAAACAAGAAATTACAGGGCCCCAGTAAGTAATAAGCTAGACAGGGCTTTTGGCAGGGATACCTGAAAGACATGTGTCCCAGCAGATGTTGACCTGCCTTTGTTTTGTCTTTACGGGTGTCTGGGACAGTACAGCAGGCCGGATATAAAGTGGGGACGAAAATTCTGGTCCCATTTTAGACACATTTTATAGTGTTATTGCCATTTTGCAAAGTTTGCAGCTTGTTTTAACAGTTTTTTACAGAGAATAAGGCTTTCCCATCCCGCTACCATTACTATATTGCCACACAAGTGGTGCCCTTAACCCTATTGCATGCAACAGAGAATGCCCCTCTCTGCACCCAAATAGATGCCTCACTATACAGCCCAAACCTCATATGCTCCATATTGGGGCTTACTAAGAAGCATCATCTTCCCTGTTCTTCACCTATATTGTCCAATACCTATACCTATATTAACTGGGATATTTTCCTCACCCCACACACCTTTAGAGCCAATTTTACGCAAACCCACCGTTTCTCCTGGGACATTAGCTTCTGCTAGCTTTAAGTGGTTACCCAACAAAAATTTCAAATGGTAGATTCCTGATGCACCTTCCATGAAATAAAAAAACATCCAATAACAACGTGCCTACATCTGAAACCTTTAGATATCTACAGCTGAAACATTTCATAAACTCTCCAAGACAACTCCACCATATAGAAAGAAGGTGAGTCACACTGGGTAAACACATTACATGGGATGCTCCTAAAGGTGCAGGAATAACAAGGAAGAAGAAGGTGAGTCACACTTGGGAAACTCACAAACCTGGTATGCCCTAAAGGTAGAGTTCAAAATGGAAATAGGCAACTACAGCCATATGCCTAAGGCAGCAGGCAAGCGAGGGGGCCAGAGAGCTGCGAGAACAAAGGAATCCACGACATATGGCTGGAAACAAGTACAAACTTGCCTTTAGATGCTATTTCGCCAGGCCAAATACATAATTGTTTGGCTTAGACGAAAGCTAACAAGAAACATCTATGCTCGCGCATGCCTGGGCGAAAGAATCTCGGACACAGCTATGAATAAAACAAGCTTTCGCAAGTTTACGTTGATTATGCATTAAAGTATTAGGGTTAAATTAAAACTGCATTATGTGATTCATTATATACTGTATAGATTCAGATTCCTTTAAACACAGATACAGCAAGACTACATGTCACTTACATATTTTGTTGTACATTGAGAAGGTGCTCCTGTTATGGCTGGCCAACATAAATAGTCAAATGCATTACTAGAACAGTAGTTAACACTTTATTCAGTTTGACTTATCTTGTCATTTTAATTTCACATAGAAATCTTCAAATTACAAGGGACATATTTCAAGAATAACGGTTGCATTAATGTAAAATGTACTACATCCATTATTCCAGAAACAATATTTGTATTTGTTATTTGTATTTTGAAAAGGTCACACATGTTGTAATATGAAAGTCAATTAATGCTATACATAATGCAGATATACGCTGGCATTATTTAAAAAAAATTCTAAACAAATGTTAATTTTACTATTGGATAGAAAAAGACAAGGTTTTTGCCACTGTAGTATTAGTCTTGATAAGAGCCTATGATCCGGGGTTACCTCTCACGTCAAGGGCCACCAACATGTTTTATAAATTTCCATATAAGTTTGCTCTATAGCTCTGTCTGAGGACGAATTACTCTGTGCATCTGTCTGGAGATTTGCAAAATCTGGCCCTTTGTGGGGGGGGGGGGGGGGGGGGGAGTTGAACACATATTCTCTATTTTATGAGGGTTAACCTAAGATTAGCAAATATTGAAGTTATCTGTTAAGAGATCTATTATAGTTGCACAGATGTGAATTAGTGGGATAGGGTAACTTCCAGTAAGAAGAATGGAATTTTCAAATAAGATAGAACTTATTCGCCAAGTACATCAGCACAATGAATTTTGTCAGGGTACATGCTCACAAGCAGGAAACAACACACCATAAGTAAGAAATAAAAAACACCCTCACACCATTTCTATATATGGTGGTGAAATATACAGTACTGTACAGTACTGTGGGAACAGAACATTTCAAGAGAAAAGTTAGTTCTAAAGAGTATATGTAGTCACCAACTTGACTGAGACTTGTCACCAAATAGGACAATTATTATAGCAGCATTGGAATCTGGTGGTTCTGCCGGCTGAGAATCGCCCACATGAACATGAGTATTGCAGGCATGTGGAGTCCGAGAGGATCTTCTCCATACTAGCTTTGAATCTCTTTTTTTTTAGAGCTCTTGAAGCTATGCTAGGCGAGTGCTGATGATTCCGCCACCTCCATTTTTTGGGGTACTTTTTTAGCCACCCCTAGGCAGGCAGAAAAGGAGAAGCATGTGATGGACCCTATCACTGCATTGGATTAGATACAAAGATAGTTAATACAGTATATGTGAAAACAAAAGAAATATTCCCTATACAGCACAACCTGGTTGTTAATTAATAAGGGGATAGGTAGTGTGCCAGATCAGTAACCCAAGTTGCTGCCACAACACATATATATAACTTCTATAGCTCCAGCCTACTATAGACACAATTCCTTGAGAGGCACCACTCTAACCCACAACAAATCAATCAATAATGCCAACTGATCTAAATATTCATTTTTAATTAATCAATTCATCTACAAAAATATATATATAAAAAAGACATACAACAACTCCATACAACATCATATCATACATTTAAAAACATATATATACACACAACATATCTACAATATATAGCACTAGCAGGAGCAAGCCCAATCATAGAAACATAGAAACATAGAAGGTTGACGGCAGAAGGAGACCATACGGTCCATCTAGTCTGCCCTTATGTGTATACTGTATGTACTCTTTATCTTAGGATAGATGTGTGCTTATCCCAGGCATGTTTAAATTCAGTGACTGTTGATTTTTCAACTACCTCTGCTGGAAGTTTGTTCCAAGCATCTACTACTCTTTCTGTAAAATAATATTTTCTAACATTGCTCCTGATCTTCCCCCCGACTAGCTTCAGGTTGTGCCCCCTTGTTCTATAATTAAGCTTCTTCTTAAAAACACTTCCCTCCTGAACCTTATTCAATCCTTTCACATATTTAAAGGTCTCAATCATGTCCCCCCTCTCCCTTCTTTCCTCTAGACTGTACAAATGGGGAGGCCGATTCATCAATAGCGCCAGGTAGCGACAGATGAGCGACTGAAGTATGGCGCTAAGAGCGCCGCTAGCGCCAGCCGCGGGCGGTAGCGATTCGCTATAGCAGGCCTCCTCAGTCGCTACCTGGCGTTGTTGCGAACAACGCCTACATTGCTGAATATGATGTTGGCCCTCAGCTTTGTAGGCGCTGTCAGTCAGTGTGACCACGCTATTCTACACAGCGCCTGTTAGCTTTGCTGTGTCCTGGCCATCCAGTACCTTCTGAATAAAACACATTGCCACATTTGTTAAAAATTTAAAGAGTTTTTATTTTGTGTTGAAAAGGAAATTAAATTCAACCAGATATTCGAATATAAATGCAAAATAAAACATAATTAAACACATAGCCACAATTTGTTTTTTTTTTTTATTTGTTAAATAAAAAGGAAATACAATTAAACCACCAATGAGAAAGAAAATGAAAATAAAAACAGAACAGAGAAAAATGGAAAATCGAAAAAGAAAAGAAAAACAGAAATGAGAAAGGAAAATAGAAAAAAGAAAAACAGAAATGAGAAAGGAAAATAGAAAAAAGACAAAACAGAAATGAGAAAGCAAAATAGTAAAAAGAAAAACAGAAATGAGAAAGGAAAATAGAAAAACAAAAGAAAAACAGAAATGAGAAAGGAAAATAGAAAAAGAAAAACAGAAATGAGAAAGCAAAATATTAAAAAGAAAAACAGAAATGAGAAAGGAAAATAGAAAAAGAAAAGAAAAACAGAAATGAGAAAGGAAAATAGAAAAAAGAAAAACAGAAATGAGAAAGGAAAATAGAAAAACAAAAGAAAAACAGAAATGAGAAAGGAAAATAGAAAAAGAAAAACAGAAATGAGAAAGCAAAATATTAAAAAGAAAAACAGAAATGAGAAAGGAAAATATTAAAAAGAAAAACAGAAATGAGAAAGCAAAATATTAAAAAGAAAAACAGAAATGAGAAAGGAAAATAGAAAAAGAAAAGAAAAACAGAAATGAGAAAGGAAAATAGAAAAAAGAAAAACAGAAATGAGAAAGGAAAAAAGAAAAACAGAAATGAGAAAGCAAAATAGTAAAAAGAAAAACAGAAATGAGAAAGGAAAATAGAAAAAAGAAAAACAGAAATGAGAAAGCAAAATATTAAAAAGAAAAACAGAAATGAGAAAGGAAAATAGAAAAAGAAAAGAAAAACAGAAATGAGAAAGGAAAATATTAAAAAGAAAAACAGAAATGAGAAAGCAAAATATTAAAAAGAAAAACAGAAATGAGAAAGGAAAATAGAAAAAAGAAAAACAGAAATGAGAAAGGAAAATATTAAAAAGAAAAACAGAAATGAGAAAGGAAAAAAGAAAAAGAAAAGAAAAACAGAAATGAGAAAGGAAAATAGAAAAAAGAAAAACAGAAATGAGAAAGCAAAATAGTAAAAAGAAAAACAGAAATGAGAAAGGAAAATAGAAAAAGAAAAGAAAAACAGAAATGAGAAATAAAAGGAAAATGGAAAAGGGAAATAAAAACATAAATCAGGCAGAAAAATATAATTACAATAGGAAGTAGAATGCCAAGGAAACGTTCACCAGAATTAAACACATAGCCACATGTATCTATATATAGTAGATTTTTTATTCAAATCTACCTCAAAGTAAAAATAAACACAAGAGAAATGGTAAAGTAAAAATAAAACAGAAAGGAAAAAGCAAAGTAAAGTAAAATAAAGTTGGGAAAGTCCGAAATATTGTTCACGGTGCCCGTGTTTGTGCCTGAAAAAATAAGAAAAGTGCAGTTAGTATAGATCTTTAAAGTAGTATAGTTGTAGCAAATACAAAAATGCATTACTTGATAACCAACATTGGCGTCTTACACCCCCCCTTTGAGTGGTTTGGGTCATCTTACACCCCCCTTACAATGGTTTGGGTCATCTTACACCCCCCTTAGAGTGGTTTGGGTCATCTTACACCCCCCCCTTACAATGGTTTGGGTCATCTTACACCCCCCTTAGAATGGTTTTGGTCATCTTACACCCCCCTTACAATGGTTTGGGTCATCTTACACCCCCCTTACAATGGTTTGGGTCATCTTACACCCCCCTTAGAGTGGTTTGGGTCATCTTACAACCCCCCTTACAATGGTTTGGGTCATCTTACACCCCACTTACAATGGTTTTGGTCATCTTACACCCCCCTTACAATGGTTTGGGTCATCTTACACCCCCCTTACAATGGTTTGGGTCATCTTACACCCCCCTTAGAGTGGTTTGGGTCATCTTACACCCCCCCTTACAATGGTTTGGGTCATCTTACACCCCACTTACAATGGTTTTGGTCATCTTACACCCCCCCTTACAATGGTTTGGGTCATCTTACACCCCCCTTAGAATGGTTTGGGTCATCTTACACCCCCCTTAGAGTGGTTTGGGTCATCTTACACCCCCCCTTACAATGGTTTGGGTCATCTTACACCCCCCTTAGAATGGTTTGGGTCATCTTACACCCCCCTTAGAGTGGTTTTGGTCATCTTACACCCCACTTACAATGGTTTTGGTCATCTTACACCCCCACTTACAATGGTTTGGGTCATCTTACACCCCCCTTAGAATGGTTTGGGTCATCTTACACCCCCCTTAGAGTGGTTTGGGTCATCTTACACCCCCCCTTACAATGGTTTGGGTCATCTTACACCCCCCTTAGAATGGTTTTGGTCATCTTACAACCCCCTTAGTGTGTTTTTTGGCTCATTTTGATGGGAGGTCAAATACATTTAACCAGTAGTGCAGTACTTGCATTAGAGTGAAGGGTAGTTAGCTTACCGCAAAAAAAGAAGTGATCATCCTTTCCCTTAGCTCATCGCCAGTCTGGGTGTCCTCACTTCTTTCTGCGGGCAGGTTGGGGATTTCTGGCACCAGTGCTGTCTCCTCGGGGGCTTGGATTCGGTGACAAATGCAAATGTTGTGTAGCACACAGCAGGCAAGGATGATCTTGGAAACCTTCTGTGGGCTGTAGAGCATCTCTCCTCCTGGCCGTGCCAAACAGAGAAAACGTGCTTTCAGCAGGCCGATGGTTCTTTCCACAATGCTTCTGGTCTTGTGATGCGCTGCATTGTAGCGTTCATGGGCAGAGGTCCGTGGGTTCCTGACCGGAGTCATGACCCACGTTCTCTGCCCATATCCCTTGTCCGCTGTAGAAAAAACACAAGGAGAGAGACAGCAATTAGTACTAGTACATGTTTTTTGGTGGTAGTTTGGTTAAAATTGGCTTACTAGGCCACATATTAGCAAAATACATTGACATGGTTAATTTATTACCCAGTAGCCAGCCAGCTGGCATTTCGTTGTTATCAAACTTCCGGCACAGGACTGTCCGCTGCAAGACGTAAGAATCGTGGCATGAGCCGGGGAACCCCGATCTCACCGCCCGCAGCCTCATGTCTGGGTCACAGACCACCATCACATTCATTGAATGGAATTGTTTCCGGTTTCTGTAGGACAGCTCCTGTGCACGGGGAGGGCGGAAAGGGATATGTGTACCATCAACGCACCCTAGCACATTCGGGATCCCTCCCATCAGATAGAAAGCATGTTTTATTTTGGCAACCTCTTCCTCATCCTCAGGAAACCTGATGTAAATTGGGATTAAATCACAAATTGCCAGAACTACCTGGATTAGTATGCGGCTCATAGTAGCCTGGCTTATCCCGCTGAGGAGGGCTGAGGTTGCCTGGAAGGTCCCTCGTGCCAAAATATTAAGAGTGGCACACAGGCGTACTATGCCTGGAATGGAATGAGTGCGTTTGGTGGATGGCTCGATTTTGGTCTTAATCTGATCATATAGGGACTGTAGTGCAGCACGATTCAGACGGAAGCGGCTCCTGATCTGCTCGTCACTTAAGTCCCATACTGAAAGGCGGATTGCAAAGGAGCGGGGTGCCCTAAGCCTCACAACAACCCGCTCTCTTTCCTCCTGCTCTTTCAGCATACACATACATCCATCCACCCAGACACCATACATCACCCTCTTATCCATCACACACACTAAAGATATATACAAAAACAAAAATAAACAAAAAAAACCACTAACACACCACACACACACAAACAATCACACTCCACACACACCCGCTACAATGCAGCTCACCACAAAACCAGAACTATAGTGGTCCAAACCACCAGCCTGCTGAAAACCAGCTTTCTAAGTTAGGCACAACCAAGAGGGGAGTTGCTGCACAGCCCACAAAAGGCCCCAAAATCAAGCCTCACTTGCTGTATGCTACACAATATTTGCAGATGCCACCAAAACCAAGCTCCTAAAGAAACAGCACTGATGTCAGAAATCACCCAACAAGCCACAGAGAGTGAGGACAGAAACCAGACAGAGGCTCAAATGAGCTAAGGGAAGCGAGCACAGCACCACACCACAGCCTTTGCCACAGTGTAAGAATAGCAGAAGCTAGAACATTCCTTCCTTTTATACTTCATTTTCTAAAGTGACAGGTCCGCTTTGCCGCCTTTTGCGTCGCTCTGCTATTTCCGGGCGCCAATTAGCCGACCCAGGTGTGCGTAAAACAGAGTGCGCACGCGCACGCTAGTAGCGCTACTAGCGTACTTGAGCCGTAACTTGCGTGCATTAACGGACATGGCCCAAAAATCAGGGGTGGACCAATGAAAGGGAAGCTGATGTTTTTTTAAATAGCCGTTAGGCTAACCACATGTCACAAGGGTTTGAGATACATCAGTCCATTGTTGGATTTGGGTGTGTGTTGTTTGTTTAATGAGGTCTGTAATGAGTTAATTGGCTAACACACATGCTTCTGTCAGTGCAGTGGAGGTGTGCCTAGAAGGAACTGGGCTGTATGTGTGAATCAATTAAGTGGGCTGCTTTTGGATTGGCTGTTAGAGCACATAAAACCTGCCCAAGCCTAACAGATTGCGATGCCATTCTGTAGTCTGCATGCGTGCTTGTTGGGTGTGTATTTGTGTGTGTGTGCAGCTACAGGATGGAGCCAAATTCAGGACATCTGCCGGCCACAGCAGGCCCGAGTAGGAGTTTGGTGGGTGCTGTGCGCAGACCTCCCTTACGGAAAAGGGCACAGCCTGAAGGTGGGGCAGCACCCCAGGCTAAGCGCCCAGGTGCCAAGAGGGAGCCTGAATTTAATTTGGCTGAGAATAATCATCTTGTGCGCCTTACACTTGCTAAATGGGAGCTACTCTTTGGCTCCCAAAGCAAGTCCATAGGCAAACAAGAAAGAAGCAAACTGTGGGATGCCATTGGTGTGGAGCTTAGTAGCACAGCTCAACACCCATGTAGTGGCCCATCCTGCAGGAAACGCTTCTACACTTTGCGAGGGGCCCTTATGAAAAAGATGAATCACGATCTTGATGTGGACAGTGGGTTCATCCAGGCTCCAAAGAGTACCTACAGGCCGTATGAGGAGATGCTGAAGGCCAAAATCCCACTGGCTCGGCTGCAGGGTGTGGATCCTGGGGATGACACCACCGGTTGGACTGAAGGTACATATTTTCTGGCTTTTATAATAACCTAATGTTAATGTATGTGATTTGCATTTTTACATTCTGAACAGCTAACAGTAGGACCTGTGAAGTATTACATTACAGCTCAAACATTTGTAACTTTTCTGTCTGTTGCTTTATGCATAGGTGCACATGCTGCTGTCCGGGATGTGCCTCAGGACACCCAAGCTCCTGCCCTTCCAGCAACCTCAAGGCTACCCCAGTCTGCCATTGAAGGTATTTACCCATAATTTGGTTGCTGGTTGTTTTGTTAACAAATGGGTGTGGGAGCAGCTCAAACCATCAAGGTTTGCCCTGTTGAGTATTAATAATATGTGCCTGCGCCCTAATTGCACGCCCACTGTAACACTCACAGCAACTAACTAACAAGGCCCTAACATGTGTAGATATGTAGGACGCCAGAGATGTGTAGCCATATATCGGCATATCAATGTGGGAGCCACACTTGGCTTGATTAGTGAATATTAGTGAAAGAGCTGCTCACACACCTTAATGCATGTTGTATTTTGCCACGCACATTAACTATGGCTCAATGTTGGGTTTATTTTGGCCTAGCTCCCATGCCCTTGGCCCCAGCATCTCCTCCGGATCCCACCTACTCTTTGGATGTCGGTAAGTGCATGTGTTCACCTTGCTTGATCCACTTTTACTCAAGTGCATGGGTCTCATTCCTCTTTTTTCTTGGTAGGCCAAGTGACTGGTTCATCTTTGGACCCCACTTCCGATGTTGCCGGTCAACAGGACCCTGTTGGTGTGTAGAGCAATACATAATGTATCCTTTATGCTGTTTATGTTACACTGGTTCAATTTGGTTAGTCTACTAAGCTACATGTTTGCTTGGTAAACTTGAAGATGCCTCTTGGGAGTGCTGGTTGCCTCCCCAGGGTCAGTCTATTAGTTATTTGAGTGATAGCAATGTATTTTTGCGGACATCTTTTTAGCCAAACATTCCCCGTAGTAGTTTGCTGATTATTTAGAGACATTCCTTTTTTTTTTTAGTTGACCCGAATATCGGAAGTGGCTGTCCAGAAAGGGCCCCTCAAGTTCCAGCTGCCAGAGATGAGGGTAAGTGGTTTGGCCTTGCTCTAGTCTGTATTTTGCCTCTACTTTTGTGGCACTTGCTTCTGGCAACTTGTGTGTCCACATGTATTTTCAAGGTCCAAGCTCGAGTGAGGACCCCACTCCAGACATCTGGGATATTGCGGGTATGTTTAATTTAAGCAATGTTTCTGATGTGATTAGCAGAAATTAGTGCGTCTTAGTCCTGTAACATACATGTTAACAATCTGAGTTTAACAGAGACCTTTGGTCTAGTGTGTATTTTGGAACTTTTTAGAGGTATGGCCTCGATAGCCTAACCAGGTTACATTAGAGTTTGGCCCACAGACCTACTAACCTGATTTTCCTGTTTAGCATATGCCAACTTGCCGGACATCTCGGATGTTGAATTGCCACTCTCTGGCAGCGAAACCTCGAGCCTACCTGTGCCGGAGGACACGCAGGTAACATGGCTGATGTAGACGACCTCGAACCACATTGGCATCTTCGTGGGTAGTGGAAGAAGCAACATGTCACATTTCCTTTCATTGTTGTTTTGGCAGGAGGCGGAACCAGAACCCCAAGCTGGGACCTCTTCCCAAGTCCCATGTGGCCAAGCTTCAGAGGCTCAGACAAGGGTAAGTTGTATAGTGACTGTTTATGGGAATTATTTTGAGGGGCATAACTGCATTGGTTCTGTTTGACTAAAATGTGGTTTACTATTTGTTTAGCCTCAAACCACAGCAAGAGGAGGTGTGGCACCAACCAGTGCCGATTTCTACGAGCTAGGGGTCCGGATGCTGGAGGACTACAGTCGCCAACAGCCGCGTGATGGAACTAATGAGCGCATTGCGGCGTTGGAAAATCAGGTGCTGATGTGTCAGCAACAAAATGAGGCCCTGCAGCGCCAGGTGGACCAGTTACGCCAAAACCAACTACAGAACCAGGAACTTGGTCGGCTGGCAAATGTAATTGAGCAATCTGTACAGCGCCAGGAAGAAGCAATACAGCGGCAGGACCAAACTTTGTTGTTGCTACAACAGCTCATACAACAGCAGTCTATATTTTTTACTGCACTGTTGTCCCCCAACACCGCCCCTAGCAATGACTCCCAACCTCCCCGGCCACCCAGCCAAGAATATTAATTTTGTATCTTTTTGGTTATGTAAATATATTTGCTTCACCCACCTCTAAATTGTGTGTTTCCTAAGACCTCGCTAATAACACAGTCAGGGATGAGTATCTGGATCTACATATGTCAATGTATTGGTCAATTTAGCCCACACATTGGAGCCCATAGCTTACTATGGTTAACACCTGAAATGGCTCAAAAGGTATGGCTACATTGACCCACAAATGTTTTGGGAGACAGCTAAACTATGCTTTGCAATGCAACACACTGTAATGATGTGAATCAAAAATTGTTTAATACAAACAATGGCCAACACGGCCAACCTTGGCCAACAACGGCCATCAAGAGACCAGCCTTCCCCCCACCCTAACGACGCCGTCGGCGCCTCTTCCTGGCCAGCAGCATCAGCTTCAGGAGCCGGATCTCCCGCCACAGTCTGCGATGCTGGTTTTCACAAGCTGTAGAAATGTAGAAACAACAATTTATTAATAATTTGGCAGTGACCTCAACAGACACAGATGTAGCAATGTAATGTCAGTGTGTCCAATTAGGTGACACTCACATTAACATTGTTGACCACTGTGTGCTTATTGTTTAACATTATATGAGTACTATTGACTGGCAGGAATGTGAACAACACATCCCAAGCATACATTTTAGCTTAAAGTGTACCAACACCCACGGGTGATCGGCCCGGGAATCTATCAGATTCCCTGCCCCATCACCTCCCTCCCCGCGGGACATCCAAGATCGGGATGTCCCTGGGTGTGAAACCCCCCCCAAACCCCAAAATACCTACCTCAGTTTCTGTGTGGCAGTGCCGCTGGGCCCTCCCTGGTGCCCCTCTAGACGTGTGCGTGCCTGCGCCGGCCATCTGTGAATTGCCGGCGCAGGCACGCCCCCGTAAAAAGGGGCGCGGGGGATGCGGAGGAGGAGGCAATTTGCAATGGCTTGTACATTTTTTGGAGTCAACGTGAGTTCAGGGGGTTGTCACACAGCGGTGCCGATCAGGGGTGCCCCACCGTAGTGGAACAACACCCAGGAAAGTCAAAATCCTGGTTGTTGTTCCAGTTTAACTCTTGGGAAGCAAAGAAGGTCTAATTCCCTGTGTGTCCATTTTTGTGTTTAGTAACAGCCAAACATCAGGGCCTAAGTCCGAACGAGTCCACGAGTTTACCCTATAATGTTACAGGTCCAGACCTAATCGGGCCCATTTGGTTGTGTCTAACGCAAAAATAGTCTCTATGGGGCCTAATGAAGGATGTGAGCCAACAATCAAGCATGCAAACAGGCATGTTGGATTATTGTCCAAACACATTGAATAGAGATGTGTGTGAAATTAACACATAGGTAAATTTAAATTGGCTGCTGATGTGACTAGAAGACATAGGTTTCACAAGTCTTTAGGCATATGAAGTGGGATGTACTCACCATCGCAGCTGTGGCGGGGGCCCATGCTGCTGGCCGTCCCTGGAGCTGGGGTGGGGAGGAGGGTCTCTGGCTCCGTCTGCGTCGCAACATCTGTCAACATAAAGCAAAAGGCAAAAACACAATTAGTGGGCAAATGACACATGACTATTTGACATCCATCTGGTTATTGAGTCTGAAAATGCAAAGGCTTGCATGGTTACATACAGGTTGACCTAAATTAGCATATTTCCTGGACCATGAGTTAATGTCAATTTGTAAGGCTTCACACATGTATCCCTAAAGAGAATGTGCAAATAACATAGACAGTGCTATTTAAAGGAATCATTTGCAGTTGTTTGGCTAATGTTAATAGTGGGCCACATGTTGGAGCGGGAACAACTTAACCCAAGCAAAGCAATGCAAACACCCATCATGGTGTTGGCAGAAACATAGGGGTGGTTGACAGTTGGCTAGCACTGTAGTGGGGTTTGTGAGGTTAGGGTACCTTATCAAACCAGCTGTGACAATGGACCAGGAAACATGTGTCTGTTACAAGTGGGCCTATACACAGGATTGCTGCTAATCTTGGTTTGGGTCCACTTTGGCCGAGCCACACAATTTGCATGAGCCAACTTACTCCGCGCCCGCTGCCTTCAACACATCACTCCTCGAGTGTGTGCGGATGCGCAGGCCATTTTGAAAAAGAGCGCAGGCGCACACACATCTACAGTGGCACACAGGAGGCTTGGACGGTGGCTTTGCCAACCCCCAAAGAGGTAAGGAGTTTGGTGGTTTTGTTTGGGTGTGGGGGGCCCTGGGTGAGGGATGTGATAGGTCCTGGAAGCTTACAGAAACCGAGCACCATCAATGTTTTTGGGTGCACTTGAATGAATGTAATAACATTGGGAATGTGATGGGTAACCAATAACACTTACCATGACTATGCCCGTGGAGAATCCTACGCCAAAATGCCATGGAGGTGCCGCCTATATGATGCCCTGCAAATTAGAGAGGAATGGCAAGGGCTAAGGACACATTGCAAGATGAAACCTGTCACAGACTAACAATTAAAAAATGTACACTCACCAGGGGATGAAGCGCCACTTGAAGCCCAGGGAGGGCTCTGAGGAGGAGGCGGGGAGCCTCGGCTCCTCACACTCTGGTCGGAAGATCCACCAGGCAAAGGGCCACCCTCCTCCCTCTCACTCCCTGCTTGAGAGTGGCCCCTTGCCTGGTGAGATTCCTCACACTCAGAGTGTGAGGAGCTGAGGCTTGATCCAGCCAGCCCCCCAGCAGCACACTCCTCTGGGGCGTCATCCCCTTCCTCCCCTGGGTCCTCTAAATAGGACCCGCGGGAGGGACCCTCCCCCGATGACTCCCCCGAGTCCGCCTGCCTGGTTCGGAATCCCTTCCCACGTTTCCCCAGGGGAGGACGCTTATCTGTGTGGAGGGGGTGAAAGAAAATAATTAATCTAAAGAGCACAAATGGACAGAGCTTAGCAGATGATTCTGCACAAAGGCAAAACATAACATAAGCTTTAACTTACCTGATGCGTAGGCATCATATAGGCGGTACACGCCTTCAGGGTCCCGGCGCTTGAAATCAGACCACTTTTGTTGGATCGAGCGGATTGTGAGCTCGGTCTGGAAGCGCCGGGACACTGTGGCCTTCACCTCCATGGCTATGCGTTTCTTTCCTCCACGGGCATAGTCATATTCGGCGAGGCAGAAGTCCTATGAAAAAACAACAAACAAAATAACATAAATACATGACATCAGAAAACAGTCATAAACAGTTATACATAGACCACATCAAAGTGGACCCACACCCAGGATTATGACTATTCTGGGTTTGTGTGCACTTTGGTGGGCCACACCAATTGTGGGTGGTCCGCTGTCTGCAACCCCCTTGGAAGGCCACAAATACACCACTGAGGCCACTCCCACGTCACTCCCCCAGCAAAACACAGGGCTCTGCGCCGCTGTGGCATGCGCATACAAGGCCGTTGGGACGTGCATACCAGCTCAGCTGGGTATGCACGGCAAAGTTGGCATGTGGCGTTTGACTCTAACAGGGAGTGCGCCTGCACCCAAAATTACAATATGTCTGGCGCAGGGGTACACCCTGCTAGAGGTAAGCGCAATAGGCATCCGCAGCTAACGCATGCACAGATGGGACGGGACTGAGGTAATATTTAGGGCCCTCCAGGGGGGGCATCCCAGCAGGACATCCACAATGGGGATGCCCCACGGGGATTGCTCAAATGTGTTATTAAAAGCAAAATTTTTAATAAACAATCCCCCCTGTGTGTTCTGAAACTTTTCAGCTAAAAAGACAAACAAAAAAATACTCACTTTTACCACCTGGCCATTGACACGACTATCCACCCGGGTGCGCTTGGCCTTCATAGGCCCAGGAGGGGAAGGGGTGGGAGGGGTGGTGCTTGAGGAAGGTGAGGTAGGTTGGGGAGGTGGGGGAGGGGTGGTGGGGTCGGAGTCTGAGGAGGAGCTGGGGAGGCGCATGACTCGCCTTCTGGGCATCATATTGGAAACGCTAAGGAGGAAACAGGAACCGGAAATGACCCAAGCGACATTGGGAAAAAGTTTAAAAAAAAAAAACGCTCCGCGCACCAGCAACAAGCTATTCGCAGCTATGTGCAAGCTAAGTGGCGGAAAAACTAAAATGACGCTTGAAAACAAGCTAGTGGCATAAGCGCTAGACAGTTTTACCTTAAGGTGGCGTTGAAACGCAAAGGAGGAGCCCGGAACCGGATATGACGCTAGCAACTGTGCTTCAAAATTCAAACACAAACATGCGCGCAACAGGGCCAAGCTAATATCAGCTATGTGCAAGCTAAGTGGCGGAAATACATTAAAATGACGCAGAAAAACAAGCTATTGGCATAAGCGCTAGACAGTTTTACCTTAAGGTGGCGTTGAAACGCAAAGGAGGATCCCGGAACCGGATATGACGCAAGCAACTGTGCTTCCAAATTCAAAAGCAAACATGCGCGCAACAGGGACAAGCTAATATCAGCTATGTACACGCTAAGTGGCGGAAATACATTAAAATGACGCTGCAAAACAAGCTAGGGCCAAAGGCGCAAAGAATTCTTAGCTTGATTTAGCAGGGGATTCTACATACTGTAATGCATAGGTCCTTCTAAAGCATACACCGTGGGCCTTACATATACAAATCTGAATCAATCCAAAAGTCATCACACAATCAAAGTAGACAACTACCTGAAAATGTGGCACACATGAGAATGCATAACGGGTTGTTATGAGCTGGTACGACTGAATGTTATCCTGCAATCTGTGGGCAGCCACGCTCACAACTACAGTGTATTCATTAACAACGACTGGGGTCGCGGGAAGTGAATTCCTTGCAAATGGCAGAAGGGCACATGTATGAACAGCACAGCGCCGCACAACGCAGCGCAGCGAGGCACAGCGACGCTCGCGCCGCCACATAGCGAATTAAAACAGCGACTGCACAAACACTGACCAACACAGATTCATCAAAGACAGGGCTGCCGAATAGCTTGGGCGCTGACAATTTCGAAGAGCGAACGTGACCGCCCAACCTGACAGGCTACAAAATAGCTTTACAAGCCCCGTTTGTGTTGAAAACAAGCGATTTTGATGCCAATGAGTTTGGGTGGAGGAGATGCAATACCCATGTCACTCACAACATTACATTGTGAAAAATAATAAAAACTTCAAATACATTAAAATAACCAGCCAGATTATTAAAACATATCAATATAAACATGTGTTGAATTTGGGACCAAAGAAAAAACCACAAAAACCACTAAAAACAATCATTGCAGCGTCTGCCATTGAAATGTATGGGAGAGCGGCAGGTAGCGCCAGGTAATACGTGTCGCTGTGAAGGAATTTGCAGCGGCGCTGTTCGGTCCAGGCGGCTTCATGATGAATGCCGCGCTAGCCGTCGCTCTCGCCGGCGCTAGCCTCATTTAGCTTGATAAATGCGTCATTGTGACCGCCGCCGGGCGTACTTGAGTCGGTAGTCGCCGTTAGCTGCCGCTACCTGGCGCTCGTCAGACACTACCTGGCGCTATCGCTTGATGAATAAGGGCCCAAGTTCTTTAAGTCTCTCCTGATAAGTTTTAAGTTTAAGTCCTTACACCATTTTCGTTGCCCGCCTTTGGACACATTCTATTTGAATAATGTCTTTTTGCAGGTAAGGTCTCCAGAACTGCACACAGTATTCTAGCTGTGGCCTCACCAGGGCTCTATACAGCGGCATCACAACATCCCTCTTCCTACTGCTGATGCCTCGAGCTATGCAGCCGAGCATCCTGCTTGCTTTTCCCACTGCCTGGCTACACTGTCCACTCATCTTGCAGCCCATCTTGCAGCTCATCTTGCCCCATATATCCAAATATACCCCTATGAAAAAAAAACCTATTCCTAATATAAAGTGCCAATAATTAAAGTGACCAGTGCAAAATATGATCTATTATTCAAATCAATAATCATTCACCTCTGTATGTGCAGCAAAGACTCCTGCTGGGCCAATCAGATCACCCACGCGTTCCGTAGTGCTGTGCTACTTTCTCAAGGTGCTATGAGGTGCTGTGCGCTGAGCTCCAGTTTTTAAAGGAAGGGGAATGGAAGCGCACACCAAAACCCCCGCCCTCCCGCACACGTGGCGTCCCCGGCCGGCAGCCGCCCTCGCGCCGGAAGCGCAGTAACGCCCGTGCACGCCCCCATCCTCCCTGGTCAAAACAAAGGAACGTGGTCACACTGACCCGCCACGCCCCCCAAACCACACCCCCAGCACGCCCCACTCAGCGCCATCGCATAGCAATATCATCGCATAGCAATGCGCGGTCATGGCAACGGCCAGGCGTGCAGAGGGAGCGGGGCGGGACAGAGCCACGCTCATGACGCACGCAGCAGATGAGATCACCTGCTGCACGGAACTCAGATCACAGCACCTACGAGTGTTAACCAATTACACCCTGTTACAAATAACATATAAAAATTGAAACAAATACAAATGTTATTACTCTATAATAAACAATATATACAATACAATTAGATCAGTGGATATTCAAAATATTTACAATACAGTTACTCATGGCTCAAGTGAATAATGTTTCTATAATATTTGTTACATATATCTAATTCAATCATTTGCTCTTTACAGACATCTGAGTCAATGATTGTTAAATGATATGCATAGCCCTATGATGCACGAAAATATATATTCTTGTACTCTCTTAAGCAGGAAAAACCTGTTTTGCATGAATCCATTTGTAATGAAAAAATGGGAATAGATATCTTAAAGGGAGCAGGGGCTAGTATATCTATACCAAAGGAGTTTGCATACTTGCATGTACTAAACCAATACGTGACTACACACCTACCAAACCCCACAACAAACTAATAACAATTACACACACACAAGTGCTCAATAAATCGTATAAAGAGACTACACATGTGAAACATAAACAATATATAAAATAAAATCATATGAGTTTATATATAAATAACCATATAATAAACCTCATACCTATAAATAAAATATAATATATGAAACCTCATGTGTAAATTATACTAAATATCCTCTCACTGATATATTATTAATTAAAGTGATATGAGTGTGTGACGCTCGACCGGACAGGATCGCACCCACCGATACACACACAACCTGTGTGTGCATACAGACGCCGCGTGCGGACGAGCACCCACACACGACAATATGGTGCAATTGCACATCTAATACCGTGAATTAATAACCTATATGCCAACCACTCCATATTATTAACCATACTAAACTAAAAATAATTCTGAAAAATAGTTAATTATAAAAAACAACAAACACCACATAAACAATCCACTCTTGTAAATCTCGATCCTCATAGTGTGGAAAATTCCATGTCTGTATATGATGATAGGATGGGACCAATATCTGTTGTTCTCTTCCATGAATTGCAACGATATCCATTTAGAAGATCCGGGTATCAACCGAATGTCTCCTACCCCTCTCTTCCATCACAATACTCGGCCCACTGTATTCCAAAGAGCCTCATATATCAAGGACCATTGGGGTACCCCCGATCACAGAATCTCCTGGTCAAACCACTTGCTTGCTCATGGAAGTCCTGTTCCTTAGAACAGTTCCTCCTTAGCCGGATAAATTGGCCTTTAGGAATACCCATTCTTTAATGTCTTGGGTGAAAACTATCAAAATGAAGGAGACTATTGACAGCCGTTTCTTTCCTGAATAGAGTAGTAGACAGAGTACCATCCTGTTCCAGTTTCAACTTCAAATCAAGGAACTCAACCATGCGAAAGAATGTGATCACTGCTGGACATGTTCCAAATGCAGGGGTGTAAGTAGAAGGTTTCCTAAGCTTGTTAATCAAATTTTGCCAGGTCCGTGAGCCCTCCTCAACCTGTTGAAGATCAAAATTCACAATCTCCTGTTCTAGATCAGTGTCCATAATAACACTATTAGTGCATGGGGTGACAGTAGGGGGCTCCCATTTTGTCAAATGATATCTCTTCAATAATATGCGTCTTTAGTTAATACAGTAGATAAAAGAAATGCTTAAACACAATACTACTATGTAATAAAGACTAAAATGATGACCCTACCCTTAGGTTAGTAAAACAGATCAAGAGCTTTTATGTCTTCAAGCTGCAAGGAAATGTGTCTGTAAGCAGCCGACACTGACTGGTAACTAGGCTTCTGAAAAGTAAACTAGTCTGTTGAGATTGCCTAGAGAAATGTACTGTAAATACAGATTCTAGAGAAATATGGAAATTGCAACAAAAATATCATGCAAGCCAAGAGGGTAGAAACTTTCCATCAAGTACTGTAGTTCTGCAGCCCAAAATTTTTCTGGTCACTGGAAATTACAAACGCTATTTTGGGACCATGGGTATCTGGGCGTAGTGTTAGACTAACTAGACCAGAAGCATACAGGTAAGGGCTGTAAGAATTAAATAACCCCCTCCTTAATAAGCAAAAAAAAATGTAAAGTGAAAAAATACATTTCTGTTCTGTTTGTCGGGCTGCAGATTTGATTGGTAGTAGTGTCTCTCATTTAGCAAACTCTTCATTGGAGAAAGGTATAGTTAATAAGTTATTTCTAACTTACTTAATGTTGGCTAGGGCACATGCAGTAGCTGGTGCCTTAAAATAGAAAGATGAAAGACAGGTCTAGATCTAGATCTAGTTTTGGCCTAGTCAGGGCACAATGAGTGAGAAGAGAAAACTTAAAGTGGACCAAAACCCACCATGGAGTCTATGAGACTCCAGGGCAGGCATACTCACTCCTCTCGACGCACCCCGATCAGGGGTGCCCCACTGTGTGAAACCCACCAGGTAGCCTGAAAACTCACCTTTGTTCCCGTTCCAACGACGCATGCGCGAGCAGCGGCCGAATCTCCACTATCCCTTTAGCAGGGCGCATGCCCACACCAGACATTTGTGAATGGCCAGCGCAGGCACGCTCCCTGTTAATAGGGTAGCAGGGGATGTGGCCGCCAGCATGTTCAGATCCACTCAAATTAGACAAGCTCCTAGACGAAGGGGCTCAAGCGGATCCAAGCACGATGATTGGCCAAGAGGGCTACGCATGTGCCGTAGGACGGGGAAGGTTAGTAAGAATGAGTGACCTTGGGGGTTTCACACAGCGGGCACTCCCGATTGTGGTGCCCAAGAGGCAAAGACCAAAACCCAGGATAGTCAAAATCCTGGGTTTTGGTCCACTTGGCAGGGAAAGAACAAAGAATAAGCAAAAAATGTATTATGTAATATACGGAAGGAATATATTTAGAACTGTTTTGCATATGCCTTTTGCTTCTGCCGAGTATGACTATTTTACTGTACAAGCAAATTCTTTAAAAACAGACATGAAATAGTTACTTCTAAATTCTAGCAAGCATAGTTACTTTCCAAATTCTAGCAAGTCTATGTACAATCACTTACAAAAATGACTTGCCCAATATTGGCAGCAATACAGAAATCATTCTTATACAGTATGTAGTTGCTATTGTAGAAAAATAAAACTACATTTCAGGACTGTGCACATAATGGTTCTTCTTATTCTGACTACTACATGTAAATAACTACCAGGAAATAAAAATGTTGTTTTTAAAACTGACAACCAGATTAAGGTTGGAAAGTTGGAACAGTAAATGATTACTGAGACTGATTAAATAGTATCTCTTACTTTAGGCGATTCCAATAAAGACTAACAACCAAAATATATATTTACTGCAAGAATGATATAGAATTTCAAACTATATTAAACTAGACAAAGAAATATAATTTATGATATCTGAAGCAAAGGTTACATTTTCATTGGCTGATTAAATTGAAAGACAACTTTTTACATTTCACCTCTAAGCTCTGTGTTCACTTTTGTCATTGTTCCTGAAGGACCCCGCATATTCCACTGACATATTTTGCCTCTAGGTTGACCTTCAGATGAGGGCTTCAGATGAGCTGCTGAATTTCACCGGTTCTAATGCATTTCAAAGTAGTATTTATAAAAAGAAAAGAATGAAGGGAGCCTGTTTGGAAAATGCAATGTTCTATATGTCAGATGCATAAAAAATAGAAAGATAGATAGATAGATAGATAGATAGATAAATAGATAGATAAAATAGTTATTATCCCATTTAATTTTTTTATGTTTGTATTTTTTTTTTTTAGAAATGCGTGGTACAATATTGATCTATTTTTAAGTAAATATACGTAAACAAATAAATATCCCAATTTGTTACCAATGTTTAAATGCATGTAATTATCAGGGATTGTCAGTGACAAGTGCAAGTGGAGCTTGCAGTATTGGTGAGACACCTGCTGGTGGTGTTATTTTACCATCTGGCTCTGCCTCGCTGCATGGCCTGGCCTAACAAGCCACAGCTGATCCAATGAACAGCCAATATACTTGGATTGGGATTTTCATTGAGTATTGAGCCAAATCAGTATGAAGGTATTTGCTCTTCATTTATGCTTTGCTCCCGCCATCTCACACCAGCTACTCATGTCTCACTGGCAGTAATCAAGTGTCCTGTTCCTTCTAGTTATATCTTGGTTCCTGTTCTCATACCCCATCCTGCAGTTCTGGTATTCCTTTCTTGTCTCATTTGTCTGCTGTTTTACCATCTTGAGGCCTTGTATCATAGTACATAAATTTAATGTACAAAGTGTGCAGATATTGTATGGATTCATTTGTTTGTTTATTGGGTGTGGTTGCTGTATCTTGGGAGTTTGTTATATTGCGTCACTGTGATTGCATTACGTAATAAAGCCAGCACTTTATTACAAAACTTGTGCTGTCTCTCTAAATTTGGTCTCACCCAGCTAGGCGAGCGTGCCAGTAATACTGTACAAAACAAAATGTGTTTTAATGCTGCACTCTCCTGCATTCCATAGTTGAATTGCCTTTTCCGCATTCCCTTCTCAAAACCGCCATTGGCCACATGCAATCATGTGGAGATGTGGACTGCTGTTAGCCAATCATTGTGCCATGTTTTGCTAGTAGGAGGTGAGAAAAGCAGGGCTGCATGGGCTGTATGCACAGGACGAGAACATTAGCAATTTGGAATCCCCCCCTGCACAGCGATCATCACCTATATTGTAAAAAATATGAAAATAAAAATAAAAAGTTTGATTGCTTTAAAGAGGTTAAATATGTGACCATTGATAAGCAATGAAGGACACAATATATTATTCTGTTTTAAACAGTGACTCCCTGTTTGCTGTGATCTGTATTTTTTTAAGTGACCCAATATTACAGATGCAAATACCTATTTATTCAATTTGTATTTTAGACTTTAGACTTTTAATCCATTAAAAAAAACATTCTGATTCTATATTGTTCATAATGAGAGTTATGAAATGCAAATTGTGAGTGCCTGTGCCAGTGACATGCCTGAAGTTTCCATGATAAACAGCTTCTGTTCTAAATTTCTCTTTACTAGAGGCAAAAATAAGTTTTGAGCACTCCCTACTGGGGACATAAATGGCAGCAAGAATACTGAAGTGTATATGCTTTCCCACTATATTTAAGGTGTAACATTTTAGAAATTTTTAAAATTACCCCCCTTTCACTTGTGGATTGAGGAAATATATATTATAATAGAGTTTTAAAGTGGTCCTACAGCTTAATTAAGTGAAACAGTCTTCAGGGCTGCTGTATCCTCTGTTCCTTAAACCTGACCAACACCCGTTATTACTTTAATGGGTGTTGGTCCTGCTTTCTGCAGATAGCAAGAAGCTTGGGGGGGTATCCAGAACGCTGGAGCCCCCTCGCACCTAACTGAACAGATTGCGCAGAATACTTTATTACTTCATACTTTAATGCTTTAGAATACCTTTATTACGAACCCGTGCCGGGAAAGGAGGCCCACAGGCCAATCGTGGGGCTCCTGTCCCGAGCTTCTTGTTATCTGCAGAGAGTGGGACCAAAACCCGTTAAAGTAATAACGGGTGTTGGTCTGGTTTAAAGGAAAACTTTCTTTTTGTCAGGTTTTTTGTGTTAGAGCAGAAGGTGTTAATCATGTGAGCTCAGGAATATGGATTGTCCTCTCTGCCTAAGCCAATCACACCGATTGGAGTACATTGCTAAGGTAAACCCATTAGGAAAAATATTTTCTTTTACACTACAGAGTTGCACAGGCTCTATGCAACGCTTCGTATATGTTAAAGTGAAAGATTCGTCTCCTAGCATTTTGTACAGCATTTTTCAACGTACCTTGCAACGTGATGTTTCAGTGTTCAGCGAAGTCCTACTAGTTCACTTCAAAAATGACCTGTTTTTACCTTTATTTTAGCCCGTAAATCCTGTTTTTTTTTTTACATTTATACAAAATGTATACACATACGCTGATTGTACGCAGGCAACCCTCTTTTTTAATGTTTCCAATACCCGGGCCCTTTTTTTATTCTTCATAATGCTTACCTTAACCACTTTCCTGTTTGGCGTGCATTCTTCTTTTCTTCTTCCTAATGCTTACCTTAACCACTTTCCTTTTTGGCATGCATTCTTATTTTTCCTCTTCCTAATGCTTACCTTAATCACTTTACTGCTTGGCATGCTTTTTTTTTTGTTGTTGTGTGTTAAAATATATTTTTTTTTATTAAAATAAATAGTTAGAAAAATAAAAACATATAAAAAAGGACTTACTCTTATAGCAAGAGTGGTAAGGCTAAGCAGAGCATGTGCAGGCCAACTACTAGGGCAAGTGAAGGAAGTCCCAGCCATAGTACATGTCCAGCTAAGAGCTCCTCAAGCAAGAGTGCTAAGGCAAAGCAGAACAGAGGCAGGCCAAGTACTAGGGCAAGCCGAGGTACTTTCAGCCATAGTGCTTGGCCAAACAAAAGCTCCTCAAGCATGAGTGCTAAGGCTAAGCAGAGCAGAGGGAAGACTAGGGCAAGACATAGCAGCCCCCCAACATCCCCCTCTCACACTGGAGGACAGCAGGACAGCTCCAATATGGATACCCCCCTCTCCCCATCAGCAGCCACTCCAGCATCATCATGGGCCACCCCGGACCACACATCCAGCCCCGCAGCCAGCCCTGTGCAGTCTCTAGCCAATCAAAAATCTACCCACTCAGAATCATCCACAAAACCTCTAGGCCAAATGTCACCATTCCACCAAGTACCCAGCCATACAATGTATGGCTTTAGAGTAGGACCATTCAATCAGCTGTATGGCCGCAGTTCTAGCGCTACCCCAAAATCAGTCAAGTACCACCTGTGGGAGGCCATCACCTGACAGATGAATAGTGCAAAAGGATGTCAAGTGCAATTGAAATTTGCCGACATGAAGTATGCCAGTCACCAAAAAATTAACAAGGGGTAATGATGCTTTGTTCTGTTGTGGATGTTGATGTTGGGCGTGACCTTTGAATGACAACATCCTTTTTTTGTTTCTTTAAGGTTGCAACCGGAGGTGGAATACCACTAAAACTCCAATTCATGGCAGCGGATGAAATGTTTTATGGGCTATTAAACCCTGCAACACTCCAGGGCTTCGATTCAGACCTAAATGGTGTAGCAGTTAAAATTTTAGCTTTCTATCAAAAGAAGTATAATAACATGCTAAATTAATTGTCTGGCCCTACAGACACCCCCACTACTGGCTGCCATACAGGATCTGATGAGCCACTGCATCAACTTCGACCACAATGGCAGCAACAACACCCTCTGCAGCACCAGTTGCCTCCCCAGCAGCCTCACGTACAACAGCTGCCATAGCAGCACCAGCTGCCACTGCAGATGCCCCTGCAGCATCAACAGATGCCACTGCAGCAGCAGCCTCATTTACTCCCTCTGCCGCAGCAGCTGGATCTACAGCTCCAGAATGAACAGCATGAGGATCAGCTGCATCCATCACCTCCATAGTGCAGCTCTATTGCAGAGGATTTGGTTTCACCCACAACAAGCAATACGCATGTGAAAAGGACAAGTACTACTCCAGCTGCAAGTGCCCCTACCCGGGGAAGATGACAACCGGCTCAGGCAGGTCGCCATTTTTCCCTGGTGAGGCGGGTGCAGATGATGGAGGCAGATTGGCGAGCTGATAGCCTTCAGGCAAAACAGTGCTTGGCTCCGCCAAACCATAGAGCAAGATCTATGTCAGATCTACCATGAGCTCCATTTAATGGTGGAGGAAATGCTTAACAGCTACCAACAGAGGGAGGTTTTGCTAGGACAGTGGCAGATGGTAAATAATAACCCATCACAGCTGGTGGCACTCCTACAAGCAAGAAAACCACCATACTAGGCTATCCACACTACCAATGATGATACAGACTTTGTGTTTGAAGTTTAAACATTTTGATTTAAGTTAAAATCCCAGTTGCCTGACATTGGGCCACAGTGTTCACAATATACTATGATGTGATAGTTTAGTGACAACAATAAAGCCATAAAATATTAAATGACTTTTTCATTCAGTTTAATCTCGCTGAATAAATGAAAAGAGGGTTTAAACTATACAGGCCAAGCCTTGCATCAAATTCAAATTAACATATAGACATATAAACATAGAGACACCACAGAAAATGACACTGGGAAACCAAAAATGCAGACAGAAATGAACTAAAGTAAGATGAGACAAGGTGATTCCTGACCAACTCACCAGAGGCACACTGTGTGCCCTGATAAACAGTTAAAGATAAGTAACAGGTAACAGATAAAGTTTGGGAAATATCCAACATTGCTGGAGAGGGGCAAAAAAACAATATGGATACCCCCCTCTCCCCATCAGCAGCCACTCCAGCATCATCATGGGCCACCCCGGACCACACATCCAGCCCCGCAGCCAGCCCTGTGCAGTCTCTAGCCAATCAAAAATCTACCCACTCAGAATCATCCACAAAACCTCTAGGCCAAATGTCACCATTCCACCAAGTACCCAGCCATACAATGTATGGCTTTAGAGTAGGACCATTCGATCAGCTGTATGGCCGCAGTTCTAGCGCTACCCCAAAATCAGTCAAGTACCACCTGTGGGAGGCCATCACCTGACAGATGAATAGTGCAAAAGGATGTCAAGTGCAATTGAAATTTGCCGACATGAAGTATGCCAGTCACCAAAAAATTAACAAGGGGTAATGATGCTTTGTTCTGTTGTGGATGTTGATGTTGGGCGTGACCTTTGAATGACAACATCCTTTTTTTGTTTCTTTAAGGTTGCAACCGGAGGTGGAATACCACTAAAACTCCAATTCATGGCAGCGGATGAAATGTTTTATGGGCTATTAAACCCTGCAACACTCCAGGGCTTCGATTCAGACCTAAATGGTGTAGCAGTTAAAATTTTAGCTTTCTATCAAAAGAAGTATAATAACATGCTAAATTAATTGTCTGGCCCTACAGACACCCCCACTACTGGCTGCCATACAGGATCTGATGAGCCACTGCATCAACTTCGACCACAATGGCAGCAACAACACCCTCTGCAGCACCAGTTGCCTCCCCAGCAGCCTCACGTACAACAGCTGCCATAGCAGCACCAGCTGCCACTGCAGATGCCCCTGCAGCATCAACAGATGCCACTGCAGCAGCAGCCTCATTTACTCCCTCTGCCGCAGCAGCTGGATCTACAGCTCCAGAATGAACAGCATGAGGATCAGCTGCATCCATCACCTCCATAGTGCAGCTCTATTGCAGAGGATTTGGTTTCACCCACAACAAGCAATACGCATGTGAAAAGGACAAGTACTACTCCAGCTGCAAGTGCCCCTACCCGGGGAAGATGACAACCGGCTCAGGCAGGTCGCCATTTTTCCCTGGTGAGGCGGGTGCAGATGATGGAGGCAGATTGGCGAGCTGATAGCCTTCAGGCAAAACAGTGCTTGGCTCCGCCAAACCATAGAGCAAGATCTATGTCAGATCTACCATGAGCTCCATTTAATGGTGGAGGAAATGCTTAACAGCTACCAACAGAGGGAGGTTTTGCTAGGACAGTGGCAGATGGTAAATAATAACCCATCACAGCTGGTGGCACTCCTACAAGCAAGAAAACCACCATACTAGGCTATCCACACTACCAATGATGATACAGACTTTGTGTTTGAAGTTTAAACATTTTGATTTAAGTTAAAATCCCAGTTGCCTGACATTGGGCCACAGTGTTCACAATATACTATGATGTGATAGTTTAGTGACAACAATAAAGCCATAAAATATTAAATGACTTTTTCATTCAGTTTAATCTCGCTGAATAAATGAAAAGAGGGTTTAAACTATACAGGCCAAGCCTTGCATCAAATTCAAATTAACATATAGACATATAAACATAGAGACACCACAGAAAATGACACTGGGAAACCAAAAATGCAGACAGAAATGAACTAAAGTAAGATGAGACAAGGTGATTCCTGACCAACTCACCAGAGGCACACTGTGTGCCCTGATAAACAGTTAAAGATAAGTAACAGGTAACAGATAAAGTTTGGGAAATATCCAACATTGCTGGAGAGGGGGACACATCCAGATATGGAGGAACCTTCTGCAGGAAGTAAAAATTGTGAAGTACCATGTATGCCACAATTATTTTGATCACTTTCTCAGACTGGTACTCGTGGGCCCCCTGTGTGACCCAAACAACGGAACCGGGTCTTGAGTAAGCCAAATTCAGGCTCCCACTTCCTAAGTGCCCGGTTACATGTGGCGGCTGAATAAGGATCATGAGCCATGGTAGCGTGGGTAGCCAGAATCCCCTACAATAAAATAATAATATAATATATATATTATTATATATTAATAATATTATTACATTATGAGCCACATACATCATACTAACATTCTTACCTGAAATAAAACCAAAAAAAAAAAAGCCGGAGACACAGGAGAGGCATTGACAAATTCACTAGTTAGACATGAGGCAAAAATACAAAAATAAAGGACTAATAATGCTAAGACTTACCAGCAGCAACCCTGCAGACAACTCGCCAGACCCTAAACGGCCATACAGACTGGAATTCCTCAGAATATAGGCATCATGGGTGGAGCCCGGATATCCAACCATCAAACTCATAAACCTAAAGTCAGGAGCCGCAACAAGCTAGACATTGATGGAATGTCCCATCTTACAGTTCCTGCACAAAAGACACAAAGCACACCGGTCAAGAGCAAAGCTACATTCAAGCACAATCACTCTTAGAACAGATGCTAAGCAGGAAGGGACAACCACTGTTAAGACTGCCTTCTTTGTCTAAGTATTTAAACGATGGATTGTGTGGGGTGGGGGGCCATAACTTATATGATAAAAAGGACAAGGAAGTGGACAAAAACATTATTGCCTTAGGCGCTACTAATTGAAAGGGGGGACTGAGGTCCACTTTACAGGAGCAAATACATTGCAAGGTAAAAATACACATTAAATATGGCGAAGCTAGACTCCAAAAATAATTGACTGCATTGCATGAAATGAAGGAGGCAAAGGGAAAACAAAGACATACCTACAGAGATATCCATCAGCAACTAGAGGCACCAACGCCACATGAGTGTAATCAATTGCATCCATGACATTAGGCATATCGGCCAGCTAATAAAATACAAACTTGACCGCATTCCAGGCTACCATGGTGTCAGGGAAACAAATTGCATCTGTCCACCAGGGTAGCCATGCCATTGAGAAACTTATTGCAGCTGAGCGTAGGCTGGGACATGCCCACAGATAGGGTGCTCAGCCTCTGGAACGAGTGTTTCTCGAGGGAAACACTCTTAAGTTGGGTCAGCTCAAATAGCTCAACTTAATGCATGCAATTAACATCCACACGTGGTCCATGCAATCAGAAGTCTGACATACACATGCAGAGCAAGCTGCAATGGTGCAGCCGCTCATACTCTGCATAATAAACATCAGAGGACTCCATTACGTTTTCCCACACACCACAACAGCACAATCTGACCAGGAAATAGAGTCTGTAAGTGAAGGGTGAAAGAGCCCATTTTATTGGTCCATCTACGTGAAAACAATACGAAGCAAGTACACATTAGATACGTGAATAAAAAGTCATACACGCACCTACACAAATGCCAATAGGAAGAAAAAAACACACAAGAAGCTTATAAAACTACACAAAAATTACACATACACACACTTTTTCATGTATAAATGCACTTAAAAGAGACTGTGAATAGACCCTATTGTTCTGAGAACTTTCAACGCAGCAGCTACAGACCACTCATGTGTACCTTTGGAAATAACAGTACATTATGGGATAAGGAGCAAAGATTGGCAAGGCCTTACTAAAGTTTTATTAATAGCCCATAGGATGCTTTTAATTAAAAAAAAAAAACACTTACCTCATTGGAAAAATTCTGTATCTTACTGGTAAAAAATGTTTTTGGTCAATCTTATTTGCTGAATAAAAATCTCACTCAGAAACACATTGCATATCATATGCAAAGCACACCTAAATTTAGATTTGTTTTACCAATTATTAGCTTGATCTTTCAATAGATAAACTGCTTTGCAGGATCTCCAAAAAGTATTTGAAGGTTTCTTACAAATGCACAAACATCCTACAATGATGAATTTCTAAAAGTATTTGCTGTGCAAGATAAAACACAACAAGTACATTATTTTGGGGGAGTAAATACAAGTTATTGTTTTGATAGTAGAAAAGTAAGGAGAAAGCCTATATGCATCCAACTGTTAGGTAACTCCAACTCAATTCAGTGACAGCAGTGTCAATGATGAAGAAGGTCACTTGAGAAAACAGCAGAATAGGATGCTGCAGATCTCTGTTTGATCCTATTAGCCTTCTCAGCAAGGCAAGGCCATTCAATTTCCAGAGAACTCTGTTGGCTGAAAACCTGCTCCTTTAAATTAAACCAATATCTAAAGTGCAGCCGGATTTTTCTACAAAACACAGAACAGAAAAAAAACTCTGAAACCTTTTCATTAGAACATTCAATTTTTAACACTGATGGAGAGAGCTTTCCAATTAAAACTCTGAGATTGCTAATCTTCTTGGCCCCTAGGAGGCCAATGAGTTTTGCATTTGGCATTTTATATCCCCCCAGATATAAAAAAAAGAATACTTGGTCAAAATATTGTGTTTATTACTGTTATGTTGTAGCTGGTTTAAAAAAAAAAAAAAAAGCTGAAAGATGAATGCCTGTTCAGAGAAACGAGTATCCTTAGTTTTTTTAATCCTGTCCTAATAAGAGATTTAGGATTGAAGAACTTGTGGCCATTGGTTAATAATGGTGGCCCAATAGGAAAAAGAAAATGCCTTGATTTTGTTTTGGGAAAAATGTATCCCTTCCAGTAGTGAAGAGCAGAACAGCTCCTTATTTATTTTGAAGGCTGTTCATCTGCTTGTATCATTTTATTTAGATTTTTAAATAAATCGAAAGCCAACACGTTAATGTCTAGGTGGAAATATCAACTGGTTTTGTGTAATTTTACCACTAACCTGAATCCAAAGCTCGTAACTATTTACAAGCTTACACCACTTAGAAATTCATCAGGCTTTATACCTTAAAATGTAGGTTTTGGTGTAGTATTTAAAATTAGCAGTACTACAAGAAAGGCAATACTGTAATATGGCATCATCTCCTCCATTCCAGAAAAGCAACAGCTTCACACTGCAATGAAGCATGCCTCCTATAGAAGGAGGCACAGCTGCCTTCCCAGAGACCAGCGGGAAAAATTTGACCTCATGGGACCTATAAGTCTCTGAGGAGGATGATTCCTGGTACCAAATTGATGACGAGGATGACAACAATCCTTTTGTTTGCTTGCCTCTAGTGCCTTAGCATGTAGCAATGCCTCCAGAGCTTGAACATACCATGTTTGAGCCTGAACCTGTCATGTCTGTTGGGAGACAGTCTGTTCCCGATCTCAAGCCTGAGGCCCTGTGCCCTATTCCAAGCCTGTAGCAATTATTTATGATCTCCAGCATGTGGAACTGGAGTCTGATCCCCAGTCTGTTGCACCAGAGCCCTATCCCAAACCTGTCTTTATGGGCCCGCAGCCTGCCAAGCTTTTGCTGATGTCAGTCAAGACTGATTCTGAACTTGACAGCTTGAACTCATTTTACCTAAAAAAGTGTTTCCCTATACTTTTGGTATTGATCATTTATATATTTGTACAAGTTAATCATGCCCCCCCCTTAGACATCGCCTTTCAAGACCAAATAGATTTAATTCCTGCAATCTTTCTTCATAACTAAGATCCTTCATTCCTCTTATCAGTTTGGTGGCTTTCATCTGCTCATCTGCACCCTTTCCATAATTAGTGTATCCTTTTTATGAACTGGTGCTAAGAGCTGGAAGGCATTTTCCAGATGAAGACCCACCAGTGCCTTGTAAAGAAGCAATATTATATGCCTGTCCTGTGATTCCATTACTCTTTTATTGCATGATAATACCTTGTTAGCTTTGGAAACAGCTGCTAGGCATTGCATACTGTTGTTTAGCCTGTGGTCTGCCAGTGACTCTCTGAGCTATACCCCCCTAGGACACATGTGCTGATTATAAGACCCCAAGTTTAGGGATGGGCATCGAACTTTGCAAGTTTGCTCCTCGAAGTAACCTTTAATACCAGATGTTCAGGCCACTTGGGTGTCAGTACTCTGTAATAGCACTTGGGTGTCCAAACTCTGTAGTATTACTTGAGTGTCAGTACTCTGTAAAATCACTTGAGTGTCAGAACTCTGTAGCAGCATTTGGGTGTCAGTACTTTGTAATAGCAACTGAGTTTCAGTACTATGTAATTGTACCTGAGTGTCAGTACTCTGTAATAGCACTTGAGTGTCAGTACTCTGTAATAGTACTTGCCCCAAGCACTTGGGTGTCAGTAATCTTTAATACTAATTGGATTCTTTAATAACACTTGAATGCCAGTACTCTGTAACAGCACCTGAGTGTCAGAACTCTGTAACAGAACTTGAGTGCCAGTACTCTGTAGCACTTGGGTGTCAGTACTCTGTATTATCACTTGGATGTCAGTACTCTGTGATAGCACTTGGGTGTCATAACTCTGTAATAGCACTTGCTCCAAGTACCTGGGTGTCAGTACTCTATAATAGCACTTACAGACATTAGAAGCAAGTTCAGCCACACTCGTGGAACCCAAACTTCAACGGGATCGCCCATTCCTAAGTGCATTACTTTATATCTACATTAGCTACATTGAACTTAATTTGCTATGTGGATGCCCAAACACTGTGTAGAAGTCAGCCTGAAACTGGTGAACCTCTGCAAAAGACTACACTGTGCTACATGGGGGCATGGGGGCATGAGGAGAGTCAAAATAGGTTGATATGCCAATATGCATTAGCATTGCATGTTCAGTCACTGACTAAATCTACTTCCTACACTATGTTAATGTATTGATAGCCTGCAATATAATATTACTAAATTACTAGTTAAATAATTCACATGGCCTCCCCACACTGCAGTACTTGTAATAAGTCCCCCCCCCCCTACAAAAAAAGTCCCCTATTAGCGTGTACTCTGATAAATCTGTCTAGGTAAAGAGTTACTCCACTAAAAATACACAGCCCCTCTACTCATTCGCCCCCCCCCCCCCAGACATTGACCTGATTAGGAAGTAACAACAAACCACAAAAAATGTGCATCTGTTCCTGTATTCCACAAATCTTTCAAAGATATTTACAGTCTATCAGGAATTATCAGGTTGAGGCAGCAATCACTACTTTTGTGAGTGAAAACCTTAGAGAGATCAAGTTTTAGGAGACCATTGATAGCACATTGATACACAGACCACACTCACCTCCTGGGGTCTGGGAGCATTATCAGTGGCAGGGTGAGCATCCATAAGGTGAGTGGGCATGGGTGGAGAGTCTGCACACTGCCTATAATTAGGTTCAGCCTAAGCACCCACTATTTGGTTCTGGTAGATGGTTATTGTAGCACACAATTTTTTTCAGAATATTTTTCTTTTTCTCCTCTAAACCTTTAGGCACATCTTATAGTCAGCTGTGTCTTATATTGCGAAAAATACGGTATCTCCCTTATTTGGTGACCCACACAGGAACTAAGGCTAAATCGCTCTAGTGAGGATAAATAATGAATGAAGATGATAATATGTATTGTTAATTATGTCAAAATCTTTAAAGTTTCTACCTGACCTATATCTAGATGCTTGCAATTCCAATATCATTTAAAAAATTAAAAATGATCAAAAAACAGTCCAATAATAATAAGTTTTATGCAAACATGCTATACAGAGTGGTGGGTAATTACCTACACCCCTTGCATGTATAAAATTACACTAAGCTTCTTGTTTTTTTTTTTACTGGAAGAAGTAAAAAAACTGGGGGATTTTTTTACCAAACCATTCCAGTTTTACAAGGAATAATGACTCAACTTTAAATGCCTGAACCCCTGGGAAGCAATAACATATACAACTAATATTTCTGCCCAAAGCACTGGATAATGGACAAAAGCCAAGAGGTTGGGGAAGGGCTGTTGGGCTTAGAGTCCCAGCACATGCCAGGACAGTTGTGCTAAGTGCTGTTTTTTTGTGCTTCTTTGTCCCTGCTGACTCATCTGACCCATCTGACCCAGGGGAATTTGCAGCAAAGGTGGGTGAACTGAAACACTACTCGGATGTGCCAGGATCACAACCCACATCACACCTACTGCTGAGGCTGAGGTTGCAGAGCCAAAAGTGGGGGAACCGTAAACACCCCATCAACATGTACAGTGCTAAGTAATGAACATTGAGGGCAATTGGTAGATAGAACTTGGACACATATTTTAAGCAGATGTTGACCTGCCTTTCTTTGATTCTTACAGATGCAGTGCCAACAAAATAGCTTTGACTTTATTCCCATGTTTGCACATTTAAAAAAAAAAGTTCTGTAAAATGTTATAAATTTATTAAAACAAATGTCCAAAAGTTGTTTTTATACAGTTGTGGCAAAAAAATTAATAAATGTTTTTACAATCCAGAAAAAGGTGTGTGGTGTTAGAAGATAGGGCAGCATAAAGATTGTCAGGGAGACTAGCTTGGCTGATGAGGGGAAGGACAGTTAGAAATGGAACTGCTTTAGCAAGATACTATCCCTGTTAGCACTGCTGGGTGTACTAATTGGGCAATAAAATATTGGGAGAGGCTGGTGAAAACCCAGTAGTCATAGTGCATACCAGTACCAAACAGCACCAAGAGGGAGATGAAAGGTCCTTAAAAATGAAATAATTTTAGAAAGGACCATGTACCACACCAGAGAGGCCAAGTTCTGTAAAATGTTTATAAATTTATTAAAACAAATGTTCAAAAGTTGTTTTTATACAGTTGTGGCAGAAAAAATGAATAAATGTTTTTACAATCCAGAAAAAGGTGTGTTGGGGGGGAGGTAGCAGAAACAACTCAGGAAAGCAGGTAAGAGCATGAGGAATGAGGTGAGTGACACTGCATGGAGCATTCAACAACATAAGATACCCCACTTGTGGAGTTTAGCAATGGAAAAAGACAACTGCATGCAAGTGAGATGGACAACCAGCAGTGAGAACAAAGGACTCCATAAGCCTGGGGGAAAAAATCTTGGATGCCACAGTGAATAAGATGAGCGTTTGCAAGTTCCCGATCTGTGAGTTTGCTTTACCAAGCTAAACTGAGCATTTATGGTGAGGCTGGAAATCAACATTTTTGGCTCGCTTTCCATGCAGATTTTCTTTGCCACTCTCAACAGTTTAGTTCAGAGTGGCAAGGAAAGCTCAATGGAGCTTGCTCCGCTGGCTTCCCCCTCACATCTAGTTGTGGGCATGTCCACACAACCATTGATAAGTGGGAATACGGCTGAGGCCCAGGGATGTGGTGTGGGATCGATGGTGAGGTGCATATCCTGGGCAATGTCCAGGGTTTCACACAGTGGGGCATCCCATCTCGGGATGTCCCATAAAGAGGAAGACCACCAGCCCTATAGTTTTATAGACTCTAGGGAGGTGGTTGCTCCTCTTTAAAAGTGTAAAAGAAAAATGTTACTTTAAATATAAAGCAAACTCATGCAAGAGTGTACCCATATCTCTATGTTTCTTTCCTCGTTGCACCAATTGATGATAGACTAACCAGCTTTGTTTGTATTACACAATGTGCCTCTGAGCTTGCAAGCAGCTTTTTTTTTCCTATTATTTAAGAAAAATGTAGGCACACAATACGAAATGTGATTGAGTGTTTGAAGTAAGTATAGGTTTACTGCACCAAAAGTGACGAGGCTATCACTTTAGTAAAATAAATCCTACATGGAAGTTAATGGCTTTCCTTCATACTTGTGTAACAACAAAGAAAGAGAACTTTACTTATTTCAGAGAAGATGATTGCTGCTTCATGGCCCTTGGAAAAGGTCTAATAAATATATTTTAAACAAACAAGATTTTTTACAGTTTTGTAGTGTGATACTTTTAACATTGTTGTCATCTTTTACTTTTCTACAATTTAAAAATATAACCTAAGGTTGGTTTTAGAATTTACTGTATATGTATCTGGGAATAAAGTAATTTGGAGATTAAAATAAAAGCAGGAGAATTGAATAAATATAGCACTGGCTAGCTGCAGTGGATTTCACATCCCTGGCAATGTATTGTATGTTAGGATAGCCATTAACTAGGAATCTGATCAGACTTACAACTAAGCTCTATATTTGTATCAACATCTAAGGGCATGGCAAGGGATCTCATTTATGGTAAGAATTTGTAGAAATCATCTAGGTGAGGTGAAGATTTTTGCAGTGAAGCAGATATTTTTGTTTAATTTATTCTACAAATTCAAGAAAAAGGGCAGCTAGTTGGGTAAAAATTAGAAGATAGGGCAGCATAAAGATTGTCACATTACAATTCAGCAAATATTTTAAAGGTTTTAAAGTTAAATGCAAATAATTTTCAGAATAATCCATGACTCTTATGCCCCCCACCCCCAGATCATATGTAATGTGGCTTTGGAATTTTAAAATACTTCACAAGACATTTCTTTAATTATCTCCACTATTTCCCAAAATAGGTGATATTCAAAAGAATTCAACTAAATAGCAGCATGATCACAAGAAGAGAGAGGCCCTTATAATTTCCTCTGTGGCCATTTTACAGAACTGGATCACACCTTAAAACACTGGCAGTATTTTGCTAAGCTAATTATTTATTCAAAACGGAGTATGTTGATACACATTACATAAGAAGGAATGAGTCAAAGTGTTTTCTTACTAATTGTGAAAGCAACGTTCACATCTTACTGACTAGAACCAAACATACCCCTGACACTTGAGTAGAGCATCCTCTGTAGGCTGCCCTATGACATATTTTAAACCCTTTCAATCTTAGATGTGGCCAAAATGATTTTTTCAATCATATTAAGTATGTGTCTATGATAAAGATCACATCTAGAAATAACTGAACCCTTGGCCAAAGGTTATTAGATTCATATTCATTCAGCCTCGGCCTCATGCCACCACTGAGCCCTCAAAGTCACAAAGCACCTCTGTGTTGGTGCCTATTTACAGTAACAGTTTAATGCAACTCTATGTTAGTGCCTATTTACAGTAACAGTTCATGACCAATGTCCTCCTCCTCCTCAGCTTCGTGCCACCACTGAGCCCTCAAAGTCAACTGGGAACTCCACCAATAGTGCATCCAACAGAGTACATTTTTACTCCCTCATCTTTCTATCCCACTCCAATGCTGAGATCAAGGATGTGATGTCATCTTTTTAGTGGGGATCCCAGCAGGGGGACCACCCACTAATTGGTATTTTTGACTATATGTGTAACGGTGGTCAGTTCACAGGCGAGTCAAAGAGAAGTTGTCTCCTCCTCCACATCCCCCCAGCTACATTCCAGCGATGCCTGTGAGCTGTACTAGGTGCCACCCTGCTGTCCTCCTCCAATGCCTGCAAAACTGTCCCTTGGCTGGCCGCTGTCAGTCCGGCAACCCACCCTGTAAGCCACGTGTGGACTGTGGAAATGTGCATGCCTCTTCCTCCTCTGCTTCCTCCTGTTGCAAACTTACATTCTTCATTATGCGATGATGGCATCATCAGCACTGACTATATTAGTGATGTATTAGAAGCACAGCAGTACGGCACAAATGTTTCTCAAGGAGGCCCACTCATTGGTGGTAAAGTGCTGTTGCTCTGCACTTGAACTCAATCTGGCATTTTGGAGCTAGAACTCCATTACTGAGCACATGCTCCAGCCAACTGATGTCCCTCAACCCGGCTGCTACTAGGTTAAGCACCATTGTTACACGCCACCTTGCCAGACTTCAGGTTCGGCAATGAGTGGAGGCATAACAATAATAGATCAATACTAACAATGTTTTTCTGTTTGCTTTGCAGGTTCCTGGGCAAGGACTTGGTGAAGAATATTCTGAGAGGTAACCTGTTTGTAGAGCACCACGGAATACAATAGCGCTCTATTAATAAACAATAACAATACATTTTTTTTTGTTTGCTTTGCATGTCCCTGGAGAACTGGAACTTGAAACAATCTTCCAATGCCTCAATTTGGTCTTGACTTACCATTCTAGCAGCAGTATTGGGGCCTACAAGTATATGCTGCAAAGCCTGGTGCATGCTGGCACCGGAGGAAGGTGTAGCAAGCACAGATGTAACACTTCCTCTCCCTCCGGCACCAGCTCCATCACCAACACCAGCAGCATAGACACGTCCCTGTCCCTTATTTGCTAATTTCTTTCTTTCTCATTTTTGAAATTACTGACAGTGGCCTGTCTCCGTCAGTATATCGTCCTTGCCTTGATCTCGAACCCCATTGAAGTCAATGGGGAACCAATTAATAACATATAACAAAAAATGAAATAAATACATAATAAATAAATAACAAAAATAAATTAAAAACAAAATAAAGTTATTTTTCAACAGGTGTCAGAGGTCCAGAGGGAGTAGGTGGATGTAGCCATGTAAGTGTAGGAGGCAGAGGAGGTGGCAGTATAGGTGGAGGAGGAGATAGCCAAAACCTTAACCACTCATTCACACAAGTGTTGGCACAGTCAAGTCCCATGGGACTGACGCCCATCTTACCGAACGTAAGGATGTCCACATTGGCTGTGGCTAGGCGGATCCCATTGTTGGCGATGACACCCCCTGTGGTGCTGCCACATGGAAGATCAGCACCACCAAAGCAAAAAAGGCAAGCTCTGGCCACATGTACAATTTGCCACCTCAGAAATTGAATAGGGAGGACCAATTGCCCAGTATCAGGAGATGCGTCGACAGACACTCATTCACCATCTCAGTCAAAGTCTTCCTTCTGATGCTAAGTGTCATATCTCATGGTGGTTAACGTGGCAGAGAATTGAAGATGTTCCACATACTCAACCTCTCTTCTGAGGTGATGCTGGTACCCTGCTGCATTGGTGACATCCTTCTCATCAGTTTCATGCCACCTCTGAGTTCTCCTCCTTCTCTGAGTTTTCAGCTGGCTGGATTAAGAGTACCTGGCCACTGTTGGTCCAGCAACCAATCCTGTAAGCCACGTGTGGACTGGTCTGACATCTGGGTCAATATGCCTCCTTCTTCCTCATCTGCTTCCTCCTGTGCCCCTATCACATCCTCCACCATTGCCTGAAGTGTTTATATAGCAGGCAAAGGAAAGGGATGGTAGTGGTGATGATGGCATCATAAGAGCTGACCATATTCATGGTGTACTAATGTGAAGAAACAATGTGAAGAAGCAAATGTGATATGCACTTTGATTCATTTGGGCATTATGTAGCTGGAACTCTACTATTGTTTGCTGCTGTTGACACACTCCAGCATATTTAAAGTGGAATTCTACCTGGTTGGCAAATCATATATGAGGTGGTGGGTGAGAAGACCAAGTTCCTCTGCAGTGCAGATAGATGAGCGGCCGCAGGATGTGAAAGCTGAAAGTGCATACACATGGCTCTTTATACAGCAGCTCTGGCATATCTGGATTATTGGCCAGGAAGCTATGTATCACCAAGTTGAGCACTTGTGCCATGCAAGGAATGTGCATCAACCTGCCTTGGCTCAAGGCTGCTATAAGGTTACTCCTGCCTCTGGCCGAGCCACCACTAAATTAACCCAGCGGGCATTTGCAAATGTAAAGATGTAAAGTCTCTGGCCTCTTTTACTTGTCCATGTGTCAGGCATAATTTGGACCATGGAACTAATAGCATTGCGCAGGGCACACATTATTTTATCCACAACTTTTTGGTGCAGGGCAGGGATAGCCTGCTGAGAAATGTAGTAGGGGGCTGGGAATAGCATATTGTGGGACAGCTGCCGCCATAAGATTTTAAAGCTCTCCAGGTCCACCAGCTGGAATGGGAGCATTTCAAAAGCCTGTCATTTAAAATGCTCGCATTTAGGGACAAGGCTCATGAATGATATGGGCCAAACTTTCTCTTTCACTCAATTGTTCGGGGAATAAAAATGGAACACTACCTTGAGATGATGGGGACAGGCTTAGTGATGGAGGTGTTACTGCTGTTGGGGTTGATAGTGGTGGTGGTGATCTTATATACTCACTTTATTGGGAGACAAATGGCCTTGTCATTGGGAAGGCAGTGGTACAGGCTGAGACAACCAAATCAGCAGAGGGAGTTGCAATGGGCTGACCAATGATGGTTTGTCTCCTTCTACCTCTTCTGCTGAAGTCCTGTTGTGTCTAGGACTTCATCATCACCCCTCAGATCATCTTCTATCCATACTCCCCTGCTACCCTCCTTCTCAGCATTTACATTGCAGAAAGGCACAGACATCGGCACTTGGGTTTCTTCTTCATCGCAGATGTCCTGTGATGGTCCCCTGTCCATGACCTTATCCTCCAACACAAATTGTTGTACATCTGGATGTCTGCAACTGGGGAAGGGGCTGGTGGATGGCCCACAGACTCCCAGCTCCATGCGGGGATGGCCTAGCTGATTTGAAGGGGTAAGAAGGAGGACTCTGCACTTTTGGCAGAAGTGGAGTGGCTTGAAGACAAACCAATGGAACTTGAAGCATTATATGCCATATAATGTGTCAATGTCTCAACTTCATCTGGCCTCACCATTTTGGCACCGATATTGGGGCCTAAAGCATATGCTGCAAACCCTAGCACCTTCTTTTCACCTGAGCAAAGTGTGTAGCAGGCACCAATGTAACGCCCTCTCCCAGCAGCACCAGCTCCACAACCACCACCACCACCAGCTGCAGCAGCAGAACCCAATCACATATCAGTACCTTATTTGCTGCTTTCTTCATTTTTGGGCACAATGCATAAACAGTCTGTCCCAGGAAATGCAATTAAATGGGCAATGAGCAGATGTTTTTAAGTGTGCCCACTGGCTGCCAGGTACAGCAAATGCAATTACATTGGGCAAAGGGCAGATGATTTTAAATGTGCCCACTAGCTGTCATGCAGTGGCTATGCAATGAATTGGGCAATGAGCAGATTCTTTAAATATGCCCACTGGCTATCAGGCACTGTAAGTTCAATTAAATTGGGAAAAGACCAGATGCTTTTAAATATGTGCACTTGCTGCCAGGCACTGGTTTAGCAATTATATGCAAAAAGACCAGATGTTTTTAAATGTGCCCACTGGCTGTCATTCTCTGCAAGTGCAAATACATTTGGCAAAGAGCAGATGCTTTTAAATATGTCCACTGATTTTCAGACACTGCAAGTGCAATTAAACTGGGCAAACAGTGGATGTTTTAAAATATGCAGACTGACTGTCAGACACAGGACATGCAATTAAATGGGCAAAAAGCAGATGTTTTTAAATGTGTCACAACAGCTGTCTGATCCTCAAAGTGCAATTAAAAGGACAAATGGCAGATGTACTTCTATGTGCCTAGCTGTCCATCGCTGCACCCTCGGCTTCTGCAGCTGGTTCTCCCTACCTAACTGCCCTGATAGGTAGTTTTAGAGTTCCCTCACTGCCCCTCACTCCAGTAGCCTCCACTACCTACCTTACCTCCCTAAATAGGAACATTATCTGTCCCTTTCACCAACTGTAGCCTGTCTCTGTCTATCCCACATCTCTGTAAAGGCATTTTGGCATGTTACCCCGCTTATTTTACTATATATGGGGGCCAAGATTGATTTGGCTCCTGTACATCCTTGCTTGTTAAATTATATTTACCATTTTTTTACTCAATAACGTGTGTTTTTTTCTGTGTCCACACATGTATCAATGTTAAAGCATAAATTCACTCCTCTAGGCCCATTGTATCAGTTTGGGTTTCTTGAGTACCATCCAAGCCTTGGGAAAGGACATTAACATGTGAAATAGGTGGTGCTGCAGTTAGGTCAGTGTGTAGCAGTGGTGTGTTTTGCACTTGTGATGTTCCAAAGAGTGCCAGGAAAAACAAATTTTGCTGTTGGACATTATGGTGTAGGACCTGCAACAAGTCTGCCATTTGGCGACGACTGTCAAGCATAAAAGATTTGGCCATGTTGCTGTGCCTAGATTGCCTCCTGTGCCCTAGGAAACAGTTCATCTTGAATGACGTGTAGTTACCCTTTTATACCTGCCAGTCTTTCATCTATTGTGGCATGGTGTTGTTGTTTTGAGTAGGCTTTTAACATTTATGTACCCAGCTCATACATCTGGGCATTACTGGGTCCTTCTTGAGGATCATCACCAACCAACAGTGGCACCTGTAAAAAGACACAACAAAAGATACATTCAACAACAGGAATACTATTTACAGTTGGGAACACAACACCAACAACCATAAACTCTAATTATGCTTTATGTTTTGATCTGTGCTGGACATATGGTGTGTCATTACTACACATGTCATCCACTATTTCAAAATGTGATTTTAAACACATACAATATATAGTGGTGATTTAGGCCATTGTGTCTTGATGTGGTCCTAGTGCTACTCAATACAGATGCTACAACACATTTTGACCCCTGGTTGCAATGGTGAGCATACTGTGTGACATTAATACCTATCGATTCACTCCTTGATTGTTATGTTTCTGTGTTTTTTTGGTCTGTACATGGGGAGGATGAGCTTTGGCTGATTGTAAGTAGTTTTGACAAGGCCAAATCCTACAACCACAAAACAAGGGTGAGTCACATGTTGGTGTGTAACTCACCTAAACAGGCCACAGTGGCCACAACATTTCTCCAAACCACAAGTAAAACATGTTTGCATTCCTCTATGCCATCCTCCCCTGAAGTTTGGGACATCTGTGTTAGTATTGTACGGTGGTCATCGTCAGATAATGGTGGGACATCCACGTATGCTGTGGTATAGAAACAAAAAAATGGGGTTAAATATCTATAGTTATTGATATTCAACATTCCAAGTGTCAGCCAAATTGCCATACCTCATCACAAACATTGCCAAATGGCAACACCACAATGTGACAATGCAGTAGGATGTTTACGGCATAACACACATGTTTGAGGCAAACCAAAAACAATGCCTCAAACTAATTCAAACACACAAAGAGGCAAGTCAGTGCACACCTACCAAGGATATCCAGTTGCCTGGAAGAAGTTATTGCTGGGGTTATGGAAACTTGTTGACTACTGGTGGCTCCTACTTCTCCTACCATAACTTGCATGTTCCTCACCAGCATCAGATTCCCATGCTGCCTTTGCAGGTGGGGAAGCAACAATTGACACTTAGCAACCAAAACAGGAAGGAAGGTGACATAGACATATAAGAAGCACTTACCCTCTATCAAGGCTGTAGCGTCATCCTGAGCATCCACACCCTGCAGATCACATAATGGAATCTTGCTCTTCAACAGCAGTGTTTGGTCACCAGTGTCTGTAGGGGTGTCTAGACTGGGTCAGTGTTCAGGGGACATCAGTGTTGTTTCCGAGGCCTATCAATTCACTCCTTGATTGTTATGTTTCTGTGTTGTTTTGGTCCGCATATGGTGAGTAAGTGGGTGTAAGTGGGTTTGACAAGGCCAAATCCTAGAAGCACTTACCTTCTACCAAGGCTGTAGTGTCATCCTGAGCATCCACACCCTGCAGCTCACATAATGGAATCTTGCTCTTCAACAGCAGTGTTTGATCACCAGTGTCTGTAGAGGTGTCTGGGCTGGGTCAGTGTTCAGGGGACATCAATGTTGTTTCCGAGGCCCTTCTCTTTTGTGGTGGATGTCCATGTTAGCCTTGATTCATAGACACATTCGTCTGGACTTCCGTAGCTGTCTGTGTATGTTTTTGTGGGTGTTTGTAATTTTTTTTTGTTTTTCGTTCCATTTTTCATTCGTACGTTCGTTCGAGCTCATGCGTATATGCGCTTTCGATTACCGAAAGTAAATTGGATCATTTTCCCAGCTAAATCTGATATTTTGCGTTCGTTCAGATAACTTACGTTATTGTTTTGGGCTTGCGTCTCATTCAGAGAGCTGATTGCCGAGGGACCACCACCCTATAAAACCGTTTCATTTGCGATCCCCTTACGGGACCATTTTGACCTCGGATACCTTGCTTTCAACATGTTTTGTGCCTTTGTGGAGGAACAACACCAGCTCCAGCTAATGGGCATTGAATGTATCAGCAGAGCCGAGGCCAGATTGCAATGGCGATGCATGCATATCGATCACATGCATGATGTTGAGTTGTTCGAGCTGACCAGATTTAATCGCGCTTCCCTCCATAAACTGTATAGTGAGCTGCGGCCATGGTTAGCCCGCACCACAAGGAAGGGGCAAGCAATTTCAGGTATGACCAAGATGCTTGGCTGCCTGCAATTTTTGGCGAACGGCTCGTTAAAGAGGCTGGGTGCCCTCTCCGTGGGGATCTCCCAGCCTACGCTGAGCCAAGTTTTTGGAAGGCATGGCTACCATTAGTCAGAAATAAAAATGTTTTCCTGACGACATGGTAGCCTGGAACGCGCTTAAGCTGGCATTTTATAACATCGACGATAATATCCTTGTAAATTGTCCCTGTGAAACAGCTTACACTTTATATCTATTAATCCCTCCTTGTAAATTGTCCCTGTGAAATAGCTTACACTGTATATCTATTAATCCCTCCTTGTAAATTGTCCCTGTGAAACAGCTTACACTGTATATCTATTAATCCCTCCTTGTAAATTGTCCCTGTGAAACATCTTACAATGTATATCTATTAACCCTTTAAAGCGGACCTTCACTCTAAATAAGAGTCTATCTTATATGTTTCCCACACCCTGTACATACAGATTGCTCACATTAAAAATCATCCTACCTGCATCTACTGCATTTTATAAGCCTTTAAACATCCAAGATGGCGGCTTATGGAAGCTGCCATTTTTGCAGGCAGCCTGCAAACAGGAAGTGCCTGCAAACAGGAAGTGACTGTGCTGCTCTGCATTCTGGGACTGCTGACCTTTCCCTGACCCCAGCTCTGCTCTGTCTGAGCAAAGCACAGCTATAACCCACCCCCCTGTACCTTATCCCACTCTCCTCTCCTCAGTAAGTGTGATGCTTCTGAGTCAAGATGGCGGCGCCCGTATCCTAAATTCCCGAACAGAGTTGCAGCCCAGTGGGGGAAAGTATAATAAATTAGTGACTAAACATGTAAAATATATTAATTTTAGATGCTGAGGAATTGTTTTTTAAGAGTTTGGGCTTTTCATTAAATCATGGTGAAGGTCCGGTTTAAGTGCCAGCCTACCTGCAGCTTTTGTCAACCTCTGTTGCCAGACCATGTTTCACTATTTTGCACTACACATGTTCAACTGTGATTTTTGAAAGGATTTCCAGGGATTTCCCAGGAAAATTGTATATTGTTTTTTTTCAACAGAGTCTGGGCTTCAACATGACATGTCTTGTTTGGCCTTTTTTGAGCGTATTCTCAATACTCTAAATGTAATTTTGTCAATAAAATTTTATTGCGTGCGAAATATTTATTGCGTCACCACATATGTATTGGTAGACACCCTTTCCTGCCCAGCAGACTCCAAACTGAAACAGAGATTTTCAGATAAAATACAAATGCGCTTTGCGTTATGCACACCTTGCAGTTTTTCAAGAAAATCAACCCTTTACATTTGAAATACACACAAACTATATATTCTCTGGAAGTACACGCCTCAAGCTTTCTAGGCGTACCAATCTTGTTTATGTGGGCTTAGTTTTCTGGAAGTAATCCCTCAATGTATTCTTTGGTTGCACAAAGTTTCCCTAAAAAAGAATAAAAAGGAAGAATCAAGCCACATTTTCCTAAAAAAAACTATATGCAAACAAGAAAAAACAAGTTAAATTTCAAAAAGCAAAATGCCCTGAACAGAACGATACCCAACATGCATAGGTACTGTCAAAGGAAAAGTTGGCAAACACCACAAAGTAAAGCGTGCGCATAACAGTAATTTTACTTGAAAATTTCAGCTCTGCAGACAAAGTGCGCACCTTGCAATTTTTCAACCAAAACAACCCTTTACATTTGGAATATCCCCAATAGACCATATATTCCTTAAAAGTACACATGTTAAGCTTTCTAAGCGTACCCAGCTTGTTGTAGTAGGCTCACCTTTCTGGAAGTAATCCCTCGAAGAATTCTTAGGTTGCACAGGGTTTCCCTAAAAAAATGAATAAAAAAACTGAATAAATAACATGTTTTCCTAAAATATAAATATGCAAACAAGAAAAAACAAGTTAAATCTGAAAGCGCAAGGCCCGCCAAGCAGAACATTACCCAACATGCATAGGTACTATTAACCCTTTTAATTGCCATCCTACTTGGAGTTTTGTCACCCTCTGTTGACAGGTCATTTTTCCCCATTTTGCGCCATGTTTAACCGTGATTTTTGCCGGAATTTTCAGGAAAATATATATATATAAATTTTGCAGCAGAGTTTAGGCTTTAACATGAAATGTCTTGTTTGTAATTTTTCTACAGTTTTTTAAATATTTTTGCGCAAAAAAAACAAAAAAATAAATAAAATAATATTTTTTAGAAAATTGTCCCCTTTCTTTTAAATAAAACATTTTTTTATTAATGAAAACCACCTTCCATGTGAAAGCCCCATTTCTCCTGATTACAACAGTACCACATATGTCTCGGTAGCCCCTAATTCTTGCCCAGGAGACTCCCCAAACTGAAAAAAGCACTTTATAACATTTACAAATAAAATACTACTATCCACACTATAAACATAGTGTGAATTTTTTTTTCACAAGGGGTTAAGCGTAAGAAAAAAAAAAAAAACACCACACACAGAGAAAAAAAAAAAAAAATATATATATATATATATATATTTTTTTTTTACTACTTACCTCCCATCCATCCTGGAGCACTGTGTCCCTTCCCAATCACTGGCTTCTGCTCACCTGCTGGAAGCCTTTTATAGCTGCCGGCCGACAGAGCATAAGGGGTTAATTTAAAAAAAAATGACATAGGGTCCCCCCTCCCACGCTTGTGGCCCACCAAAACAAAAACCCCCAGTCCAAATGCAAGTCCAGTCCAATCTTTGCCAGGGTTCAAGGTAGTAGTTTGCCAGCCCAGAATGTCCCCCAATCAGGCCTACAAACAGGATGAGCCAGACACAATTTCATTAGGCCCAAGCCTGCAGCGTGGCAGCTTGAGCGGCAGCTACAGTGAGGCTTTAGCTCAGGCATTGGTTAGTGGGGTATGTCAGAACTCTAATGAGCTATATGGGCGACAAATCAGACAAGCACAGCCATAAAAAAGGCACTCTTGGTAGCACTCACCAGACAGGTCAATACATTGTTGATGTAGAGGAAAGATGTGGAGCAGATACAGGGCAAATAGCTGTTAAAATGGGTGTTGCCCATAAAACCCTGGTGGTGGGCCTTGGAGGTGGCCCATCACCTGGGCATGTGTGGCATTCATAATCTGCCACTGTTCCAACATGAGTCTATTGCTAGTTCTAACTTTCTCGAGCATGGCTGTTAAATTATAGTTAAGGTGGCCATGAGGCTGTTGCCCGTCCTAAATTCTGTCAGCATGGTGGTGAATGTATTATTTAATGTATCTAATTGTGCACTAAGCTGCTCTGTGGTTCTTTGAGTCACCTGGCAAAAAAAACGCCTCTTATGGTGCCATGCTGACTCCAGGATCGGCACGCGCCTTCCCTGGAAAACTGGTCGACGTTGCTAACTACGTCTACCAATTCCCCGGGTTTTTAGTGCCTGCAGATGCTGGACCTCTAGGGCGAGCAGGAGTCGCAGATGTGCTCAGCAAATCCTCTGCAGAAGAGCTACCACTGGGGACTGTAGGCTCAGTCTCAGCCTGCTGGCCACGATGGGCTGGCAGCATGCGTCCAGCTTCACTCTGCTGCAGAGGATTTGGTGGAGTAGCATGTTGGGACAGTGGCAGATTAGGTTCCAGGGGGGTCAGTTCTGAAGGTCCCATCATGCTGGCATCCTCCTCCATCTCCTGGATTTCCTACATCAGTGTGTGGGTCTGTTGGGACAAGTGCCAAAAAAGGTTAAGTTTGGGCACTAAATATATTTGTTATGCTAATTAGTCATGTTCATTCACATGAATCAGCAGATTCATGAAAGTCCACTTAACCTATATATCTGGTCCTGGCTCCTAGGCAGCATGAAAGCTAACGGCGTGGTCAAACTGGATGAGGCTTCCACACTTGCTGAGGCTTGATGCTGGGCTGTATTTTAAAAAAGTCACGTAAACACCCAAATATCCATTGATGATCTGGATTACTACATATGCTTCGAAAAAACACGTGGCCAAGCAGGAATGCCAACTCCCACAACTGTCCAAGGTGACCTTCACTATGAATGTCATTATCTGTTATATGTTTGAAGGGGCTTCTGGGCCTGTGGCTCTCTCTCTTTCCATGGCCATGGCTGTGTTTCCCACGTGGCTCTGGAGATGCTGAGCTGGCTGGGCTGGGGCTTCTGGGCCTGTGGCTTTTACTGGCCTTGCCAGTGGAGCGTTCTTTCAGAACAGATGTGGTAGGCCGGGGAGGAGGGGATGGTGATTTTTGGGGGCGGGGGCTTCTCACACTCTTAGTGGCATTTTTTGCGGGCATACTTGCCTGCTTGGTTGTGGGCTTATTCTTTGCCGCTCCCTCCTTGGCTTTGCTGGAGGGTTTGGGTTTAGCGGACTTGGTGGGTAATGTCACCTTGGCTTGGCCACTGTGGCTGCGCGTTTCCCACACCTTCAGCGTTGTTATTTGGGACCGAGTGGCCGCTGTGGCATTTTGCTGCTGGCCTCCTTGCCTGGTTTGGCCTTATCAACTTGTTTTTTGGCTGGCATGTTGAAACTCACAAAGAGAATGAGCTGTGTGTCCAGGACCCTTTAAATACTAATGCCTGGGTATGATGCTTACGCGTGCGTACGGCCGTTCGTCCGGCAGTGCAGAACCCGGAAACCGCTGGGGCATTACTTATATGCTGCGGACAAGAAGAAAGATGGCGCTCACGATCTTCACCCGCCAACAAGAAGAGCTGATTATGCTCGTAAGTGTATTGCAAGGACTTAAGGTAGCGCAGGAAGAAACAGTTATCTTTAAAAGTTTGTCTAAATCCGTGCCAAACAGAAGTGTGCACATGTGCGAACCAACTCACTAACATCTAGAAGGATAGTTTGAGGCTAGAAATGTGTCTGGGAATGACATTTAGCCAACTGATCTAATTGTGACAGATATTTTGTATGCCGTTTGATCTAACAACTATGCTTATTTTGTGTTTTTTAAATGATGCTTCACCTGCCCAACTCTTTTGAGAAGAGGACCGTCGCCCTGGAGATCGTTTTCAGGATCCAGCAAAAGACGGACACCACCTTCACACATACGCAGATCATGCAGCATCGGTCGGACCTGAAACGGCTCCACATGCCCCAAGATACCTAAATCCATAGTCAATGGCATTAGTATAATGACATATGCCCTCTTCCTTAGATTAATTGCTTAGCATAATGACATATGCCCTCTTCCTTAGATTAATTACTTAGCATAATGACATATGGCGTCATGAGTTAGCTTGCCACCTAAAAAACATTCCATCCACAGCTGAGAAACATGTATTTGCCAACAAATAATGTTTGTTTATTTTTTATACAGGGACATGTGCCAGAGTGGCAGCAATGAGTGCAAGGGTCCTTGCGTTGGTGGCCGACATGCAGGAGCTGTGCGACTCGTTGGGGACCACAGATGAAAAAAAAAGTTGTTACGTTTTTACACCAACAATTTAAAAAAAAAGGCCAACAAAAACTGGCATTTGTGATTAAAAACAAAAAAAAAATAAAAACTGTTTCAGTGTCATTTCATTTACAAAATACATTAACACAAAAAGAATGGGCCAAGAAATATTTAGAGATGAAGATTCACAAGACTGCGAAGTCTTTGGGTAAGTTTTAGGGGTGAGAAATGCAAGAACATGACCGCGAAGTGATTTGGGTAAGTTTTAGGGGTGAGAAATGCAAGAAGAACATAACCGCAAAGTGATTTGGGTAAGTTTTAGGGGTGAGAAATGCAAGAATATACTGACCGCAAAGTGATTTGGGTAAGTTTTAGGGGTGAGAAATGCAAGAATATACTGACTGCGAAGTGATTTGGGTAAGTTTTAGGGGTAAGTTTTAGGGGTGAGAAATGCAAGAACATGACCGCGAAGTGATTTGGGTAAGTTTTAGGGGTGAGAAATGCAAGAAGAACATAACCGCAAAGTGATTTGGGTAAGTTTTAGGGGTGAGAAATGCAAGAATATACTGACCGCAAAGTGATTTGGGTAAGTTTTAGGGGTGAGAAATGCAAGAATATACTGACTGCGAAGTGATTTGGGTAAGTTTTAGGGGTGAGAAATGCAAGAATATACTGACCGCAAAGTGATTTGGGTAAGTTTTAGGGGTGAGAAATGCAAGAAGAACATGACCGCGAAGTGATTTGGGTACATTTTAGGGGTGAGAAATGCAAGAAGAACATAACCGCGAAGTGATTTGGGTAAGTTTTAGGGGTGAGAAATGCAAGAAGAACATAACCGGGAAGTGATTTGGGTAAGTTTTAGGGGTGAGAAATGCAAGAATATACTGACCGCGAAGTGATTTGGGTAAGTTTTAGGGGTGAGAAATGCAAGAATATACTGACCGCGAAGTGATTTGGGTAAGTTTTAGGGGTGAGAAATGCAAGAAGAACATGACCGCGAAGTGATTTGGGTAAGCATTAGATCTTTTGCTATTAGGTCTTTTTTGTGCATCTCACAGTGTATGTTGGAGGAACAACATTTGCACTCATGCACATAGCACTTTTTAAATAGGGCATCCCTTAGCATTGTGGGGGTACCCAATCTTTTGCACATTTGCTATAACTGTTTGCACAGTTCTTGCTTCTTTTTGCACATACTGCTCATTGGCACTATCTTTGTGATCTCTTCCTTCACGACACAGATATCAATGTTACTCCAACATACCAAACAAGACTGAAGTGGACGTGTCCAATTACACACCTTTCTTCAAAAAGGAGCACCAATATCAATATGAATACAAAATTCTTTAATATGAAAAAGGAGATACTATTAAAATACACAAAAACACACTGGACAATTAAAATCACATGGATGACCCCATGGTCACAATAATATTAATGAAAAACCCCCTAAGGGGAACAATGCATCAAAAGACCCTATGTGCGCTTATGTTTTGACTTGGCCATGTCTATCATATTGGAGTATCCCCACTTTTTTAAAAAAAAAACATCTTTTAAATGACAAGGCCAGTTTTGGAAGAGGAATGATTCTAGATGCTTGACAGATGTGTGTCTTCTCTGCTGGAATTGTATTTCATAATGTGCCAAATATTTTCTATTGGTTAAAGTTCTAAATGGCCAGTTCAGTGCCTGCATGTTTCTTCTGTGAAGCCATGCTTTTGTGTTTTAGTATGCTAGCACTATTTTGCTGAAATATACAAGGACCACCCAGAAAGAAAGTTGCCTAAGGCCTTTAGGATATGTAAGCTAACCCTTAAAATTCCCCCAAAAAATGGGGTCCCCCCCTGGGAGGGGGGACCCTATGTATTTTTTTTTTAAATTAAGCCCTTATGTTCTGTCGCCCAGCAGCTATAAAAGGCTTCCAGCTGCAGCAGGAGAGCAGAAGCCATATTGATCAGCGTGGGACACAGGGATGGATGGGAGGTAAGTATTAAAAAAATATATAAATAAAATATTTTTTCTGCTTGTTTCTGTGTTTTTTTTTTACACTTAACCCCTTGTGAACTGGTAAGGGATCCATGAGATCCCTATACCAGTTCACAAGGCTGGGGGGTAGGCAAGTCACCTGCGGCTAGCGGGTGACTTGCCGTTTTCCCTCGGCACCCCAATTACCTGCCTCCCCAAAGCCCAGGGGGGGCAGAAGAGCCCGGGCCATGGCTATGTGGGCTTGTAGCCTGCAGGGTGGGGGGGGCACCAAAGCTGGCTCCCTTGCACCCTGTTCTACAAGCCCCCATAGCTGGTCCAGGGCTGGTTATGATGGGTAAGGGGGACCCCATATCATTTTTGGGGGGAGTTTTAAGGGTTTTTAACCTATGTCTTTTTTTTTTAATTAACCCCTTATGTTTATAGTGTGGATAGTAGTAGTATTTTATTTGCAAAATGTTATAAAGTGCTATTTTCAGTTTAGGGAGTCTCCTGGGCAAGAATGGGGGGGCTACCAATACATATGTGGTACCGTTGTAATCGGGAGAAATTGGGCTTTCACATGCAATATGGTTTCTCTAATAAATTAAATGTTTATTTAAAATAAAGGAGACAATTGTCTAAAAAAATATGTATTTATTTATTTTTTTGTTTTTTTTACTCAAAAATATTAAAAAAAACAGTAGAAAAATTACAAACAAGACATTTCATGTTAAAGCCTAAACTCTGCTGCAAAATATATATCTATAAATTTCCTGGAAATTCCGGCAAATATCACGGTTAAACATGGCGCCGGGGAAAAATGACCTGTCAACAGAGGGTGACAAAGTTTCAAGTAGGCTGGCAATTAAAAGAGTTAATAGTACCTATGCATGTTGGGTATTGTTCTGCTCGGCGGACCTTGCACTTTCAGATTTAGCTTGTTATTTCTTGTTTGCCTATTGATATTTTAGGAAAGCATGTTATTTATTCTGTTTTTTTATATTAATTTTTTTAGGGGAAACCCTGTGCAACCTAAGAATTCTTCGAGGGATTACTTCCTTAAAGTTGAGCCTACTACAACCAGCTGGGTACTCTTAGAAAGCTTAACATGTGTACTTTCAGGGAATATATGGTTTATTGGGGATATTCCAAATGTAAATGGTTGTTTCGGTTGAAAAAATTGCAAGGTGCGCACTTTGTCTGCAGAGCTGAAATTTTCAAGTAAAATTACTGTTACGCGCACGCTTTACTTTGTGGTGTTTGGCAACTCTTCCCTTGACATGCATGTTGGATATCTTTCTGTTCGGGGCATGTTGCTTTTTGAGATTTTACTTGTTATTTCTTGTTTGCATATAGCATATAAACGGAAGAATCAATGTGGCTTGATTCTTCCGTTTTATTCTTTTTTAGGAAAACTTTGTGCAACCAAAGAATACATTGAGGGATTACTTCCAGAAAACTAACCCCAAATAAACAAGCTTGGTACGCCTAGAAAGCTTGAGGCGTGTACTTCCAGAGAATATATAGTTTGTGGGGGGGTATTTCAAATGTAAAGGGTTGTTTTTTTTCTGAAAAAACTGCCAGGTGCGCATAGCGCAGTTGTATTTTATCTGAAAATCTGCTAAAGCTCTTTTTCAGTTTGGGGGAGTCTCCTGTGCAGGAAAGGGTGTCTGCCTATACATATCTGGTACCACTGTGACCGAAATTGGGGTTACGCACGCAATATAATTTTATTTACATTTTTTAATAAAAAAAAAAAACTACCATTTGCAAAAAATAGATTTTTTAAATTTTTTTCCACATATTTTACTAAAAAGTATTGAGAATACACTAAAAGAGGCCAAACAAGACATGTCATGTTGAAAAAAACAATATATAATTTTCCTGGGAAATCCCTGGAAATCCTTTCAAAAATCACAGTTGAACATGTGTAGCGCAAAATAATGAAACATGGTCTGGCAACAGAGGGTGACAAAAGCTGCAGGTAGGCTGGCAGCGAAAGGGTTAAAGCAGCCCAAATTGTAATTCCCTTGCATAATATTGTAAAATAGACACTGTCAGTGGGTGAGTCCTATGACAGCCAACAAACATCTAAACATGTTTAGTGTAATAAAAATGGTAAGACATCTCAGGTAGGTGATTTGATTTCTGAAATGGACATGGTTTACTTCTCAAGAGGAAGGAAAAGTCTCCATATAAGGGAAATTATATTCAGTCAGCCTTTGGATCATGTTATTGGGAAATCTATAAAATCATAAAAAGAGACAAAGCCCAGGCAATTATCCTCAGATACCATGACTCATGCTTAAAAATGAGTTCTAATGGACGGTTTAGGAATTTCTTTCCAAAGCCAATTTGTACTTTATTCTTAGGGATAAGGTCTGGCTACAAGTCACACAAGACTTCAGTAGCCAAAAATGTTATCTTATAGAACTGGATCAGCCTTGTTCCTCCTACTCATTTTCTTAAGAGTCAGTGCCTCTGGGGGAAGGACCCCATCCATAATATGCCAGGTTACACTAAACATGTGGGACCTGCTTTGGCAAAACCACCTGGTCTTTGACACATGTAGCTTTTAGAGATTATCAATTATCTACTCGATATGATTAAATAAGTTTAAATGAATGTGAATTATTACATTTTGTTATTTTTAATTATAACAAGGTAGTAATACTGATTTGGGGAAAATACCTGGAATTTCCATCCTTTGGACTAAATTTGTAAAATTTCTTAGCTATAACACTTTACTGACCAGCTGATGTACTGTAGGGCGAGGAATCCTCTATCCAGAGTTGTAAATTTGGAGTTCAATTGTCCACTAAAGTGGACCCCCTGAACCCACTTAATACACAGTTGGACATATCTATGTCCCATTACTCTATTACTTTTGTTAAAATCTAGAAAACCCATCAGCAATTTTACTTTTAAGTTAAGCACCCTTCTACAATTTATCGAGATAACACAATCCATTGGGAACAAGTTGAACCAAATGATGGCCAATCTATCAAAATGTAATAGAGGGAATACAGGGCCATCCCCTGATAAAAAAAAAAATCACACTTAGAGTTTAAAAAGCTTTATAAATTCCTACACAAAGAATCATGCTTGTGGTGAGATCTTATCTTTCTTGAAGCCTATATAAAAGAATAAATCGTATCAATTGATTTAGGATTAACATTTCCCCCAACAAGATTTGAATGAGACTTTTAAGAAACAATGGGAAATAGACCTTCATGAATGTTTAGCTAATGAATCTGTTAATTAAACATCACAAAGAAAGATAGAAATATCTCTGAGATCTGGAACATTTGAAAAGAGAGATGCACATATCAATAATATGACTGAACAACTCAACAAAGAATTTAAAATGACAAAGGAGGCAAAATAAGAGAGGCATATTACTGCCTATTTAAACAATACAGCATATAGGTGGAGCCATTAACAAGGCTGAATACTCTGGAGGAAGGATATGGATAAAAGAAGGGTCTACTCCTCTGACACCTCCAGTTCCCATGAAAGTGAGAAACCAGTAGGGTATCAAAGAGGATGAGGACAAGATCAGCATCGAAGAGGGAATCAAGAACCCTAAAATGCAGATGGAGGAAGACTAGGCACTTCAAAAAGGAAGGAGGCAGCCTAGGGAGCAGATGCAGCATTAAATATTTAACAGACCTCTGATTTTTTAGAACAGACCACAATTGTGCCACAAATTGGAGGAGGGAACAAAAAATAATCAGGAATATACCAACCGATTACATAGGCACCTTAGAAGCTAATGCTAGAGTACAACCTATTCAAGAGGGGAGTCAAGAACAGGACACATAGATTTAAAGAGGGGCAAAGAAGAAGTCCTTGGGCCAAAGTAGGAGGAGAACAATGTCCTTCATTGATCATCCATGATATTGATAACAGACCAACAGATCAATCAAGTGTTGTCACTATGGCTTAATTATTACCCGACACATAGACTTGATAAGTTTGAATTAGTCAAAGACATTAATCTTTTTGCCTGAAAGATCCTTTTGCAATATATTTACATGTGCAAGGATCCTGCAGGGGAATGGCATCTGACCTCAAATCATACAGCGTATACAGCAGGAGTGGGAATAACAATCATTGGAGAGGAGATTTGAATGTCCCTAGCATTATTGCCAAAGGGACAGGACTGACAGGAACAACCCAGTAGTAGAAAATCCTTTAGAAAACCATCCACATTCTTTGCACTTTTACAAACTCACCTGAATGTAGCAACATGCGTTGCTCTCATAACAAGAGGCATAGAAAAAATCCCAGTTAAATGAAAACAAAGGGGTAATCTACCTAGAAAATAGTTATCTGTTTTGAGGGTGGAAATGTAGTTGTGATGGACCTCAAACATTAAGAACGCATGTGAAAAAAGTTTTCAAAGAATCCTGAGTGGTACATGAGGGTCTCCATGTTGAGACTGGCACAGGATGCTGGGGAATACCACAATCTCATTAGGGAGGCATGGGAGGCTCCGGTGATCGATGCTGGTGCTAAGGATTTACTGGAGAGCCCTTGCTTGAAAACATAGATGTTTTATGCACTACCTAATGCATAGTACATAAGTCCCTCAGTTATCCCCCCAGCTTCCCATTGCATAGGGCAGGGGGTATCTTATAGAGAAGGCTAGCCAGTATGTCATTTATTTGTTGCAGCTCTTCGTTGGGCAACTCCCATCCTACATACAGGACACAGTGCATATTCTTAGAGTCCTAGATGGGATTGTGGTGCCACCATATTTGATCCATGTTACTCTCGACATGGAGGCCCTCTATTCTAGTATCCCTCACGAAAAGAAATTAGGGTCACAGAGGTATGCCTTAATGAACTTCACATTGAAGAACACAACCATAATCTATTCCTCCCGAGGTTGTTAAGGTTAATCTTGACCCACAACCTCATTCTTTTCAACAATGGCCTTTATCTTCAGGTACAGGGAACAGAGATGGGGACCATAAGTTCCCCATTGTATGTAAACCTGTACCTGGGGGAGTGAGAGGGGGGGGGGGTTGTGGGCCAACGAGGATGCATTGATGTACCTGGACCAAGTCTTATCGTGGAAAAGGTACATTGACAACATTCCACAGCAAAAGGTATCTGAGCAACTCCTAAATAACAACTCAGAGAACCTCAGATTAACTTTGAAATATAGTAGCAGTCAGGTGAATTTCTTTGACCTGACCATCTTAAAGAGGTAGGATGGACAGATATAAACTGCCCTCTATCGCAAGGCCATGGCAGCCAACACCATTCTGGGAGCTACATCACCTCCAGCCACTCAGGAACAGCATGCCCTATGGGCCTAGGAGGAACTGCTCCACAGAGGATGGCTACCTTGAAGTGGCTGGAGGACACACGCATGAAAAATTGTTGCCCTACAGTGAGCACTTTTAAGATGGGAGCATGTAACATGTGTGGAGGGCAAAAAAAGTAACATGCAAAAAACATGCATCAGACAGAAACATTTCATCAATTGCCAGACCACTATTGTCGTAAACCAATTAACCTGTCCGTGTGGAAACTTTTATGTGTGTAAAACTAATAGACCCTTCAAAAAAAAAGGATTTTCGAACACAAATATGATGTACATGAACATAATATGAGATCCCCTATAACAAAACATTGCATGGGCATGGTTAGCCGAAACTTCAAGGTGGAGGCACGGTGAGTACAGCGTCTCAAGGCCCTGAGGCCACGAGAGTTGAAACACTACATGAGGTATGTTCCATTCTTAACTAAATAGAGGTAATAGGTGGATTCTGAATGTTTCAGAGGGAGCCTGCCAGCACCTAGGTAAATTCATCAGACCTGGATAATTCCCATGGCATGCTTTAGGTCAGATGTAAATACTTTACTTTTTTGCCTCTACTGCTTTCATAACTTAGGGAGGTGCAGCCCTTTCTGCCTTGCCATCAGCAGCCCTCAGCTGCCTCAGCTCATCAGCCTGCGCGTGCATGAAGAATGCCAATTGTCCTCCATGGTGCACAGTGGGTTACCAGGAATGGAGTAGGGAGGCTGTGCTCTTCCCCCTCTCCTCCCTCACCAAAGGGCTCCCCTCTGCCCAGATAGGGGTGGCTTTAGAGGCTGGTCAGGTGTGAGAGGACGCTCTAAAAGGCATGGCATTGTGGTGCTGGGGGCATCCTTGAAATTCGCTCCACGCCAGAGTGCATGATTATGCACCAGATTACCATCTAGGAGGCAGCACAAGTGCACCAGCCGTCATTGAACATCAGAGCAGCGGTGCCTGGGGTTTAGGGAGAGTGGTCGTGGTCACGGCAGACGCAAACCACCAGCTCCATCATGCTTTATCTCCTCCCCTGTTCATTTCCTGTGGGAGTCTTAAAGAATGACTACAATCTTACAGGTAATTTGGTAAACAAACCATTGCCGTTACAATAGATTCATGTCTATGTTACAGTAAGCAAGCAATTAATTTTTACATTGCATTACATTACAGATGAAACAAAGCTACAGTTACTTTGTGAAAGGACAGACTATTTCTAAATTGCTGCTGTGATCTTGATTTAGTAAAATTTCTTTTAAATAATCCACGTAAATATGAATAAATGCATGATTCATTTAAAAATAAGCAGTGAAATAAGGGGGCATACAGCATTCTATTTTGGAATTAATTGCTTAGTAAATATGCATTAACTCTGATGAAAGCCAATTAGGCAGGGCCTAAATGTGTTAGCATAAAGGCATGTAAAGGCCATACCCACCTACTGATGAGCACTTCCCCTTACCATATTTTTCACCCCCTAAAATGCACTTTTATACTCCTAACAGTGGGGGTGCGTCTTATGGGTCGAATGTAAAAAAAAACAAAAAAACATTAAACTAAAAAAAATGAAAGTCACAAATCCAGGACTCCTGTGCTGCCGGCTGGGCTGCCACAGCCACGGGAGGCCATGAGATGGAGGAGTGGCCAAGTAACTGATCCCTGCCCACTGCCCCTGCTGCTGCGGCCACCCATTCTGGCATGATTACACATAAACAGAAACAAATTGAAAATCACAATGACCGACATATACAATAAAATCAAGGCTAGAGGTCCTCCTGACAGCAATTGGACCAATTTACCTGATCTCTAGCTGACTGTGAGGTCTAGATTTTAATGTGTAAGTCAGTCATTGTGATTTTCATGTGTTTTATATTTTGGTGACCTTGTAACAATAAACTTCAACTAAGATTTTTTTAAGAAGCCTTTAAGTGTGTATTACCTGTAGCGGTTAATCAGATCTTGTTTACTTGCTCTTTGTGGCTACACGCAAACACTTGGCTTTGTTCAGTGGGTGGGCATGGCTGCCATCCAGCAAGTGGGCATGGCTTGCACTGAGCATCCATTAACAATGGATGCTGGGTGCAGGTCACTTCCACCCATTGGGCACCAGCCAAGTTTATTTTTCTACTGCCTATGGAAAATAGGAGAGCAGATGCCACTCTGTCTATGGAGAATTGGATGGGGGGAATACCACACTGCCTATGGGAAGTGGGATGGGGGAATGCCACACTGCCTATGGGAAATGGGATGGGGGGATGCCACACTGCCTATAGGGAATGGGTGGGAGGAATGCCACACTTTCTATGGGGAATGGGATGGCAGGATGCCACACTGCCTATGGGGAATAGGATGGTGGGGTGCCACACTGCCTATGGGGAATATGAGGGGGGATGCCACTATCTGGGGGGAATAGGAGGGAGGATATCACACTGTCAATAGGGGATGGGAGGGTGGAATGCCACACTGCCTATTGAGAATTGGGATGAGGAAATGCCACACTACCTATGGGGAATGGGAGAGGAGGTGCCACACTACCTATGGGGAATGGGATTGGAGGAATGCCACACTGCCTATTGAGAATTGGGATGAGGAAATGCCACACTACCTATGGGGAATGGGAGAGGGGGTGCCACACTACCTATGGGGAATGGGATTGGAGGAATTCCACACTGCCTATGGGAATGGGATGGGGGAATAACACACTGCCTATAGAGAATGGAATGGGAGGAATGCCACACTGCCTATGGGAAATGGGATGGGAGAAGCCACACTGCCTTTGGGGAATGGGAGGGAGGAATGTAATACTGCCTAGGGGATTGGAGGGGGGAATGCCACACTATCTATGGGAAATGGGGGGGATGCCACACTGCCTGTAATTGGGGAATTCTGCACCTTGCCTATTATTTGGTTGTTAGGGAGAAGATGTTTTAGCACAACATTTGTTTCAGAATATTGTTTTCCTATTTTCCTCCTTATACTAGGTGCGCCACAATTCCCCGTGAAAGATGTGTGAAAGCCATGAGTACATTTACTCCTTATGTGAAATTTTGTGAATTTTTTTTCAAAAGACAGTTTACTGTCGACACCTATGTGAGAACCCCGGGCCCATATTGATGGGCACTGGGCTTTTCTGCACCCCAGAACCCCAAATGAAGAGTGCTGGCAATTGAGTAGGGTACTGCCATGGCACCTGCCAATGCCAGCAGATGGGGGGGCAGCCCCCTACTCTGTGAACTGGAATAGGGGGTTCTCTAGACGCCTTATGAGTTCACACCAAGTGTAAATCAAATAATTACTACTTACTAGTTCCCATTTTCTTTTTTCCTTCCCCCATCCTTAGGTCCCGTGGGGTGGTCCATGTCCAGTGCTAGGTCATCCTTTGCCATCCTTTGTGTCCTATACACTGCCTTTGTTGGTGGCAGCAGGTGTTTAGTGCTGACACGCACACCTCCAGTTGGAGAATGGGAGGAAGGTCCCCCTCCTCAAATCCCTGCTCCCAGCTGGGAAATGATTGAGCCATGAGGAGCAGCCTTTTTTTACAGAGAGGTGAAGCCTTTATGGAATCTTCCGCACATGACTACATACATTACCAAAGAAGGGGGACTGAGATGGGTTCCCCAATCCCCAGGATTTGCCAAGATAATAAGCTTTAGGGGGGGATCAGGAATGTTTGGGGTGGAAATATTTTTTTCAAATATCCCCTCCCATTGTAAAAAAATGGCAAGTCAAGCATAGGAGCTGGTAATCCTAGAGCTCAAGGGCTGAACTCTAAGCTCTCAGTCCTAGGTAATACCAGCCCTATAGCATAGGTCTAGTGCTCAGCATTCTATGGGCCACTGGGCTCATTTGCACCACACAGACCTTTGTTGGTGTGAGTAATGGTAATTAAACTGCTATAGAGTTCCCAAGTTCTCCTAACCAGTTCAAAAATACAGTTATTGGGAAAAAACAAAAGACCTTTTTTTTAAATCTTATAATAATCTGAATTAACCTAACTTTCTCTGTCTATTGTCCAGCACTTTCCAGTGAAAATTATGCCAGCAGACGCTCCACCAGAATCTAGAAGGAAGGTGGAGTCTGACATTTTCAGCCGAGGCAAGACTTTTATACCGCAGAGGAGGATCCTCTGATGATTCACTCCCATGTGACTTACATGTCACAGGAGCGGATGGGGATGGAGGGAGGATTCCAACTGACATCATCAGAAGGTGGGGGGGTAATTCTGCTGGGCAAGGAGGTGTGTAAACCAGACCAACACCCTTATAAGTCACAGTGCTCATATGCATCCCTCCCCAGGGCAATTGAGATTAGTGCACCTAAAAATTAATTGACTTTTTTATAACTACTGCTACTTTAGGTTTCCTGCAAAGAGGACTGGGTTTCCTGCTGCTTTGCCTTGTCGGTTATGTAAGTTGAATGCAGGCAGCAGCACAGCTGGGATGCTGGGAAAGGAAGCTTCAAAATGTCTGCTAGCCATTGAAAAAGGGTTTCAACTTTGAGTGGATGCCGAAGCAAATTTAAGTGCTGACAATGATTCAGTATCATACATGCAGATGGGGCTATAAGAAGTATAAAGTAAGTGGAAGTGTAGCTGACAGAGAGGCGTATAAAATTAAACAGAGGGAAGCAAAACTAATTATAAGGACTGCTAAAGGGCAAAAGGAGGAAGAAATGGCCAAATCTATGAAGAGGGGAGATAAAACCTTTTTCCGATATATTGGTGACAGAAAGAAGAAAAACAATGCAGTCTCAAAAATTAGAAATAGGGAAAATAAATATATTGACGGAGATAAGGCTGTGGCTGACCATCTGAATAGCTACTTTTGTTCGGTATTTTCAGATAGTAGCAGGCATTGCCATAGCACAGCATCCAGCTGGGAGGGCACAGCTCCAGAGTTTCTGGAGGCTGATGTCTTAGCCGAGCTGGCACATCTAAAGGTAAGTAAGGCGATGGGTCCAGATGGAATCCACCCCAGAGTTCTAAGGGAACTTAGGTTTGTGATTGCAGCCCCTCTGACTGATTTACTTAACCATTCCCTTTCAACTGGTGAGGTTCCAGATGATTGGAGAATGGCCAATGTCGTACCAATCCATAAAAAGGGGAGTAGAGAAGAAGCCAGTAATTACAGACCAGTTAGTTTAACATCTATAGTGGTCAAATTAATGGAAACACTCTTAAAAAAAAAGATAATTTCCCATCTAAAAAATAATGACCTATTGGACCCAAAACAGCACGGCTTTACTGAGGGCAGATCATGTCAGACCAATCTTATTGATTTCTTTGACAATGTCACTAAAGTGTTAGATGAAGGTGGTGTTGTGGATATTGCCTATCTGGATTTTAGCAAAGCCTTTGACACTGTACCACATAAGGAGCTCATAGATAAGTTATTGAAGGTAGGACTCAATCCCTGGATAGTTCAGTGGATTTCCAGTTGGCTGAGGGATCGGTATCAGAGCATTGTTGTAAATGGTGTGCAATCTGAACAAAGGCGAGTTACAAGTGGTGTGCCACAAGTCTCATTCCGGGCCCCATTCTTTTTAATATATTTGTAAGTGACATAGGAGAAGGCTTGGTAGGAAAAGTTTGTCTGTTTGCTGATGATACAAAGGTTAGTAATAGGGTGGATATTCCGGGAGGTGTCTGCAACATGGAAAATGATTTAGCTTTACTGGATAGATGGTCAAAACTGTGGAAACTAGAGTTTAATGTCTCTAAATGCAAAATCATGCATTTGGGTAGAAGGAATCCCTGCTCTGAGTACCGTATGGGCAGCACTGTGTTAGCCAGGACCTCGGAGGAGAGAGATTTAGAGGTACTGATTACTGATAGCTGCAAGATGAGTGGATAGTGTAGCCAGGCAGTGGGAAAAGCAAGCAGGATGCTAGGCTGCATAGCTCGAGGCATCACCAGTAGGAAGAGGGAGGTTGTGATGCCGCTGTATAGAGCCCTGGTAAGGCCACAGCTAGAATACTGTGTGCAGTTCTGGAGACCTTACCTGCAAAAAGACATTATTCAAATAGAACGTGTCCAAAGGCGGGCAACGAAAATGGTGGAAGGACTTAAACTTAAAACTTATCAGGAGAGTGTTCCAAGTGCCTCTTTCTAAGGTGAGCTGCCTGGATTTTAGACTTAGATCCATACAAAACCTTTGAACTGCCATCCTAAAAGTAAAGGGTTAAATTAGACTGTTTTCTACTTGCCTCATGTTGGCTGTCAGAGCCTTTCATCTTTCATTCACTAGCACTTGAGCCCTGCTGAACTTGCTACTTTATGCTGACTTCTCTTTCTCAGTTCCCAAACTTAATTTGCTTCCAAGATGACATGGACATGATCACACAGAAACATGCATGGATAAGTTATCCTCTGCTGCTAAGATGGCACAGCAAAAGTGAGGGAGTTCATTAGGTATTATAAAGAAATATAAAGCAGACTGAATAAAAGATGCAGCCCCCTCACATTCAGCATGGAGAGAGCAGAAAACATATTAATTTAACCCTTTGCCTGGAATGTCCTTTAAAGTTCAGTAACATAAAATGGTACACCCTCGCCCCTTGTCCACAGCAATTTGATCCACCGATGTCCATCATCAGTGTTGCTTCAAGTCCTCTAACACTCCTACTCTATGTATTGCAATGGAGGGGGTATGCCAAGGCCAGACATGATGAATCCTCTTTGGGATGACCCCTCCATTGCAATGAATAGAGTAGGCTTATGAGGTCATAAATAGTGATAAGCAGGTTGGTTGAAATTCAGCTTCAACAAATTTGGCCGAACTTTGCCGACAAACTTTGGGTCCAGGACCCCGAATCTGAACCAGAACCCCATTAAAGTAAATAGGGACTTGTTCTTTGGGGCCCAAAAATGGCTGGAAAATGGGCTAGAGGGCTTAAAATCAAGGAGAACACCAGGGTGGTTGCCCTGCACAAAATGGGCTAGGGAAAGCACTCAAAACAACAGAAAACAAAAAAAAATAGAAAGAAATACATACAGAAATAAAGCAATTAAAACATTTTTTTTGCCTTGCCCAAAATGCACCTCAAAACAATCACAGAAAAAAATAAAGAAATGCACCAATGCACCAGAAAAGAAATCAAATATTTGATTTTTCGACAGTTGTTGGAGGCCTAATTTGGGGGGTAACACAAAACAAAAAAACATAAGAAATACATACATATATGAAAAAATACACAATATTATTTTTTATGGGGGGTTGGAGACCAAATTTGGGGGGGACCTGTGCGATTTCCCTGCAGAAAATGGACTAGAGGAAGTACTCAAAACAATAACAGAAAACTAAAAAAACGTAAAAGAAATATGCAAAGAAAATAAAAAAAAAATAAATGAACAATCATCATATATAGAGATGAGCAAATTTGTGAAAAATTCGATTCGTCCGATTCGCTGAATTTTCCGGAAAAATTTGTTTTGGTCGCGTCCAATCGCTATTAAAAATGGCTATTTCTGGCCTTCCAAGAGCCTCAATAGGGTTGTAGAACATTTTGCCTTGCTGTAACACGCATGGGATGCATGCTGGGTTAGTGAAATAATACTGTAAAGAAGTATGACATGCAGATTAGAGGCATCGCTATTAGAATCGATGTTGCAATGAAAGAGGGTTTTGAGGAAAGGGCCTTAAATATATGGCTCTAATACATGAAGCATAATTACCATAATGAAATCAGTCAATTAAAGTGCTATAGTGAAAAAAAAAAGTTTCTGTGGTTCTGCAAAAAATGTGAAATGTGGACTGTAAAGTGACAATAGTGCTATCTCAAAATGCAGCTAGGTATATAAAGTGACAAGTGCTATATAACAAGACATACAATATGTGATATGACTGCTGAAGATAAGATTAAAATAGTATCACCAAATTAGTAGAAATGGTCCCCTCACCGAACAACCCCTCAGACCGTCGACGCGTTGCATGTGGGGATACCCAGCACTTCGTCAGGACGTGTTAAGGGCTTCCTCCAGCAGGTGCCTAATCAGAATTCCCCGGCGGGGGGAGGGGGCACCACAATATGCTCGGCTGCATTACTTTTTGGCATTTAGCACAGTATAAGAAGGAGTGAGGAGGAAGCCCTTGACACGTCCTGACAAAGTGCTGGGTATCCCCGCATCAGCATAAGGAGCCCATATATTGCCTGAAAAACACACCCTGGAGTTAGCAGCAGCATAAGGAGACCATATATTGCCTGAAAAACACACCCTGGAGTTAGCAGCAGCATAAGGAGCCCATATATTGCATAACACACCCTGGAGTTGGCAGCAGCATGGGCAGCCCATATATTGCCTTAAAGACACACCCTGGTGTTGGTAGCAGCATGAGGAGCCCATATATTGCCTGAAAGACACACCCTGGAGTTGGCAGCAGCGTGGGGAGCCCATATATTGCCTGAAAGACACACCCTGGAGTTGGCAGCAGCATGGGGAGCCCATATATTGCCTGAAAGACACACCCTGGTGTTGGCAGAAGCATGGGGAGCCCATATATTGCCTGAAAGACACACCCTGGAGTTGGTAGCAGCATGAGGAGCCCATATATTGCCTGAAAGACACATTGGAGTTGGCAGCAGCATGGGAAGCCCATATATTGCCCGAAAGACACCCTGGAGTTGGCAGCAGCTTAAGGTGCCCATATATTGCCTAAAAGACAAACCGAAGTTGGCATCAGCATAAGGAGCCCATATATTACCTAAAAAACACACCCTGGAGTTAACAGCAGCATAAGGAGCCCATATATTGCCTGAAAGACACTTCCTGGAGTTGGCAGCAGCATAAGGAGCCCATATATTGCCTGAAAGACACACTGGAGTTGGCAGCAGCATGAGGAGCTCATATATTGCCAGAAGGACACACCTTGGATTTGGCAGCAGCATGAGGAGCCCATATATTGCCTGAAAGACACACCCTGGAGTTGGCAGCAGCATAAGGAGCCCATATATTGCCTGAAAGACACACCCTGGAGTTGGCAGCAGCGTGGGGAGCCCATATATTGCCTGAAAGACACACCCTGGAGTTGGCAGCAGCATGGGGAGCCCATATATTGCCTGAAAGACACACCCTGGTGTTGGCAGAAGCATGGGGAGCCCATATATTGCCTGAAAGACACACCCTGGAGTTGGTAGCAGCATGAGGAGCCCATATATTGCCTGAAAGACACATTGGAGTTGGCAGCAGCATGGGAAGCCCATATATTGCCCGAAAGACACACTGGAGTTGGCAGCAGCTTAAGGTGCCCATATATTGCCTAAAAGACAAACCGAAGTTGGCATCAGCATAAGGAGCCCATATATTACCTAAAAAACCCACCCTGGAGTTAACAGCAGCATAAGGAGCCCATATATTGCCTGAAAGACACTTCCTGAAGTTGGCAGCAGCATAAGGAACCCATATATTGCCTGAAAGACACACTGGAGTTGGCAGCAGCATGAGGAGCTCATATATTGCCAGAAGGACACACCTTGGAGTTGGCAGCAGCATGAGGAGCCCATATATTGCCTGAAAGACACACCCTGGAGTTGGCAGCAGCATAAGGAGCCCATATATTGCCTGAAAGACATACTGGAGTTGGCAGCAGCATATGGGGCCCATATATTGCCTGAAAGACACACCCTGGAGTTGGCAGCAGCATAAGGACCCCATGTATTGCCTGAAAGACACACTCTGGAGTTGGCAGCAGCATAAGGAGCTACCATGCATCAGCTACTACCATGCATCAGCCATTGGTGGGTGGAAATCCTGGCTGATCCATGCCTGATTCATCTTTACAAAGGTGAGTCTCTCCACATTTTTCGTGGACAGACGAGTTCTCCTTGGCACCAGCTGCACTAAACACCCGCTCAGATGGCACACTACTGGTCGGCCAGGACAGCTTTCCCAGGGCAAACCTGCTGGTTCAAGTCCTGCTCCAGGTCTTCCTGCTGCTCATGAGTACAGCCACTCATTAGCGACTGTAGACTCAGGCTGCTGCTGATGGAGCTGGCACTGCTCCTGCCACCTCTCCCAGCAGCCATGGCAGTGGTGAGCGCAGAGGGCCCCCCCGAGTCAGACCTTCGAGATTATGAACGATGGCGCAGATAAGCCAACTGACTATGTGGAATGTCTCTGTAGTGGGTCAGTTTGTCCTCCCTCTAAGTGGGTGTAAAAAATGCCCCCATTTTGTGCCGGTAGCGAGGGTCCAATAAGGTGGAGAGCCAGAAGTCATCCCACTGACAAACGGAGGGACTACCTGTCTCCATCTCCACTGCATACTGCCACGGTGTGTCCAGGTCCTCTGTCACACCTTCCTCACAACCCTCTAGCTCCTCTGGCTGATCCTCCTCCAGTTCAGCTCCCACGGGTTTCATGTGGCCGTGAGATGTAGGCGCCATGTCTCCAGTGCCCTGATCAGCCATGGTTTCCAACATGTGTTGTAGTACATGAAGCAGTGAAATCACGTTGTTCATCCCGTAATCCTGGCGACTGACAAATAAAGTGGCTTCCTCAAAGGGCCTGAGCAAACGTATGAGCTGCCACTGGTTTACATTAAAGTTATACAGGGGAGCCCCCTATCTGCTTGGATCATCAAGAAATCAGTGATGGCTTTTCTCTGTTCGTATAGTCGATCCAACATATGGAGGGTATAATTTCAATGGGTGGAAACATCGCAAATCAGACTATGTTGGGGGATATCACCCTGACGCTGTAGCTCAAGAAGGGTGTGCTTGGCAGTGTAGGAGTGGCTGAAGTGTAAGCAAAGTTTCCTTCCCATTGATAGGATGTCTTGCAGATGGGGGGGAAGACTTCAGAAAATGCTTGACAACTAGGTTGAACACGTGTGCCATACAGGGCGCATGGCTCAGGATTCCTTGTCGCAGTGCAGACAAGATGTTCTTCCCACTGGCCCACCTTCTGTTCAACAAATTTTTGCAGGGCGGGTACTGCCTTCTTTGCAAAGAAATTACAGCTTGGGACTCTCCACCTCGGCTCGGTACAAGCCATCAGATCTCTGAAGGGCGAGTCCAGCACCTGAAAAGGGAGGGACTGCAGCACCAGTAACTTGGACAGGAGCACATTTAGCTTCTGCGCCGTAGGATGAGTGGGCACATACTGTTGTTTCTTGGACATGGCTTCACTGATTGATTGCTGGCGGGATAACTGACTTGTAGTAGGAGGAGCAGGAGCATCTGGGGCGACAGAGGATGGGTATGATGCACAGCTACCTTCGGCTGAGGTGCTGGATCCTTGGCCGGCTGAAATTGGGAGCGGGGTGCCACTGGCTGACGCAGCAGGCTGGACCACCACTTCATAGCCATCGCTTTATGGTGATGCTGCATATGTTAGCGCAGGGCCGTGGTGCCAACATTGGGGCCCTGGCCACGCTTCACCTTCTGCCTACACATCTTGCATGTGGCCAGGTTACCCTCCTGCGGATGCTTGATGAAAAACTGTCACACTGCCGAGTAGCTAATTTTCCCACCAACAGTCCGCACTAATTCACTGCTACTGCCGCCGACTCTAGGAACCCCTGCTCCACTACCTCCAGGAAGGTAGCCTGTCATGCGGCAAGTGGTATACCCCTGCCCGGCCACGTTTGGCTCCAGAATTTCTTGTTCTGCCACCATGCTGACTGGCAACCATGTTACCACCTTGCTGCCTCAGCTGCTGACTCAGGGGCAACCTGCGACCCTCTTCTCCTGATGATGATGAAGCCCCTTCTGCTCCCGGCTCCCAAGTGTGATCGGCTTCATCATCATCATCGAGTTGTGTCGGCATGTCACTGATGTCCTCCTCAGTTTCCTCAACAGTGTCTGCTGCAGGAGCTGGAATGCTCACCACACCACCTCCCACGCCACTCTCCTCATCAGTGTTTGTCTGCCTAGCGAAAGAAGCGGCGGATGTCTCCTACATTTATTGGTTGGGCAGTAGTTGCTGACTGTCCTCTAACAGATTGTCCTCACTGAATAGTGGAGCTGAACCCAAAGCATAAGATACGTCCCTGGGGGGCGTAGGACAGAGGCAATGGAAGGACGGGGACTGGTCCCTCGGCCATGCCAACTCAGGGCTGTGTCCGAGGAACCTACTGACTGTTGACTGGGGGTGTCAGATGTCACTTGTGATGAAGTGGATGACCGCGTTAACCAATCGATGATGGCAGATGCGTTGCTGGTCGAGACATGACCGCTAGCAGATACCGGGAGAGATAAGGCCTCTCACCGCGACTCCTGCTGCCACTCGCCCCTAGTCTGCTGAGACCTCTGCCTGATGAATCTAGGCCTCTCCTCTGTGCACATTCTGGCTCTTCTCTGCCTGACATTTTTACTGTGTGTAGGAGAGGAAAACAATACGCTACACCACACTTAAAACAGTATTTTTTGAACAACAGCAGGTGTGTAGAAAAGTTAAAGCAAAATAGGCAGACACTGTAGCTGAAAGCTAATGCAAAAAGACACTGTCAGATAGCCGTATACAGGATGCCCCTGGTCAGAGTTAAATACACTACAGACATTTTTAAAACATGGTTTTGTTTGAAAAACAAGAGCGATATAGGCAGGTGCTCTAGCAAAAGATAAAGGCAAATACACTGTCAGATGGCCTTAATTAGGATGCCCCTGGTTAGAGTTAAATGCACTACAGGCAGTTTTAAAACGTGGTTTTGTTTGAAAAAAAAAGAGCGATATAGGCAGGCGCTCTAACAAAAGTTAAAGGCAAATACAATGTCACATCATGGGATGCCCCCAGTGAAAGTGAATCACTACAGCAAACTTTAAAACGTGTTTTTTTGTTACAAATGGAAAAGCTAAATAGGCAGGTACTCTTTAAAGACAAATGCTAGCATGCTGTGACACCATGGGATGCCCCCAGTGAAAGTGAATCACTACAGCAAACTTTAAAACTTGGTTTTTGTTACAAATGGAAAAGCTAAATAGGCAGGTACTCTTTAAAGACAAATGCTAGCACGTTGTGACACCATGGGATGCCCCCAGTGAAAGTGAATCACTACAGAAGTTTTAAAACATGGTTTTTGTTACAAATGGAAAATCTAAATCTCTTTAAAGACAAATGCTAGCACGCTGCAACACCATTGGATGCCCCCAGTGAAAGTGAATCACTACAGCAAATTTTTAAAACTTGTTTTTTGTTACAAATGGAAAAGCTAAATAGGCAGGTACTCTTTAAAGACAAATGCTAGCACCCTGTGATACCAGGAAAAGAAAAAGCTAAATAGGCAGGTGTGTGTGACCTGTATTAACACTAAATAGTCTTGAAAGCTAATGCAAACACTGTAAACTGTCTCTCTCTGTCACTGTTACTGCCTCTCTCCTTCTCTTCCTGGCTCTATCTGTCCCTGGATCTATCTGTCCCTTGCTCTATCTGTGCCTGACCCGCTCTCGCCGCAATACACCGCCAAAATGAGCCCCCGCAAGATGGCTGCCGCTTATATAGGGCTATGACATCATTAGGGAGCCTGGCTGCCAGCATGTGATGCCTACCCAGGATTCTTTGCCCCATGACATGTCGATCCACCATTTTAGATGGCCTGGACCGCAGGAAATGGAGTTTTAAGGAAGCAATTCGAGTGATAGAATCGCGGCGATATTTGGAATCGTTTAGAATCTCATTTTTCCTGAAATTCGCAACGAATTCGGATTCGTCAGATTCGATTCGCTCATCTCTAATCATATACATAAATGCGAAATATACATCAATAAATGAATATATATCATACGTGTCCAATTTAGCACCCAGAAATTGAACACAGAGGACCCATTGCTCAGTACCAGGAAACGCGTGGACAGGTAGTCATCCACCATATGAGTCAAAGTCTGCCTCCTGGTACTACAGGCTGTATCTGATGGTGGTGGATGATGGAATAAGTTGTTCCACATTGTGGCCAGGCTCACCTTCCCCTGTGAGGTGTTGCCAGTGCCCCTGCTGTGTTGGCGACTTGTACCTCCTCCTCCTCCTCAGGCTGCCACTGGGAAGAGAGCTTGAGAGAGCCACTTGCTGGTGGCTGCTAAGAGACACAAGCACAAACAGATGGTAAAATATCTCCACCAGCAGATGACAGACCAATATGGCAGACTGCATTTGCACTTGTCTCTGACAATCCCTGACATAATCCCACCCCTACAAGCGGCCTCCAGACAATCTCCAGTGTCCTTAATGCAATCTAACTGCCATTATGTGACTGTTTGTAACTGAACTAATTAGCATATGACATGCCATTCACCATAATTCCACTTCCCCTTGTTTTTTTCCAGATGTATATTGGGGAAAGTCTGGTAAGAAAAGAACCACAGGGTGTTCTGGGGCACAGGGCTGGGGATGGAAGGTGACCCCATAAACCTGAGTATAGGCACACTTCAAGATAAACTGCCAAAGCCATATATAGTCCAGAAAAATTAAAATTCATCCAGAACAGAACCATCCTTCCTATGAAGACATGACAGGGGCTATAAAACAACCTCTACCAAACTAATCCTAAATAAATATTTAAAGTGGAACCAAACCTGAGGATTTTGACTTTTCCAGATTTTGTTCCATGTCCCCAGGGCATCCTGAAGTGATCTATTACTAAATACATAACTAGCATCACATGGATGAATGTGATCCTTCATAACAAAGTGACTAGTTGCCCTAGTGCATTAAAAAACAATTGTCACCCAGGGACGTCATCTGATCATTCTGAAGCTGTGTGAAATGTAGAAAACAAATGCACCATTTGTGGTAAAGACTCCATTTTTCCACCCAAAACAATTTTTTTCTATGGTTGTTGAATCAAGCCCAATGTCTACAACGAGTTGATTGCTAGCCCAAACTCCCACCCCAAAAACTGCTGACATATACACCTCATAAAAAAAATTTAGTTTCGTTAGTGCTTACACTACAGCATAACTTCCCTATTGCTTAAATGTAGCCCCAATATAAACCATGTGTATATATATGTAAACAGGCAAATAAAATGTTGGAAAGCTAATGCATGCAAAAATAACCTATGAAAAGGCTAAAAACAACATGAAGCAGTCAGAGAAACAATAAACTGCCCCAGAAATGCACATACACAGTTAAGAATGCTTAAAGGAAAATTTGAGCCTACTTTCCAATAGTTTGCACTTGCTACAGCCTTTTCGCACACATTCGTGTGCAAGTATTTAATTCAACCCCTTTGCTGAAATCGCATGAAAAAGTTTAAAATTCACGCATGCAATCCAATTTTCCCTGCAAAATTACTTTTGTTTCTACCTTTGTTGAATCAAGCCCCAGAACTGTGACTAAAACGAAGTTTATTGTGAAAATAAACACTGAGCATGACAATCCACAACAAGTCACCTCTAATAAAACAAATACAAACCACACATCTAGCAAAATAACTCTATACAAACACACCAGACTACTATAAACAAATATACAAATGTACAAGGCGCTATGTACAAGTATATGCAAGTCTATGAGGAAAAGAGGGGAATAGCTATCTGCAGGTGGCAACTGAAACTGGATGGTGAGATGATGGATGGAGCAGGAATTCAAAACAGAACAGGACTGAATGACCAGCAAAACAAATACTGAGAGAAGGGGAATCCATCCATCCAGGAAGACAGAACAAACTGGCAGCAGAATGACTGGTGAGGTGCATGTAGAAGGAGCTGAGCAGGTGACTTCTGAACACTGCAGTGAGAACATTAATACTAGCACACCCTTCCTTACCTGCAGATACTATTTAAAGCATTAAGATTCAATCATTGCCTTCAGGTGAAGGCCTGGGATTAGAGCTTGAGAGAGCCACCTGGTGGTGGTGGTGGTGGATAAGAGATACAAGCACAACCAGAAGGTATAATACCACTACCAGCAGTGACTGACTAATAATGCAGGCTGCATTTGCTCGTATCTCTGACACTCCCTGACAGCAGGATAACAGGCTGCATTCTTGGTCATCTTCCACCCAGTATGATCCTGCAATCCTCCAGTTTATCCAGATCCCAGTACCCTGTTATCCTGGTCCAAGGGATGTGGAAACGTTATATAGATTAATCTCCCTGTATTTGGGATGGCCCTAAAACAGACTTGGATGTTTTTTTGGGCAACGGAATTCAAATTTTTATCATCTAAAATTCACAGCTGAAAGCAGCACAGAGTTTGTGAGCTTTCAGCTTTACTCACTCCCTCCCTGTTGACAGCTTGCTTTGCAAGGGGGAGTGTTTGTTTTTCCTCACCGCATTCCCACCCAACTAAATATTTAAAAAAACACTTCCTGTGGCCACACAGCCAGCCTTATTGAAAGTTGGGAGAGCGCTGAAACATGACAGTGGCGGAGGGTTGTGTGGTGAAAATTGTGGCTTGAGCGGCGCTCTGCAGTTTGTGTATGAGTGGTGAGAATTGTTCATGACCCTTTCCAGATCAGCCATCAAGGACTGGGTACTACTGTATACACTGGGAGCCTCCTGCTTGTTGCTGCTGTAGGTAATACGAGAATTGTTTTTCTGGCTTGTGCACTTGCTTTAACTATTAGATTGTGGAGTTTTTTTAACGTTATCACGTGAAGATATACCTTTTGATTTTTTTCTTTTTACTGCTCTCATGCAATATCCACTGAGAGTGATCTGCTCCATTGGGATATACTCCTGAGGATCTGTGGTCTAAAATTTCGAAGTTGCTGTGCAGTAACTTTTTGTTGGCCTGATACCTTTGTGGCTCTGGCAAGAGTCTTTAAGCCAGTGGTGGGCACTTTGTTAAAGGAGAAATTTGTTTCACCTAAGTGATTAAAGCTACAGGATACACAGCAGTGGATATTTTTTTGCTTTGGCTATTTGGACACTGTTCAGTGTGCATTTTTGGACAAGTTTGGCACATTGAGCATCTGAGTTATTTTGAGAATACTTTAATTTAATGTTCCTTTGTTGAAAACTTGTCTAGCATGGTTTTTATGTGTGTTTGGGAGTTTGCATGCATGCATCTAGGGGTGTGCATATGCACATCTGGGTATGTGCATGCACTTTTGGGGTTGCACGCATGTACATTCAGGACTGTGCGCATGCATGTCTGGGAGTGTGCGCATCTGCATCTGGAGTTTTGTGTATGCATATTTGTGTGTCTCGGGGCTTGCACATGCACTTCAGAGAGGGCACATCCAAGTTTGCATGTCTGATTATGTGCACCTGCATGGATGCTTATGCATGTCAGCCACAGTGCACTCAAACCTGGGGGTGTGTGCATGTGCATCTGTGGGGGTGTGCGTACTCCTGGGGGTGTGCAGGGATACACTTTTGGGTGTGGGTGCCTGGCACACTCCCTAAGCCCCCCACCACCACTGCTGATATTCTAAGGTGCTGGCACTAGGAGGTACAGAGCATGGATGTAAAATAGAAGACATGCTGTCAGTGTGCAGGCACTCCCTAAGCTTCTATAATTATGAAGCAAGGCACCACATATGCACCCCAAAACCCAATATTATGCAAAGCACCGGTGCCCCATCCAATCATTAAAAAGCAGAGTGCCATCATATTCCCACATACCTAGTATTTAAAAGGCAGGGAGCCAGTGAACTACCAAGACCCAATAAATAATACATGAAGTGGCAGAGGAGGTCTTAGAAAGCAAAAATAGTCAGTGTGGCAGAAGCCCCACAAAGAACCTCATAGCAGGCAGTGTGGCAGAACCCCCTGTGCAATAAGCCCAAAAGTTCATCCCGTGGGATCCTAGCAATGGTGAAGAGGAAGAGTTAAGGAGAGTAGAGTTGAGCATAAGTGAGAGTTGAAGTAGTTTGAGAGGTAAGGTAAGAAGAAGTGGATAGAGGTAGGCACAGGTAAGGTGGGCAGAGGTCAGATGAGAAAGAGGTGAGGTTAGGTTAGGTAGAAAGTTGTGGAAAGCAGTGAAACAGGGAGGAGTTTGCAGCAGTGAAATGGGCAGAGGTATTGTGGGTAGACGTGGGTTGAGCAGAGGTGGGGATAGGTGAGGTGAGAAAGCTAGCATTAGAATAAAAAACCTAAATCCCTGAAAAAAAGTTAGGGTAGATTTCATAGATACCAGACCACTTGATTGGATTCATGCCCCTTATCAAGAAACACATTTACTAAAACATTAGTGGTACAGCAAAATGCTGAGAAATATAGAAATCATCATTTGCACTACTCAGGCAAGCTCAGCTTTCCAACTCCTTAACATTTAGAAGTAGGGGTGCCAAAGGCCATAAATTAGCACAGTGCATGCCTATAGTAAGCTTTCATTGTGCTGCTTGTGCACAAGTATAGCAGTGTCTTTATTTAATATAATAGTGAAAAAAGTATTTTGCTTCAAGGAAACTCTTGTATGCCCTATGTTTATTGCTTATAAAGGCAATCATTACTACACAGTTAAGCATGAATTCTGTAATGAGAAAAGCTTTACAGTAAGATTAGTCAGACTTTGGATTGCCCTACCCAATGATTACTGATGTATGATGTATGATGTTATGATTACATACTAAATAGGAGAACGCTGGATACATCTACAATAGAAAAGGACCTAAGGGTAGGAATTAACAACAAATTTAACTGTTGCGACCGATTCCAGACAGCAGCTACCAAGTTACAGGATATTGGTGTGCATCAAAAGGTGCATACAGTGCTCTTTCCAGTTTGGGGGGGTCTCCTGGACAGGAATGGGGGCTACTGATACATAAAGAAATTACATTTTTTATTTAATAAAATGCAACATAATTAAAAAAACTATAAATGTTTTGTTTTTTAAAAAACACAGGACCTAGATGTCAACTAATGTCATTTTATTTTTTTTTGTAAAGTATTTTTTCATGCCTTCTTTTGATTACTTACTACAACCAAAATGCAGGGTGTACACACTGTAAAGGTTGTCCCCTTTGTCCCCAGCAGTGCTATCCTTTAAGTGTAATGATGAAACACTTACCATCGCCAGTAAAATGCAGCACCAATCTTTTCAGCACAGAAAATATAAATAAGTAGGGTGTGCAGCTCCTAAAAGATGATAGTTCAAAGTGGTCCTTACTGCAGATGTTAATAAACTGATAATTCGGATCCAACAGATGCTGACACAGGCAGGCTGATACCTAGGGCAACAAAGCTAATTAATTAACATTAGCTGTGACCTTTAACGCAATTCGGTCAAAATAGCAGCGCACTCAAAAACTGGTGCTATGCCAGCAAAATGACGCTAAACGGCACACTTCTTAAATAAGGCCCTAAATCAAATGAAGGCTATGGTGCACTATAGAGGGAGAGCAATGTTTTGGGCTTTCCTTTTTAGTTTTGTTGCTGGATAGAAAAACTGAGGGTCGTGCTAATTATTTCGTAAAGCACTTACATTTTCATGAACTTTTCTTAATTTAAAGTGGACCAAAACCCAACTCGATCATTTCCCTCCCCCGGGGCATCCAAACTCAGGATGCCCCGCCGTGTGAAACCCCCCAGGTCGCCCCATTCACTTACCTTGTTCCTGGTCCAACGGTGCATGCGCGGGCTGCAGTCGCATCCCCGCTGTACCTCTAGCAGGGTGCGTGCCTGCTCCAGTCATTTGTGAATGGCCGGCATGGGCACACTCCCTGTTAGAGGTAAGGGGGGGTTGCAGCCGGCAGCACGCTCAGAGCCACTGGCTTTAGAAGCTGTCGTCAATGGAGGGACATCAGCGGCTCCGAGGGTGCTGATTAGACAAGCGGCCACACATGAGATAAAGGCAAGGGGATCTGCACAATACCCTGTAATCATTAAAGGTGCCACTCCCAAAGCTACATAAAGCTCACCTCAAGAACACAGAATCATAGAGGGAGGCACTCAAAAAATTTATCAAAAAAATATATTTTATTCCATATCACTAAATGACTACACATAACCACTACACAATTAAAATCCCTTAAAAAACACATAATGAGACAATACATATGAGACAAACCAACATGGAAGTGTGTAGGCGATAGGGAGAGCACTGGCATGCACAAATATCAATCAGCATCTATATTTAAAACACAAACACAAGTGATCTAATCAGTGCAAATAACAATGTGCAAATCCTACTTATGATCCGGATCCTATAAAGTGCAAAGTGCAACCAATCAATAGATACAAATACAATATATAATCACAAATAGAACCTACATAATTACCCAATGCATAAATGCTCCATAAGAAATATAAAAAGGACCACAAAATACCCCACCAACATAGATGCTAGTATCAATTAACCATTATACACCAAATACAGAGCAAAAATACATCCAACCAAAATATACTCAAGGTATAACAGGCATGCCAGCAAAGGGTCTCCCCACCTCCTACAACACGAGGAGCCACGCGTTCCGTGGGTGTATCCCCCACTTCATCAGGCGGCCACAATGCACCGTAGGACCAGGGGAAGAGGTGAGTTTCTTCCAGCGATCTAGGGGGTTTCACACAGTGGGGCACCACCGGTCGGTGAAAAGAACCAAAATCCAGGATAGTCAAAATCCTGGGTTTTGGTCCACTTTAACACACACAAAATGCAATAAAAAGTTTGTTTACTGGGATGAGGTATTTTAGTGGTGATTTTTCCAATGAAGTTAAGATTTTTGGGAAGTTTGGTAACAACAGCACCCCATGGGGTATGGCAAAAAATAGCACACCCAATAGGGCGCTTGCTGCTGTTTTCAACCCCTTAAAGCAGTTATCCATACCTTACTGGAAAAATGATGGACCTTACCTATTGCTCCATTGCAGGTACAGGTGATTTTTTGGGAAAATTAAAAAACATTTTTTATTGCACTTTTTGTTAAATGTAAAAAAGTAGTTGTAGTGTAGTAGTTGAGTCTTAATTTGTAGTAGATGAGTAAAACTGTGTGGGGGGCCACCTGGACAAATAACATTATATGGATACGGATTTATTTTTAATTACAACATTCTTAAAAAATTGGATGTTATGCAGCTTCTTGTTTCTTTTCAAATATAGAGTGGCTGTGTCTAAATATTCCTGTTTTAGGAGAGACCATGAATGTTATTTTTAAAAATCTGTTATGCGTAAACATGAGTATGGATTAAAACAGACTGCATTGTTGATTGTTATGCAATTCAGTTTTTTTACCTTAACCAGAAATTAAGTAAATTTAGCCTAATGATTTATAGCATACAGCAGGGAAATAAAAAAAAACAAAAAGGATACTTACCTTTTGTCCTGCAGGTCTGGTGCTCCAGAACTCACCTAATCGTTTTATCAGGGCCGCCAACATAGCCGCCGCTTACCTCAACTTCCACAGCCTGAAACTCTATTACCTGACATTTCTGTGCCAGACCATTTCCCTGCCCTCAGTCACAGGGGGTGTGACCTTGCCCCTTCCATTAACTAAAATGACTGGCAAATGCAGTTTATAAAATATCTATTGATTCAGATAGCTTCTAATCCTCATCGATTCTTTGAACTGAATTGTGTTCCATTGTTTGCATTGTTTACTGTAAATATGATCTCTTAAAATGTAATAAACTTAAAACCTCCTGGTTTAATAGAGTTTTGGTGATTACGACATTGTCCTTCCTTGGATGCTATACTTAATTCAGTCTTTATCAGAGCATTTCTCAGACAATTTAACGAGATGATATCTCAATAGATCTGGGGACATAAAATCCCAGGCGTCCGACGTGATGAGATATTATAAAGCCAATATGATTCAAAGGTTAGTAGAATGGCATATTAAAGAGGTAAGAAAAGATTGGGTCAAGATAGAGAATATTATTTTATATTTATATATTAAATTGCTGGAAAGCAACCATCCAATGTTGACTGGATAAATAACCAATTTAAGACTTATGGGTATGAAGAAGAATATTTTCAGAATTCCAGAACGGATGACAGGGATTAGATTCAATTCTGACTCTATTCTAGTACTTGGGGGGAAGGTTTTACAAGGCTGGCCATATGAGACCCCCTCATGTAATCCATCTTTTTAAAGGAAACTCATCCCTGAACTGAAAATGGTGGGAATATCTTCAACTAAGAGGTTTTTTGATTAGCATGTGTAAATCAATGAGCAAAGGGATTGAGCTCATTCAGGTAGTAAAAGCATGTCTTGGACAAGGCCCCAAGAATCACTTGCTGGGGTGAGCATACAAGATTTTAAGGGAAGAACAAGATAAAGGACTGCAGCCGGTAGAGAGGTAAAGTTAGGAAAATCTTAGTATTGACGACTTGGTGAACGGTGCATAAAGTATGTAGGAACATACGGATTAGGGAACTGAACTCTAAGGTTACGTTACAATGGTGTAAAACCCCAGTCATGATCCATCACATTTTCCAGAAGGTTCCTGAGATATGTTGGAAGTACGAGCAGAAGAGAGGGACATTTGAGCACATATGGTGGAAATGCCCATTAATCACATAGGTCTGGAGGAAAGTGGAGCAATTGATTAGGATAGTCCTGAAGTGCAATTTGGACTTACACACCTTGATGAGCACGCTATGTAAAAGGCCAGTAGGTATGGATAAAAATGCTTGCTTATTAAGAAGTATTGATCACCAGGACTTGGCTATCTAAAGTAGAAATTACCATCTATGATATTGAGAAGCAGGTGAGTCTATTGGCAGAAATAGACAAAATCTTGGCAATAAAAGAGGACCTTTAAACCCTTAAAGCAGAGGTATGGGATCGATGGCGGGGGGACCTATCATCACAGGGAAAGGGATGAAGTTCAGAGGGGTAAGAGTGGAGTGGTTCTACTTTTGTTATGTGTTTTTCCCCATTTTTGGGAGATTGGCTACTCCATGACCAATAAAACTGGGTCATCAGTAGGAAGGTTAAACTTGGGGGATGGGGGAGGGATGGTTATTTTTACCCATATCATGAAAGTAGTACATCCCATGTTCAGAATGCCTAGTAGAGGGTTTAATAGCTGAGGGTAATGTAGGTCGCTGGTAGAAGTAGGAAAAAGATTCTACAAAGATTCAATTTTTGATACAATGTTTCTTTTTGCTTGAAATTGCATGTTAGAATCTATGAAATGTTAATGTTTAGAACACTGATGATTTAGGATATGTGGAATGTTTATGATGTATGTAAATGTGTATGGAAAAATTACCTGTTTTAAATTAATTAAATTAAAAAGATTGATATAAAAAAGAAAGTCAAGAAGGATTTTTCCCTCCTTATCCCCATCAGATGTAGGATATATTTCAATCTGATTTTGAGAGCCAATGTAATTTTTGGAAGTTTTAAAGTTTGAAGACATTATCCAATTCAATGGATAAAATGGGCATTTTTTTTAATCCATTTAAAGTAGATTGTCTTATATGTGTTAAAACACATATGGACTGTTATTTTCACATATTTATAAAAATCTTCAGATTTCAATTGTGAAAGTGGTTTGTAGAGGATGAAGGTAATTGGCATGTGCTTTTTCCCACCTAATTTACTGTGCAGCTATGTAACAGCAAGCCGCCCTAGGGAAAGCCCCATGTTAGGCTTAGGTTTCTATTTTAAGAGAGCTATCTTTACCTTGTACACCCTAATATAGGACATTGCTGTCTATTTTATCCAACTATACTACACCTAACATAGGTCTCTTCCTAAGATTGCTTGTTATGGCACGCTGAAGTCCAGCCTTGCAATAATAATAGCCACAAACCTCAGAATATGTATCCAGATGAAGATGATGGCTGTGTTAATATTAGAAGCTATAAACAAGCATTGCAGGTAACTGGGCTCCATGGGTTCTAAAAATGTCAAGACCAGGTTATAGTTTGCTCTCTGGGAATCCTTGAAACCTCATGTTTCACCTGTATACTTATTGTATCCAAACCCCTGGGCAGCATCCCCAGCAGTCCTCCATTCACTTCACTAACTCTGACCAAGAATATCTGCTGCCTGGCAGTGGGTGGTTGCAGCTGAAGGAAGTGACCCAGAGGAGACATCAGGCAATCCGTTCAGAATTAATTGCATGGCAAGAAATGCTAAATGGAGTCCAGCCATGCATTGGTAAGTTACTTTGTAAACCAATAATTCAGGATGACCCCCACAGAAAAAGTATAAAAGTTAAAAACTTACCTGACCCCTTGTTCGATTGGGCTGGGTCCTCTATTCACCTGGGGGGCATCCAATGCCCCCTGGGACTCTTCTGACTACAGGTGAGTGCCCAGAATAGCACAACCCTTTTCTTGGCCCTGCCGCTGCTAACTGTGAAAAAAAAAAAGATGACATTTACTCACCTACGGCCATGTTCCTTCCCGCCGGGTCTCCCCTTCCCCATGGGGGCCTCCAATCACCCCCAGGCTCTTTTTTACTCAAAAATATTTTTTAAAAAGTAGAATTACAAACAAGACATTTCATGTTGAAGCCTAAACTCAAATTCGAAAATATATAATTTTCCTGGAAATTCTTGCAAAAATCACAGTTAAACATAGCTCAAAATGGAGAAAAATGACCTGCCAACAGAGGGTGACTAAATTTCAAGTAGGCTGACAATTAAAAGGGTTAAAAGTAGCTATACAGATTCTGTATTGTTCTGTTAAGGGGGCCTTGTGCTTTCAGATTTCGCTTTTTTTTTTTTTTTTTGTTTTCCATATTGATATTTTAGGAGAATGGGTTTTTGTATTCTGCTTTTTTATACTTTTTTTGAGAAATCCTGTACAACCTAAGGAGTCTTCGAGTGATTACTCCTAGAAAGATAAGCCCACTACAACAAGCTGGGTACGCTACAAAAGCATAATGTGTATACCTTCAGGGAGTATATGGTTTGTCTGGGGTGTTCCAAATGTAAAGGGTTGCTTTGGTTGAAAAAGCACAAGGTGTTGGGTATTGTTCTGTAGCCTTTTCAGATTGAACTTGTTTTTGCTTGTTTACATATAGTTTTTTTAGGAAAATGTGGCTTTGATTCAGCTTTTTTATTCTTTTTAAGGGAAACTGTGCAACCAAAGAATTTATTGAGGGATTACTTCCAGAAACCTGCGCCTGGTCAACAAGCCTATTACGCCTAGAAAACGCGAGGTGTTTCCTTCCAGAGAATTTTAGATTGTGGGGGGTATTTCAAATGTAAAGGGTTGTTTTTCTTGAAAAACATGCTATTTTCGCATAGCGCATAGCATAGTTTTATTTGAAAATCTCTTAAAGCACTGTTTCAGTTTGGGGGAGTCTCCTTGACAGGAAAGGGTGTCTAACAATACATATGTGGTACCGTTACATAGTTACATAGTTAATATGGTTGAAAAAAGACATATCTTCATTAAGTTCAACCAAGGGAGCTGGGGAAGTTATTTTTTATTTTAATTTTGGTTTTTTTACAGATAACAGCTAATAGTAACTGTTAATGTTATTTTCTAAATAAGCATCTAATCCCTTTTTGAAGCTGTCAGCGGTTGGTGCTGTGTCAAGCACCTGTGGTAGGCTATTCCACAGACTTATAGTTCTTATAATAAAAAAATGATTGTCGCCTCTGGAGACTGAATTTCTTTATTTACAGTCAAAGAGAGTGCCCCTTGTCTTTAGAGAGGATTTTACCTGAAATAGTGTTTCCCCATATTTTTTGTATTGCTCATTTATTTATTTATACAAGTTAATCATGTCCCTCCTCAGTCGTCTCCTCTCAAGACTAAACAGATTTAATTCACGTAATCTTTCCTCATAACTAAGCTCTCCCATTCCTCGTATTAGTTTAGTGGCTCTCCTCTGCACTCTTTCCATAGTCAGAGTGTCCTTTCTGGATGGCATATTCCAGGTGGAGGTCGCACCAGTGCCTTGTAAAGAGGAAAAGTGACATCCCTATCCTGTAATTCCATGTCTTTTAATGCATGATAACATCTTGGTGGCTTCGGAAGCAGCTGCTTGACATTGCATGCTGTTATTTAGCTTGTGGTCTACCAGTGCCCCCAGATCCTTCTCAACAAGTATTTCTCCCATTTTTATTCCCCCGAGGATATATGTGGCCTCCAGGTTGTTAGACCCCAAGTGCATGACTTTACATTGCTCCACATTGAACTTAATTTGCCAAGTGGATGCCCAAGTCAGTTTGTAGCTTGTGAACATCTTCAATAGACTACACTGTGCTACATATCTTTGTGTCAAAAATAGTGCTTTTAATTCCATCATCTATGTTGTTTATAAACAAGTTGAATAAAAGTGGGACCAACACTGAACACCGGAGTACACTGCTTACAACTGGTAACCATTCAGAGTAGGTATCATTAACCACAACTCTCTGCACACGATCCTTCAGGCAGTTTTCAATTCAGTTACAAACTGTATTTTCTAATCCTGAAGATCTCAATTTCCCCACTAAGCGTCTGTGGGGGACAGTGTCAAATGCTTTGACAAAATCCAGCAAAACTACAGCTGCCCCTCTGTCCAGGCCTCTACTCATCTCCAGTCATGTGTGGAATCCAGCTATGTCTCAGCCACACCAATCAAGAAACAACAAAGGTTGGGGGCCCTAGAAACACCCCCTGTTTCCCCTATTACCGCCACACACTATGCTATGATTACAATAATGTGTATAAAAATATATATAATTTTATTGAGTAAGGGCTTAAAAAGAATTACAAACATGAAAAGACATATTAAAAAACATTCAAACACAACAAACACTAAGAGGGGGCTCTTTATGAGGCTTGTATTACTACCCAATAGGGATAAATAGATAAACAACAAAACTAATAAATTAACCAATTAATTAAAATATAGATGGCAGGTTAGACCTTAGTAGTGAAATCCAAAGTGCAAAGTGCTGAGGTACAAAGTGCTAAGTATTAAGGTGCTGAATTCTAACATAAATATACAAATGAATACCGTGAAAAACGGCAAATAAAAACCTATGTGGAGAGTCTGTGTGGAATGTGAACAAAAAACCATGAACAAAAAACTAATACAAAACCAGGACAATGAAAACCTCATTCACCCTGGCGAAGTGGCGGTTGGCCACGCAACGCATCGGTGTTGGGCTGCTGTGCGGGGACCCCGGAGGCATATTTGACTGGTGATGTGATTCTTTACTTGTATTTTCCTTGATGATGTCACGGCAGTGAGGACCGGCGTTTCTAAACATTGGCACTAGGCACTTTGCACTTTATATTTATACCTATATTCATTTGCCATTTATTCATTTTTATATGTTCCACATGTTTGTAAGTTTTTGAGGTTTTTCATTGTCCTGGTTTTGTATTAGTTTTTTGTTCATGGTTTTTTGTTGTTTGTTGTTATCTATTTATCCCTATTGGGTAGTAATACAAGCCTCATAAAGGGCCCCCTCTTAGTGTTTGTTGTGTTTGAATGTTTTTTAATATGTCTTTTCATGTTTGTAATTCTTTTTAAGCCCTTACTCAATAAAATTATATATATTTTTATACACATTATTGTAATCATAGCATAGTGTGCGGCGGTGATAGGGGAAACAGGGGGTGTTTCTAGGGCCCCCAACCTTTGTTGTTTCTTGATTGGATTCCTTTTTCTCCAACACTGCCAGCACCTTTATAATTATAGATATTGATTGATGGTTGTGCATACCCACACAATATATTTCTCAGCCACACCAATAACATCAATATTTTCTACCAGTACCAGAGCCTCAAGCTCCCCCACTTTACTTGCCAGACTTATGGCATTTGCAAACATAGACCTAAAGTTCCTATCTAGTTTGACACATTAAGCTTTAGAATTAGCTTCTGCAGTAATGTATTCACCTAATTTTTCACTGCTGGTTTGCAGCACATGGATCTCCTTAACCATCATAGCAGTCCTCTCCCCTTCTAATTCTCCACCTACCATCATATGCTATCCCCTAAGTAACCTATCTTCCCCTTTGTTATCTCTCTTGCCCTCCCTCATCTCTAGTTTAAATACCCCTCCACCCCCTTCTAGTATCCTCTTACCCAGCACAGCAGCCCCCCTTCCATTCAGGTGCAAATTATCTGTAGATTACAGTTTGTTCCCCAATGAAAATGCAGCCCGGTGCTATAGGAACCCAAATCCTTCTAACCTGCACTAGGACTTGAGTCATGCATTTAACTCTCTAAGCTCCCACTGTCATTAATGTGTACTGCATAGCACAGGCAGAATTCCAGAGAATACAACCTTAGAGGTCCTTCTCTTCAACTTGGTGCCTAATTCCTTAAATGTATTCTAATGATCCTCCATCTCCCATTAATTGTGTCATTGGTCTCCGTGTGGACCACAAAAGCTGGGTCATCTCCAGCCCCCCTCCCTAGTAATTTGTCCACCCTTTCCACCACATGCTGAACCCTTGCATCAGGGACACAGCAAACTTTTCGGTTGAGGTGGTCTTGGTGACAGTCCGTCTGATAATAGATTCCCCTATTACCACTAACTGTCTAGTCCTACCTGCAGCCCCAACCACCCGCTCACAAGCTGGACAGTCCTCCCGGGAGAGCAGTATCCACTAGGGCTGCCATTTCTGAGACTGGCGCTCTTGCATCATTACCCAACTTGGCAATTTTGCTAGGGCTCACAGAAACAAGTATGGCCTTTCTTTTCTGTGCACCTTTTCTACTCCCTCTATCTACATTTACCCAGCTTCTTATCTGCTCCTCTTGACCCATTACTCCGCTTTCTGTTCCTACCCCACTTAATGCCTGCTCAGTGAGCAGAATGACCTTTTCCATATTGTTAATCTCCCTCAGTGTTGCATTTTGCGCCTCCAGATCTCTAACCCGAACTTCCAAGGGTGCAATATGCTCACATTTATCACGGTGGTATTCACCCTGGAACTGCTGCTTCTGAAGTATATACAAATAACAAATTGTGCAATGAAGTAGACATCCAATATTGCTAGCCATTATCACAGTTACAAAAACAGCAGTAAAAACACAATTTTAGTACTTACAGTTGCAACACTTGGCTTTCTTATTTTAGCTCTATGACACTTAGGCCCTTATTTAAGAAGGGATAGCATCAGGTAGTGGCTGGTTAATGAGAGGTAGCGACAGATAGCGACTGGTGAACGCCGGACACGGCACGCAATTACACATTTATCAAGCAGAATCTGTTTAGCGACTGGGATAGCGCCATGTAGCGTCTGATTCATCATTTTCACAGCCTCAGTGAACAGCGCCGGTGTTCAGCCTTGCACAGCGCCAGGTATGACCTCTCGCTACCTGTCGCTCTCCCATACATTTCAATGGATGAACCTTTTCTTCTCTTTAAATGAGGTTTTTTTTTTTTTCAAAAAAATCACAAATAATTCTGTGACCTCTTCTGGCATTGAAAAAGCTGTTTTTTCATAATTTTTTTCATTTTTTATATATTTCCTCAGAAATGACATTACAGGTCTGGCATTAAAGTGTTCATGTTACAATGTTGTTACAATGTAATTCCATATGTTTTCGCTTTGTTACTAGTTGATAGATGCTTGAAAACAGACTTTAAACACACTGCCTCCTGCGCTCTGGGCAAATATTTTTCAGCGCCAGAGATTTGTGAGGCTGTTTTTTTCCTGAATATGGTGTGAGCCGGTCGCTATGAGCAGTCGCTAACATGCGCTCCCATACAGCGCTGTACTGGTCAAATAGTGACTCCTCACAATGTATTCAACATTACTGAACAGCAACTGAGTCGCTATAAAGTAGCGACCCACGCCTGAGCACAGTGACTACTAGCTGGCGCTCTGAAAATGCCTGCTACAGACGCACATCTGTCGCTACCTGCCGCTAATGATGAATCAGCCTGATAGGCAATAATCACAAGTCCCCCAATATAAAGTCCCTTAATCAAATCACAGTCATAAGGCTGGCCTCAGGTGAAATAAATAGGCCCTTATTCATCAAGCGATAGCGCCAGGTAGTGTCTGACGAGCGCCAGGTAGCGGCAGCTAACGGCGACTACCGACTCAAGTACGCCCGGCGGCGGTCACAATGACGCATTTATCAAGCAAAATGAGGCTAGCACCGGCGAGAGCGACGGCTAGCGCGGCATTCATCATGAAGCCGCCTGGACCGAACAGCGCCGCTGCAAATTCCCTCACAGCGCCAGGTATGAGCTGTCGCTCCCTGGCGATGTCCAATGCTTTTCAATGGAGCAATCTATAATTATTCATAATTAATTGGTATTAATTTTTTTTTTTTTTTTTTAATGTCAAAAAATCGGAGACCACTTCTGCAATGTTAGGATTTATTTTTAAGTCAAAAAAAAAATTAAAAAAAAATATGTGCAGAATTGATCTAACAGGTCTGAGATTAATGTATTCATATTACAAAATGATTCTAAAAACATGTATAATGTTACATTCAAAAAATATGGTTGTTTAGGGGTTAAAAACTAGTTAATACACATCGCCGCAAGCGCTCTGGGGTTTAAACAAGGAATGGACAGCGACAGCACATTCGGAGCGTGATTTGTTGATGAATATGAAGCTAGCCGTTCGCTCTGGCCATTCGTTGTCAGGCGCTCACATACAACGCTGGACCTGTGAAACAGCGACCCCCCAGCCTGTATTCAACATTACCGCACACCGACTGAGTCGCTGTCATCAAGCTAATGCCGGCCAAGCACAGCGAATACTGGCTGGCGCTGAAAAAATCACGCTACAGTCGCTCATCTGTCGCTACTTGGCGCTATTAATGAATCGGCCTCCCCGGCTTCTAATTAGGCAGTAACACACCCAGTTAACTCTGCTTTCTATCAAATGGAAGCAACCAATGTTTTTTAATGTAGTGCTAAACCCTGCAATACAAGAGAGATTTAAAAACACTGTAAATAAAATGTTTTTTTTTTGTCTAATTTGTAGCAAAGCAATACTTCCCTTCACCAGTGTCAGTTAGCCAGGCTAACTTATATAAAAGTCATTTCTTAAGAAGCAAACATTTTAAATTAACCTTTTCAGAAAATCTCTTTGATTGAATCTGTTAAATCTTTTCCATTACAAACAAAAGTTTAAGTAAAGAAAAACTATTCAGCTGATTCTGTGCTAATTTATTTTATTCATATTTTATACTTAATTGGATAATTTCTTTATACTATTATATTAATCATATCCCCTTGCCTGGCAGAATGTGTGATTTAGTTGAACTGCTTATATTTTAGGAAATTGTCTGTTCAGCGCTATAAAAGAAAGAGAAAAAAATCTATTTTAATGGTATAAATTAAGTAGTATATACCTGCTTTAGCTAAGGGAACTTTTCATATTCTTTCTGAATATTTCGATTATATTCATAACTAAAACAAGGTTCTCCATATTCTGCTGCAAAACTTTTAGCTAGTCCCAAAATAAAAGTATGTATAGGTCTTTAAAAAATGAAATCTGTATGTATCCGATTAGTAAGTGCATGGCAGATGTTTTAACTTTACAGAGTTGTCATCATCTCCGATGTATTTACTCCGAATAGTGTATGAAGATTGGGTTTTTCTACTTCATACATATACTCCAGTTATATATATATATATATATATATATATATATATATATATATATATAAAATACACTATTCAAATACGTAAATATAGAATACTTGATATTTAAAAGACTGATTTTGAGTATTGAAGTGGCCCAAAAGTAGTAATATGAATTTAGTATGCAAGAGAGTTCACTGGATTTCACATTTATGCAATGAATACATTTACCATTATGTTATATTATGTTTTCTCTTTGGCTATTTTCTGAAAGCGTATTGTCAGATAAGAGGTGATTCTCAAACTCTAATTTTAGCTGTAAATAGATTGCACTTGCTCCGGCACCCAGGAGCACAGGGGCGTAGTATAGGTTTACTGCCCAACTTAAAAACTGCATTCGTCTTCTCCTCAGGTAAAGGAATAATTTAAAACAATAGCATATTGTCTGTCTAGTACAGAGAAAAATTATAATGACTCAATAAAACTGTCTAAAAATGACTTACTTTAATATTTTACTGAGAAAATAGTAGATGACAGCTTACAGAAACAATGTGCACATACTTAGAGGCTGATTCATCATTAGCGGCAGGTAGCGACAGATGAGCATCTGTAGCAGGCATTTTCAGAGCGCCCGCTAGTAGTCGGAGTGCTCAGCCGTGGGTCCCTACTTTATAGCAACTCATTCGCTGTTCAGTAATGTTGAATACATTGTGAGGAGTCGCTATTTGACCAGTACAGCGCTGTATGGGAGCGCATGTTAGCGACTGCTCATAGCGACCGACTCACACCATATTCAGGAAAAAAACAGCCTCACAAATCTCTGGCGCTGAAAAATACTTGTTTGTAGCCCAGAGCGCAGGAGGCGGTGTTTTTAAAGTCTGTTTTCAAGCATCTATCAACTAGTAACAAAGCAAAAACATATGGAATTAAATTGTAGCAACATTGTAACATGAACACTTTAATGCCAGACCAGTAATGTAATTTCTGAAGAAATATTTAAAAAATGTAAAAAATTTGAAAAAACTGCTTTTTCAATGCCAGAAAAGGTCACAGAATTATTTGTGATTTTTGGGGAAAAAAAAACCCGTTTAAAGTGAAGAAAAGGTTCGTCCACTGAAATGTATGGGGGAGCGACAGGTAGCGAGAGGTCATACCTGGCGCTGTTCAATGCTGAACGCTGGCGCTGTTCGCAGAGGCTTTGAAAATGATGAATCAGACGCTACATGGCGCTATCCCAGTCGCTAAACAGATTCTGCTTGATAAATGTGGAATTGCGTGCCGTGTCTGGCGTTCACCAGTCGCTATCTGTCGCTACCTCTCATTAACCAGGCGCTACCTGACGCTATCCTTTCTTAAATAACCCCCAAAGTGTCTCAGTTAGTGGGAAGCTGATTTAAGATTAGCACCACGTATTGCCATTTGTGCGTCTATGTAGCAGCGCTTAGAGCTTCTGGGAGTGGATGCTGCAAACAGGGCTTTGGCGATGTGGCTTGGGTCTCCACTGGACGAGTAACACTTTAGTATCCTGTTGATAAATGTGATATCTGGAGGGCTCTATAGAGGTGCTCTCCCTGATTCACTGCAGCGCCTGTGTGTGCCAATGCTGCTATTGTTTCATGATCAATCTGCAGCAGCGTTCTGTTTGACCCACATTGCTCAGCTTACTTACACATCACTTTTCATTCTTTAGTGTTTATTTACATTTATATGTGCATATTAATCCTTTAAGTGCCAGCCTACCTGGAGTTTTTGTCACCCTTTGTTGCCAGACCATTTTGCACTATTTTGCGCTCCCCATGTTCAAAGGTGATTTTTGAAGAGATTTCCCAGGAAAATGATATATATATTTTTTTTCAGCATAGTCTGGGCTTTAACATGAATTGTCTTGTTTGTCATTTTTTAGGTGTATTCTCAATATTTGTGGATGAAATATGTGAAAATAAATTTTTTACAATTTGTAGTGTTTTTTTGTAATAAAAAATGTAAGTTTGTCAAAAAAATCTTATTGTGTGTGAAATCCCAATTTCTCCTGGCTACAGCAGTACCACATATGTATAGGTAGACACCCTTTCCTGCCCAGGAGACTCCCCCAAACTGAAACAGCGCTTTTAGGGGATTTTCAGATAAAATACAACTGCGATATGCGCTATGCGCACCTTGCAGTTTTTCCAGAAAAACAACCCTTTACATGTGAAATACCCCCAACAAACTATATATTCTCTGGAAGTACACACCTCAAGCTTTCAAGGTGTACAAGGCTTGTTGATGTGGCCACAGTTTTCTAGAAGTAATCCCTCAATGTAATTTTTGGTTGCAAAGAGTTTCAAAGCCACATTTTCCTAAAAAAAACTATATACAAACAAGGAAAAACAAGTTTAATCTGAAAAAGCAAGGTCCCCCGAACAGAACGATACCCAACATGCATAGCTATGCATAGCTACTGTCAAGGGAAGAGTTGCCAAACACCCCAAAGTAAAGCATGTGCGTAACGGTAAGTGCACACCTTGCGATTTTTCAACTAAAACAGCCCTTTACATTTGGGATACCCCTATAAACCATATATTCCCTGAAAGTACACATGTACACTTTCTAAGCGTACCCAGCTAGTTGTAGTGGGTTCATCTTTCTGGAATGAATCCCTCACAGAATTCTTTGGTTGCGCAGTTTCCCTAAAAAATGTATAAAAAAGCTGAATAAAAAACACCTTTTCCTAAAATATAAATATGCAAATAAGAAAAAACAAGCTAAGTCTGAAAGCACAATGTCTCCCGAACAGAACAATACCCAACATGCTACTTTTAACCCTTTTAATTGCCAGCCTACTTGAGATTTTGTCACCCTCTGTTGACAGGTATATATATATATATATATTTGCAAAAGAGTTTAGGCTTTAACATGAAATGTCTCGTTTGTAAATTTTATTCAGTTTTTTACAATATTATTATTAAGTAAAAAATAAATAAATAAATAAACATTTTAGAAAATTGTCTCCTTTATTTTAAATAAAAAATGAATTTTATTAAAGAAAACCATATTGCATGAGAAAACTCCATTTCTACTGAAGAACGGTACCACAAATTTATCGTTAGCCCCCCGTTCCTGCCCAGGAGACCCCCCCCAAACTGAAAAAAAACCCAAACTGTTAAAAACCCGTAAAAATCCCCCCAAAAATGACATGGGGTCCCCCTTACCCAAAGTAACCAGCCCGGGACCAGCTATGCAGGGCTTGTAAGAACAGGGCGCAGGGGCCAGCTTTTGTGGCCCCTGGCCCTGCAGGCTACAAGCCTGCATAGCCCATGGCCACAGGCTCTTCTGCCCCCCCCTGGGCTTTGGGGAGGCAGGTAATGGGGGTGCTGGGGGTTAATGGCAAGACGCTCACCAGCCGCAGGTGACTTGCCAGCCCCCAGCCTTGTGAACTGGTATAGGGATCTCTTGGACCCCTTACCAGTTTAACAAGGGGTTAAGTGTAAAAAAAAAAAAAACACCACACACAGAGAAAAAAAAAAAAATTATTATTATTTTTTTTAATACTTACCTCCCATCCATCTTGCACTGGGTCCCTTCCCAATCACTGGCCTCTGCTCACCTGCTGGAAGCCTTTTATAGCTGCTGAGCGACAGAGCATAAGGGGTTCATTAAAAAAAAAAAATCACATAGGGGGGGACCCCATTTTTTGGGGGTTTTTAAGGGTTAAAACCCCTTAAAAATAAAAAAAAAATTACATGGGGTCCCCCTTACCCGAAGTAACCAGCCAGGGACCAGCTATGTAGTACCAGCGTGTAGAAACAGGGCGCAGGGGCCAGCTTTTGTGGCCCCTGGGCCTGCAGGCTACGAGCCCGCATAGCCCATGGCCACGGGCTCTTCTGCCCCCCCTGGGCTTTGGGGAGGCAGGTAATGTGGGTGCCGGGGGTTAATGGAAAGTCACCCGCTAGCCGCAGGTGACTTGCCATCCCCCTGCCTGGTATAAGGGGTCTCATAGACCCCTTACCAGTTCACAAGGGGTTAAATGTAAAAAAAAAAAAAAAAAAAAAGACACAAAGAAAAAAAAATGATCTTTATTTTTTTTTTTTTTTATACTTTACTCACCTCCGATCCTCTGTCTGCGATGACAGCTGACAGTCTGCTTGGGTGTTTGGAGGAGAGAGCCTGGGGAGGGGGGGCGATCACAGCCCTCTCCCCCTCCCCACCTCTCTCCTCCAAGCACCCGAGCAGATTGATTCTGATTAAGCGCGGCCACAGGTAAGTAAATGTCATTTTACATTTTTTTTTTTTTTTTACAGTTAGCAGCTGCTGCTGCCAAAGCCGGGGGGCACTATTCCGGGGGCTCTCCTGGAGCCATCCGAGCCCCCACGGGGATCGGATGGCACCAGCTTAAAGAGGAGACCCGGCCGGATCCAACGAGGGGTCAGGTGAGTATTTTACTTTTATATTTTTTTTACTGTGGGGGTTTAAAATCAGCTACGTGAGTCTCGCGTAGCTGGCACTTAAGTGGAGTATAGGCTGCTACGTGAGACTCACGTAGCTGGCACTAGAAGGGTTAAAGCAATATGTTTTCACAATGTACACCATTTTATTTTCGTGACACCTAAATCCACACTACAATGCCATGTAGAATGCCTTTATTGTGCCTGTAAGGGAGACAAAAGTGGGGTATGTTATTATTATAACTAAGTGAACACTTCATTACATTTCCCTTTCTATGGTATTTATTGTTTGTGTAGATGTTAAAAAAAAAAAAACTTTTCTTGAGCTGGGGCTGACCCTAATCTTGTTTCTAGCCATTCAAATTGGAATGGTTTCCTTTATCTCTTAAGCTTGAATGTTATTCACATATCCCCCTATTCATTTGAATGCATTCTTTCTCTCATAGCTTAGGTCACTTACCTGTAAAAATGAATTTATCATTTCTGTCTGCTGGGCAAAGCCAATCTGTATGTCTTCCGTAGTATCTGTGACTTCTGGCATCAGTGCTGTTTCCTCGGGCTCTTCCATTCTATGGCAGATACAGATATTGTGTACTACACAGCAGGCTAAGATGATTTTGGAGACCTTCTCTGAGTTGAACAACATCTCCCCTCCTGGGGGGGGGGGGGGGGGGGCAAACATAGGAAGTGTGCTTTCAGCAGGCTGATTGTTCATTCAACAATACATCTGGTTTTGCGGTGAGCTGCATTGAAACGCAATTCAGATGCGGTCTGTGTGTTCCAAACAGGCATCATGAGCTATGTTTTCTGGCCACAAAAAATCACATAGAATAGTGATGATCAACACAACAAACCATACCCCCACCTACTGGCTGCCTAAGTCTTTGCGGCTACACCTCCAGCCTAGTGCTGTTGGTCAGCTGTATTTTACAGTTGCAATGTGTCCCTGTACTTACCTAGTAGCCATCCCTGTGGCATTTCATTGTTCTCAAATTTCTGGCACAGGGCAGATTGGTGCAACACATATGAGTCATGGCAGGATCCCGGAAAGCTCGATATCTCTGCAAGCAGCTTTATCTCCTGATCATAAACCACCATCACATGTGCTTGAGGTGGGCAGAATGAAATATTTGTGCCATCAAGGCATCCATGGATATTGGCGATTCCTGACATGTGATAAAAGGCCAGCTTTATGCATTGCACCCCCTCCTCCTCCTCTGCAAAAAAAAAAAAAAATAAATATATATATATATATATATATATATATATATATATATATATATATATAGATCAGGTCACAGATGGATAGGACAACCTCATGGAAGCTGATGCTACTGAGAAGAGCAGCAGTGGCCTGAAAAGTGTCCCATGCCAAGATGGCTGCGGCCAGTGGTGGGGTCAATTCTGTGTTGGATTTGGACATACAGTGACAAAAATGCAGCACTATCCAGCTGCTGCAGACACAGTCAGGTGCACAGTCAAGTGCACAGTCAGGTGCTAAATACTCAGCCAATACTCAGCCCAGCCTCATAGTCAGCCCATACTCTCACCACCCTGGCTTCCAAAGCCTCCTGGGGACCAAAGCGCTGGCGGCACACTGCAGCCACACAGCAAACATCAGCCCAAAATCTTCCTCTTCATACCTCTGCATTGCCAAAAAACACTCTCTCACACAAACAAACCACAACGCAAGCCAAATACCAAACACACACACTCTTACACAAACACAAGTGCACCTTAATGCAGATCACAACAAAACCAGATGCCTTGCTGAATAATTATCAGCCTGCTGAAAGAATGCTTCCTAAGTTTGGCCCAAGAGGGAAGATGCTATACAGGCCACAAAAAAATCCACACTAGCTGTGTTCTACACAATAGGATTGATTCAGAGAGACAAAAAAAGACTTTCGTTTTAGTGTCGATCTGTATTTTTTTAAATTTTTATCGCTCTCGTATGAGTGTACGAGCGATTCTATGCATGCATTGCAAGCCTTCTGTAAATTCTTCGTCCGTTCCTATGCCAATGAGAATGTCATTTTCCAGCTTTCGGTTTCCATTTTTTTTACTCATGTTACATAGTCGGCTTTCGTTTTTGCCCTTTTTCCATCGTCTCCTCCCACGAATCCTTTACGTTTCCCATTAGATTCTGTTTTCCTTTTACAATAAATAATCGTCCAGACGAAAATCCTTACGACCTTACACCTGCGCACTACAAACAACTCATTAAATTGCTCGCCTACATATTTGGTTCACTTACCTGTGCTACAATGCTTAGCTAAATCACTTTGCGCTTCCATTCTTCTTGCATTTCTCACCCCTAAAACATACCCAAATCACTTTGCAGTTATGTTCTTCTTGCATTTCTCACCTCTAAAATGTACCCAAATCCCTTTGCGGTCAGTATATTCTTGCATTTCTCACCCCTAAAACTTACCCAAATCACTTCGCGGTCATGTTCTTCTTGCATTTCTCACCCCTAAAACTTACCCAAATCACTTCGCGGTCAGTATATTCTTGCATTTCTCACTCCTAAAACTTACCCAAACACTTCACGGTCATGTTCTTCTTGCATTTCTCACCCCTAAAAAAAATGTATATCAACAATCTAGGCAGTCCAGGTTCACTTGAATCACTCGCTACTGACACCGACGCGTTGGGTGGAAACCCACTTCATTAGGATGCTAACGGTATGTGTCCCCTGTCGTCCCTCAAATACCTGAGTGCTATACACAGCTTCCAATCCCGTGCCAGCTTCACAGAGCGATCGCTCTTCATTTCCTGCGTGCTCCCGGTCACGTGGTCAGTGTGCGAAATAGCACACTATCCAATAAAAGCATCTGCTGCCCGAAATGAGGCTTAGGGTGATCCACAACGATCGCCCTTCATTTCTGGGGCTAAATTGCACACTGTCCAATGAGAGCGCTCGCTTTAATGCATATAAAATAAAAGAGTAAAAAAACTCGAATTAACTATAATTCATTTATGTTTCATATATGGAACTATTGAATATATAAGTTAATATGCTACAGCCTACTATTTTGTAAATATTTTGTTTGTATGCATTTTTTATAAAGCTTGCTATTTAAAACAGTAAAAAAGGTTTACAGCAAAAGTCTTGAAACAAATATCAAACCCCATTTAAAGAAATACAATTATAATAAAAATAGCAAATTACAAAAATACCTTCAAAAAACTGGTGACATGAAATTATCACCCACTTTCCTGCCATTAATAATGTCTACCTGACATTAACAGTAATTAAACAATGTGATTAAAATTGATGGGTATACTTAAATTCATTTTCTACATGACTGTGAAATCAACAGGCTATCAACATGAAAGATAGAGCTCTGTAAATGCAGTAAAATTCTGCCAATATTGTTTGAGGGTTAACAGCACCCTGTGGGGAAATGGCATGCAACAAATTATAGAGATTAGTGAGTCAGTAAGTTGTTGTACCGTGTTAGCTATCGATGTAAGCAGGAAATCCAAGGTTAAGGTAATACTTATTGAGTTAGCCAATAAATGGTATTACCTTAACCTTGGATTTCCTAGAGATTAGTGAGAAATACTCAATATAAAACCCTATAATATTACTTGTTTACCAGACATTGTTTATGTGTATAATAGAGTGAGAAATGTTTTTCCCTTTCACCTGTTGAAATTGAAATTTCATGTTTCCTCTCTTGGAAGGAATATTAGTGCAAAGTAGGGATGGATTTGATTTGGATTTGACAAGCTGGCCGAACTTACCACTAGACAGCTGCGGCTTTCTGCAATGTAGGGGCTTAGAAAAAAGGTAGCTGGAGGAATGGGTGGAAGACAATGGGTGATGAAGAGGTACCAGACCCAATGTAAATGGAAGGAAATCAGATTTCAGGGGAAACTGGTAGGGCCCACGCAGCCCCAGGCAGGCAGCAGAAGAGGTAAAAACCATCAGTGATCAGACCCTTGCTACTGCCCACCACGTCCCAGGACTGAGCATTGAAGAAGTTGGTGCAAAGAATCTCACCAGCATGGCATTTTTTCTAACAATGCATAGATGAAAAGTCTCGGGTCATTTGCATGCTGTGCCATCAGTTACTGAAGAGGAAAAATTATGAATATTCTCTGCACAAAGCCTGTCACCAGGGACCTGCAGAGCAAACCAATAACATTGTTATTAATATTATTATTGTTGCTTATTTATAGAGCACTGTTGTATTCTGCGTTACTGTGCAAACTAAAAGTTAAAGGAAGGTGGAACACTGAATAATCTTCACCATGTCCATGGCCAGGAACCTGCAAAGCCTGCAAAGGCCAGAAAATATTATTACTATTATTATTATTATTATTATTATTATTAATATGCTTCCTACTCCCCTTCCTTATTTCCTGCCTCCCCATCCAGTCATGGGATCCAAGAGCAGACTCATGTTTGGTTGCTGATGCTGAACCTGAAGCCCGGCAAAGGGGTGTGCGATAATGACCTGAAGCTAGTAGCAGGCTTGGGCAGAGCTAGGTTGAGGCACATCCATTGGCTGGTGCATGTGCTCAATAGTGGAGTTCCAGATCCAAAATGCCTATGTACAGACTTCGGCCTCCATGATGGACATTTGTGTCGTGCTGCTGTGCTTCTAATATGCCACCAGCACTGATGATCTTCAGTGCTAAAATCCCCATCTGTCGTCTGCTAGAAAAAAACACTTCAGGTGGGTTACCTGGACCAACAGGGGCCACCCAAGGGAAGCTGATAGTTTTGGAGGCTTCAGAGCCACTACACTCTCCAGTGCCTGGGGGCTGACCAAAGAGTTACCAGCATAGTTCAAAGTGCCAATTACCGGCTGGCCACCCTGCTTGATCCCTACTATAAAGCATCACATCCTTGATTCCACTACTAGAGCATGATAGCAAAATTAGAGAGTACAAATGCAACCTGGTGGAGGCACTACTTGCAAAGTTCCCAAATGACATTGAGAGCTCAATAGTGGCACAATAATTATTTTCTTCTTTACATAGGATTAAAAACCTTCTGATAAATGGGGGGCTTAAGTAAATAAGGAAATAAATAAAAAGCAGTTGTGTGACTGCTCATTATGAAAGCGAATCTCGAGCACTCGTTCCTCACCTTCAAAACACTGTTTTGGTATATATAATTACCCAAATAGGGTTTCTGTTTAGCTTACATCCATGTTGAAGACATTATGGGTGAACAGCATGTTTATATTGCCATCTACAGAAAACAATGCACTCTGAAGTCTTGAGGAGTAGTGACTCCCAAGTGGCCTGAACAATTGATATTACAAAGCAGTAACCCCCAGGTGGCCTGAACAATTGGTATTACAGAGCAGTAACCCCCAATTGGCCTGAACAATTGGTATTACAAAGCAGTACCCCAAGTGGCCTGAACAATTAGTATTACAGAGCAGTGACCCCAAGTGGTTTGAACAATTGATATTAAAGAGCAGTGACCCCCATGGCCTAAACAACTGGCATTACAGGACAGTGACCCCAAGTGGTTTGAACAATTGGTATTAAAGAGCAGTGACCCCCAAGTGGCCTGAACAATTGGTATAGCAAAAAGGAAGGTAGGATGTTCTCATCGAGTCAATATATAGCAGGCAAGGCCGTCCAATTTATACCCCGTCCCTAACATTACTAAGTCTAAAAGTTTGTGCAGACATTGCAACTTCTTCACTTGTGTGCGCACAAGCAATGCAATACATGTATCAGCCTGTCTAAAGACATTGCAATAACTTAACGTGCTTGCACATACACAATGGAAAATGTTTTACTTACCTGCACAGTGTTACAGTTCAAAAAAGGGGGTTTTGGGTAGAGGCCAATTGAACTCCCTGTTGCATTGGGAGAGCTACAATCCAGCAGATCCGGCCACTGACCTGCAAATGCATCAGCAAAAAGGAAGGTGGGATGTGCTCATACAGTCAATATATAGCAGTCAAAGAGGTGCTAGAGGGGTGTAACCACACTCTATAGACTAAAGGGAAATTTAACCCTTTGCACACTCATACTATTGGAAAACCTAGGCCCTTATTTAACAAGGGATAGCGCCAGGTAGCAAATGGTGAGCGAACGGTAATGACGCTCACCGCCACGAGAGCGCCGGCTCCCCTCCGCAATCACACATTTATCAAGCCGATCCTGCTTAGCGACTGACAGAGCGCCAGATAGCGAATCATTCATCATTATTCCAGCCTCACCCCACAGCGCCAGCGAGCGACCTTGAACAGCGACAGGTATGACCTCTCGCTACCTGGCGCTCTCCAATGCATTTCAATGGAGCAATCTTTAAATATTCATAATTAATTGCTATTAATTTTTTTTTTTTTTTTTTTTTTTTTAAATGTCAAAAATTCTGTGACCACTTCTGCAATGTTAGATATTTTTTTTAAGTTAAAAAAAAATAAATAAATTGTGCAGAATTGATATTACAGGTCTGATATTAATGTATTCATATTACAAAATGTTTTGAAAAACATGTTTTTTTATTTTCAAAAAATATGGTTGTTTGGGGGTTAAAAAACTACTTTTAACCCATCGCCGCCAGCGCTCTAGGGTTTAAACAAGCATTTCACAGCGCGAGAATTTTTGGAGCGTGATTTGTTAATGAATATGCTGGGAGCCGTTCGCTATGGCCGTTCGCTGTCATGTGCTCCCATACAGCGCGGAACCTGTCAAACAGCGACTCCTAACCCCGTATTCAACATTACCGCACACCGACTGAGTCGCTGTCAACAGCCAAACAACGGCCAAGCACAGCGAATACTAGCGGGCGCTGTGAAAATAACACTACTGTCGCTCATCTGTGGCTACCTGGCGCTATTAATGAATCGGCCTGCCCGTGAGAATGCTTTACTTGCCTGCACAGTGTTACAGTTCAAAAGAGGGGGTTTTAGGTACAGACAGGCTGATTCATGTATTGCATTGCTTGTGCACACACAAGTAAAGAAGTAGCAATGTCTGCACAAAGTTTTAGAGTACTGATACACCAGTGGATTGAACCAGTGCACACTACACAAAAATGTTTAGTTTTTTCAAGAGGGCCTTAACTTCCCTGACCCAGTGGATATGCCAGTAACAATTGGTGTTAAAGCATACTGACACACCAGTGATTGGAACAAGTGCTATTTAATAGTACTGACACCCAAGTGGTTTGAACCAGTGCACACTACACAAAAATGTGTTTTTTTCAGGAGGGCCTCAACTGCCCTGACCCAGTGGAAATACCCAGATTATACCCCGGGTTATAAATTGGCTTGGTAAAATAGCCCAGGCCAAACTATACCCCTCCAGGCCAAACTATACCCTGGAGTAAAAACTGGTGTAGGCCAAACTATACCCCAGGGCATAAATTGGCCTAGGCCAAACTATACCCTGACCTAGGCCAAACTCCTACCCCTCAGGCCACAATGCGCCAATCAAACTTTACCCCTCCAGGAAAGAATATACTCATCTAACATGAGACCTGGGCATAGTCCGGCCAAGACCACATTATACCCTGGGGATAAACTCTATTCTTGGGGGTATAGAGTAATCTAGACCAGACTATATCCCTCTATATCCCTCCAGAGCATAATGTTATCTATTCACTGGTTTTCCCACCTAGGCCAAACAATACTCCTCTAGGACAGAATATACCAATCAAACTATACCCCTCCAGGTCAGAATTTACCCATCAAACTATACCCCTTCAGCACAGAATATACCCATTTAATGTGAGACCCACGTATAGTCTGGTCTAGGCCACGTAAACTATACCTGGGAGTGTAGAATAGCCATGGACAGACTATATCCATCAGGTCACAATGTTTTGACTTTATTGGTTTTCTTGCTTAGGCCAAATAATATGCATCTAGGCCGAAATATACCCATCAAAGAATAATTGTCCCAGTGACTACCACACAGAAACACAAGCAAACTAAGATTTTCAACCCACTACAAAGTTCAAGAAGGAAGTTTCTTAGCACCACTCTTGGCCTTACTTTTGGTAGGGTTGTATACTATGGATGCACAAGGGACCTTGGACAACCACAGCGTACATATAAAACCAAAGGTGATGGGAATGGATACTTCTGGTCATCAGCTACATCCTAACAGAAACTAGAACTCTTTCTCCACTCCACTCAGTAAATATGTTAAAAACTCAACTTTATTACTTACACATCCAAAAGTCTTTCCATCCCATGAGGACCATTAAAATACAAAGGATCAATCCATAAATATATCCATAGTAAAAGTCCCAATACATGGGGCGACAATTGGGTGATTTGTTGTCCCTTCCATTTAGCAAAAAGTGAACTATCACTATCAAAAAACATACACAGCCCAGTAGTATCACATAAAAAAAAAAAAAATACACGAACCATAGACCATAGTTCGTATTTATTTAGAGCAGGGTATCGGAAGGTAAAGGGAGCCAACAGGGCCTCAAACAAAGGAGGTTCTGGTATCTGGTGTGGGGGATGCTTCCTACTGTGGATTTCCTGGTAGTGTGTAGGGTAGGGGGATCCTGTAGAGACAGAACAGAAGAGAAACTGTTAGGATAGGTGGAAGCACGATCCCAAGGTAAGTGTTGGTCTCCTCATAGCCTACTCCCTCTAAAGTAAATACATCTAAATACATCTAAAAAGAGTGGGGTAACCCACTTTTATTAGACTAGTCAGATGAATGACCCCTAAACCAGACATCACATCAGAAAGATGTCAGATTAATTCATCCATTTTACTATGAAAAACTTCATTACATACAACGCATTAAAACTTTTCTCCACATGCTGCATTACACAAGTGTTCAATTATACATTTTGGCTGGTTTGGAAGGTTTTAAAATGTTCCTTATGTGTTGGATTCGCCCAATACATTGCACCCAACTGGCTTCCTCAGGGAGGATTATAATCCAGCTTTAATGCAATTCCATATCTTGTTATGCCTTTCGGGATTATATGTCTTCTTAATGCTTTTCAAATGTCATGCCTCTCTATTATATTGAATCTCTCTGCAGAATCAGGGTGAACAGCCCTTGTGCATTCAGCTGATATTCTCGCTTTATTGTCTTTTTTAACCAACGTTCCTTTGACCATATGACAGACCGATCTTCTGCTCTCAACTCCTGAACTGCTATTCTAGGAACGGTCCGAAGGCACACAAAGGCACGGAGGTGTGCAGGGAGATTGGAGAGCACGGCTAGGCTTTGAAGAGACAATGCAAAGATTCTACAACAGGGCGGGGCCAAGCACATGCATATACAGGAACCTCAACAGCATGATTAATGCCAGGTGAGGTCAAACTATGCAGCTCTAGGACCCCCTTGCTCCCAACACTTCGATGTCTTATGTTATCCCACAACTTGCTCTAACCACTGGAGTGTGTGTACTGTGTTATCCCACAGCTTGCTCTAACCACTGTAGTGTATTCTGTTATGCCACAACTTGCTCTAAGCACTAGGGTGTGTGTACTGTGTTATCCTACAACTTGCTCCAAGCACTAGGGTGTATATTGTTATCCCACAATTTGCTCCCAACAGCACTGGTGTGTGTACCACTGGGGTGTACCCTGTTATAATACAACTTGCTGCAAGTACTGGGGTGAGTATACCCTAGTATACTACAACTTTCACTAAGCACTGGTTTGTACCCTGTTATACTACAACTTGCTGTAAGCAATGGGGTGAGTTTACCCTGTTATACTACAGCTTGGGCTAAGCAGGGATGTGTACCCTGTTATACTATAACTTGTTCTAAGCACTGGTCTCTACCCTGTTATTCTATAATTTGTTCTACCCAATGGTTTTTACCCTGTTATCTTATAACTTTCTCTAAGCATTGGTGTGTACCCTGTTATCCTACAACTTGTTCTAAGCACTAGGGTGTTCCCTGTAACACTACAACTTGTTCTATGCACTGGATGAGTGTCCCTTGTTATACTACAACTTGGTGTAATCACTGGGGTGATTGTACCATGTTATACTACAACTTGCTATAAGCACTGGGGTGAGTTTACCCTGTTTTACTACAACTTGTCCTAAGCACTGGTAGGTACCCTATTATCCCAAAACGTTCTTTAAGTGTCAGGACTATACCAAACACCCGTCTGTCTTAAGCCGGTATCCCCCAATCTCCACCGCCACTTCCGCCTATAGACAAGCCCCCGCTTGTAGGAGACACGGGTAATGCCTCTCCCAGTCGGTTGCCCCCAGGACTTAACAGGCGCAAAGGATAACGGCTTAAGGTGCAGAATGATGTTTGGCAGGGAATCCCGAATGAGGATGCCGGGTGCAAAAGTCCGTAATTCAGGCCGAGGTCAAACCAGGAGGTCACAGGCGAGGTATCCAAGGGAGATAACGGAAGAGTGGTCGAGGGTAGCCGAGGTCAAATCCAGGAGGTCACAGGCGAGGTACAGGAGGGTCAGGCAAAAGAATGGTCAGGCACAGCAGAAGGTCAGGGCAGGCAGCAGGCGAGAATAGTCGAAGTCCAAATCCAAAATATACACTAAGACACAGCAACGCACATCCAGAACCCAGAGGCTATAACGGGCACTGGGAACCCGGAGCCGAAGGGCTTTATAATAAATGCTGGCCATTGGGGAAAAGGGGAATTGGAGGGAACCTGGGTGATTGGTGCGACACCGGATCATGGGATAGGTCCCAGGAGCTGGACGGCCCAGGCCAGACAGGCCGACCAGTCCCTGGGCTCAATCCCAGGATCCAGCCAGAGACTGGATACTTCAAACTTGCCCCCGGCGGGCGCGCTGGGGAAAGCGTCGCCGGGAGGCATAAAGGAGACGTGCTCGCGCGCGCGCGCGAGCACGTTGAGTGTCGGGCGCGCCCCCGGCAGGAGGGGAAGGTGCCGCATCCCCGGACGGAATGGCAGGCCCGCGCAGCCGCGCGGAGCACGTTGCCACACCGGCTCCAGCAGCGTCCCGCGCCGCCAGCCCCCGGACCCCACGACGGCGCTGAGAAGACGGCGGACCCGGAGACAACCGACCAGCCGCCCGCCGGGAGCCACCTGACAGCGCGCCGCGGGACCAGGGACGGCGATGAGGTAAGTGCCTAACATTACCCCCCCCCTGAGGAGGGGCCACTGGACCCTCCAAGCTGGGTTTCAACGGATTCTCTCTGTGAAATCTCTTCACCAAATTCTGCGCATGAACTTCTCTGGCCGGAACCCAAGATCTTTCTTCCGGGCCGTACCCCTTCCAGTCAATTAAATACTGAAGAGAGTTTCTAAACAGGCGGGAGTCAAGAATCCGGGCAATCTCAAATTCCTGATGCCCATCGACTAACACAGGCCCAGGGGAATTATTGGGTTCATGGTTTCTTGCAGGCTTAAGAAGTGAAACGTGAAAAGATCTACAAATTTTCATGGAAGAAGGGAGGGCTAACTGGTACGTAACCTGATTGATCTTCCGTGTTATGGGGAAGGGGCCGATAAATTTAGGCCCTAACTTAGCGGAGGGCTGGCGTAAGGCTAAATTCTTGGTTGAAAGCCAAACCCAATTTCCCACCTCATAACTAGGGTTAGAAGAACGTTTGCGATCTGCAAACTTTTTCTGTTGAAGAACAGCCTTAGTTAGATGTTGCTGGATCTTATTCCATTCCCCTGGCCATTTGGACAGCCATTCATCCACGGAGGGAACTCTAGAGGGTTGGTCTGAAAGGGCAGAAAACTTCAGGTCCTTGCCATAGACGCAATGGAAGGGAGAAACCCCCGTGGAAGAATGTGAGGCGTTGTTTAATGCAAACTCAGCAAACGGTAGGAAGAAGGCCCAGTCCGTCTGAGTATCGGCCGTAAAACAACGCAAGTACTGTTCTAAAGATTGGTTAGTTCTTTCGGTTTGTCCATTCGATTGAGGATGGAAAGCCGAGGACAAAGAGACGGTGAAACCCAACTTAGAACAGAAGGCCCTCCAAAAACGGGAGACGAATTGGACCCCCCTATCCGAAACAATATCTACTGGAATACCATGAATTCTAAAAATGTGAGTGACAAAGAGTTGAGCTAATATTTGAGCTGAGGGAAGTTTTTTTAAAGGGATAAAATGAGCCATCTTGCTAAAGCGGTCCACTACTACCCAAATAACTGTAAATCCCTGGGAAGGGGGAAGATCAGTAACAAAGTCCATGGCCAGATGGGTCCATGGGGAGGCAGGAGTGGGCAACGGTAGCAGCGGGCCTTCAGGAGAATGTCTTAAAGACTTACTCCGAGCACAGACTTTACAGGCTAAGACAAAATTCTGAGCGTCCCTTCTCATGGATGGCCACCAAACTTGGCGCGTCAATAGGCCAATAGTTTTCTTGACCCCCGGATGACCCGCTGTTTTAGTATCATGGAAATGAGACAAAAAGGCAGTGCGGTAACGAGAGGGCACAAACTGGACAGACTCAGGTTTTTCAGGTGGAGCTTCGGCTTGGAACTGAGCTAGATCAGGAAGTTGGGGTTGGATGGCGGCTACCACCAGGGAGTGGGGTAAGATGGGAATATCCACTCTTCCGGGCGAGTTAGGGAAAGAAAAACTCCGAGACAGGGCATCCGCTTTAACATTTTTGGACCCAGGTTTATAGGTGATAGAGAAGTTAAACCGGGAAAAGAACAAGGACCAGCGAGCCTGTCTTGGAGTTAGTCTTTTTGCAGATTGAATGTATTCCAGATTTTTATGATCTGTAAAGACCGTAACTGGGTACTGAGCCCCCTCCAGCCAGTGTCTCCATTCCTGGAAGGCCAGCTTGATAGCCAATAATTCTCTGTTGCCAATATCATAATTTCTCTCGGCCCCAGAGAACTTCTTGGAGAAGAAAGCACATGGATGAAGGCGTTCAGGTGACCCATGATATTGTGACAAAACCGCCCCCACTGCAAATTCCGAGGCATCCACCTCCACAAAGAAGGGTGATTGCTCATCCGGGTGAATTAGAACCGGGGCGGAGCTAAACACTCTTTTCAGATTCTCAAAGGCCTGAACGGCTTGAACTGGCCAAACTGAGGGATACCCGCTTTACTTGGTAAGATTAGTCAATGGAGTTACTAGAGAAGAAAAGTTCTTAATGAACCTTCTATAAAAATTAGCGAAGCCCAGGAATCTCTGCAGGCCCTTCAGATCCCTGGGCTGCTCCCACTCTAAAACTGCCTTCACTTTAGACTGATCCATGGATAGACCAGATTTAGAAATAATATAACCGAGAAACGGAACCTCAGATACCTCAAATTGACACTTCTTTAACTTGGCATATAAACAATTTTCCCTGAGTTTTTGCAACACCATACGCACATGTTTGCGGTGTTCCTCCAGGGATGAAGAAAAAATCAGAATGTCGTCTAAATAAACGACCACAAATCGGCCAAGATAGTCCCTAAAAATTTCGTTTACGAAACTTTGAAAGACCGCGGGGGCATTGCACAAACCAAATGGCATTACCAAATACTCATAGTGCCCCTCAAGGGTATTGAAGGCCGTTTTCCACTCGTCCCCCTGCCTAATTCTGATGAGGTTATAGGCCCCCCGAAGGTCGAGTTTGGAAAACACCTGCGCCCCAACCACCTGTGTAAATAACCCCTCAATAAGTGGCAGGGGATACTTATTTTTAACAGTGATGTTATTTAAACCCCGATAATCAATACAGGGGCGGAGCCCCCCATCTTTCTTTTCTACAAAAAAGAACCCTGCTCCTGCCGGGGAAGATGAGGGCCGAATAAACCCCTTCTCTAGGTTTTCCACAATATATTCCCGCATGGCGATGGTTTCAGCTCGGGTTAGATTAAATATTCTTCCCCTCGGAGGCATAGTACCGGGGAGTAGTTCAATAGGGCAATCCCATGGTCTATGGGGAGGAAGTTTGTCCGCCGCCCTTTCAGAAAAGACGTCGGCAAATTCTAAGTACGGAGTGGGGATTCCAGCTGGGGACAGTTGCGCAACCCTGACCGGGAATTTCAAACAATTCTGAAAGCATTGGTGCCCCCACTTTATGATTTGCCCTGAGACCCAATCAATTTGGGGATTGTGCTCCCGTAACCATGGCAATCCCAGAATTAAAGGGGTGCTAGGCATACGCAAGACCAAAAAACTAATTACTTCAGAGTGATTAGCTCCCACCTTGAACTGTACGGGAAGGGTTCTGAACTGAACTAAGCCTCCAGCCACAGGTGTGCCGTCAATGGCAGAGACCCGGATGGGAGTTGGCAAGGACTGGAGCGTAATTCCTAAACTCTGAGCTAACTCAGAGTCAAGGAAGTTCCCGGCTGCTCCGGAGTCTATGAGAGCCTTTAAATTCAGAAACTTAAAATTAATCTTTATCTGAACTGGAATAAGAACTGGAGACGATACTTGAGGTGATACCTTACAGCCTAGGAGGGCCCCCTCGAAACCCCCTAGGCTCTGGAGTTTCCCGACGGCTTCTTTGGGCATAGTCTGACCATATGGCCGGTTCCACCACAGTACAGACAAAGCCCCTCGGATAAGCGTCGACGTCTCTCGACTTCGGTGAGCCTTGTGGCACCCAGTTGCATGGGCTCTTCCGAAGATTGTGCTACTGGGGCCTCGGACCTTGAAGCTGTCTCAGTATGCGACCCTTTTTCTTGGCGTCTTTCCCGAAGCCGGCGGTCAATGCGAATGGCGAGGTGCATTAACTCGTCTAGGGTATGAGGTTCCGGATGATTCACCATGGTGTCCTTGACGGATTCAGCCAAACCAAGCCGGAATTGGCCGCAGAGGGCAGGATTGTTCCAGCGGGAGTCTACTGCCCAGCGACGGAATTCCGAGCAATAATCTTCGGCTGGACGGCGTCCCTGGCGAAGAGTTCGCAACTTAGCGTCAGCTGTGGCCCCTTTGTCAGGATCATCATAAAGAACCTCCATCGCGGAAAAAAAAACTGTCCACAGAGAGACGAGCTGGATCCTGGGATGCCAAACTAAAGGCCCAGGACTGAGGATCACCTTGAAGGAGGGAGATAATCAACCCGACCCGCTGCTCTTGTGACCCTGAAGAGACAGGACGGAGCTGGAAGTACAATTTGCAAGAGTCCCGGAAGTTGGCAAATTTTGCCCTGTCGCCGTGAAATTTTTCCGGGAGTGGAATTTTTGGTTCCACAAACATTGCGGCCGGGGCCCCCTGAGGACTGGGGACGTTAGGAGCAGGACGGTTCTCCTGGGCCGCAACCCGATGAGCCAGGTGCTCTACCGCCGCTGTTAAGGCTTGCACCTGTTCCAGGATTTGGTCCATTCTTCGGGCCCGTTATAATGTCAGGACTATACCAAACACCCGTCTGTCTTAAGCCGGTATCCCCCAATCTCCACCGCCACTTCCGCCTATAGACAAGCCCCCGCTTGTAGGAGACACGGGTAATGCCTCTCCCAGTCGGTTGCCCCCAGGACTTAACAGGCGCAAAGGATAACGGCTTAAGGTGCAGAATGATGTTTGGCAGGGAATCCCGAATGAGGATGCCGGGTGCAAAAGTCCGTAATTCAGGCCGAGGTCAAACCAGGAGGTCACAGGCGAGGTATCCAAGGGAGATAACGGAAGAGTGGTCGAGGGTAGCCGAGGTCAAATCCAGGAGGTCACAGGCGAGGTACAGGAGGGTCAGGCAAAAGAATGGTCAGGCACAGCAGAAGGTCAGGGCAGGCAGCAGGCGAGAATAGTCGAAGTCCAAATCCAAAATATACACTAAGACACAGCAACGCACATCCAGAACCCAGAGGCTATAACGGGCACTGGGAACCCGGAGCCGAAGGGCTTTATAATAAATGCTGGCCATTGGGGAAAAGGGGAATTGGAGGGAACCTGGGTGATTGGTGCGACACCGGATCATGGGATAGGTCCCAGGAGCTGGACGGCCCAGGCCAGACAGGCCGACCAGTCCCTGGGCTCAATCCCAGGATCCAGCCAGAGACTGGATACTTCAAACTTGCCCCCGGCGGGCGCGCTGGGGAAAGCGTCGCCGGGAGGCATAAAGGAGACGTGCTCGCGCGCGCGCGCGAGCACGTTGAGTGTCGGGCGCGCCCCCGGCAGGAGGGGAAGGTGCCGCATCCCCGGACGGAATGGCAGGCCCGCGCAGCCGCGCGGAGCACGTTGCCACACCGGCTCCAGCAGCGTCCCGCGCCGCCAGCCCCCGGACCCCACGACGGCGCTGAGAAGACGGCGGACCCGGAGACAACCGACCAGCCGCCCGCCGGGAGCCACCTGACAGCGCGCCGCGGGACCAGGGACGGCGATGAGGTAAGTGCCTAACATTAAGGCACTGTAACTTCAGGTGTCTAACAATGCAGAAAGCAATAAATAAGGGACAGGGACATGTCCATGGTTCATCTGCTGCTGCTGGTGCGGGTACTGCAGGGAGAGGGCATGTTGCATCATTGACTGCTACATCTTCCTTTTGTGCAAGCAGACACCAGGGTTTGGAGCACATTCTTGCAGGCCCCAATATAATATTGAGGCAGTCTTCCACCCACACCACTGCTGCCAAGAGTGCAGAGCCCTCCACCTCACTCCCGTGAAATCTGCAAGGCCATCCCAGCCAGAAATCACAGAGTCACTAATGCTCTATGATGACATGCCTGCCCTAGTTGCAGACCTACAGCTCATGGATGCCCAAGAGCTTCAGTGGGAGAATGAGGACATGGCCAGCATACTATCACACGACACCCTGGGCCTGGAGGATAGCAGGGAGGAGTAGGTAGAAAAGGATGCCAGGGAGGATGATGAGGTCCTAGTACCAACATGGACTAAAGGGTATCATAGAAAGGAAGAGGTCAAACAGCCCCAGGAAGCCAGCAGAAGAGGGAGAACGGTGCTGGTGGTCAGCAGTCAACCGTGAGCACTAAATATTTTTTGATATTTGTGACTGAATTATTTAAATTAGATTTTTTGACCATTTTTAGGTATATTAATTTGCACTGCTTCACTTTAGGATTTAGGCACAAGGACTCACCACTAATTATTGTTATATAGTTCTAGCCGAGGGGATACCATATAAATATGCAAACAAGAAAAAACAAGCTAAGTCTGAAAGCGCAAGGTCCCCCGAACAGAACAATACCCAACATGCATAGCTACTTTTAACCCTTTTAATTGACAGCCTCCTTGAGATTTTGTCACCCTCTGTTGACAGGTAATTTTTCCCCATTTTGCGCCATGTTTTGCGACATTTTTGCTGGAATTTTCAGGAAAATTATATATTTTTTTTTGCAGCCGAGTTTAGGCTTTAATATGAAATGTCTTGTTTGTAAATGTTATTCTGTTTAGTAAAAAAAAAAAAAATAAAAAAAAAATTTTTTTTTTAGAAAACTGCCTTCTATTATTTTGAATAAAAAAATTATTTTATTAAAGAAAACCATATTGCATGTGAAAGCCCCATTTCTACCAATTAGAACAGTACCACATATTTATCGGTAGCCCCCCGTTCCTGCCCAGGAGACCACCCAAACTGAAACAAGTAATTTTTAACATTTTACAAATAAAATTCAACTACCATCCATGCTACAAAGGGTTAAATCGAGAAAAAAAATGACATAGGGTTAAAAACCCTTAAAAATAAAAAAAAATGACATGGGGTCCCCCTTACCCGAAGTAACCAGCCGGGACCAGCTATGCAGGGCAGTGGCCACGGGCTCTTCTGCCCCCCCTGGCCTTTGGGGAGGCAGGTAATGGGGGTGCTGGGGGTTAATGGCAAGTTACCCGCTAGCCGCAGGTGACTTGCCATCCCCCAGCCTTGTGAACTGGTAAAGGGGTCTCATGGACACAGATATTAAAAAAATGACATTTTTTTTTACTGTACTCACCTCCGATCCTGGCTCCCTCGTCGCTGTACCGCGCCGCTCACCCAGCTCCGGCATCTGTCAGATGCCGATAGTGATCAGAGCAGAGTGGGTGAGAGGCGGGGAGCCTCCTCGCCTCACACCCCCCCTGCTCCGATCACCTCCGGCATCTGACAGATGTTGCCGGTGTTCGGTGAGGGTATAGGAGGAGCGGGATGACGTCATCCCGCTCCTCCCACAAAAGGCGGGGCCGCCGCCACCTCCCACAAGAGCCATTAGAACCCCCCCCCCCCCTGGTGAAGAGAAGACGGCGCAGAGGGATCGGGCGAGGAGGTGAGTGACTGTCATTTTTTTTTACAGATGACTGTCAGCGCTGGAAACGGGGGGGGCAGTTTCGGTCCCCCTCCTGAAGACCGAAGACGCTGGGGGAAGGATCGGGTGCCCCCCAGAGGAAGAGGGGAGCCCCATCTTTACATTAATACCAGAGGTAAGTGTTTTATTTTATCTATTTTTTAGCTAGTAAGGGGAAATGCCAGTCACGTAGTTTCTACGTTTTATGTGCCGGCACAAAAAATTATTAATTTACAGGCCCCATCAATATTTTTAAGGGGTCCTTGCTTTACATATCTTTGATTACATTCAGGAAGGTTGCCTCTGGGGTCCAAAAAAAGGCGGGGAAGGGGAGTGCTCTGTTTTTAATATGTATTGTGTTTATGTTGGTTTTAAATTTTGTATATGTTTGGTTTTTCACATTAATAAACTTTTTTCATTGGATGTAATTAGGTGGTGCACCTTTTCCTGAGGTGAGCATTGAGTGCTTCTTTCACCATCAAAGTGCAGATCAACAGCACTTCACCACCAATGAGTGGGCCTCCATGAGGGCCATCTGCATTGTGCTGCAGTGCTTTCAGTTCACCACAGAGATGGTCAGCGCTGATGACGCCATCATTCCCATCCTCCCATTTTCACAGGGTGGGTTGTTGGGCTGACCACAGCCAGGTACTGCACCATCTAGGAGGACAGTTTTAGAAGAGTCAGGGGTGTGGAGGACTTTATTCTCACAGCAGGGTGACATCGATGGAGCATTGCTGGAGAGTGGAGAAGACATCTGACAATGAGGACAGCTTCTCCTTGACACAGGGCTGCCTGGCTCTCATGAGACACTTCATGCTCCAGTGCCTGCGCAATAAACGCAGAGTTGCTCGCATAGTCACCAGTGCCAATTACTGTGCGGCTACCCTGCTTGATCTTGGCTATAATGACCTTGATTCGAGCACTGGAGTGGGATAGAAAAATTTGAGAGTACAAATTCCAAATTGGGATGCCCTGCTTTGTGAAACCCCCAATGGCCAGTTTACCTCATCTTTTCCTGGAGCCCTGGTCGTATCTGTGTGCTCTGGCCACATCCCTGCTTACCTCTAGCCAAGCATTCTCTCGAATTTCCGAATCGGCGCGGGCATGCCATGGCTGCAAGGTGGACGGGAGATGAAGCTGGTGGCGCCTCTTGGCTCTTCATCCAGGCGTCTTAGCCGTCAGCGGCGCCGAAGGGAGCCGAGTGTCAGCGAGAGCGCTGATTGAGTGCACTTGCTCTGTCAATCAGCGCACATGCTCTCACCTGAGTCAGCACTGGGGCAGTCAAGAGAAGGTGAGTGAAATGGGGTGACCTGGGGTACACACAACGGGGCATCCCAGTTCAGGATGCAGCCTCACAGAGGAACTACACATGGGAAAGTGAAATTCTTGTGTATTGTTCCTGTTTAAGTTGAACCAGCTTTGGATTCCACTGGACTTGGCTGTGCTAGCTGAGTGTTTGCCTAACTCTTCCTCCCACCCCCCCCACCCCCAGACAGCTGTAAAACATGTAATATTTACATGTATTTATTTATTTTGGTATTTATGTATACATTTATGTATACATACATAAATACATATATATTTATATATATATATTGACCCTGGTGTTCCCCTCTATTTCCAGTCCTTGCTACCCCCATTTTACAGCCGTTTTTGGGCCCCCAAGTTTGGGTTCCCGTTGACTTCAATGTGGTTTGGGTCAAGTCTGCTCTACATTTACTGTATTTGCAAGCAAAAAAAAAAATAAACTTTGTTCAATGTGAGTGCTTTGCCTTAGTTGCAATTACGACAGAGACAAAGCGTTTGTGAAGTCTTGCTAATTAATTGCTATTAACCTGCTGGGAACATAACAAATACGGGCACTAAATTGTGAAACTAGTTATCATGATTGTTGAAGCGAAATTGATTTAATTATTTTAATCAGAGTAATAGCTTAACAGCAGGACTTCAAAATATATATTGTATGAGGTATATCCATTCCATGAAATCAATTCACAAATCCATTTCTTTTAGCTAGTTATGTGGGTTACGGTTGATGAGAAATGGTGCCCCAAATGATTTAATTTAATAAATGGAGTACACATAGATAGGCAATACAAATGTAAGTGCTATTTATTTAAGCACAGCCACCAGTACTGTGCCAGTTGTGTTTCTAAACTCAATTAGATAACATTCTATCACTGTACAGGAACAATAATCTTTCCTCACAAGAAGGAAAACATTGACAATTGTCTATTTCTATGTACTTTTCTATAATTTTGGTAAGAGATGCTATAGAGATTTGGATTAGCCTATGTAGAGGTTGTGGGTTGCTTGAAATCTTCATTTGTGTGAATTATTTCAACCTTCATATTCTTAAACATGTGAGTTTGCTTCATATATTTTGCTTTATTTGTTTTTCAACACTGTGATTCAACAGTACTCATAACTCCACATATTTTGAGAGTTCCTAGTCCAGTTTTAAACTACTTGTGTGCCACCAGATGCTTGGCATTATATAGCCTATAATGATTTATTATTCATGTGCATTCTGTTCACCACTATCTTCTGAATTAGTATTGGTGTCCTTTGGGCCCCCTACCAGTTAACAAACAGTTAAGAAAAACATTCCTTTTCTTTTTTAAATATGCTGATTCTTCTGTCCCTAACCGGGCAGTATCGTCTCTGCAGGTCTGCCAGGTTTGAGGCATTCTCCTGGTCCAACAGGCATCTTCTTGATGCTGGGGAGTGGCTATTGCAGCCGCTCCACCATTATCTTTAGTGGGGAGGACACAGGTATCCCCTCCTCTCTCTTTGGTGTCCTGTCAAGGCTAATGCCAGGGAGCCTGGGGAGAGAGACTTTTATCTCTTAAAGACGGAGCCTTTGTTGGATCCACCCATGTACCTCTGTGGTATAAAAGCTTCCCTCCCCAGCGACTCAGCATTACCCTTAGCCAAGGAAGAGGAAAGCAGGACCAGATACTGGCAGGGCAGCTGCAATATATAATTTATCAAGAATTAATGCTACTAAATATTTTGTATTTCAATTTGCTGTTTGTTGTTTCCAAGCCTCTCGAAAGACTCTTTAAGATATTGGGGAAAATAAGATTAGAAATAGGGGAAAAATGAAAAAGGCCATTAATCTATCCAAAAAATCAACAGCAATAGTTGAAGATTTCTGTCAACTACCATCATTCCCAGAAGGCAGTTGCAGCAAGTTTGGTTGTGTTTATAGATGTCAATGCATAGGTCTATAGTTGGGAAGAAGTTATATAAATAAGATCTATTGTACTGTACTGTATATAGGGGAAATATTTGCTGTCCATAAAGAACAGTCAGGTAGCATTATCTTTTTTAGGTGTAGTGTATGGGCTGACCAAAACTACATATGTGAGGCCTTTTTCATACCCTTTCAAGACAGTGGAAATTGTATGGTTTGGAGCTTTGCTGCATCTGTTTACATTTACATTATGTACTTGCTTCCTCTTATATGAAGATCAAGAGGGGGTAGGACAGGAGTCTGTCTGACCATGCAGGTATTATTGGTGCTGTTTAGCAGTTTTCTAGGTTTGCTTTCTTCCTTTGATGTGGGAGAGGGAGAAAATTATTAGCTCAAGAGTGGTAAATTGGGGGCATTTTAGAAGTAAGTATGAATATAAATGTAAACTGTTTTATTTACTTGGGTGGGTAGCCGGGACCTGGATGGTGCTGTGCCGGAACACGTTTCATAAATAGGCCTCTCATTGTTCTTGTGGTTTAGAGATATCACTCTGCTTTAGCATATCACACCTTTAACTATTAGGTCACTAAAACTTACCCAGATTTTCTAGGTTGAGAGTGGAAAAAATGCCTCAAGGTGGGACTGGGGCATTGAACAGTTAAAAAAATATATAATAGAATTTAAAAAATATAGCAATTTAAAAATATAGAGTAAAATCTAGAATGAGCTATTTTATTTATAGAAAACAGCATGCATTTAAACAATACACAATAATAAAGAAAAACCTATTGAAATCATAATGTTAAAATGTGTTATTGTGCACACCTTGTTTGCCCTTGGGGGATTCGTACAAAATCATCTGTTGGGCCGTGAATTACTTGGCAAGGAAAAATAAAGTAGTATTATTCCTTCACATAAAAGTTCATGCATAGTGTCATGGATGGTAGCAATAAAACTTGAATCAAATTTCTTGTCAGTACTTTTTCATAGCTTTCTCAGCTTTATTCCTCCAGTAGACAGCTTAATGAAATTTGTCTCTGTAACATGTCCACTTCATTCATATAGAGTTTATGTCGTCTTCTTCATATCAGTAATGATAGATCTGATCTCACAGTCCAACGAGAACCCATTTCATGACAAATGAAATTACATTTTCTTCTGCTCATTTCACAGTACTTATCAGTAGCCTATTCATTCCTATATTTAACCAATATATTAAATATAATCCAGTCACAATAGAAACAGACATTTTGGCCTTTTAAATAAAAGCACAAAATCTACACAAACATACAGTATGGCTCTGATTTTAAGTGAACCTAAAATAAAATGCATATTTTCAAGTATACAACTACAATGTACCAGAAAAGGGCCATTCAGTGTGTTAGTTCTAAAAAATATATTGCTGATTGGGTTTTGTGATGCAGATGACATACATCCTTGTGTTTTAAGGAAGTTATGTACAGTAATAGACAAGCCGTTATTTCTAATATTTGTGGACTCAATAACTACAGGGGCTGTTCCGAGGGATTGACACTTGGCAAATGTGGTGCCAATATTCAAAAAGGGATCTAGAGGGGAACCTGGGAACTATAGACCAGTAAGCTTAACATCTGTGGTGGGCAAGCTGTTTGAAGGTTTCTTAAGGGATACTATCCTGGAGCATCTTGGGGAAAATGACCTTATTACAGGACACATCACCGAAGTAAATATCAACCACATGTGAAGTTGTGAAACTTACCTTTTTGTTTCCACCTCTTAACCTGTAGAATGTAAGCTGGTAAGGTCACAGCTCTCTTTCTTCTATTGTGTACTGTATGTTTTACCATACTAATAATAATAAAAAAAAAATAAAAATAAGTATAAATGTATAAAATAAAAAATTAATGAAGTTTAAATTAAGACTGTATAAATGTAAACTATGATATGGCCTTATTGTTATATAACTCAAAGCATATTATTTATTATGTATCCAACTAAAATAGAGCTATTGTTCTATCCTTTTTTAAATTGTTGTCCTGGCCTTTCAGTTAGAGATAAATAAAAGTCACAGTCATATAAGACATGCTATTATATTGAGAAAATGTCTGAAAAAACCTTGACTGGTCCAAGAAGATCACGTCAGACTATTGAACATCCCTAGGGCAGAACTGTGAAAAGTAGTTACCATTTTTATAGGATGTCAAAACAATGCACTTAAGTTGATATTCCAGTGCTAACATATGAAAGCCAGTTTCAATCAACTAATCATGTCATCTGAGACAACTAAAAACAACCAAACAAACTGAGAGGTTATCCACCAGAAGCACAGTCATAAACAGATATCTACTTGGTACCCTGAAGAATAACCTTGAAAAGGAATGTAAATTTGTTGAACAGACTGCAAGTAGATCTTGGATACAGTTTGAAAAGCATTTATAAATAATTACTAAACAAACAGAATATGCAGCATGTTGGTATGTATGCATGTGCATTTTGACAAATCCATATTAGAAAAAAAAGAGGTTATACATACAATTAATATATTTCAAACAGAAAATATTCTGACTATGAATATATGCACAATACAAAAATATTTTTGTTTATTAAAGGAACCTAGCCATGTATAACTTGTTAATACCAGCACTTGCATAACAAATAAGCAAGATACAGTACTAACCACCACTAATCGTTGGTCCAGCCACTGCCTCTGCTGCCTCCCCGAAGACTCCCCTCTGTGTCCGCTGCCTTTTCCCTGACAGGCTGTTGCCTCTGTTGGGCCATCAGAAAATCTGCTAGGTCATTAAAACATCAAGAGAGTTAGGAAAACACAGGTAGTGTGCACAGGATCCTTCATAGTACCTTGTTAACAGATAATGAGAACAAAGAATATAGCACAACACATACCAAATTGCAAGTGCAAAACAGGCACTGGTCCCAGTCTTTTAATACAAAAGATGCGTTCACATTAGCTTTTGGGCATATGCCACTTCCACTGCATCTTTGGGTGGTACGCATGCTCCTTCCCCAGCAATTCAGAGGAGTACACGGGCCATTGGTAATGCTCTCGCTCCCTTTTGAAATTAATCAGATCTCTTTGCCCAAGGATGTAAACAAGGCAAAGGGCTCTGACTGGATGTGAGCCTGCACTTGCGCAATTGGACCGAGGAGAGGTTAGTTTTACTGAGCAAACTGGGAGGTTTCACAGTTGCAGCATTTGCACCCCAACTGATCATGGGCAGCAACAAGAGGTTGTAGATGTGTCGTGGGTTGTAGATTTGTCTAAGCCAAACACTGGCCCTGCAGGCAAGCTAGAAGAGGGTGATTGCTGAACAACCCATTATGACAACCTGGCAAGTTAGCAGAAGTTGGTTGGAGGACAAAAAAAGGTGCTGAATTTATTGCACAAGTAATTTACTAATTTAATTATAATTAATGACTCCTAAAATGTATTCTTGCCAGGAAAGCTTTAAACTGAATTTTTGGTATAGTGAGAACTAGCTAGCTAGACTAGCTTATGTGTGGTTCTCTTATATATTAGGGATTGCACTCATAGAGGGACCTTCATTAGCTGTGCATTTGCAAATGAGACGGGGAGGCCGATTCATTAATAGCGCCAGGTAGCGACAGATAAGCGACTGTAGCAGTATTTTCAGAGTGCCCGCTAGTAGTCGCTGTGCTTGGCCGTTGTTCGGTTGTTGACTGCGACTCAGTTGGTGTGCGGTAATGTTGAATATTGGGTGAGGAGTCGCTATTTGACAGGTTCCGCGCTGTATGGGAGCGCATGATAGCGAATGGCCATAGCGAACGGCTCCCACCATATTCATTAACAAATCACGCTCAAAAAATTCTCGCGCTGTGAAATGCATATTTAAACCCCAGAGCGCTGGCGGCGATGGGTTAAAAGTAGTTTTTTTAACCTCCAAACAACCATATTTTTTGAAACCCAAAAAAACAAGTTTATAAAAACATTTTGTAATATGAATACATTAATATCAGACCTGAAATATCAATTCTGCACAAATTTTTTTTTAATTATTTTTTTACCTTAAAAAAAAAATCTTACATTGCAGAAGTGGTAACAGAATTTTTCTCATTAAAAAAAAAAAATAACAATTATTTATGATTATTTAAAGATTGTTCCATTGAAATGCATTGGAGAGCACCAGGTAGCGAGAGGTCATACCTGTCGCTGTTCAAGGTTGCTCGCTGGCGCTGTGGGGTGAGGCTGGAATAGTGATGAATGATTCGCTATCTGGCGCTCTCTCAGTCGCTAAGCAGGATCGGCTTGATAAATGTGTGATTGTGGTGGGGAGCCGGCGTTCTCGTGGCGGTGCCCGTCATTACCGTTCGCTCACCAGTCGCTACCTGGTGCTATCCCTTGTTAAATAAGGGCCTAAGGTTTCAAAAATGAGACAAAAATGAGGTTCTCCAATTGCTTAATGGGGAACTAATGTACATGGGGTTTAGATTACCACTATCTGGTATTTGATAGTAGAGAGATAAGAGATAATAGAGATAAGAGAGGGAGCATGAAATAAAACAGGCGTCAGAACCACAAAGAGCGAACATCTTCAAAAGAGCGCATTGCAATGTTTTCCTGTTCTTACTGAACATATTGTGTATACACTGATTACACGGTGTGGACATTTATAGAGCTCACTTACAATTAGTTATTGAAACTTGCTGGCCGTCTATCTAAGAGGCTGATTCATTACTAATGCCAGGTATTGGCAGATGAGCGTCTGTATAGCAGCACACACACAGCGTTGGCGCTCTAAATCTGGTTGCTATAGCGTAAAGTGCCAGACGCTGTATGATTAAACTCTGTTTTTGAACACATATCCACCAGTAACAAAGTTAAAACACATGGAAGTACATTGTTATAACATTGCGACATTAATACTTTAATGTCAGACCTGCAATGACAATTCTGCATAAAAATCTAGAAAAACAAAAAAGTTTTCAAAAATGACATTTTCTAGGTCAGGATAGGTGACACAATTATTTGAGAAAAAAAAAAAAAACCTGTTTAAACAGAATAAAAGGAATGTCCATTGAAATGTATGGGAGAGCGACAGGTAACAACAGATAATACCTGGCTCTGGAAGCTAGAGCGCCTGCGCTATACATTGAGCCACCTGTAATAATGAATTGGACGCTACACGCCGCTGTTAGAGTCGTTTACCGGATTCGCTTTCATAAATGTTGTTTTGCGTGCAGTGCCCAGCTTTCACCAGACGCTGCCTGCAGCTACAAGGCACTGCCTGGCGCTGGCCCTTGATGAATAACCCCCAAAGTCTATTCATGTTTGAAGTGACAATGATGTAACTCTACTTACATTGCCATCACCAAACTTCTCAAACCTATCTATAAAAAAATCTTTGGACAGCTACTGTCAAAATCCCTCTTTGATTTCTATGTTTTTGTGCATGCACAGGTCCCTTTATATGTGTGCATATATGCGACAGACTGGATCTCATTCCAGCAGGCAGTCGGCTTTTTTAACACGCATGCTCACATATACAGAGGCTTCTCACCTGCATTCTATAGTTTAACCCTTTAACCGCCAGCCTACCTTGAGATTTTGTCATCCTTTGTTGCCAGACCATTTGCACTATTTTGCGCTCCCCATGTTCAACTGTGATTTTTGAAGGGATTTCCAGGGATTTCCCAAAGTGATATATTGTTTTATTCAGCAGAGCCTGGGCTTTAAGAAGAAATGTCTTGTTTGTCATTTTCCTAGTGTATTCTCAATATTTTTGGGTGAAATATACACAAAAAAAAAAACTATTTTTTACAATTTGTAGTGTTTTTTTGCAATAAAAAATGTAAGTTTGTCAATAAAATCTTATTGCGTGTGAAACCCCAATTTCTTCCGGTTACAGCGGTACCACATATGTATAGGTAGACACCCTTTCCTGCCCAGGAGACTCCCCCAAACTGAAACAACGCTTTAGGAGATTTTCAGATAAAATACAACTATGCTATGCAATATGCGCACCTTGCAGTTTTTCAAGAAAAACAAACCTTTACATTTGAAATTCCCCCAACAAACTATATATTCCCTAGAAGTTTACACCTCAGGCTTTCTAGACGTACCAGGCTTTGGTTGCACAGGATTTCCCTAAAAAAGAATAAAAAAACAGAATCAAAACCACATTTTCCTAAAAAAAACTACCGTATTTTTCACCCTATAAGACGCACCTGCCCATAAGACGCACTTAGGATTTGGGGGAAGAAAATAAGAAAAAAAAAATTTCAATCAAAAACGCACCATTACAGACAGTGTGGCATTCCCCTATCCAATTCCCATAGGCCGTGTGGGATGCCCCCATTCCATAGACAGTGTAGCATGCCCCCATCCCATTCCCCGTATATCCAGTGTGGCATCCCCCCCTCCCATTCCCCATATACCCATTGGCTGTGTGGCATCCCCCTCTCCCCCCATTAGTATAGGCTGTGTGGCATCCCTCTCCCCACATTCCCATAGGCTGTGTGGCATCCACCTCTCCCCCCATTCCCATTGGCTGTGTGGCTTTCCCCCTCCCCCCATTAGTATAGGCTGTGTGGCATCCCTCTCTCCCCATTCCCATAGGCAGTGTGGCATCCCCCTCTCCCCATTAGCATGAGCTGTGTGTCATCCCCCTCCCCCCATTAGCATGGGCTGTGTGGCATCCCCCTCTCCCCATTAGCATGGGCTGTGTGGCATCCCCCTCTCCCCATTCCCATAGGCTGTGTGGCATCCCCCTCCCCCCATTCCCATAGGTTGTGTGGCAACCCCCATTCCCATAGGCTGTGTGGCATCCCCCATTCCCATAGGCTGTGTGACATCCCCCTCCCCCCATTCCCATAGGCTGTGTGGCATACCCCTCCCCCCATTCCCAAAGGCTGTGTGGCATCCCCCTCCCCCATTCCCATAGGCTGTGTGGCATACCCCTCCCCCATTCCCAAAGGCTGTGTGGCATCCCCATCCCCCCATTCCCATAGCCTGTGTGGCATCCCCATCCCCCCATTCCCATAGCCTGTGTGGCATCCCCATCCCCCCATTCCCATAGCCTGTGTGGCATCCCCATCCCCCCATTCCCATAGCCTGTGTGGCATCCCCCTCCCCCCATTCCCATAGGCTGTGTGGCATACCCCTCCCCCCATTCCCAAAGGCTGTGTGGCATCCCCATCCCCCCATTCCCATAGGCTGTGTGGCATCCCCATCCCCCCATTCCCATAGGCTGTGTGGCATACCCCTCCCCCAATTCCCAAAGGCTGTGTGGCATACCCCTCCCCCCATTCCCATAGGCTGTGTGACATCCCCCTCCCCCCATTCCCATAGGCTGTGTGGCATACCCCTCCCCCCATTCCCATAGGCTGTGTGGCATACCCCTCCCCCCATTCCCATAGGCTGTGTGGCATACCCCTCCCCCCATTCCCAAAGGCTGTGTGGCATACCCCTCCCCCCATTCCCATAGGCTGTGTGGCATCCCCATCCCCCCATTCCCATAGGCTGTGTGGCATACCCCTCCCCCCATTCCCATAGGCTGTGTGGCATCCCCATCCCCCCATTCCCATAGGCTGTGTGGCATACCCCTCCCCCATTCCCAAAGGCTGTGTGGCATCCCCATCCCCCCATTCCCATAGGCTGTGTGGCATCCCCATCCCCCATTCCCATAGGCTGTGTGGCATACCCCTCCCCCATTCCCAAAGGCTGTGTGGCATACCCCTCCCCCCATTCCCATAGGCTGTGTGGCATCCCCATCCCCCCATTCCCATAGGCTGTGTGGCATACCCCTCCCCCCATTCCCATAGGCTGTGTGGCATCCCCATCCCCCCATTCCCATAGGCTGTGTGGCATACCCCTCCCCCCATTCCCATAGGCTGTGTGGCATACCCCTCCCCCCATTCCCAAAGGCTGTGTGGCATCCCCATCCCCCCATTCCCAAAGGCTGTGTGGCATCCCCATCCCCCCATTCCCAAAGGCTGTGTGGCATCCCCATCCCCCCATTCCCATAGGCAGTGTGGCCCCTCTCCCCCCATTCCCACCCCCCTCCCCCCATTAGTATAGGCAGGCGCCATAGTAATAAAAAAAAAAGTTAAACTCACCTGTCCGCTGACACCACTGCGCTGAGCGGCCGGCTCCGTGAATGGGGTGGGCGTGGCCTGTGCCGCAGCATCGACGCAGGCCACGCCCACCCCATTCACGAGCTGGCTCTGTCCCGGCCCCGCCGCTGCGATCGCTGTCTTTTCAGGCAGCGATGACAGCGGCGGGGCCAGAGACAGAGCCCCTGCCGCTCCTCCATCTGCTCCCCCACATGCGATCACAAAGGTCCGGGCAGCGGGTGGGCGTGGCCTGCGCTGGTGCAGGCCACGCCCACCCACTGCCGGGACCTTCGTGCTCGCGTGTGGAGGAGCAGATGGAGGAGCAGCAGGGGCTCTGTCTCTGGCCCCGCCGCTGTCATCGCTGCCTGAAAAGACAGCGATCGCAGCGGCGGGGCCGGGACAGAGCCCCCGCCGCTCCTCTGGCCTCTCGCAGTGTGCCAGACAACGCGGGAGCGCCGGGGACGGGTGAGGTTTTTTTTTTTTTTTTTTACATTCACCCGATAAGGCGCACTGACATTTTCCCCCCACTTTTGGGGAAAAATAAGTGCGTCTTATAGGGCGAAAAATACGGTATATGCAAACAAGAAAAAAACTGAAAATCTGAAAAAGCAAGGTCCCCCAAACAGAATAATACCCAACATGCATAGGTTCTGGCAAAGAAAGAGTTGCCAAACACACCAAAGTAAAGCATGTGCGTAACGGTAATTTTACTTCAAAATTTCAGCTTTGCAAAGTGCGCACCTTGTGCTTTTTCTACCATTTACCATCCTAACATTTGGAATGTCCCCCATAAACCATATATTCTCTGAAAGTACACATGTTAAGCTTTTTAAGCGTACCCAGCTTGTTGTAGTGGGCTCATCTTTCTGGAAGTAATATCTTGAAGAATTCTTAGGTTGCACAGGGTTTCAAAAAAAAATGTATAAAAAAGCAGAATAAAAAACACCTATTCCTAAAATATCAATATGCAAATAAGAAAAATCAAGCTAAATCTGAAAGCGTAAGGTCCTCCGAGCAGAACAATACCCAACATGCATAGGTACCTGTAACGTTTTAACTGCCAGACTTCTTGAGATTTTGTCAACCTCTGCTGACAGGATATTTTTCACCATTTTGCGTAATGTTTAACTGTGATTTGTGCAGGAATTTTCAAGAAAATGGCATATTTTCTTTTTGAGTTTAGGCTTTAACATGAAATGTCTTGTTTGTATTTTTTCAACTTTTTTTAATATATTTTTAAGTAAATAAGTAAAATATATATATATATATTTTTTTTTTTTTCTAAATTGTCTCCTTTATTTTAGCAAAAACATTTATTTTATTAAATAAAACCAAATTGCACGTGAAAGCCCAATTTCTTCCGATTACAATGATACCACATATGTATCGGTAGCCCCCGTTCCTGTCCAGGAGATCCCCTAATCTGAAAAGAGCACTTTATAACATTTACAAATAAAATACAACTACTATCCACATAACAAAACGTTAAATAAAAAAAATTGGTGTGGGGTCCTCCTTCACGGGGGGGGGGGGGGGGACACCATTTCTTGGGGGAATTTTAAGGGTTTTTTGGGAGGCAGGTAATGGGGGCTTCCTGCTGCTGCTGGAAGCCTTTTATACCGACTGGGTTACAGGTAACATAGGGTTAATTTAATAACCCCAGGGAGGGGGGCCCCATTTTGGGGGGGGGAATTCTAAGGGTTAAAACCCTTAAAAATTAAAAAAAAAAATGGCGTGAGGTCCCCCCTACCCAGCATATCCAGCCTGTGACCAGCTATGGGGGCCTGTAGAACAGGGCGCAGGGGCCAGCTTTAGTGGCCCCTGGCCCTGCAGGCTACAAGCCGGCATAGCCTAGGGTCTTTGGGGAGGCAGGTAATTTGGGGGGCTCAGGGGTTATTGGCAAGTCATCCGCTAGCCGCAGGTGACTTGCCAGCCCCCGAGCCTTGTGAACTGGTCTCATGGACCCCTTACCAGTTCACAAAGGGTTAGCAGTAAAAAAAAAAAAAAAAACACAGAGACACACTTTTCAAATAACTTTATTAAAAAAAAAACATTTTTTTTTCTTTACTCACCTCCAATCTGCATCTCCTGTGTCCCGCGGCGATCTGATGTCAGTGACTGCTGAACAGAGGAGGGGGGAGGCAGTCGATCGGAGGATCGCCTACCTCCCTCCTCCTCTGCCCAGCCTTCACCGCCATCTGACAGCTGACGTCATTGGCCCCGCCCCGAAAGGGCTGGAAGTAAAGATGGCGGCGGCCATCGGAGCTCCAGAGGGAGGAGGGCTGTTATGCCCTCTCCAGAAGGTGGAAGAGCGGGGGGGTGATTGGAGCCCCCCCATGAAGAGGAGAGGCTGCGGGAGCCGGCGGGCATGAAGGTGAGTAAATGTCATTTTTTTTTTTTTTTTTTACAGGCAATTTTGGCGGCTGCTGAAATGGGGGGCATCCTATTTTGGGCACTCCCCTGCAGCCGGAGGAGCCCCAATGGGTGATCGGAGCCCCTCTGGTTGAAGAGGAGACCCGGCTGGATCGAACGAGGGGTCAGGTGAGTGACTTTTTTTTTTAACTTTTTCTGCTATAAGGGGGGAAAGTCAGGCACGTAAAATGTATGTGGCTGGCGGTTAACTGCAGGGGAGGCAGCCACGTAAATTGTATGTGGCTGGCATTTAAAGGGTTAAAAGGAGCAGTTGACATCATCACAGTGCTGTCTGACCATTAGCTTTCCTGGTTTCACTGTATTCCAGTGCTATCCGTGATTTCAAGACAATTTGGATTTTTCTTTGGCCCTTTGGAGTTTGGAGTAAAAAGTACCAATCACTTTTATTGCCTATTTAGGGTCTGCTTTCAGAGCCAAGTGAAAATGTACACCTGGTAGGCAATTAAAGTCAATGCAGCTTTTTCTCCTAAAAAAAGAGTGAGATCTCTGCTGAACTGTCAGTTTTCTCAGATCATTGACTGGATAGTCTGTTGTATGTAGCAACCTACAGACTATACACACAGAAAACTCCTCCAGCCAACATTTTAAACTTTTTTATTCCAAATGCGGGACATACATGCTCCTGAAGGAATAGGATAATAAAAAAGAGGACATTTCATACCGCATTGTCTGGGAATTAAGGTAAATATATTGTCTCTTTAAAGTGTTCCCTAATCCTCTCCTGGAGAGCCACCAACAGGCCATGTGATGCACAGCTTTACACAGACGCATAGATAAAGTAGTTGGTGCTCAGGCAGCTATACAACTGTTGGGGGAGAGGATTTCCCTTGCTTCTTCACTTCCGTCTTCCCCTCCTTTCAAGGTGGGGGTACGGGTGGAAGTGACCGGGAAATTCAATAGATCTGGGTCCTTTTTTATGGTAACCTTGTACCTCTATTAATCTTTTGGATATATATCACAATCATAGCCATATCATCTTGAGCATTTTTTCAGTGATAATATATATTCTTTCAGTGATAATATAGGTAATGTCTGAGGCAATATATCATCTTTAAACAACATTTATTTAACAAAAAGTGATACAATTATCTGTTTGGGTCAGCTTGTAGCAAGTAGTTTCGTTTGTAGCAAGTACTCCACAGTTTTGTAGCAAGGGGTTTATACCCATAATGTGGTGTAGACGCGTTTCGCAGGTTACATGCTTCTTCAGTACACCAAAATTACTATAACACAAAGACATAGTATTATTTCTATCCTTGTTTTGTTGTCTGTTATCCCATTTACCATTAGTTACAATTGTGAGTGCACTTACTTTAAGCTTGCTCTCCGATTACTTGTTTGGTACTTAATTAGTGTGATCTTGTATATAATCTATATGAATATATAATTATAGATATATATAATTTGAAAATCACATTGTTTGGAGTTCGAATTGAATTGTATGATAAAAATTATAGCAGTTATGAAACTTACATAGTTTACACGCTGAGCCAGGTGTGTAAATGACCTATAAGAGAACCGAATATTTCTATGACAGTTCTATTTTGCAAACTTGCTGCTTTAGAAAGCTTTAATGTGGGGTTTAGTACTTACTTGGCCTTAAACGCCTGGGATGACACCCGGTCCGGGTTGCCTGAATCCATCCTGAGACGGTCAGGATGCGCAGTTGGAGACATGGGGTTCTAGTGAGGTGTGTGTGTGCCCTCCAAACCGTCTGTGATGTGGAGATTCCACCGCTATATTATCTGCGCTGGAGCGCTTTAGTGTCCCGCATGGCGTGGCGCTAGGGGCCGCTTTAGGTGAGGGGAATTTAGTTTCCCCCAGGACGCTATACTGGCCAATGAAGGGACCTGGCTTTCGGCAGAAGGCGGGCCTTCGACGGAAGTGACGGGGCCGTTTCATCCGCTCCCTGGGCGGCCCCGTTCCCGGACATGTGTGGGTGTCGTCAGGCCGTGTGCAGCCATTTTGTTGGTTAGAGAATTTATATTTTTGCTTGATCTCTATGATATTAATATTAGTAGGAGCTTTTTATGAGATTGCGGCCGCCATTTTTTTTTGTGTAGCCTTGCTATTATCTGGTGTATGCTTGAATTTCCAGTATAGAATGCAGCTTTTGCTCGTAGAATAATATGTATATTGGGGACTGAAGTACCTGAAGTACCTATAGTTTAAAAGGTGGTTCTCTTATGGTCTAATTTGTGCCTGGTCTTAATATTTATTCACCTAATTATTTATAATAGAGAGTAAGTGCATTCATATCACATCACATATGTAATTCAATTCTCAGAGGTAAGTATGTGAACAGTATATCTCATTATACAAGTTGGTATTCATAGTTAATAGGTATATGGCCATGTAACCAAATTATGCCATGTAACCAAATTATGTTATGTGACTGTGAATGATATTTAACTTGTATCATTTTTCAAGGTAGGTTAGGAATGGGTTGTTTGTCTTTTGTCATTTTGTTTAAATTCCAAACTTTAGGTAGTGTGCTATGTAATAGGCGAGTTATATGCAGTGCCAGCTATATGCCAGAGTATGAGCAGGACCTGACTTATCAAAACATATGGTCATTGCCTAATTACTATTACAGGTATGGTATAAAACTGCATGTTTCATTGAGACCTGGGGGCCTAGTGGCTCTCAGCATGGTGATCCACTTAGTCTCTTTCTGGAGGGTCATTTTTGTTGGATCTCCCCCTCTTGTGTGCGGATGAATTCTATCTAAAATCTGAAAGGAAAGGCCTTCTGGTGAACCCTCATGGTATCTGGCGAAGTGTCTGCCCACTGGTGTGAGCATATTCTTTTTCCTGATATCTCTGAGATGTTCATATATTCGAATTTTGAATTTCCTATTTGTTTTACCTATGTAAAACCTTGAGCATGGGCAGATGAGTATATACACTAAGTCAGTTGTATTACAATTCCCAAAGTGTCTTTGTTTTATGGTAATGTCAGGGGGCACTTGGATTTCCTGCCCTTGCTTTATGTATCTACAATAGCTGCAGCTCTGACAACGGTATGTCCCTTTAATAGTGCAGCATTCCTTCTTCTTGTCTTGTACATAGTGACTTTGTACTAAGTCATCCCTTATGGATCTTGACCGTCTAAAAGTCAGATTTGGGCGGTCAGGGACAAACTGGCCTATCTCTGGGTCTCTTTGTAATATGTGCCAATATTTTTCCAAAGTCTGTTTGATTTCTCTATGTTGTTTATTGTATGTGAGGATAAATGGGGTAGGGCCGGGTGATTTTTGTTCCTCTGTTTTTTTCCTGTTTTGGTTTAGAAGACTGTCTCTATTTTGGCCCTTTGCTCGCTTAAAAGCCTTTTTGAGGATCTTTTGACTGTATCCTCTGGCTAGTAGGCGAGATTTTATCCCATCAGCCATTCTTTTGAAGTCTAGTTCTTTGGTACAATTCCGCCTGGCCCTCAGGTATTCCCCGTAGGGTATGCTGTTCTTGAGGGGGACTGGATGTGAGCTAGACGCCCTTAGAATATTGTTGGCAGCTGTGGTTTTCCGATAGAGACACATGGTCAGTTTGCCCATACTGTCCAATTTTATTGTGAGGTCTAAGAAGGTAACCTCTCGTTTGTCATATGTGAGTGTGAACTTTAAGTTGAGGTTGTTGGTGTTTAATTTGTCTACGAATTTAAGCAAATCTTCCTCCGAGCCCACCCAGATTATTAAAATGTCATCTATGTAGCGTAGCCACAAGGCCACTTGTCTGTGAACTGGGTGTTCTTCTCATCCTGCCAGATTAGGTTCTCCCACCACCCCAGGTAAAGATTTGCAAATGATAGGGCACAGGTGGTCCCCATCGCAGTCCCTTGCAGTTGGTGGCACAGTTGTTTGTTAAAAGGAATGTATTGTGTGTAAGAATAAATTCTAGTAGTTGGAGTAGTAGTGTGTTATGTTCATGTTGCATAATGTCTGTTTGATCTAAGTAGTATTTCATGGCTTTTAGTCCTAGTGAGTGTGGGATGCTGGAGTAGAGTGCTTCGACATCTAATACAAGTATGCTGGGGGTTGAAATTTTGAGGTTCTGGAGCATCTGTAATAGGTGGGGGGTGTCTCTGGTGTATGAAGAGAGTGACTGTACGAAGGGTTGTAAAAATGAGGCCACATATTCGCTTGCTTTGGTAGTGAGAGAGTTGATTCCTGCCACTATTGGGCGGCCCGGTGGGTCTTTCTCTGACTTATGAACCTTTGGGGGCGCATAGAAAGTCTGTGTTACAGGATTGGGGACCAATTGAAAGTCTTTTGTTGGTTTGTCTATAATATTGTGTGTGTTTGCCTCGGTGATAATTGTGGTGTATTCTTCCGTGTCCTTCTTTAATCTTGATAATGGGGCTTTCTGGTACCAGTGTTGGTTCTCTAATATTTTTGACACGTTTTCATATTGTGGTTTAGACATAATAACTATGTTCCGACCCTTATCTGCTGGTTTGATTTCTATTGATTGGTTGGTTTGTAATTCCCTCAGGGCCTGTTTGTGTTGGGGTGTTATATTTTGAGGGCATTGTCCTGTCATATTCATGTTTTCTATTTCCTGAGTCCTGAGTTTACAAAGGTATTAACCCCTGCATTTATAGTAAGGGGTGGAAAATAGGTTGATGATTTCTTGAACTTTTTTGATGGTTTAGTTGCTTGTATTTCATATGTGTCTGTATTGTGGAGGGACTCTAGTATGCTTAGGCTTTCCATATCTCGCTGTGTTAATTGATCCCTGTGTTCCTCGTCTATTGGGGTTACTGTTTCTCTGTGGACTGTGTCTCCCATGTCCCGGTCTTTATCACTAAAGTGGTATTTTAGTAGTATTTTTCTAGCAAAAAGGTTAAGGTCCTTTATTAATTCAAATTTGTTTAGATTTGCTTCTGGACAGAAATTTAGGCCTAGTCTTAGGACTTCCTCTTGTTGTTTGGTGAGGGGAATATTAGCTAAGTTTATTACATCTTTTGTTTCTGTCTGTGCAACAGATTCCCTCGCTGTGGTTTGGGTCATCATTGTTGTGTGTAGGTTCCCCTCTTGTGAGCTTGGGAGATGTCTCCTGGTATGTTTTGGCCTGCCTGGCTTGGATCTAAAAAGAGTCTTGCACTTCCCTTCTCGTCACTTGTCTGTATTCTGGAGATGGTAATGTTTTTCTTTTACCCCTTTGGTAGGGGGTTGTGTCCTCCCTGTTCCCTCCTTTCCCCGTCCTATCTTTCTTCTGGTATCTGGAGAATAGTGTATAGTGTTTTTGTCGTTGGTCCTTGGAAGATGTACTGTCAGAGGATAAGGAGGAATATTCTGTGATGTATGGATCTGTATTGTCTCTCCTTAATGTGCTCGTTATGGGGCCTATCTTTGTTTGCCACTTATATGCTCTTATGCTCTTATAAGCCACTTAAAAGCAAAAATGGCGCACATTTTCTAGCCCACAGCTACAACAAAATGGAGGCCTGAGCGCCTACAAAGATATAAATTCTCTAACCAACAGAATGGCCGCACACGGCCTGACGACATCCACACATGTCCGGGAACGGGGCCGCCCAGGGAGCGGATGAAACGGCCCCGTCACTTCCGTCGAGGGCACGCCTTCCGGCGAATGCCAGGCCCCTCCATTGGCCAGTATAGCGTCCTCACCTAAAGCGGCCCCTAGCGCCACACCGTGCGGGACACTAAAGCGTGCTCCAGCGCAGATAATATAGCGGTGGAATCTCCGCATCACAGACGGTTTGGAGGGCACACACACCTCACTAGAACCCCACGTCTCCAACTGCGCATCCTTACCGTCTCAGGACGGATTCAGGCAACCCGGACCGGGTGTCATCCCAGGCGTTTAAGGCCAAGTAAGTACTAAACCCCACATTAAAGCTTTCTAAAGCAGCAAGTTTGCAAAATAGAACTCTCATAGAAATATTCGGTTCTCTTATAGGTCATATAATTTTTATCATACAATTCAATTCGAACGCCAAATAATGTGATGTTCAAATTATATATATCTATAATTATATATTCATATAGATTTTATACAAGATCACACTAATTAAGTACCAAACAAGTAATCGGAGAGCAAGCTTAAAGTAAGTGCACTCACAATTGTAACTAATAGTAAATGGGATAACAGACAACAAAACAAGGATAGAAATAATACTATGTCTTTATGTTATAGTAATTTTGGTGTACTGAAGAAGCATGTAACCTGCAAAACGCATCTACACCACATTATGGGTAGGGATGAGCGAATCGATCCGGACGAACCCGGATTCGATCCGAATTTCAGGAAAAATTCGATTCGGATCGAATCCGAATTTCCCCGCGATTCGATCGCTCGAAGTTTTCCTTTAACATCCATTCATTTACATTACAGGCATTCTAAGATGGCGGACGGGACATGTCCAGACATCAACCCCGCGCCAGTGCAAGCTGGGACAGTCACATGCAGCCTATCAGCAGCCAGCAAGCCCGGTGACGTCACAGCGGTATTTAAGGCCGGCCATCTTGCTTTCCAGCCTCATTTCTCTATTGCATTCGTGAGAGACAGAACGCTGTGTAGCTGAGGGAGAGACAGACAGTTAGACAGGCAGGGACAGACAGGGACAGGCTGGAGACAGGCAGGAGACAGACAGGAGACAGACAGAAAGTAAGCGAAAAACAGGGAAAGGAAGGGAAAATCGGAGGCTGTCAGTTTTTTTTTTTTTTTTCCTCCAGCCTGCTTTGTTAGCGTTTTCAGGCTGCTTATACTAACTAACTGTGCATATATACTGAACTGATCTTAAGTCTGCTGTGAGGCATCCCATTCTGTGACTACACCAGCCTCTATTTAATAGCATAATAACCATTTGCACTTATTCTCATAGAAATCAGGCCTGATAAAGACACTTTTGCTGTGCATGCTCTCTGGTTTTTGTGGCATCCCATTCTGTGACAACACCAGCCTCTATTTAATAGCATAATAACCATTTGCACTTATTCTCATAGAAATTAGGCCTGATAAAGACACTTTTGCTGTGCATGCTCTCTGGTTTTTGTGGCATCCCATTCTGTGACAACACCAGCCTCTATTTAATAGCATAATAACCATTTGCACTTATTCTCATAGAAATCAGGCCTGATAAAGACACTTTTGCTGTGCATGCTCTCTGGTTTTTGTGGCATCCCATTCTGTGACAACACCAGCCTCTATTTAATAGCATAATAACCATTTGCACTTATTCTCATAGAAATTAGGCCTGATAAAGACACTTTTGCTGTGCATGCTCTCTGGTTTTTGTGGCATCCCATTCTGTGACAACACCAGCCTCTATTTAATAGCATAATAACCATTTGCACTTATTCTCATAGAAATTAGGCCTGATAAAGACACTTTTGCTGTGCATGCTCTCTGGTTTTTGTGGCATCCCATTCTGTGACTACACCAGCCTCTATTTAATAGCATAATAACCATTTGCACTTATTCTCATAGAAATTAGGCCTGATAAAGACACTTTTGCTGTGCATGCTCTCTGGTTTTTGTGGCATCCCATTCTGTGACAACACCAGCCTCTATTTAATAGCATAATAACCATTTGCACTTATTCTCATAGAAATTAGGCCTGATAAAGACACTTTTGCTGTGCATGCTCTCTGGTTTTTGTGGCATCCCATTCTGTGACAACACCAGCCTCTATTTAATAGCATAATAACCATTTTCACTTATTCTCATAGAAATTAGGCCTGATAAAGACACTTTTGCTGTGCATGCTCTCTGGTTTTTGTGGCATCCCATTCTGTGACAACACCAGCCTCTATTTAATAGCATAATAACCATTTGCACTTATTCTCATAGAAATCAGGCCTGATAAAGACACTTTTGCTGTGCATGCTCTCTGGTTTTTGTGGCATCCCATTCTGTGACTACACCAGCCTCTATTTAATAGCATAATAACCATTTGCACTTATTCTCATAGAAATCAGGCCTGATAAAGACACTTTTGCTGTGCATGCTCTCTGGTTTTTGTGGCATCCCATTCTGTGACTACACCAGCCTCTATTTAATAGCATAATAACCATTTGCACTTATTCTCATAGAAATCAGGCCTGATAAAGACACTTTTGCTGTGCATGCTCTCTGGTTTTTGTGGCATCCCATTCTGTGACTACACCAGCCTCTATTTAATAGCATAATAACCATTTGCACTTATTCTCATAGAAATCAGGCCTGATAAAGACACTTTTGCTGTGCATGCTCTCTGGTTTTTGTGGCATCCCATTCTGTGACAACACCAGCCTCTATTTAATAGCATAATAACCATTTGCACTTATTCTCATAGAAATTAGGCCTGATAAAGACACTTTTGCTGTGCATGCTCTCTGGTTTTTGTGGCATCCCATTCTGTGACAACACCAGCCTCTATTTAATAGCATAATAACCATTTGCACTTATTCTCATAGAAATTAGGCCTGATAAAGACACTTTTGCTGTGCATGCTCTCTGGTTTTTGTGGCATCCCATTCTGTGACTACACCAGCCTCTATTTAATAGCATAATAACCATTTGCACTTATTCTCATAGAAATTAGGCCTGATAAAGACACTTTTGCTGTGCATGCTCTCTGGTTTTTGTGGCATCCCATTCTGTGACAACACCAGCCTCTATTTAATAGCATAATAACCATTTGCACTTATTCTCATAGAAATTAGGCCTGATAAAGACACTTTTGCTGTGCATGCTCTCTGGTTTTTGTGGCATCCCATTCTGTGACAACACCAGCCTCTATTTAATAGCATAATAACCATTTGCACTTATTCTCATAGAAATTAGGCCTGATAAAGACACTTTTGCTGTGCATGCTCTCTGGTTTTTGTGGCATCCCATTCTGTGACAACACCAGCCTCTATTTAATAGCATAATAACCATTTGCACTTATTCTCATAGAAATTAGGCCTGATAAAGACACTTTTGCTGTGCATGCTCTCTGGTTTTTGTGGCATCCCATTCTGTGACAACACCAGCCTCTATTTAATAGCATAATAACCATTTGCACTTATTCTCATAGAAATTAGGCCTGATAAAGACACTTTTGCTGTGCATGCTCTCTGGTTTTTGTGGCATCCCATTCTGTGACAACACCAGCCTCTATTTAATAGCATAATAACCATTTGCACTTATTCTCATAGAAATTAGGCCTGATAAAGACACTTTTGCTGTGCATGCTCTCTGGTTTTTGTGGCATCCCATTCTGTGACTACACCAGCCTCTATTTAATAGCATAATAACCATTTGCACTTATTCTCATAGAAATTAGGCCTGATAAAGACACTTTTGCTGTGCATGCTCTCTGGTTTTTGTGGCATCCCATTCTGTGACAACACCAGCCTCTATTTAATAGCATAATAACCATTTGCACTTATTCTCATAGAAATCAGGCCTGATAAAGACACTTTTGCTGTGCATGCTCTCTGGTTTTTGTGGCATCCCATTCTGTGACAACACCAGCCTCTATTTAATAGCATAATAACCATTTGCACTTATTCTCATAGAAATTAGGCCTGATAAAGACACTTTTGCTGTGCATGCTCTCTGGTTTTTGTGGCATCCCATTCTGTGACTACACCAGCCTCTATTTAATAGCATAATAACCATTTGCACTTATTCTCATAGAAATTAGGCCTGATAAAGACACTTTTGCTGTGCATGCTCTCTGGTTTTTGTGGCATCCCATTCTGTGACAACACCAGCCTCTATTTAATAGCATAATAACCATTTGCACTTATTCTCATAGAAATCAGGCCTGATAAAGACACTTTTGCTGTGCATGCTCTCTGGTTTTTGTGGCATCCCATTCTGTGACTACACCAGCCTCTATTTAATAGCATAATAACCATTTGCACTTATTCTCATAGAAATCAGGCCTGATAAAGACACTTTTGCTGTGCATGCTCTCTGGTTTTTGTGGCATCCCATTCTGTGACAACACCAGCCTCTATTTAATAGCATAATAACCATTTGCACTTATTCTCATAGAAATCAGGCCTGATAAAGACACTTTTGCTGTGCATGCTCTCTGGTTTTTGTGGCATCCCATTCTGTGACAACACCAGCCTCTATTTAATAGCATAATAACCATTTGCACTTATTCTCATAGAAATCAGGCCTGATAAAGACACTTTTGCTGTGCATGCTCTCTGGTTTTTGTGGCATCCCATTCTGTGACAACACCAGCCTCTATTTAATAGCATAATAACCATTTGCACTTATTCTCATAGAAATTAGGCCTGATAAAGACACTTTTGCTGTGCATGTTCTCTGGTTTTTGTGGCATCCCATTCTGTGACAACACCAGCCTCTATTTAATAGCATAATAACCATTTGCACTTATTCTCATAGAAATTAGGCCTGATAAAGACACTTTTGCTGTGCATGCTCTCTGGTTTTTGTGGCATCCCATTCTGTGACAACACCAGCCTCTATTTAATAGCATAATAACCATTTGCACTTATTCTCATAGAAATCAGTAGAGATGAGCGAACTTTTGAAAAATTCGATTCGACTGATTCGCCGAATTTTCCGACAAAAATCGTTTTGACCCGAATAAATTCGCGACGAATCGCTATTAAAAACGGCTATTTCTGAGCCTCCTAGAGCCTCAATAGGGTTGTAAACCATTCAGCCTTGCTGTAACACGCACAGGATGCGTGCTGGGTTAGTTAAATAATACTTTGAAGAAATATCACATGCAGATCAGAGGCATCGCTAATAGAATCGCAGAGCGGCACAATTGAATTCAAGAGAGTTGAAGTGGCATCACTATGAGGGGCAGGAGCCCAAACATTGCTTTAAAGAGACACTGGAGTTGGCAGCAGCAGGAGCCCAAAAATTGGATGAATCACACCCTGGAGTTGGCAGCAGCAGCAGCAGGAGCCCAAACATTACTTTAAAGAGACCCTGGGGTTGGCTTCAGGAGCCCAAAAATTGGATGATTCACACCCTGGAGTTGGCAGAAGTTGGCAGTAGCAGCAGCAGGAGCCCAAATATTACTTTAAAGAGACCCTGGGGTTGGCTTCAGGAGCCCAAAAATTGGATGATTCACACCCTGGAGTTGGCAGAAGTTGGCAGTAGCAGCAGCAGGAGCCCAAATATTACTTTAAAGAGACCCTGGGGTTGGCTTCAGGAGCCCAAAAATTGGATGAATCACACCCTGGAGTTGGCAGAAGTTGGCAGTAGCAGCAGCAGGAGCCCAAATATTACTTTAAAGAGACCCTGGGGTTGGCTTCAGGAGCCCAAAAATTGGATGAATCACACCCTGGAGTTGGCAGGAGTTGACAGCAGCAGCAGCAGGAGCCCAAATATTACTTTAAAGAGACCCTGGGGTTGGCTTCAGGAGCCCAAAAATTGGATGAATCACACCCTGGAGTTGGCAGCAGCAGCAGCAGCAGGAGCCCAAATATTACTTTAAAGAGACACTGGGGTTGGCTTCAGGAGCCCAAAAATTGGATGAATCACACCCTGGAGTTGGCAGCAGCAGGAGCCCAAATATTACTTTAAAGAGACCCTGGGGTTGGCTTCAGGAGCCCAAAAATTGGATGATTCACACCCTGGAGTTGGCAGAAGTTGGCAGTAGCAGCAGCAGGAGCCCAAATATTACTTTAAAGAGACCCTGGGGTTGGCTTCAGGAGCCCAAAAATTGGATGATTCACACCCTGGAGTTGGCAGAAGTTGGCAGTAGCAGCAGCAGGAGCCCAAATATTACTTTAAAGAGACCCTGGGGTTGGCTTCAGGAGCCCAAAAATTGGATGATTCACACCCTGGAGTTGGCAGAAGTTGGCAGTAGCAGCAGCAGGAGCCCAAATATTACTTTAAAGAGACCCTGGGGTTGGCTTCAGGAGCCCAAAAATTGGATGAATCACACCCTGGAGTTGGCAGCAGCAGGAGCCCAAATATACACTGGGGTTGGCTTCAGGAGCCCAAAAATTGGATGAATCACACCCTGGAGTTGGCAGCAGCAGCAGCAGGAGCCCAAATATTACTTTAAAGAGACCCTGGGGTTGGCTTCAGGAGCCCAAAAATTGGATGATTCACACCCTGGAGTTGGCAGAAGTTGGCAGTAGCAGCAGCAGGAGCCCAAATATTACTTTAAAGAGACCCTGGGGTTGGCTTCAGGAGCCCAAAAATTGGATGAATCACACCCTGGAGTTGGCAGCAGCAGGAGCCCAAATATTACTTTAAAGAGACCCTGGGGTTGGCTTCAGGAGCCCAAAAATTGGATGAATCACACCCTGGAGTTGGCAGAAGTTGGCAGTAGCAGCAGCAGGAGCCCAAATATTACTTTAAAGAGACCCTGGGGTTGGCTTCAGGAGCCCAAAAATTGGATGAATCACACCCTGGAGTTGGCAGCAGCAGGAGCCCAAATATACACTGGGGTTGGCTTCAGGAGCCCAAAAATTGGATGAATCACACCCTGGAGTTGGCAGCAGCAGCAGCAGGAGCCCAAATATTACTTTAAAGAGACCCTGGGGTTGGCTTCAGGAGCCCAAAAATTGGATGATTCACACCCTGGAGTTGGCAGAAGTTGGCAGTAGCAGCAGCAGGAGCCCAAATATTACTTTAAAGAGACCCTGGGGTTGGCTTCAGGAGCCCAAAAATTGGATGAATCACACCCTGGAGTTGGCAGCAGCAGGAGCCCAAATATTACTTTAAAGAGACACTGGGGTTGGCTTCAGGAGCCCAAAAATTGGATGAATCACACCCTGGAGTTGGCAGCAGCAGGAGCCCAAATATACACTGGAGTTGGCTTCAGGAGCCCAAAAATTGGATGAATCACACCCTGGAGTTGGCAGAAGTTGGCAGCAGCAGCAGCAGCAGGAGCCCAAACATTACTTTAAAGAGACCCTGGGGTTGGCTTCAGGAGCCCAAAAATTGGATGAATCACACCCTGTGGAGAGTCATGTGGAGAAAAAGTAGCTTAGTTAGTAATATCTACATAAAATTATGAATAAACAAATGCAAAAGTATTGCCAAAGTGAAGTTTTGTTTGAGGGTGTGTTTCCACATTTTAATTAAATCGGAAACAAGAAGGTATCATTGCCTCTGACTAATTAGCCCTCAAAAATTCTTGGAATTTTTAATCTGGAATCATGTCTGATCCGTCTTATCCGAAGAATATTAATAAAAAGTAAGAGTAACGTAAAGGATTTTTTATTAATACTTACTTGTGGTCCGATGTGGAGGAATGTCTGTAACTGGAGAGCAGCGCCTTAAATCTGTTTTGCACGATCCATCTTTCTTTAGTGTAGGTCTGGCCCCGTCATCAATCTACTGGAATACATCAGGCATTGTTGGGAGGAAAGCTTGGATGATCCAAGCGCCATTCATTTCCACGCAGGGCAGTCTCTGGAAAAAAAAAAAACTATGTATAAACCAGGGTCTTTTTCATATAAAAACAAATGGTTATTTTTGCTTTTAAACCATATGTTCCACAGCTTTACCAGTCATTGTGTCAGCCAATGAAGCAACTTTGTCTGGAAGTGCTGCAAAAGCAGTCCACTGCATCACAAGTGGCATCTGACACCCCCAGTCAACTGTCTGTTGTCTGACTTTTATGCTTTGGGTTCAGCTCCACTATCCATTGATGAAGATCTGATAATCATAAAATTCAGCAGCTACTGCCCAGCCAAGAAGTGGAGGAGACACTCGCCTCTTCTTCCACTAGCCGGCAATTAGTGATGAGGAGAGTGTCGTGGGAGGAGGTGTTGCAAGCCGAGGTAGTGGAAGAGGGTCCCTGGAGTCTGCGGCGGTGGCGGCGGCAGCAGCAGCAGATTATTGCGGACTGTTGTTCGGAAAAATCAGCTACTCAGCGATGTGGCAGTGTTTCATGCAGCATCCTGTGGAGAAAAAGTAGGTTAGTTAGTGTATATACATAAAATTATGAATAGACAAATGCAATAGTATTGCCAAAGTGAAGTTTTGTTTGAGGGTGTGTTTCCACCTTGTAATTAAATCAGAAACAACTAGCTATCATTTGCCTCTGAATAATTAGCCCTCAAAAATTCTTGGAATTTTTAATCTTGATGTCTGAGGGATTTCTCCTCTCAGACAGCGTCACCATAAGTCCAGCCTGCTGCATTACACTTGGAAGAACATCTTGTTTCCGCTGCGACAAGGAAGCCAGAGTCATGCGTCCTGACATGGCACACGTGTTCAGTCTAGTTTTTAAGTCTTGCCCCCATCTGAAAGAACAACAGGAAAGAAAGTTAGCATGCACTTCTGGCACTCCTACACCACCAAGCACAACCTTATTGAGCCTCAGCGTCACAACGGTGTACCCCACCATAGTCTGATTTGCGATGTTTCCACCCGTTGGAATTCCACCCTCCATATGCAGGATCCACTATAGCAGTGGTCCCCAACCCTGTCCTCAAGGCCCACCAACAGGCCAGGTTTTGCAGATCTCCACAAAGATGCACAGGTGGAGTAATTAGTGCAGCTGCAGAGCAATAGAGCTGGCTATTTGGAGATCCAAAAAGCATGACATGTTGGTGGGCCTTGAGGACAGGGTTGAGGACCACTGCACTATAGGAACAGAGAAAAGCCATCACGGATTTCTGGATGATCCAAACGGATAGGGGGACACCCCTGTGTAAATTCAATGTAAACCATTGGCAGCTCATATGTGACACCGACCGTTTGCTCAGGCCCTTTGAGGAAGCTACGTTATTAGTCAGTTGCCAGGACTATGAGATGAACGATGAGATTCCACTGCTTCATGTACTACAACACATGTTGGAAACCATGGCTGGTCAGGGCACTGGAGACATGGCACATACATTTCACAGCCACATGAAGCCTGTGGGGGCTGAAGTGGAGGAGGAGGAGGGGGTGGGGCACAGCAAACCACAGTTTAGGTTTCACAAAATGACCATTTTATCTAGTCATCTGACAGGAGAGGAGGAGCAGGAGCAGCCACAGGAGCTAGAGGGTTGTGAGTAAGGCGAGACAGAGGACCCAGACACACCATGGCAGTTTACAGTGGAGATGGAGACAGGTAGTCCCTCCGAGTCACTTGCACAAATGGCACGATGCATGCTCACATGCATGCGTACTAGTGAGCGCAGAATTGTCTCCATTTGTCAGCGGGAAGACTTCTGGCTCTCCAACTTATTGGACCCTCGCTTCCGGCACAAAATGGGGGCATTTTTTACGCCCACTGAGAGGGAGGACAAACTGACCTACTACAGAGACATCCAACGTAGTCAGTTGGGCGATGTCTATCTGCGCCATGGCCCATACTCCCGCAGGTCTGACTCGGGGGGAAGTCTGCGATCACCTTCCACTGCCATGGCTGCTGGGGGGGTGGAAGGAGCAGCAGCAGCAGCTCCATCAGCAGCAGCCTCAGTCTTCAGTCGCTAGTGAGTAGCTTTCTACACCCGCATAGTGAGTCTACTCATGAGCAGCAGGAAGACCTGGAGCTGGACCTCAAACAGCAGGTCATGTCATACCTTGACATGACCATGCCAACACACCTTCAAGATCCACTGGATTTGCTGGGAAGCCAAACTTGACTTGTGCCCGCAACTAGCAGAGTTTGCCCTGGAAAAGCTGTACTGGCCGGACAGTAGTTGATTTAGATGGCAACTGGGCTGCTCTATATAACGAAGCAAAATGGCAAATTTACCTCACTATATAAGCTATTGCCCCTCAGATTTACACAGGGGCTGCTCTATATTATGCTGCAAAATGGCAAATTAACCTCACAATATAAGCTATTGCAGCTCTATATAAATAAAAATAAATAAATAAAAAAAGGGCCTGTAGAAGCTTATTTAGTATAACAGATAGGGTGACATGTGCTGGTTTGGGATGCCCATATGGGCTAGTGTTTTGGCAGCAGTACAAAAACCAATGCAAAATGCAATAGCTTAATAAAGCTGATGCTGATCAACGCTTATTTAGTATAACAGATGGGGTGCAACATGCAGGTTTGGGATGCCCTGCGGCCTGGTGTATTTAAAGCAGACCAAAACCAATTCAAAATGCAATAACTTAATAAAGCTGAGGCTGTAGATGCTTATTTAGTATAAACAGGTAGGGTGCAAGGTGCAGCTTTGGGGTGCCCTGCGGCCTGGTTAAATGAAAGCAGTCAAAAAGGAAGTGCAAACTGAAGTAGCTTAATGAAGCTGATGCTGATCAACGCTTATGTTGTATACCAGATAGGGTGCAAGGTGCAGCTTTGGGGTGCCCTGCGGCCTGGTTTATTAAAAGCAGTCAAAAACAAGTGCAAACTGAAGTAGCCTGATCAACGCTTATGTTGTATAACAGATGTATAACAGAGAGGTTTAAAATAGCATGTGCCTTGGGATGCCCGTGTGGCCTGTTATATTTCAAGCTGAACAAAAAGTAACAATAATCCAAGTATGAGACATCATTTTGACCTTCTTTACAGCGCCATACTTTGAAAAAAAAAAATTAATTTCATGCCGATCAATCCAAAGGTCAATGCCCCTAACAAAAATAGTGTTCGGCATAAGTTTTCCTTCTGGAAGGACGTAACCTTTAGTTTACATGGTTGGGGTAGGTTATCTTACAAATTGGGATACCCCAGGCAGCAGTGTCATTGAAAGAGACAGATTGTAATGCAGGCCATACGCAAGCAGAGAAACTCAGGCTGCAACAGGCCTATTTAGTTTACATGGTTGGGGTAGGTTATCTTACAAATTGGGATACCCCACTGTATATGAAACCGAATATAAATGCACACCCAAAAGTGGACAATCAGCCTCCAAGAGGCCTGCTTAGTTTAAATAAGAGAGCTGATTAGTATGGTAGGTAGGTTATGTTATGTTACAGAATGGGATGCCCCAAGCAGACTTGAGATCAGTATATATGCACACAGCAGCAGTGTGTTAGCAGGCTCATACAGGCCAAATTTCTTTAAATAACTGTGCAGCTTACAGTTAATGCAGAGGCTAATGGTATGTTACAGAATGGGATGCCCCAAGCAGACTTGAGATCAGTATATATGCACACAGCAGCAGTGTGTTAGCAGGCTCATACAGACCAAATTTCTTTAAATAACTGTGCAGCTTACAGTTAATGCAGAGGCTAATGGTATGTTACAGAATGGGATGCCCCAAAGCTGACTTGAGATCAGTATATATGCACACAGCAGCAGTGTGTAAGCAGGCTCATACAGGCCAAATTTCTTTAAATAACTGTGCAGCTTACAGTAAATGCAGAGGCTAATGGTATGTTACAGAATGAGATGCCCCCAGCAGACTTGAGATCAGTATATATGCACACAGCAGCAGTGTGTTAGCAGGCTCATACAGGTCAAATTTCTTTAAATAACTGTGCAGCTTACAGTTAATGCAGAGGCTAATGGTATGTTACAGAATGGGATGCCCCAAGCAGACTTGAGATCAGTATATATGCACACAGCAGCAGTGTGTTAGCAGGCTCATACAGGCCAAATTTCTATAAATAACTGTGCAGCTTACAGTAAATGCAGAGGCTAATGGTATGTTACAGAATGGGATGTCCCAAAAACCAGAGAGCACCTGGCAGGCAGCAGTAAGACTATGCACAGCAAAAGTGTCTTTATCATGCCTAATTTCAATTAGAATAGGTGCAAATGGTTAGGTTCTTAAATAGAGGCTGCTGTAGTCACAGAATGGGATGCCCTAAAAACCAGCAGTAAGTACACCTGGCAGGGACAAGTAGTGCTATGCCCAGCAAAAGTGTCTTTATCAGGCCTAATTTCAAATATAATAAGAGCAAATGGTTATATGGTCTTAAACAGAGGCTGCTGTAGTCACAGAATGGGATGCCCTGGCAGGGACAAGTAGTGCTATGCCCAGCAAAAGTGTCTTTATCAGGCCTAATTTCAAATATGATAAGAGCAAATGGTTATATGGTCTTAAACAGAGGCTGCTTTAGTCACAGAATGGGATGCCCCCCAAAAAAGATCCAGTAGTACTATGCCCAGCAAAAGTGTCTTTATCAGGCTAATTTCAAATATGATAAGAGCAAATGGTTATATGGTCTTAAACAGAGGCTGCTGTAGTCACAGAATGGGATGCCCCAACAGGAATGGACCTGGCAGGGTCCAGTAGTGCTTTGCCCAGCAAAAGTGTCTTTATCAGGCCAAATTTCAAATATGATAAGTGAAAATGGTTATACGGTCTTAAACAGAGGCTGCTGTAGTCACAGAATGGGATGCCCCAACAGAAGTGGACCTGGCAGGGTCCAGTAGTGCTATGCCCAGCAAAAGTGTCTTTATCAGGCCTAATTTCAAATATGATAAGAGCAAATGCTTATATGGTCTTAAACAGAGGCTGCTTTAGTCACAGAATGGGATGCCCCAACAGGAATGGACCTGGCAGGGTCCAGTAGTGCTTTGCCCAGCAAAAGTGTCTTTATCAGGCCTAATTTCAAATATGATAAGAGCAAATGGTTATATGGTCTTAAACAGAGGCTGCTTTAGTCACAGAATGGGATGCCCCAACAGGAATGGACCTGGCAGGGTCCAGTAGTGCTTTGCCCAGCAAAAGTGTCTTTATCAGGCCTAATTTCAAATATGATAAGTGAAAATGGTTATACGGTCTTAAACAGAGGCTGCTGTAGTCACAGAATGGGATGCCCCCCAAAAAAGATCCAGTAGTACTATGCCCAGCAAAAGTGTCTTTATCAGGCTAATTTCAAATATGATAAGAGCAAATGCTTATATGGTCTTAAACAGAGGCTGCTTTAGTCACAGAATGGGATGCCCCCAAAAAAAGATCCAGTAGTACTATGCCCAGCAAAAGTGTCTTTATCAGGCTAATTTCAAATATGATAAGAGCAAATGCTTATATGGTCTTAAACAGAGGCTGCTTTAGTCACAGAATGGGATGCCCCCCAAAAAAGATGCAGTAGTACTATGCCCAGCAAAAGTGTCTTTATCAGGCTAATTTCAAATATGATAAGAGCAAATGCTTATATGGTCTTAAACAGAGGCTGCTTTAGTCACAGAATGGGATGCCCCCCAAAAAAGATGCAGTAGTACTATGCCCAGCAAAAGTGTCTTTATCAGGCTAATTTCAAATATGATAAGAGCAAATGCTTATATGGTCTTAAACAGAGGCTGCTTTAGTCACAGAATGGGATGCCCCCCAAAAAAGATCCAGTAGTACTATGCCCAGCAAAAGTGTCTTTATCAGGCTAATTTCAAATATGATAAGAGCAAATGCTTATATGGTCTTAAACAGAGGCTGCTTTAGTCACAGAATGGGATGCCCCCCAAAAAAGATCCAGTAGTACTATGCCCAGCAAAAGTGTCTTTATCAGGCTAATTTCTAATATGATAAGAGCAAATGCTTATATGGTCTTAAACAGAGGCTGCTTTAGTCACAGAATGGGATGCCCCCCAAAAAAGATCCAGTAGTACTATGCCCAGCAAAAGTGTCTTTATCAGGCTAATTTCTAATATGATAAGAGCAAATGCTTATATGGTCTTAAACAGAGGCTGCTTTAGTCACAGAATGGGATGCCCCCCAAAAAAGATCCAGTAGTACTATGCCCAGCAAAAGTGTCTTTATCAGGCTAATTTCAAATATGATAAGAGCAAATGCTTATATGGTCTTAAACAGAGGCTGCTTTAGTCACAGAATGGGATGCCCCCCAAAAAAGATCCAGTAGTACTATGCCCAGCAAAAGTGTCTTTATCAGGCTAATTTCAAATATGATAAGAGCAAATGCTTATATGGTCTTAAACAGAGGCTGCTTTAGTCACAGAATGGGATGCCCCCCAAAAAAGATGCAGTAGTACTATGCCCAGCAAAAGTGTCTTTATCAGGCTAATTTCAAATATGATAAGAGCAAATGCTTATATGGTCTTAAACAGAGGCTGCTTTAGTCACAGAATGGGATGCCCCCCAAAAAAGATCCAGTAGTACTATGCCCAGCAAAAGTGTCTTTATCAGGCTAATTTCAAATATGATAAGAGCAAATGCTTATATGGTCTTAAACAGAGGCTGCTTTAGTCACAGAATGGGATGCCCCCCAAAAAAGATGCAGTAGTACTATGCCCAGCAAAAGTGTCTTTATCAGGCTAATTTCAAATATGATAAGAGCAAATGCTTATATGGTCTTAAACAGAGGCTGCTTTAGTCACAGAATGGGATGCCCCCCAAAAAAGATCCAGTAGTACTATGCCCAGCAAAAGTGTCTTTATCAGGCTAATTTCTAATATGATAAGAGCAAATGCTTATATGGTCTTAAACAGAGGCTGCTTTAGTCACAGAATGGGATGCCCCCCAAAAAAGATCCAGTAGTACTATGCCCAGCAAAAGTGTCTTTATCAGGCTAATTTCTAATATGATAAGAGCAAATGCTTATATGGTCTTAAACAGAGGCTGCTTTAGTCACAGAATGGGATGCCCCCCAAAAAAGATCCAGTAGTACTATGCCCAGCAAAAGTGTCTTTATCAGGCTAATTTCAAATATGATAAGAGCAAATGCTTATATGGTCTTAAACAGAGGCTGCTTTAGTCACAGAATGGGATGCCCCCCAAAAAAGATCCAGTAGTACTATGCCCAGCAAAAGTGTCTTTATCAGGCTAATTTCAAATATGATAAGAGCAAATGCTTATATGGTCTTAAACAGAGGCTGCTTTAGTCACAGAATGGGATGCCCCCCAAAAAAGATGCAGTAGTACTATGCCCAGCAAAAGTGTCTTTATCAGGCTAATTTCAAATATGATAAGAGCAAATGCTTATATGGTCTTAAACAGAGGCTGCTTTAGTCACAGAATGGGATGCCCCCCAAAAAAGATCCAGTAGTACTATGCCCAGCAAAAGTGTCTTTATCAGGCTAATTTCAAATATGATAAGAGCAAATGCTTATATGGTCTTAAACAGAGGCTGCTTTAGTCACAGAATGGGATGCCCCCCAAAAAAGATCCAGTAGTACTATGCCCAGCAAAAGTGTCTTTATCAGGCTAATTTCAAATATGATAAGAGCAAATGCTTATATGGTCTTAAACAGAGGCCGCTTTAGTCACAGAATGGGATGCCCCCCAAAAAAGATCCAGTAGTACTATGCCCAGCAAAAGTGTCTTTATCAGGCTAATTTCTAATATGATAAGAGCAAATGCTTATATGGTCTTAAACAGAGGCTGCTTTAGTCACAGAATGGGATGCCCCCCAAAAAAGATCCAGTAGTACTATGCCCAGCAAAAGTGTCTTTATCAGGCTAATTTCAAATATGATAAGAGCAAATGCTTATATGGTATTAAACAGAGGCTGCTTTAGTCACAGAATGGGATGCCCCCCAAAAAAGATCCAGTAGTACTATGCCCAGCAAAAGTGTCTTTATCAGGCTAATTTCAAATATGATAAGAGCAAATGCTTATATGGTCTTAAACAGAGGCTGCTTTAGTCACAGAATGGGATGCCCCCCAAAAAAGATCCAGTAGTACTATGCCCAGCAAAAGTGTCTTTATCAGGCTAATTTCAAATATGATAAGAGCAAATGCTTATATGGTCTTAAACAGAGGCTGCTTTAGTCACAGAATGGGATGCCCCCCAAAAAAGATCCAGTAGTACTATGCCCAGCAAAAGTGTCTTTATCAGGCTAATTTCAAATATGATAAGAGCAAATGCTTATATGGTCTTAAACAGAGGCTGCTTTAGTCACAGAATGGGATGCCCCCCAAAAAAGATCCAGTAGTACTATGCCCAGCAAAAGTGTCTTTATCAGGCTAATTTCTAATATGATAAGAGCAAATGCTTATATGGTCTTAAACAGAGGCTGCTTTAGTCACAGAATGGGATGCCCCCCAAAAAAGATCCAGTAGTACTATGCCCAGCAAAAGTGTCTTTATCAGGCTAATTTCAAATATGATAAGAGCAAATGCTTATATGGTCTTAAACAGAGGCTGCTTTAGTCACAGAATGGGATGCCCCCCAAAAAAGATCCAGTAGTACTATGCCCAGCAAAAGTGTCTTTATCAGGCTAATTTCAAATATGATAACAGCAAATGCTTATATGGTCTTAAACAGAGGCTGCTTTAGTCACAGAATGGGATGCCCCCCAAAAAAGATCCAGTAGTACTATGCCCAGCAAAAGTGTCTTTATCAGGCTAATTTCAAATATGATAAGAGCAAATGCTTATATGGTCTTAAACAGAGGCTGCTTTAGTCACAGAATGGGATGCCCCCCAAAAAAGATCCAGTAGTACTATGCCCAGCAAAAGTGTCTTTATCAGGCTAATTTCAAATATGATAAGAGCAAATGCTTATATGGTCTTAAACAGAGGCTGCTTTAGTCACAGAATGGGATGCCCCCCAAAAAAGATGCAGTAGTACTATGCCCAGCAAAAGTGTCTTTATCAGGCTAATTTCAAATATGATAAGAGCAAATGCTTATATGGTCTTAAACAGAGGCTGCTTTAGTCACAGAATGGGATGCCCCCCAAAAAAGATCCAGTAGTACTATGCCCAGCAAAAGTGTCTTTATCAGGCTAATTTCAAATATGATAAGAGCAAATGCTTATATGGTCTTAAACAGAGGCTGCTTTAGTCACAGAATGGGATGCCCCCCAAAAAAGATGCAGTAGTACTATGCCCAGCAAAAGTGTCTTTATCAGGCTAATTTCAAATATGATAAGAGCAAATGCTTATATGGTCTTAAACAGAGGCTGCTTTAGTCACAGAATGGGATGCCCCCCAAAAAAGATCCAGTAGTACTATGCCCAGCAAAAGTGTGTTTATCAGGCTAATTTCAAATATGATAAGAGCAAATGCTTATATGGTCTTAAACAGAGGCTGCTTTAGTCACAGAATGGGATGCCCCCCAAAAAAGATGCAGTAGTACTATGCCCAGCAAAAGTGTCTTTATCAGGCTAATTTCAAATATGATAAGAGCAAATGCTTATATGGTCTTAAACAGAGGCTGCTTTAGTCACAGAATGGGATGCCCCCCAAAAAAGATCCAGTAGTACTATGCCCAGCAAAAGTGTCTTTATCAGGCTAATTTCAAATATGATAAGAGCAAATGCTTATATGGTCTTAAACAGAGGCTGCTTTAGTCACAGAATGGGATGCCCCCCAAAAAAGATCCAGTAGTACTATGCCCAGCAAAAGTGTCTTTATCAGGCTAATTTCAAATATGATAAGAGCAAATGCTTATATGGTCTTAAACAGAGGCTGCTTTAGTCACAGAATGGGATGCCCCCCAAAAAAGATCCAGTAGTACTATGCCCAGCAAAAGTGTCTTTATCAGGCTAATTTCAAATATGATAAGAGCAAATGCTTATATGGTCTTAAACAGAGGCTGCTTTAGTCACAGAATGGGATGCCCCCCAAAAAAGATGCAGTAGTACTATGCCCAGCAAAAGTGTCTTTATCAGGCTAATTTCAAATATGATAAGAGCAAATGCTTATATGGTCTTAAACAGAGGCTGCTTTAGTCACAGAATGGGATGCCCCCCAAAAAAGATCCAGTAGTACTATGCCCAGCAAAAGTGTCTTTATCAGGCTAATTTCAAATATGATAAGAGCAAATGCTTATATGGTCTTAAACAGAGGCTGCTTTAGTCACAGAATGGGATGCCCCCCAAAAAAGATGCAGTAGTACTATGCCCAGCAAAAGTGTCTTTATCAGGCTAATTTCAAATATGATAAGAGCAAATGCTTATATGGTCTTAAACAGAGGCTGCTTTAGTCACAGAATGGGATGCCCCCCAAAAAAGATCCAGTAGTACTATGCCCAGCAAAAGTGTCTTTATCAGGCTAATTTCAAATATGATAAGAGCAAATGCTTATATGGTCTTAAACAGAGGCTGCTTTAGTCACAGAATGGGATGCCCCCCAAAAAAGATCCAGTAGTACTATGCCCAGCAAAAGTGTCTTTATCAGGCTAATTTCAAATATGATAAGAGCAAATGCTTATATGGTCTTAAACAGAGGCTGCTTTAGTCACAGAATGGGATGCCCCCCAAAAAAGATCCAGTAGTACTATGCCCAGCAAAAGTGTCTTTATCAGGCTAATTTCTAATATGATAAGAGCAAATGCTTATATGGTCTTAAACAGAGGCTGCTTTAGTCACAGAATGGGATGCCCCCCAAAAAAGATCCAGTAGTACTATGCCCAGCAAAAGTGTCTTTATCAGGCTAATTTCAAATATGATAAGAGCAAATGCTTATATGGTCTTAAACAGAGGCTGCTTTAGTCACAGAATGGGATGCCCCCCAAAAAAGATCCAGTAGTACTATGCCCAGCAAAAGTGTCTTTATCAGGCTAATTTCAAATATGATAAGAGCAAATGCTTATATGGTCTTAAACAGAGGCTGCTTTAGTCACAGAATGGGATGCCCCCCAAAAAAGATGCAGTAGTACTATGCCCAGCAAAAGTGTCTTTATCAGGCTAATTTCAAATATGATAAGAGCAAATGCTTATATGGTCTTAAACAGAGGCTGCTTTAGTCACAGAATGGGATGCCCCCCCAAAAAAGATCCAGTAGTACTATGCCCAGCAAAAGTGTCTTTATCAGGCTAATTTCAAATATGATAAGAGCAAATGCTTATATGGTCTTAAACAGAGGCTGCTTTAGTCACAGAATGGGATGCCCCCCAAAAAAGATGCAGTAGTACTATGCCCAGCAAAAGTGTCTTTATCAGGCTAATTTCAAATATGATAAGAGCAAATGCTTATATGGTCTTAAACAGAGGCTGCTTTAGTCACAGAATGGGATGCCCCCCAAAAAAGATGCAGTAGTACTATGCCCAGCAAAAGTGTCTTTATCAGGCTAATTTCAAATATGATAAGAGCAAATGCTTATATGGTCTTAAACAGAGGCTGCTTTAGTCACAGAATGGGATGCCCCCCAAAAAAGATCCAGTAGTACTATGCCCAGCAAAAGTGTCTTTATCAGGCTAATTTCAAATATGATAAGAGCAAATGCTTATATGGTCTTAAACAGAGGCTGCTTTAGTCACAGAATGGGATGCCCCCCAAAAAAGATGCAGTAGTACTTTGCCCAGCAAAAGTGTCTTTATCAGGCTAATTTCAAATATGATAAGAGCAAATGCTTATATGGTCTTAAACAGAGTCACAGAATGGGATGCCCCCCAAAAAAGATCCAGTAGTACTATGCCCAACAAAAGTGTCTTTATCAGGCTAATTTCAAATATGATAAGAGCAAATGCTTATATGGTCTTAAACAGAGGCTGCTTTAGTCACAGAATGGGATGCCCCCCAAAAAAGATGCAGTAGTACTATGCCCAGCAAAAGTGTCTTTATCAGGCTAATTTCAAATATGATAAGAGCAAATGCTTATATGGTCTTAAACAGAGGCTGCTTTAGTCACAGAATGGGATGCCCCCCAAAAAAGATGCAGTAGTACTATGCCCAGCAAAAGTGTCTTTATCAGGCTAATTTCAAATATGATAAGAGCAAATGCTTATATGGTCTTAAACAGAGGCTGCTTTAGTCACAGAATGGGATGCCCCCCAAAAAAGATCCAGTAGTACTATGCCCAGCAAAAGTGTCTTTATCAGGCTAATTTCAAATATGATAAGAGCAAATGCTTATATGGTCTTAAACAGAGGCTGCTTTAGTCACAGAATGGGATGCCCCCCAAAAAAGATCCAGTAGTACTATGCCCAGCAAAAGTGTCTTTATCAGGCTAATTTCAAATATGATAAGAGCAAATGCTTATATGGTCTTAAACAGAGGCTGCTTTAGTCACAGAATGGGATGCCCCCCAAAAAAGATGCAGTAGTACTATGCCCAGCAAAAGTGTCTTTATCAGGCTAATTTCAAATATGATAAGAGCAAATGCTTATATGGTCTTAAACAGAGGCTGCTTTAGTCACAGAATGGGATGCCCCCCAAAAAAGATCCAGTAGTACTATGCCCAGCAAAAGTGTCTTTATCAGGCTAATTTCAAATATGATAAGAGCAAATGCTTATATGGTCTTAAACAGAGGCTGCTTTAGTCACAGAATGGGATGCCCCCCAAAAAAGATGCAGTAGTACTATGCCCAGCAAAAGTGTCTTTATCAGGCTAATTTCAAATATGATAAGAGCAAATGCTTATATGGTCTTAAACAGAGGCTGCTTTAGTCACAGAATGGGATGCCCCCCAAAAAAGATGCAGTAGTACTATGCCCAGCAAAAGTGTCTTTATCAGGCTAATTTCAAATATGATAAGAGCAAATGCTTATATGGTCTTAAACAGAGGCTGCTTTAGTCACAGAATGGGATGCCCCCCAAAAAAGATCCAGTAGTACTATGCCCAGCAAAAGTGTCTTTATCAGGCTAATTTCAAATATGATAAGAGCAAATGCTTATATGGTCTTAAACAGAGGCTGCTTTAGTCACAGAATGGGATGCCCCCCAAAAAAGATGCAGTAGTACTATGCCCAGCAAAAGTGTCTTTATCAGGCTAATTTCAAATATGATAAGAGCAAATGCTTATATGGTCTTAAACAGAGGCTGCTTTAGTCACAGAATGGGATGCCCCCCAAAAAAGATCCAGTAGTACTATGCCCAGCAAAAGTGTCTTTATCAGGCTAATTTCAAATATGATAAGAGCAAATGCTTATATGGTCTTAAACAGAGGCTGCTTTAGTCACAGAATGGGATGCCCCCCAAAAAAGATGCAGTAGTACTATGCCCAGCAAAAGTGTCTTTATCAGGCTAATTTCAAATATGATAAGAGCAAATGCTTATATGGTCTTAAACAGAGGCTGCTTTAGTCACAGAATGGGATGCCCCCCAAAAAAGATGCAGTAGTACTATGCCCAGCAAAAGTGTCTTTATCAGGCTAATTTCAAATATGATAAGAGCAAATGCTTATATGGTCTTAAACAGAGGCTGCTTTAGTCACAGAATGGGATGCCCCCCAAAAAAGATCCAATAGTACTATGCCCAGCAAAAGTGTCTTTATCAGGCTAATTTCAAATATGATAAGAGCAAATGCTTATATGGTCTTAAACAGAGGCTGCTTTAGTCACAGAATGGGATGCCCCCCAAAAAAGATCCAGTAGTACTATGCCCAGCAAAAGTGTCTTTATCAGGCTAATTTCAAATATGATAAGAGCAAATGCTTATATGGTCTTAAACAGAGGCTGCTTTAGTCACAGAATGGGATGCCCCCCAAAAAAGATCCAGTAGTACTATGCCCAGCAAAAGTGTCTTTATCAGGCTAATTTCAAATATGATAAGAGCAAATGCTTATATGGTCTTAAACAGAGGCTGCTTTAGTCACAGAATGGGATGCCCCCCAAAAAAGATGCAGTAGTACTATGCCCAGCAAAAGTGTCTTTATCAGGCTAATTTCAAATATGATAAGAGCAAATGCTTATATGGTCTTAAACAGAGGCTGCTTTAGTCACAGAATGGGATGCCCCCCAAAAAAGATCCAGTAGTACTATGCCCAGCAAAAGTGTCTTTATCAGGCTAATTTCAAATATGATAAGAGCAAATGCTTATATGGTCTTAAACAGAGTCTGCTTTAGTCACAGAATGGGATGCCCCCCAAAAAAGATGCAGTAGTACTATGCCCAGCAAAAGTGTCTTTATCAGGCTAATTTTAAATATGATAAGAGCAAATGCTTATATGGTCTTAAACAGAGGCTGCTTTAGTCACAGAATGGGATGCCCCCCAAAAAAGATCCAGTAGTACTATGCCCAGCAAAAGTGTCTTTATCAGGCTAATTTCAAATATGATAAGAGCAAATGCTTATATGGTCTTAAACAGAGGCTGCTTTAGTCACAGAATGGGATGCCCCCCAAAAAAGATGCAGTAGTACTATGCCCAGCAAAAGTGTCTTTATCAGGCTAATTTCAAATATGATAAGAGCAAATGCTTATATGGTCTTAAACAGAGGCTGCTTTAGTCACAGAATGGGATGCCCCCCAAAAAAGATCCAGTAGTACTATGCCCAGCAAAAGTGTCTTTATCAGGCTAATTTCAAATATGATAAGAGCAAATGCTTATATGGTCTTAAACAGAGGCTGCTTTAGTCACAGAATGGGATGCCCCCCAAAAAAGATCCAGTAGTACTATGCCCAGCAAAAGTGTCTTTATCAGGCTAATTTCAAATATGATAAGAGCAAATGCTTATATGGTCTTAAACAGAGGCTGCTTTAGTCACAGAATGGGATGCCTCACAGCAGACTTAAGATCAGTTCAGTATATATGCACAGTTAGTTAGTATAAGCAGCCTGAAAACGCTAACAAAGCCTGGCTGTCAGGCTGGATGAAAAAAAAAAAAAAAAATGACAGCCTCCGATTTTCCATTCCTTTCCCTGTTGACTTTCTGTCTGTCTCCTGTCTGTCTCCTGCCTGTCTCCAGCCTGTCCCTGTCTGTCCCTGCCTGTCTAACTGTCTGTCTCTCCCTCAGCTACACAGCGTTCTGTCTCTCACGAATGCAATAGAGAAATGAGGCTGGAAAGCAAGATGGCCGGCCTTAAATACAGCTGTGACGTCACCGGGCTTGCTGGCTGCTGATAGGCTGCATGTGACTGTCCCAGCATACACTGCCCCAGCTTACATGTCTGGACATGTCCCGTCCGCCATCTTAGAATGCCTGTAATGTAAATGAATGGATGTTAAAGGAAAACTTCGAGCGATCGAATCGCGGGGAAATTCGGATTCGATCCGAATCGAATTTTTCCTGAAATTCGGATCGAATCCGGGTTCGTCCAGATCGATTCGCTCATCCCTAGAAATCAGGCCTGATAAAGACACTTTTGCTGTGCATGCTCTCTGGTTTTTGTGGCATCCCATTCTGTGACTACACCAGCCTCTATTTAATAGCATAATAACCATTTGCACTTATTCTCATAGAAATCAGGCCTGATAAAGACACTTTTGCTGTGCATGCTCTCTGGTTTTTGTGGCATCCCATTCTGTGACTACACCAGCCTCTATTTAATAGCATAATAACCATTTGCACTTATTCTCATAGAAATTAGGCCTGATAAAGACACTTTTGCTGTGCATGCTCTCTGGTTTTTGTGGCATCCCATTCTGTGACAACACCAGCCTCTATTTAATAGCATAATAACCATTTGCACTTATTCTCATAGAAATCAGGCCTGATAAAGACACTTTTGCTGTGCATGCTCTCTGGTTTTTGTGGCATCCCATTCTGTGACAACACCAGCCTCTATTTAATAGCATAATAACCATTTGCACTTATTCTCATAGAAATCAGGCCTGATAAAGACACTTTTGCTGTGCATGCTCTCTGGTTTTTGTGGCATCCCATTCTGTGACAACACCAGCCTCTATTTAATATCATAATAACCATTTGCACTTATTCTCATAGAAATTAGGCCTGATAAAGACACTTTTGCTGTGCATGCTCTCTGGTTTTTGTGGCATCCCATTCTGTGACTACACCAGCCTCTATTTAATAGCATAATAACCATTTGCACTTATTCTCATAGAAATTAGGCCTGATAAAGACACTTTTGCTGTGCATGCTCTCTGGTTTTTGTGGCATCCCATTCTGTGACAACACCAGCCTCTATTTAATAGCATAATAACCATTTGCACTTATTCTCATAGAAATCAGGCCTGATAAAGACACTTTTGCTGTGCATGCTCTCTGGTTTTTGTGGCATCCCATTCTGTGACAACACCAGCCTCTATTTAATAGCATAATAACCATTTGCACTTATTCTCATAGAAATCAGGCCTGATAAAGACACTTTTGCTGTGCATGCTCTCTGGTTTTTGTGGCATCCCATTCTGTGACAACACCAGCCTCTATTTAATATCATAATAACCATTTGCACTTATTCTCATAGAAATCAGGCCTGATAAAGACACTTTTGCTGTGCATGCTCTCTGGTTTTTGTGGCATCCCATTCTGTGACAACACCAGCCTCTATTTAATAGCATAATAACCATTTGCACTTATTCTCATAGAAATCAGGCCTGATAAAGACACTTTTGCTGTGCATGCTCTCTGGTTTTTGTGGCATCCCATTCTGTGACAACACCAGCCTCTATTTAATAGCATAATAACCATTTGCACTTATTCTCATAGAAATTAGGCCTGATAAAGACACTTTTGCTGTGCATGCTCTCTGGTTTTTGTGGCATCCCATTCTGTGACAACACCAACCTCTATTTAATAGCATAATAACCATTTGCACTTATTCTCATAGAAATTAGGCCTGATAAAGACACTTTTGCTGTGCATGCTCTCTGGTTTTTGTGGCATCCCATTCTGTGACAACACCAGCCTCTATTTAATAGCATAATAACCATTTGCACTTATTCTCATAGAAATCAGGCCTGATAAAGACACTTTTGCTGTGCATGCTCTCTGGTTTTTGTGGCATCCCATTCTGTGACTACACCAGCCTCTATTTAATAGCATAATAACCATTTGCTCTTATTCTCATAGAAATCAGGCCTGATAAAGACACTTTTGCTGTGCATGCTCTCTGGTTTTTGTGGCATCCCATTCTGTGACTACACCAGCCTCTATTTAATAGCATAATAACCATTTGCACTTATTCTCATAGAAATCAGGCCTGATAAAGACACTTTTGCTGTGCATGCTCTCTGGTTTTTGTGGCATCCCATTCTGTGACTACACCAGCCTCTATTTAATAGCATAATAACCATTTGCACTTATTCTCATAGAAATCAGGCCTGATAAAGACACTTTTGCTGTGCATGCTCTCTGGTTTTTGTGGCATCCCATTCTGTGACAACACCAGCCTCTATTTAATAGCATAATAACCATTTGCACTTATTCTCATAGAAATCAGGCCTGATAAAGACACTTTTGCTGTGCATGCTCTCTGGTTTTTGTGGCATCCCATTCTGTGACTACACCAGCCTCTATTTAATAGCATAATAACCATTTGCACTTATTCTCATAGAAATTAGGCCTGATAAAGACACTTTTGCTGTGCATGCTCTCTGGTTTTTGTGGCATCCCATTCTGTGACAACACCAGCCTCTATTTAATAGCATAATAACCATTTGCACTTATTCTCATAGAAATTAGGCCTGATAAAGACACTTTTGCTGTGCATGCTCTCTGGTTTTTGTGGCATCCCATTCTGTGACAACACCAGCCTCTATTTAATAGCATAATAACCATTTGCACTTATTCTCATAGAAATTAGGCCTGATAAAGACACTTTTGCTGTGCATGCTCTCTGGTTTTTGTGGCATCCCATTCTGTGACAACACCAGCCTCTATTTAATAGCATAATAACCATTTGCACTTATTCTCATAGAAATTAGGCCTGATAAAGACACTTTTGCTGTGCATGCTCTCTGTTTTTTGTGGCATCCCATTCTGTGACTACACCAGCCTCTATTTAATAGCATAATAACCATTTGCACTTATTCTCATAGAAATTAGGCCTGATAAAGACACTTTTGCTGTGCATGCTCTCTGGTTTTTGTGGCATCCCATTCTGTGACAACACCAGCCTCTATTTAATAGCATAATAACCATTTGCACTTATTCTCATAGAAATCAGGCCTGATAAAGACACTTTTGCTGTGCATGCTCTCTGGTTTTTGTGGCATCCCATTCTGTGACAACACCAGCCTCTATTTAATAGCATAATAACCATTTGCACTTATTCTCATAGAAATTAGGCCTGATAAAGACACTTTTGCTGTGCATGCTCTCTGGTTTTTGTGGCATCCCATTCTGTGACTACACCAGCCTCTATTTAATAGCATAATAACCATTTGCACTTATTCTCATAGAAATTAGGCCTGATAAAGACACTTTTGCTGTGCATGCTCTCTGGTTTTTGTGGCATCCCATTCTGTGACAACACCAGCCTCTATTTAATAGCATAATAACCATTTGCACTTATTCTCATAGAAATCAGGCCTGATAAAGACACTTTTGCTGTGCATGCTCTCTGGTTTTTGTGGCATCCCATTCTGTGACAACACCAGCCTCTATTTAATAGCATAATAACCATTTGCACTTATTCTCATAGAAATCAGGCCTGATAAAGACACTTTTGCTGTGCATGCTCTCTGGTTTTTGTGGCATCCCATTCTGTGACAACACCAGCCTCTATTTAATAGCATAATAACCATTTGCACTTATTCTCATAGAAATTAGGCCTGATAAAGACACTTTTGCTGTGCATGCTCTCTGGTTTTTGTGGCATCCCATTCTGTGACAACACCAGCCTCTATTTAATAGCATAATAACCATTTGCACTTATTCTCATAGAAATTAGGCCTGATAAAGACACTTTTGCTGTGCATGCTCTCTGGTTTTTGTGGCATCCCATTCTGTGACAACACCAGCCTCTATTTAATAGCATAATAACCATTTGCACTTATTCTCATAGAAATCAGGCCTGATAAAGACACTTTTGCTGTGCATGCTCTCTGGTTTTTGTGGCATCCCATTCTGTGACTACACCAGCCTCTATTTAATAGCATAATAACCATTTGCACTTATTCTCATAGAAATCAGGCCTGATAAAGACACTTTTGCTGTGCATGCTCTCTGGTTTTTGTGGCATCCCATTCTGTGACTACACCAGCCTCTATTTAATAGCATAATAACCATTTGCACTTATTCTCATAGAAATCAGGCCTGATAAAGACACTTTTGCTGTGCATGCTCTCTGGTTTTTGTGGCATCCCATTCTGTGACAACACCAGCCTCTATTTAATAGCATAATAACCATTTGCACTTATTCTCATAGAAATCAGGCCTGATAAAGACACTTTTGCTGTGCATGCTCTCTGGTTTTTGTGGCATCCCATTCTGTGACAACACCAGCCTCTATTTAATAGCATAATAACCATTTGCACTTATTCTCATAGAAATTAGGCCTGATAAAGACACTTTTGCTGTGCATGCTCTCTGGTTTTTGTGGCATCCCATTCTGTGACAACACCAGCCTCTATTTAATAGCATAATAACCATTTGCACTTATTCTCATAGAAATTAGGCCTGATAAAGACACTTTTGCTGTGCATGCTCTCTGTTTTTTGTGGCATCCCATTCTGTGACTACACCAGCCTCTATTTAATAGCATAATAACCATTTGCACTTATTCTCATAGAAATCAGGCCTGATAAAGACACTTTTGCTGGGCATAGCACTACTGGTCCCAGCCAGGTCCACTTCTTTTTTTGGGGCATCCCATTCTGTGACTATAGCAGCCTCTGTTAAAGACCATATAACCATTTGCTCTTATTATATTTGAAATTAGCCTGATAAAGACACTTTTGCTGGGCATAGCACTACTGGACCCTGCAAGGGCATCCCATTCTGTGACTATAGCAGCCTCTGTTAAAGACCATATAACCATTTGCTCTTATTATATTTGAAATTAGCCTGATAAAGACACTTTTGCTGGGCATAGCACTACTGGACCCTGCAAGGGCATCCCATTCTGTGACTATAGCAGCCTCTGTTAAAGACCATATAACCATTTGCTCTTATTATAATTGAAATTAGCCTGATAAAGACACTTTTGCTCGGCATAGTACTTCTGGACCCTGCAAGGGCATCCCATTCTGTGACTATAGCAGCCTCTGTTAAAGACCATATAACCATTTGCTCTTATTATATTTGAAATTAGCCTGATAAAGACACTTTTGCTCGGCATAGTACTTCTGGACCCTGCAAGGGCATCCCATTCTGTGACTATAGCAGCCTCTGTTTAAGACCATATAACCATTTGCTCTTATTATAATTGAAATTAGCCTGATAAAGACACTTTTGCTGGGCATAGCACTACTGGACCCTGCAAGGGCATCCCATTCTGTGACTATAGCAGCCTCTGTTAAAGACCATATAACCATTTGCTCTTATTATATTTGAAATTAGCCTGATAAAGACACTTTTGCTGGGCATAGCACTACTGGATCTTTTTTTGGGGCATCCCATTCTGTGACTACAGCAGCCTCTGTTTAAGACCATATAACCATTTGCACTTATTCTCATAGAAATTAGGCCTGATAAAGACACTTTTGCTGGGCATAGCACTACTGGATCTTTTTTGGGGGCATCCCATTCTGTGACTACAGCAGCCTCTGTTTAAGACCATATAACCATTTGCACTTATTATAATTGAAATTAGCCCTGATAAAGACACTTTTGCTGGGCATAGGCTTACTGCTGCCTGCCAGGTGCACTTCTGTTGAGGCATCCCATTCTGTAACATAGCATACCCCTCTTTATTTACACTAAGCAGCTCTCTTATTTACACTAAGCAGGCCTGTTGCAGGCTGAGTGTTACTGCTCACTTTTGGTGTGCATTATATTCTGTTTCATATAGACCCACCGCTGCCCGGGGTTTTTTTAAATATCACCTACTACCACGCCAGTTAGACTATGTCGGGCAGACAAGTGCCTGGAAGTGAAAAGAGGAGTGGCAGAGGCCAAGATTCCGCAGGCAGAGCTCGCATCAGACTGGGGGCCAGTAGCAGCAGGAGTCACGCTGAGAGACCTAATCTGCCAGTATCTGCTAGCGGTCGGGTCTCCACCAGTAACGCATCTGCCGTGGTAGATTGGCTGACGCGCTCATCAACAACATCATCACAACTTACATCTGAGACCCCCAGTCTAGGGTCGGTAGGTTCCTCTGACACAACCCTGAGTTGGCATGCCCCGAGAGCAGTCCCTGTCCTCCCATTGCCTCTGTCCTACGCCGTTCCCTCCCCCAGCGACGTATCCTATGCTTTGGGTTCAGCTCCACTCTTTAGTGAGGAGGACGATCAGATACAGGAGGACAGTCAGCAGCTACTGCCCAGCCAAGAAATGGAGGTGGCTTCTTTAGCTAGGCAGACAAATAGTGATGTGGACAGTGTCGTGGGTGCTGCGAGCGTTCCAGCTCCTGCGCCAGACACTGTTGACGAATCCACGAACATCAGTGACGTACAGCCACAACTCGGTGATGATGATGATGACGATGAAGCCGATCGCACTTGGGAGCCGGGTGAGGAAGGGGCTTCATCGTCATCATCAGGAGAAGAGGGGCGCAGGTTGCCCCGGAGTCAGCAGCTGAGGCAGCAAGGTGGTAGCAGTCAGCATGGGGGCACAATTCCAAAGGCTGGAGCCGGCCGGGGCCGGGGTCGGGGTAGAGCACCTGCTGTGCGGCAGTCTACCTTATCAGGAGGTAGTGGAGCAGGGGTTCCTGGAGTTGGCAACAGCAGCAGTGAATCAGTGAGGCCAGGGGGTGGGAAAAGTAGCTACTCGGCAGTGTGGCAGTTTTTCCTGAGGCATCCGCAGGAGGGTCCTGAAGCCAACTCCAGTGTCTCTTTAAAGTAATATTTGGGCTCCTGCTGCTGCTGCTGCCAACTTCTGCCAACTCCAGGGTGTGATTCATCCAATTTTTGGGCTCCTGAAGCCAACCCCAGGGTCTCTTTAAAGTAATATTTGGGCTCCTGCTGCTGCTGCTGTCAACTCCTGCCAACTCCAGGGTGTGATTCATCCAATTTTTGGGCTCCTGAAGCCAACCCCAGGGTCTCTTTAAAGTAATGTTTGGGCTCCTGTTGCTGCTGCTGCCAACTCCAGGGTGTGATTCATCCAATTTTTGGGCTCCTGAAGCCAACCCCAGGGTCTCTTTAAAGTAATGTTTGGGCTCCTGTTGCTGCTGCTGCCAACTCCTGCCAAATCCATGGTGTGATTCATCCAATTGTTGGGCTCCTGAAGCCAACCCCAGGGTCTCTTTAAAGTAATGTTTGGGCTCCTGTTGCTGCTGCTGCCAACTCCAGGCTGTGATTCATCCAATTTTTGGGCTCCTGAAGCCAACCCCAGTGTCTCTTTAAAGTAATATTTGGGCTCCTGCTGCTGCTGCTGCCAACTCCAGGGTGTGAATCATCCAATTTTTGGGCTCCTGAAGCCAACTCCAGTGTCTCTTTAAAGTAATATTTGGGCTCCTGCTGCTGCTGCTGCCAACTTCTGCCAACTCCAGGGTGTGATTCATCCAATTTTTGGGCTCCTGAGGCCAACTCCAGGGTCTCTTTAAAGTAATGTTTGGGCTCCTGTTGCTGCTGCTGCCAACTCCAGGGTGTGATTCATCCAATTTTTGGGCTCCTGAAGCCAACCCCAGGGTCTGTTTAAAGTAATGTTTGGGCTCCTGCTGCTGCTGCTGCTGCCAACTCCAGGGTGTGAATCATCCAATTTTTGGGCTCCTGAAGCCAACCCCAGGGTCTCTTTAAAGTAATATTTGGGCTCCTGCTGCTGCTGCTGCCAACTTCTGCCAACTCCAGGGTGTGATTCATCCAATTTTTGGGCTCCTGAAGCCAACCCCAGGGTCTCTTTAAAGTAATGTTTGGGCTCCTGTTGCTGCTGCTGCCAACTCCAGGGTGTGATTCATCCAATTTTTGGGCTCCTGAAGCCAACCCCAGGGTCTCTTTAAAGTAATGTTTGGGCTCCTGTTGCTGCTGCTGCCAACTCCTGCCAAATCCAGGGTGTGATTCATCCAATTTTTGGGCTCCTGAAGCCAACCCCAGGGTCTCTTTAAAGTAATGTTTGGGCTCCTGTTGCTGCTGCTGCCAACTCCAGGGTGTGATTCATCCAATTTTTGGGCTCCTGAAGCCAACCCCAGTGTCTCTTTAAAGTAATATTTGGGCTCCTGCTGCTGCTGCTGCCAACTCCAGGGTGTGAATCATCCAATTTTTGGGCTCCTGAAGCCAACTCCAGTGTCTCTTTAAAGTAATATTTGGGCTCCTGCTGCTGCTGCCAACTTCTGCCAACTCCAGGGTGTGATTCATCCAATTTTTGGGCTCCTGAGGCCAACCCCAGGGTCTGTTTAAAGTAATGTTTGGGCTCCTGCTGCTGCTGCTGCTGCTGCCAACTCCAGGGTGTGAATCATCCAATTTTTGGGCTCCTGAAGCCAACCCCAGGGTCTCTTTAAAGTAATATTTGGGCTCCTGCTGCTGCTGCTGCCAACTTCTGCCAACTCCAGGGTGTGATTCATCCAATTTTTGGGCTCCTGAAGCCAACCCCAGGGTCTCTTTAAAGTAATGTTTGGGCTCCTGCTGCTGCTGCTGCCAACTCCAGGGTGTGAATCATCCAATTTTTGGGCTCCTGAAGCCAACCCCAGTGTCTCTTTAAAGTAATGTTTGGGCTCCTGCTGCTGCTGCCAACTCCAGGGCGTGATTCATCCAATTTTTGGGCTACTGAAGCCAACCCCAGTGTCTCTTTAAAGTAATGTTTTGGCTCCTGCTGCTGCTGCTGCCAACTCCAGGGTGTGATTCATCCAATTTTTGGGCTACTGAAGCCAACTCCAGTGTCTCTTTAAAGTAATATTTGGGCTCCTGCTGCTGCTGCTGCCAACTCCAGGGTGTGATTCATCCAATTTTTGGGCTCCTGAAGCCAACCCCAGTGTCTCTTTAAAGTAATATTTGGGCTCCTGCTGCTGCTGCTGCCAACTCCAGGGTGTGATTCATCCAATTTTTGGGCTCCTGAGGCCAACCCCAGGGTCTGTTTAAAGTAATGTTTGGGCTCCTGCTGCTGCTGCTGCCAACTCCAGGGTGTGATTCATCCAATTTTTGGGCTCCTGAAGCCAACTCCAGTGTCTCTTTAAAGTAATATTTGGGCTCCTGCTGCTGCTGCTGTCAACTCCTGCCAACTCCAGGGTGTGATTCATCCAATTTTTGGGCTCCTGAAGCCAACCCCAGGGTCTCTTTAAAGTAATGTTTGGGCTCCTGCTGCTGCTGCTGCCAACTCCAGGGTGTGATTCATCCAATTTTTGGGCTACTGAAGCCAACTCCAGTGTCTCTTTAAAGTAATATTTGGGCTCCTGCTGCTGCTGCTGCCAACTCCAGGGTGTGATTCATCCAATTTTTGGGCTCCTGAAGCCAACCCCAGTGTCTCTTTAAAGTAATATTTGGGCTCCTGCTGCTGCTGCTGCCAACTCCAGGGTGTGATTCATCCAATTTTGGGGCTCCTGAGGCCAACCCCAGGGTCTGTTTAAAGTAATGTTTGGGCTCCTGCTGCTGCTGCTGCCAACTCCAGGGTGTGATTCATCCAATTTTTGGGCTCCTGAAGCCAACTCCAGTGTCTCTTTAAAGTAATATTTGGGCTCCTGCTGCTGCTGCTGTCAACTCCTGCCAACTCCAGGGTGTGATTCATCCAATTTTTGGGCTCCTGAAGCCAACCCCAGGGTCTCTTTAAAGTAATATTTGGGCTCCTGCTGCTGCTGCTGCCAACTCCAGGGTGTGATTCATCCAATTTTTGGGCTCCTGCTGCTGCCAACTCCAGTGTCTCTTTAAAGCAATGTTTGGGCTCCTGCCCCTCATAGTGATGCCACTTCAACTCTCTGCAATTGTGCCACTCTGCGATTCTATTAGCGATTAGAGATGAGCGAGTAGTGAAATATTCGAAATTTCGAATTTCGATTCGAATAGACCGCGTTACTCGACTACTCGACCGAATATCGAATCCCATTATAGTCTATGGGAAAAAAATGCTCGACACTTGGAAATCTCAATTCGACCACTTGGAGGTCACCAAGTCCACCCTGAAACATCAGAAAATGATGCCAACACTGCTGGAATGCAACTGGGACAGCAGGGGAAGCATGTCTGGGTGCATATAATGCGCCCAAGTCGCACTATTACGCCACTATCACAGCCTCTCAACAATACACTCCAAACACAATATTACTTCTACGTAAAGTGAGACAAGACAAGGAAACCTTCTTTCCTCTACATTGCCATGGACCCCAAGCCAAACTGTACAAAAAAGAAGAACAAAATTCTGCACCCCTTAAAATCACGTTGCCTAATGACAACCACAGATGGCATAGGCAAGGGGGAAAATAAATATACCCCACCCCTAATTGTCATTGTGTGTGTGTGTGTGTGTGTGTGAGATGTGGTCAGACATGTCCTCTTGTGTCATTGTGTCACCCCAGCAGTAAGGGAAGCTTAAAGGAGGAGGTTTGTTACAGTGTGTCACCCCAGCAGTAAGGGAAGCTTACAGGAGGAGGTTTGTTACAGTGTGTCACCCCAGCAGTAAGGGAAGCTTACAGGAGGAGGTTTGTTACAGTGTGTCACCCCAGCAGTCAGGGAAGCTTACAGGAGGAGGTTTGTTACAGTGTGTCACCCCAGCAGTAAGGGAAGCTTAGAGCTGAGACCTCTTAAAAATTGTGTGGAGGCCCAAGATCTGAGACCTCTCAAACATTGTGTGGAGTCCCACGAGCTGAGACCTCTTAAACATTGTGTGGAGGCCCAAGAGCTGAGACCTTTTAAAAATTGTGTGGAGGCCCAAGAGCTGAGACCTTTTAAAAATTGTGTGGAGGCCCAAGAGCTGAGACCTTTTAAAAATTGTGTGGAGGCCCAAGAGCTGAGACCTCTCAAACATTGTGTGGAGGCCCAAGAGCTGAGACCTTTTAAAAATTGTGTGGAGGCCCTAGAGCTGAGACCTCTCAAACATTGTGTGGAGGCCCAAGAGCTGAGACCTTTTAAAAATTGTGTGGAGGCCCAAGAGCTGAGACCTTTTAAAAATTGTGTGGAGGCCCAAGAGCTGAGACCTTTTAAAAATTGTGTGGAGGCCCAAGAGCTGAGACCTCTCAAACATTGTGTGGAGGCCCAAGAGCTGAGACCTCTCAAACATTGTGTGGAGGCCCTAGAGCTGAGACCTCTCAAACATTGTGTGGAGGCCCAAGAGCTGAGACCTTTTAAAAATTGTGTGGAGGCCCAAGAGCTGAGACCTTTTAAAAATTGTGTGGAGGCCCAAGAGCTGAGACCTTTTAAAAATTGTGTGGAGGCCCAAGAGCTGAGACCTTTTAAAAATTGTGTGGAGGCCCAAGAGCTGAGACCTCTCAAACATTGTGTGGAGGCCCAAGAGCTGAGACCTTTTAAAAATTGTGTGGAGGCCCTAGAGCTGAGACCTCTCAAACATTGTGTGGAGGCCCAAGAGCTGAGACCTTTTAAAAATTGTGTGGAGGCCCAAGAGCTGAGACCTTTTAAAAATTGTGTGGAGGCCCAAGAGCTGAGACCTTTTAAAAATTGTGTGGAGGCCCAAGAGCTGAGACCTCTCAAACATTGTGTGGAGGCCCAAGAGCTGAGACCTCTCAAACATTGTGTGGAGGCCCTAGAGCTGAGACCTCTCAAACATTGTGTGGAGGCCCAAGAGCTGAGACCTTTTAAAAATTGTGTGGAGGCCCAAGAGCTGAGACCTTTTAAAAATTGTGTGGAGGCCCAAGAGCTGAGACCTTTTAAAAATTGTGTGGAGGCCCAAGAGCTGAGACCTTTTAAAAATTGTGTGGAGGCCCAAGAGCTGAGACCTCTCAAACATTATGTGGAGGCCCAAGAGCTGAGACCTTTTAAAAATTGTGTGGAGGCCCTAGAGCTGAGACCACTCAAACATTGTGTGGAGGCCCAAGAGCTGAGACCTTTTAAAAATTGTGTGGAGGCCCAAGAGCTGAGACCTTTTAAAAATTGTGTGGAGGCCCAAGAGCTGAGACCTTTTAAAAATTGTGTGGAGGCCCAAGAGCTGAGACCTCTCAAACATTGTGTGGAGGCCCAAGAGCTGAGACCTCTCAAACATTGTGTGGAGGCCCTAGAGCTGAGACCTCTCAAACATTGTGTGGAGGCCCAAGAGCTGAGACCTTTTAAAAATTGTGTGGAGGCCCAAGAGCTGAGACCTTTTAAAAATTGTGTGGAGGCCCAAGAGCTGAGACCTTTTAAAAATTGTGTGGAGGCCCAAGAGCTGAGACCTTTTAAAATTGTGTGGAGGCCCAAGAGCTGAGACCTCTCAAACATTGTGTGGAGGCCCAAGAGCTGAGACCTCTCAAACATTGTGTGGAGGCCCTAGAGCTGAGACCTCTCAAACATTGTGTGGAGGCCCAAGAGCTGAGACCTTTTAAAAATTGTGTGGAGGCCCAAGAGCTGAGACCTTTTAAAAATTGTGTGGAGGCCCTAGAGCTGAGACCTCTCAAACATTGTGTGGAGGCCCAAGAGCTGAGACCTTTTAAAAATTGTGTGGAGGCCCAAGAGCTGAGACCTCTCAAACATTGTGTGGAGGCCCAAGAGCTGAGACCTTTTAAAAATTGTGTGGAGGCCCAAGAGCTGAGACCTTTTAAAAATTGTGTGGAGGCCCAAGAGCTGAGACCTCTCAAACATTGTGTGGAGGCCCAAGAGCTGAGACCTCTCAAACATTGTGTGGAGGCCCAAGAGCTGAGCACTTATTAGTGCTGCAGCTATGGCTGCTTTAGTGAGGGGTAGCTGCTGCTGCTGGAATAGGGACAGAAAGACTTCAGTGGTGTATTACCACCTATATACAAAACTATATACACTCTGCTCAAAACGGCTGCTTTAGTGAGGGGTAGCTGCTGATGCTGGAATAGGGACAGAAAGACTTCAGCGGTGTATTAGCACCTATATACAAAACTATATTTTGCACTACTGTTTTGTGTCCTCTGTGCCAACAAAACACTGTTTTATACACGGTGCGTATAGGCACCATTTCACCTTCTGGCAGTATACGGCTGTATAGCCAGGTGTTTTTCTTAAAAATATTTTTTATATTTGGCACTACTGTTTTGTGTCCTCTTTACCAACAAAACCTTGTTATATACCCGGTGCGTATATAGGCACCATTTCACCTTCTGGCAGTATACGGCTGTATAGCCAGGTGTTCTTAAAAATATATTTATATTTGGCACTACTGTTTTGTGTCCTCTGTGCCAACAAAACACTGTTTTATACACGGTGCGTATAGGCACCATTTCACCTTCTGGCAGTATACGGCTGTATAGCCAGGTGTTTTTCTTAAAAATATTTTTTATATTTGGCACTACTGTTTTGTGTCCTCTTTACCAACAAAACCTTGTTATATACCCGGTGCGTATATAGGCACCATTTCACCTTCTGGCAGTATACGGCTGTATAGCCAGGTGTTCTTCTTAAAAATATTTTTATATTTGGCATAACGCGTGGCCAAAAAAGTAAAACGTCTGAAATGCGGAGGGCTAGCGCAAAGGGACGTGGACGAGGACGGGGGCGCGGAAATGCTGGTGGGGGCACAAACCGCGTTGAAGCCAGTGGGGATACAATGCGTGCTGGTGAGGGGCAGCCAGCATTACGCTCATCCAGCTTCCCTGCCTTTATGGGACAGTTATGCGGGGGGCGGGGTACACCTCTGTTAAGGCCTGAGCAGCGTGAACAGGTGGTGCAATGGATGGCCGATAACGCTTCCAGTCACTTGTCCACCACCCAGTCATCCACACAGTCTCACTCTGACCCTCCTTCCTCCCAACCTGGCCAACAGAGTCAGCCCAACCTTGACCCCTCCCAGGACCTCTTTTCGGGTCCTTTTCCAGATGTGCTGCAAGAATCCCAGGAGCTAGCAGAGGAATTTGTTTGTAGTGATGCCCAAACACTTGAGTATCCGCCATCTGCTAGTGATGTGGACCCGGAACCAGCATCTGCTATCATGAGCGATGATGATGAGACGCAGTTGCCATCAAGGGAGGCTGTTGGAATGTCCAGTGGGCAGGAGGAGGAGCAGAGAGAGGAAGTGGAAGAGGAGGTGGTGGACGACGAAATGACCGACCCCACTTGGACAGGGGTGATGTCCAGCGGGGAAAGCAGTGGAGATGCGGTCTGCGCATCACCGAATAAGGCAGCAAGAGGCAGAGGACAGTCCAGAGGCAGAGGACAGTCCAGACAGAGAAGGCAGGCCACAGCCAGCAGGGCCGAAGCTCTTCCCGGCAGCAGGCAGTCGCGCGAAGCTCCCCCATCGAGGCCTCGTACTTCTGTGGTGTGGAGATTTTTTAACGTTTGCGCGGATGACAAACTGAGCGCGGTTTGCGCAATCTGCCACTCAAAACTGAGTAGGGGCTCTGAGAAGAGCAATCTGACCACCTCAGGCATGCGCCGTCACTTGGAATTCAAGCACTGGGCTGAGTGGGAGAGAGCAAACGCAATACAACCTGCGCCCCGTCTTGCTGCCACTGCCTCTTCCCCTTTGTTGTGTGCTGCCACTGCGGTCCAGACCTCCAGCCAGGACACCTCCACATCTGCCTCTGCCTCGGCTACTTTGGGGCCTTCTCCTTCAGCCCCACCTTCCCCCGCATCTTCGTCTGCACCTTCCATCTCCTCGTCCCATCAACTGTCCATCTCGCAGGCATTCAACCGCAGGCGGAAGTACGCCTCCAGTCACCCCCAAGCCCAAGCCTTAACCTGCCTCATCTCCAAACTGCTGGCCCTGGAGATGTTGCCGTTTAGGCTTGTGGAGACGCAGGCCTTCCGCGACCTGATGGCGGCTGCCGCACCTCGCTATTCCGTCCCTAGCCGCCACTATTTTTACCGGTGTGGCGTCCCCGCCCTGCACCAGCACGTGTCGCGTAACATCAGGCGGACCCTGAGGTACGCAGTCAGCGCAAAGGTCCACTTGACCACCGACTCGTGGACAAGCGCTTGCGGCCAAGGACGCTACATCTCTTTGACGGCACACTGGGTGAATGTTGTGGAAGCGGGGACGGGGTCGCAAACAGGGACGGCCTACATACCACCCCCGCCCAAGATTGCCAGCACAGGTTCTGATAGACCCCCCTCCTCTTCCTCCTCCTCCTCCTCATCCTCCTCCTCCTCCTCCTCCTCCTCCTCATCCTCCTCCTCCTCCTCCTCCTCCTCCTCCTCCTCCTCCTCCTCATCCTCCTCCTCCTCCTCCTCCTCCTCCTCCTCCTCCTCCTCCTCCTCCTCCTCTGCCTTAACATCGCCCTCAGCCCCTAGCTGGAAGCGTTGCAGCACTGGCACGGGGAGACGTCAGCAGGCGGTGCTTAAGCTCATCAGCTTGGGCGACAGGAAGCACAGCGCCTCAGAGGTGAGGCACGCCATATTGCAGCAGACAGAGATGTGGCTGTCGCCGCTGCAGCTAGGACCAGGCATGGTCGTGTGCGATAACGGCCGTAACGTGGTGGCGGCTCTGGAGCTTGCAGAACTCAATCACGTACCATGCCTGGCCCACGTTTTTAATTTGGTAGTACAAAAGTTTCTAAAAACTTACCCCAACCTGGCAGAGCTACTGGTCAAAGTGCGGCGCTTGTGCGCTCACTTTCGGAAGTCAACTGTAGCTGCTGCTAGCTTAAAAAAAAATCCAGCAACGCCTCCATTTGCCTCAACATCGGCTGTTGTGCGACCTGCCCACTCGCTGGAATTCCACCTATTGCATGTTGGCCAGGGTGTGTGAGCAGCAGAAAGCATTGATGGAGTACCAGATGATGCATCCACGCGTGCCTCCAACTCAGCTCCCTCAGTTTGCCAACCACGAGTGGCCATGGATGGCAGACATATGCGATGTATTGCGTATCTTTGAGGAGTCCACTAAGAAGGTCAGCAGCGAGGACGCTATAGTGAGCGTAACCATCCCGCTCCTAGGCGTCCTTAAAGAATCGCTCATCGCAATAAGGGAGAACGCATTGCACACAGAGGAGATGGGGGTAGGAGGAGACGCAACGCAGGTAGACAGTCAGACCACACTTTTGTCTGCTGCTCGGTGGCAGTTGCAGGAGGAGGATGAGGAGGAGGAGGACAACGTGGAGGTGGCTGTGGAAGAGGATGCTGGCGGCGAGGGTAGCAGTCAGGCTGTGTGCGTCCCATTGGTTCAGCGCGGATGGGGCGGAGAGGAGGAGGAAGAGGAGGAAATGGAAAATGATCCTTCTGGTGGGGGCAGTGACGTCATGCCTACTCAGAGTCTGGCACACATGGCTGACTTCATGCTGGGCTGCTTTTCCCGGGACATACGTGTTGTCCGGATATTGGAGAACAAACTATACTGGGTCTTCGCACTCCTGGACCCCCGGTATAAAGATAACTTCTCCTCTTTTATTCCGGTAGAGGAGAGGACGAATCGATTACTGGAATACCAGAGGGAACTCTTGCAGAACATGATGCAGATTTTCCCACCCAGCATCGCTGGCGGCAGAGAGGAGAGTGTCTCCCAGAGTCTGACAACATCGATCAGGCCCACAGCCACCAGGGGAACACTCTCCAAGGTGTGGGACACGTTCATGTCACCCCCTCGTGCAACTTCCATCACTGCGGGGCCCGCTATCAGCAGGAGGGACAAGTATCGGCGGATGTTGCGGGACTACCTGGCAGACCACACCCCTGTCCTCCCCGATCCCTCGGCGACCTACACTTACTGGGTCTTCAAGTTGGACACGTGGCTGGAACTGTCCCTGTACGCCTTGGAGGTGCTTGCCTGCCCTGCCGCCAGCGTGCTATCAGAAAGGGTGTGTTCAGCGCAGCCGGGGGCATTATAACCGATAAGCGCAGCCGCCTGTCAACCGACAGTGCCGACAGGCTGACGCTAATCAAAATGAACAGCAAGTGGATTGACCCGGACTTTGCTTGTACAACAGTGGAAAGCAGCCAAGAGTGAAGTGCCATCTGTATGAAGTGCCATTTCCTCCTCCTCCTCCTCCTCCTCCTCCTCCTCCTTAACCGCCGTAGAATTGCTGTATTAATGAAAAAAATTATGGCTCACCTCTTAGGCTTAATACAATCAATTTTTAAGAGGTCTCAACTCTTGGGCCTCCACACAATTTTTAAAAGGTCTCAGCTCTTGGGCCTCCACACAATGTTTGAGAGGTCTCAGCTCTTGGGCCTCCACACAATTTTTAAAAGGTCTCAGCTCTTGGGCCTCCACACAATGTTTGAGAGGTCTCAGCTCTTGGGCCTCCACACAATTTTTAAAAGGTCTCAGCTCTTGGGCCTCCACACAATTTTTAAAAGGTCTCAGCTCTTGGGCCTCCACACAATTTTTAAGAGGTCTCAGCTCGTGGGCCTCCACACAATTTTTAAAAGGTCTCAGCTCTTGGGCCTCCACACAATGTTTGAGAGGTCTCAGCTCTTGGGCCTCCACACAATTTTTAAAAGGTCTCAGCTCTTGGGCCTCCACACAATTTTTAAAAGGTCTCAGCTCTTGGGCCTCCACACAATTTTTAAAACATAGCAGCCCTAATAAGGGCTCTCAATGACTCTCTTGTATTCTGGTAGCTGGTATATATGGTGGTAAATGCGATATTCTGAGCTTCTGGGGCCCTGCCTGACTAAATAGAAAATGAGCTATATACTGTTCAGCGTAGCAGCCCTAATAAGGGCTCTTAAGGACTGTCTTGTCTTCTGGTAGCTGGTATATATGGTGGTAAAAGGTATATTCTGAGCTTCTGGGGCCCTGCCTGACTAAATAGAAAATGAGCTATATACTGTTCAGCGTAGCAGCCCTAATAAGGGCTCTTAAGGACTGTCTTGTCTTCTGGTAGCTGGTATATATGGTGGTAAAAGGTATATTCTGAGCTTCTGGGGCCCTGCCTGACTAAATAGAAAATGAGCTATATACTGTTCAACATAGCAGCACTAATAAGGGATTAAGGACTGTCTTGTCTTCTGGTAGCTGGTATATATGGTGGTAAAAGGTATATTCTGAGCTTCTGGGGCCCTGCCTGACTAAATAGAAAATGAGCTATATACTGTTCAACATAGCAGCACTAATAAGGGATTAAGGACTGTCTTGTCTTCTGGTAGCTGGTATATATGGTGGTAAAAGGTATATTCTGAGCTTCTGGGGCCCTGCCTGACTAAATAGAAAATGAGCTATATACTGTTCAACATAGCAGCACTAATAAGGGATTAAGGACTGTCTTGTCTTCTGGTAGCTGGTATATATGGTGGTAAAAGGTATATTCTGAGCTTCTGGGGCCCTGCCTGACTAAATAGAAAATGAGCTATATACTGTTCAGCGTAGCAGCCCTAATAAGGGCTATTAAGGACTGTCTTGTCTTCTGGTAGCTGGTATATATGGTGGTAAAAGGTATATTCTGAGCTTCTGGGGCCCTGCCTGACTAAATAGAAAATGAGCTATATACTGTTCAACATAGCAGCACTAATAAGGGATTAAGGACTGTCTTGTCTTCTGGTAGCTGGTATATATGGTGGTAAAAGGTATATTCTGAGCTTCTGGGGCCCTGCCTGACTAAATAGAAAATGAGCTATATACTGTTCAACATAGCAGCACTAATAAGGGATTAAGGACTGTCTTGTCTTCTGGTAGCTGGTATATATGGTGGTAAAAGGTATATTCTGAGCTTCTGGGGCCCTGCCTGACTAAATAGAAAATGAGCTATATACTGTTCAACATAGCAGCACTAATAAGGGATTAAGGACTGTCTTGTCTTCTGGTAGCTGGTATATATGGTGGTAAAAGGTATATTCTGAGCTTCTGGGGCCCTGCCTGACTAAATAGAAAATGAGCTATATACTGTTCAACATAGCAGCACTAATAAGGGATTAAGGACTGTCTTGTCTTCTGGTAGCTGGTATATATGGTGGTAAAAGGTATATTCTGAGCTTCTGGGGCCCTGCCTGACTAAATAGAAAATGAGCTATATACTGTTCAGCGTAGCAGCCCTAATAAGGGCTATTAAGGACTGTCTTGTCTTCTGGTAGCTGGTATATATGGTGGTAAAAGGTATATTCTGAGCTTCTGGGGCCCTGCCTGACTAAATAGAAAATGAGCTATATACTGTTCAGCGTAGCAGCCCTAATAAGGGCTATTAAGGACTGTCTTGTCTTCTGGTAGCTGGTATATATGGTGGTAAAAGGTATATTCTGAGCTTCTGGGGCCCTGCCTGACTAAATAGAAAATGAGCTATATACTGTTCAACATAGCAGCACTAATAAGGGATTAAGGACTGTCTTGTCTTCTGGTAGCTGGTATATATGGTGGTAAAAGGTATATTCTGAGCTTCTGGGGCCCTGCCTGACTAAATAGAAAATGAGCTATATACTGATCAGCGTAGCAGCCCTAATAAGGGCTCTTAAGGACTGTCTTGTCTTCTGGTAGCTGGTATATATGGTGGTAAAAGGTATATTCTGAGCTTCTGGGGCCCTGCCTGACTAAATAGAAAATGAGCTATATACTGTTCAGCGTAGCAGCCCTAATAAGGGCTCTTAAGGACTGTCTTGTCTTCTGGTAGCTGGTATATATGGTGGTAAAAGGTATATTCTGAGCTTCTGGGGCCCTGCCTGACTAAATAGAAAATGAGCTATATACTGTTCAACATAGCAGCACTAATAAGGGCTCTTAAGGACTGTCTTGTCTTCTGGTAGCTGGTATATATGGTGGTAAAAGGTATATTCTGAGCTTCTGGGGCCCTGCCTGACTAAATAGAAAATGAGCTATATACTGTTCAGCGTAGCAGCCCTAATAAGGGCTATTAAGGACTGTCTTGTCTTCTGGTAGCTGGTATATATGGTGGTAAAAGGTATATTCTGAGCTTCTGGGGCCCTGCCTGACTAAATAGAAAATGAGCTATATACTGTTCAGCGTAGCAGCCCTAATAAGGGCTCTTAAGGACTGTCTTGTCTTCTGGTAGCTGGTATATATGGTGGTAAAAGGTATATTCTGAGCTTCTGGGGCCCTGCCTGACTAAATAGAAAATGAGCTATATACTGTTCAACATAGCAGCACTAATAAGGGATTAAGGACTGTCTTGTCTTCTGGTAGCTGGTATATATGGTGGTAAAAGGTATATTCTGAGCTTCTGGGGCCCTGCCTGACTAAATAGAAAATGAGCTATATACTGTTCAACATAGCAGCACTAATAAGGGATTAAGGACTGTCTTGTCTTCTGGTAGCTGGTATATATGGTGGTAAAAGGTATATTCTGAGCTTCTGGGGCCCTGCCTGACTAAATAGAAAATGAGCTATATACTGTTCAACATAGCAGCACTAATAAGGGATTAAGGACTGTCTTGTCTTCTGGTAGCTGGTATATATGGTGGTAAAAGGTATATTCTGAGCTTCTGGGGCCCTGCCTGACTAAATAGAAAATGAGCTATATACTGTTTAACATAGCAGCACTAATAAGGGATTAAGGACTGTCTTGTCTTCTGGTAGCTGGTATATATGGTGGTAAAAGGTATATTCTGAGCTTCTGGGGCCCTGCCTGACTAAATAGAAAATGAGCTATATACTGTTCAGCGTAGCAGCCCTAATAAGGGCTCTTAAGGACTGTCTTGTCTTCTGGTAGCTGGTATATATGGTGGTAAAAGGTATATTCTGAGCTTCTGGGGCCCTGCCTGACTAAATAGAAAATGAGCTATATACTGTTCAGCGTAGCAGCCCTAATAAGGGCTCTTAAGGACTGTCTTGTCTTCTGGTAGCTGGTATATATGGTGGTAAAAGGTATATTCTGAGCTTCTGGGGCCCTGCCTGACTAAATAGAAAATGAGCTATATACTGTTCAGCGTAGCAGCCCTAATAAGGGCTCTTAAGGACTGTCTTGTCTTCTGGTAGCTGGTATATATGGTGGTAAAAGGTATATTCTGAGCTTCTGGGGCCCTGCCTGACTAAATAGAAAATGAGCTATATACTGTTCAACATAGCAGCACTAATAAGGGATTAAGGACTGTCTTGTCTTCTGGTAGCTGGTATATATGGTGGTAAAAGGTATATTCTGAGCTTCTGGGGCCCTGCCTGACTAAATAGAAAATGAGCTATATACTGTTCAGCGTAGCAGCCCTAATAAGGGCTCTTAAGGACTGTCTTGTCTTCTGGTAGCTGGTATATATGGTGGTAAAAGGTATATTCTGAGCTTCTGGGGCCCTGCCTGACTAAATAGAAAATGAGCTATATACTGTTCAACATAGCAGCACTAATAAGGGATTAAGGACTGTCTTGTCTTCTGGTAGCTTGTATATATGGTGGTAAAAGGTATATTCTGAGCTTCTGGGGCCCTGCCTGACTAAATAGAAAATGAGCTATATACTGTTCAACATAGCAGCACTAATAAGGGATTAAGGACTGTCTTGTCTTCTGGTAGCTGGTATATATGGTGGTAAAAGGTATATTCTGAGCTTCTGGGGCCCTGCCTGACTAAATAGAAAATGAGCTATATACTGTTCAGCGTAGCAGCCCTAATAAGGGCTATTAAGGACTGTCTTGTCTTCTGGTAGCTGGTATATATGGTGGTAAAAGGTATATTCTGAGCTTCTGGGGCCCTGCCTGACTAAATAGAAAATGAGCTATATACTGTTCAGCGTAGCAGCCCTAATAAGGGCTCTTAAGGACTGTCTTGTCTTCTGGTAGCTGGTATATATGGTGGTAAAAGGTATATTCTGAGCTTCTGGGGCCCTGCCTGACTAAATAGAAAATGAGCTATATACTGTTCAACATAGCAGCACTAATAAGGGATTAAGGACTGTCTTGTCTTCTGGTAGCTGGTATATATGGTGGTAAAAGGTATATTCTGAGCTTCTGGGGCCCTGCCTGACTAAATAGAAAATGAGCTATATACTGTTCAACATAGCAGCACTAATAAGGGATTAAGGACTGTCTTGTCTTCTGGTAGCTGGTATATATGGTGGTAAAAGGTATATTCTGAGCTTCTGGGGCCCTGCCTGACTAAATAGAAAATGAGCTATATACTGTTCAACATAGCAGCACTAATAAGGGATTAAGGACTGTCTTGTCTTCTGGTAGCTGGTATATATGGTGGTAAAAGGTATATTCTGAGCTTCTGGGGCCCTGCCTGACTAAATAGAAAATGAGCTATATACTGTTCAGCGTAGCAGCCCTAATAAGGGCTCTTAAGGACTGTCTTGTCTTCTGGTAGCTGGTATATATGGTGGTAAAAGGTATATTCTGAGCTTCTGGGGCCCTGCCTGACTAAATAGAAAATGAGCTATATACTGTTCAGCGTAGCAGCCCTAATAAGGGCTCTTAAGGACTGTCTTGTCTTCTGGTAGCTGGTATATATGGTGGTAAAAGGTATATTCTGAGCTTCTGGGGCCCTGCCTGACTAAATAGAAAATGAGCTATATACTGTTCAACATAGCAGCACTAATAAGGGATTAAGGACTGTCTTGTCTTCTGGTAGCTGGTATATATGGTGGTAAAAGGTATATTCTGAGCTTCTGGGGCCCTGCCTGACTAAATAGAAAATGAGCTATATACTGTTCAGCGTAGCAGCCCTAATAAGGGCTCTTAAGGACTGTCTTGTCTTCTGGTAGCTGGTATATATGGTGGTAAAAGGTATATTCTGAGCTTCTGGGGCCCTGCCTGACTAAATAGAAAATGAGCTATATACTGTTCAACATAGCAGCACTAATAAGGGATTAAGGACTGTCTTGTCTTCTGGTAGCTTGTATATATGGTGGTAAAAGGTATATTCTGAGCTTCTGGGGCCCTGCCTGACTAAATAGAAAATGAGCTATATACTGTTCAACATAGCAGCACTAATAAGGGATTAAGGACTGTCTTGTCTTCTGGTAGCTGGTATATATGGTGGTAAAAGGTATATTCTGAGCTTCTGGGGCCCTGCCTGACTAAATAGAAAATGAGCTATATACTGTTCAGCGTAGCAGCCCTAATAAGGGCTATTAAGGACTGTCTTGTCTTCTGGTAGCTGGTATATATGGTGGTAAAAGGTATATTCTGAGCTTCTGGGGCCCTGCCTGACTAAATAGAAAATGAGCTATATACTGTTCAGCGTAGCAGCCCTAATAAGGGCTCTTAAGGACTGTCTTGTCTTCTGGTAGCTGGTATATATGGTGGTAAAAGGTATATTCTGAGCTTCTGGGGCCCTGCCTGACTAAATAGAAAATGAGCTATATACTGTTCAACATAGCAGCACTAATAAGGGATTAAGGACTGTCTTGTCTTCTGGTAGCTGGTATATATGGTGGTAAAAGGTATATTCTGAGCTTCTGGGGCCCTGCCTGACTAAATAGAAAATGAGCTATATACTGTTCAACATAGCAGCACTAATAAGGGATTAAGGACTGTCTTGTCTTCTGGTAGCTGGTATATATGGTGGTAAAAGGTATATTCTGAGCTTCTGGGGCCCTGCCTGACTAAATAGAAAATGAGCTATATACTGTTCAACATAGCAGCACTAATAAGGGATTAAGGACTGTCTTGTCTTCTGGTAGCTGGTATATATGGTGGTAAAAGGTATATTCTGAGCTTCTGGGGCCCTGCCTGACTAAATAGAAAATGAGCTATATACTGTTCAGCGTAGCAGCCCTAATAAGGGCTCTTAAGGACTGTCTTGTCTTCTGGTAGCTGGTATATATGGTGGTAAAAGGTATATTCTGAGCTTCTGGGGCCCTGCCTGACTAAATAGAAAATGAGCTATATACTGTTCAGCGTAGCAGCCCTAATAAGGGCTCTTAAGGACTGTCTTGTCTTCTGGTAGCTGGTATATATGGTGGTAAAAGGTATATTCTGAGCTTCTGGGGCCCTGCCTGACTAAATAGAAAATGAGCTATATACTGTTCAGCGTAGCAGCCCTAATAAGGGCTCTTAAGGACTGTCTTGTCTTCTGGTAGCTGGTATATATGGTGGTAAAAGGTATATTCTGAGCTTCTGGGGCCCTGCCTGACTAAATAGAAAATGAGCTATATACTGTTCAGCGTAGCAGCCCTAATAAGGGCTATTAAGGACTGTCTTGTCTTCTGGTAGCTGGTATATATGGTGGTAAAAGGTATATTCTGAGCTTCTGGGGCCCTGCCTGACTAAATAGAAAATGAGCTATATACTGTTCAACATAGCAGCACTAATAAGGGATTAAGGACTGTCTTGTCTTCTGGTAGCTGGTATATATGGTGGTAAAAGGTATATTCTGAGCTTCTGGGGCCCTGCCTGACTAAATAGAAAATGAGCTATATACTGTTCAACATAGCAGCACTAATAAGGGATTAAGGACTGTCTTGTCTTCTGGTAGCTGGTATATATGGTGGTAAAAGGTATATTCTGAGCTTCTGGGGCCCTGCCTGACTAAATAGAAAATGAGCTATATACTGTTCAACATAGCAGCACTAATAAGGGATTAAGGACTGTCTTGTCTTCTGGTAGCTGGTATATATGGTGGTAAAAGGTATATTCTGAGCTTCTGGGGCCCTGCCTGACTAAATAGAAAATGAGCTATATACTGTTCAACATAGCAGCACTAATAAGGGATTAAGGACTGTCTTGTCTTCTGGTAGCTGGTATATATGGTGGTAAAAGGTATATTCTGAGCTTCTGGGGCCCTGCCTGACTAAATAGAAAATGAGCTATATACTGTTCAGCGTAGCAGCCCTAATAAGGGCTCTTAATGACTGTCTTGTCTTCTGGTAGCTGGTATATATGGTGGTAAAAGGTATATTCTGAGCTTCTGGGGCCCTGCCTGACTAAATAGAAAATGAGCTATATACTGTTCAGCGTAGCAGCCCTAATAAGGGCTATTAAGGACTGTCTTGTCTTCTGGTAGCTGGTATATATGGTGGTAAAAGGTATATTCTGAGCTTCTGGGGCCCTGCCTGACTAAATAGAAAATGAGCTATATACTGTTCAGCGTAGCAGCCCTAATAAGGGCTCTTAAGGACTGTCTTGTCTTCTGGTAGCTGGTATATATGGTGGTAAAAGGTATATTCTGAGCTTCTGGGGCCCTGCCTGACTAAATAGAAAATGAGCTATATACTGTTCAACATAGCAGCACTAATAAGGGATTAAGGACTGTCTTGTCTTCTGGTAGCTGGTATATATGGTGGTAAAAGGTATATTCTGAGCTTCTGGGGCCCTGCCTGACTAAATAGAAAATGAGCTATATACTGTTCAACATAGCAGCACTAATAAGGGATTAAGGACTGTCTTGTCTTCTGGTAGCTGGTATATATGGTGGTAAAAGGTATATTCTGAGCTTCTGGGGCCCTGCCTGACTAAATAGAAAATGAGCTATATACTGTTCAGCGTAGCAGCCCTAATAAGGGCTCTTAAGGACTGTCTTGTCTTCTGGTAGCTGGTATATATGGTGGTAAAAGGTATATTCTGAGCTTCTGGGGCCCTGCCTGACTAAATAGAAAATGAGCTATATACTGTTCAACATAGCAGCACTAATAAGGGATTAAGGACTGTCTTGTCTTCTGGTAGCTGGTATATATGGTGGTAAAAGGTATATTCTGAGCTTCTGGGGCCCTGCCTGACTAAATAGAAAATGAGCTATATACTGTTCAACATAGCAGCACTAATAAGGGATTAAGGACTGTCTTGTCTTCTGGTAGCTGATATATGGTGGTAAAAGGTATATTCTGAGCTTCTGGGGCCCTGCCTGACTAAATAGAAAATGAGCTATATACTGTTCAACATAGCAGCACTAATAAGGGATTAAGGACTGTCTTGTCTTCTGGTAGCTGGTATATATGGTGGTAAAAGGTATATTCTGAGCTTCTGGGGCCCTGCCTGACTAAATAGAAAATGAGCTATATACTGTTCAGCGTAGCAGCCCTAATAAGGGCTCTTAAGGACTGTCTTGTCTTCTGGTAGCTGGTATATATGGTGGTAAAAGGTATATTCTGAGCTTCTGGGGCCCTGCCTGACTAAATTGAAAATGAGCTATATACTGTTCAGCGTAGCAGCCCTAATAAGGGCTCTTAAGGACTGTCTTGTCTTCTGGTAGCTGGTATATATGGTGGTAAAAGGTATATTCTGAGCTTCTGGGGCCCTGCCTGACTAAATAGAAAATGAGCTATATACTGTTCAGCGTAGCAGCCCTAATAAGGGCTCTTAAGGACTGTCTTGTCTTCTGGTAGCTGGTATATATGGTGGTAAAAGGTATATTCTGAGCTTCTGGGGCCCTGCCTGACTAAATTGAAAATGAGCTATATACTGTTCAGCGTAGCAGCCCTAATAAGGGCTCTTAAGGACTGTCTTGTCTTCTGGTAGCTGGTATATATGGTGGTAAAAGGTATATTCTGAGCTTCTGGGGCCCTGCCTGACTAAATAGAAAATGAGCTATATACTGTTCAGCGTAGCAGCCCTAATAAGGGCTCTTAAGGACTGTCTTGTCTTCTGGTAGCTGGTATATATGGTGGTAAAAGGTATATTCTGAGCTTCTGGGGCCCTGCCTGACTAAATAGAAAATGAGCTATATACTGTTCAACATAGCAGCACTAATAAGGGATTAAGGACTGTCTTGTCTTCTGGTAGCTGGTATATATGGTGGTAAAAGGTATATTCTGAGCTTCTGGGGCCCTGCCTGACTAAATAGAAAATGAGCTATATACTGTTCAACATAGCAGCACTAATAAGGGATTAAGGACTGTCTTGTCTTCTGGTAGCTGGTATATATGGTGGTAAAAGGTATATTCTGAGCTTCTGGGGCCCTGCCTGACTAAATAGAAAATGAGCTATATACTGTTCAGCGTAGCAGCCCTAATAAGGGCTATTAAGGACTGTCTTGTCTTCTGGTAGCTGGTATATATGGTGGTAAAAGGTATATTCTGAGCTTCTGGGGCCCTGCCTGACTAAATAGAAAATGAGCTATATACTGTTCAGCGTAGCAGCCCTAATAAGGGCTCTTAAGGACTGTCTTGTCTTCTGGTAGCTGGTATATATGGTGGTAAAAGGTATATTCTGAGCTTCTGGGGCCCTGCCTGACTAAATAGAAAATGAGCTATATACTGTTCAACATAGCAGCACTAATAAGGGATTAAGGACTGTCTTGTCTTCTGGTAGCTGGTATATATGGTGGTAAAAGGTATATTCTGAGCTTCTGGGGCCCTGCCTGACTAAATAGAAAATGAGCTATATACTGTTCAACATAGCAGCACTAATAAGGGATTAAGGACTGTCTTGTCTTCTGGTAGCTGGTATATATGGTGGTAAAAGGTATATTCTGAGCTTCTGGGGCCCTGCCTGACTAAATAGAAAATGAGCTATATACTGTTCAACATAGCAGCACTAATAAGGGATTAAGGACTGTCTTGTCTTCTGGTAGCTGGTATATATGGTGGTAAAAGGTATATTCTGAGCTTCTGGGGCCCTGCCTGACTAAATAGAAAATGAGCTATATACTGTTCAGCGTAGCAGCCCTAATAAGGGCTATTAAGGACTGTCTTGTCTTCTGGTAGCTGGTATATATGGTGGTAAAAGGTATATTCTGAGCTTCTGGGGCCCTGCCTGACTAAATAGAAAATGAGCTATATACTGTTCAGCGTAGCAGCCCTAATAAGGGCTCTTAAGGACTGTCTTGTCTTCTGGTAGCTGGTATATATGGTGGTAAAAGGTATATTCTGAGCTTCTGGGGCCCTGCCTGACTAAATAGAAAATGAGCTATATACTGTTCAACATAGCAGCACTAATAAGGGATTAAGGACTGTCTTGTCTTCTGGTAGCTGGTATATATGGTGGTAAAAGGTATATTCTGAGCTTCTGGGGCCCTGCCTGACTAAATAGAAAATGAGCTATATACTGTTCAACATAGCAGCACTAATAAGGGATTAAGGACTGTCTTGTCTTCTGGTAGCTGGTATATATGGTGGTAAAAGGTATATTCTGAGCTTCTGGGGCCCTGCCTGACTAAATAGAAAATGAGCTATATACTGTTCAGCGTAGCAGCCCTAATAAGGGCTCTTAAGGACTGTCTTGTCTTCTGGTAGCTGGTATATATGGTGGTAAAAGGTATATTCTGAGCTTCTGGGGCCCTGCCTGACTAAATAGAAAATGAGCTATATACTGTTCAACATAGCAGCACTAATAAGGGATTAAGGACTGTCTTGTCTTCTGGTAGCTGGTATATATGGTGGTAAAAGGTATATTCTGAGCTTCTGGGGCCCTGCCTGACTAAATAGAAAATGAGCTATATACTGTTCAACATAGCAGCACTAATAAGGGATTAAGGACTGTCTTGTCTTCTGGTAGCTGATATATGGTGGTAAAAGGTATATTCTGAGCTTCTGGGGCCCTGCCTGACTAAATAGAAAATGAGCTATATACTGTTCAACATAGCAGCACTAATAAGGGATTAAGGACTGTCTTGTCTTCTGGTAGCTGGTATATATGGTGGTAAAAGGTATATTCTGAGCTTCTGGGGCCCTGCCTGACTAAATAGAAAATGAGCTATATACTGTTCAGCGTAGCAGCCCTAATAAGGGCTCTTAAGGACTGTCTTGTCTTCTGGTAGCTGGTATATATGGTGGTAAAAGGTATATTCTGAGCTTCTGGGGCCCTGCCTGACTAAATTGAAAATGAGCTATATACTGTTCAGCGTAGCAGCCCTAATAAGGGCTCTTAAGGACTGTCTTGTCTTCTGGTAGCTGGTATATATGGTGGTAAAAGGTATATTCTGAGCTTCTGGGGCCCTGCCTGACTAAATAGAAAATGAGCTATATACTGTTCAGCGTAGCAGCCCTAATAAGGGCTCTTAAGGACTGTCTTGTCTTCTGGTAGCTGGTATATATGGTGGTAAAAGGTATATTCTGAGCTTCTGGGGCCCTGCCTGACTAAATAGAAAATGAGCTATATACTGTTCAACATAGCAGCACTAATAAGGGATTAAGGACTGTCTTGTCTTCTGGTAGCTGGTATATATGGTGGTAAAAGGTATATTCTGAGCTTCTGGGGCCCTGCCTGACTAAATAGAAAATGAGCTATATACTGTTCAACATAGCAGCACTAATAAGGGATTAAGGACTGTCTTGTCTTCTGGTAGCTGGTATATATGGTGGTAAAAGGTATATTCTGAGCTTCTGGGGCCCTGCCTGACTAAATAGAAAATGAGCTATATACTGTTCAGCGTAGCAGCCCTAATAAGGGCTATTAAGGACTGTCTTGTCTTCTGGTAGCTGGTATATATGGTGGTAAAAGGTATATTCTGAGCTTCTGGGGCCCTGCCTGACTAAATAGAAAATGAGCTATATACTGTTCAGCGTAGCAGCCCTAATAAGGGCTCTTAAGGACTGTCTTGTCTTCTGGTAGCTGGTATATATGGTGGTAAAAGGTATATTCTGAGCTTCTGGGGCCCTGCCTGACTAAATAGAAAATGAGCTATATACTGTTCAACATAGCAGCACTAATAAGGGATTAAGGACTGTCTTGTCTTCTGGTAGCTGGTATATATGGTGGTAAAAGGTATATTCTGAGCTTCTGGGGCCCTGCCTGACTAAATAGAAAATGAGCTATATACTGTTCAACATAGCAGCACTAATAAGGGATTAAGGACTGTCTTGTCTTCTGGTAGCTGGTATATATGGTGGTAAAAGGTATATTCTGAGCTTCTGGGGCCCTGCCTGACTAAATAGAAAATGAGCTATATACTGTTCAACATAGCAGCACTAATAAGGGATTAAGGACTGTCTTGTCTTCTGGTAGCTGGTATATATGGTGGTAAAAGGTATATTCTGAGCTTCTGGGGCCCTGCCTGACTAAATAGAAAATGAGCTATATACTGTTCAACATAGCAGCACTAATAAGGGATTAAGGACTGTCTTGTCTTCTGGTAGCTGGTATATATGGTGGTAAAAGGTATATTCTGAGCTTCTGGGGCCCTGCCTGACTAAATAGAAAATGAGCTATATACTGTTCAGCGTAGCAGCCCTAATAAGGGCTATTAAGGACTGTCTTGTCTTCTGGTAGCTGGTATATATGGTGGTAAAAGGTATATTCTGAGCTTCTGGGGCCCTGCCTGACTAAATAGAAAATGAGCTATATACTGTTCAGCGTAGCAGCCCTAATAAGGGCTATTAAGGACTGTCTTGTCTTCTGGTAGCTGGTATATATGGTGGTAAAAGGTATATTCTGAGCTTCTTGGGCCCTGCCTGACTAAATAGAAAATGAGCTATATACTGTTCAGCGTAGCAGCCCTAATAAGGGCTATTAAGGACTGTCTTGTCTTCTGGTAGCTGGTATATATGGTGGTAAAAGGTATATTCTGAGCTTCTGGGGCCCTGCCTGACTAAATAGAAAATGAGCTATATACTGTTCAGCGTAGCAGCCCTAATAAGGGCTCTTAAGGACTGTCTTGTCTTCTGGTAGCTGGTATAGATGGTGGTAAAAGCGATATTCCGAGCTTCTGGGGCCCTGCCAGCGACAGCCTGTCTTTCCCTGCTGTGAGCGTCTGTCCCTCACTAAGTTCAAGCTGCTAATGCTGACGAAGAGGAAGTGCTGAGTTTTGTATATTCGAGGTCACATGGTTTTTCCAGCCAATGCGTGTAGACGCCGTTTTCGCGATGCCAGCGTCCTCCCAGGACCTGTCCCACCCCCCCTGCATGGTGATTGGTGTAAAAAACGCGCCAGGGAAGGTGGGAGGGGAAACGAATTGTGAGTGCGCCATCGCCGCTGTACTCGATCGAAATCGAGTATGACGAACAGCGTAGTATTCGATCGAATACCGGCTCGGTCGAATACTACTCGCTCATCACTATTAGCGATGCCTCTGATCTGCATGTGATATTTCTTCAAAGTATTATTTAACTAACCCAGAACGCATCCTGTGCGTGTTACAGCAAGGCAGAATGGTTTACAACCCTATTGAGGCTCTAGGAGGCTCAGAAATAGCCGTTTTTAATAGCGATTCGTCGCGAATTTATTCGGGTCGAAACGATTTTTGTCGGAAAATTCGGCGAATCAGTCGAATCGAATTTTTCAAAAGTTTGCTCATCTCTAATTATGGGTATAAACCCCTTGCTACAAAACTGTGGTGTACTTGCTACAAAGAAAACTACCTTCTTCAAGCTGACCCAAACAGATAATTGTATCACTTTTTGTTAAATAAATGTTGTTTAAAGATGATATATTGCCTCAGACATTACCTATATTATCACTGAAAGAATATATATTATCACTGAAAAAATGCACAAGATGATATGGCTATGATTGTGATATATATCCAAAAGATTAATAGAGGTACAAGGTTACCATAAAAAAGGACCCAGCTCTATTGAATTTCCCGGCCCCTTCCACCCGTACCCCCACCTTGAAAGGAGGGGAAGACGCAAGGGAAATCCTCTCCCCCAACAGTTCTAAATTAATAGGGTTCCTTAACTTTGTACCACGGGGGTGCCAATAGAGAAAAAGGAATAGCGGGAAGTCACCACCATTCAGCGAGGGTGCCTCCCTGCCTGTCCCTTGTTTTTTCTCCCCCTAAAATATAGCTATACAACTGTCTGGGTGGAGATCCACAAAACATGGCCTTGAGGCTCCAAAGAAGAGGGTTTGGGATCACTGGTGGGGCATGTAGTTAAGCAGTTCACTTTGAAAATTAGCAATAATAACAGTAACAACAGTAGTAACAGAAGGCACTGCATATATATAAAAACCTACTACTTACTACTGGACAACATTATGCATACATCTGGAGATTGTCAGAAAAAAGTTACATTCTGTATTGTTAAAAAGGGAGTTGTCTTTCACAAACTTGAGCTAGAGAAAATAGCAAGGGCAGATTTAAAAATGAAAAAAGAAACTGCTGTGCAGTTGACAAAAGTTAAGTGAGTACATGAGAGAATCATTCATCAAACCTGCCAAAAATGACATACCCTTGAAAGAAAAGTAGTCTAAAAATCTAGAGTTATGTGAAAAAATCCAAGGTAAAGCTCTGTCTTATCTTAAGACATAAAAAGGTACAAAGGACCTTTATAGTAATCGTTGTCACTTTCTCTTTAGAACAGTAAACACTTTTTATATCACTAAGTTTGTACATAATGTTTCTAGATTATACATTGTCAGTCCTCCAAACACTGCATGATACAGTATGTTAAATTAGCAGGTGAAAGCATATACATAATGGTGCTTAAAATATTTTTGCACAATCGAGCTTAAAAGAAATAGAAGTTGCATATCCCTTGTACATATAATGATCTTGCAGCGTCCTCGGTGGCCCTCTCGAGCTGTACCAGCTCAGGCGGCATTCTGAGATTTCTGTAGCTTAGCCGCTTCATCAGCTTTGGACACATGCTAGAGCAGTGGCGGCTTGAGCAGCAATGCTCCTCCTCCTTCCGCATACCTGGGCCCTCAATTCGTACACATTTAGTATATATCCTCCAGCGGCACTGCAGACAGCGTGTCCGCCGAAGACTTATTTAAATGGGCCAATGAGTCCCATTGTTGTTTGTTTGGCAAGGTGGCATTAATCACAGCCCATAGGTTGTAGCTGGGTAAAAGAGCCCAAGCTCCTCTGGGTGTTATAGTGTTTCTGCTTGTTAATTGTTATCCTTTGCTGACTTTGCCTTTCTCGACCACTCCTTTGATCCCTGCCTGGACCAGCAGCTACCTGACCCTGAGCCCATCTCATCCTCTGTACGGCGAAATCTCTGACCACCCAGCTTTGACCCTTGGCTTGACCCTCAACCTTTGTTCTGTTATTCCCCTTGGTGCCATGTATTTTGAGGTCTGTCTTCCCGTCTATGAGTATGGCATCTGACATCACCCAGTCTAGTCCCTGGTTCATTTGCCTTCACCATGTAAGTCTGCATCCTTTTTGCTACCTAAGTCCTGGGGAATGGGGACTATAGGCAGAAACAGCAGAAGAGAATGGGGGCTACGGACTCACCTGAAGGTGGGTGTCCCACAGGGCCTGACAATCCCCATTGTTTATTATTGCATCAATATTTCTTTCTTCAATTTGTATGCAATTACAAAAATTCCAAAATCAGGTGTTTTGATCTCCGAAAAGTAACCAAAGCAGCCAAATGCCATCAAATTGCATGTAACTGATACTATAATCTATATGATCTATACCTGAAGGGAACCAGGGTCGAAAATCATTATGATTCCAGGCTCCTGTTGAATCTGTACGGTGACTGCAGAGAGAAGCTTCTAATAGAGCATGATATGTGACCTAATGTAATGGAGGACAGATCAATGAAAACAAGAAGATGTCAGTCTGGAGGGTCATCCACAACATGGCATCACAGATAAAAAGTGGTGGAGGTATAGAAAAGTGCAGGAGGAAATTATTTAGAATGCAAACATTTTGAATTGTTTTATTTGTCAGGTATATAATTGCAACATTACAAGGAAATCATTTTTCCAAGATTTAATCTGGTATTCATACAGATTTGTGATAGCCAGAGTTGAAAGTCTAATATTTCTATCTGCTGTTTTGACCATGCTATGTAGTTAAGGTGGTAAAGGAAGAATATAAATAGCAGCTTCTAGGATTATCTTGGGGGAACTCCAAAGAAGAAGGAATAGGGCCTATGCCCCCCTGCCTACAGATTCCAGCAGGGTGGATGCAATAGCAGCTCCCCAGCATCAAGAAAATCATAGCCTATTGATCCAGCAGGTAGCCCCTGACCCGGCAGACCTGCAGAGAAGACACCACTTGGAGGGGAACAGATAAACAGGTTCCTTTCACCTGTTTGTGAAATGGCAAAGGTTCCAAGGGACATAATACCGGTTCACAGGATATTGATTACTGGAACTGTTGTATCCAGCATTAAAAATTACCAAATGGCAGATACTGGGGACTTTCTGGCTAGAAGGCTTCTGTACCAGATTGTCCCCACTCTAGCTTATCACTTAATCTGGCATATGACTTAGGACATGTTTTTTATGACATAGGAGAACACAGATTATTTTTTTTCCTTTTACTTTTAATATGCATTACTGGGAAGAAAAGTGGAGGGAGCACAATGGTTTCTTTTGGGACATTTAAGTATTTTCCCTTTTTTCCCTTTCTTTTCCTCCTTTCTCTATATCTTACATTATTTATTAGTATTCTTCTGCGATCAGGGTTCACCCTCTCTGGCTCCCCCTTCCTGGCAAGGCAACACCCTGCTTTGGAGACCTAAATCAACACCATCAATTCCCTTTTTCTTGAGGGGGGCTGGGAGGGGGGAGAGAGGGGTAGTGAACCAAATGAGAAATAATTCATGCTTATGGAATAAGTGGATGAGCTCGAAAATATGACATAGGCTATGGGGATCTCCTATGGGAGATGTTTGTGGGAGAGGCGCTGTCTCTAGCACACCCCTTGTTCGCATTGTCTGAGGGGTGCATAGAGGGGATAGAGGATGTGGGATCAATTGGAAGCATATGATTGAGGTATGAATGAAATAGTGTTAAGCTATTTACATGAGATATATATTGCATATGTTACATTTATGGCCTGGATTAAGAAATATGGGTTGGGAGCTTGGATGAAATGGCTAGTAGAAGTCCTCCCCACTTCTAGAGATCAAGCACATAGGGGTGGTTGATAAACTTAAGACTTCAAGTAATTTCATAAAGAATGTCAATCTATATGGGGAGTAGAAGTTCATAAATATTTATTATTAGTAGGCTATTTCTGTTTTGCTTAATCTTCAAAAGCCAAAGAGGCAGGAGGGGGTAAAAAAGGAGAAAGCCTATTTTGAGCTTCCTTTTTTTTTTCTTTCTTTCTTTTATCTAGGTTCTTATTTTGACCCCTTTTGTTCTTTTTTTGTTTTTTTTAATGTTGTCTCTTCTTTCTCCTCCATCCCCTTTTATTCTTTTACCCCTCCATGCTTCTCCCTCTCATTTTGGGAGGGCATGAGAAGGGACAGGAGAGATGGAGGGAAATGTAAGGGGAAGAAAAAAGAAATACCGTATATACTCGAGTATAGGTCGACCCGAATATAAGCCGAGGCACCTAATTTTACCACAAAGAAATGGAAAAAGTTATTGACTCGTATAAGCCTAGGGTGGGAAATGCAGCAGCTACCCCACTAACAACCAAATATGTTAAAGCCTGAGAATAAGCCCCACATATTACCCTGTAAACACAGACCCTCCCTGTTCAAAAAAAATGGCCAAGTAAGGAAAGGGACTCCAGAATAGTTTTTTTTGTCCTGCCCTGCAGAGGGGCCCCGGTGTCCCTCCCAGCAGCAGTAACGGCCGGCCACCATTTTGAGAGGCTGAAGAGAAGATGAAGAGAAGATGAAGGGAAGGGAGGGAAGGGAGGAGGCTGTATTATTATAAACACTTGACGTTTCCCGGGCCCAGAAATTCCTGGTGTCGTTCCTCCTCGATCTATCTGTATCTTACTCTCTGACTACACACAAGTGATCCCCATATACCGTAACTAATAATATGACTATGGAAAATAATTAGCTGCTCAGTGTTGATTTATGAGGCTTAATAAAGAGGGCGGATGCTTTCTGCAGTTTCGTGCGCATAGAGAGGAGGGCAAGCACTTACCGGAGGGCGCGTCCGAGACAGGATGGCCACAGGCCGTCACTCCGAGCCGCTACTCAGCGCCGGCCTCTCTCCCGCCTGTCCCTTCCTCTGGGCAGCCGCTCCCGCCTCCGCCGCACTGTCACTGTCACCGTGTGAACGTGGCCAGGGGAGCCGCAGCAGGCGGCGCCGCCCGGCTCCCCCGGACCGAAGACCTGCGGGAGACGCTCTCCCCTCCTCCTGCAGCGGCCGTGGTGCCGCTCCCCGGCCGGCTGCCGCCCGCTGTCTCGCCCCCCCCTCTCCTCCAGGGGACTCTCTTCTGAGAAGCCGCCTCGCTCTCCTCCTCCTGCGGCCGGCCCGCTTCGGATCTTCCCGCTCTCCTCACCTCCGTCGCTGGAATGATTGCGGGGGCCCTCTGCCTCTCCTCCGACTTAGGGGCGGATGGAGCTGCCGCTCCAGGCCAGCTCCCCCAGCGGGCCAGCGGTATGACTCGAGTATAAGCCGAGGCGGCTTTTTTCAGCCCAAAAAGTGGGCTGAAAAACTCGGCTTATACTCGAGTATATACGGTAGATGCAGAGAATGCAGAGAGATAGCAAAAATGGTGAGGGATCATACTTGAAGCGGAAAGGACTCCAAAAGGGGACGCAAGATTAAATAGAAATTGTTTTTTTTGTTGCGTATGGATATAATACCAGAGATGTCAAGCAATGCATGTTTTTACACTATATATGGAAATTGAAAAATAGAAAAACTTTTGTCGAAAAATACTATAAATAAAAGAGTAATAAAAAATGTGGGCTTGAAAGCTTACTACAAAAATGTCACTCCACAAATCACTTCCACCCAAAATATAGTGGAAGAGCTTAATATTTTTAATTGTAGCTTTGACAATGAGCCTGATTCTAAGCCTCCCTGTGATTGCGCCTTTTTTTGCAGAAGCAAACTTGGAAACTAGGAAGTTGCGAACACCGGGCCAGAAGTACGCGATAGCGTTTTGCGTACGTTTTCCTTTTAGCGGAGCAATTAAGGATTTGGCCTGCAAACTAGCCCTGTAAGCAGAGTTTGTATCTGTTTCCAGCTGTATGTTGCCAAAGCGTCCTTGGTTCTCGGTGCTGTGTGGCCATCTTGCATGCCGGCATACGCATACGCACACATAGTTTTTTCCCATCCCTGAACACCACATTTTGGCCATCCCATTTGTGACTTACCTTCTCCCTCATGGTTCCTTTAGGGGCATCCCAAGTAGTGTGCCTTCCTGCAGTGTCACACATAAGCCTCGATTCAGAGAGACACAAAAAAACTTCCGATTTCGTGCCGTCGTCGTATCATTTTCAAAAGTTCCCGCTCTCGTATGAATGTGCGAGCGATTCCAAGCATGCTTCGTAAACCTTCCGTAAAGCTTCCGTCCGCTCGTATGCCAGAGTACGCGTACGAGGATGTCATTTTCAATCGAGACTTTTCAGATTCATTTTCTCAGCTAACAACGTAGCCTTTTTGCCCTTTTTCCATCGCATCCTCAAACGAATCCTTTCCGCTTCCCGATACATCCTGCTTCACTTTTTCCAAAAATCTTCGTCCAGACGGAATTCTTACGATCTTGCGCCTGCGCACTACAAACTTATCTCATTAAAGTGCTTGCATATATTTCACTCACATCACTTAGAATACAAAAAAAAACACCCTAACCACTTTGCGCTATCCTGCCTCTTCCCTTTTGGGCCCTTAAAGCTCACCCTAACCACTTTGCGCTATCCTGCCTCTTCCCTTTTGGGCCCTTAAAGCTCACCCTAACCACTTTGCGCTATCCTGCCTCTTCCCTTTTGGGCCCTTAAAGCTCACCCTAACCACTTTGCGCTATCCTGCCTCTTCCCTTTTGGGCCCTTAAAGCTCACCCTAACCACTTTGCGCTATCCTGCCTCTTCCCTTTTGGGCCCTTAAAGCTCACCCTAACCACTTTGCGCTATACTGCCTCTTCCCTTTTGAGCCCTTAACCCTTTCGCTGCCAGCCTACCTGCGGCATTTGTGACTCTGTGTTGCCAGACCCTTTTCTGCCGTTTTGCACTGAAAATGTTCAACTGTAATTTTTGAATGGATTTCCAGGAATTTCCTAGGAAAATTATATATTGTTTTTTTCAGCACAGTCTGCGCTTTAATATGACATGTCTTGTTTTTAAGTTTGTTAGTGTTTTTTTGTTATTTTTGTGAAAAAGTCGTTAAAAAAAAAAAATAAAAAACAATTTTTTACATTTTGTAGTGTTTTTTCCTCAGTAAAACATGCATGTTTACCAAAAAATCATAATGTGTGTAAAAGCCCTATTCCTCCCAATTACAATGGTACCACATATGTATTGATAGACACCCTTTCCTGTCCAGGAGACCCCCCAAACTGAAAAGAGTGCTTGAAGGGATTTTCAACGAAAAAACAACTATTCCGCACTCCTTGCAGTTTTTCCACAAAAACACCCCTTTAGATCTGAAATACCCCCCCAATACCATATATATATATATACTTAAAGTACACACCTTAAGCTTTCTAGGCGTACCAGGTTTGATGTTGTGGCCACAGATTTCCAGGTGGAATCCATTGACAAATGCAGGCTTTTCACAGGGTTTCTTGACGACAATAGTAAAAAAACAGAATAAAACCCACATTTTTTTTTTTAAAACACTTTAATCTTAAAAAAACACACCAAATTGGAAACAGCAAGGTCTCCCGAACAGAACAATACCCAACATGCATAGCTACCTGTAAGGGTAGGGTTACCAATCACCCCAAAGTTAAGCATATGCATGAAGGGCATTTCACTAGAAAATTCCTACTCTGCGGACAACATGCACACCCTACGCTTTTTCAACCAAAACAACACTTTTCAATTAAAATACCCCCCACAAACCATATATTCTCTGAAAGTACACCCCTTAGGCATTCTAGGCGTACCAGGCTTGTTGCTGTGGGCACAGCTTTCGGGGCGCAAACCTTCAAGGAATGACCTGGTTGCACTGGATTTTGCTAAAAAAAAATTTAAAATGCTAAATCAAACCCACATTTTCCTAAAAAAAAATAGGCCAATAATAAAAATACACACCTAATTGAAACCGACAAGGTCCCCCGAACAGAACAATACCCAACATGCATAGCTACCTGTAAGGGTAGGGTTACCAATCACCCCAAAGTTAAGCGTACGCATGAAGGGCATTTCACTAGAAAATTCCTACTCTGCGGACAACATGCACACCCTACACTTTTCCAACCAAAACAACACTTTTCAATTAAAATACCCCCCACAAACCATATATTCTCTGAAAGTACACCCCTTAGGCATTCTAGGCGTACCAGGCTTGTTGCCGTGGGCGCAGCTTTCGGGGCGCAAACCTTCAAGGAATGACCTGGTTGCACTGGATTTTGCTAAAAAAAAAGTTAAAATGCTAAATCAAACCCACATTTTCCTAAAAAAAATAGGCCAATCATAAAAATACACACCGAATTGAAATCGACAAGGTCCCCCAAACAGAACAATACCCAACATGCATAGCTACCTGTAAGGGTAGGGTTATCAATCACCCCAAAGTTAAGCGTACACATGAAGGGCATTTCACTAGAAAATTCCTACTCTGCGGACAACATGCACACCCTACACTTTTCCAACCAAAACAACACTTTTCAATTAAAATACCCCCCACAAACCATATATTCTCTGAAAGTTCACCCCTTAGGCATTCTAGGCGTACCAGGCTTGTTGCCGTGGACGCAGCTTTCGGGGCGCAAACCTTCAAGGAATGACCTGGTTGCACTGGATTTTGCTAAAAAAAAAGTTAAAATGCTAAATCAAACCCACATTTTCCTAAAAAAAAATAGGCCAATAATAAAAATACACACCTAATTGAAACCGACAAGGTCCCCCGAACAGAACAATACCCAACATGCATAGCTACCTGTAAGGGTAGGGTTATCAATCACCCCAAAGTTAAGCGTACGCATGAAGGGCATTTCACTAGAAAATTCCTACTCTGCGGACAACATGCACACCCTACACTTTTCCAACCAAAACAACACTTTTCAATTAAAATACCCCCCACAAACCATATATTCTCTGAAAGTACACCCCTTAAGCATTCTAGGCGTACCAGGCTTGTTGCCGTAGGCGCAGCTTTCGGGGCGCAAACCTTCAAGGAATGACCTGGTTGCACTGGATTTTGCTAAAAAAAAAAGGTAAAATGCTAAATCAAACCCACATTTTCCTAAAAAAAAATAGGCCAATCAGAAAATACACACCTAATTGAAACCGACAAGGTCCCCCGAACAGAACAATACCCAACATGCATAGCTACCTGTAAGGGTAGGGTTACCAATCACCCCAAAGTTAAGCATACGCATGAAGGGCATTTCACTAGAAAATTCCTACTCTGCGGACAACATGCATACCCTACACTTTTCCAACCAAAACAACACTTTTCAATTAAAATACCCCCCACAAACCATATATTCTCTGAAAGTACACCCCTTAGGCATTCTAGGCGTACCAGGCTTGTTGCCGTGGGCGCAGCTTTCGGGGCACAAACATTCAAGGAATGACCTGGTTGCACTGGAATTTTCTAAAAAAAAAGTTAAAATGCTAAATCAAACCCACATTTTCCTAAAAAAAAATAGGCCAATCATAAAAATACACACCGAATTGAAACCGACAAGGTCCCCCGAACAGAACAATACCCAACATGCATAGCTACCTGTAAGGGTAGGGTTATTAATCACCCCAAAGTTAAGCATACGCATGAAGGGCATTTCACTAGAAAATTCCTACTCTGCGGACAACATGCACACCCTACACTTTTTCACCCAAAACAACACTTTTCAATTAAAATACCCCCCACAAACCATATATTCTCTGAAAGTTCACCCCTTAGGCATTCTAGGCGTACCAGGCTTGTTGCCGTAGGCGCAGCTTTCGGGGCGCAAACCTTCAAGGAATGACCTGGTTGCACTGGATTTTGCTAAAAAAAAAAGGTAAAATGCTAAATCAAACCCACATTTTCCTAAAAAAAAATAGGCCAATAATAAAAATACACACCTAATTGAAACCGACAAGGTCCCCCGAACAGAACAATACCCAACATGCATAGCTACCTGTAAGGGTAGGGTTATCAATCACCCCAAAGTTAAGCGTACGCATGAAGGGCATTTCACTAGAAAATTCCTACTCTGCGGACAACATGCACACCCTACACTTTTCCAACCAAAACAACACTTTTCAATTAAAATACCCCCCACAAACCATATATTCTCTGAAAGTACACCCCTTCGGCATTCTAGGCGTACCAGGCTTGTTGCCGTGGGCGCAGCTTTCGGGGCGCAAACCTTCAAGGAATGACCTGGTTGCACTGGATTTTGCTAAAAAAAAGGTTAAAATGCTAAATAAAACCCACATTTTCCTAAAAAAAAATAGGCCAATTATAAAAATACACACCTAATTCAAAACGACAAGGTCTCCCGAACAGAACAATACCCAACATGCATAGCTACCTGCAAGGGTACAGTTACCAATCACCCAAAACTAACACATGCGCTATGGAAAAATAACAAAACAATTTCTTACCTGTACTAAGAAGTGCAATTAGGATACTGTAGCTGTGGCATCAGATTATAAGATCAGTGCGGTGATCAATGACCAATATCAGGAAACAAGAACCTGAAATGGGTCACATTTTTTAATCATCACTTGCCACAAGTAACCAGCTGCTCCTGCTCCAGCACTTCCCATCGGATTAGCAACAGCTCCAAAGAAACTAAAAAAAAATAAAATATAATGGCAACACAAAATACCTGCGCCAGCACACAGGAAACATAATTTAACTAAAAGGGGCCCACCTACAGACTAAAAAAAAAAATGCAGGAGAAAAAAATGCATTGCTCAATAATCTAATTGAGTATGATATACCTCAAAACAATTTTCGAGGCATAAACCGGGTTGGCTGGGACAGGTCGTGCAATAGTACCGCACACTTCCTGCAAACCCTACATGCTCTCTGGGGATACCGCTTTCTACCAACTTCGGGAAGCAACTTTATAAAGTGCTTCCCCACTAATCTGGCCTGGTTGTCATTGCTAGGCATATCTGGTTCTTCCGCAGTATCCCCAAACAACAAAGCAGGGAGTAACTGCTGCTGGTATTTTATGTACGATAAATTGGAGCCTGGCACTGCTGCCTTGAAGGCAACAAAGCTGTTGTAAGTTGCCATTTGGACCAAATGTATAGCAACTTTAGTGTACCAGGCTCTAGTTTTTCGGGTGGCGTTGTAATAAGTTAATATTTGGTCCGTTTTATCCACGCCACCCATGAATTTATTATAATCTTTTATGCAACGTGGCTTTTGGGAAGGGGCTCGGGGACCACGTTGCCTTACATTCACAACTGACTCATCGTGGAGTGTTGTCAGAAGGAATACATTTTTTTTGCCCATGTATTTCATGGCCAGGACCTCATCGCTTCTTAGAGCGTAAGACTCCCCCCTTTTTAATTTTTTTTCAAGTAGTGACCTGGGCAATCCTTTGCGATTAGGGTTGATGGTGCCGCAGGCCGGGGTATCCAACGAATAAAGGGCGCGAAATAAGGGGATGCTGGTATAGAAGTTGTCCACATATAAGTGGTAACCTTTACCCAACAGTGGAGTCATGAGGTCCCAAACGATCTTACCACTTATTGACAAATCAAGGGGACAACCAGGGGGGTCCAGATAGGTGTCCTTTCCTTCATAGATTCGAAAATATTTGATGTAGCCGGTCACACTCGCATAATTGGTAAAATTTAATCCCGTAGCGGGCACGCTTGCTAGGGATATATTGCCGAAAAACAATGCGCCCTTTGAAAAGCAGTAGTGACTCGTCAATTGATAATTTTTGGCCGGGGGTGTACACTACTGCGAAGCGATCTGACAGGCTGTTGAGCAGGGGCCGTAATTTATGCAGCCTGTCGTGACCGGGCTCACCACGGGGAATAGCAGTGGTATTGTCATTAAAATGCAGAAACCGCAGTAAAATTTGGTAGCGGTTTCTGGACATTACGGCCGGAAATAATGGAGTTGCCAATATGGTTTGGGTATCCCAGTAGGAGGAAATACTAAATTTTTTTAGGATACCCATTGCTAGAGTGAGCCCCCAAAATTTCTTTATCTCACTCAAATTTGTGGGATGCCATGCCTGAGCTCGGGCGTGCCTCTGCAGGGGGTTTTGCGCTAAGACCTGCTCGGCATAGAGATTGGTAAAGAAGACCATATCCATTAGGATGGCTTCTGTGAGGAACAATTTGAAAAAGTCAATGACACCAAAATTTGTGGTGTCTACATTGACCCCGGGGACCGAATCAAAAGGGGGAATTTCGGGGGAAATATTATTAGGAGGCCTCCACGCAGACGCTCCTTCACCAGCTGCAGCACTCGATGCCTCATCCTGCACTACACTCGCCTGTAGCGTGGCCTCACTTTGTGCGGCACTATCCCTTCTACGGTGGCTACTACTGGTAGCACTGCGCGGCTGTGTTTCCTCAGTAGAGGATTCACTGTCTGACTCGCTATCTGATGGGAAGTACTCAGACCCTGACTCACTAAAATCTTCAGAGTCAGACGCCATCAGGTAAGCCGCAGCTTCCTGTGCAGTGTACCGCTTACCAGCCATACCCCAATGCAAAAAAAAAATCTAAAAAAAATTAAACTAAAGGGTCTTCCCAAACTAAAGGCTAAAACTAAAGGCTAAAAATAAAGGCTAAAACTAAAGGCAAATTACAGAAAATACAATTTCACAGTTAAATAAAACAAAGCAAATAAACAGTCAAAAATAGAAATAAAAGTATATAGCTACAACCCGATGAGACGTGGTGGAGTCAGGAGCAGCAGGTCACGGGATCCCAGCGCACTTAGACCATCCTTGGAGCAGCAGATCTGGTAGATGAAGAAGGTCTTCCTGGGGCAGCAGAAATGGGGTCCAAAAAGCTAGGGGGGTTGGCCTAAAAGAGTAGGGGAGGCTAGGCTCCCAAAAGGAGGGGGAGGCTAGGCTACCAAAAGGAAAGGGAGGCTAGGCTACCAAAAGGAAAGGGAGGCTAGGCTACCAAAAGGAAAGGGAGGCTAGGCTACCAAAAGTAAAGGGAGGCTAGGCTACCAAAAGGAAAGGGAGGCTAGGCTACCAAAAGGAAAGAGAGGCTAGGCTAGGCTCCCAAAAGGAGGGGCGGGGGCTAGGCTCCCAAAAGGAGGGGCGGGGGCTAGGCTCCCAAAAGGAGGGGCGGGGGCTAGGCTCCCAAAAGGAGGGGCGGGGGCTAGGCTCCCAAAAGGAGGGGCGGGGGCTAGGCTCCCAAATGGAGGGGCGGGGGCTAGGCTCCCAAAAGGAGGGGCGGGGGCTAGGCTCCCAAAAGGAGGGGGGGGCTAGGCTCCCAAAAGGAGGGGGGGGGCTAGGGTCCCAAAAGGAGGAAGAGGCTAGGGTCCTAAAAGGAGGAAGAGGCTAGGGTCCTAAAAGAGCAAGCGAAAGGTCCAAACAACCAAACAAAGGCAGTAGCGATCTCAGCGAACAACCTAAGAGAAAAAGTTAAGATTAGGGAGTGTTTAGGACGCATGCATGGACAACAGCCGCACTATGCTATACCTAGAGCGGTGGTAAGGTAAGTTTTACTGGCAATCGAGGGGATTCACTCTGACCGCCGGCACACGCACGCACCCACCCACCGGCAGATCTCTGACCGCCGGCACCCACACGCGCGCAGATCTGACCGCCGGCACCCACACGCGCGCAGATCTGACCGCCGGCACCCACACGCGCGCAGATCTGACCGCCGGCACCCACACGCGCGCAGATCTGACCGCCGGCACCCACACGCGCGCAGATCTGACCGCCGGCACCCACACGCGCGCAGATCTGACCGCCGGCACCCACACGCGCGCAGATCTGACCGCCGGCACACGCGCGCGCAGATCTGACCGCCGGCACACACAGATCTGACCCCAGATCTGACCGCCGGCACACACAGATCTGACCCCAGATCTGACCGCCGGCACACACAGATCTGACCCCAGATCTGACCGCCGGCACACACAGATCTGACCCCAGATCTGACCGCCGGCACACACAGATCTGACCCCAGATCTGACCGCCGGCACACACAGATCTGACCCCAGATCTGACCGCCGGCACACACAGATCTGACCCCAGATCTGACCGCCGGCACACACAGATCTGACCCCAGATCTGACCGCCGGCACACACAGATCTGACCCCAGATCTGACCGCCGGCACACACAGATCTGACCCCAGATCTGACCGCCGGCACACACAGATCTGACCGCCGGCACACACAGATCTGACCCCAGATCTGACCGCCGGCACACACAGATCTGACCCCAGATCTGACCGCCGGCACACACAGATCTGACCCCAGATCTGACCCCCGGCACACACAGATCTGACCCCAGATCTGACCCCCGGCACACACAGATCTGACCCCAGATCTGACCCCCGGCACACACAGATCTGACCCCAGATCTGACCCCCGGCACACACAGATCTGACCCCAGATCTGACCCCCACACACACAGATCTGACCCCAGATCTGACCCCCACACACACAGATCTGACCCCAGATCTGACCCCCACACACACAGATCTGACCCCAGATCTGACCCCCACACACACAGATCTGACCCCAGATCTGACCCCCACACACACAGATCTGACCCCAGATCTGACCCCCACACACACACACAGATCACAACACCCCCCCCCCGGCGGCGCACAGATGGCGGCAATGGCGGCGGCGGCGGCGCACTACAAGTGCTAGTAACCCTACGGCCACCCACCTCAACCCCCCCCCCGGCGGCGCACAGATGGCGGCGATGGCGGCGGCGGCGTACAAACGGCGGCGGCGGCGCACAAACGGCGGCGGCGGCGCACAAACGGCGGCGGCGGCGGCGGCGCACTACATGATCTAGGATGATCTAGGATACCTACGGCCACCCACCCACTCACCACCCCCCAACAAGTCAGTCACCACCCCCCCACACACCCCACTTACCTCAGATCCGGCGATCAAAGAGAACAGCATGAGACCGCATGCTGTTAATATAGGGGAGGCGCCGGCTGATGACAGCAGCCATGCGCCTCCCTTCCTATTGGTCCAGCGCCGATCAGCTGACTGGGGTGAGGTAAGGGTCACCTCCACATGACCCTCTGACGTCTTCTCTCCAATGCTGCGCTGGAATGGATGTCTTCTGCAGCCCCTGATGGCCACAAGGTAAGTAAGTGTCAAGCCCGTAACACCTACGTGCTTGGCACTTAACGCCCAGCCAAGCCAGCACGTAGGTATTACGGGCTTGGCAACAAAAGGGTTAAAGCTCACCCTAACCACTTTGCGCTATCCTGCCTCTTCCCTTTTGAGCCCTTAAAGCTCACCCTAACCACTTAGCGCTTAGATTCTTCTTCCATTTTAGCACCCTAAAACTTACCCAAATCCCTTAGCGCTTAGATTCTTCTTCCATTTTAGGTCCCTAAAACTTACCCAAATCCCTTAGCGCTTAGATTCTTCTTCCATTTTAGCACCCTAAAACTTACCCAAATCCCTTAGCGCTTAGATTATTCTTCCATTATAGGACCCTAAAACTTACCCAAATCACTTAGCGCTTAGATTCTTCTTCCATTTTAGCACCATAAAACTTACCCAAATCACTTAGCGCTTAGATTCTTCTTCCATTTTAGCACCATAAAACTTACCCAAATCACTTAGCGCTTAGATTCTTCTTCCATTTTAGGTCCCTAAAACTTACCCAAATCACTTAGCGCTTAGATTATTCTTCCATTTTAGCACCATAAAACTTACCCAAATCACTTAGCGCTTAGATTCTTCTTCCATTTTAGCACCATAAAACTTACCCAAATCACTTAGCGCTTAGATTATTCTTCCATTTTAGCACCATAAAACTTACCCAAATCACTTAGCGCTTAGATTCTTCTTCCATTTTAGCACCATAAAACTTACCCAAATCACTTAGCGCTTAGATTCTTCTTCCATTTTAGCACCATAAAACTTACCCAAATAACTTAGCGCTTAGATTCTTCTTCCATTTTAGGTCCCTAAAACTTACCCAAATCACTTAGCGCTTAGATTATTCTTCCATTTTAGGTCCCTAAAACTTACCCAAATCACTTAGCGCTTAGATTATTCTTCCATTTTAGGTCCCTAAAACTTACACAAATCACTTAGCGCTTAGATTCTTCTTCCATTTTAGGTCCCTAAAACTTACCCAGATCACTTAGCGCTTAGATTATTCTTCCATTTTAGGTCCCTAAAACTTACCCAAATCCCTTAGCGCTTAGATTCTTCTTCCATTTTAGCACCATAAAACTTACCCAAATCACTTAGCGCTTAGATTCTTCTTCCATTTTAGCACCATAAAACTTACCCAAATCACTTAGCGCTTAGATTCTTCTTCCATTTTAGCACCATAAAACTTACCCAAATCACTCAGCGCTTAGATTATTCTTCCATTTTAGGTCCCTAAAACTTACCCAAATCCCTTAGCGCTTAGATTATTCTTCCATTTTAGGTCCCTAAAACTTACCCAAATCCCTTAGCGCTTAGATTCTTCTTCCATTTTAGGTCCCTAAAACGTACCCAAATCACTTAGCGCTTAGATTCTTCTTCCATTTTAGCACCATAAAACTTACCCAAATCACTTAGCGCTTAGATTCTTCTTCCATTTTAGCACCATAAAACTTACCCAAATCACTCAGCGCTTAGATTATTCTTCCATTTTAGGTCCCTAAAACTTACCCAAATCCCTTAGCGCTTAGATTATTCTTCCATTTTAGGTCCCTAAAACTTACCCAAATCACTTGTCGCTTAGATTCTTCTTCCATTTTAGGTCCCTAAAACTTACCCAAATCCCTTAGCGCTTAGATTCTTCTTCCATTTTAGGTCCCTAAAACGTACCCAAATCACTTAGCGCTTAGATTCTTCTTCCATTTTAGCACCCTAAAACTTACCCAAATCACTTTGCGCTTAGATTCTTCTTCCATTTTAGGTCCCTAAAACTTACCCAAATCCCTTAGCGCTTAGATTATTCTTCCATTTTAGGTCCCTAAAACTTACCCAAATCACTTATCGCTTAGATTCTTCTTCCATTTTAGGTCCCTAAAACTTACCCAAATCCCTTAGCGCTTAGATTCTTCTTCCATTTTAGGTCCCTAAAACGTACCCAAATCACTTAGCGCTTAGATTCTTCTTCCATTTTAGCACCCTAAAACTTACCCAAATCACTTTGCGCTTAGATTCTTCTTCCATTTTAGGTCCCTAAAACTTACCCAAATCACTTAGCGCTTAGATTCTTCTTCCATTTTAGGTCCCTAAAACTTACCCAAATCCCTTAGCGCTTAGATTCTTCTTCCATTTTAGCACCATAAAACTTACCCAAATCACTTAGCGCTTAGATTCTTCTTCCATTTTAGCACCATAAAACGTACCCAAATCACTTAGCGCTTAGATTCTTCTTCCATTTTAGGTCCCTAAAACTTACCCAAATCACTTAGCGCTTAGATTATTCTTCCATTTTAGGTCCCTAAAACTTACCCAAATCCCTTAGCGCTTAGATTATTCTTCCATTTTAGGTCCCTAAAACTTACCCAAATCACTTAGCGCTTAGATTCTTCTTCCATTTTAGGTCCCTAAAACTTACCCAAATCACTTAGCGCTTAGATTCTTCTTCCATTTTAGCACCCTAAAACTTACCCAAATCACTTAGCACTTAGATTCTTCCTCCATTTTAGGTCCCTAAAACTTACCCAAATCACTTAGCGCTTAGATTCTTCTTCCATTTTAGGTCCCTAAAACTTACCCAAATCACTTAGCGCTTAGATTCTTCTTCCATTTTAGCACCCTAAAACTTACCCAAATCACTTAGCACTTAGATTCTTCCTCCATTTTAGGTCCCTAAAACTTACCCAAATCACTTAGCGCTTAGATTCTTCTTCCATTTTAGGTCCCTAAAACTTACCCAAATCACTTAGCGCTTAGATTCTTCTTCCATTTTAGCACCCTAAAACTTACTCAAATCACTTTGCGCTTAGATTCTTCTTCCATCTTAGGTCCCTAAAACTTACCCAAATCACTTAGCGCTTAGATTCTTCTTCCATTTTAGGTCCCTAAAACTTACCCAAATCCCTTAGCGCTTAGATTCTTCTTCCATTTTAGATCCCTAAAACTTACCCAAATCACTTAGCGCTTAGATTCTTCTTCCATTTTAGCACCCTAAAACTTACCCAAATCACTTAGCACTTAGATTCTTCCTCCATTTTAGGTCCCTAAAACTTACCCAAATCACTTAGCGCTTAGATTCTTCTTCCATTTTAGCACCCTAAAACTTACACAAATCCCTTCGTGGACATCTGAATCTTGAACTCAAAATAAGTATTTGCCCCTTTCTTTTTTGTAAATGTATGTGTTACCAGAAATGACACTGAAACGTTGGTTTATTTGAACTTTTTTACTATAAAATTTTTTGTGGGCATTAAAACATTTAAATATTTTTGGCTCTGGGCCAATCTTTAAATTCTTTTTTTAATAAAAACAATTTTAAAATGTTTAAAAATTCTTAAGCAGAACAGGGCCAGGACCCAGGACTTTACTCCTCTTCGTCTTCTTCTGTTGTCCCCAACGAGTCAACCATCACCTTCATATCGGCCACCAACGCAAGGACCCTCCTATTCATTTCAAAAATGTGTTGCCGTGTGGTCCCTGTAACAAATGGAGAAAAAAACATTAGATTCATACCAATACATGTTTGCCACCTGTGGATTGAATGTTTTGAAGTTACACAAATAAATCAAGGCTACATATGTAATTCTGGCAAGTCATTAAGCTAAGGAAGTGGCCACAGGTCACTCTTAAATTGCCATTGGCTAGGGCTTGATGTATCTGTGTGTTGATGCCAAGTACCACATAAATGCTAATAATGCCCTGACTACTTACTTGGTTGGTGGCCGCGAGCTGGCTCGTTGGGGACAACACGCTGAGGTCCTGGGTCCTGGCTCTGCTGTGAAGAAGTGCCTGTAGAAACATGGGAAATATGTTCAGTTTTATGGTCAAATTCCTCAGTCAGAAAATGTCTTTTGCCAAGTCTGGTTCACATCACTCACCTTCTCCAGCTTCTGCTTGGAGCACATCTGCTGCCTCCTCTTCCACTTCCTCACCCGCTCCAGAAGCATCTAGATAAACAGATGAAAGGAATCAGTTGGGTAGGAGATAGCATGTATATGTGTGTGCGTATACATGAAGAGGGACATACCAGAGGCTCCCGCATGCGTGGCAGGGTACGACTCCCTGCCCACGCTGTGCCGCCCCTCCTCTGTGGTAAGGTCCAGGGGCTGGTCTGAGGAGGCCACAGAGGAGGGGTCGGCCCGTCGCCCTGGAGATCCACCAACTTCACTCCCAGCTGCAGAATCATGCAGCACTGGTCGGCCTGTGCGCCTCCGGGTGCGGCGAATACGGTAATCCATTTCCAACACTACCAAAGAAAAGGCATTATAAATAAAAGGCCTAACTTCTGTCGTAGTTACATCTTGCATGCAAGCGCTATGTACTTACTTGGGAAATGGATCCCGAAAAACCTCCGCACCCGGGGCATGTGCAGTCGCTTCAGGTCCGACCAATGCTGCATTATCTGTGTGTGGGTGAAGGTGGTGTCGGTCTGATGTTGGATCTCCGAAATGATCTCCAGGGCGACGTTTCGTTTCTCAAACGAGTTGGGCAGGTAGTCGTACCTGTGCTCCAGCATGGTCTACAAAACAAAAATCAAACATAGCAAGAAATCAGAAATGCCTATCAAGAATTGGCAACAATACATTCTTTGGTTCAATCACATGAACACACACACACTTCTAGGCTAAGTTAACTTTTAAATCTGCCAGCACTGTTGTTTGGCACGTGTGTGGCGTGTGCTTGGGTGTGCATGTAGTTGAACCAAATTTAAAAACAATCTATTACTTTGTGCGCATCCTTAACATGTAGAGCAGCATTTAGAAAGCCAAGCAAAGTCCTTAAAAGACACTTACGAGCATGATGATCTCTTCTTGTTGGCGGGTGAAGATAGTGGGCACCATCTTTCTTCTTCTTCTCGGCAGCAGATAAGCACTGCCCCAGCGGTTTCCGGGTTTCGCACGGCCGTGCGAATGGCTGGCCGGTAGGCGTCGCACGCCGGATACCTTATTTAAAGGGCCCTGCACACACAGCTCATTCTCTTTGAGAGTCCACCCAAAATGGCACCGAAAAAAGCTACTGGCCAGAAGAAGCAGACCAAGCGGGCTGAGCAGGCCGAGGGACCGAGAACACGCTCCCAAGAGCCCAAAGCAAGGCTAAGGCCTACCACAAAGGCCGCGGCCAAAAAGGAGGTTGCAGCAGCCCAACCAAAGAGCAAGCAAACCAAGGCTGGGCAAGCTCATGCCCCACAGATGGGTAAGAGGGGACGAAGCCCCCCAGCCCAGAATGTCACCCCATTTGCCACCAAGCACTGAGGAGCCACAACCACCCCAAAGAGGGCGCACATTGCGCCGAGGACACTTGAGTGGCCGTTTTGGTGAGTCCCAAACTCTGGCATTGGCTAGTGGGCTCACCTTATATTTTGACGACCTATATGGGAGCAAATCCAAAACCACCAGCAAACAGCGCAAAGCAGAGATTTTGGAAGAACTCACCAGGCTAGTCAATGCAGCGGGTGAGGAACGCAAAGATGTGGAACAGGTTCAGCGGAAGATATCGGACCTGAAATATGCCGTGCGGAAGAAACAGAGTCAAAGGCAGCTGTACAGGTACCTAGGTTATTTGTGGGTTTTTATTATTCTTGTGTATCCATCAGTGCGCTTAATTATGCTTACTATGTTTTACAGCAAAAAAACTGGCGGAGGATTTCCAACAAAAATGAGATTTACACAAGCTGAGGAGATGGTTCTGGGCTTGCACCATCCTATGGCCTTACAGGGACACCCGGGCCAGCAGGACACTGACAACCCGCCAATTCCAGCAGGTTAGTAATGTGTGAATGACCCCAAAAATGTGTGTAAACCTACACATAGGCAGCAAGGGCTAGCTAAACACATGGCTCTAGGGGGTGGCTGCAAAGGCTAGCTAAACACATGGCTCTAGGGGGTGTCTGCAAGGCCTAGCTAAACACATGGCTCTAGGGGGTGGCTGCAAGGGCTAGCTAAACACATGGCTCTAGGGGGTGGCTGCAAGGGCTAGCTAAACACATGGCTCTAGGGGGTGGCTGCAAGGGCTAGCTAAACACATGGCTCTAGGGGGTGGCTGCAAGGGCTAGCTAAACACATGGCTCTAGGGGGTGGCTGCAAGGGCTAGCTAAACACATGGCTCTAGGGGGTGGCTGCAAAGGCTAGCTAAACACATGGCTCTAGGGGGTGGCTGCAAGGGCTAGCTAAACACATGGCTCTAGGGGGTGGCTGCAAGGGCTAGCTAAACACATGGCTCTAGGGGGTGGCTGCAAAGGCTAGCTAAACACATGGCTCTAGGGGTTGGCTGCAAGGGCTAGCTAAACACATGGCTCTAGGGGGTGGCTGCAAGGGCTAGCTAAACACATGGCTCTAGGGGGTGGCTGCAAGGACTAGCTAAACACATGGCTCTAGGGGGTGGCTGCAAGGCCTAGCTAAACACATGGCTCTAGGGGGTGGCTGCAAGGCCTAGCTAAACACATGGCTCTAGGGTATTGCTTTTAGTGGAGTGCTCACTTTGACCAGGGTGTGTAATGTGTGTGGACTGGTAATGTGCAAATTGACACCCACATACATGACGTTTAAGTAAATTACAGAAAACTATGAAACTTAGGAGTGGAGAAAAGGAATGCGTGCTATGTATTAATTGACAAGCACACGCCACACTAATATCTTTGGCTGTTGGTCAATTTGGTAAGAGCTGGGTTGGGTGCCCAACGGATTAAGATGGTTTGCTACAAATGTTTTCAGAGATACAATGTTCCCCACCAGAATCATATTGTAACTGCTATTTTGCACCTTAGTGTGTTAACTTCATCGCCTAAAAGGGATGTGGCAACTCACACAGCAGCCATTACTTGCATGTTTGTTTTTAGACACGTGACCAATGTGTCTAGTCTGGTTTAACAATCCATGCACTAATGTAATGGCATTCCTAGTGAAGGCCAAGTGGCCACGTTGTGGGAGTGGCCATTCCTGCTTGGCCACGTTTCTTTGCTTAGCATAAGTGTGCTTACACATCAACAATGCATAGTTGTGTGTTTTCATAGCTCTTTTTCTTCTAATGCAGCCCAGCATCATCCCTCAGCTAGTGGGGACTCCTCTGCCATGTTACCGCTGCCGTCTTCTTCCGCACTGCATAGGACCCAGGATCCGATATCTACGGTAAGTGTTTTTTCATGCTGTTGTGTATGCATGTGGCTTGCCATGTTTTTCTTGTATGATTTATATATGTATTCCCCACACTGAACCTTTTTTTTTTACATTTCCCCAACAGAGCCACACACTGATGGAGCAAATCCAGGAGCAGGAGGAAGATGGAAGCTTCCTTGGAGATGATGAAGATCTTCCCCTGGGCCAGAATCTGCAACTGTCCCAAAATTTTTCTCCGCCAAATCCTCAGCAGCAGAGGGAAGCTGGCTGCATGCTGCCTGCACATCGTGGGCAGCATGCAGAGACTGACCCTCCAGTCCCCAGTTTCAGATCTGCTGCTGAGGATTTGGCGAGCATACCTGTGGCTGTTGGGGGTCCTTGAGCAACATCATCTGCACGCCCCACAACCCGGGAAATTGGGCGGCGTACTCAGCAACGTCGCCCAGTTTCCCAGGGGAGGGGCGTGCAGATGATGGAGTCAGCATGGCACCAAGAGAGGCGGCTTTTTCGTCGCCAAAATCAGCAAAATCAAGAGCATCTTAGGGGCCAATTAGAGTCCCTAAATACTACCTTCAGTGCCGTGCTGACTGAATTGAGGACCCATAACAGCCACATGGCCAACTTGACCTCCGAAATCAGGTCAGGCATGGCCGAAATGCACAGTAACCAAAGAAACATTTTGGAACAGTTGCAGATTCTGAATGCCACACAGGCCCAGGTTAGGGCCCACCCCCAAGGGCCCCAACCTGGGTTCTATGGGCATCACCAATATTAATGTGTGTTTGGCCTGAATCTGTTCCACATCTTTGCGAGACATCCCCACTGGATTTACTTGTCTGGTGAGGGCTAAAAATCTGCCATTTTGCGCTGCTCTTGCTAGGTTGTTTTGGATTTGCCCCCATATAGGTCATTCAAGGCGTGAGGTAGCCCACTAGCCAATGCCAGAGCCCAAGACTCACTGAAGCGGCCACTTAAGCTGTGGCGTGGCTGTCTTGGGCACAATATCATTTGTGGTGGCTCCTCATGTTTGGCGGCATGATTGGGTGACATTCTGGGCTGCCAAACTAAGACCTTGGACCCTGGCTGTGATTGCACTGGATTGGGATTGGGACTGGGTGTTCTGGTTTGGGTGGGCCATTGACTTACAGGTGTAGATGTGGCATAGCTAGGTTTGCTTCAAACCTGTGTCTGTTGAAAATGTGGGCAAGCAGGAGAGGGCTTATTTGTGTCAATTTTTATGTTTTGGAACATGTTTTTCAAACAATTTCATGTACATGTCTGGCCCCAAAGTCTGTGAGGGGCACTCACCTCCTATTCAGTTTGTATGCCAGAAACATTTTACAAACTAGTAAATATTTTGGTTTCACCAAGTTTATGTCTGTGGTGTTTTGATTGAGAAATATTAGTTCAAGTAGACCAAAAAAAAAAACAAAAAAAAATGTCTCCAAATAAGTCCACAAACATTGTTGTTGTTTTTTTGCACAAATTCATTATTGGTTTATTCATAATGAAATTATACATACCAAAACCAAATCAAAAAATAAACAATAACCAAGTCCAAAAAAACACATCCAAACCCAAACATAAATTAGGCAAAATGTGTGGCTATTAAATTGGCCCGCACGGCTTGCCCAGACGCACTTGGCTGGCCCACATAGGCGTCGTCTGGCTCATCGGAGGGTGGAGAGGGTGGGCAATCAACATATCGGGGGACCCTTTGCAGAATAGCAAAATTATGCAGCGCTGCACATGCCATAATGATATCAATGACCTTTTTAGGGTCATACTGCAGGGAGCCCCCAGTGTGGTCCAAGCACCGAAAACGGGTCTTCAGGAGTCCAAAGGCCCTCTCCACCACTGCCCTGGTCTTTCTATGGGCACGATTGTAGGCCTCTTGGGCTGGAGTCTGTGGCCGGAGGACCGGAGTCATCAGCCACGGGAGTAGTGGATACTCCAAATCGCCTACAACAATGTAAGGGAAACTAATATTACCATTAATTCAGACATTGCAGCGCAAAATTGCTTTAAAAAAATATTAATGAGGTATGTGACATTGTCACCCAAACATGAGCATACATATTGCAGATGTCAAAACAACAATTAAACATATGTGAGAGATGGGGGCCCAAAGTAGGTCAATTATACTGTGGATGCTGGGTAATCAGGCAGACTGTTAGCAGCTATTGTTTCCTGTCTGTGCTGCAGAACAATGTAGTATGGTTTAACTTTACCTGACCCATTTTCTGTTTTGGCTTAGTCCAAAACAGGTGTAAGGCTGCCCCTGCACTTTATCCCGCTCACCTCTACTCAGTAAGCTGGCAGGAAAACTGCCTCATCCTGGTCTCTGCCTTCTTTTGAGGTACAACCACTCCAACCAGTTCTGCATTATTTGTGTGTGTGTGTAAGCCATTGGTCCCTGGGCATTCAGGTGTGTGGCCACCTCCAATGTCAATGTTCTCTTGGCATGGGTGTTAGGCTTAGGTTAGGTTATTGATCATTTTGATTATAAAAGTCTGCAATGGGGAAACACAATAAAAATGTAACTTCTACGGTAGTCCATGTATTGCTCTGGTTTAGGTCCACATGCACACTAACCTTGCCCTGAGTGTGGTGGTGATCTTTCTCCTAGCAATGTTTCCCCTTTAAATACCTGTGTCTCACATCTCACCCATGTGCAGGAGGCCAATACATGTATTGGCCTACCTGTTTTGGCTGGCAGCAACCACGCCAGTATGTGCATATGCACCGCTGAGTAGGCGCATGACCTTACTTCAAAACAGCATGTGCATAGGGATTTCCAAATCGCTTGCTTCCACTGCGCAGATTTACTGATGCACATAGACAGCCTTGCAGATACAGCTCTCCAGGCCACCATTACTGGCAGATTGGAATCACTGATACACCTGGGAAAAGTGGCAGACGCCGCCATTACTGGTGGATGGCCTAGCCCCTGTCTCCTCCTGCAAACGTGTCCCCTACCCCTAGGTGTACACACATCTCAGGCCCCCAAGCACCCCCACAGTGGCTGGAGCATATGACTGACAGCATGTTCACTAAGGCACATGAGGTGTGGCACACTAATGGTAATGGCCTGTTTCATGTCTAGACCTTAAACAGGCAGACAGGGTTGTGGTCTGCACATTTGTACGCTCCCAAGTTAACCCAAACCATGTTTGACTTTGAAAACTAGGCCTCCTCCATTACTGTACACACTGCCATGTGCCTTGGTTTGCTCCGGTGCTTGTAAAACAGCAAACATGCTTAGGTGAAGCATGGCATAGCATGGGGACTTGGCAGCATAATGTACTCCTGCTCATTGGTGGTAAACATGGATGGTGCCATGGTGCAGAATGTCTCTATTGCCTTCTTCCTGCAGCATAATGCAACCCTGCGGATCCCAGAAGTGTGCTGTCCAACGGTTGCAAACGCCAGTGCTTACCTGTTAAATAAAGTCATAATTGGTGCCCAATTACCCACCAACTTGTGTATAAAAGCACACACCTGACACCTGTCCTTTTATGGCAGTGCTTATTCAGGCCTGAAAGATGCCACAAGTTCAACGTCACCGCAGACCCCAGAGCCTGAAACCCAGGAATGGCAGATGTGAATGCAACTCCCTCCCAAGGCCCCGCAGCCCCAGACACCACCACTCGGGCCACAGACACTGTCCTGCTGCCAGTCACACTACCCACTCTGAGCAGGTTACCTGCAACAGTGAGGCCCAGCAGCAGTGGGAGAGCCTCACCCAGGCCTCCCACCACACCCCACCATACTCCAGGCTCCACTCAGGACACCAGAGCTCAGTGAGCACCCCAGTGTAGGTCCCAGTGTGGGCCCCACTGGGGAGCTGACTGCAGAGCCCATGGTAGAGCCCAAGGTGGAGCAGCAGAACTATTGTTGCACAGTTTCCTGCTAGACTGCTCACCCCAGTACACAGGGAGAATCCCACAGAGCAGGCGGAAGCTGACCTGGGGGAAGCTGCGTACCTGGTTCAATGATGCCCAGCTGGTGACACAGTTGAACGGGGTCTCAGATAATTTTTAATGCAAACTGTTGGAGGGTTACCCAAAACCCTCACATTTACCCAATGTGAACAGTGTGTATATGAGATACTGCACCCCTACACCTACCAGGGACCATCTACACCGACCGGACCCAAGCAATGAATGAGCTAAATGTGGGGCCGCAATTTGCTGATGGGAATGGACATGGGGGATGTGTTGGCTCAGGAAATGAAGTAATAAAGTAAAGTACTATATCCCAGGATCCCAAGCCACCTCCCAGTCCAAACCCCCTGGACCATGGGCAGGATTCAAGCACCGTAGAAACCACCAAGCACCCAGGTGGAAGCCAGCTATGCCCTGTAGCCCACCGCCATCTCTCAATGGGATAGGATTGCCAAATGATGGAGAAAGATAGGCGTGCCAACAGCTCCTACTTCCACAGAAACTCTACCAGGTAATTTAAAGTTGTGTCGAAAACTGCCAGTCTGATCCATCAGGACCTGGCTGCAGGGGTGGTTGAGCAGAAACACCTCAATTACAATTTTGAGGCCCTACTGCCCAACAGGCAAAATACAAACACTGAGCAAATGCTTGCCCTCCTAGAGGACAGACAGGGAAGACTAGGCAACCTCCCCATAATCTTGCAGGGCTCACTGCTTGGTAGAGCTCTACCTGGTAGAGTTTCTTTAGTCACCAAAAAACTGACTGGTCGCCATGACTCTGGGTCCCAGAATTTAGATGCCCAGGCACCTCCAGAGCTGCAGCGGGGTTACCTGCTCCAGATAAGCTGGTGCCCTTTACAAAGGCAAAATTGTTAAGGGCAATGCAGGCAATGATGATCTTCACCACCTTGTCCGGCTTGTACTGGAGAGTGCCACCAGTATGGCCTGGTGGCCGCATTCCCTGCTTCCCTCAAACAGGGAGCATGCCCACGCTGGCCATTCTCAAATGCCTGGTGCGGGCACACTCCCTGCTAGACGGATAGCAAGGATGCGGTTGCGGCTCACACATGAGCTGTTGCACCAGGAAACAAGGTAAGTATATGGTGGAACCTGGGGGGTTTCACACAATGCGAGGGAATAGATCGGCCTGGGAATCTCATGGATTCCAGGGGCTGATCGGTGTGGATTTTGGTCCTCTTTAAGTGCGCTGTGGAGGCACATCCTATCAACAACTGCAGGTGTTAGTGACATAGCATTACGCTAATGCATTTTCTCTGCATTTTTACTAATCAATTGTCTTAATATAAACAGTATATATTTAGATTGTTAATATATAAATATTTTATACTCTTTATTTAAAGTTAGAACTTACTTAAACAATGTTTCAGATACACGAGTGCCATAACCTCCTCATATTACAGCCAACATCAATAAATACCAGGAATATCAAATGCTTTAGAATTAATTTCTGCTAAACACAACAGATTAATCCTACCCAGGCTATATGGACCTTTGTTATTTTGCTCTGGCCCTGTCTCGACGAAGGATTATTTACACCATTCAACAAATGCTTGCCCTTTGCTTCATCCCCCAACACTCTTTTAAACTTTATCTAAATCCCTACCCCCACCCTATTTAAAAGAATAGAAAAGCCACTTAATAATCCCATCTCCTGACCTACTCCAGACACAAAAACATCATACCACATATAGTAATGGAAGTAAGAAATAAGAAAATAAAATTGTTCTTCCTCTCCTACTTTTCAGTTTTTATATACTACCCACTTATTTCCTGGAATTCCAGCTCTTTTTCATATATTTAAGCTGTTAACTCTTCCATAACCATAATTTCCTGCATTACCTTTATCCATGCATTAATTTTTGGGGCAGTTTCTTGCTTCACGAAACTTGGGATTCTTTTTTTTTTGCTGCATTAATCAATTGAAAAGTCAGCTCTTACTTTTTCACAAGGGGTCAGATTCCTCGTCCATTGTTGTTTCTTTCCAGTTCTTAACAAACAAACCAGATTGTTATTCATCCATTTCCTTCTCAATTGCTCTAAAGCACACCAACCCCCCTGTTCCAATAGATCCTTTGCCCTTAGCACTTTTATTCTACCCTATTATTCACTCATCCTACGGCGCAGAAGCTGAATGTGCTCCTGTCCAAGTTGCTGGTGCTGCAGTCGCTCCCTTTTCAGGTGGTGGTCTCTGCACCTTTCAGAGAACTGATGGCTTGTGCCGAGCCGAGGTGGAGAGTCCCAAGCCGTCATTTCTTTGCCAAAAAGGCAGTACCAGCGCTGCACACTTTTGTTGAAAAGAAGGTGGGCCAGTCCTTGAGCCTGTCGGTGTGTAGCAAAGTGCATGGCAGCGCTGACGTCTGGAGCTGTAAGTACGGTCAGGGACAGTACATGTCATTTACGGCCCGCTGGGTGAATGTGGTCCCTTTGCAGCAGCAGCAACTTGGACAGGTCACGCCGCTTCGGCCTCCGCGCTCCCTGGCCGTTGTGCCTGTGACACTGTGAGACTCGGCCTCCTCATCCTCCGCCATCTCCTCACCCTCCACTGTAGGCTCAAGTCTCCGTGCCCCTCCAGTCTACCATGTGTGCAGGGCACGGAGGTGTCACGCTGTGCTTCACATGGTTTGTCTTAGCGAATGAAGTCACACAGGGGAGGAACTGCTTAAATTTATTCATCAAGAAATCCAAACATGGCTTACTCCAAGAAAACTGAAAATGGGAACCATGGTTACCGACAATGGGAAGAACATTTTGTCTGCGCTGCGACAAGGAAGGCTGACCCATGCACCCTGCATGGCTCACGTCTTCAATCTGGTTGTGAAGCGGTTTCTGAAGTCTTCCCCCATCTGCAAGACATAACAACTTTAAGGAAACTTTGCATGCACTTCAGCCACTCTCTTTGTGTCTCTTTCAAGCTATGTTTGGGCTGCTGCTGCTGCTCCTGCTGCTGCTGCTTGCAACTCCAGTGTGTCTTTAGGCCAATTTCTGGGCTCCTGCTGCCAACTCCAGTGTCTCTTCCAAGCTATGTTTGGGCTCCTGCTGCGACTGCTTGCAACTCCAGGGTGTCATTCAGCCAATTTTTGGGCTCCTGCTGCCAACTCCAGTGTCTCTTTCAAGCTATGTTTGGGCTGCTGCTGCTGCTGCTTGCAACTCCAGGGTGTCATTCAGCCAATTTTTGGGCTCCTGCTGCCAACTCCAGTGTCTCTTTCAAGCTATGTTTGGGCTCTCGCTGCTGCTGCTTGCAACTCCAGTGTGTCATTCAGCCAATTTTTGGGCTCCTGCTGCTCCTGCTGCCAACTCCAGGATGTCTTTCAGCCAATATTTGGGCTCCTGCTGCTGCCAGCTCCAGGGTGTGTTTTTCAGGCAATATAGGGGCCCCTCATAGTGATGCCACCTCAACTCTCTGCAATTGTGCCGCTCTGCGATTCTAATAGCGATGCCTCTGATCTGCATGTGATAATTATTTACAGTATTATTTCACTAACCCAGCACGCATCCTATGCGTGTTACAGCAAGGCAGAATGGTTTACAACTCTATTGAGGCTCTAGGAAGCTCAGAAATAGCCGTTTTAATAGCGATTTGTCGCGAATAAATTCAGACCGAAACAAATTTTGACAGAAAATTCGGCGAATCAGCGGAATCGAATTTTTCAAAAGTTCACTCATCCCTAATGATGAGACCCTAGTGCCAACTGCTGCAGCTTTTTTGCAATGTTGAGGCTAAAAGGGAGGCAAGTAGGGAGGAGTAGGTGAAAGAGGATGCCAGGAAGATGACGAGGTCCTGGACCCAATGTGGACTTAATGTCATCAGTTCAGAGTAAGAGGTGGTAGTCATAAAGCCCTAGGCAGCCAGTGGGAAAGGGAGAAGGGTGCCAGCGGTCAGCCCCTTGCTGCCAATGCCCACCATGCCCAGGGACTGAGCGTGCCAAGTCAGGTTCACATAATCTCACCAGCATGGCATTTTTTAAAGTAGTCCACAGCTGTTTCAAGCAGACAAACAGAGGTCATTTAATAATCTCAGCAGAACATCCATGATCAGGCACCTGCAACCCAAACAGATGCAGTGGCAGAAACACCTAAAAATTATAGAAACACCTGAGTCTCTCTCTGCTGCTTCCATTGAATCAGGAACTACCACCGCCTCCACAACAACAAGGCCACTTGTTTCCCCCCAAAGGGAGAATGTGGGAGCACCACCACCTCCACTACAACCTTCAGCAGCAGTAGCACCAACATCACCGCCAACCCACACTATCCCAGGGAAACAATCTGCTTTCCCTCCTGCAAACTTCGGAGAGAAAGTGGAAGTTGGGCCCATACCACCCATGAGCCCTGGCCCTGAATGCAAGCATTTCCAAATTGCTGACCTTTAAAATGCTCCAATTCCACCTGGTGGAGACAGACAGTTTTAAAGATCTAGCTGTCTCACAATATACTGTTCCCAGCTATAAACTACTGTTCTCACCAGGCCATCTCTTCTGTCTGGGCAAAAGACCTCACACCACCAAGTAGCTGTGGACCGGCATCCAGGAGCAGACAGGTGAGTGGCTGCTGCCGTTGTACCTGAAGCCTGGCAAGGTGGTGTGCGACAATGGGTAAGCCTTGTAGCAGCCTTGGGACGAGCCGGGCTTATGCACATCCCTTGTCTAGCTCATGTGCTCAACTTGGTGGTGCAGAGCTTTCTGGTCCATTGTCTAGATATGCTGGAGCTGCTGCATATAGTACATAGCGTGTGCATGCACGTTCCCAGCCTGCTGCCACTCACCTGACGGTATTGAAGAGAAACTTTGGACTTCTCAACCATCTCCTTATATGTGACTTGCCCACCAGATGAAATTCCACATTGTATATGCTGGAAGGGGTTTGTAGGCAGCAGCAGTCAATATTGGAGTTTCAGCTACAAGGTGAGTAGAATTGCAGGCCAACAGCATTTCACCACCAATGAGTGGGCCTCCATGAGGGACATCTGCATCGTCTTGCAGTGCTTCCAGTATGCCACCAATATGGTCAGCACTAATGATGTCATCATCAGTGCTACCATCCCCATCCTTTGCTTGCTGGAAAAAAAAACCTTTAGGCCATTATGGAGAATGTGATGGAAGCAAAGGAGGAAGGCCCATCAAGCATCAAGGGAGGGCACATGTGACTCGCAGGGTGAGTTGCTGGTCCAACAGGGGCCAACTACGTCGCTCTCCAGTCATGTGGACAGTTTTTGAGGATTCAGAGGAGGGGGAGGAGGACTTTCTATCACAGCAGGGTTGCATCCAGCACCGCTCACCAGTGTCAATGGAGCGTGGCTGGAAAGAGAAGCAGGAGGAGGAGAAAGAGACACCTGACACTGAGGACAGCTTCTCCTTGACTCAGGGCAGCCTAGCTCACATGAGCTTCATGCTCTAGTGCCTGTGCAATAACTGCAGAGTTGCCCACATAGTCACCAGTTCCAATTATTGGATGTTCACCCTGCTGGATCCACGCTATTAGGACAACATCACCTCCTTGATACCAGCACTGGAGTGGGATCGCAAAATTAGAGAGTACAAATGCACTCTGGTGGATGCCCAGCTTTAGGGGATCAATGGCGGCACAAGGCCAAGGAGGAGGAGAAACAGCAAGTCTCCAATGCAGCAGGGGAACCGGCACCACCTTACAGGGGAGGGTAAGCAAGGCCACATTGTGAAAGAACTTATTCCATTGTCTGCCACATCCACCACCATCGGATACAGCCTGTAGGAACAGAATGCAGGTTTTGACTCGCACGATGGATGACTACTTGTCCACGCGTCTCCTGGTGCTTAATGATGGCTTCTTCTCGTTCAGTTTCTAGGTCGCTAAATTGGACACGTGGCCAATACTTGCCCTCTATGCCTTGGAAAAAGAATTTGCTCTTTTCTTTGATCAACATAAGGCTTCTGATCCCTCTCTCAATAAACTGGTCGGCCCATAAGGTATATATTAGAGCGGTTCTAGGGGTGGCAAACAGAAAGAAAAGGAAACATTCTAAAGCACTTAAACAAAAAGAAGCTTTATTAAATAAACTATGTTAAAATTATAAATCAAATCCAGACAAGGATCTTTTACATAAAATAAACCATACTTGCCTGGAGTTAAACCTGATTCTTGCTACCAAGCTGAAAAACTTGGAATAAGATGAAATAAACATACGTTTTACCATCAAGGCGATAAAATAGGGTCACTTTTGGCAAGGAGATTTGCCCCCAGGAAGCATTAGACTGTAAGCTCGCAAGGGCAGGGCACTTCTCCCTATTGTCTCCTGTGCTCAAAACACTTGGTTTTACTGTGGCATCTAATTTTGTATTGTTCTCTGTGCTATATGTTTTACCTTGTCTGTATTCTTACCTTGTAAAGCGCTACGTAAGTTGATGGCGCTATATAAATAGTATAAGAGGGAAAATAGCCGCACCAACTTAACAATAGGGCCTGCTAACCTGGCCATATACATAGACAAATGCCACAGGAAGAGACCCCACAGTCTCTCCAAATAGACCAGAACAAGACAGCACCACCCGATAATAATCAGATATATATCCTATGTATTATTGCACAAAAACCACAAACTACAGACATTTAAAACATAATTAAAAATCAGACAATGTGACCACCGGGGGCACTGTAAGCAAGCTAATCCCTTATACCTATTTTGTTCATGTACTATTCATCATTAACATACAAATTCCCATAATCTGATACAATACATTTCACCATATAAATAATTACAAATATAATACATATAAAGTGTATTATATAAAGTGTATTATACTTCCGGCCGGGGTGCGCGTGGCGGCGCGGCCATGAACGGATGTCACTGGCGTGGGAGCGGGCGGGTCAGTATATAGGGGAGCGGGCTGGGATCATTTTTTAGGACCTTTTGCCCAGAGGAAGTAACGGGTGCCCTAACCGTTACGAAATGCGTTGGCTGGGGCGGGTGGACAGACTGTTATGCAGGCTACTTGATGGGTAATATATTCACTGGAGTACACATGTGCATGTTTTGAATGTTTTCTTCTTTTGCTGCCTTCGGTGGTCCTCATTTAGAGCCTAATTGGCTTTACATTTTCAGCACTTTTAGCACTTTATATGTATTATATTTGTAATTATTTATATGGTGAAATGTATTGTATCAGATTATGGGAATTTGTATGTTAATGATGAATAGTAATAAAATATTAAAATACCGCGCTAAAAAGCAGATAAAATTTCAAATCGTTAATAACACACATATAATGTAGAAAATAGCACAAATCTTTTGAGGAAAGCTCAACGTGTATACCTCTTGTCCATAGAGTTCAAACAATCATGCAAAATTAAACACAGAGCTTTCTTAGTTACCACTCAGTTGTCCCAAAGTCCATGTGCAGGTACTTCCTTCACAAGGCAGCTCAGAGATACTCTTCTTAACCTCCGTGGTTGTTTTCTCCAGGAGCAACTTGCAAGTAAAAATACTCCAACTTTATATGAAGACCCCTCAGCATAGGTCCCAAGAGGAGGATAACACATTCAGGAGTGCAGCATAAAAACAGAAAACACTCATATAGTGTAAGTCAGTATGGCACACGATATTTATTAAAGGAAGGTAATGCACTCACATAGAAAGAAACTTTAAAAGCATGTAAAACCGAGGATGGCTCTCACCAACTCCCCATACACATCAAGATCTGGCCAGATCAATCGAATAATCAAAACTCTATGCCACCTGCCACCGCCGCCGACGCGTTTCGTTGCCCACGGCAACTTTAACAAGGCTAGTGGCATTGCGGCATACTAATCAAATAAATACCTTCAATATGATCCCCCATGAGGGCGAGGTGCGCTGGAGACCAAAGACGCACTTCCGGGATGCGCTCCGTGAGGTGCGCATAACTGTAAAGCTGGGCAAGGCAGTGGCTTACCCTGCGTCACCAGCATCAACTCCTCCCACACTTACTTTTCAATCAAAACTTGTAGGTACGCAAACTGCGCAGCAGCAGCTACGCCAGCAACGCAGGACATGATCGGGTGCGCACCATAGCACCACACAGTGGCCAGAGTGGGGAACTGCAGCCTGTCATAATGCCCCAGCTATGTAAGGACAAACTGTTTAGAGTCCAAGGTTTAGACACTGCAGGCCACCCCCCTCGCCAACTTAGGAGCCCGTTTGCGTTATCCATGGAAAATATGAATGAATGCCCATTCCAGAATAGTGAAAAAAACAGGGATAGACAATCAAAATAACAATAAAAGCGGGACAAGTTGATCCAATCACATGCTGCGCCACTGACAGCAGCCCACTACACAGCCTGCGCACAAATTATCAAAGATAAATCATGACACTGTAGAAGCTAATATTTTAACCAATGAAATCATCATCCAATGCATGTATACTATGACATACCCACATACAATAAATGTTCCAGAAGAAGCAAAGTTTGAAGGCCAAAATCATTAACGCCCCCTAGTGGAAATTAGATAAAACAAATTCTATCAACCTGAATCTCTTCAGGGAGATGGATAAAAACATCATGTGCACAAAGAACCAATTAATATAGAATGAAAAAAAAAACCAAATAGGTTAAAATTATGAATCATCAATAAAACAATTTAAATCAAAATCAACATTAAGACCACTCGGGGCTAGAGTATTAAGAGTGAAAATCCACTTTCCCTCCTTTTGGCATATGTCCCTCTTTAAATTAGAACCCCGCCAATGGGATTCCGTATGATCTATTCCAATAAATGTCATCTGTGTAGGGTCACTGGAGTGAGCGGCTTTAAAATGAGCCGACAGACTATGTAATTCATATCCGCGGCGGATATTATAGATGTGTTCACGTATCCGCACACGGAGCTCTCTGGTAGTCCTCCCCACATACAGCAGCCCACACGGACACCAAATCAAATAGACCACATGCTTAGTGTGGCAGGTGATGAATTTTGAGATCTTATAGTTTTGTCCTGTTTTAAAATCTACAAAACTTTTTTGGGGTTTTGACAAAGATCTCCCAGTTTTACAACCCATACATCTACCACATTTGTAAAAACCAGATAGAGTAGTATCAGTTAATGCCACCCGTACAGGTGGGTCAACAAAGCTTTTGGTCAGACGGTCCCTAAGATTAGGTGCTCGCCTAAAAACTATTTTGGGCCTCTCAGGAAGGGTCGGTCCTAAAACCGAATCGAGATGCAGAATATGCCAATGTTTGGCTACCAGCCGTTGAATCTCTCTGTATTGGGTATTAAAACCCGTTATAAAAGGCACCCCCATATTGCTATTCGATTTCCTTCTAGTATTACCCAGTAGCGTTTCTCTCGGGGTATCTCTTACTGCTACCCTCAGGGCTTCCACCTTCTCTGGGTCATAACCTTTATCCACAAAGCGTTTTTTAAGAACGGCTGATTGGCTATCAAACTCTGTTAGTGAAAAGCAATTCCGCCTAATCCTAAGAAACTGTCCCTTTGGTATTGCTGACAACCAATTCGGATGATGACAACTAGTACACGGAACGTACCCATTCCTGTCCGTAGGCTTAAAATAAGCAGAGGTAGTCAATCTGGAACCCTCTACTTTGATATTTAGGTCGAGAAAATTGACTGCCACAGGACTGGCTTCCACCGTAAACTCTAAATTATAACGGTTGTTATTAACTTCTGTGAAGAAGGCATCTAGCTCCCCCTGGGTGCCCTTCCAGATGACAATCACGTCATCTATATATCTTTTCCAGCATATAAGGTTAACCCATTCTCGACCAAAAATAAATTCCTCCTCCCACTTACCAACGTAGAGGTTCGCCATGCTGGGAGCAAATTTAGCTCCCATGGCGACACCTCTACGTTGCAAATAAAACCCTCCCCCAAACCAAAAATAATTGTGCTGGAGTGCAAATTCCAAGCACTGCATAAGGTATTCAACCTGTCCTGCCGGTAAATTCTGGCTTGAATTAAGGAAATGCTGAACAGCTTCCAGACCGAGATCATGAGGGATAGCTGTGTATAAAGATGATACATCGGCCGTGGCTAAAATAAAATGCTCCTCAATTTTTATACCTTCAACCAACTGGATTACCTGTGTGGAATCCCTCAAATAAGCAGGCAATTCTACCACCAATGGTTGTAAAAAGTGGTCTATTAGTTCTCCCAAGCGGCAAGTGATAGAACCCAATCCACTCACAATGGGCCTCCCTGGGGGCTTGGTCAGACTCTTATGGATCTTTGGCAGTATATAAATTGTAGGGATTTTAGGCGCTGTCGGTGTCAAATAATTAAATTCTTTGTTATTTAAGAAACCACGTGTAGCACCTTCATTTAATAAAACCCCTATCTTTGACCTATATTCCCAGGTGGGGTCCTTATCCAGTAAGGTATAGGTGTCCGTATCGGCTAACAACCTATTAACCTCTTCCAAATAATCAACTTTATTCATGATCACTAAGCCACCGCCCTTGTCTGCTGGCTTCAAAATTATGTCGTGTTTGGTTTCAAGCTGTTTGAAGCCTCTGAAAAGGGCGGGTGGCCATCTAGGCTTTCGCATTTCCAAGTTTTTTATGTCCCTAACAATTGCTGCTTTGAAGGTTTCTATTTGTGAATTGCCCAAACTCGGGGGATTAAACAGTGATTTATTCCTCAGAGATGAATGTTTTATAGTTTCATTAGAAAGGGATATCTCATTAGATTGTTCTTTACTACCAGGCCCATGGTGGTTTAAAAAGAACTTTTGCACATGTAATTTTCTGATATATTTATTCACATCTATGAATAAATTAAATTTGTTAAGTTCCTTTGGAAGGGCAAATTTTAGGCCTTTATCTAATAAGGTCAGCTCTTCCTTAGATAAGACCGCTGAACTTAAATTATAGATCCCCTCCCCTAATCCCACCTCGGTCTTCTTGTGTTTTGTGCCTCCCCGTCTTCCCCTCTTTCTTCCCCCTTTCTCTTGGACCCTCTCATTGCCCAGGTGGGGTCCCCTCTGTCCCGAATGGGCACACGATTCCGCCAATCGTCTCTGGACGGAGTTACTTGAAAAGGGGCATCCCGAGTTGGGGAGTTAACCCGTAAGGGGAGAAAGCGGTTAGACCTCACGTTTCCCAATGGTTGAGGTCTTGTTCTATTTGGAGGTGGGGGAGTCACCCTTCCAGGTGGTTTATTAACCCGTCTTTCCACAATAGGGGTCTGGACCCAATTCCTTTGTTTAAACCCACGAGTATTGTGCATAGGGGCTCTTCTTTCATTTCCTTTGCCCCGCCAATCTGACATATATGGTGGGGTAGCTGGCCAATTAGGTGCCCTCTCCCTGGATGCAGCTCTCAGGGGATCTTTGTTAAACTCTTGCACCTCACCCTTCTGCCATCTAAACACCAAGTTAGTGGTATAATCTGTCTGATCCCTTTGTATTTTTTTCAATTTGTCCTTATGATTTTTTCCTCTTTTCTCAGCTTTTCTTTTAAATCATCCGATTTCTGTACAAACTCCGAGCTAGTACTAAAAGGGGACACTCTCTCACTTAAAGCATCCTTCTGGGAGTTCAGCTCCCTTAACTGGTCCCTCTTTTTGTTGATTAGCTTTTCTAGTAAGCGTAAACCACAATCATTAAAAAAGGTAAACCAGTCAGCTTTAGATTCTGCAGTCTCATCCCCATCATATATCTGGAGAGACCAGCGGAGTTGCTGCGGGACCATCTTCCTATTCACATACTCTTCAAGGGTAGCAATGTCCCATTTAAGTCTTAATTCACGATTTAAAAGCTTATAAAGACTCTTAAATTCAGAATCCAAACTAGGTGCTATCTGTGTTTGGGATTCACCAGCTAATAAAGCCCCAATGTCAATTTCACTGGAACTACAAAAGGAAAAGATATCCATCTCTTAGGGTATATTAAGCAGCAGGTATAAATGAGACAAATGTGAATACCAATAAAATATTAAAATACCGCGCTAAAAAGCAGATAAAATTTCAAATCGTTAATAACACAGATCTTGGCCAGATCTTGATGTGTATGGGGAGTTGGTGAGAGCCATCCTCGGTTTTACATGCTTTTAAAGTTTCTTTCTATGTGAGTGCATTACCTTCCTTTAATAAATATCGTGTGCCATACTGACTTACACTATATGAGTGTTTTCTGTTTTTATGCTGCACTCCTGAATGTGTTATCCTCCTCTTGGGACCTATGCTGAGGGGTCTTCATATAAAGTTGGAGTATTTTTACTTGCAAGTTGCTCCTGGAGAAAACAACCACGGAGGTTAAGAAGAGTATCTCTGAGCTGCCTTGTGAAGGAAGTACCTGCACATGGACTTTGGGACAACTGAGTGGTAACTAAGAAAGCTCTGTGTTTAATTTTGCATGATTGTTTGAACTCTATGGACAAGAGGTATACACGTTGAGCTTTCCTCAAAAGATTTGTGCTATTTTCTACATTATATGTGTGTTATTAACGATTTGAAATTTTATCTGCTTTTTAGCGCGGTATTTTAATATTTTATTGGTATTCACATTTGTCTCATTTATACCTGCTGCTTAATATACCCTAAGAGATGGATATCTTTTCCTTTTGTAGTTCCAGTGAAATTGACATTGGGGCTTTATTAGCTGGTGAATCCCAAACACAGATAGCACCTAGTTTGGATTCTGAATTTAAGAGTCTTTATAAGCTTTTAAATCGTGAATTAAGACTTAAATGGGACATTGCTACCCTTGAAGAGTATGTGAATAGGAAGATGGTCCCCCAGCAACTCCGCTGGTCTCTCCAGATATATGATGGGGATGAGACTGCAGAATCTAAAGCTGACTGGTTTACCTTTTTTAATGATTGTGGTTTACGCTTACTAGAAAAGCTAATCAACAAAAAGAGGGACCAGTTAAGGGAGCTGAACTCCCAGAAGGATGCTTTAAGTGAGAGAGTGTCCCCTTTTAGTACTAGCTCGGAGTTTGTACAGAAATCGGATGATTTAAAAGAAAAGCTGAGAAAAGAGGAAAAAATCATAAGGACAAGAAAATTGAAAAAAATACAAAGGGATCAGACAGACTATACCACTAACTTGGTGTTTAGATGGCAGAAGGGTGAGGTGCAAGAGTTTAACAAAGATCCCCTGAGAGCTGCATCCAGGGAGAGGGCACCTAATTGGCCAGCTACCCCACCATATATGTCAGATTGGCGGGGCAAAGGAAATGAAAGAAGAGCCCCTATGCACAATACTCGTGGGTTTAAACAAAGGAATTGGGTCCAGACCCCTATTGTGGAAAGACGGGTTAATAAACCACCTGGAAGGGTGACTCCCCCACCTCCAAATAGAACAAGACCTCAACCATTGGGAAACGTGAGGTCTAACCGCTTTCTCCCCTTACGGGTTAACTCCCCAACTCGGGATGCCCCTTTTCAAGTAACTCCGTCCAGAGACGATTGGCGGAATCGTGTGCCCATTCGGGACAGAGGGGACCCCACCTGGGCAATGAGAGGGTCCAAGAGAAAGGGGGAAGAAAGAGGGGAAGACGGGGAGGCACAAAACACAAGAAGACCGAGGTGGGATTAGGGGAGGGGATCTATAATTTAAGTTCAGCGGTCTTATCTAAGGAAGAGCTGACCTTATTAGATAAAGGCCTAAAATTTGCCCTTCCAAAGGAACTTAACAAATTTAATTTATTCATAGATGTGAATAAATATATCAGAAAATTACATGTGCAAAAGTTCTTTTTAAACCACCATGGGCCTGGTAGTAAAGAACAATCTAATGAGATATCCCTTTCTAATGAAACTATAAAACATTCATCTCTGAGGAATAAATCACTGTTTAATCCCCCGAGTTTGGGCAATTCACAAATAGAAACCTTCAAAGCAGCAATTGTTAGGGACATAAAAAACTTGGAAATGCGAAAGCCTAGATGGCCACCCGCCCTTTTCAGAGGCTTCAAACAGCTTGAAACCAAACACGACATAATTTTGAAGCCAGCAGACAAGGGCGGTGGCTTAGTGATCATGAATAAAGTTGATTATTTGGAAGAGGTTAATAGGTTGTTAGCCGATACGGACACCTATACCTTACTGGATAAGGACCCCACCTGGGAATATAGGTCAAAGATAGGGGTTTTATTAAATGAAGGTGCTACACGTGGTTTCTTAAATAACAAAGAATTTAATTATTTGACACCGACAGCGCCTAAAATCCCTACAATTTATATACTGCCAAAGATCCATAAGAGTCTGACCAAGCCCCCAGGGAGGCCCATTGTGAGTGGATTGGGTTCTATCACTTGCCGCTTGGGAGAACTAATAGACCACTTTTTACAACCATTGGTGGTAGAATTGCCTGCTTATTTGAGGGATTCCACACAGGTAATCCAGTTGGTTGAAGGTATAAAAATTGAGGAGCATTTTATTTTAGCCACGGCCGATGTATCAGGGTCGATTCAAAGAAACATGTAACAGCTTTGATTTGGGTGCCGATCATCCTATTTTTCCCGTACGCTCGTGCGTTCGTATGAACTTGCGAGTGATTCTATAAGCAAATACGTTTCTATCCTAAAATTTACGTCCGTTCGTATGGCAGTTCGGGAATCAGACCTATGTCAGTTTCCATCCTGAATTTTCCGTTTCATTTCTCAGGTTGCAACATTGGTTTTGCCCTTTTTCCCTGGACGTAAATCCTTCTGATCTTGCGGCTGCGCACTACAAACTTACCTCATTAAAGTGGATTCTAAATATTTGGTCTTATTTTTCTTTATTTCATTCATTTTGTAGTAACCAACCATTAATGAATGCATTTGCATAAGTAAATCTTACTTTGTTTAATTTTTAGTTAACTTGCATTTTTTACTTGTGGATTTAATTTTAATATTTTGGCTTCAAATGGTACAACTTAAAATGTTGTGTGTGGTTACCCACACCCTCTACATACAGATTGCTCTCAAATATAAAAAAAAACCCAGCAACTTCTGCATGTTATGAGTCTATAAACAGCCAAGATGGCGGCTCAGGTATTCTCGGGCAGCCTGCAAACAGAAAGGGCCTTGTGACTGTGTTGCTCTGCATTCTTTGATTTCTGACCTTTCCGTGCCCCCAGCTCTGCTGTGTCTGTGCAAAATACAGCAGTAACCCACATCCTGCACTTTATCCCGCTCTCCTCTCCTCAGTAAGTGTGATGCATTTGACCAAAGATGTGCTTAAATAATTAAACAAAGCAAAGGTAAACAACTACACCAATAAATGCAATCTAAAAATATTATTCTAGTACATCAATTTAAAAATAAATAACAAAGGACATAAGTTTCTTTAATTAACGCAAATATATTGCAAAATAAAGGTTTACATGCAAAGGACTAATTAAGGTCCACATTAAAATGCTTTTATAAGACATACATGAATCAGGTATGCATTGCCATACAATTTATGGCCTCGGCCATGCTGATACATGCAGTTCATTGGAGCTCAAGACGCGCAGACTCCTCCACATAGCCAAAAAACCTGTTCACGAACAGCAATCCGACTGCTAAAAGGTGTCGGCAGTGGCTTTCTTTTAAAACGTATTTAGAGGTTTGAAAACTGTTCTCTGAATCACACCTAAACACATTCGATTATCCTAAGTTTTACGTTTTCATCCTAAGTTTTAGGATTTGATCCTAAGTTTTATGTTTTGATCCTAAAATTTACGAACGAACTTCCGATGATCGTAAGAGCATATACGCATTCGTACGTAGGCTCGTGCGAGTCGGAAATGGCCAAAAAAACAGGAAAAAATGACTAACACCCACCCAAACTTACGATTCTCGATCCGATATCAATTAACTTTTGCTCTTTGAATCGAGGGGATCATCTTTATACACAGCTATCCCTCATGATCTCGGTCTGGAAGCTGTTCAGCATTTCCTTAATTCAAGCCAGAATTTACCGGCAGGACAGGTTGAATACCTTATGCAGTGCTTGGAATTTGCACTCCAGCACAATTATTTTTGGTTTGGGGGAGGGTTTTATTTGCAACGTAGAGGTGTCGCCATGGGAGCTAAATTTGCTCCCAGCATGGCGAACCTCTACGTTGGTAAGTGGGAGGAGGAATTTATTTTTGGTCGAGAATGGGTTAACCTTATATGCTGGAAAAGATATATAGATGACGTGATTGTCATCTGGAAGGGCACCCAGGGGGAGCTAGATGCCTTCTTCACAGAAGTTAATAACAACCGTTATAATTTAGAGTTTACGGTGGAAGCCAGTCCTGTGGCAGTCAATTTTCTCGACCTAAATATCAAAGTAGAGGGTTCCAGATTGACTACCTCTGCTTATTTTAAGCCTACGGACAGGAATGGGTACGTTCCGTGTACTAGTTGTCATCATCCGAATTGGTTGTCAGCAATACCAAAGGGACAGTTTCTTAGGATTAGGCGGAATTGCTTTTCACTAACAGAGTTTGATAGCCAATCAGCCGTTCTTAAAAAACGCTTTGTGGATAAAGGTTATGACCCAGAGAAGGTGGAAGCCCAGAGGGTAGCAGTAAGAGATACCCCGAGAGAAACGCTACTGGGTAATACTAGAAGGAAATCGAATAGCAATATGGGGGTGCCTTTTATAACGGGTTTTAATACGCAATACAGAGAGATTCAACGGCTGGTAGCCAAACATTGGCATATTCTGCATCTCGATTCGGTTTTAGGACCGACCCTTCCTGAGAGGCCCAAAATAGTTTTTAGGCGAGCACCTAATCTTAGGGACCGTCTGACCAAAAGCTTTGTTGACCCACCTGTACGGGTGGCATTAACTGATACTACTCTATCTGGTTTTTACAAATGTGGTAGATGTATGGGTTGTAAAACTGGGAGATCTTTGTCAAAACCCCAAAAAAGTTTTGTAGATTTTAAAACAGGACAAAACTATAAGATCTCAAAATTCATCACCTGCCACACTAAGCATGTGGTCTATTTGATTTGGTGTCCGTGTGGGCTGCTGTATGTGGGGAGGACTACCAGAGAGCTCCGTGTGCGGATACGTGAACACATCTATAATATCCGCCGCGGATATGAATTACATAGTCTGTCGGCTCATTTTAAAGCCGCTCACTCCAGTGACCCTACACAGATGACATTTATTGGAATAGATCATACGGAATCCCATTGGCGGGGTTCTAATTTAAAGAGGGACATATGCCAAAAGGAGGGAAAGTGGATTTTCACTCTTAATACTCTAGCCCCGAGTGGTCTTAATGTTGATTTTGATTTAAATTGTTTTATTGATGATTCATAATTTTAACCTATTTGGTTTTTTTTTTCATTCTGTATTAATTGGTTCTTTGTGCACATGATGTTTTTATCAATCTCCCTGAAGAGATTCAGGTTGATAGAATTTGTTTTATCTAATTTCCACTAGGGGGCGTTAATGATTTTGGCCTTCAAACTTTGCTTCTTCTGGAACATTTATTGTATGTGGGTATGTCATAGTATACATGCATTGGATGATGATTTCATTGGTTAAAATATTAGCTTCTACAGTGTCATGATTTATCTTTGATAATTTGTGCGCAGGCTGTGTAGTGGGCTGCTGTCAGTGGCGCAGCATGTGATTGGATCAACTTGTCCCGCTTTTATTGTTATTTTGATTGTCTATCCCTGTTTTTTTCACTATTCTGGAATGGGCATTCATTCATATTTTCCATGGATAACGCAAACGGGCTCCTAAGTTGGCGAGGGGGGTGGCCTGCAGTGTCTAAACCTTGGACTCTAAACAGTTTGTCCTTACATAGCTGGGGCATTATGACAGGCTGCAGTTCCCCACTCTGGCCACTGTGTGGTGCTATGGTGTGCACCCGATCATGTCCTGCGTTGCTGGCGTAGCTGCTGCTGCGCAGTTTGCGTACCTACAAGTTTTGATTGAGAAGTAAGTGTGGGAGGAGTTGATGCTGGTGACGCAGGGTAAGCCACTGCCTTGCCCAGCTTTACAGTTATGCGCACCTCACGGAGCGCATCCCGGAAGTGCGTCTTTGGTCTCCAGCGCACCTCGCCCTCATGGGGGATCATATTGAAGGTATTTATTTGATTAGTATGCCGCAATGCCACTAGCCTTGTTAAAGTTGCCGTGGGCAACGAAACGCGTCGGCGGCGGTGGCAGGCGGCATAGAGTTTTGATTATTCGATTGATCTGGCCAGATCTTGATGTGTATGGGGAGTTGGTGAGAGCCATCCTCGGTTTTACATGCTTTTAAAGTTTCTTTCTATGTGAGTGCATTACCTTCCTTTAATAAATATCGTGTGCCATACTGACTTACACTATATGAGTGTTTTCTGTTTTTATGCTGCACTCCTGAATGTGTTATCCTCCTCTTGGGACCTATGCTGAGGGGTCTTCATATAAAGTTGGAGTATTTTTACTTGCAAGTTGCTCCTGGAGAAAACAACCACGGAGGTTAAGAAGAGTATCTCTGAGCTGCCTTGTGAAGGAAGTACCTGCACATGGACTTTGGGACAACTGAGTGGTAACTAAGAAAGCTCTGTGTTTAATTTTGCATGAATGATGAATAGTACATGAACAAAATAGGTATAAGGGATTAGCTTGCTTACAGTGCCCCCCGGTGGTCACATTGTCTGATTTTTAATTATATTTTAAATGTCTGTAGTTTGTGGTTTTTGTGCAATAATAAATAGGATATATATCTGATTATTATCGGGTGGTGCTGTCTTGTTCTGGTCTATTTGGAGAGACTGTGGGGTCTCTTCCTGTAGTATTTGGCGCTATATAAATAAACAATAATAATAATAATAATAATTATATCTTTTCCTAAATTGAGATGATTAATTTGAGAGAAAATTATATTTGTAAACCAGTAAGGATCCTAGATGAATTTTTCAAATTTTATAACAATTTATATGCTGCTCCTACACCTTTTGTTAAATCGAAAGCAGGATTTTTTAAAGATATCCCATTTCCTCAAATATTAGAGGTTCATAAGAATATTTTAGAAGAGCTATAGAGGAAGAGAAGGCCAAGATGGCAATAAAGCAGTTGAAGGTCTCTAAGGCTCTTGGACCTGATGGTTTTACTAACATTTATTATAAACATTCCTACAAATTGTATCACCTCATGCCCTCTTGCTTTATGGTTTAATAACTTGGGGACTGTTGAAGATAAAGATGATAATGAAATGAGATTAGGAGATTTAAATAAAGCACATGTTAGTGTTCTCCCAAAGCCTTATGTTGGCATTAAGGCTTAACTCCTTTCTGGCTCAGTACATCCATCTTGATCAGGTAGGCATTATCCCAGAAAGGCAGGCCTTGGATCAAAACAGAAGAGTAATTGATTTGATTTCTGTAACTAATTGGGATCACGGAGGAACAGGAAGAGCTATGCTTCTCTCATTAGATTTCCATAAAGTGTTTTGATGCATTGACTTGACATTTCTAAATATTTTGAGAAATTTTAATAGGGATCCTCATGCAGTAAAAGTCTATTACTATATTCAGGGGTACTTGACAGGGTTGTCCTTTGACGCCAATATTATTTGTGTTGTCAATGGAACCATTGTCAAGAACAAAAAGATTAAGCAGGAATGTTGGGCGGTGGAGTGTGGGGGGGGGGGAGAACATAAATGGGCATTGTTTGCTGATGATGTTCTATTGTTTGTTTCCTCACCCCACACTTTCATTCCATTTATTTCAAATGCTCAAGAGATGTAGCAAAATTTCAGGCTTCAAAATTAAATGATACTAAGTCTGAGGTGTTGAATTTGGAATTTTCTGACCAAAAGGTTCCTAATTTAAAAAATCCTCATCTCATTTGGAAGATGGATTAATTATCTTGGGATCCAACTCAAGAGTTTAATTTATTATCTAAAAACAATTACAATTCATTATTTCATAAATTGGGGCGGGTGACATGGACACCTGAGGGTTGATTCAGAGAGACAAAAAAAGACTTTCGTTTTTGTGTCGATCTGTATTTTTTGTAAATTTTTTCCCGCTCTCGTATGAGTGTACGAGCGATTCTAAGCATGAATTGCAAGCCTTCTGTAAAGTAATTTTCCAGCTTTCGGTTTCCGTTTTTTTTACTCATGTTACATCGTCGGATTTCGTTTTTGCCCTTTTTCCATCGTCTCCTCCCACGAATCCCAACGAATTACGTTTCCCGTTAGATTCTGTTTTCCTTTTACAATAAATAATTGTCCAGACGAAAATCCTTACGACCTTACGCCTGCGCACTACAAACAACTCATTAAATTGCTCGCCTACATATTTGGTTCACTTACTTGTGCTACAATGCTTAGCTAAATCACTTTGCGCTTTCATTCTTCTTGCATTTCTCACCCCTAAAACTTACCCAAATCACTTTGCGGTTATGTTCTTCTTGCATTTCTCACCCCTAAAACTTACCCAAATCACTTCACGGTCATGTTCTTCTTGCATTTCTCACCCCTAAAACATACCCAAATCACTTCGCGGTCATGTTCTTCTTGCATTTCTCACCCTTAAAACTTACCCAAATCACTTCGCGATCAGTATATTCTTGCATTTCTCACCTCTAAAACGTACCCAAATCACTTCGCAGTCCTGTGAATCTTCATCTCTAAATATTTCTTGGCCCATTCGTTTTGTGGTAATGTACTTAGAAAAGGAAATGACACAGAAACATTTTATTTTGTTTTTTAATAACAAATGCCACTTGTTGTTTGGCTTATTTACATTTTTAGTAATTAATCTAAGAGATAGTGCATATGTCATTATGCTAAGTAATTAATCTAAGGAAGAGGGCATATGTCGTTATGCTAAGTAATTAATCTAAGGAAGAGGGCATATGTCATTATGCTAATGCCATTGACTATGGCTTTAGGTATCTTGGTGATCATGTCAATTACCACATACTCAAAAGAATGACGTTACAACTTACTTCGTTTGCCGACGTCTGCTTCGGGGACTACCCTCCGTTCTGGGACTTGCCACTGCTGGGAGGTTGAGGCTGTAGAGACATGTCAACTTGGGTCACTTCTAATGTCTGAGTCAACAGTAAGCAAATGACAATTTGAATGTGTGTGACATCACCTACCTTCTCCATGTGCCTCCTGGGCATGATCTGCTGCAGACCCTTCCACAGATCCTTCACCCGCTACATATTCATCTAGAAAAAGAGATTAAGGTGATCAGCTTTTGTTTAAATAGCATGTATGTGTGTGCGGTTACATTAAGAGTCACATACCAGAGGCTTCGTCGCTTGGTACGACTCCCTGGCCACGCCATGATGCCCCTCCTCTGTAGAAAGGTCCAGGGGCTGGTCGGAGGCCGCTACAGAGGAGAGGTAGGACCGTCGCCCTGGAGATCCACCACCTTCACTTTTTGCTGCAGATTCATGCAGCACCAGTCGGCCTGTGCGCCTCCGGGTGCGTCGGATTCGGTACTCCATTTCAAGCACTAGAAAAAAAAAGCATTTATAAATAAAGGCCTACCTTCTGTATTAGTTACATCTAGCATGCAATCGCTACCTACTTACTCCCCTTACTTACTCTACTTACTGCACCCAGGGCATGTGGAGCCGTTTCAGGTCCGACCAATGCTGCATGATCTGCGTATGTGTGAAGGTGGTGTCCGTCTCCTGCTGGATCCTGGAAACGATCTCCAGGGCAACGGTCCTCTTCTCAAAAGAGTCGGGCAGGTAGTCGTACCTGCGCTGAAGCATCGTCTAAAAACACAAAATAAACATAGTTGTTAGATCAAACGGCATACAAATATCTGTCACAAATAGATCAGTTGACTAAATGACATTCCCAGACACATTTCTAGCCTCAAACTATCCTTCTAGATGTTAGTGAGTTGGTTCGCACATGTGCACACTTTTGTTTGGCACGGATTTAGACAAACTTTTAAAGATAACTGTTTCTTCCTGCGCTTCCTTAAGGCCTAGGCATGCATTTAGATGACAAATCAAAGTCCTTACAATACAGTTACAAGCATAATCAGCTCTTCTTGTTGGCGGGTGAAGATCATGGGCGCCATCTTTCTTCTTGTCCGCAGTAGATAAGTAATGCCCCAGCAGTTTCCGGGTTCCGCACGACCGAACGAACAGCCGTACGCACGCGAACGCGTAAGCGTCATACCCATGCATTAGTATTTAAAGGGTCCTGGACACACAGCTCATTCTCTTTGTGAGTTTCAACATGCCAGCCAAAAAACAAGTCGATAAGGCCAAAACAGGCAAGGAGGCCAGCAGCAAAATGCCACAGCATCTTAATGGCCGACCACTCGGTCCCAAATGACAACGACGAAGGTGCGGGAAATGTGCAGCCACAGTGGCCAAGCCAAGGCAACATTGCCCACCAAGTCTGCTAAACCCAAACCATCCAGCAAAACCAAGGATGGAGCGGCGAAGAAGAAGCCCACAACCAAGCAGGCAGGTACGCCCGCAAAAAAGGCCACTAAGAGGGTGAGATGCCCCAGCCCCCAAAAATCACCATCCCCTCCTCCCCGGCCTACCACATCCATTCTGAAAGAACGCTCCACTGGCAAGGCCAGTAAAAGCCACAGGCCCAGAAGCCCCAGTCCAGCCAGCTCAGCATCTCCAGAGCCACATGGGAAACACACCCATGGACATGGAAAGAGCAAGAGCCACAGGCCCAGAAGCCCCAGCCCAGCCAGCTCAGCATCTCCAGAGCCATGCGGGAAACACACCCATGGCCATGGAAAGAGCAAGAGCCACAGGCCCAGAAGCCCCAGCCCAGCCAGCTCAACATCTCCAGAGCCACGTGGGAAACACACCCATGGCCATGGAAAGAGCAAGAGCCACAGGCCCAGAAGGCCAAGCACAGCCAGCTCAGCATCTCCAGAGCCATGCGCAAGTACCTCCCAGGGGCATGGAACCACAAGTGGCAAGGGCACAAAGAGGCACAGGGCCAGAAGCACCACACCCTGAAGCACACCTCCACGCCTGCAAGTTCAGTGGCCACCCAGGCAAGGACCCCCAGAAAATTTCCAAGTCCAGTCCATTCTTTATCAAGCCACCTGTCCAACATTTCAACACAACAGAGCCAGCCCAGAATGTCCCCCGAATTGCCTACATCCAGAGATGAGTCCAAACAGCAAGCAATAGGGCGGACATTGTGGCGAGGACAATTGAGTGGCAGGTTTGGTGAGGCCCAAACTCTGGCATTGGCAAGAGGGCTGACCCTACATTATGACGAGCTATATCGGTGAAAATCCAAATCTACAAGCAAAATGCGAAACAATGACAGGTCAATGCAGCGGGGGAGGAGCTTAAAGATGTGGAGCAGATCCAGCACAAAATTTCTGACCTGAAGTATGCAGCGCGGAAGAAAGAAAATAAATGGCTCAATTACAGGTACATATTTGAGTTGTGCATTTGTCTGCTTGTTGTATTGTCCACAATTTACTAAATTTGGCAACCTATATTTTTCAGCTTACAAACTGGCGGAGGCTTCCCCACAAAATTACAATTTACCCGAGCTGAGGAGATGGTGCTGGCGTTGATACATCCCGTGGCATTAGAGGGCCACTCTGGGTGATGGGACACGGACATCCCTACCATTCCAGCAGGTTAGTAATGTTAGTGTGTATGTGAAATGTTGTAAACGTGTAAAATGAGGCTCACAGACATATATGAACACATGCCCCTAGGGAGTGGCTTGTAGGGGAGGTTACAGTTTTCGCAGGGTGTTTAATGTCTGCAGTCTGTTCATTTTCCAATTTGGCAGGCCATACACGACCTTGGACAGGATTTATGGTCACTATTAAAGTCTTTATATTAGCAAAGCACTGCCTGTTATGTGATTCTACTCAATCATATCCAACACTTCCTTCTTTGTCTTTAGGCCACTTGGGTTTTAGCTGTGCTTTGGTCTCAAATACTTGATCAGGGGTCAGGGAAAGGTCTACATAGGAAGAATGCCCACCAGCATACTCTTAAGCAAAATGCTATTTGCAAGCTCCCACACTCAGCTTGCAAATAGCATTAATGGGCCTTTATGGATGTCTGAAAGAAGCCTCATAACATGCAGTACATGCATGTGTGTATTATTTAAGGTGACCAATGTGTATGTACAGGGTGAGTAATACATATAACAGATAATGACATTCATAGTGAAGGTCACCTTGGACAGTTGTGGGAGTTGGCATTCCTGCTTGGCCACGTGTTTTTTTCGAAGCATATGTAGTAATCCAGATCATCAAGGGATTTTTGGGTGTTTACATGACTTTTTATTTAAAATACAGCCCAGCATCAAGCCTCAGCAAGTGTGGAAGCCTCATCCAGTTTGACCACGCCGTCAACTTCCATGCTGCCTAGGAGCCAGGGCCAGATATATAGGGTAAGTGGACTTTCATGAATCTGCTGATGCATGTGAATGAACATTACTAATTAGCATAACAAATATATTTAGGGCCCAAACTTAACCTTTTTTGGCACTTGTCCCAACAGACCCACACACTGATGGAGGAAATCCAGGAGATGGAGGAGTATGCCAGCTTGATGGGACCTTCAGAACTGACCCCCCTGAAACCTAATCTGCCACTGTCCCAACATGCTACTGCACCAAATCCTCTGCAGCAGAGTGAAGCTGGACGCATGCTGCCAGCCCATCGTGGCCAGCAGGCTGAGACTGAGCCTACAGTCCCCAGTGCTAGCTCTGCTGCAGAGGATTTGCCGAGCACATCTGCGACTCTTGCTCGCCCTAGAGGTCCAGCATCTGCAGGCGCTTAAACCCGAGGAATTGGTAGACATAGTCAGCAACGTCCACCAGTTTCCCAGGGGAGGCGCGTGCCGATCCTGGAGTCAGCGTGGCACCATGAGAGATATTTTTTTCGCCAGGTGACTCAAGGAACCACAGAGCAGCTTAGTGCACAATTAGATACATTAAATAATACATTCACCACCATGCTGACAGAATTTAGGACGGTCAACAGCCACATGGCCTCCTTAACTAATAATTTCACAGCCATGCTCGAGGAAGTTAGAACTAGCAATAGACTCATGTTCGAACAGTGGCAGATTATGAATGCCACACATGACCAGGTGATGGGCCACCTCCAAGGCCCACCACCAGGGTTTTATGGGCAACACCCATTTTAACAGCTATTTGCCCTGTATCTGCTCCACATTTTTCCTCTACATCCACAATGTATTGACTTGTCTGGTGAGCCTTTTTTATGGCTGTGCTTGTCTGATTTGGATTTTTGCCCATATAGCTCATTAGAGTTCTGAGATACCCCACTAGCCAATGCCTGAGCTAAAGCCTCACTGAAGCTGCTGCTCAAGCTGCCACGTTGCAGGCTTGGGCCTAATGAAATTGTGTCTGGCTCATCCTGTTTGTAGGCCTGATTGGGGGACATTCTGGGCTGGCAAACTACTACCTTGAACCCTGGCAAAGATTGGACTGGACTTGCATTTGGACTGGGGGTTATTGTTTTGGTGGGCCACAGACTTACAGGAATGGATGTTGCATAGGTACGGCTGCTTTCCACCTGTGCCTGTGGCAAATGTGGCCAAGCAGTAGAGGGTGTGTATGCTGCCCTATGTATTACTGGCCAAATATTGACATGCAAATGGTTGCTCCCTATGTCTGTTTATTTTATTTGTTATTGAAACTTCGGCCTGGAGTGCATTACTTAAAAACTCTTGGATGTGGCCAATTGCTAGGTGCCATGATTCTGCACCAATGTATATTTATGGTGTCCTATGTATGTACATGAAGTCTTCGAGTGCCCTTCAACTCCAATTTTTAATACTGAAATAAAAAATATTGAATGTGACTTTAGCTGTTGTTGACTAAGTTGACTAATGTTTGTTTTTTTTTTTAGATTACTGAAGTTTTTTCTAAACAAACATGTCCCAAAAAATGTGCATAAGGCTCAGATCATGTGTGAATATTTTATTAATCAAATCATTACTATTTGATACAAAAAACAATACTAAAGCATTCACAAAGCCAAATTATAGTAAAAATAAATAATTACATGCAACAAACACAGGAAAAACAAATTAGGCAAAATGGGTGCTTATCAAATTGGCCCGAACAGCTTGGCCAGAGGCACTAGGTGTGCCACGGTAGTTATCTTCTGGGTCCTGGCTGGGTGGAGAGGGTGGCAGATCCACATACCAGGGGACACTCTGCATTATGACAAAGTTGTGGAGGACACAGCAGGCCAGTATTATATCGATGACCTTGTTGGGGTCATACTGGAGTTCCCCCCCCCGGTATGGTCCAAACACCTGAAGCAAGTTTTTAAGAGGCCGAAGGCCCTCTCCACAATGGCCTGGGTCTTCCGGTGGGCCCGGTTGTCCTGGGGCGCATTCTGTGGCCGAAGAACGGGCGTCATCAGCCAGGGAAGAAGCGGATAGCCGGAATCACCTGAAAGAATAAGAAAATACTTATATAAATTACACATTAAAAAAATAAATTTTGTGACAAGCGGTAGTTCACTCTGACTAGGAGCCTATCTTAAATTGTAGCCATCCCCTGTACATACAGATTGCTCAGCTAAAAAAAAAGCCTAACACCATCTAATGCATGTTCTGAGCCTTTAAATAGAGATGAGCAAACTTTTGAAAAATTCGATTTGGCTGATTCGCCGAATTTTCCGGGAAAAATCGCTTTGGTACAAATTTATTCCCGACAAATCGCTATTGAAAACGGCTATTTCTGGGCATCTGAGAGCCTCCATAGGGTTGCAGAACGTTTTGCTTGGCTGTAACGTGCATAGGATGCATGCTGGGTTAGTGAAATACTATTGTAAAAAAGTATGACATGCAGATCAGAGGTATTGCTATTAGATTCGCTGACACAGAGTGGCACAATTACAGAGCCTTGAGGTGGCATCAGCATAATGAGCCCATATATTGCCTGAAAGACACACAGTGGAGTTGGCAGCAGCATAGGGGGCCCATATATTGTCTAAAAACACACCCTGAATTTGGCAGCAGCATAGGGAGCCCAAATATTGCCTGAAAGACACACTCTGGACTTGGCAGCAGCATAGGGAGCCCAAATATTGCCTGAAGAACACACCCAGGAGTTGGCAGCAGCATAGGGAGCTCATATATTGCCTGAAAGACACACTCTGGACTTTGCAGCAGCAGCAGCAACAGCACAGGGAGCTCATATATTGCCTGAAAGACACACCCAGATGTTGGCAGTAGAATTAGGAGCCCATATATTGCCTGAAAAACACACCCAGGAGTTGGAAGCAGCATTAGGAGCCCATATATTGCCTGAAAAACACACCCAGGAGTTGGCAGCAGCATAGGGAGCTCATATATTGCCTGAAAGACACACTCTGGACTTGGCAGCAGCATAGGGAGCTCATATATTGCCTGAAAAACACATTGGACTTGGCAGCAGCATTAGGAGCCCGTATATTGCCTGAAAGACACACCCAGGAGTTGGCAGCAGCATTAGGAGCCCATATATTGCCTGAAAAACACATTGGAGTTGGCAGCAGCATTAGGAGCCTATATATTGTCTGAAAGACACACCCAGGAGTTGGCAGCAGCAGCATTAGGATCCCATATATTGCCTGAAAAACACACTCTGGACTTGGCAGCAGCATAGGGAGCACATATATTGCCTGCAAAACACACCCTGGAGTTGGCAGCAGCAGCAGCAGGAGCCCGGAAGAGACACTGGAGTTGGCAGCAGGAGCCCGAAAATTGGCCTAAAGACACACCCTGGAGTTGGCAGCAGTAGGAGCCCAAACATTGCCTGAAAGAGACACTGGAGTTGGCAGCAGCAGCCCAAAAATTGGCCTAAAGACACACCATGGAGTTGGCAGCTGCAGCAGGAGCCCAAGCATTGCTTGAAGAGACACTGGAGTTGGCAGCAGCAGCCCAAAAATTGGCCTAAAGACACACTGGAGTTAGCAGCAGCAGCAGCAGGAGCCCAAACATTGCTTGAATTAGACACTGGAGTTGGCAGCAGGAGCCCAAAAATTGGCCTAAAGACACACCCTGGAGGTGACAGCAGCAGCAGCAGGAACCCAAACATTGCTTGAAAGAGACACTGGAGTTGGCAGCAGGAGCCCAAAAATTGGCCTAAAGACACACTGGAGTTGGCAGCAGCAGCAGGAGCCCAAACATTGCTTGAAAGAGACACTGGAGTTGGCAGCAGCAGCCCAAAAATTGGTCTAAAGATACACCCTGGAGTTGGCAGCAGCAGCAGCAACAGGAGCCCAAACATTGCTTGAAAGAGACACTGGAGTTGGCAGCAGCAGCCCAAAAATTGGCCTAAAGACACACCCTGGAGTTGGCAGCAGCAGAAGGAGCCCAAACATTGGCTGAAAGAGACACCGGAGTTGGCAGCAGGAACCCAAACATTGACTGATAGACACACCCTGGAGTTGGCAGCAGCAGGAACACAAAAATTGTCTGAAAGGCATACCCTGAAGTTGGCATCAGCAGGAGCCCAAAAATTGGCCTAAGGACATAAATATGTTTTGCACCATTTGGAAAGTGTAAAACGTGGCACCATGCTGAATCTAGTCGCATGCACCAGCTATTGGTGGGTGGAAATCCTGGCTGATCCATTTTCACAAAGGTGAGTCTCTCCACATTTTTAGTTGACAGACGAGTTCTCCTCGGCGTTACTATGGCCCCCGCTGCACTAAACACCCGCTCAGATGGCACGCTACTGGCCGGGCAGGACAGCTTTTCCAGGGCAAACTCTGCTAGTTGCGACCACAAGTCAAGTTTGGCTGCCCAGAAGTCCAGCGGATCCTCAAGGTGTGTTAGCATGGTCATTTCAAGGTATGACACGACCTGCTGGTTCAGATCCTGCTCCAGGTCTTCCTGCTGCTCATGAGTAGCCTCACTATGCGGGTGAAGAAAGCTACTCATTAGCGACTGAAGACTGAGGCTGTTGCTGATGGAGCTGCTGCTGCTCCTGCCACCCCCCCTAGCAGCCATGGCAGTGGAAGGTGAGCGCAGAGGTCCCCCCGAGTCAGACCTGCGAGAGTATGGACCATGGCGCAGATAGGCATTGGCCAACTGACTACGTAGAATGTCTTTGTAGTAGGACAGGTTGTCCTCCCTCTCGGCGGGTTTAAAAAATGCCCCCATTTTGTGCCGGAAGCGAGGATCCAATAAGGTGGAGAGCCAGTAGTCATCCCACAGAAAAATGGAAACAATTCTGTGGTCACTACGGAAGCACGTGAGCATGCTTCCTGCTATTTGTGCAAGTGACTCGGAGGGACTACCTGTCTCCATCTCCACTGCATACTGCCACGGTGTGTCTGGTTCCCCTGTCTCGCCTTCCTCACAACCCTCTAGATCCTCTGGCTGCTCCTGCTCCTCCTCTTCTGTCAGCTGACTAGATTAACCAACCATTTCACCAAGCCTAAACTGTGCTTCACTGTGCCCCTCCTCCTGCTCCTCCAGTTCAGCTCCAACCGGGTTCATGTGGCCGTAAGATGTAGACGCCATGTCTCCAGTGCCCTGACCAGCCATGGTTTCCAACATGTGTTGTAGTACATGAAGCAGTGGAATCACGTCGTTCATCCCGTAATCCTGGCGACTCACAAATAAAGTGGCTTCCTCAAAGGGCCTGAGCAAACGGCAGGTGTCACGTATGAGCTGCCACTGGTTGACACTGAAGTTACACAGGGGAGTCCCCCTATCCGCTTGGATCATTAAGAAATCCGTGATGGCTTTTCTCTGTTCGTATAGTCGGTCCAAGATATGGAGGGTGGAATTCCAACGGGTGGAAACATTGCAGATCAGACTATGTTGGTGGCTACCGTTCTGACGCTGTAGCTCAAGTAGGGTGTGCTTGGCGGTATAGGTGTGGCTGAAGTGCATGCAAAGTTTTCTTGCCATTGTTAGGATGTCTTGTAGATGGGGGGAAGACTTCAGAAACCGCTTCACAACCAGATTGAAGACGTGAGCCATGCAGGGCGCATGGGTCAGCCTTCCTTGTCGCAGCGCAGACAAAATGTTCTTCCCATTGTCGGTAACCATGGTTCCCATTTTCAGTTTTCTTGAAGTAAGCCATGTTTGGATTTCTTGATGAATACATTTTAGAAGTTCCTCCCCTGTGTGACTCCGTTCGCCAAGACAAACCATGTGAAGCACAGCGTGACACCTCCGTGCCCTGCACACATGGTAGACTGGAGGGGCACTGAGACTTGAGCCTACAGTGGAGGCTGAGGAGATGGCGGAGAATGAGGAGGGCGAGTTGCACAGTGTCACAAGCACAACGGGCAGGGAGCGCGGAGGCCGAAGCAGCGTGACCTGTCCAAGTTGCTGCTGCTGCAAAGGAACCACACTCGCCCAGTGGGCAGTAAACGACATGTACTGTCCCTGACCGTAGTTACAGCTCCAGACGTCGGCGGTGCCATGCACTTTGGTACACACCGACAGGCTCAAGGACTGGTCCACCTTCTGTTCAACAAAATTGTGCAGCGCTGGTACTGCCTTCTTGGCAAAGAAATGACGGCTTGGGACTCTCCACCTCGGCTCGGCACAAGCCATCAGTTCTCTGAAAGGTGCAGAGTCCACCACCTGAAAAGGGAGCGACTGCAGCACCAGCAACTTGGACAGGAACACATTCAGCTTCTGTGCCGTAGGATGAGTGGGCACAAACTGCTGTCTCTTGGACATGGCTTCGCTGATGGATTGCTGGCGGGATGCATGACTTGGAGGAGGAGGAGGAGCAGGAGCATCAGGAGGAGAGACAGAGGATGGGTATGACGCACAGCTGCCTTCGGCTGAGGTGCTGGAGCCTTCGCTGGCAGAAATTGGGAGCGGCGTGCCACTTGGTGAGGAAGCAGCCTGGACCACCTCTTCGGAGCCTCGGTTCTCCCAGGCCGCTATATGGTGACGCAGCATATGCTGACGCAGGGCCGTCGTGGCAACATTTGGGCCCTGGCCACGCTTCACCTTCTGCCTACACATCTTGCATGTGGCCATGTTACCCTCCTGCGGATGCTTGATGAAAAACTGCCACACTGCTGAATAGCTAATTTTCCCACCAACAGCCCGCACTGATTCACTGCTACTGCCGCCAACTCCAGGAACCCCTGCTCCACTACCTCCTGAGAAGGTATTCTGCCGCGCAGCAAGTGATCTACCCCGGCCCCGTTTGGCTCCAGACTTTACAATTCTGCCCCCATGCTGACTGCCAACCATGCTGCTAACACCTTGCTGCCTCAGCTGCTGACTCCGGGGCAACCTGCGCCCCTCTTCTCCTGATGATGATGATGAAGCCCCTTCTGCACCCGGCTCCCAAGTGCGATCGGCTTCATCATCATCATCATCATCATCATCATCATTGAATTGTGTCTGCACGTCACTGATGTTCTCGGTTTACTCAACAGTGTCTGGTGCAAGAGCTGGAACGCTCGCCACACCACCTCCCACACCACTCTCCACATCACTATTTGTCTGCCTAGCGAAAGACGCCACCTCCATTTCTTGGCTGGGCAGTAGCTGCTGACTGTCCTCTATCCGATCATCCTCAATAAACAGTAGAGCTGAACCCAAAGCATAGGATACGTCGCTGGGTGAGGGAACGGCATAGGACAGAGGCAATGGGAGGACAGGGACAGCTCCCGGGCCATGCCAACTCAGGGTTGTGTCAGAGGAACCTACCGACTTTAGACTGGGGGTGTCAGATGTAACTTGTGATGATGTGGATGACCGCGTTAACCAATCTACGACGGCAAATGCGTTACTGGTGGAGACACGACCGCTAGCAGATACTGGCAGATCAGGTCTTTCACCGCAACTCCTGCTGCCACTCGCCCCTAGTCTGCTGCAACCTCTGCCTGCTGAATTTAGGCCTCTGCCACTCCTCTGTGAACATCCTGGCACTTGTCTGCCTGACATTTTTATGTATTTGAAATGCGCAACAGGCACTTTAAAAAATGTGTTTACTTTAAAAAGCAGAAGGTAAATAAACTGAGAAACTGCTTCTCTGTAACATATACTATGAAAATTGGCAATACGGGATGCCCAGTGCGCAGGGTTTTTTAAAGCAGACACAAAAACACTTTTAAAACTGTGCTCTAGTTAGATGAAATCAGCTGAAAGACCTGCTTGTGTGTAACAGATAGGGTTAAATGTGCACACAGGGGATGCACAATTTAAACTGTGTTCTAGTTAGATGAAATCAGCTGAAAGACCTGCTTGTGTGTAACAGATACTATGAAAATTGGCAATATGGGATGCCCAGTCCTCAGGGGTTTTTAAAACAGACACAAAAACACTTTTTAAACTGTGCTCTAGTTAGATGAAATCAGCTGAAAGACCTGCTTCTGTGTAACAGATACTATGGAAATTGGCAATATGGGATGCCCAGTGCTCAGGGGTTTCTAAAGCAGACACAAAAACACTTTAAAAATTGTGCTCTAGTTAGATGAAATCAGCTGAAAGACCTGCTTCTGTGTAACAGATAGGGTTAAATGGGCAAACATGGGATGCCCAGTGGCCAGGGTTTTTTACAGAAGACACAAAAACAATTAAAATTGTGCTCTAGTTAGATGAATTCCCCTTTAAGAATTGCTTGTGTGTAACAGATAGGGTTAAATGTGCAAGCATGGCATGCCTAGCGGCCAGGGCTTTTTACAGCAGACACAAAAACAATTAAAACTGTGCTCTAGTTAGATGAAATCAGCTGAAAGACCTGCTTCTGTGTAACAGATACTATGAAAATTGGCAATATGGGTTGCCCAGTGCTCAGGGGTTTTTAAAGCAGACACAAAAACACTTTTAAAACTGTGCTTTAGTTAGATGAAATCAGCTGAAAGACCTGCTTGTGTGTAACAGATAGGGTTAAATGCGCAAACATGGGATGCCCAATGGGCAGGGTTTTTACAGCAGACACAAAAACAATTAAAACTGTGCTCTAGTTAGATGAAATCAGCTTTAAGACCTGCTTGTGTGTAACAGATAGGGTTAAATGTGCAAACATGGGATGCCCAGTGGCCAGGGGTTTTTACAGCAGACACAAAAACAATTAAAACTGTGCTCTAGTTAGAAGAAATCCCCTTTGAGAGCTGCTTGTGTGTAACAGATAGGGTTAAATGTGCTAATATGGGATGCCCAGTGGCCAGGGGTTTTTACAGCAGACGCAAAAACAATTAAAACTGTGCTCTAGTTAGATGAAATCAGCTTTAAGACCTGCTTGTGTGTAACAGATAGGGTTAAATGTGCAAACAGGGGATGCACAGTGCCCAGGGGTTTCTAAAGCAGACACAAAAACACATTTAAAACTGTGCTCTAGTTAGATGAAATCAGCTGAAAGACCTGCTTGTGTAACAGATACTATGAAAATTGGAAATATGGGATGCCCAGTGCTCAGGGGTTTTTAAAGAAGACACAAAAACACATTTAAAACTGTGCTCTAGTTAGATTAAATCAGCTTTAAGAACTGCTTGTGTGTAACAGATAGGGTTAAATGTGCAAACATGGCATGCACAGTGCCCAGGGATTTTTACAGCAGAAACAAAAGCAATTTAAAACTGTGATCTGCCTATTAAATCAAATGAAAATAAAAAAAAGCTTTCGCTGTCACTTTATCTACTGTCCCTGCCTTGATCCTTCCATGGCTCTCTGTGGCTCTCTGTCTTTCCCTGTCTCTACCCAGCTCCATTCTCGCCGCAATACAACGCTGAAATGCACACCAGCAAGATGGCTGCCGCTTATATACCGCTGTGACGTCACCGGGGTTCCTGGCTGCTGATATGCTGCATGTGACCTTCCCATGATACCTTGCCCCAGGGGATATGTCCAGACACGTCCCTCCACCATTTTACAATGCCTGTAATTGCAGTAAATGGAGTTTAAAGAAAAAATTTGATCGAATCGCGGGGAAATTCGGATTCGAATATTTCATGAAATTCGGGACGAATTTTGGTTCGTCCGAATCGATTCGCTCATCTCTACCTTTAAACATGAAGAGGAGGAGGGCAAATCAGGCAGCCTGCAAACAGAAATTGGCTTAGGACTGTGCTGCTCAGCATTCTGGAATGTCTTACCTTTTCAGGACCCCAGATCTGCTTTGTCTGAGCCAAGCACAGCTCTAACCCGCCCCCTGCACTTTCTCCCGCTCTCCTCTACTCAGTAAGTGTCATGCATCTGAGCAAAGATGGCGCAGACCCTATCATAAAGTCAAGAACAGAATTGCAGCCGAGTGTGGGGAAAAAAAATAAGTAATTTACTAGAAAGTAGAAATATAATATTTTGAAATGCTGGGAAATCAGTTTTTAAGGGTTTGTGCTTTGCTAAAGATCATGGTTAAGGTCTGGTTAACCATGTCATCAAGGGGTTAAAACAGCCATAGGTTCAGACATGGGTCATAAACTATATACATAGGCATATATTTAAAAGTGAATTATGTTATTTGCGTCAACTTACCAAGGAGCCATCCACCTGAGAATTCTCCAGACTCGGTACAATCCAGATCTTTTCAAGATATACGCGTCATAGGATGAGCCTGGAAACCCGGCGAGGACGCTAAAGAACCGCATGTCCGGGGACACCACTGCTTGGACATTCAGTGAGTGGCCCATTTTGCGGTTCCTGGGAAAAAAGAAAAGTTAAAAAAATTAGCAAGGCAAGGTAAACTAGTCAAACAATAACTCCTAACACCCTCCAAAAAACATGTTGGGCAATACAAATAACACAAACTAAGTATCGGGGAGGCTGATTCATTAATAGCGACAGATAGCGACTGTTGAGCGACTGTAGCGGTATTTTGACAGCGACCGCTAGTAGTCGCTGTGCTTGGCCATTGTTTGGTGGATGATAGCGACTCAGTCGGTGTGCCGTAATGTTGAATACAAGATGCTGAGTCGCTATTTGACAGGTTCGCTGTTGTATGGGAGCGCATGATAGCGACTGGACATAGCAACTGGCACCCACCATATTCATTAAAAAATCAGCCTTAAAAATTCCTAGCGCTGTGAAATGCATGTTTAAATCCCAGAGCGCAGTAGGCGATGTGTTAAAAGTAGTTTTTTAACCCCCTAACCACCCAAAAAAAAACTGGAATGATTTTGAAATAATATTCAAACCTGAATAGTTTAAAATCACACCTGTAATATCAATTCTGCAAAAAAAAAAAAAATTTTTTTTTAAATCCCCAAAAAATACATTTTCAAAGGAAGAAGTGTTCACAGATTTTTTTTTTGAAATTTGAAAAAAAAAAAAATATATTAAAAAATAATTATTAATTAAAATATATTCTGTCATTGAAATGCATTGGAGAGCGCCAGGTAGCGAGAGGTCATACCTGTCGCTGTTCAAGGATGTTAGCTGGCGCTGAGGGATGAGGCTGGGATAATGATGAATGAGTTGCTAGGTGGCGCTATCTCAGTCGCTAAGCAGGATCGGTTGGCTAAATGTGTGATTGTGGAGGGGAGCCAGCGTTCTAGTTGCGGTACCTGGCTTTACTGGCCGGCTCCCCAGTCGCTATCTGTTGCTATCTGTCGCTATCTGTCGCTATCTGTCGCTATTCCTTGATAAATAAGGCCCTAAGTATGTTTTGGCCCCAAAAAAGTATATGTATGTTGGATCAACTAAAGATTAATTTTAAAATGAATAATTAAGGTCCACATGAAAATGTTTGGCTTTGGCCGACATGAAAATCATTGATGAAGCTAAAGACGGTCAAATGTATCACAGGGACAATTTACAAGGAGGGATTAATAGATATACAGTGTAAGCTGTTTCACAGGGACAATTTTCAAGAAGGGATTAACAGATATACATTGTAAGCTTTTCACTGGGACAATTTACAAAGAGGGATTATTAGATATACAGTGTAAGCTGTTTAACAGGGACAATTTACAATGAGGGATTAACACATATACATTGTAAGCTGTTTCACAGGGACAATTTACAAGAAGGGATTAATATATTATAATATATTGCCTGAAAGACACACATTGGAGTTGGCAGCAGCAGCATTAGGAGCCCATATACTGCCTGAAAAACACTTTGGAGTTGGCAGCAGCATTAGGAGCCCATATATTGCCTGAAAGACACACCCAGGTGTTGGCAGCAGCATTAGGAGCCCATATATTGCCTGAAAAACACACCCAGGAGTTAGCAGCAGTGTAGGGAGCCCATATTTTGCCTGAAAGACACACCCAGGAATTGGCAGCAGCAGCAGCATAGGGAGCTCATATATTGCCTGAAAGACACACCCAGGAGTTGGCAGCAGCAGCAGCATAGGGAGCTCATATATTGCCTGAAAGACACACATTTGAGTTGGCAGCAGCAGCATTAGGAGCCCATATACTGCCTGAAAAACACATTGGAGTTGGCAGCATTAGGAGCCCATATATTGCCTGAAAGACACACCCAGGAGTTGGCAGCAGCAGCATTAGGAGCCCATATATTGCCTGAAAAACACATTGGAGTTGGCAGCAGCATTAGGAGCCCATATATTGCCTGAAAGACACACCCAGGAGTTGGCAGCAGCATTAGGAGCCCATATATTGCCAGAAAAAACACATTGGAGTTGCCAGGCGGGATTAGAAGCCCATATATTGCCTGAAAAACACATTGGAGTTGGCAGCAGCAGAAGGAGCTCATATATTGCCTGAAAGACACACCCAGGAGATGGCAGCAGCAGAAGGAGCTACCATCAGCTACTCGCATGCATCAGCTATTGGTGTGTGGAAATCCTAGCTGATCCATGCCTGATTCATCTTCACAAAGGTGAGTCTCTTCACATTTTTCGTGGACAGACGAGTTCTCCTTGACGTTACTATGGCCCCACAGCACTAAAGACCCGCTCAGATGGCACACTACTGGCTGGACAAGACAGTTTTCCCAGGGCAAACTCTGCCAGTTGTGGCCACAAGCCAAATTTGGCAGCCCAGAAGTCCAGCGGATCCTCAAGGTGCGTTGGCATGGTCATTTCAAGGTATGACACGACCTGCTGGTTCAGGCCCTGCTCCAGGTCTTCTTCCTCCTGCTCATGAGTAGCCTCACTATGCGGTAGCAGAAAGCTACTCATTAGCGACTGAAGACTGAGGCTGCTGCTGATGGAGCTGCTGCTCCTGCCACCCCCCCGGCAGCCATGGCAGTGGAAGGTGAGCGCAGAGGTCCCCCTGAGTCAGACCTGCGAGAGTATGGACCATGGCGCAGATAGGCATCGGCCAACTGACTACGTAGAATGTCTTTGTAGTAGGTCCGTTTGTCCTCCCTCTCGGCGGGTTTAAAAAATGCCCCCATTTTGTGCCGGAAGCGAGGGTCCAATAAGGTGGAGAGCCAGTAGTCATCCCGCAGAAAAATGGAGACAATTCTGCGGTCACTACGCAAGCACGTGAGCATGCATCGTGCCATTTGTGCAAGTGACTCTGAGGGACTACCTGTCTCCATCTCCACTGCATCCTCCACTGGATGATTACATTTATTTTAGCCTGCTCACCAACATTGTGTCAGCACGGACAGGGGAGATCCTGCAAAACTCCTCCAATATTGTGAAATCCAGAAGCAAAAGGTTTTGTCCAGTGTATCCATAAAAATTAACCTTTATTGAAGACTCTTTAAAACCAGCTTAGACCAAAATAGGTGTGGATGGCCTGAACCATAAAGACAAGTGAAGCGTATAGTATGGGGGATCAAAACCCTCTATAGGGCAGATTAAATGCGGACCTCAATTCACTGCAGGCAAAGGTAAAGGTTAGGTAAGGTAAGTTTCCCTCTTTGATTGTTATTTCAATAGTATTTAAGGACACCTTGCTCGCTTCACAAGTTGTATGATTAAGGGCCCACCCGGGCCTGAAACGCGTAACGCTTCACTTGTCTTTATGGTTCAGGCCATCCACACCTATTTTGGTCTAAGCTGGTTCTAAAGAGTCTTCAATAAAGGTTAATTTTTATGGATACGCTGGACAAAACCTTTTGCTTCTGGATTTCACAATATTGGAGGAGTTTTGCAGGATCTCCCCTGTCCGTGCTGACACAAGGTTGGTGAGCTGGCTAAAATAAATTTAATCATCTGTTTTCCTGACTGAGCCGTGCCCTGCCTTCCTTGCTATCCATTAACTGGTATACTTTAACCAATATATATCAACAGCCAATAGTGTATTTGAATTGGGTGAACATTGATTTAAGATGATGGAGCCTGAACTTATATCAGATATGGAGAATGAATGGGCAACTACACTGGATGCTATTTTCTCTGTGACAACCTCTACCCCACCACCCCCGGAATTAAAGGAGAAATTTTGGGATTATGAAAAGTTAAAATCTAAAGTAATTAAATTATGGTGGGACATGTCATCGTTAACTAAATATCTTGACAATCAGATGATTCCACGAGGTCTCAGATTAAAAAAACGTCCGACATTGGCGTTTGGCGAGGACTTTATTAAAGCATGGTATGAGATTTTAACTGATGCCTCAAAAAAATTGATGCGACTTTTGGTAGATCAGGAGGTCAAAACACTCCAGGAAGTTAAAAAATGTAACGTGGATTTAAAAAAATTAATTAGAGCGCTTTAAGTTGGATCCAAATTATGAGAAATTTAGACAAGAAATGGACAACAGAATCCAAAAATGACAAAAAGAAATTATAGACACTAAAAAAACAAAATTTCAGCGTGATCTTCAAGATTACCAGTCCAATCATGTATATGACTGGCCCAGTGTTAGGAGATCAAGGAGAGCAAAATCAATTTTGAGAGAACATAGCAGAAATAAACAAAGGCAAAAATCTGTTTCCTTTTGGGACTTCAACACACAGAGCCAATCAGATTCGGCAAATGAAACAACAGGAACCTCAAATGATCGGAGATTGGACACACATACCAGGCAATCTTTTTTAGAAGAGCAGCCCCCAGTGAGGGGCAAACAAAAAGGATGTCCCGGCATAGAGCAGGATGCAAACACCGGAAAAACGTATCAACTAAGAAACAAGAATCACAAGCGGAGCTGAATACGGTGGTGAACCTTTCATCATTTGTACTAAATGAACAACAAGTGAAAGTATTACAAAAAGGTTTATCATTTTCACCAACACATACAATGAATTTGTTTGAAGTTATTACGGATGTTAACCGGTTTGTTCGCCTTCTCACATTAAAAAAACATTTTAAACATGTGGAGTCTGGCGATCATGATTTGGGAAATGCTCCCTCATGGCATACAATAGAGGATACCCAATCTAGCGATGCACGGGACCCAGAGTGGTTACATTATACGTTTCCAGACCTGTGTGCTTTGGTGAACTTACAACAATTACAATTATACAATGGAATAGACCAACTTACCAAATTTGAGAGCCCAACATTTTCCAATCCGAGTTTCTATCCAGTACAGTCACTCAGTGAAGCGATCAGCAGGTTTCAAACAGTGGTGGAACAACAGCTGATTGATCTATCTAAAAAGTCTGAACTGCACCGATTTCACCACAATCTAACAAAAAAAAAGCAATCAGCCCTGAAGACTTTAGAAGAAAACCCTGCCCTGGTTATCAGGAATGCAGATAAAGGGGGCTCTATAGTGGTCATGGATCGGGACACCTATATTAGTGAGGCCGAACGCCAATTGAATGACACTGAGACCTATATTCAGTTAAGGGGAGATCCTACACAGGTCTTTATGCATGAATTGAATCTGGTATTTGAGGAAGGAATGGCAGTGTGCATGTTCAGCACCAGCCTTGTGGAGAAAATGAAAGTAGAGTACCCTATTATTCCAATTTTCCACCACTTACCAAAAATCCACAAATTGGAGAGACCACCTCGAGGACGACCAATCGTGGCGGGAATTGGAGGCCTTAATGAAAAGCTTGGTCAGTGGTTGGATTCCATCCTCCAACCTATTGTGAAGCTTCTGCCTGGTTATATAAAGGATACCAGAGAGGTGCTTAAAGCGATCCACCAACTAAAATGGCCTAAAGATGGTGTGTGGATTTCGATGGATGTATCGTCATTATATTCCTGTATACCCCATCAGAAGGCCATCCAGGCCACGGATTACATGCTACGCAAATATACTAGTCTGGAGGATGATAAAATTCAGTTCTTGGGTCTAGTGCTGGATTACTTACTACGTCACAACTACTTTCTATTTGAAGGCAGATTCTATCTCCAGAAATGTGGAGCATCGATGGGAGCGCCGTTTTCACCATCGCTGGCCAATATTTATATGGGCTGGTGGGAGCTAGAGTTTATTTTCACAGAAATGAATCCTTTCCATGATTACATCTTCTGGTACGGGCGCTATATTGATGACTTGCTCTGCATCTGGGAAGGACCATGTGAAAAAGCGGAAGACTTCCTAAAGTATGTGAATGAGAACGAGTTTAATTTAAAATTCTCAGGGAACATCCAAACTAAAGAGATAGAATACTTAGACCTTGTCCTATCCTCACCAGAAGAAGGAGAGAATATTGACACTAGAACATTTAGAAAGTTAACTTCAGGCAACTCAACGCCACAGCATACTAAAAGAGCCATTACCTATGGCGAATTTTTGAGGGCAGTTAGGAACTGCAGCACACCAGAAGCAAAAGAGAAGGAATTTGATGTGATACAGTCTCGGCTGTTAGAGAGGGGTTACAGCCGTAATATTATTAATCAAGCTAGAGAAAAGGCGAAGTCCTTAGAAAGAGAGAAATTGCTATATAATCCCAAGGATAAGACCCCGAGGGGGCCTAGACCCCTAACAATGGTTTACGAAATATTGCAAACAATTCAATCAAATCAAGAAGATCGTGAATTCAAATCTGACAATCTTGAAGTATGACTCAGATCTGCAACCTCTGATTGAACAAGAAGGAGTACAGGTGGTAGCTAAGCGGGCTCCAACCATAGCCAGTAGGCTTTCGCCATCTTTATTGCCAAAACTAGAAGCTAAATCTCCAACCTGGTTGCAATGTAAGGGGTCTTTTGCGTGTGGCCAACAGCGATGTGCATGCTGCAAATTTATGAGTAAGATCAGTGGGTTTGAATCAACGACCACTGGAAAAAGCTATACAAGCTCTGGATTTTTTAATTGTAATTCACGAATGGTGGTTTATTTGGTTATTTGTGTGCATTGCAAGCTCCAATATGTGGGGTGTACCACACGAAAATTGAAATTACGATTTTTGGAACACATCTACCAGTGCAAATCACAGATACCAAAATCCAACATTGCCAGGCATTGCCAGAATTTCCACAATGGGAATCCCTCTACTTTAACTGTTGCAGCCTTGGAGAAAGTCCAGCAAAATATTAGAGGAGGGGATCTGCAGAGAAATCTATTACGAGCTGAAGTGAGATGGATTTTGAGATTAGCAACTCGCTTTCCAGAAGGACTTAATGATAGAATGGACCTTTCTCTTTTTACGGATCAATAATCATAGTTATATGTTGCCTACATAGCTATCCATTTATTAGTTGCTATAATTATATAGAGTGGCAGTGAGTTCTTTTAACCTCAGTATGATATTTTTAAACAAGAAATTTTTTAGCACTTTAACTTGGGGGAGCGAGCAAGCTGTCCTTTTTCCCCCCCTTATTATGGTGTTTATTTTTAATTAGTAGCTCCTAATCTATTATCTAACCGTTTTTTTACTTAGGAGGCAAATGGTGGCCATTAGATATTGGACGGATTGATGACTACGTGAGTATATTTTCTGAGGTGAGTTGGTTCATTTTTTTGGTGAATAACTGTTATATGGTTTTCCAATTTTTTGTTTTATATTGGAAATTCAACTTCACTATGGGGTTTAGTGTAATTATTTCCTTTTTAATGTAAACCCCCATTCATCTTTAACCTGGCCTTTAATGGACTTGGGCTCATAACTAGGAGGTTTAATTTATGGCAGTTATCTTGTTCTAATTATTACCAGATGCCTACATTTAACCTTTACCTTTGCCTGCAGTGAATTGAGGTCCGCATTTAATCTGCCCTATAGAGGGTTTTGATCCCCCATACTATACATTGGGAAGTGTAATTTTATTTTAGGGGTGGCCAGCATATATTGTATTTAGCTCCATCTGGATTCCAGATTGTACCGAGATCTGGGGATCTATTAGTGGGCCGGTGGACCTAGTTTTGGGTCCTTTTTATTATGGCTGTGTGGAGATATTGGGTTTTCCCAGGTTAGTCCCCGGTTTGCTTGGCCAGGTTAGCTAGGCAAGCTGTGGATGTGCGTGCCACCATACTGACATTTATTACTTAATTGGGGGCGCTTTGAATGAGTGATCATCTATTATCGGCAAATGAATGGACATAAGCTTTATGGCCTCTAGTAGTTAGGAGATTCGGTCCCATGCTGAAAACATTGTATTTTCAAAGAAAAAAATATTGCAGTCCTTGGTGTAATATGGGGACCACGCTTGAGCCGTCATCTAGCACAGTGATGGGGATAGGTTATTCAGGTGCCGGTGTATTTATGATCCGTGTGGTCTGCAGGGGCTGTGTTTGATTCACCGCAGCTCTGTTGTCTATTTCTTATCTGTGCGGTCTGCGTACGCTCTTTGCGTAGGGGGATGTTGTCCCTAACGTTAGGAGCGTACGCAATTCTCGGCCAGCAGCGTCATATGACGCTCGCCGGCGCCTGGCAGTCTATTGGTTACCGCTTATCCAATTGGAGAACAGCATGGACGGCCTTCTCTTCCGGATCAGAAGGCAGCTCGCAGTATCAGGTGCTTTTGGGCGGGAGGTACGTTTCCCTCTTTGATTGTTATTTCAATAGTATTTAAGGACACCTTGCTCACTTCACAAGTTGTATGATTAAGGGCCCACCCGGGCCTGAAACGCGTAACGCTTCACTTGTCTTTATGGTTCAGGCCATCCACACCTATTTTGGTCTAAGCTGGTTTTAAAGAGTCTTCAATAAAGGTTAATTTTTATGGATACACTGGACAAAACCTTTTGCTTCTGCATCCTCCACTGGGTCCTCTTTCTCGCCTTCCTCACAACCCTCTAGCTCCACTGGCTGCTCCTGCTCCTCTTCTCCTGTCAGATGACTAGATAAACCACCCATTTCGCAAAAACTAAACTGCGCTTCACTGTGCTGCTCCTCCTCCTCCTTCTCAGCTCCCACGGGGTTTATGTGGCCGTGACATGGATGCGACATGTCTCCAGTGCCCTGACCAGCCATGGTCTCCAACATGTGTTGTATTACATGAAGCAATGGAATCACGTCGTTCATGCCGTAATCCTGATGACTGACAAATAAAGTGGCTTCCTCAAAGGGCCTGAGCAAACGGCAGGTGTCACGTATGAGCTGCCACTGGTTCAAATTAAAGGTACACAGGGGAGTCGCCCTATCTGCTTGGATCATCAAGAAATCAGTGATGGCTTTTCTCTGTTCGTATAGTCAATCTAACATATGTAGGGTGGAATTCCAACGGGTGGGAACATCGCAAATCAGACTATGTTGGGGGATACCGTTCTGAGCGCTGTAGCTCAAGAAGGGTGTGCTTGGCAGTGTAGGAGTGGCTGAAGTGCATACAAAGTTCCTTCCCTTTGTTAGGATGTCTTGCAGATGGGGGGAAGACTTCAGAAAACGTGTGCCATACAGGGCGCATGACTCAGGCTTCCTTGTCTCAGTGCAGACAAGATGTTACTCTCATTGTCAGTCAGTCAGTTGACCGTACAGTGGAGGCTGAGGAGATGGCGGAGGATGAGGAGGCAAAGTCGCACACTGTGACAGGCAAAACGGCCTGGGAGCGTGGAGGCCGAAGTGGTGTGACCTGTCCAAGTTGCTGTGCAGGAACCACATTCACCCAGTGGGCCGTAAAGGACATGACCGTAGTTACAGCTCCAGATGTCGGCGCGGCCGTGCACTTTGGTGCACACCGACAGGCTCAAGGACTGGCCCACCTTCTGCTCAACAAATTTGTGCAGGGCTGGTACTGCCTTCTTTGCAAAAAAATGACGGCTTGGGACTCTCCACCTCGGCTCGGCACAAGCCATCAGCTCTCTTCTTTGCAAAGAAATGACGGCTTGGGGCTCTCCACCTCGGCTCGGCACAAGCCATCAGCTCTCTGAAAGATGCAGAGTCCATCACCTGAAAAGGGAGGGACTGCAGCACTAGCAACTTGGGCAGGAGCACATTTAACTTCTGCGCTGTAGGATGAGTGGGCGCATACTGTTGTCTCTTTGACATGGCTTCGCTGATGGATTGCTGGTGGGATGAGTGACTTTTAGTAGGAGGAGCAGGGGCATCTGGAGCGGCAGAGGATGGGTATGATGCACAGCTACCTTCGGCTGAGGTGCTGGAGCATTGGCTGGGTGAAATTGGAAGCGGCGTGGCACTGGCTGACGCAGCAGGCTGGACCCCCACTTCCGAGCCTTGGTTCTCCCAGGCCGCTTTATGGTGACGCTGCATGTGTTGCCGCAGAGCCGTGGTACCAACATTGGGGCCCTGGCCACGCTTCACCTTCTGTCTACACATCTTGCATGTGGCCAGTAGAGATGAGCGAACTTTTGAAAAATTCGATTCAACTGATTCGCTGAATTTTCCGACAAAAATCGTTTCGACCCAAATTTATTCGCGACGAATCGCTATTAAAAACGGCTATTTCTGAGCCTCCTAGAGCCTCAATAGGGTTGTAAACCATTTTGCCTTGCTGTAACACGCATAGGATGCGTGCTGGGTTAGTTAAATAATACTGTAAATAAATATCACATGCAGATCAGAGGCATCGCTAATAGAATCGCAGAGCGGCACAATTGCAGAGAATTGAAGTGGCATCACTATGAGGGGCAGGAGCCCAAACATTGCTTTAAAGAGACACTGGAGTTGGCAGCAGCAGGAGCCCAAAAATTGGATGAATCACACCCTGGAGTTGCAAGCAGCAGCAGGAGCCCAAACATTGGCTGAAAGAGACACTGGAGTTGGCAGCAGCAGGAGCCCAAAAATTGACTGACACACCCTGGAGTTTCAAGCAGCAGCAGCAGCAGGAGCCTAAACATAGCTTGAAAGAGACACTGGAGTTGGCTGCAGGAGCCCAAGATTGGATGAATCACACCCTGCAGTTGCAAGCAGCAGCAGCAGGAGCCCAAATATTACTTTAAAGAGAAGCTGGATTTGGCAGCAGGAGCCCAAAATTGGATGAATCACACCCTGGAGTTGGCAGCAGCAGCAGGAGCCCAAACATTACTTTAAAGAGACACTGGGGTTGGCTTCAGGAGCCCAAAAATTGGATGAATCACACCCTGGAGTTGGCAGCAGCAGCAGCAGGAGCCCAAACATTACTTTAAAAAGACACTGGAGTTGGCTTCAGGAGCGCAAAAATTGGATGAATCACACCCTGGAGTTGGCAGCAGCAGCAGGAGCCCAAACATTACTTTAAAGAGAAACTGGAGTTGGCAGCAGGAGCCCAAAGATTGGATAAATCACACCCTGGAGTTGGCAGCAGCAGCAGCAGCAGGAGCCCAAAAATTGGATGATTCACACCCTGGAGTTGGCAGCAGCAGCAGGAGCCCAAATATTACTTTAAAGAGACACTGGAGTTTGCTTCAGGAGCCCAAAAATTGGATGATTCACACCCTGGAGTTGGCAGCAGCAGCAGCAGGAGCCCAAACATTACTTTAAAGAGACACTGGAGTTGGCTTCAGGAGCCCAAAAATTGGATGAATCACACACTGGAGTTGGCAGCAGCAGCAGCAGGAGCCCAAATATTACTTTAAAGAGACACTAGGGTTGGCTTCAGGAGCCCAAAAATTGGATGATTCACACCCTGGAGTTGGCAGCAGCAGCAGCAGGAGCCCAATATTACTTTAAAGAGACACTGGAGTTGGCTTCAGGAGCCCAAAAATTGGATGATTCACACCCTGGAGTTGGCAGCAGCAGCAGGAGCCCAAACATTACTTTAAAGAGACACTGGGGTTGGCAGCAGGAGCCCAAAGATTGGATGAATCACACCCTGGAGTTGGCAGCAGCAGCAGCAGGAGCCCAAATATTACTTTAAAGAGACACTGGGGTTGGCTTCAGGAGCCCCAAAATTGGATGAATCACACCCTGGAGTTGGCAGCAGCAGCAGCAGGAGCCCAAACATTACTTTAAAAAGACACTGGAGTTGGCTTCAGGAGCCCAAAAATTGGATGAATCACACCCTGGAGTTGGCAGCAGCAGCAGCAGCAGCAGGAGCCCAAAAATTGGATGATTCACACCCTGGAGTTGGCAGCAGCAGCAGGAGCCCAAATATTACTTTAAAGAGACACTGGAGTTGGCTTCAGGAGCCCAAAAATTGGATGATTCACACCCTGGAGTTGGCAGCAGCAGCAGCAGCAGGAGCCCAAACATTACTTTAAAGAGACACTGGAGTTGGCTTCAGGAGCCCAAAAATTGGATGAATCACACACTGGAGTTGGCAGCAGCAGCAGCAGGAGCCCAAATATTACTTTAAAGAGACACTAGGGTTGGCTTCAGGAACCCAATAATTGGATGATTCACATTCTGGAGTTGGCAGCAGCAGCAGCAGCAGCAGGAGCCCAATATTACTTTAAAGAGACACTGGAGTTGGCTTCAGGAGCCCAAAAATTGGATGATTCACACCCTGGAGTTGGCAGCAGCAGCAGGAGCCCAAACATTACTTTAAAGAGACACTGGGGTTGGCAGCAGGAGCCCAAAGATTGGATGAATCACACCCTGGAGTTGGCAGCAGCAGCAGCAGGAGCCCAAATATTACTTTAAAGAGACACTGGGGTTGGCTTCAGGAGCCCAAAAATTGGATGATTTACACCCTGGAGTTGGCAGCAGAAGAAGCAGCAGCAGCAGCAGGAGCCCAAATATTACTTTAAAGAGACACTGGAGTTGGCTTCAGGAGCCCAAAATTTGGATGATTCACACCCTGGAGTTGGCAGCAGCAGCATCAGCAGGAGCCCAAACATTACTTTAAAGAGACACTGGGGTTGGCTTCAGGAGCCCCAAAATTGGATGATTCACACCCTGGAGTTGGCAGCAGCAGCAGCAGCAGCAGGATCCCAAATATTACTTTAAAGAGACACTGGAGTTGGCTTCAGGAGCCCAAAAATTGGATGATTCACACCCTGGAGTTGGCAGCAGCAGCCCAAACATTACTTTAAAGAGACACTGGGGTTGGCAGCAGGAGCCCAAAGATTGGATGAATCACACCCTGGAGTTGGCAGCAGCAGGAGCCCAAACATTACTTTAAAGAGACACTGGAGTTGGCTTCAGGAGCCCAAAAATTGGATGAATCACACCCTGGAGTTGGCAGCAGCAGCAGCAGCAGGAGCCCAAATATTACTTTAAAGAGACACTGGGGTTGGCTTCAGGAGCCCAAAAATTGGATGATTCACACCCTGGAGTTGGCAGCAGCAGCAGCAGGAGCCCAAATATTACTTTAAAGAGACACTGGAGTTGGCTTCAGGAGCCCAAAAATTGGATGATTCACACCCTGGAGTTGGCAGCAGCAGCAGCAGCAGGAGCCCAAATATTACTTTAAAGAGACACTGCAGTTGGCTTCAGGAGCCCAAAAATTGGATGATTCACACCCTGGAGTTGGCAGCAGCAGCAGCAGCAGGAGCCCAAACATTACTTTAAAGAGACACTGGGGTTGGCAGCAGGAGCCCAAAAATTGGATGAATCACACCCTGGAGTTTGCAGCAGCAGCAGCAGCAACAGGAGCCCGAATATTACATTAAAGAGACACTGGGGTTGGCTTCAGGAGCCCAAAAATTGGATGATTCACACCCTGGAGTTGGCAGCAGCAGCAGGAGCCCAAATATTACTTTAAAGAGACACTGGAGTTGGCTTCAGGAGCCCAAAAATTGGATGAATCACACCCTGGAGTTGGCAGCAGCAGGAGCCCAAATATTACTTTAAAGAGACACTGGGGTTGGCTTCAGGAGCCCAAAAATTGGATGATTCACACCCTGGAGTTGGCAGCAGCAGCAGCAGCAGGAGCCCAAACATTACTTTAAAGAGACACTGGAGTTGGCTTCAGGAGCCCAAAAATTGGATGAATCACACCCTGGAGTTGGCAGCAGCAGCAGCATCAGCAGGAGCCCAAACATTACTTTAAAGAGACACTGGGGTTGGCTTCAGGAGCCCAAAAATTGGATGAATCACACTCTGGAGTTGGCAGCAGCAGCAGGAGCCCAAACATTACTTTAAAGAGACACTGGAGTTGGCTTCAGGAGCCCAAAAATCGGATGATTCACACCCTGGAGTTGGCAGCAGCAGGAACCCAAACATAACTTTAAAGAGACACTGGGGTTGGCTTCAGGAGCCCAAAAATTGGATGAATCACACCCTGGAGTTGGCAGCAGCAGGAGCCCAACATTGGCCTAAAGACATAAATATGTTTTGCACCATTTGGAAAGTGTAAAACGTGGCACCATGCTGAATCTAGTCGCATGCATCAGCCATTGGTGGGTGGAAATCCTGGCTGATCCATCCCTGATTCATTTTGACAAAGGTGAGTCTCTCCACATTTTTAGTTGACAGACGAGTTCTCCTCGCCGTAACTATGGCCCCGCCGCACTAAACACCCACTCAGATGGCACGCTACTTGCCGGGCAGGACAGCTTTTCCAGGGCAAACTCTGCTAGTTGCGGCCACAAATCAAGTTTGGCTGCCCAGAAGTCCAGCGGATCCTCAAGGTGTGTTGGCATGGTCATGTCAAAGTATGACATGACCTGCTGGTTCAGGTCCTGCTCCAGGTCTTCCTGCTGCTCATGAGTAGCCTCACTATGCGGGTGTAGAAAGCTACTCATTAGCGACTGAAGACTGAGGCTGCTGCTGATGGAGCTGCTGCTGCTGCTCTTGCCAACCCCCCCAGCAGCCATGACAGTGGAAGGTGAGCGCAGAGGTCCCCTCGAGTCAGACCTGCGAGAGTATGGACCATGGCGCAGATAGGCATCGGCCAACTGCCTACTTAGAATGTCTTTGTAGTAGTTCAGTTTGTCCTCCCTCTCGGTGGGTTTAAAAAATGCCCCCATTTTGTGCCGGAAGCGAGGGTCCAATAAGGTGGACAGCCAGAAGTCATCCCACCGACAGATGGAAACAATTCTGGGGTCACTACCCAAGCACGTGAGCATGCTTCCTGCCATTTGCGCAAGTGACTCGGATGGACTACCTGTCTCCATCTCCACTGCATACTGCCACGGTGTGCCCAGGTCCTCTGTCTCGCCTTCCTCAAAAACCTCTAGCTCCTCTGGCTGCTCCTGCTCCTCCACTCCTGTCCGCTGACTAGATAAACCAGCCATTTCACCAAGCCCAAACTGTGTTTCGCTGGGCAACTCCTCCTCCTCTTCCTCCTCCTCCTCCAGTTCAGCTCCAACAGGGTTCATGTGGCCGTAAGATGTAAACGCCATGTCTCCAGTGCATTGACCAGCCATGGTTTCCAACATGTGCTGTAGTACATGAAGCAGTGGAATCACGTCGTTCATCCCGTAATCCTGCCGACTGACAAATAAAGTGGCTTCCTCAAAGGGCCTGAGCAAACGGCAGGTGTCACGTATGAGCTGCCACTGGTTGACATTGAAGTTACACAGGGGAGTCCCCCTATCTGCTTGGATCATCAGGAAATCCGTGATGGCTTTTCTCTGTTCATATATGTCGGTCCAACATGTGAAGGGTGGAATTCCAACGGGTGGAAACATCGCAAATCAGACTATGCTGGGGGATACCATTTTGACGCTGTAGCTCAAGAAGGGTGTGTTTGGCGGTGTATGAGTGGCTGAAGTGCATGCAAAGTTTCCTTGAAGTTGTTAGGATGTCTTCCAGATGGGGGGAACACTTCAGAAACCGCTTCACAACCAGATTGAAGACGTGAGCCATGCAGGGGGCATGGGTCAGGCTTCCTTGGCGCAGCGCAGACAAAATGTTCTTCCCATTGTCGGTAACCATGATTCCCATTTTAAGTTTTCTTGGAGTAAGCCATGTTTGGATTTCCTGATGAATACATTTAAGCAGTTCCTCCCCTGTGTGACTTCGTTCGCCAAGACAAACCATGTGAAGCACTGCGTGACACCTCCGTGCCCTGCACACATGGTAGACTGGAGGGGCACTGAGACTTGAGCCTACAGTGGAGGGTGAGGAGATGGCGGAGGATGAGGAGGCCGAGTCGCACAGTGTCACAGGCCCAACAGGCAGGGAACGCGGAGGCCGAAGCGGCGTGACCTGTCCAAGTTGCTGCTGCAAAGGGACCACATTCAACCAGTGGGCCGTAAACGACATGTACTGTCCCTGACCGTAGTTACAGCTCCAGACGTCGGCGCTGCCATGCACTTTGCTACACACCGACAGGCTCAAGGACTGGCCCACCTTCTGTTCAACAAAAGTGTGCAGCGCTGGTACTGCCTTCTTGGCAAAGAAATGACGGCTTGGGACTCTCCACCTCGGCTCGGCACAAGCCATCAGTTCTCTGAAAGGTGCAGAGTCCACCACCTGAAAAGGGAGCGACTGCAGCACCAGCAACTTGGACAGGAGCACATTCAGCTTCTGCGCTGTAGGATGAGTGGGCGCATACTGCTGTCTCTTGGACATGGCTTCGCTGATGGATTGCTGGCGGGATGCATGACTTGGAGGAGGAGGAGGAGGAGGAGCAGGAGCGACAGAGGATGGGTATGATGCACAGCTGTCTTTGGCTGAGGTGCTGGAGCCTTGGCTGGCAGAAATTGGGAGCGGCGTGCCACTCGGTGAGGAAGCAGTCTGGCCCACCTCTCCGGGACCTAGGTTCTCCCAGGCCGCTTTATGGTGACGCTGCATATGTTGACGCAGGGCCGTGGTGCCAACATTTGGGCCCTGGCCACGCTTCACCTTCTGCCTACATATCTTGCATGTGGCCATGTTACCCTCCTGCGGATGCTTCAGGAAAAACTGCCACACTGCCGAGTAGCTACTTTTCCCACCCCCTGGCCTCACTGATTCACTGCTGCTGTTGCCAACTACAGGAACCCCTGCTCCACTACCTCCCGATAAGGTAGACTGCCGCACAGCAGGTGCTCTACCCCGGCCCCGTTTGGCTCCAGGCTTTACAATTGTGCCCCCATGCTGCCTGCCAACCATGCTGCTAACACCTTGCTGCCTGAGCTGCTGACTCCGGGGCAACCTGCACCCCTCTTCTCCTGATGATGACGATGAAGCCCCTTCATCACCTAGCTCCCAAGTGCGATCGGCTTCATCGTCATCATCATTATCACCGAGTTGTGGCTGCACGTCACTGATGTTCGTGGATTCGTCAACAGTGTCTGGCGCAGGAGCTGGAACGCTCACAGCACCCACGACACTGTCCACATCACTATTTGTCTGCCTAGCTAAAGAAGCCACCTCCATTTCTTGGCTGGGCAGTAGCTGCTGACTGTCCTCTATCTGTTCGTCCTCCTCACTAAAGAGTGGAGCTGAACCCAAAGCATAGGATACGTCGCTGGGGGAGGGAACGGCGTAGGACAGAGGCAATGGGAGGACAGGGACTGCTCTCGGGGCATGCCAACTCAGGGTTGTGTCAGAGGAACCTACCGACCCTAGACTGGGGGTCTCAGACGTAAGTTGTGATGATGTTGTTGATGAGCGCGTTAACCAATCTACCACGGCAGATGTGTTACTGGTGGAGACCCGACCGCTAGCAGATACTGGCAGATTAGGTCTCTCAGCGTGACTCCTGCTGCTACTGGCCCCCAGTCTACTGCGACCTCTGCCTGCGGAATCTTGGCCTCTGCCACTCCTCTTTTCACTTCCAGGCACTTGTCTGCCCGACATAGTCTAACTGGCGTGGTAGTAGGTGATATTTTAAGAACCCCCAGGCAGCGGTGGGTCTATATGAAACAGAATACAATGCACACCAAAAGTGAGCAGTAACAATCAGCCTCCAACAGTCCTGCTTAGTGTAAATAAGAGAGCTGCTTAGTGTAAATAAAGAGGGGTATGGTATGTTACAGAATGGGATGCCCCAACAGCAGAGCACCTGGGAGCAGTAGTACTATGCACAGCAAAAGTGTCTTTATCAGGCCAAATTACTTTTAGAATAAGTGCAAAGGGTTATAGTAAATAGAGGCTGGTGTAGTCACAGAATGGGATGCCCCAACCGGAGTGCACCTGGGAGCAGTAGTACTATGCACAGCAAAAGTGTCTTTATCAGGCCAAATTACTTTTAGAATAAGTGCAAAGGGTTATAGTAAATAGAGGCTGGTGTAGTCACAGAATGGGATGCCCCAACCGGAGTGCACCTGGGAGCAGTACTATGCACAGCAAATGTGTCTTTATCAGGCCAAATTACTTTTAGAATAAGTGCAAAGGGTTATAGTAAATAGAGGCTGGTGTAGTCACAGAATGGGATGCCCCAACCGGAGAGCACCTGGGAGCAGTAGTACTATGCACAGCAAAAGTGTCTTTGTCAGGCCAAATTACTTTTAGAATAAGTGCAAAGGGTTATAGTAAATAGAGGCTGGTGTAGTCACAGAATGGGATGCCCCAACCAGAGTGCACCTGGGAGCAGTACTATGCACAGCAAAAGTGTCTTTATCAGGCCAAATTACTTTTAGAAAAAGTGCAAAGGGTTATAGTAAATAGAGGCTGGTGTAGTCACAGAATGGGATGCCCCAACCGGAGAGCACCTGGGAGCAGTAGTACTATGCACAGCAAAAGTGTCTTTATCAGGCCAAATTACTTTTAGAATAAGTGCAAAGGGTTATAGTAAATAGAGGCTGGTGTAGTCACAGAATGGGATGCCCCAACCAGAGTGCACCTGGGAGCAGTAGTACTATGCACAGCAAAAGTGTCTTTATCAGGCCAAATTACTTTTAGAATAAGTGCAAAGGGTTATAGTAAATAGAGGCTGGTGGAGTCACAGAATGGGATGCCCCAACCGGAGAGCACCTGGGAGCAGTAGTACTATGCACAGCAAAAGTGTCTTTGTCAGGCCAAATTACTTTTAGAATAAGTGCAAAGGGTTATAGTAAATAGAGGCTGGTGTAGTCACAGAATGGGATGCCCCAACCAGAGTGCACCTGGGAGCAGTACTATGCACAGCAAAAGTGTCTTTATCAGGCCAAATTACTTTTAGAATAAGTGCAAAGGGTTTTAGTAGATAGAGGCTGGTGTAGTCACAGAATGGGATGCCCCAACCGGAGAGCACCTGGGAGCAGTAGTACTATGCACAGCAAAAGTGTCTTTATCAGGCCATATTACTTTTAGAATAAGTGCAAAGGGTTATAGTAAATAGAGGCTGGGGTAGTCACAGAATGGGATGCCCCAACCAGAGTTCACCTGGGAGCAGTACAATGCACTGCAAAAGTGTCTTTATCAGGCCAAATTACTTTTAGAATAAGTGCAAAGGGTTATAGTAAATAGAGGCTGGTGTAGTCACAGAATGGGATGCCCCAACCGGAGAGCACCTGGGAGCAGTAGGACTATGCACAGCAAAAGTGTCTTTGTCAGGCCAAATTACTTTTAGAATAAGTGCAAAGGGTTATAGTAAATAGAGGCTGGTGTAGTCACAGAATGGGATGCCCCAACCGGAGAGCACCTGGGAGCAGTAGTACTATGCACAGCAAAAGTGTTTTATCAAGCCAAATTACTTTTAGAATAAGTGCAAAGGGTTAAAGTAAATAGAGGCTGGTGTAGTCACAGAATGGGATGCCCCAACCGGAGTGCACCTGGGAGCAGTAGTACTATGCACAGCAAAAGTGTCTTTATCAGGCCAAATTACTTTTAGAATAAGTGCAAAGGGTTATAGTAAAAAGAGGCTGGTGTAGTCACAGAATGGGATGCCCCAACTGGAGTGCACCTGGGAGCAGTAGTACTATGCACAGCAAAAGTGTCTTTATCAGGCCAAATTACTTTTAGAATAAGTGCAAAGGGTTATAGTAAATAGAGGCTGGTGTAGTCACAGAATGGGATGCCCCAACCGGAGAGCACCTGGGAGCAGTAGTACTATGCACAGCAAAAGTGTCTTTATCAGGCCAAATTACTTTTAGAATAAGTGCAAAGGGTTATAGTAAATAGAGGCTGGTGTAGTCACAGAATGTGATGCCCCAACCAGAGTGCACCTGGGAGCAGTACTATGCGCAGCAAAAGTGTCTTTATCAGGCCAAATTACTTTTAGAATAAGTGCAAAGGGTTATAGTAAATAGAGGCTGGTGTAGTCACAGAATGGGATGCCCCAACCGGAGAGCACCTGGGAGCAGTAGTACTATGCACAGCAAAAGTGTCTTTATCAGGCCAAATTACTTTTAGAATAAGTGCAAAGGGTTATAGTAAATAGAGGCTGGTGTAGTCACAGAATGGGATGCCCCAACCGGAGAGCACCTGGGAGCAGTAGTACTATGCACAGCAAAAGTGTCTTTGTCAGGCCAAATTACTTTTAGAATAAGTGCAAAGGGTTATAGTAAATAGAGGCTGGTGTAGTCACAGAATGGGATGCCCCAACCAGAGTGCACCTGGGAGCAGTACTATGCACAGCAGAAGTGTCTTTATCAGGCCAAATTACTTTTAGAATAAGTGCAAAGGGTTATAGTAAATAGAGACTGGTGTAGTCACAGAATGGGATGCCCCAACTGGAGAGCACCTGGGAGCAGTAGTACTATGCACAGCAAAAGTGTCTTTGTCAGGCCAAATTACTTTTAGAATAAGTGCAAAGGGTTATAGTAAATAGAGGCTGGAGTAGTCACAGAACGGGATGCCCCAACCGGAGAGCACCTGGGAGCAGTAGTACTATGCACAGCAAAAGTGTCTTTGTCAGGCCAAATTACTTTTAGAATAAGTGCAAAGGGTTATAGTAAATAGAGGCTGGTGTAGTCACAGAATGGGATGCCCCAACCAGAGTGCACCTGGGAGCAGTACTATGCACAGCAAAAGTGTCTTTATCAGGCCAAATTACTTTTAGAATAAGTGCAAAGGGTTATAGTAAATAGAGGCTGATGTAGTCACAGAATGGGATGCCCCAACCAGAGTGCACCTGGGAGCAGTACTATGCACAGCAAAAGTGTTTTTATCAGGCCAAATTACTTTTAGAATAAGTGCAAAGGGTTATAGTAAATAGAGGCTGGTTAAGTCACAGAATGGGATGCCTCACAGCAGACTTGAGATCAGTTCAGTATATATGCACAGTAAGTGTATAAGCAGCCTGAAAATGCTAACAAAGCCAGTCAGCCAGCCAGTAACACTCAGGCTGGATGAAAAAAAAAAAAATCTCCCTGTGACTGCCTCCGATTTTTCCTAACTTTCCCTGCTTCTCGCTGACTTCCTGCCTGTCTCCTGCCTGTCTCCTGTCTGTCCCTATCTGTCCCTGGCTCTCTGTCTCTCCCTGACTACAGCAGCGTCCTGTCTCTCATGAATGCAATAGACAAATGAGGAAAAGCAAGATGTCCGCCGCCTTAAATAGCGCTGTGACATCACCGGGCTTGCTGGCTGCTGATAGGCTGCATGTGACTGCCCCAGTATGCAATGGAGCGGGGTAGATGTCTGGACATGTCCCGTCCGCCATCTTAGAATGCCTGTAATGTAAATGAATGGATGTTAAAGGAAAACTTCGAGCGATCGAAGCACGGGGAAATTCGGATTCGATCCGAATCGAATTTTTCATGAAATTCGGATCGAATCCGGGTTCGTCCGGATCGATTCGCTCATCCCTAGTGGCCAGGTTACCCTCCTGCGGATGCTTGAGGAAAAAGTGCCACACTGCCGAGTAGCTAATTTTCCCTCCAACAGTCTGCACTAATTCACTGCTACTGCTGCCAACTCCAGGAACCCCTGCTCCACTACCTCCCGGGAAGGCAGCCTGCCGCACAGCAGGTGGTCTACCCCGCCCTCGGCCACGTGTGGCTCCAGACATCCCATTTCTGCCACCATGCTGACTGCCAACCCTACTGCCACCATGCTGACTGCCAATCCTACTGCCACCTTGCTGCCACAGCTGCTGACGCCTGATGATGATGAAGTCCCTTCTGCACCGGGCTCCCAAGTGTGATCGGCTTCATCATCATCATCATCATAGAGTTGTGTCTGCACATCACTGATGTCCTCCTCGGTTTCCACAGGAGCGTGTGCTGCAGGAGACGGAATACTCACCACACCACCTCCCACGCCACTCTCTTCCTCAGTGTTTGTCTGCCTAGCGGAAGAAGCAACGGATGTCTCCTCCATTTCTTGGCTGGGCAGTAGCTGCTGACTGTCCTCTAACACATCGCCCTTACTGAATAGTGGAGCTGAACCCAAAGCATAAGATACGGCGGATGGAGGGGGGGTAGGGCAGAGGCAATGAAAGGACAGGGGCTGCTCTCAGGCCATGCCACCTCAGGGTTGTGTCCGAGGAACCTACTGACTGTTGACTGGGGGTGTCAGATGTCACTTGTGATGAGGTCGATGACCGTGTTAACCAATCGATGACGGCAGATGCGTTGCTGGTCAAGACACGACCACTAGCAGATACCGGGAGATCAGGCCTCTCACCGCGACTCCTGCTGCCACTCGCCCCTAGTCTGCTGCGACCTCTGCCTGATGAATCTAGGCCTCTCCTCAGTGCACAGCCTGGCATATCTCTGCCTGAAATTTTTACTGCGTTTAAGAGGGGAAAACAATATACTACACTACACCTACAACAGTATTTTTGTAACAGCAGGTGTGTAGAAAAGTTAGATCAAAATTGGCACACACTGTAGCTAAAAGCTAATGTAAAAAGACACTGGCAGATGGTCTTACACAGGATGCCCCTGGTCAGAGTTAAATGCACAACAGGCAGTTTTAAAACGTGGTTTTTATTCAAAATGTAAAAAAGATAAAGATGCAGGTACTATTAAAAGCTAAGTGCTAGTATTCAGGATGCCCCCCCCCCCCCCCGGTGAAAGGCAATGGGTGCTTTAAACTTGTAAACCAGACTTGTTTTATACAAAAGGCAAAAGGTTAGTAGGCAGGTACTCTTAAAAGATAAGTGCTAGCACTAACAATGGCCCCCGGTGAAAGGCAATGGGTGCTTTAAACTTGTAAACCAGACTTGTTTTATACAAAAGGCAAAATGTTAGTAGGCAGGTACTCTTAAAAGATAAGTGCTAGCACTGACAATGTCCCCCGGTGAAAGGCAATGGGTGCTTTAAGCTTGTAAACCAGACTTTTTTATACAAAGGCAAAAGATTAGGAGGCAGGTACTCTTAAAGGATAAGTGCTAGCACTGACAATGGCCCACAGTGAAAGGATATGGGTGCTTTAAACATATAAACCAGACTTGTTTTATACAAAAGGCAAAAGGTTAGTAGGCAGGTACTCTTAAAAGATAAGTGGTAGCACTGACAATAGCCCCCGGTGAAAGGCAATGGGTGCTTTAAACTTTTAAACCAGACTTTTTTTATACAAAAGGCAAAAGGTTAGGAGGCAGGTACTCGTAAAAGATAAGTGCTAGCACTGACAATGGCCCCCGGTGAAAGGCAATGGGTGCTTTAAACTTGTAAACCAGACTTGTTTTATACAAAAGGCAAATGGTTAGTAGGCAGGTACTCTTAAAAGATAAGTGCTAGTACTGACAATGGCCCCCGGTGAAAGGCAATGGGTGCTTTAAACATGTAAATCAGACTTTTTTTTATACAAAAGGCAAAAGGTTAGGAGGCAGGTACTCTTAAATGGGTGCTTTAAACTTGTAAACCAGATTTGTTTTATACAAAGGTAAAAAGGTTAGTAGGCAGGTAAAAGACACGTGCTAGTATTTTGGATGCCCCCTTCTCACGTACAGAGGTGGCTTCCTTTGATTGTGGAAAAGTGACTTTGCTTATAAAATGCAAGCAGTTATTAGACAGGTAGTCTTGAAATATTTATACTAGTGTTTGGGATGCCCCTCCTCACATACAGAGCAGGCAGGTGCAGGTGCTTGTGCAAGGTACCTGCATAAACACAACCTACCTGCAGATGAGATCACCGAAATAATACATTTCATCCTGACCCACAATTACTTCTGTTTCGGCCAAGATCTATAACTGCAGCAGATGGGTGTGGCAATGGGCTCAAGATTTGCACCACAATATGCAAATTTATTGATGGCAAAACTGGAAGAGGAGTTCCTATCACAATGCGCCACTAAACCAATAGCCTATTTTCGCTACATTGATGACATCTTAATCATCTGGTCTGCAAGCCAGGAAGACCTCATTGACTTCCACATGAAGTTTAACGACTTCCATCCCACAATACGTTTGAAACTCACCCATTCACCAACAGAAATCAATTTCCTTGACACCACCATCCGTGTTAAGGGAAAGGCCCTACAAACATCCATCTACCGGAAACCAACAGACTGACCTGCATACCTTGACCCTAACAGCTTCCACCCAAACCACACCAAGAGGTCCATCGTATTCAGCCAGGGAATCAGGTAAAACAGAATCTGTTCTGATACCATGGACAGAAACGCACATATGGACAATCTAAAAAGGGACTTTATTAGGCAGGGCTACAAACCATCAGAAACAGAGGCCCAGTTACAGAAAGCACTCCACATCCCCAGACACAGACTCCTGCAGTACAAAGAATCCCAAAAAAAGAACCGTGTTCCTCTAGTTGTCACATACAATCCACGTCTGGAGATTCTAAGGAAAATTGCGAAGGAGCTCCAACCCCTTTTACACAGGAATGAGAGACTTTCTGAGATTTTCCCAGATCCTCCTCTGTTGGCATACAGACAACCTCCCAACCTCAGAAAACTCATTGTGAGGAGCTCCCTAAGTGACCCAGCACAAAATGGGACATTTCCTTGCCTGCAGAAAAGGTGTGAAGCCTGCACACACACATCTACACCGCCGACAGAATAAAGACACCAGGTATGCAACATGATTACAAAGTACAGGGTAATTTCACATGCAAATCCCCTAAGGTAGTATACCTGATCATGTGTATGCAGTGCCCCTCAGCATTTTACATCAGGCAGACAGGACAAGGGCTAAGAAAGCGACTAAATCTGCAAAGGTTCACAATCAAAAATAGTAAAACTGATTTGCCTGTTGCAGACCATTTCTGCAGACCAGGCCATGGCCTATGTGATCTCAAACTCACAGTGCTCAAGAGGGGTTTGCGTTCACAAAAGGAGAGATTGGAATGGGAGTGTAAATGCATCCAAATCTTTAAATCGATGGACGGTGGGCTAAACAGGGACAATAATTTTATGTGTCATTATGACATGGATTGAATAGACAAGACTCATCACAAGGTCTGATATTAAACAGACTGTCTGGCCTGGTGTGAGAGCAATACAAATTCCACACACTTTCTCTCCCCCTCTCATTCTTATCAGCCAACAATTAATTGTTATAATCCCCCTGACTCTTATCTCACAGTATACGATTTTACAACTTAGCTATTTTTCATGTGTGTCAGTGTAAAAACAATTGTCACTCCTTTGTAGTGTTTTGTATAAATGTGTGTCTAAGTTACAGATCTGTATTATGCCTGAAGAAGAGGCTTGAGCAGCTTCGAAAGCTTGCTTTCAATCTTATTGAGTTAGCCAATAATAAATGGTATTACCTTAAACTTGGATTTCCTGCTTACATTGATGGCTAAAATGGTACAACAACTTACTGACACTTAGATACAACTAAAAAACACAACCTGATTTCCAAACATACATCGGTAGCTCCCATAAGGGAAATTCCTGACTTTGAGCCTGCAAGAAAAAGAGCATATCTAAAATGGTGGACACAGAAAGGTCTCTATAAAATTGCAGACTTTATGACTCCAAGTGGATAATAGAGTATGTAATTTTTTAGAGACAAATTGTAAATTCTTTTAAAAGAAGAATACACATATAGACAAATAGAGTTTTTAAAGCCTATGGTAGAAGGGTATAAAGTTATGAATATTACTGTTTTTGAAAAATTATGCCTAGCTAGTCCTGTAGGGAAAGGTGGTATTTTTACCTTATATAAATACTTCACAGATGAAAGCAAACTTGATTATATGAAAAAGTGGAAAGCAGATTTACAGCAAACTTGAAGATTGGGTTAAATAGGTTAAATTGTAGCTCTAAAGGTTCTCTCAACACTTCACTGTTAAAATCCAACTTGAAGGTAGTTACTCATTGGTATATGGTCCCCAGTTGGTTAGCAAATGTATACCCTAATATATCTCCATTATGTTTCAGAAATTGTGGACAGGTCGGTGATATGTTTCATACTGTATATGGTAGAAATATCCTAAGGTGGTAAAGCTTTGGAACCAAGCATTTGGTATTATAAGCAAGGGTACGGAGAAATGGGTAGAAATATCGCCATTGGATGTCTTACTAAATGAACCTGTTTATAGGGATAAACCTGGACTGGGAGGATTTCCAGATTTCCAAATGCATTTATTTTCTTTGCTTGTTTGGCAGCTACATTGACAATTTCTAAGTCATTGCATTCTCATATTCTGAAATGTCAAATGTTTATTGAGAAATTAAATTGTATAATGGTCAACAAGAAGCTAAGTAGTATTTTACTTAATAAAGAGTCACAGTTTAGGTAGTTTTGGAGTCCTTGGTCTGAATTTTGGAATCCTGAGGGGGTTCGAATTTGGCACTGAGTATTTGGTTATAGGTTATGGTCTCTATTTTGATTTAAATGGCTGATACCATATCTAGATATATTTTGTTTTACAATTAATACTATGCTAATTGCAAAAATATTATTAATATGAAATTTAGGAAATATCAGTCAGAAAAGCTTTTATTTCCATTTTTTTCTGTTACCTTTTCTGCAATTTATACAATGCATATTCCAATGTTATATTCAGAATTCTGTTTTGCTATACTGAAATCAATAAAAAAAGAGACTAGAAGAAAGAAAAACCTCTAAGTTTTAAACCCAAACCCCCAATTTCCTATAAAATGCAATTTACATCCCCCCTCCACCTACTGGGGAGTACCCTCAATGAAGGCTACAAGAAAGAGAGGGAAAAAAATTAATTACACCCTTAAAATATCCTAATTTGAGTGTTGATTTAATGACCCATGGAACAAAAACATAGTAACATAAGAGTTGATTCATGGTCATGCACAAACAAATTTGTGTACGTTTTTTGAAGGTCCAAGTCATGCTCGGGCTTTAGTCTGATTCATGGGATGCGCATTTATTCTTGCCCCAATTAGCACACTAGCAGTTGCCAATGCGCCAATTTGTGCCTGAAATTTGCCACTCGCACCTTTTTGGTGCAGCAAACTGTCTCTAACACCTGATTTATGGTATGTTGAGAGGGCAGAAAAGCGTGCACAAATGTCGCATTTTGAAGAGTGAATTTCCTCCAACAAATAGGTGAAGGGAACTGCCAATTTTAATGAGTAACAGGCTTGTTTCATCTCAAAAATGCTGCTCATTTTTAGGAATTGAACTCTTTTTTTGTTTTTGTGAGAAAAAAATGATCAAAAATTGTCCAAAATAACAGAAATTAAGGTCAAAACAACAAAAATATTTTGCCCCAAAGTTTAGCAAAAACAAACCCCCCCAAAAATTATTGTTAAATTATTAAGTATCAATATGCAAATCAAACAGGGGAGGGAGGGTGAAAGAGAACATCTCGGACAAAACAAAAACGTTAAGAATTAACTGGAAACAGAATTTCCCCCAAAAAACACCTGTGCGGCCAGGGTGCACATGAAGCCATGAATCATGAGTCTAGGTGCATACGGAATCATTTGCACTCCGACTGAGGGTTTTTGCGCACCGACCATGAATCAACCCTATAGTAACATAGTATGTAAGCATGAGAAAAGACTTTAGTCCTTCCAGTTCAGCCTGTTTATTAGTGGTCTAGTAGCCATAGCTGGTATTGTTATTACATGCAAGGAAGGCATCCAAGCCATTCTTTGAGTGTATCCTTCATGACTTGCTCCTCTGGCAGAGAGTTCCATAGTCTGTTCTCACAGTAAAGAATCCCCTCCTATGCTGGTGAAAGAATCGTCTTATGTTACTTACAGTCATGGGACAGTTCTTTGTTTTGACCCCGTATATGCTTATACATAGTTATTAGGTGACTCCTCAGACGTCTTTTTTCCAAACTAAATAAACCTAACTTTGACAATCTTTCAGGGTATGCTAGATCCCTCATTCCATGTATTAATTTAGTGGCTTGCCTCTGAACACACCTGATTTGTCTTTTTTATGCACTGGTGCCCAGAACTGTACACAATATCCCATATGGGGTCTGACCAGTGACTTATACAGGGGTAAAATTATGCTCTGGTCATGGTAAACTATGCCCCTCTTGATGCACCCCATGATCTTGTTTGCCTTGGTAGCTGCTGCCTGACATTGATCACTACAGTTTAGTATATTATTTACTAAAACCCCCTATTTCCATTGTTGTTTTACTCAGTGTTTCCCTACTTAGTTTACAATTATTGCACCAATTTCTACTGCCTATGCGTATAACCTTACATTTATCTGTATTAAACTTGATTTGCCCAAACATCCAATTTATCTAAATCAGCTTGTAGCTGCATGTTTTCCTCTTTCTGTTAATTACTTTACAGAGCATAGTATCATCCACAAATATTGAGATTTCACTGTTTTAACCATTAACCTATATCATTAATATATATTAAAAAGAATGGGGTCCAGCACTGACCCCTGTGGTACTCCGCTAGTAATGGTGACCTAATCTGAGTATGTACCATTTATAACCATCCTTTGTTTCCTATCATAAAGCCATTTACTCACCCATTTACACACATTTTCGCTCTATCCAAGCATTCTCATCTTTTGTACCAGTCTTTTATGTCTCACAGTATCAAATGCTTTAGATATGTCAAGATATATGTAATCCAATGACTTACCCTGATCAGTCTTGAACTTACTTTCTTGAAAAAGCTGACGGGGTTTGTCTAGCAGGAGTGACTTTTCATAAATCCATACTGATAAGGTGTAATAAGCTCACCTTAACAGAGACAAGCACAGAGACATCACAATGGCATCCCTTAGAAAACCTTCAAAGAGCTTGCTCACCACAGATGTTAAACTTACCAGTCTGTAGATCCCAGATTCCCCTTTAGACCCCTTTTTAAATAATAGGCTCGATTCAGAGAGACAAAAAAAACTTCCGTTTTAGTGCCAATCTGTTTTTTTTTGTGAAATGTTTCCGTTCTTGTATGAGCCTACGAGCGATTCTATGCATGCATTGAAAACCTTCTGTAAAGTTTCCGTCTGTTCGTACATCAGATTACGAATACGAGGATGTCATTTTCCATCCAGACTTTTCCGTTTCATTTCCACATGTTACAACGTAGGCTTTCGTTTTTGCCCTTTTCCCATCGTATCCTCCAACGAATCCTTTACGTTTCCCGTTCGATTCTGTTTCCCTTTTTCAATAAATATTCATCCAGACGGAAATCCTTACGATCTTGCGCCTGCGCACTACAAACTTAACTCATTAAAGTGCGTGCCTACATATTTGCCACCCTCACTTCTACTACAATGTTAAGCTAAATCACTTAGCACTATCCTCCATCTTCCCTTTTGGAACCTTAAAGCTCACCTAAATCACTTCTCGGTCATGTGAATATTCATCTTTAAATATTTCTGGGCCCATTAGTTTTGTGTTAATGTATTTTGTAAATGAAATGACACTGTAACATTTTTTTTTTTTGGATTCCATCATAAAATATAAAATTTATAAACATTTTGAAAATTTCTAATTTTTACAACTATAAAAAACAAAATACATAGCAATGGCAGGCCACAGAACATTATTCTTCATCTGTGGTCCCCAACGAGTTGCGCAGCTCCTGCATCTCGCCCACCAACTGAAAAACCCTGACACTCAGTTGTGCCACTCTGGCACGTGTGGTCCCTGTTAAAAAACTTAAATTAAAATATTGGTATAACCTTGTTGGGGGTAATACTGCAGTGTCCCCCCCCCCCCCCGTATGGTCCAAACACCTAAATCTGGACTTCAAAAGCCAGAGGGCCCTCGCCACCACGGCCCGGGGTTTTGCATAGTGCCCTATTAGAGAACCCCTGGCCCGCATTCTGCAGGCAAAGAACGGGCATCAGGAGCAAGGGCAGGAGTGGATATCCAGAATCCCCTGAAAGAATTTAAAAATACTAACATAAAATACACATTCTAAGCTACAATATTGTTGAACATGTCATCAAGGGCTAAAAACAGCAATAGGTTAAGTCATGAGTCATCAACTATATTCATTGCCATACAGTGAAAATGGATTGATGGAATGTGAGCAAACTTACCCTGGAGCCATCCACCAGATAATTCTCCTGACTCAAACTGATGAAATAAGCCGGAGCTCTGCAATATATAAGCATCATGGGACGACCCTGGATGCCCTGCAAGAACACTGAGGAATCGCATAGCTGGACCAATCACTGCTTTTATGTTATGAGTGGCACATCTTGCGGTTCCTGCAACCAAATATAAAATAATTACACAAAGCAAAGGTAACCGACTAAAACAATAACTCCTACAACAAATTAAGATTCAAGTTCAACAATCCAAATATAATTCACAAAGGACATAAGTCTAAAAAAATATAGCATTTATATGGATGTGTGGGAAAATAAATGTTTACATGCTAAGGACTAATTAAGGTCAGCATTAAAATGCTTCTATAAGGCATACATGAAAAGTATTGATTCAGGTATGCATTGCTATACAATTTATGGCCTCGGCCATGCTGATACATGCAATTACTACCGTGTCCAGGGCTAGGTTACCCTGGGGATTCGAAGTAGGCTCAGTCCTGTGACCACACCAATCAAATATTTATATTTCTGATTACATTTATTAGTATCAATAAAAACAAGTGCTGTCAATAGCTTTCTGTACATTCATGCTTCTGTCTGTTACAACACACAAAATATTACTTGTACTTGTCACACGTTTAAAATGTGATATTGCGTCCACATTTCTCAGGCGGGCAGACATGTATCATGTTTCACCACTTTTGGCTTTCTCAATGCCCTATCATGTAGCAAAACAGACAGATATATCACAGTGTTAGTAAACTAGTTAGTAAATTAGTATTAGAATTAGTTGTTACATCATTAAATAATTATTCAACATTTAGGAATAATAATGGATAAATAAATTGGTACCTATTTCCAATGATTTCAAGTAATAATGGGAACATTAATTGCTGTGCATGTCAACATTCCACGAGATGAGCCAGTGGATGCACTCCCCTATTAATAGAGTTTATTTTAGTTGGTTTCCATGTGTATATGATATATACGTGTATTCATCATCATTATTTTAATCCCCAGTACCTGGTTCGATTGTGGTCCTCCTTAAAAACGGGGGGGTTTTGGGCCTTTCAGGATGGCTGTTTCTTAATGTGGTTCCTGTGTTGGGCTGGTCCTTAATATAATCCCTCTATATATGCGGGGAACAAAAAGGAGGGGAATTTTTTTCTTTAATGCTGTGTTCGCTTAAGTGTTTTAGAGTCTTTCAGAAAGATTGACTTACTTGTTTAGACTGATCTGCCTCATGTGGAGCCGTCGCGGTGGCAGGGAATCTTGTATCTGCGGTGGCTTTGATTCCGTGCGGCCGTCGCGCTGGTTATGCGCCTGCGGCTGTCCCCGCTCTCCAGACGCCGCCCCACTATCTCTCGTCCGCTCAGGATACTTACCCGCCACCGCGCCAGCGACGCTCGTTTTATGCGCTCCAGACACCTGGAGCGCATCCACCTCAACATCCGGCTTCCGCCGGATGTGACGCGGTGCATCGCTGGTCCGGTGCCCTATCTTTCAGGCGGCGCCATTTTCTTGGAGCCTCACCATCTTGCTGGGGTTTTTTTCGGCAAAACTTTCAGCTCATACATCTGGTGTCCACCGTAACAATATAGACTTGTAACCCTCCTATTACAACAGTAATTCTTATTATTGGCAGTACCCCTACTTTGGGGAAAATTCCATGGCCATTTTTTGTGGGGGATAATTATGGCAAGTTTTTTGAAATTTGTCATATAGGGGACCGGAATGACTCCACATAGGTTATTATAACGTGGTACTAAAAGTCCTTAAAGGGAAGATCCAATCTGTTACTAGCGGCATCATAGTAGCATTTTGTAACCCCCAGAAAAACACAGTTTCTTACTTACCCTCACTAGTTGTCCCCACTCAAATTTATTGGGGATTGTTTGTTCATAATATATATGGCCCCCAGCCCATCTTATTTTCTTCTGTTCGCTCTCAGCCCCTATAACCCTGCCCAGGCTTTGTATTGATTCACTATTTTAGAGAGGCATTCCACTGATTCATCTTGTGTTTACATAGTATCGCATGCATCAGGCACTCATCCTCTACACACTTGATATTACAAGGTACTGAACATCTAACATTCAAACATATCCTGGAATATAACTTCACTTTTTGGTGTCCCTATAAAGTATGTAAATAGAACCTGACATTAGTAAGTTTGGGTGTCCCTAAAGGGTATAAACGCAGAGCCTGGCGTTGGTAGGTTTAAGTGTCCCTATAGGGTGTATAAATAGGGCCTGGCAGTGATGGGTGGCTGGAAACTTTATGTGTATCCCAGCGGTCCATCAGATAATTAGAGATAAGAAGCAAAACTTAGGGTTTCCTTTAAACCGGGGTACCGGTGTGCCCCTAGCCTAAAGATCCATCTTGTTTCCAATTGTAGAGTTAATTTTTCAATATTGCCTCCTCTTATTGTTGGATGTAGACGGTCCAGTCCCTGCACCTGTAGGCAGCTGGGGTTCCTATCGTGGTATTTAAGAAAGTGGCGACCAATTGGTGTTTTATTAGAGCCTGTTTTTATGCTATACTGATGCTCATAGATTCTCTTTTTTAGTTGCCGATTTGTTTTACCCACATATAGGCAGCCGCATGTGCAGGTTAATAGATATATTACATTAGTTGTATTACAATTCCTGAAGTGTTTCATCTCATATCCACTTCGTCCCCCTATAGAAATGGTCGGGCCCACTTTCATGTACTTACACATGTTGCAACCCCCGCAGCGGAATGTGCCTTTGATTTTACAGCAGTCCTGTAAAAATTCTTATTATGACCTATACAGGGGCCCACCAGCACATACAAAAGATATTGAGAGCCCGCTGGCCAATTCTCCTTAATGATCCTCATCTACAGACTTTTTTGCCGAAAGCACCGAGGGTCATATATAGAAGGTCCAAAAATCTGAGGGATGCCCTTGTGCATAGCCACTATGAACAAAATCGAGCACAGGACTGCTGTAAAATCAAAGGCACATTCCGCTGCGGGGGTTGCAACATGTGTAAGTACATGAAAGTGGGCCCGACCATTTCTGTAGGGGGACGAAGTGGATATGAGATGAAACACTTCAGGAATTGTAATACAACTAATGTAATATATCTATTAACCTGCACATGCGGCTGCCTATATGTGGGTAAAACAAATCGGCAACTAAAAAAGAGAATCTATGAGCATCAGTATAGCATAAAAACAGGCTCTAATAAAACACCAATTGGTCACCACTTTCTTAAATACCACGATAGGAACCCCAGCTGCCTACAGGTGCAGGGACTGGACCGTCTACATCCGACAATAAGAGGAGGCAATATTGAAAAATTAACTCTACAATTGGAAACAAGATGGATCTTTAGGCTAGGGGCACACCGGTACCCCGGTTTAAACAAAACCCTAAGTTTTGCTTCTTATCTCTAATTATCTGATGGACCGCTGGGATACACATAAAGTATCCAGCCACCCATCACTGCCAGGCCCTATTTATACACCCTATAGGGACACTTAAACCTACCAACGCCAGGCTCTGCGTTTATACCCTTTAGGGACACCCAAACTTACTAATGTCAGGTTCTATTTACATACTTTATAGGGACACCAAAAAGTGAAGTTATATTCCAGGATATGTTTGAATGTTAGATGTTCAGTACCTTGTAATATCAAGTGTGTAGAGGATGAGTGCCTGATGCATGCGATACTATGTAAACACAAGATGAATCAGTGGAATGCCTCTCTAAAATAGTGAATCAATACAAAGCCTGGGCAGGGTTATAGGGGCTGAGAGCGAACAGAAGAAAATAAGATGGGCTGGGGGCCATATATATTATGAACAAACAATCCCCAATAAATTTGAGTGGGGACAACTAGTGAGGGTAAGTAAGAAACTGTGTTTTTCTGGGGGTTACAAAATGCTACTATGATGCCGCTAGTAACAGATTGGATCTTCCCTTTAAGGACTTTTAGTACCACGTTATAATAACCTATGTGGAGTCATTCCGGTCCCCTATATGACAAATTTCAAAAAACTTGCCATAATTATCCCCCACAAAAAATGGCCATGGAATTTTCCCCAAAGTAGGGGTACTGCCAATAATAAGAATTACTGTTGTAATAGGAGGGTTACAAGTCTATATTGTTACGGTGGACGCCAGATGTATGAGCTGAAAGTTTTGCCGAAAAAAACCCCAGCAAGATGGTGAGGCTCCAAGAAAATGGCGCCGCCTGAAAGATAGGGCACCGGACCAGCGATGCACAGCGTCACATCCGGCGGAGCCGGATGTTGAGGTGGATGCGCTCCAGGTGTCTGGAGCGCATAAAACGAGCGTCGCTGGCGCGGTGGCGGGTAAGTATCCTGAGCGGACGAGAGATAGTGGGGTGGCGTCTGGAGAGCGGGGACAGCCGCAGGCGCATAACCAGCGCGACGGCCGCACGGAATCAAAGCCACCGCAGATACAAGATTCCCTGCCACCGCGACGGCTCCACATGAGGCAGATCAGTCTAAACAAGTAAGTCAATCTTTCTGAAAGACTCTAAAACACTTAAGCGAACACAGCATTAAAGAAAAAATTTCCCCTCCTTTTTGTTCCCCGCATATATAGAGGGATTATATTAAGGACCAGCCCAACACAGGGACCACATTAAGAAACAGCCATCCTGAAAGGCCCAAAACCCCCCCCCCGTTTTTAAGGAGGACCACAATCGAACCAGGTACTGGGGATTAAAATAATGATGATGAATACACGTATATATCATATACACATGGAAACCAACTAAAATAAACTCTATTAATAGGGGAGTGCATCCACTGGCTCATCTCGTGGAATGTTGACATGCACAGCAATTAATGTTCCCATTATTACTTGAAATCATTGGAAATAGGTACCAATTTATTTATCCATTATTATTCCTAAATGTTGAATAATTATTTAATGATGTAACAACTAATTCTAATACTAATTTACTAACTAGTTTACTAACACTGTGATATATCTGTCTGTTTTGCTACATGATAGGGCATTGAGAAAGCCAAAAGTGGTGAAACATGATACATGTCTGCCCGCCTGAGAAATGTGGACGCAATATCACATTTTAAACGTGTGACAAGTACAAGTAATATTTTGTGTGTTGTAACAGACAGAAGCATGAATGTACAGAAAGCTATTGACAGCACTTGTTTTTATTGATACTAATAAATGTAATCAGAAATATAAATATTTGATTGGTGTGGTCACAGGACTGAGCCTACTTCGAATCCCCAGGGTAACCTAGCCCTGGACACGGTAGTACTTGAATTAAAGGCCAGACTATGTACCAACCTTAATAGCCAATACAATTACAACAAGGGGTCTTAGAGGTCGCTCACTAGGAACCCATATGGGGCTCCTTTAAGTAGAACATTGATACATGCAATGCCTTGGTGCTAAAGGCGAGCAGACTCCTCCACATAGCTGCAAAACATGTTGAACAATAGCAATCCGAGCCCTCAAAGGTCCCGTAAGTGGATCGGAAATGAAACGGATTTATAGGGTGGTGATCCGTCGGAAATCAGCTCTCTGAATCAGACAGAAACCCATCCCAACAACGGAAGTTATCTGAACGAACGGAAAATTTCCGATTTTGTTTGGAAAATTATCCGAACTAACGGAAATGTTCCGATTTGCTTCCGTTCATCGAAAGCGCATTCCTGTACGTTCGTACGAATGAAAAATGGACGAAAAAAGTAAAAAAATGACAAACACCCACCGAAACTTTCACAGACAGCTACGGAAGTCCGGACAAATGTGTCTCTGAATCGAGGCTATTGTCACCACATTTGCTATGCGTTAATCCTGTGAAACAGTCCCCGACATTATGCAATCTTGAAATATTAAAAATAGTGGCTTGTCTATTACTATATATAATTCTCTTAACACACTGGGTGGAATGCCATCTGGTCCCAGAGATTTGTCTATTTTAATCTGTTTAAGGCAGTGCCACACTTCTACCTTGATTAGACTAGTGACATTTAATGGGGAGTTTGGGTTAATGCTCCGCATTTCACATGGCATATCATGTTCCTTCCTGTAAATATGGAAGCAAAGAAGAGGTTTAGTACATTGGCTTTTTCTTCATCCCCCTCTATATTTGCCCTCTTTCAGGGGGCCACACTTTCCAGGTTGTATCTTTTATTGTTTACATACAGTAGCTGTAGAACATTTTGGGGTTAGTTTTACTCTCTTTTGCAATCTGTCTTTCCGTCTCAAGCTTTGCCACCCTTATCTGTTGTTTACATTGTTTATTATTTCTTTATAATTTTGTAATGCTTCCACAGTGCCTCTTTCATTTAAATGTTTAAATGCCCTGAATTTTTTATTTATTAAGCTTTTTTAAACCACTTAGGTTTACTCTTGTTTCTACCCTTTTTATTTCTGTAAGGTATTAATAGCTATCGCATTGCATATTGAGAACGTCTTTAATATGATTAGCAAGTCAAAAGTTAAAACTTAAATATCAGTAGCTTACCTTACATTAAAAGCACTCTTCTTCTGCTATGTCAATCTACTTAGTGAGCTGCTTTCAGTCTCCACCCCACTGACCTGGTCCTGCAATCAACCTTCGGTGGACTGAAAATGGAAACACCCCCACTACCTCCCCAGATGTCCTCTTTCCTCTTGCACTCATCACAGTGTGCTTACACCACATCGCTGTTGCCACACCCACTGTTTCTCCTAATTCTTCCCTGCATCTCCAATGTTCTACTATTTTTCCAATAACTACAGATTGAATGGAAACGGACTGAAGTTTAGGATAGTGCAACGCGTAGCCTGAGATGCTGGGACACTTTAAAGTTATCCCATTTGGTGTCCATGCTTTTATTTTTGAGGACATTTGCCTAGCCTTCCAAGGCATCTCTTAGTTGGTCAAACTTTGCCTTTCTGTCCTGTGTTTGTGTGGCTCCTTAATCCTAGTGACAGTTAAGTAGAAATTTATATTAATTTGATCACTGTTTTCAAGGTGTCCCCTAGAGATGACAGAACTTTTTAAATGTTTGGTTCGCCGGTTCATCGGTCTGAACTAGTTCAAGGCACACTTTCATCTTAAATGCATGGAAAACAATGCCTAATGGCTCTAAAAGTCCTTAATAACACTCAATACTGTACAAAAACATGTTTTAGTGGACTAATTAGTATTTAAATTGGCTGTAGCTAGTTAGCATACAAATCACCCACAACCTGATTAGCATTTTAAAATGTGCCTATTTTCAGCATCACAGGGTTGACCTTGGTGTGTGATGGCCTAGCAGTAGCAGAGGCTGGCAGGCTGGCAGTGGAGTCACTGTTAGTGGTAGTAGTAGTAACAGCATTTTCAGAGGCTAATACACTAGGCCATAGCACAGGAAACCAATAATGGTTGTATAGGCCTGGCAGTAGAGGGCGAGCCCTCAAAAAATTGTCCCACTTGTAAAGGGGGTAGCAGCACCCTTAAATTAAAACTTAAGAAGAAGCATTGGCTTTTTACTAGCGCTGAAAATGTATCCATTTTGGGCATCACTGGGTTAAACTGTGGTTGTGTTGGCCTGGCAGTAGCAAAGGGTGGAAGGCTGTCAGTGGAGGCGCTTTTGGTGGTAGTAGTAGCAGCAGCATTAGCAGAGACTGCAGCTGTTGAATAAAGACTAGGCCGTGGCACAGAAAACCTGTGGTGGTTGTGTTGGCCTGGCAGAAGTGGGCAAGCACTCAAAAAATTGCCCCACTTCTAACAATGGGTGGCAGCAGGATTGGCACCCTGACAATTTAGCTGAAGACGAAGCAATGGCTTTTGAAAAATTTGCCCATTTTTGGCATCACAGGGTTGAACTGTGTGTGTGATGGCCTGGCAGTAGCAGAGGATGGCAGGCTGGTAGCGGAGGCACTGTTGGTGGTAGTAGTAGTAGCAGCATTAGCAGTGGCTGAAGCTGTTGAATAAATACTAGGTTGTGGCAGAGGACAACTGTGGTGATTGTGTAGGCCTGGCAGTAGTGAGCAAACACTCAAAATATTGTCCTACTTGTAATGAGGGCACCTTTAAATTTTAGATGAAGAAGAAGAAATAGCGTTTTATAAGCGCTGAAAATTTTGCCCATTTTGGCCATCAGAGGGTTGAACTGTACGTGTGTTGGCCCGGTAGTAGCAGAGGGTGGCAGGCTAGCAGCGAAGGCATTGTTAGTGGTAGTAGTGGCATGCTAATTAGTGGCATCAGGCAGCATCAAGGATTTTAAAATCATTACCTATTCATGCCTGATTCAGCTTTACAAAAGTTCATTTTTCTGCTCATAATGTGTAATATGGCATGGAAATGCTGTGCCTTGCAGCGATGAAAGAATAGATGAGGAGTAGGGTAATCTATGTCCCCTGTCTGTTAAGGAGGAAGAGGATAGACGCCTGGTGTCCAAAGCTGAAGCAGATCACACAAACGCGGAGGTGTTACTAATGCTTGACCTTGTAGAATTAGAGCATCGTGCTGCACAAGGTTGACCCAGTGGGCTGTCACACACATATACAGTATTGCCCTTGGCCGTAGCTACTGCTCCAAGTATCTACTGTTGCATGAACTGTGCTGTACACTGACAGTTGCATAGACAGCCCCACTTTCTCTTCCACGTAACATGCCGGGGATGACCTTGTTGAAGAAGAAATGGTGACTGGAGACAAGCCACCTGGGCTGAGTGCACCCCATTAGTTGCCTAAAGGATGGACTCAACCAGGTGGTATTGCAGCGACTGCACCACCAACAACTTGGCCAGGTGCAAGTTCAGCCACACGACAACAGGATGACTGAGTGCATATTTTTGTCTGTTAGATATAGATTCTATTATTGATAACTGATAGGGTAGAGGAGGAGCACTAGATGATGATGGCAAGACTGAGACTGTACAGCTCTCTGGATGAGGCCTGGCTACTAAACAGATAACAGGTTATAGGAGCCACATCATCAGTAGCTGCAGGAGCAGAAGCGACATCGGCAAGAGCAATAAGATTTTGAGGCATTTTGATTGTCCCAGGTAGCCTTGTGATGCTGCTCCAAGTGCTTACATAGAGCCGTAGTTCGTAGATGTGTGCCCTGACCATGGCTAACTTTCTGCTTGCAGATCCGGCACTGTCTCAGGTTTTGTTCCTCTGGGAAGGTACAAAAAAAATACAGTATAGAGCTAGCTTTTCCAACACCACCACCAGACTTTGCTCCTTCTCTGGCAGGCTTTTTTTCTGGAGTCTGCAAAAGCAGCATCAGTGTCGCCATCACCTGCTCCTGAGTGGACCATACCAGCAGACCTAGTCCCATGCCGTTTTGCAGATGATCTGGCCTTACCTTGACTCGGCTCACAGATGTCCTTTCCTTGTTGCCTGGTTCCCAGGTCCTGTACAAAACGACATAATCTTACTCCTCCTGATCCCTGCAACTTCCCTGTTCTGATGTTTCATCATGGTATACTTGCCACCCCACACCACAACCACCTTTATAACTGCCAGTGTGTCCATGTCTACCACAAAGCCCACAGCCACAGCTATGCATCTCGGACACCGTTTCCACCTCCACCACCTCCACCACCTCCACATTCCTCCAGCTTCTACTACTACCGCGTACATTGCTGCTGCTGCTATTACTAGCAGTGGCAGGCCTGGGAAATTGGATGCTGCAAGTACTATGGCTGCTCCTGGGCATATGGCTGGTGCTACTTTTACTGGGCCTGGGCACATGACTGCTGACCACAGTGTTGATACTGGCACCAACTTCTTTATCCTTAGTGGCAGAAGGAAATGCAGGAATGTCTTTTCCTCTACCCTGTCCTTTCCCACCTCTTTCTTTCCCAGACATTAACTTAGTATTTCCTAAAACAGATTCACACACACATGTTCCCTAAAATTTTCCTCGAAAAGTGAAAAAAATTGCTTTTTATAAACTGTATTTAACAAAGAGGCACAGTGGACCCCAAGAGAGAGACAGGGCCTGCACAGCTAAAACAAAACTTCCCCCAAAAAATTCATTCCCCCAAAAAGATTTTTTTAAACTGTATTAAACACTGAAACACTGTGTACCACAAGTTCCCCAATGCAGTGCCAGTTGCCAGCTAATCCAGACTGATGGGCAAGAAATCAACCCTCACTGAAGTTTTGACTTTACAGGGTAGACTGCAAGGACCAGCAGATCCCAGCACAGGCAGATGCAGTTTTTCTGTGCAGCACACACCTCCTCTCAGCATCCCACTGGGCCCAATTCCTTTCCAGACCCTTCTTTTCCCCTATGCTGTGTTTCAAAATGCTCTAAACTGCCCCTAAACTGTTCCTGCTCTAAGAGCAATGCCAGCTCAATAATGGTGGATAGATGATCACATGACTATCTCCTGCAATTATCTATTTGCCTTAGCAGCAGGTTTTCTGTGTATTCTGATATATTTGGGGGCCTGTAGAAACCCCATCAATAATTTACTTTTGTTTTTTCCCTCCAAGTATTTCTACCCATACAGATTCCACTTGTGCATTTTCCTCGCATATATCCTCCCGTAGAGTGGGCTATAGAGAGGATTTTACAAATAAGCAGATTCCATTCCCTTTACCATGTTTATGGTCCCTCCTAAAACACATACAGTAACCCTGTGGGTTTACTGCCCAGTCATAGCTTTCATCTTGCCATGTCTTGTTTACCCCCACTATGCCATACTGTTCCTCTGTTATCAGTTCTAGCTCATCCATTTTATTGGCCGTGCCTCTAGCATTGGTAAGCATGCATTTCATATGATTTTGTTGATTTTTTTATAATGTCCATTTGCCTGCTCGGTATACTCCCCTTTCCCCCCTCTCCACCTCCAGTTCCATATCTACCCACACTGGCTCTTTCTTTCTTGCCTTCCCCGCTATAACTGAACATACCACCCAGTGCTCAGTTTAAAGACTCCTCCTACTTTTTAGCCATCCTCTCCCCAAGGACAGATGCATCCTCCCCATTTAGGTGCAGCCCATCCCTGCCATAGAACCTATAGCCCACTGAGAAGTCGGGAACCCAAATTCCCTCCTTTTTACTTCTATTTTTGAGCCACATGTTTACTCTTCTTCTAATCTCCAGCTGCCTTTCTGATGAGGCTTTTGGTACTAGTAATATGCCATAGAATACTACAGTTGAGGTCCTTGCCTTAAGCTTACGGCCCAAGTACCTGAAATCATTTTTAAGGACCTTCCACCAACTTCTTCCTATGTCATTGGTGCCAATATGCACCATGACCTCTTGGTTTTCGCCAGCCCCTCCCAATAATCAGCCTGATCTGCAGCATGCTGAACTCTTGCCCCAGGAAGGAAACACACTGTTCAGGAAACCTGGTCTTTGTGACAGATTGCCCTGTCTGCTCCCCTAAAAATAATCACCCCCTAGCAGCACCTGTCTTGCCTGCCCTATACTTCCATTTCCCTTCCCCTCCCTACTGGAGCAGACAGCAGAGTGGTAATGTGTTTACATCATTCACAATGATATCAAACACCACAAAACTGCACATGGAGTACACAGGGCACAATTGCTACACATGGAGCACATTTTGGGGAACACTAATACCTCTATAAGCTATAAAAGCAGTTTAATATACAGTCATCAAACACACATTCAATACAGTAATTGAGAAAAGCAAAGTAAATCACTTAGAAAAACAAAGCCCAGAGTAAAGTCCACTTAGTATTTACCCACTCTGTATTTTACTCATCAAAGCTCTTTAACACTCCCTTATGCAATCTGTTTTATAGCAATATATTTCCTCTCTCCTTACCAGTGTTCACACACTTTCAGGCAAAACACTTCTTTGGAGGGTGGAGAAAGCACAGCACATGAATAAATAATAATAATCATGTTTTCCTACTAACAATGTATTTCTTTCTGTGTGTCCTGATTTATAAATACATTACAATTGGAGTTCATTCATATAAATACCCAAATAAAGGAGAAGGAAAAAAAAAAAACAGCTCAAAATGTTTAGCTGGAAGGCGAGATCAGTGCTAGGCACTCTAGGCTCTCTACCCCTTAACCCCCCACCGCACCCAGCATGCCCCCCCTTCAGTGAGTTGTTCTCTATTCAAGCATGTGACTATAATGTCCTGGCCTCTGAGGCACCCATCTCCAACCCAGGGTATATATATATATATATATATATATATATATATATATATTGAACTCCAATAATAAGGGGTCTAACCCAACCATGGGGACTGGAGGATACAGGCCCAAGCGAGGTGCCCAACACTTCTTTCTCCCACATTTATTTTTCCTCTGTAAGCTTAATCCCTTGCCCTTCAGCCAGGGAACAGATAAAAAAAAACAGACAATTTTATCTCCTGCCCTCCAGCCAAAAATAAAAAAGCAAACCTACCACTGATAATAACAGAATCAGTTTAGCATTCCAGTATCTAAACATTCCACATATTTCCAAACTCTGTGACCGTATATATTGTCAAAGGGAGAGATACTTCTATAAGGAAGGGGAGACCCAGGGTGATAAATCCCTCCATCCCCCCTCATCCAAACTTCAAACCCTTCGCTCCCCGCCAAGCCTCCCACACTAACTAAAGTGGGAAAAGCAAGGTACAATTCCCTTGGTGAGATAACATAAAAAACACTAAAAAAATCCTTTCCCCCCTCCACTTACCACAACTATTCTCCCAACCACCCTTCCCCCCAAAACCTCAAATCACCCTTATTATTGTGTCATCTATGTGTCCTAATTAATAACATCATGTGCCAATGCTCTGTGTACAACCTTATATATCATTCCATAAGCATAAAAATTTACCTTTTTTACCACAACTTAATGTCTATTCTTAAGTGTGTAAATAAAAACCCCTTTCTCACTTCCCACAAACACCTCCCACCCTCCTACCCAAAGCATTCACAGGTCATCCCCTCTATCGTAATTTATATATTCCAATTCCACAAGTATAATGTTCTATAACATAGAAAATAAACCATATTAGCACCACTTAGTGTCCATTTGTAAGTGTCCATTTCTCCTATAGTGCAGAAACTGGTCTAAAGCTCTGCATCATCATACTGTGGACACTGGGGTAAAGGGAGAACCTGCCACGGGGATAACAATGCCTGTCCTACAGACCCTGCCCATTATGCTGATTATTATGCAGCATCATAGAGCCGAAGGCCACACCTAAATATTACATAAGATAAGTCAATGATATTTGACAATTGATATCTATGCCATTTCTTATTCAATTTAAAAAAGGGAAACAGTTTAGGACAGTGCCAAACGTAGCCCAACACAATGCCTTTGTCTTCTCTACCCTTTAACAAAATCAACAATATCGAAAATCACTTTTCAAGAAAAAGAAAGGAAACAATTCTTATTTTCGACTAGCATTTTCCTCCAGAATATTTCAGCCTAATTCGACCACTCGAGTTATCTCGTGATTGGGAAATAGCAATTCGCCTCAGATCATACTTCAGTCACAGCAATTATAATTTATATATAATTTTTGCCATTTGAGGAATGTTCTTAACGTTTTTAAGGATTCATTTTTTTCTTTCATTTTCTGTCTATATTAAAAATAGATACTATCGTTACTGAAAAAAATGACAAACAAGACATTTCATGTTAATGCCCAGACTTTGCTGAAAAAAAAACAGTCTATACTCTTATAGGGAAATCCCTTCAAAAATCACAGTTTAATCTGTGTAACGCAAAATAGTGAAAAATAAAGGGTTCACAAAAACTCTATGTAGGCTGACACTTAAGGGGCTAATAATGCCCCTGCTGCGTGAATTGGTGTTTTATGTTTTTAGATTTTTTTGCATATATTATATGTAATACTATTTTGTTTGATATAATCAGCAGTATTCACTGGTGAATAAATAGCAAAATATAATTTTAGCAGTAGTTGTGTATTTCCAGGAAAATTAATGTATATATTTTCCTTAAAGCAAGAGAAATTAGCCATAACAAAAACATGTATATAATTTTGTTTAAAGTTGAAAAGGGAATTCTCCCTTGTGCTACTTAAATATTCCACCCATGGACAGTTTTTGGGTTATCTTTTTATTAAACTCTTAACTGTAAAAAAAAAACATCTAATTAAGTCAATGTAGGGGGAGTGCCAGCATCAGTGTGTCTGATGGCGAGGGGGGGTGTCCTGATGTAAATGTAGATATTCCTGACAATGAGGTCGTTCGACGCAGGACTTGGATCTACCAATCGAATCAGCTAGCTTATATATACACGAAACAATGCTATTATTTTATGCAGTAGACCAAGTAAGTAATTTGTTATTATCTCAAGGACTGTGGCATTAAACTTTATTTTTACTTTTTTCAAAGAAAAGTAAATAATTTAGTAGAGTTTAATTACCACAGCTAGGAAACACATCACATACAATCACAGTTTTCTGGTTTCTTTTTCCTGTTGACAATGTTTTAACCTAACAAAATCTAGCTATGTGTGATTTGTTAGAAGCTGTTCTTGAAAGCTGACATTTCTGTGTAGACCCATAGTAAATCATAATCCCCAAGACTACTCATTAATTTTTAAAACTTGCTAAATTAAGTTAAAAGTTTGTTCTCTCTTTCTTTTGTGCTATAAATTTTGCTTATGGCCACTCTAATGTAAAATGTTGAAGACGATAATAAATAAGTTGTCACAGATTACATTTAACTGTAGAAGGCATTAAGGTTTCGACAAAGCATTATTTTTTTCCCTGGATGTGGTAGCCAGTTGACATACTTGTGACTCCAGGGAACTTAGTATTTTTTCACACCAAATGAATTGTATTTTCATTGCAGACAATGTCATTATCAGACCTGTGGGCAGCCATCAATCAATTTATGATCCCTTAGTCATGGATCACTGCTGTTAAGAACTTGCTGCATTGTGTAAAGGAGACACAAACATGTTTGTTTGGTAAGTTTTACCTGAGGTGATATTCTAAAAAAAACAAACAAACCAAAATTAAACATTATATCACTCCAAACAAAAACGTTAAAACAATATATTAATTTAATTGATTATTGCCCACCAAAACCAATATTTTTTATTTTAGTAAAATAAATCTGCTTATCTAGAAAGGTTGTTCAGTGAATATAAAAACTAAATCTTCAGAGAAAATGTAACTTTCTTTTTTTTTATGTAATTCTCATTGACTTCAACATACTTTGGCTCCAGTTATAGGATGCACTCAGAATAGAGTAACACTTGCTGCTTCATCAGCAGTATTGTGTTGTACTGTGTTAGACATTCGAAGCAGTAGAAAGTATAAAAATCAGGCGATAACTTTTCACTGAGTTTCCTATGCAGAAAGGTTTTCAAATTGCTAAAGAGAAAGTTATCAACTCAGTAGGAACTGAATTGTGGAAGGTCAAGTACCATGTTGTTGCAGCAACACACCTGCTAACAACTCCCACAGACAATAATATTTGGGTTCTCCCACCTCGCTATAAAGAGCTCACCCTGGCCATATACCCCCAGTTTCTTCAGACTGCCTTGAAGTTATTGCAGGAACCTTACAATCAGAAGTCTCCCATGACAACCTGGAGTCATCTGATGATTTATTTTCTTTTGGAAGGTGATCCGTTTTCCTGGGCTGTAGCATGTCTGAATTATAGCAAACACCTCAGTGAATTGTTTTTTGAATTCCTTAAATTCATAGCTACATACTATTTAGGTATTCCTGAGGCTGACCTTAATCTGACTGCAGTTTGTTCAGCCCAGAAATCAGAAACCCCAGCTAAGCCTATTGCCTCTGTGTCTGATGTACAGGATGAGGTTATTGTTGAGTCAGATGCCTGGACAGATGTGTCTGACAGAGAGGATGAGGTTGACGGTTAATCAGATGCCTGGAAAGATGTGTCTGACGTAGAGGATGAGGATGACAGTGGGTCAGATGCATGGACTGATATTTCTGATTCGGAGGATGAATGCCATTTATCTGTTTTGTCTTCTGTCCAGTCCACTGGGGTGCTCCAATCTGCTATTTATCATCAGTCCATGCCAGTGACCCCAATAACTCAACCCGAGCCTGTAACCCTAGGGACTCAACCTTAACCTCCCTGTGAGCTCATGTCTGAACCTGTCTGTGAGTCAGTTTTCTAGTCTGTCTATGACCCAATGTCAGTCTATGACCCTGACTCAATGTCTGACTTTGAGCTCGACTCAATGCCTGTTTGCAGCCCTGCTCCAATGTCTGTTTGTCAGCCCATATTATCTGTTGAGTCAGATCTCTCTGTCGAGTCTGAGTCCGAGTGCCTGAATTTGGTTCCCCTGAGGTAGAAGTGCCTGCCTTTCCAGAGCCTCTGATGCCAATGCCTGCCTTTCCCAAGCCTTTGATGTCAATTCCTGCCTTGCCCGAGCCTCTGATGCCAATGCCTGCCTTGCCCAAGCCTCTGATGCCAGTACCCATCTTGCTCGAGCCTCTAATGCCAGTGCCTGTCTTGCTCAGCATGTAGTGTTCACCTGTATTCTTGTACACTTACTTCAGCACTTGTATGTTATTATGTCTACTTGTGTATTTGTACAGCAGCCTGGTTGGTGTGTTATCTATATTTGTTTCTGTTTTTCACCATTAAACCCTGTTTTCCGCATATCCACCTCTGTCTTGCAGATCTCAATTGCTATTCTATAATAGGGGATTGCTCTGCTGAGAAATCTGTGACAGAACCCATAATAATAGAGAATAATAGTCTCCTGTTTTCTCTAAGCATTTGTAAATTCTCTTAGCTAACTTGCTGGCTACATTTTTTTTGCGGAGACATCAACATTCAAGACACCCACTTGGAACTTGACATAACAAGCAGGTGGAAGAAGGTGCTCTGGTCAGATAAGACCAAAGTTGAAATTTTTGGCCTAAATGCAAAATGCAGTGTGGAAGAAAGATAGCACCCCATCAGGATCAACACACCATAAAATATGTTTTTCTTCAGCAGGGACTGGGAAGCAGACCAGAGCTGATGTAACTGTGCGGGTAGAAGTGGGAAATGACGTGAGCATGTTGGCATTCTGTCTCCTATAGTCGTCTGCTTAGCAGTGGTTAAAACAAAGACCACAACTTCATCACCACAAATCAGGAATAATAGGCATCTAAGATCAAGCAAGGTAAGCTTAACTGTATCCAGTGGCAACTCAGATACCATATCTATATGTATAGTTAGTCTATTTCTTTTTTAACTTACTAACTGTTTATCTGAGGGGACTTGAAGGTGATTTTCCTTGAATGCTTCTCAACTGTGATCTGCAATCTCCACATACTGCACAACCAGGTTTAGCATGACCAAGCAATATTGACCCTTCTCTATGATCTACTATAAGAATGTATATGCACACTGGTAACATTTTATGCTAAAAACAAATAAGCAGAACTTTAGCAAATTAGAGGCGAATACAGGGTCTCTTTTACATGATACAATTGGCAACTCCCACAATGAATTGTGAATTTAGAATAGTCATAAAGGAATGAGGAAAGACAATAATTACTTGAAAAATATTGGAAGGAAAATACGCAGAAAGGAATGAAAAGAAAGGAAGGAAGGGTGTGGAAAAGCACATGTTTAAAACTACCCTCTAAAGAGCAAAAGGCATGAAAAAAATAATTTAAACAAACAACGATTACTAACTATGACTGAGTACCCAATAAAAAATCCCATGCGAATTGCCCTTATAGAAATAAAGAAAACATTGATATGACAGATTCAGGAGAAAATGGAGGGCCGACTGATAGAAATACTCACTTTTTTCACATTACAAAGGCTCATGAATTCATTACTTGGGTAGAATAATTGTTTGAAGGGGAACTTATCACAACACTGAAAACTAGACCGAAACTTACAGAGAGAACTAAACTTCTAATATTGTCAATGCAACAGAATTTATAGAAATGAAGAAAGCCTTATTCTCCATCACTCAAAAGAAGTCACTAAGAAATTAGACTTAGAGAACAGGTCATGCTGCAAAAATGTAAGGAACAAATGGATTCATCTCTTAAGCAGTTAACAAAATTGGATGAATTAAAATAGAGAGATTTCACTGACAAGGGAAAGAAAAAAAAACAGGAAAACCAGAACAATTGGAATGGTAGATATACAAGATGTAATATGTTTTATTCCAAACTTTAAAGCCAAATACAATCACACTCATGAATGGCTAAATGCTGTTTAACAATTTTGGTCTAATGTTTTCAAATCCATACAAGAAAGCAAGAGGCACTGCAATTCCAGTTAGGCATAACTGCCCTTTTGATGTAATATTAAAATATACAGTTACTGAATCTAGAGTGAATACATATGCCCCCAAAAATGGAAAAACAATTCTCAGCAAGGTCATCAAAAACATTGATGAAATTAAAAAAGGAAACATTCTTTGGGGTGGGGATCTAAGTTTAATTCTAAAGTCTTAAGTCTAAAGAATAATTCAGAGAAAAATTCAAGCGGCCTTAACCCATTAAGTGCCAGCCTACCTGCAGCTTTTGTCACCCTCTGTTGCCAGACCATGTTTCACTATTTTGCGCTAGACATGTTCAACTGTGATTTTTGAAAGGATTTCCAGGGATTTCCCAGGAAAATGATATATTGTTTTTTTTTCAAGAGAGTCTGGGCTTCAACATGAAATCTCTTGTTTGGCATTTTTTTTAGTGTATTCTCAATACTTTTTGGTGAAATATGTGCAAAAAAAAATTTAAAAAATCTATTTTTTGCAATTTGTAGTGTTTTTTCATAATAAAAATGTAAGTTTGTCAATAAAATTTTATTGCGTGCGAAACCCCAATTTCTCCCAGTCACAGCGGTACCACATATGTATTGATAGACACCCTTTCCTGCCCAGGAGACTCCCCCAAACTGAAACAGAGCTTTAGGAGATTTTCAGATAAAATACAACTATGCTATGCGCTATGCACACCTTGCAGTTTTTCCAGAAAAACAACCATTTACATTTGAAATACCCCCCACAAACTATATAGTCTCTGGAAGTACACACCTCAAGCTTTCTAGGCGTACCAAGCTTGTTTATGTGGGCTTAGTTTTCTGGAAGTAATCTCTCAATGTATTCTTTGGTTGCACAAAGTTTCCCTAAAAAAGAATAAAAAGGAAGAATCAAGCCACATTTTGCTAAAAAAAACTATATGCAAACCAGAAAAAACAAGTAAAATCTCAAAAAGCAACATGCCCCGAACAGAACAATACCCAACATGCATAGGTACTGTCAAGGGAAGAGTTGGCAAACACCCCAAAGTAAAGCGTGCGCGTAACAGTAATATTACTTGAAAATTTCAGCTCTGCAGACAAAATGTGCACCTTGCAATTTTTCAACCAAAACAACCCTTTACATTTGGAATATCCCCTATAAACCATATATTCCCTGAAAGTACACATGTTAAGCCTTCTAAGAGTACCCAGCTTGTTGTAGTAGGCTCACCTTTCTGGAAGTAATCCCTCAAAGAATTCTTAGGTTGCACAGGGTTTCCCTAAAAAATGAATACAAAAAACGAATAAATAACATGTTTTCCTAAAATATAAATATGCAAACAAAAAAAAGCAAGCTAAATCTGAAAGAGCAAGGTCCCCCGAGCAGAACAATACCCAACATGCATAGCTACTATTAACCCTTTTAATTGCCAACCTACTTGAAGTTTTGTCACCCTCTGTTGACAGGTCATTTTTCCCCATTCTGCGCCATGTTTAACCGTGATTTTTACCGGAATTTCAAGGAAAATTATAGATATATATTTTGCAGCAGAGTTTAGGCTTGAACATGAAATGTCTTGTTTGTAATTTTTCTACAGTTTTTTTTAATATTTTTGTGTAAAAATAAATAAATAAATATTTTTTAGACAATTGTCTCCTATATTTTAAATAAAACATTTACTTTATTAGAGAAAACCATATTGCATGTGAAAGCCCAATTTCTCCCAATTACAATGGTACCACATATGTATCGGTAGCCTCTCCATTCTTGCCCAGGAGACCCCCAAACTGAAAATAGCACTTTATAACATTTACGAATAAAATACTACTACTATCCACACTATAAACATAGGGGTTAATTTAAAAAAATTACCCAGCATTACCAGCCCGGGACCAGCTATGGGGGCTTGAAGGAACAGAGTGGAGGGGCCAGCTTTTGTGGCCCCCCCACCCTGCAGCCTACAAGCCCACATAGCCTGGGGAGGCAGGTAATAGGGGTGCTGGGGGTGACTTGCCAGCCCCAAGCCTTGTGATCTGGTATAAGGGGTCTCATGGACCCCTTACCAGTTCACAAGGGGTTAAGTGTAAAAACAACACACAGAAACAAGCAGAAAAAATATATATTTTTTTATTTTTTAAATGTTTTAATACTTAACTCCCATCCATCCCTGTGTCCCACACTGATCAATCTGGCTTCTGCTCTCCTGCTGCAGCTGGAAGCCTTTTATAGCTGCTAGGCGACAGAACATAAGGGGTAAATTAAAAAAAAAAATGAAATGGGGTCCCCCTTACCCAGCATTACCAGCCCGGGACAAGCTATGGGGGCTTGTAGGAACAGAGTGGGGGGGGGGGGCAGCTTTTGTGCCCCCCCACCCTGCAGCCTATGAGCCCACATAACCTGTGTGGGCCCGGGCTCTTCTGCCCCCCCCCCTTGGCTTTGGGGAGGCATGTAATGGGGGTGTCGGGGGTTAATGGCAAGTCACCCGCTGCGGCTAGCCCCCAGCCTTGTGAACTGGTCTAAGGGGTCTCATGGACCCCTTACCAGTTCACAAGGGGTTAAATGTTAAATTAAAAATACACAGACACATAAGTAAAAAAAATTATCTTTATTTTTTTTTTTACTTTACTCACCTCCGATCCTCTGTCCCCTGACAATCTGCGATGACAGTCTGCTCGGGTGTTTGGAGGAGAGGGCCTGGGGAGGGGGGTGATCTCAGCCCTCTCCTCCTCCCCACCTCTCTCCTCCAACTACCCGAGCAGACTGATTTTCTGCCTTGGGTGACGGCATTAAGAGGCGGCTGCTGGTGACATCACAATGATGTCATTTGGCCCGCCCCCAGGGGGCGGGGCTAGCAGACCCGTTCCAGGAAGTGGGGGAGGGCAATTTCTGCCCTCTCCTCACCACGGAAGAGGCTAGGGGGGCGATCGGAGGCCCCCCAGTGAAGAGGAGACCCATCGGGAGATGGCGCAGCCGCAGGTAAGTAAATGTCATTTTTAATTTTTTTTATTTATAGTTAGCAGCTGCTGCTGCCGAAGCGGGGGGGGTGCTATTCTGGGGGATCTTCTGGAGCCATACAAGCCCCCACAGGGGATCAGATGGCACCAAATTAAAGAGGAGACCCGGCCGGATCCAACGAGGGGTCAGGTGAGTATTTTTTATTTTTTTAACTAGCGGGGGGGAAAGTCAGGCACGTAGATTCTACGTGCTTGGCACTTAAGTGGAGTAGAAGCGAGCACGTAGAATCTACGTGCTTGGCACTGAAAGGGTTAATTGATTTTTTTGAGACACAGAGCAAGTCTAAATAAACACTCAATGGGAATGCCACTTACTTTCTTTTAATTACTTTCTGCTTCTTATTTTTTTTCCTATATATATTTAAAGTAATTATTGTCTTTCCTCATTCCTTTATGATTAGTGTGTGCAATAGACCCATTCCTCTCAGTTACAAAAATACACAGATGTATCGTTAGACACCTATTCATGCCCAGGAACCCCCCCCCCCCCCCCCAAACTGAAATAGCACTTTAGGAGATTTTCAAATAAAATACAGCTACTATGTACACCTTGTCATTTTCCAAAAAATAAAAAATAAAAAAAACCTTTACATTTGAGTACACACCACAACCTTTCTAAGCATACCAGTCTTGTTGTCATGGATGCAAACCCTTAAGGAATTCACTGGTTGCACAATGTTTCCCTAAAAACTGATAAAAAAGATATTTTACCTAAAATATCAATATGAAACCAGAAGAAAAAGCTAAATCTGATAGTGGAAGGCCCCCTGAACAGAACAATACTAAACATGCATAGGTACTTTTAACCCTTTAATTGCCAGCCTACATGAGATTTTGTTACCCTCTGTTGACAGCCATTTTCACCATTTTTCACTTGTAAGTTTAACTGTGATTTTTTCTGTTATTTCTCGGGGTTTACAGGAAAATGATATTATGTTTTTTATCAACAGAGCTTGGCTTTTCGAATTAAATGTCTTGTTTATTTTTGTATGTGCTTTCATAATATTTTTGTATAAAAATAAAAAAAATGAAAAAATATATTTTTTAAAATGTGTCAATATTTTTTAAAATAAAAAATATTTTTTTATGAAAACACATTGTGTTTGAAATCCCCATTCCTCCCAATTACAACAGTATGACACATGTATCGGTAGTCCCCTGTTCCTGCCTAGGAGACCCCCCAAAACTGAAAACAGCGTTTTATGACATTTTCAGATGTGCACTCAAACTTGCAATTCACAAACACATTCTATGGGAAATAAAATTCAGCCTTTAGATGTAGAAAACTGGTAGAGACCTACCCCAACAGATTTGCAGCTGTAATTGTATCTTGAAGTTTTAGTATTGTATTGACTCAGGGGCTAAATAAATATGCATACATAACTTTTACTTTTTTTAAATTTGGAAAATCATGTCTAATTTTTTTTCTAAATACTACTTGCTACTCTGGGCTTCTCTATCACATACAGTAAAATCTCTATGGAATACATTTAAAAGGATACAGTAGGCATAGGTGAATGTTAGACTATTGTGTCAGGTTAAAATTGGCACTGTGCTAAACCATTTCCCATTTTTAAATTGAAAAAGAAATTGACTACTTATCAAGGTTTACAGTTTCACCTTATGATTTATATTTTGAAGCAAGTGGTGTGGCCCTTGGAGCTGTGATGCTGCACTAAATCAACATAAAAGACAGAGTCTATTGCTTCAAACACCCTGGCTGGCATCCTCCCTCTCTTCCTGTTGGATGATACTAGTGTGCTCATTTTTTCTCTCCTTGGAGGTGGAGCTATAGACCTTCTTGGAGTGGAGCTTTAGGCCACCAGTCGAAGCCTATTATTGGTGGTTTATGGCAAAGGAATTTAGGGTGTGTGGCATTACTCTTATGCCTTGTGTTGAATTAGAGAGGGTGGCAATTAGGAGGTAAGCTGCTGAATTATAGTTTATGTATTTTACCTACAGAGTGCTTTTAAGTTCGTGACTAGATTTTGTATCTTGACTACAGATCCTCTTTAAACATACATCTATGGCATAAGGCTGTGTGTTTTACAGATCACCAATAACGTTGTGTTGAAAATGGTATTCTTTTATACAATGCATATTCTCTCTGGAGCAATTTAGCCTTTCTTCCTTTCTACAAGGAAATTCATTGAATAAAAAAGTCCTGATTTTGATGGACGTTGTTTTTCTGGCCAACCAGAACAATAATTTATCCTTCCGGGGGGAGGGGCGGGCTCAAAAGAGAAGAAACAATGCGCTAAATATTTATCAACAATATTAAAAATTCTGGAGAATGGTTTTATGCACCCAGTTTTCATGGCATGCCTCCTTGGTAATGAAGTTAGTGGGTGTGCGGAGTGGCGGACCTCCATCTTGACGGAGGTGGCCATTCCCATTTGAATGGATCCTGGCCCGAATGGTGGGGGGCACAGTCTTGGGAAATGCTACTAAAGCTGTTTGGATTAGTTGCGATGGATAGACTTTAAGTATGGATTTATTTGTGTCCCTTTTCACAGCACATGTAAAAAAAAACTATTGGTCTGATTTAAACACCAGTTTTGTGTTGCAAGCTTTAAATGCCTGCTGTTAAAAAATGAAACAAATGCACATAATGATTTTAGTGGCTAAAATAATACCGGTTATTAACATATGGTAGACCAATTAGTGGATATCCTATGTAAAACAAGCTTTGAATTTTGTGTAATTTTATTACAATGGCAAAAATATATCAATAAGATAATTACTGGGCCATCGTGTACTTGGACTTTCAGTTTTAACATTTACTACTGAAAATATTAGAACAGATGTTAGGTGTCTGCTAAAGTTGTTTTCAGTTTCTTTTATTTATATGTTAATGAGAATTTAATTACTTCATGAATACTTAAAGAACCTGAGGGGGCCTGATATCATTAGCTTGAACATGACAAGCACCTCAAGTGACCACATGGGAAGACCAAAATTGCATTTAGTTTACTTGCAGACAGTTGGGTGAATTATTTTCACCTCCTGCTATTTGCTAACTGACTGAAAATATGTACCAGATAAGAATAGTCTGTTAAAACAGGCAAATAAAAAAGGAAAGGAAATGATAAGACGTTACAAATGTGCACAGTTGACCACATTTCAGAATGTGTGAATGCTATGAGCATCACAAGTTCTTGGGTCTTTAGGTCATTGACAAAAAGTGTTCTTGAAACTAACTGTAATTTCAGAGTAATTGACAGATTTCTAAATTTATAACTGTGTCTACTTGGGCTGCACGAGGATTCTGTGACTGTCAAACAAGCAATGTCATTGTTGCTCTAGAAAGAACATGACATATGCATTAATTTATATTGATTTTGATTGGAACCTTCCTATGAGTGACACTAATTGTCTGTTTGAGCAAGCTGATTTTCTTCTGTATGTTTGGGATGGAAAATATGAAATTTCCCTGAAAATAAATATTGTATTGCATTTTTTGTAAAGACAATGTATTTTTAGTTATTTTCTATTTTACCATAATGGTGCCATAATTTTAAGGAAAATGGTACTACTAAGCCCAGACTACCTGGAACAATACCGTAACTGACCCCATAAAGCACTATGCACTGATAACAAATAATCATGGAGCCTTGCAAGCAATCTAGAAGCTGCCGAAAACATTTAAACAAGAAGATTTACTGACTATCTTATTAAAAACTGCGGAGTTGTGTTTTTTTTTTAACTACAGTTACTTGTGAGCTACCAAGGAGGCATCTAATCCCCTAGGTAGAATCAAGTGTTTACCAATATATATGTGGTATCATAGTAATCTGGAGGAATTGGGATTTTACAAGCAATATGGTTTTCTTGTAAAAGATACATTTTTTATAAAACAAATGCTACGAAAGTTAAAGATATATAGCACAAAATGCTAAAAAATAGTTTGGAAACAGAGGGTGACAAAATATCTAGGTAGGCTGACAGTTAAACGGTTAAAAGCTATCTACAGGGTGCAAATCATATATGCCACAATTTCTGAAAATATTGGTTGGCAAAATATTTAGTACCATAAATACCTCTGAGTGCCCGAGTGCCTCCTGCGTCATATAATCAACCAATAGTAAATATGTCATTCAAGCAGATAAAAACCCACACTGGCCAGCCCTGGAGTCTAAATGACGCTTGCCACTTGGGTTCCCTGGGGCATTCAAATTTAGAATACCATGCTGTGAGAAACCTCAAAACCTCACTGACACCCCCCCCCCAAATCTTACCTTACCCAGTGCTCCCATTGCATTTTAGCAGCAGCAGCTGTGTTTCCAGCTTTCATTTAGCTGGCATGTGCTCCAGCACCCAACTAGGGGGGGAATGGAAGCACACCTTTGACTAAAGGGGAAGCCAGGGATGTGGACAGCTTGTACATGTCAACTGGCACATTTGAGATCAGCCAATCAGCAACCTCAAATTTGCCCGGCAGGCACAGCTAAGCAAAAAAGCTGTTTTTGAAAACCAAGCTGCTACCGCGCCTGCAACATATTCTAAGGTGTGGGTCACCTTTAAGGGGTATTTTGTCGGTTGCAAACCAGTTTTCTGAAATTTTTAAGCACTGGTAAAATATCTAAAGAGCACCCCTGAGGTTGATTATGTGAGTATAGACTGTATGCAAAAGTTAATTACCCTCCTCCAAAAGAAGTATTAGCAGAGGATGAATCAATTTGTTCCTTATACCCTTGTTCCTTCTCTAGCATAGGGTAAAGTAGGTAGAGAACCCCATTAAAGATATACAGGGTGCAAGTTATATATGTCTTTATTTTGAAAAGTATGGTTGGCTAAATATGTGGTAGCATAAATATCTTGGGTGGCTTAAACTCCATATAATCAACCAATAGTACATATATCATATATGGTTAGTGATGTTTTGGTTCACTTCCCACAATGAATAGTCAAAACACAGGACAATGTATCCAATCAGTTCCAGCAAGGTTAATAGTTAAAGTCATAGTGTATTGTTTGTGGCAAAACCCAGGGGGGGCGTAATACACACCACAGCGCATCAGAATGGAGACTTACCTCCGTCATAACCAGGAGGACCACTATCCTGCAAGTGCTTGATGTAACACACCGTCATTTTAGAATCAGATGACCCCTTCATATCATCATCCAGAATGACCATCCATTAGCATAAGCCCTCCTACCTAAATTGTGAGAAAGAGACGGTAATACAAACATAGTGCGAGCTGGAGAAGTAGTCCTTCCTCCTCACTACTGTATCAGACAGCCCTTGTCTAGAGGGCTAAATTTACAGGTCTCTCATTTCCTCATGCCCAACTTATAATTCTAACCAAAAAGCAGAAGATTATGATGCATGACAAAGTGCGCATGACAGGATAGGGAAACGTCACGCTCCTGCCTCCCGCCACCTGCGCGCCACCGCGATCGCCCGCGCTTCATCGCAACTTACCTGCATGTAGATGCACGAGGATGACCCTGGCCCTGGCTGCATGCCGGCTCCTGAACCCGTTCCGGCCCGTATGTCGTGCCTGATGCTGCAGGTTTAAAATCATCCCCCGGCTGCCGTGCTTCCTCCGGGCACCAGACACAGCTCCTACCTTCAGCGCTGTGAAAGCTGATCGGCTGATCGGCCTCCGGACATCACTCCTGACACCCTGCTGACACCCTGCCGCCCAGCTTGAAAAACGGCGAATGTAAGCTCCGTGTAAGCTCCGTGTGCAGCATCTTGAATGAAAATGAAAATGAAACTGAGCTCTCCTTCACTGGCAAGCAGAAACCAGGCTGCCTAGTCTCAGTATTAGCAATAAGACACAGCTCCCCCTTCAGCTTTGGAGGACTAGAGAGAAACTGCAAACAACCTGTCTAAGAGTCTAGACCAAAGGCTGCAAGCTGCCAGGGAAACTCTTCGTGGGCTCGCCGCTCCTACCAGGAACTGGAGGAGCGCAACACAAGGTACCACTATACTGACAGGGCAGCATTTCATGGGACTGACCATTAAAGCTTTACAGATGCATTGCACCGAAGAAAGCTAAGGAACATTAAAAAAAAAAAAAATAAATAAATAAATAAATAATATATAATTAAAAAAAAAATAACAAAATATATGTATATATAAGGAAAAAAAAAAAAAAAAAAAAGCAGGAGAGCGGAGGAAGAACAGGGCCGAGGGGAGTGTGAAAAAAGGGTCGAAAAAATAAATAAATAAATAAAAAAAAAAAAAAAAGAATTCTCTACATTAAAAGCCATGGCAGCTGAACAAAAAAAAAATGCACGCAAACAAACAACACTCCTAAGCTACAATTCCGGGTTGGCAACACGCTCCAAAGGTAATACTGTAACTGAACTCACACAATTGCACCTTTTCGAACAACAAACAACCCCAGGTTCTAACGCCAGTCCAATACGACCTGGATATGGCACCCCCACACCAACAGATATATCGAAACATTTTCAACAAATAAGCAAAGCCCATGTAAACTACATCCAAAAAGAGCTATTCGAAAGCAAAGTAACCTTGCAGCCCGACTTAGAGAGTGCGGAGGAAAGATATACACAGATAGACAGTAACAAACAAAACATGCCAGAGGCTGTAACGAACGCCCGGGAAGAGCACCTGAAGCATACAACTGAAAGACAAATCCCCAGCATAGAAGTTTGTGAGCAAGAAAAGACATTAAAAGATGAAATACGTGAAGGAATGCAGGAATTGAGTATAGGGATTTCAAAGGAGATAACGCAATTTAAATCCACAGTTATGGATATGATAACTGAGCTAAAAGCCACAACTGCTAGACAAGTAGCAGAAACAGTAAAAGAAAAGGATCTAATAGATCTAAAGAATGTTATGTCCGATATGTTTCTGGACTTTAAACAAGTAATATCCTCAGAAATAACAACAGTAGTCAAAGAAACGATTGCTGTGGAACTAACAGAATTTAAATCTGCCATACATACAATTACCGAGCGAATAGACCTATTAGAAGCAGACGTACTAGTACTTGCTAAAGAAAGGAAGCATAAAAATCAGGTAATGGATAATATTAACAAAAAGTTAAAAGAAATTGAAATTAAATCTGATGATTTGGAAAACAGATCACGAAGAAATAACCTTAGATTTAGAGGGATCCCGGTCGGGTTAAAATATGAGGAACTACAGCCTTTCATACATGAAACTATTAAGGCTCTAACTAAAAAAGACAAGAAACCAATAATAGACAGATGCCATCGGGATGGCACAAAAAGGCATACACCAGGTGGTCTGACACAAGATGTTCTGTGTCACTTTCCCGACTTCAGGGAAAAAGAGGAAATTCTCTTTCTTGCGCGAAAGATAAGGTCATTTCAAGTAGGCTCAACTAGTATTGAAATCTTTCAGGACCTTTCGAAACGCACCCGATATCGGTGCTTCGTGTTTAAGCCACTACTATCTCTACTGGAAGCAAATCACCTAAAATTTAAATGGACTGGCCCACTTAAACTATCCATCTCTAACTCAGGGAGAACTTACCTCCTCAAAGATGGTGATCCACTTGAACCCCTTCTGAAGGCTCTATCAATAGCACCTCTATCAATTCCTGAATGGGAATTGACTAAGGAAGAAGTTGACCTCCCAGAGAATTTATTGGTAGAAGAATGGGCAAAAAAATAACACTTTACCAATGCAAATAGAACTAGAAAAACAATGAACTAGAAAACGTAGCCAGGGGAAGTAAGGAAAAAACAAAAAAAAAAAAAAAAAAAAAAAATATATATATATATATATATATATATAAATAAATAAATACATAAATAAAATGGATTAGTGCGGTGGCGGGTGGCAGAAGTGGCTCAGGCTAATAAAGGTCCCCAGTCGAGAAAGGGGATAAGGAAAATCCAGAGGCAAATCTTTTCCTCTGGTAGTCGAGCCCAGGGCGTATAGAAGATGGAGAGGGGGGTGGGATCTCCATTGGTTGGGTTAAACTTACACAATATGAGGATAGGTGAAAGGAGGGTAAATAAGAAGTTGGGAGGAAAAGGGAGAGGTAGCGGAACTTTGGGAAAATGGAAGGGAAGAGTGAAAGGCAGGAATGAAGAATTTAGAATGGAAAAAACCCCAAATAAAATAAGGAAACTACCAAGGCATTTAAGAGGGGTCAACTCATTTATCAATGATAAGTATGCAAAGCAGAAGGATAAAATTATGCTCATTTAATGTGAGAGGTGCAAACTGCCCTCAAAAAAGGAAGAGCATAGTGAAAGAATTAAGGAGATTGCAGATAGATATCGCTTTTTTGCAAGAATCACACTTTAAAACAAATAAAGAACCATATAAGGCGTTTAAGGAATTTGGATTCCTGATTTCCAACCCGTTCCGAGAAAAGAAGGCCCGAGGGGTAGCCATTCTTATAAATAAGAATTGCCAATATGAAATTCTTGACCAGCAGTTAGATCAACAAGCAAGAACGATAGTTATTATAGCTAAAATCTGGGGCCAGTTATGTACATTGGTAAACTCCTATGCGCCCAATCAAGGACAGGCAAAATACATTGCAAAGACATCAAAAAAAATTGACCAAATAAAAAGGGGTCTCCTAATCTGGGCCGGAGATTTTAATATGATTTTTGATCCAATAATAGATACAACTGGAGTAAAGAGAAGGGACTCAGACCTAATTTCCAACCAATACACTTGGAAGCACTTTAAAACTCTCAATATTGTGGATATATGGCGTATACTCCACCCATTAGAAAAAGACTTTACATGCTACAATAGGGCCCAAAATTCATATTCTCGACTAGACTACTTCTTTATCAGACAACAAAATCTGTCGATGGTGGTAGACTGTGTGATAGAGAACATAACCTTTTCCGACCACGCTCCCATTACTTTGACTCTAGAATGGGGAAATCTGCCTCGGACATCTCAGGGATGGAAAATGAATAGGGCGCTCCTAGAGAATAACGACTTTAAGAGTAAAATAAAAAATGAGTTAAAAGAATTTTTTGATATAAATAATACCCAGGATGTGACAACTGGGACAATATGGGAGACCCATAAAAGTTATATCCGAGGCTCCCTTATTGCCTTAACAGTAAAAAATAAGAGGGAGACCCAGCAAAAAATAAGGAACTTAATGGAATCTATTGATAAGTTAGAGAAATTACATAAACAACACAAGTCTGAAAAGATCTATGAAGAGCTATGTAGTACTAGGCAAGCACTTAAAGAGACATTAAGCCCAAGAGAAAGTAGACAGGAAAGAATTAAGGAAAAAACCGCGCTAAACAAAAATGGTAAAAGTCTTGCAAATATGATCTCAGACAGAAGGGCAGTAAACTTTATAGAAAAGATTCAAGACGAAGGAGGGTATGAGAAATGTACACTCGAGGATATTAAAGATACTTTCTGTAAATTTTACCAAGATATATATACCGTACCGGAACCCAAAATAGATAAATATGACTCTTTCTTAGCGGATATGAACATTTCAGATATACCCAAGAATCTTATAGAAAGCTTGGAAAAACCTTTTGAGTCTAAAGAAATTATGACAGCGATAGAAAAATTGAAAGTGGGGAAATCGGCAGGTAGTGACGGATTTCCAGCAGAGTACTATAAATCGTTTGCTGCAGAACTTTTACCGCATTTAGTTAACCTATTCAATTCAATAGATAACACTCAACCATTAAGTCTGTGTATGAATAAGGCAATAATAAGACTAATCCCCAAACTGGACAAAAACTCAATTAACTGTACACACTATAGACCTATCTCATTAATTAACGTTGATTTAAAAATATATGCAATGGTAATCAGTAAAAGGCTAGATAACATTTTACCGTATGTCATCTCCTCTAATCAGGCGGGTTTTATACCAAATAGGGGTATATACCAGAACATTTCGCAGACTGTATCATTAATTAATAGAATAAGGGCAAATAAAACAAAGGCGATTGTTGTTGCACTAGATGCAGAAAAGGCCTTTGATCGGGTCTCCTGGGGCTTTTTGGAAGCAGTTTTAAAACGAATTGGACTGGGCCCAAACTTTATAGGAAAGATAATGAGTTTATACCACAATCAAAATGCCCAAATTGACATCAATGGCTCACTAACAAACAACCTCTTTCTAAAAAACGGTACCAGACAAGGATGCCCACTATTACCAATACTATTTAACCTCCATCTAGAGGCCCTAATAAGTAAAATTAACAATGACCCTTTGATTAAAGGAATTGGAGAAGGAAAACACACCCCCAAACTATTAGCGTATGGCGATGATATTTTATTGATACTCGAAAATCCAAATGAATCCCTTCTAAGATGCTTACAAATAATTAGACTCTTCGGTATGTATTCAAACTTTAAGTTAAATATGGAAAAATCAATAATACTGCCTTTCAACCTAACACCTACGGACCTTGAAGAATTTAAACACACGGTCAGTCTTAAAATTGAAAAAAACTTTATTAAATATTTAGGAATTAAAATCTCGGGCAACCCTGGATCTCTCTTTGAACTAAACTATATCCCACTACTCAACTGGCTCAGGGAAAATACCAAAAAGTGGAATAAAATCCCTTTAAATATAATGGGAAGGATATCCCTGGTTAAAATGGCATTTCTTCCAAAAATAATCTTCCTCTTCCAAGCCTTACCAATAAAAATTCCAGAAACTTTTTTTAGTGAACTCTCTAGAATCACCACACAATTTATATGGCGAGGCAAGAGACATAGGGCCCAATACAGCTATCTTAGTCGCCCACTAGAGCAAGGAGGCCTTGGGGCACCAGACTATCGAGTATATTACTACTCTGCTCACTTGCAAAGAATTTTTAAATGGAACCACATGCCGGAAAAAGGAAATTGGGCACGGATGGAACTAGGTCCAATTAATATTGATGATGTTTTTTCCCTAAGCTTAAAAAAACTGAATGAAATAACTAGACACCTAACTCACCCCATTACATTATCAACAATCAACACACTTAAGAAATTAATCACAAACTCAGAAGAATCTCCGTACCCGCAGCGCTTGATCGCCCTAGACAAGAACGAAACACTAGTAAAAAACAATATAACTCAGGCTTTTGACAGGAAATACATTAGGATCCAAGACATCTGGACCAGAGAAATCGAGCTAAATATGCTGTATCCTAAGGAAAAAATAGAAACAGATATGAATCTCTTTTTAAAATTGATTAAATCCCGCAACATACTTAACACATTCTCTCAGCCAAATCCACTAAAACCTTTAACAAGGTTTCAAAAAATATTTTTCTTATCAGATGATACTCCGAAAAAATTATCCTTCTACTACAAGCTACTACTGGAATATAATAACAATAAAAATAAAAAACCAGATTCATATAAAAAAAAATGGAATCAGGACTTATGTAAAACCCTAGGAGAGACAGACTGGCAGCAAATATTTAAAGCCAACTTGTATATACGATCAATACCACTCAGAATCTTTAACTTTAAATACATAACACGCTACTACTTAACAACGGACTATAATAAAAAGATGACCACCTTTCAATGTTGGTGGTGCAGAGAACACCCTGCAACAATGAGTCACCTATGGTGGGACTGTAAATACACTAAAAGCCTATGGGAAGAAGTAGTTCAATTTACCAATATAAAAGGAGGGATCAGCATGATGCATAATAAAAATAATATCCTATTAGAACCTCAATGGACAACCCAAGAACCCACAAACGTGGCCTTAATACACTTGATAACCACAGGCACAAGACATTATATTTGTAGCTGCTGGGGTAACCCAAATCCTCCAATATTCACAGTATGGAAGCATAGGATGAAAAATACATTAGAAACTGAACTTTTACACTTAAAGCCTGGAAACATTACAAGGAAATATCAAGCCCTGCTCGAGTCCTTCCTAAATACGTGAGACTACATGAAGCCTTTCTGGTTAGATACAAATTAGCTTTCGCTTACCTACCTTCCCGACAGTCAATAGTTTAGCGGATATCAGGGGAGGGGGGAGGGGGGAGGAGGAGGGGGGGAGAGTGATTTTCTTACCATCTGCCTTTTTTTTTTCCCTCTATTTGTTTTTCTACTCTCTCCTTTTTTATCTCCTTTATTGCTTTTCTCATTCTTCTTTCACATGCTATGCTTTTCTCTCTATTCTCTCTCTCCCTTTTCTTCCGCATGCTTTGTTCCCATAATAGGGAGGGAGGAACAGGAGGAGGTAGGGGAGAGAGGGGGAGGGGAGGGGAGGAGAGAGGGGGAAGAAAAGGAGAAAAGAAAAGAAAAGGGGGGGAAGGGAAGGCATGTACACTCAAGATAAATCTGCTCTTAGCTTCTCTTCTCCCCATAATGATGTACCTCATAAGGGATCTTAAAGCTCTTTGATAAGAAATGATTATTGAGCAATTAAATTAAGATCCATACTGAATGGGAAAAAGAAAAGAAAAGAAAAAAAAAAAAAAAAAAAAGAAGATTATAATTAATAATATTATATAATGAATTAATACATTCTAAAAATAATTAAAATAATAAGCACATAAAAAGTAATAATTCACAGATAATTGAGAAAATCTTAATAGCTGAAATATAAAAACTTATTTACAGACAGATGGGGATCCCACAAACCCCAAAATTCCCAACCTCATATATTAAGTGGCACTACTACAAAAATCTATGAAAAAGTACAAAAGTTTATTGTTTACATATTCAAAAACACAGGTACAGACCAAATAAAAACAATTTAAAAAAACATATAACATATATGGAGGGGGGCGAGACTATACTAACAATGGCTGGGCCAGGGAGCAATAGCAATAGTAATAGTAGTAATACTGGTAGTGATAGTATCAGATGTGACAATAGGATGCTGCAGTATATTGTCTTAAAACTAACCACAATAATAACGTGCCAATATGTGCACATAAATGATAAAAGTTAAATCCATGGATTTAACTTTTATCATTTATGTGCACATATTGGCACGTTATTATTGTGGTTAGTTTTAAGACAATATACTGCAGCATCCTATTGTCACATCTGATACTATCACTACCAGTATTACTACTATTACTATTGCTATTGCTCCCTGGCCCAGCCATTGTTAGTATAGTCTCGCCCCCCTCCATATATGTTATATGTTTTTTTAAATTGTTTTTATTTGGTCTGTACCTGTGTTTTTGAATATGTAAACAATAAACTTTTGTACTTTTTCATAGATTTTTGTAGTAGTGCCACTTAATATATGAGGTTGGGAATTTTGGGGTTTGTGGGATCCCCATCTGTCTGTAAATTGGTCTCCGGAGGGATTTTCCTTTTCGGCCAACCTCTAGTGTTGCACACTAGTTCACCACATTTTTTGACATAGAGTGCGGTCTCATCTTTCATGAAATATAAAAACAATTGAATTAACCCTTTCAGTTCCAGCCTACATAGAGATTTTGTCACCCTCTGTTGCCAGACAGTGTTTAAGTCTTTCGGACTATATACATTTAACTGTGATTTTTGCAAGTTTTTTGTGCTTAATCTATATTTTTGGGTGAAATATGTGGAGAAAAAATGTAAAAACTTTATTTTCAAATTATTTAGTGTTTGTAAAGTCCTCGGTTACAATGGTACCACATGTTTATTGGTAGACACCTGTTCCTGCTCAGGAGACTGATTTTCGCATAAAATACAACTAACTGCAACTTGCAGATAACTATCAAGGGTTAAGCCCTTCAAATTATTTTTAAAAACAGGGTGGTGCCACCCCCGTCCTGGGGGGGAAGTGAGCATGCTTTTTTTTAATCGGACGGGCAGGCTTGCCAGCAGGCGACTTCTCAGATTCTCCTGCCATTTTGAACTGTTATAGGGGTCTAAAGGACCCCTTATAAGTTCACAAAGGATTACGTGTAAAAATACACACACAAAAGTTTCCCCCTATCCGATCTTCAGTTGGAAGTGATTGGTGAAAACCATGAGTTGGACAGAGGATCAGTGTCCTCTTCCCTCCTCTCAGCTTCTGCTACTTTACTAGGGCATTACAGCTCCTGATGCAGGAGGGAGGCTTTTATACCAGTAGAGTGAGTTGACATCAGATCACTTGCAGGTATAAAAGGCCCCTTCTGCAGTGGGGAGCAAGATGACAGAAGCCGAGTGTGGGGCAGAGATGGGGACACCCCAGCACTGGAACATGAATGCTTCCCATTTGTGAGCTCACAGGATTAACCCCTCTTATTCTAATTTAGCCTTTTCAGGTGAGGGGGACCACAATTGTGTGTACCAGTAGCTAAAAGGTCACTGACAGCATCCTTACCTGGGGACGGTTGCCTGCTTTGTGGGGGGATGGGAGCTCACAGTGAAAGCCTTCTGGGATATGTAGGGAAAAGCTATACTAAGAGCTATTCACGAGGTTAGCAAACCACTCCCACCCCAAAATTTAGATGTTTTGGCAATTGGGTCAGGGACAGACTTCTGACTTTCTGGTTCTCAATCTAACCTAGTAGGCCTTTGAAGAAGCACTCTATGCTTTAGTCATTGACCTACTTTTATAACGTTTGCTCTGTCCCTCCATTTACTCCATTTACACCATTTACTCCATTTACATCTGTTACTCCTTTCTAACTTACTATACTTTCCCTTTTACTTTTCCTCGCCCCCATCACTTCTTAATCGCTTGGTGTATCTGGACGATAGCATTTGGTATTTACTAGTGGGTACTGTGCACTTAATTGCTTCTATGTACATATCTGCTGAAAAAGGTCTCCCAAACGAATTCACCAGTAAACATGCAAATGACCACTCCCACTATGAATACAAAGTGACTTAATAACCCTTACAAAAGACAATCTCTTATCATGCAGAGATTGCTCTTTGTCTTCTTTTTATCTAAAGCATATCTGATTCTCTACCAGGGGCTATTCTTTTATTCAAACCAGCTCAGGTCATTTTATTGGGGTGTTTCAGCCAACAGGTATCAGCCATGGCTGTAGCTTAATTAACATGTAAATACATTCATGAAACAAACTAAGTTGCCATACCAGATCTTTTCTAACTAAATACGTAACCCGCATGGCTGGGTATGCCATAGAATGTCTAAATGGGATTACGTATTTTAGAGATCAAATACAATTCAATTCAATTCAATTCAATTCAATTCAATTTATTGTTCGCCAAGTACATCGTGAGATGAACAAGGAATTCTTTTTGGCATATACACAGTGCAAAGAAGTTAAATAAATAAATGAATAAATAACAAAAAAAAAAAAAAAAAAAAAAAAAAATGGTCCTATCGTATTTTTTTTTAAATACGATAGGACCATTGCACACCAGCACATGAGGCTTACAGGTTATCCAGTGACTAGAGAACTGGCCAACCTACTCTCTACCAGGAGGGTTTCTCAGTTCAAATAAATGTATTTGTATAATCAGAATGCATGTTGAAGCTATACTCAGTATTTAGATTTTTTGTTTAACCTTAGCAAGCATTAATGAATTAACTTTGAATTACATTACACGAAAATAATATCATAAGTCTGAGTCAGTGTCATAAATGTGTATTTTATAATTTTTGCTTACCATGCTAAAAGGTATCATATGCAAGATTTCCATTTTGCTGTATATTCTAGATATAGCTGGGGTCTGTGCCAGGAAAAGAGAATACAAAGATCTTTCAGAGATAAATGAGTAACCTTTTCAGTAGGGTGAAATTTTCTACAAACTAATATTTAAATGACACAGAAGATAACATGCTTTATCCTAGTTATTTCAGTTTCTGCACAAGTTCATTTGTTGTGCTGTAAATGATTGGGTTTGTCAGAAAGTTGTGCTGTGGTTTTATTAAGAAAACTTTTCTGTACTAGTTCTATTCATCATCAGTCCAAGGAGACTGTGCACTCAGGAAAGCGCTTTGAAGCCTAAAGAGGCAGATCAATGAAAACATACCAGTAAAATCATTTTCACAAAGTTATATTTTGAGTGTTCTTTTCAATGAGTGCATATATCTATCTATCTATCTATCTATCTATCTATCTATCTATCTATCTCTCTATCTTCTATCTAATATATATATATATGTATTTTTTGTGAGTTTTTGCTGCCAATAACGGGATTGTCGTGTCTTTTTTCATGCATATGTGCGTTTATGTTCAAGCGAATAAGCATATTTGATGGTCGTATTATTATCGGCAATTTGTCGAGTTCACGGGAATGATACATTATTGGTATGGCCTTGCGCATGATTCAAAGCCTTGATTGTTGATTCGAACATGCCCAATAAAACTAGTGTGTTTCTGCCCAACTTACGGGTCTATTTCCTGGTGAAAGTGTGCCCTCATGGTGTCAGTGTTATGGAGGCCGACTACGTGGATGAACTTGTGTGTCTGCAGCTACGCGTCTGTCGAATTTCAGCTTGCTTCGTGGACGATATGCCTTAAGTCATGTGTGCGATCGACTGTATGCGCTGGTGCCTCCAGCTGCTGATTATCATCTATACAGGTATTTTGTTTATCTTGACATCCTTCCTTATTTTTGAAATACGCTAAATTGGTTTTATTTGTATGTTTATTGTCACATTTATAGTAATGTTGCCTTGCAATGTGTATTTTAGTGTAGAACAAAATCTTCTTGCAAACATACTTTTTATTTGTACTGTTATATTTTTTGTTGGTCCAACCAGTATTAAATAATAAGTGGCCTTTAACAATTTACATTGTTAATTTTTTGTTTTTTATGTGTCTTCATTTAAGGGGAATCAACATATCCCCTGCTTCCGTGCCTTATGACCCCCATTCTGCGCCATCAGATGCTGCCACATGACGTCTAAAATAATGCACATCGGAAGACCCGGGCTGTTGTTGAGAGGGCATTTGAGTTGATGAAGAGACATTTCCCAAGCTCTGGAGTTTAGCTGGGTGTATTCATCCGTAGACCAGTTCCTCTGCAGCAGTAAATAGAAGTTTGATTGGATATCCACCTCCTGCTTGCAACCGTATGCAAGAATAAATATAAATATTTAGGAAGGTCATGTACAACATCAACCTGCCCAAGCAACACAACCATCTATACCCATGCAACTTGTGCTTATTAATCGGCATACTTTAAAACTTGAAATTTACTTTGTATTCATGACACATTTTTTGGCTCCATGCCCGCACAATTCACCTGCCTGGTGATCTCCTCCCACAGTTGCAATATGTGTTTTTTGATGTTAGATCTAGGATTGCTTCCAATTTTGTTTGTCGAAATGGTCGGAGACACCAGTAGCCAAAGCCATACAATGGCCCTAAGTAAAGCCCACACTCAAAGTGCCACACCACAGGTATCGCACACCACAGGTATCGCACACCACAGGTATCGCCTGTCTGCATCATCCTGGGGACTTGACAAAATGGGTGACATTTGTGGTTGAGGTCTGGATGATGAATAAGAACACATTTCACTGGCTAATGACTGAGGAGGACTTGTTTGGGGGCTGTTTGTGTGTTCTTGGCTGGGCCAGTGACACGGGGCTTTCAAAATTTTAATATGCGAAGTGGCCTCGAGCAGGAGATGGTGTATTTGGGGGGCTAATGTGTGTTGCCCTACTCTTCCCCTTGTCCTTATTACACCTGCATGCTAATTATGTTCTAGTGTGAGATGTGTGAGTAGGGCGACCAGTATGGCTGGAGGAGGATTCCTTTGGCTTCCTGGTAGTGGCATTTTTTATGGAGCTACAGTCTGCCTAGAAGGAGTTTTTATTTGCCTAGTGGAAGGCCTGGTTGGCTCAACATTCTTGCATGCCTTAGAGTTGCCTTTGCGACCAGTATGTATAGGAGTGGCCACATCAATGTGGGCCACATGTGAATGAAACATTGGAAAGCTGTCAATATTTATGTGTAGCTCTTATTTGTTAAATATTTTTGCATATTGTATTGTTTTTAATATTTATTGCTATTTTTGTATTTACTTTGTGCTGGTGCCACTGGTTGCTGATGAGTATCTTTTTAGGTATGTGTTTGGTTTACCTTTGCATCCCTAATTCCATGCTATGTAGTGACATTTATTTTTTGTCTAGCTTCCTCATATTTATTGTGTGTTGGCCCTTGCATTGTTTTGCCTCCTTTAAAGTGTACCTCAATTTCCCCTTCCAACTAGTTGTTGCCTGTAGCTTCATCAATCTAAAGTAAGCCAGTATTAATGTTAATTTTTATTGCCTCCCACCTAGCATTATCTACCAAGTCCCCTTTTCTCCCTCACCCAAAGAAGACAGTCTTACCAGTGGTTGTCCCTTTCTGTTTAGCATCTGTTCTGTCAGTTTAGGTGTGCTTGAAGGCTGCTCAGTTCTTGACCTGTGTGCTTTGTGACCGAGTTCTTACCTATTGGTTCCTAAGTGTTATGGCTGGGTTTACAGGCTCCACCCATGATGGCTTCATTCTGAGGAATTCAAGGCTGTATGTTCATTTTGAGTCTGGGGGGGGGGGGGATACTTGGTAAGTGTTGTCACTATTACTCCTTTCTTGCTGATGTTTTTTCTCACGTAGAACTTGTTTATCTGTGGATGCATTCCCTGTCTTCTCCACTCCATTTTTAAATAATTTATGTTTCTATTTTTTTCTCTTCAAGGTTTTTATTTTCCAATAAGCATAATAAAATATACAAGCATGGCATCATACAAATTTTTTACATAAAAGAAGCGTATCAGAGTAATAGAGATATATGAGTAGAAACATTAATAGGACCAAGCTTGTGACAAAGAAATATATACATCTCAAAAAATTATCAATTGTTAACTTTACATTTCCTATATACCCATCCCCCCCACCCCCTCCCCCCGTCATCCTCGCTTCATATCAAGTTGTTTACTACCCCTTCAGTAGAGGAAGACCTCCATGTTCAATATGCAGTATCATAAGTAACAAATAACCAAAGCGAGTCAATAACTGCAGTATTTCAACATCATTGAAAAATATAACATATTATCACAAAACAGCAACACCTCCCTTCCCCCCCCCCCACCCCCCAAGTCCCACCCCCCAGTAGCAGGGATTCATAGACAAAACCAACAAGACACACAAAAAAAAATAAATAAAAAATAAAGGAATTTTCCCTAAAGGCAACATGAGAGCAAATGAGCCTACACTATCAAAAGTTTTTTTATCGAAAGATCTAGGTAAATATTTTTCCACCCATGGCAACCAAGTTCGTTCAAATTTTTCCAAACGTCCCTCTTTTAAAGCGGATAATTTTTCCATCGCCATAATATCATTAACTCTACTCTTAAATTCCAGAATGCTGAGAGTCTTAGTTCTCCAAGCTTTGGCTATTACTAATTTGGCTGCGGTTAGCAAATGAAGTGTGAGCTTTTGAAAATCCTTCCCAGCTCCCTCTATAGGCTTATTTAACAGCGCAACCCACGGATCTGTACTAACATAGGTTCCCATAATGTTGGACAATATTCGAAATATCTTATTCCAAAATTTACTCACTAATGGGCAGTCCCACCATATATGCCTAAAGGAACCCAGATCTTGGCACCCCCTAAAACAATTTTTATGAAGGCCTGAATCATCTGTTGAATATCGAGCAGGAACCCAGTACCAACGTATCATCACCTTAACATTGGCTTCCACAGCAAGCACCGATGTATTCCCACTCAATGTGGTACTCCACATCCTCTGCCATTCATCATTCTCCAGACAGCTACCCAGATCCTCTTGCCACTTTGTTATATATCCCGGAGTATTATTTAAAGCTGAACTGGCTAGAGATATATACACCTCTGAGAGAATAGCTCTGCCTCTCGGATCAGTAGCACAACGCCTCTCAAACCCCGTTAGCTCCTCTACATTTTGTTTACCATGCAAAAGGCTCAGAAGAAAATTTCTTAATTGTAAATAGGCAAACAGATGTCCAGCCCCCAAATCAAATTTTTCCCTAAATTGTGGAAACGTAAGCACATTAGAATCCTGTACACAGTCCCTCACACAATTGACACCCCTAGTTTTCCAATTATAAAAATTTTGCGGGGAGAGTACTGCCGGCTGAAACATAGGATTATTCCAAAATGACAGCAGTGGGACATGGGGGGACAATAAACCTCCAGAATATTTAACCCCATCCCATACTGCCATAGAATGCAACATTATAGGGTTACTATGAGCTTTCCTAACAGAGGGTATCACCCATAAGTAATTATTTACATCAATTGGCGCCATAATCTCTCTCTCAATAGACACCCAAATAGGAGGGTCCACAGTCTCGTGGTATGCAGTTAATTGAGCTATCTGAGCTGCTTGATAATAACGAAAGAAATTTGGTACCCCTAGTCCTCCTAAACTTCTCGGCCTACATAAGACATTCCTAGCCACTCTAGACCTCCTCCCTTCCCAAATGAAATCCAAAACCTTCCGTTCGAAGTTCCTTAAATGTTGCAATTGAATTTTTATTGGTAACACCCTAACATAATATAGAAATTTCGGAAGAAGGGTCATTATGATAGCATTTATTCTGCCCAGCCACGACAATCCAAGATCCCTCCATCTCTTTAATAATTCTATCAGAGTTTTATACAGTGGGGGGAAATTAGCAGAGTACAAACCTGTAACACTATTCGTCAAATAGATACCTAAATATTTAAGCCGAACTTCCTCTACCTTAAAATCAAAATTGGAGATCATTCCTTCCCAGGTATCATCGGGAACTGTGATGTTCAAGGCTCTAGACTTTGCCATATTGACTTCCAACCCTGAGATTTGTGCAACATTCCCTAATATTTTCATTAAATTCGGTATAGATATCAAAGGATTGGTAAGGAACACAATGACATCGTCAGCGAACAAACAAAGCTTATGTTCAACGTCTCCAATAGTGTGCTAACGGCTCCATCGCCAGGGCGAAAAGCAGGGGAGATAAAGGACACCCCTGACGGGTACCCCTCTGAAGAGTAAAGGTTCGAGATTTGAACCCACTATATTTTATAAATGCTCGTGGCTCATTATATAAAGCTTTTACACATGAAATAAAACCTTCACCAAAGCCCCACCACTGCAAAAGCTGAAATAGATAAGTCCACGAGACCGAATCAAAGGCTTTGCCCACATCAAGTGACAAAAGCATTGTCGGCTTCTTTAAATGTTCTGCAGCATGTATCACATGAACAATTCTCCTTACATTATCCCCTGCTTGCCGCCCTGGGATGAAGCCCACTTGATCTCCCTGAACCAATCGTGGCAAAAATTGAGATAAACGTTGAGCTAGGACCTTCGCATACACCTTAATATCTATATTTAAAAGAGATATCGGTCTATAGTTTGACCAGGTCATTGGGTCAGAATCAGACTTTGGTATCATACTAATTGCAGCAGTTACAGTGTCCCTTGAGAAAGCTCCCCCTTGTCTAATCGCGTTAAAAGCTCTAACCATCCGCGGTGCCAAGACATCTATAAATGTTTTAAAGTTACTATAAAGTAACCTGCTGTGAAGCCATCAGGACCCGGGGCCTTATTAATTTTTAACCCTTTAACAGCAGCTAATACTTCCTCTAGAGTAAACATACCATCCAAATACTCCTTCATTTCTATCGGTAGGTGCGGTAACTCCAACCCCTGCATAAATTCCGAAAGAGGGATCTCAGAAGTCGTGCCAGATGCAGAATAGAGTCTTTCCATCTGATTTCCAAAAAGATCAACAATCTTTACTGGGTTAGAAGTAAGAGAACCTCTATTATCCTTTAACTTGATTGGTTTGAATAAACAATCTGGTGTTTTAAGCTTACGAGCTAATAATGTGTCAGGTTTGTTAGCCTTAATGTAAAACTTATGTTTCACCCAAGCCAAGCTACGTCCCGCCCGCTCTGCCAAGGCCAAGTTCAATTCTTCAGATACTCTTCTTAAGGTAGATCTATATGTAGCTGAGATGGTCTGAGGTACTTGCGCAACTAAATCCGCATATTTTTTTTCTAGAGAGTCAATATAGGTATTCCGTGCTTTGCGTTTCCCCGCCGCCGCCTGTAAGAGGAGCCCCCTAATAACTGGTTTATGAGCCTCCCATTGCAAAACATCTGAGATTTCAGTTTGATCATTATCCTTAAAATAATTGAGAAGGCTGTCTCTAACATCATCAACAATTTTTTGATCTGACAACAACGTCTCATTCAAAGACCACGAGACACCCACCTGCCTTAATAGAAGAGACTTGAATTTTATCAAAACTGCATCATGATCCGTCCATGGAATTGGAAGTATTTGCGAGCCCTGAAGGCTTGACAGAACTTGAAACTTAACAAACACATGATCTATCCGCGTGCACAGATCATGCGGAGAGGAATAATGTGTGAAGGACTGTGTACCAGGATGGCCCTCCCTCCAACAATCCACCATACCATAAGATTCCAGTAGCAACCTAAAGGCTCTCGCAGTGGCAAGCACCTGTGTGGAGGGAACCAATGACTTATTAGAATGCCTATCTATATGGGGCTGAAGTATCATGTTAGAGTCCCCACAGACCACTAATAAGCCTTTCACATGTTTAAAAAGTTCAGACAAAAAACCTTTCATGAAAGCCACTTGGTTGGTGTTAGGCGCATAATAAGATGCAAACGTAACTTCCACATCTTGCATTGTGCCACACAAAATCAAGTACCTCCCATCAGGATCAGAGATCTCTAAATTACATATAAATTGTACAGATTTCTTAAAGGCAATAAGAATCCCACGTTGCTTTGTCTGCGCACAAGACAGAAAAAATTGAGGGTATGAAGCATCGAGGTATCTAGGCTTGGAACCCATTGAAAAATGCGTTTCCTGGAAGCAGATCACATCCGGTTTCAGGGAATGCATCTTCCTGAAGGCTATAGATCTTTTCTGCGGCGAATTAAGTCCCTGCACATTTAGGGATAAAACTGTACAAGCCATTGCCACAGATCCAAAATCTCAATAAATAATATTAGAAAAGTCCAATACACCTAGGAAGCACAGAAATACAAGGGAAAGGGAACAAAATATTGATAAATTAAAAAAATAGCCACAAACTAAATATATATTTAAAAAAAAAAAAAAAAAAAAAAGAAAAACAACCCTGCCACTGGGGGGTCGGACTACAAATATACAAATCTACCACCCCCACCGAGAAAAACAGTCCCCAGTGGATGTAGTTATGGAGTGCAACAAGACAAAGCCGCCCCACGGATAAGGAGGCAACATCCGTACTATAATAGACCTTATTAAATCTTTAAGCCGACAACCCCTTCAGACTAGATAGTACTCTAAATATCCAAGAACACTGCAGATTTAGTAGCATGTATTACAACATTTTTCCCAATCAAATTTCTCAGAGTCTCAGATCAACTTATATCCCAGTTAACACTGAAACCAATAATGTTTCTCATGTGCAATCAGGACTTAGAGAAATCAAAATATAATGGAAGTGAGCGCATTAATATCAGAACATTATCTTCCAAACTTCAATTAGTTAAACCCCTTACCTAAGCCTAAGCGGCTCAAGATTAAAATAGTGGTAATAGCATATTTTTAAGGATCCTATTGGCAGAAAATATTCCGCCCACGGGGTAAAACAGCAAACCCAATAGTAAATGAACAATCATAAGTTTGTGCACCATCCCGGGCAACTCTTGCAGGATCACAGAATGTAGCTCTATTCCTCATTACTTATGCAAAAAATTAACCACAGATATCTTTCCTGGTTATAGCAACAAAAAAATATATCATATGCTATAAGGATAGCTTTTTAACCAAACGGATCAGAAAGTAATAATTATAAAGTACCGAAAGCATGTCACAATAATATAAGGACATCATATTCCAAACCACATATAGTTAGATCTCTTACCTATGCCTTAACGGCTAAAAATACAAATAGAAGCAATAACACATGTTGTCTTAAGATCCTATTTGCCAAGATATACTCCACCAACAGGATAAAATAACAGACCCAGTAGCAAGGAAACAGCATAATTCTGCTTACTCTTCCTAGCCACAGGGTATAGTTATATCCCTTAGAGTTACACAGGGGTTGAGCACAGCCAGTATCCTTAGTTGTGGCAGCCAAGAAACATAATCTGTGTTATAAACAAAGCGGTTTAACCAAACAACTTAGATGCCACAATCAAGGAACACTAGAAATATAGCACCAATATCAGAACAGTATATTTTATACCACATTTAGTTAGACCCCTTGCCTATGCCTTAGTAACTAAAAATGAAAATAGAGGTAGTAACACCAGTGTTGAAGGATCTTACCGGCAGAGATAAACTCTACCCATAGGATAGGTCAACAAACTCAGTGGTAAATACACAGCACCGTTCTATACACCATCTCTAGCAACATTTGGTAGACCATAAGATATAACCATATCCCTTATTGCTGAGTAAAAATCAAGCACAAATATTTTTCTTGGCTATGGCAACCAACAATTATATCTTACACTATAAGAATAGCTATATAGCTCAAATGCAAAATTAAAGAGCATCAAAGCATTTTAATCATTAACAGATTCCAATATGAGAGAGGGGATTTCAGATGCCGCCTGCCTTCTTTGCCGCTTTCCTGCCCTCTGCACCTTGGGCGAGTCATCCAAGGAGAGGGCCCTTCTTGCCGATACATTCGCCAGTTGACCAGATAATAGTCCCAAATCAGAACAAATGTTATGGAGATCCTCAGGCGTTGTCGCAGACCAATCCTTATTATTAAAGGAAAATTGCACTCTAAAAGGGAAACCCCACTTATATTTCACACCATGATCTTGGAGGCCTCTAAGATAGGGCTTCATCTCCTTCCTTTTAAGAATAGTAGTGGGAGACAAATCAGAGAAAATCTGGAAGCTATTTCCTTGAAACGATAACTGCGCAGCAGCACGTGCCGCCTGTAGAAGTCTCTCCTTGGTTTTAAAATAGTGAAAGCGCACCACAATATCCCTCGGGGGATCCTCCGACCTTCTCCTGCGCGTCAGGGCTCTATGAGCCCTATCCATCTCCAATCTTTCACCTGGTTCCCCAGGCAAAAGCTCCTGGCAAATAGATAATACTGTAGACTGCGCATCTTCAAAATGCTCTGGGATGCCCCGAAAACGCAGATTTTGGCGACGATCCCTGTTCTCAGCATCTTCTAACTTGGTCATCAACATAATATTATCAGCTTTTAATTTAGCAAGATCATCCTCATGGGCCTCTATAACAGTAGACATATCACCCAGCCTCTCATCCAATGTAGATAGACAGTGTGAGATTTTATGCAGCTCTTTAGTAAAGTGCTCATTAATCCTCTTAGTGTTTAAGTCCAGCGCTTTAAGAAACATGGATTCGAGCTGTTCCATCATCCCTGGGGTGAAAGCAGTAATAGAACATTCTGCCCCCAATGTAAGAGGACTCACAGTTACAGCAGGCTGTAGTTCCGCTCCCTCCTCCGTCACGGGTGAAGCCAGAGCCGCCGCCATCTTGCGGCCTCAGCCCTCTCCTCCTCCTCCGCGCTGTCGCAGGAATCAGCAACCGGGCACCGCCAACGAACCACCTCCAGACTCAGTAGCCCGAGCGCGTCGTCAGCCCAGCTCACAGGTAAACACACTGCCCCCGAAATCTTCCGTTTGCCTCTAACTCCGCAGGGCGGGCATGGGACAAGCTCAGCAAGCGTCCGACCTCATCACGCGCGCATGCGCACTCCTGTTTCTATTTTTTTTAGGTGATAATGTGTTAATCATTTATGTGGCTAATACTTCTCTTATTTTGTAAGTGATTCTGTGGCCTCACAATCAGCCACATGTGGCCTATAACTGGGCTCATACCAAGACCAGGGCAGACGAGTGGACCTTTGGCTTGCTAAAACCTGGATCAGGTGCCTTGACCATACTGGGGGTGCCCTCCAGTATCCAGAAGTTGATGAACATCTTAAAGTTGATTAAAATCTTGTAGTGTGCATGATGCTCCACAACTTTGCCCTCCTGGAAAAGGTTTCACAATATCGGGATGTGTCCTCCTCTCCAGCTATAATGGATCTTCCTGCAGACCTTTATCAGGACACACAGGGGGCTTCCAGACAATCTGTCCGGAACCACCTTGTCTCATTTTAGTTAATTATTGTCCATTTTGTTTTTCCTCTGTGTTATGTTTGTGGTGTGTTTATGTATATATGTCTATATGTGAATTAGGATTTAGGGCAAGCCTTGCCCTTTAAGGATTTCTCTGTAAGCTTTTCATGTATTTAGTGAGATTAAACTGAATTGCGAAATCACTTTTTTTGTTGTCATAAAACTTTGACATACTGCTATATTTTTAAAAAATGTGGGCCTATATTCTTAAGCTACGAAGATTTCCAAATATAACAAAAAAAATTCTACACAATGTGTAACGTCTGCTGGTCTGGAGTGCCACCAGGCTTGCCAAATTATCATTTAGCAGCAGGAACAATGCTATCAGTGTCTCAATGTGCCAGTTGTTGTTCTGTTGCTCCCGCATCATAGCTTGGAGTTCATGGTGGCGCATCATTATGTGTCTCCCCATTGATTGGTGGAACTGGGCATTGTTTTGCCCGAGAGCACTGCTATCTGCTCACCAATCCGCCTCCATCAAATGCTCAGTCTCATTGGAGGAAAATGTTGATGTGCCTGAGGTCATCATCATCTTCCCTGGGTAGGGTAGCTGGAGCAGTACTTGTCCTTTACACATGTGTTGTACTTGATGTAGGTGATGGGAAATCCTTGACAGCAGAGCTGGCCTATGGAGGTGATGGCTGCAGCTGCTCATCATGCTCCAACTTTTGGTCATGCTGGAGTTGTTGATCCAGCTGATGATGCAGAGGAAGTGGGGGAGGCAGCTGCTACTGCCAAAGGAGTGGGGTAGGCAGATGCTGCTGCTGCTGCTGCTGCAGGTGGGTTTGTGGATCCAGCTGCTGCTGTAGAGTGAGTGGGGAAGGCAGATTCTGCTGCTGCAGATGGATTTGTGGATCCAGATGCTGATGCAGAAGGGGTGGGGGAGACAGCTGCTGCTGCAGTGGCAGCTGTTGAAGCAGGTGCTGTGGCAGTGGCAGCTGTTGAAGCAGGGGCCGATGCAGTGGCAGTTGCTGAGGCAGATGTTGTGCCTGAGGGTGCTGGGGAGGAAACTGGTGCTGATGCTGCTGATATCTGGGAAGATGGTGTGGATCGTTCTCCTCGGGATCCTGTATGGCAGCCAGTAGCAGCGTGTCTGTAGGGACAGACAAAATCAGCTCTCTGCTGTTTGCCACACACAAAAATAGGGCTACATGGGGATCCAGGGGGACTGCGCAGCAGCCAATCAGCCTTCTTTCTTCTCTTCCATTGTTGGCTCAGCAGGAAACGTGACCCCACCATATAATAGGCGGGGTCCGCATCACAGTGCACACTCCTGCTGCTCTCTCTGCATTAGATAGGGAGAGGGGCTGCTGCTGAGGGACAGATAGGGCTTTATTTTTGTTAATACAACTGTCCTTTTCCAGACATTTATTTATGTAAACCATTTTCAGTCAGGGCTAGATATGTGTTAAAGCACGATATTGTGAAAATGTAGGATTAGAATTTAAAAGAGGAACATCTGGAGACATCAATTTGTATTCTACAAAGTCTCAGGGCATTAATGAGTGTTTCATGATTTGGTATTGGATTGGATGAGATGATCTCCAGATGAAAGCAAGTGATCTTCTCTGCATGAGACTTTTTGGTAAAAAATGGTCATCTTTACCATTTTAATTCAACCATTTATGAGATAAATCCTCCAAGAGTCCAGCAGACCATTGAATGCTGAGTGTCCTCCATTTTTATTTGAATGGTATCAAGATACTTATCTTGTTCCTCAATGACTGTTACTGCTTGATCCACCTTGTTCTTTGAAGTTCTCAGATCTCTCAGCCCTCAGCTGATTAACGGATGCCAACAGCCCTTGCTGTAGAGGAAAGTTTTCATGCAGGCTGGCATCTCTTAGCATTCACCCCTGCCCATTCCACTGGCGTCAATACAGTTTGGTGTCTGTGTTGGAAAGTCTTATCCTCTTATACAGTTTGGTAATGTCTGCTCTCGCCACCATGTCTCTCTGCCATCTCAGCTGCTGTGTAGAGGGCTGAAGGGAACACTGGTCTTAATTGGGCAGGTTCGCTATCCAGCCACCAAACACTCCACTCTTTCCTGTCAACATCTGCTCTGTCCCAGGGCACCAAATGACCACACGTGACCATCTTCAGTAGTTGCTCACCAAACCCTTATTATTCTCAATATCTTTCAAGCAGAGAGAAGGAGATAAATATGTGCAGAAACAAATATGCTGCTTGGAAAAATATATATTTTTTTTATGTAAGGTAATAAGGACCAGGACAAAAAGTTGAATGTACTAGAATGTATTTATTTCCGTTGTCTACCAACGCCCTCGATGACAAATAAATGTTGGTGTTTCTCACACTCGTGTGTGGAAGAGATGTGAATAGTATTACTGTGCCTTGTAAATGATCTGTTTTATTTTATATAGCAGAAATAATTTCCATTATCTCCTAAACAGATAGAATCTATTCCAAACCCAATAATCTTTTGAAATCCATGGGCCCACAAATTACTCATTAGACATATTTTCAAAGATCATTATTTTTAGTAAGGACTGCAACATTTCATTTCCTGGTGCTCAGAGTAGTTTATGATATAAAATATGGATCAAGGTTGTGTTAGAGCGGTGTATTGTTGTATACAAAAGAAATACTAACTTAGTGTATGTATTTTTGAAAAAAGTGAGCAGTGGCCAATTAGTATATTTCTCCAGCAATATTTTAATTCCCATGTTACAGTTTTAAATGAAACTAATAAGAATTTAAATGGTAATTAGAAAAAAGTAACTAGAAAGATATTACTAAAATGTCATTCAGAATTCTGGTTGAACTAACATTATCATGGAGAAAATGGTCTAATCAATATACATGCAACCAAAAATATTAATAATAATTGTGGACATTAAATCAATAATTGCTTAATATTAGCCATGGCAAACAATACGGCACTGCCAATCGTATATGTAAAGGTGTATTTTTTTATTGCATCAAGTCTGGCAGGTAAATAATATATGGAGTATAACATTTCGGTTTAGTAGTAAAATGAAAGGGCTGCTAAAAGTATTAAGGTATATTTCTGTACCAGATGCAAAATGTACACTATGCTGTATTTGGAGTAAAAAGTGTCATGCCTTTTAATTGTCTAGGGTGCTTCGATTTTATTTCTCACCTACAGTGAACTGTTTATTCCAAAGTGCATTTTTTGTCACACTGCACAGGGAACATACAGTGGGAGGCACACTAGAAGTCTATTCATGCAGAATAAACTTCTGGGCATTAATATGAACAGAACTATAGGCTCGATTCAGAGAGACAAAAAAAAACTTCTGTTTTAGTGCCGATCTGTTTTTTTTGTGAAATGTTTCCGCTCTCGTATGAGTGTACGAGCGATTCTATGCATGCATTGCAATCCTTCTGTAAAGTTTCCGTCCGTTCGTACGGCAGATTACGAATACGAGGATGTCTTTTTCCAGCGTGACTTTTCCGTTTCTTTTTCACATGTTACAACGTAGGCTTTTGGTTTTGCCCTTTTCCCATCGCATTCTCCCATGAATCCTTTACGTTTCTCGTTAGATTCTGTTTCCCTTTTTCAATAAATATTCGTCCAGACGGAAAACCTTACGATCTTGCGCCTGCGCACTACAAACTTAACTCATTAAAGTGCTCGCCTACATATTTGCCACCCTCACTTCTACTACAATGTTTAGCTAAATCACTTAGCACTATCCTCCATCTTCCCTTTTGGACCCTTAAAGTTCACCCAAACCACTTAGCACTATCCTCCATCTTCCCTTTTGGACCCTTAAAGCTCACCCAAACCACTTAGCACTATCCTCCATCTTCCCTTTTGGACCCTTAAAGCTCACCCAAATCACTTCGCGGTTAGGTTCTTCTTCCATTTTAGCCCCCTAAAACTTACCCAAATCACTTCTCGGTCATGTGAATATTCATCTTTAAATATTTCTGGGCCCATTAGTTTTGTGTTAATGTATTTCACATTTTTACAACTACAAAATACATATCAATGGCAGGCCACAGAACATTATTCTTCATCTGTGGTCCCCAACGAGTTGCGCAGCTCCTGCATCTCGCCCACCAACTGAAGGACCCTGACACTCAGTTGTGCCACCCTGGCACGTGTGGTCCCTGTTAAAAAACTTAAATTAAAATATTGGTATAACCTTGTTGGGGTCATACTGCAGTGCCCCCCCCCCTGTATGGTCCAAACACCTAAATCTGTACTTTAAAAGCCAGAGGGCCCTCGCCACCACGGCCCAGGTTTTGCATAGTGCCCAATTAGAGAACCCCTGGCCCACATTCTGCAGGCAAAGAACGGGCATCGGGAGCAAGGGCAGGAGTGGATATCGTAAATCCCCTGAAAGAATTTAAAAATACTAACATAAAATACACATTCGAAGCTACAATATTGTTTAACATGTCATCAAGGGCTAAAAACAGCCATAGGTTAAGACATGAGTCTTCAACTATATTCATTGCCATACAGTGAAAATGGATTGATGGAATGTGAGCAAACTTACCCTGGAGCCATCCACCAGATAATTCTCCTGACTCAAACTGACGAAATAAGCCGGAGCTCTGCAATATATAGGCATTATGGGACTACCCTGGATGCCCTGCAAGAACACTGAGGAATCGCATAGCTGGACCAATCACTGCTTTTATGTTGCGAGTGGCACATCTTGCGGTTCCTGTAACCAAATATAAAATAATTACACAAAGCAAAGGTAACCGACTAAAACAATAACTCCTACAACAAATTAAGATTCAAGTTCAACAATCCAAATATAATTCACAAAGGACATAAGTCTAAAAAAATATAGCATTTATATGGATGTGTGGGAAAATAAATGTTTACATGCTAAGGACTAATTAAGGTCAGCATTAAAATGCTTCTATAAGGCATACATGAAATATATTGATTTAGGTATGCATTGCTATACAATTTATGGCCTCGGCCATGCTGATACATGCAATGCCTTGGTGCTAAAGGCACGCAGACTCCTCCACATAGCCGCAAAACATGTTCAACAATAGCAATCCGAGCCCTCATAGGTCCCGTAAATGGATCGGAAATGAAATGGATTTATATGGTGGTGATCCGTCGGAAATCAGCTCTCTGAATCAGGCGTAAGTCCATCCCAACAACGTAAGCTATCTGAACGAACGAAAAATATCAGATTTTGTTTGGAAAATGATCCGAACTAACGGAAATGATCTGATTTGCTTCCGTTCATCGAAAGCACATATACACATTTTCCCGAACGTTCGTACAAATGAAAAATGAACGAAAAAAAGCAATAAAAAGACTAACACCCACCCAAAATTTCACAGACAGCTACGGAAGTCCGGACAAAAGTGTCTTTGAATCGAAGCTTATATTCTGATTGGCCCCTGTAAAGCAGACCAAAACCCAGGTGGGTAAAACCTCCTCTGCTCCAATTTAACTTATGCCAAGTTCATCATAATGACTAAGGGCACTAAAATTGTTCCGTCATGATGTAGGTCATGAACAATATCTTTATTTTTACTGCATTTGGAACCTATAATGTTTATGGATATAATTAAAGGCTGGGAGGCCGATTCATCAATAGCGCCAGGTAGCGACAGATGAGCGACTGTAGCGTGATTTTTTCAGCGCCAGCCTGTATTCGCTGTGCTTGGCCGGCATTAGCTTGATGACAGCGACTCAGTCGGTGTGCGGTAATGTTGAATACGGGCTGGGGGGTCGCTGTTTCACAGGTCCAGCGTTGTATGTGAGCGCCTGACAACGAATGGCCAGAGCGAACGGCTAGCTTCATATTCATCAAAAAATCACGCTCCGAATGTGCTGTCGCTGTCCATTCCTTGTTTAAACCCCAGAGCGCTGGCGGCGATCTGTATTAACTAGTTTTTAACCCCTAAACAACCATATTTTTTGAATGTAACATTATACATGTTTTTAGAATCATTTTGTTATATGAATACATTAATCTCAGACCTGTTAGATCAATTCTGCACATTTTTTTTTTTTTTTACTTAAAAATAAATCCTAACATTGCAGAAGTGTTCTCCGATTTTTTGACATTAAAAAAATTAAAAAAAAAATTATTACCAATTAATCATGAATTATTATAGATTGCTCCATTGAAATGCATTGGACATCGCCAGGGAGCGACAGCTCATACCTGGCGCTGTGAGGGAATTTGCAGCGGCGCTGTTCGGTCCAGGCGGCTTCATGATGAATGCCGCGCTAGCCGTCGCTCTCGCCGGCGCTAGCCTCATTTTGCTTGATAAATGCGTCATTGTGACCGCCACCGGGCGTACTTGAGTCGGTAGTCGCCGTTAGCTGCCGCTACCTGGCGCTCGTCGGACACTACCTGGCGCTATCGCTTGATGAATAAGGGCCAAAGACTTAGGGCCTTATTTATCAAGGAATAGGGCCAGGTAGTGTCTCACTAGCGCCAGGTATCGCCAGCTATCGGCGGCTACCGACTCCAGAACGCCAGGCTGCGAACACAATCACGCATTTATCACGCTAATTGAGGCTAGCGCCGGCGAGAGCTTCAGCTAGCGCAGGATTCATCATGTAGCAGACTTCAACGAACAGCGCCGCTGCTAATCCCATCACAGCACCAGGTATGACCTCTCGCTACCTGGCGCTCTCCAATGCATTTCAATGGAGCAATCTTTAAATATTCATAATTCATTGATATTAATGTTTTTTTTTTTTTTAAATGTCGAAAATTCTGTGACCAATTCTGCAATGTTATAGCAGCGCTCTGGGGTTTAAACAAGCATTTCACAGCGCAAGACTTTTTTGAGCGTGATTTGTTAATGAATATGCTGGGAGCCGTTCGCTATGGCCATTCGCTGTCATGCGCTCCCATACAGCGCGGAACCAGTCAAACAGCGACTCCTAACCCCGTATTCAACATTGCCGCACACCGACTGAGTCGCTGTCAACAACCGAACAACGGCCAAGCACAGCGAATACTAGTGGGCGCTGTGAAAATAACGCTACTGCCGCTCATCTGTCGCTACCTGGCGCTATTAATAAATCGGCCTCCCCGCGTCTGTTGCTGGGTGATCAAGGCAAGAACCCTTTGAAATACAGCCCCTGCATTCTCCTCCAGTAACTGGCAAGCAATTTCCAAGCACTGAACACTAGCACTTACAGGGAGCTTCCACTCCAATTGCTTGGTAAGAACAGGGCCTTAAGGAATTGCCTGGGTGCTGGATATTTAATTTTTCTCAATGTCAAGCTATGATTTTCCATGACTTCTGTTACAGGTATGTCAATTGCAATAATGGAATGATACTTAAAGGAGCAGTATCGCGAATTTTTCTTGGTGACTTATATTTAAATGGTACTTTGAATGTAGGTAAGTGTTGGAGTAAGAATTACAAATTTAGAAAAAAATGATGTCTGTGTTGTGCAGCTGGAGACTAATAGCTCATGTTTATGTCTTCTGAGTGTCGGGACCCGACACTCTGGCCTGTTCCATGCTGAGGAGAGGGGTGAAACAATGTATCAAAGTTTCAGCTGTTCAGTGCTGGCAGCCATCCAACATTAGATAACAACATTGCAACATTGCCTGGCCAGAACTTATATATCTAAATCAGAGAGAAAAGCTCTAGAAGTCATTTAGCTGATTTTGACAGTTTTCCCTTCATGTTGGCTCTGCTGCAGAATCTTTCAGTTTACCATTTTCTCTTTTATATTCTTATTTTTCATTTTTCCATATGATCTTTCTTTCAGCTTTGTGTATTTTGAGCAAAGCCCAACCCAGGATTTTCACTATCTGGAGTTTTGTTTTGTGCCCCTAGGGGCATCCCGTCTTGGGATGCCCTGATATGTGAAATCCCCAAGTTCGCCTGTGAAAACTTACCTTTCCCTGTCCCACAGCGCATGCGCGGGCTCTCATCCAATCAGCTCTGTTTGCACGCAGATGGGGAGCCTGAGCAGTAACCTTCCTGGCCGCCCGGCCTGTCTAAATGACTATCTGCGTGAGCGTGCCAGAAAAATGGGGGGATCTGTGGTTATCCAGGGTTTGTTTCACACAGTGGGCATCCTGATTTAGAATGCCCAAGGGGGAAGGTCAATGGCCGGGTCTTATAGACTTCAGGGTCGGCAACTCAGGGTTTTGTTCTACTTCAATACCTTTAGATTTTCCTGCACAGTTATTCAAAGAAGAATTTCAGTCGTTTTCAGTCAGTTTAGTTTATTTTGTATAGATTTTACACATTTGAGTCACCTGGTCTCATAACAAAAGCAGCACCTCACACACACACAGCCGTTACCACTGATTACAGTGTCAGCCTCTGAGGTAAAGTGTTGCTAGGAGACCAGAGGGCTAAATGAAGCAGCTCACTAAATACAACCTAACAGATCCCCCTGTTCAGCAAATGAACTGAGCCATTGTAATTATACAATTTAAAAGAAAGGCATATATTTTTTCCTTTTTCTATCGCCAGATTATTTATACACATGTTAGAAGCTATTGTGTGGCTATTTAATTATTTATCTTTTTTAATGCAAATTTCGCGATACTGCTCCTTTAATAAACAATTAAATAATTAGTAGCTAGATACTAACAATCCAAGTTGAATCCCTGAGAATAAACAAAAGCTATTATAATGTTGGTATATAATGTTGGTTATACTAATACCACTGTTTTGTAAGTGACAACCTGTGGCATAACAAATTTCTTTATATCCTCTTGTGGCTGCTTTTGGGTTATTTATGTATATTCCCTATTTTTTGTAATCTGCTGTAATTAGTTTTCAGTTGTTTTTAATAGCTAGAAGTGTATCCAGTTGTCCTGCAGACATCTCATTGGGGTATAGTATAAGGTTTTGCACTGGTGTTTTGTTGTTTGTGGGGGTTGTGGGGGTGTTCAGGACCGGATTAAAGTGGTGAAGGCCCCTGGGCACAAAATCTGACCGAGTACCAGATACAGTATTTTTTCCCTTTAAAGTAATAGCCCAGCCAAGTAACTGACCTGTGGCTGACACTCACACACTTACCAGAATGTCAGATCGAGTCCCTTGTGTAATTGAACTATCAACTATACACAACTGTCCCGTGCAGGGATGCTGGCACACCCCCTTCATTCACTGCAATGAAGGGGGCATGTCAAGCTTTGCCTGCCCACTCCATCACAGTGAATGGAGTGGACGTGCAGATGTCACTAACTAAAGGTGGCCATTCATCATACCTGGTAACAGGAGACTACCTGGATAGTGCGGGGACTTTTATATTCTATAGGGGTTTTAAATTCAGTGTGTAAGTGCCAGACTTCCACTGATCAGCTGCAGTGGACAAAAGGCAAGCATACCTTTTGTTATGTTTCTTGGCTGGACTATTGCATTAATGTGGACCAAAACCCAGAATTTCGGCTCCAGCTGAGCTTAGCCGAGTCCTGATAAATGGACCCGAGTGTGCCAGCGGCCACATCCCCGCTACCCTCTAACAGAAAGCATGCCAGTGCCAGCCACTCACAAATACCTGGCTTGGGCCTGCACCCTGCAAAAGGTATAGTAAAGAGCAGGGACGCTTGTACATTCACCGTTGGGTCGGGGAGAAGGTGAGTTTACCGGGTGACCTTTACACAGCGTGGCATCCTGAATCTAGATGCCCTGGGGGAGCGAGTATGCCTGCCCTGGAATCTCATAGACCCCAGGGGGGTTTTGGTTCACTTTAAGTACCAGTAGCTCATACACCATAGCTTCTAAATATATAAAAAAAATGAAAGTAAAGAACAATCTACACATTTTATAATTTTATATTTTTATCTGGTAAAGTATTCAAATACAGCCCTGAAAAGATCAAACATACATAGATAAGACATTGTTTTTTGGAATCCAGTTCTTAAAGTCTGTGTTAATGACCCAAGGGAAAATTGAATGATTCCAGAGGTAGTGTTATTGGGCTCCATCAGATTGCATGTCCCCTCTGCAAAGGAAAAGAGATGGAAAAACATATATCTATCTATACTGCTATCTGACCAAAGTTAAAACCCTTTCAGCTTTACTTACCTTCAACACAGTAACTCTTCTCTTATGTTATCTGATATAAAATGTATCACTCAGTGACAAAACCCGCTTTTCATAATATTTTAAAACTTTGATCTGACAAGTGTAGAATAACCATGTCTCAGTGACAGAACCAACTTTCTGTAACATTTTTAAACTTTGAACTGTAAAAAGAAAGAATACAATTGTTCTGTTTCAGAAATGATAATTAATAGAGATGAGCGAGTAGTGAAATATTCGAAATTTCGAATTTCGATTCGAATAGACCGCGTTACTCGACTACTCGACCGAATATCGAATCCCATTATATAGTCTATGGGAAAAAAATGCTCGACACTTGGAAATCTCAATTCGACCACTTGGAGGTCACCAAGTCCACCCTGAAACATCAGAAAATGATGCCAACACTGCTGGAATGCAACTGGGACAGCAGGGGAAGCATGTCTGGGTGCATATAACGCGCCCAAGTCGCACTATTACGCCACTATCACAGCCTCTCAACAATACACTCCAAACACAATATTACTTCTACATAAAGTGAGACAAGACAAGGAAACCTTCTTTCCTCTACATTGCCATGGACCCCAAGCCAAACTGTACAAAAAAGAAGAACAAAATTCTGCACCCCTTAAAATCACGTTGCCTAATGACAACCACAGATGGCATAGGCAAGGGGGAAAATAAATAGACCCCACCCCTAATTGTCATTGTGTGTGTGTGTGTGTGTGTGTGTGTGTGTGTGTGTGTGTGTGAGATGTGGTCAGACATGTCCTCTTGTGTCATTGTGTCACCCCAGCAGTAAGGGAAGCTTAAAGGAGGAGGTTTGTTACAGTGTGTTTCCCCAGCAGTAGGGGAAGCTTACAGGAGGAGGTTTGTTACAGTGTGTCACCCCAGCAGTCAGGGAAGCTTACAGGAGGAGGTTTGTTACAGTGTGTTACCCCAGCAGTAGGGGAAGCTTACAGGAGGAGGTTTGTTACAGTGTGTCACCCCAGCAGTCAGGGAAGCTTACAGGAGGAGGTTTGTTACAGTGTGTTACCCCAGCAGTAAGGGAAGCTTACAGGAGGAGTTTTGTTACAGTGTGGCACCCCAGCAGTCAGGGAAGCTTACAGGAGGAGGTTTGTTACAGTGTGTCACCCCAGCAGTAAGGGAAGCTTACAGGAGGAGGTTTGTTACAGTGTGTCACCCCAGCAGTCAGGGAAGCTTACAGGAGGAGGTTTGTTACAGTGTGTTACCCCAGCAGTAAGGGAAGCTTACAGGAGGAGGTTTGTTACAGTGTGTCACCCCAGCAGTCAGGGAAGCTTACAGGAGGAGGTTTGTTACAGTGTGTTACCCCAGCAGTAAGGGAAGCTTACAGGAGGAGGTTTGTTACAGTGTGTCACCCCAGCAGTAAGGGAAGCTTACAGGAGGAGGTTTGTTACAGTGTGTCACCCCAGCAGTCAGGGAAGCTTACAGGAGGAGGTTTGTTACAGTGTGTTACCCCAGCAGTCAGGGAAGCTTACAGGAGGAGGTTTGTTACAGTGTGTTACCCCAGCAGTAGGGGAAGCTTACAGGAGGAGGTTTGTTACAGTGTGTCACCCCAGCAGTCAGGGAAGCTTACAGGAGGAGGTTTGTTACAGTGTGGCACCCCTGCAGTCAGGGAAGCTTACAGGAGGAGGTTTGTTACAGTGTGTCACCCCAGCAGTCAGGGAAGCTTACAGGAGGAGGTTTGTTACAGTGTGTTACCCCAGCAGTAGGGGAAGCTTACAGGAGGAGGTTTGTTACAGTGTGTCACCCCAGCAGTCAGGGAAGCTTACAGGAGGAGGTTTGTTACAGTGTGGCACCCCTGCAGTAGGGGAAGCTTACAGGAGGAGGTTTGTTACAGTGTGGCACCCCTGCAGTCAGGGAAGCTTACAGGAGGAGGTTTGTTACAGTGTGTCACCCCAGCAGTAGGGGAAGCTTACAGGAGGAGGTTTGTTACAGTGTGTTACCCCAGCAGTCAGGGAAGCTTACAGGAGGAGGTTTGTTACAGTGTGTCACCCCTGCAGTCAGGGAAGCTTACAGGAGGAGGTTTGTTACAGTGTGTCACCCCAGCAGTCAGGGAAGCTTACAGGAGGAGGTTTGTTACAGTGTGGCACCCCAGCAGTAGGGGAAGCTTACAGGAGGAGGTTTGTTACAGTGTGGCACCCCTGCAGTCAGGGAAGCTTACAGGAGGAGGTTTGTTACAGTGTGGCACCCCAGCAGTAGGGGAAGCTTACAGGAGGAGGTTTGTTACAGTGTGGCACCCCTGCAGTCAGGGAAGCTTACAGGAGGAGGTTTGTTACAGTGTGTCACCCCAGCAGTAGGGGAAGCTTACAGGAGGAGGTTTGTTACAGTGTGTCACCCCAGCAGTAGGGGAGGCCCAAGAGCTGAGACCTTTTAAAAATTGTGTGGAGGCCCAAGAGCTGAGACCTTTTAAAAATTGTGTGGAGGCCCAAGAGCTGAGACCTTTTAAAAATTGTGTGGAGGCCCAAGAGCTGAGACCTTTTAAAAATTGTGTGGAGGCCCAAGAGCTGAGACCTTTTAAAAATTGTGTGGAGGCCCAAGAGCTGAGACCTCTCAAACATTGTGTGGAGTCCCAAGAGCTGAGACCTCTTAAAAATTGTGTGGAGTCCCACGAGCTGAGACCTCTTAAAAATTGTGTGGAGGCCCAAGAGCTGAGACCTCTTAAAAATTGATTGTATTAAGCCCAAGAGGTGAGCCATAATTTTTTTTTATTAATACAGCAATTCTACGGCGGTTAAGGAGGAGGAGGAGGAGGAGGAGGAAATGGCACTTCATACAGATGGCACTTCACTCTTGGCTGCTTTCCACTGTTGTACAAGCAAAGTCCGGGTCAATCCACTTGCTGTTCATTTTGATTAGCGTCAGCCTGTCGGCACTGTCGGTTGACAGGCGGCTGCGCTTATCGGTTATAATGCCCCCGGCTGCGCTGAACACCCTTTCTGATAGCACGCTGGCGGCAGGGCAGGCAAGCACCTCCAAGGCGTACAGGGACAGTTCCAGCCACGTGTCCAACTTGGAGACCCAGTAAGTGTAGGTCGCCGAGGGATCGGGGAGGACAGGGGTGTGGTCTGCCAGGTAGTCCCGCAACATCCGCCGATACTTGTCCCTCCTGCTGATAGCGGGCCCCGCAGTGATGGAAGTTGCACGAGGGGGTGACATGAACGTGTCCCACACCTTGGAGAGTGTTCCCCTGGTGGCTGTGGGCCTGATCGATGTTGTCAGACTCTGGGAGACACTCTCCTCTCTGCCGCCAGCGATGCTGGGTGGGAAAATCTGCATCATGTTCTGCAAGAGTTCCCTCTGGTATTCCAGTAATCGATTCGTCCTCTCCTCTACCGGAATAAAAGAGGAGAAGTTATCTTTATACCGGGGGTCCAGGAGTGCGAAGACCCAGTATAGTTTGTTCTCCAATATCCGGACAACACGTATGTCCCGGGAAAAGCAGCCCAGCATGAAGTCAGCCATGTGTGCCAGACTCTGAGTAGGCATGACCTCACTGCCCCCACCAGAAGGATCATTTTCCATTTCCTCCTCTTCCTCCTCCTCTCCGCCCCATCCGCGCTGAACCAATGGGACGCACACAGCCTGACTGCTACCCTCGCCGCCAGCATCCTCTTCCACAGCCACCTCCACGTTGTCCTCCTCCTCCTCATCCTCCTCCTCCTGCAACTGCCACCGAGCAGCAGACAAAAGTGTGGTCTGACTGTCTACCTGCGTTGCGTCTCCTCCTACCCCCGTCTCCTCTGTGTGCAATGCGTTCTCCCTTATTGCGATGAGCGATTCTTTAAGGACGCATAGGAGCGGGATGGTTACGCTCACTATAGCGTCCTCGCTGCTGACCTTCTTAGTGGACTCCTCAAAGATACGCAATACATCGCATATGTCTGCCATCCATGGCCACTCGTGGTTGGCAAACTGAGGGAGCTGAGTTGGAGGCACGCGTGGATGCATCATCTGGTACTCCATCAATGCTTTCTGCTGCTCACACACCCTGGCCAACATGCAATAGGTGGAATTCCAGCGAGTGGGCAGGTCGCACAACAGCCGATGTTGAGGCAAATGGAGGCGTTGCTGGATTTTTTTTAAGCTAGCAGCAGCTACAGTTGACTTCCGAAAGTGAGCGCACAAGCGCCGCACTTTCACCAGTAGCTCTGCCAGGTTGGGGTAAGTCTTTAGAAACTTTTGTACTACCAAATTAAAAACGTGGGCCAGGCATGGTACGTGATTGAGTTCTGCAAGCTCCAGAGCCGCCACCAGGTTACGGCCGTTATCGCACACGACCATGCCTGGTCCTAGCTGCAGCGGCGACAGCCACATCTCTGTCTGCTGCAATATGGCGTGCCTCACCTCTGCGGCGCTGTGCTTCCTGTCGCCCAAGCTGATGAGCTTAAGCACCGCCTGCTGACGTCTCCCCGCGTCAGTGCTGCAACGCTTCCAGCTAGGGGCTGAGGGCGATGTTAAGGCAGAGGAGGAGGAGGAGGAGGAGGAGGAAGAGGAGGGGGGTCTATCAGAACCCGTGCTGGAAATCTTGGGCGGGGGTGGTATGTAGGCCGTCCCTGTTTGCGACCCCGTCCCCGCTTCCACAACATTCACCCAGTGTGCCGTCAAAGAGATGTAGCGTCCTTGGCCGCAAGCGCTTGTCCACGAGTCGGTGGTCAAGTGGACCTTTGCGCTGACTGCGTACCTCAGGGCCCGCCTGATGTTACGCGACACGTGCTGGTGCAGGGCGGGGACGCCACACCGGGAAAAATAGTGGCGGCTAGGGACGGAATAGCGAGGTGCGGCAGCCGCCATCAGGTCGCGGAAGGCCTGCGTCTCCACAAGCCTAAACGGCAACATCTCCAGGGCCAGCAGTTTGGAGATGAGGCAGGTTAAGGCTTGGGCTTGGGGGTGACTGGAGGCGTACTTCCGCCTGCGGTTGAACGCCTGCGAGATGGACAGTTGATGGGACGAGGAGATGGAAGGTGCAGACGAAGATGCGGGGGAAGGGGGGGCTGAAGGAGAAGGCCCCAAAGTAGCCGAGGCAGAGGCAGATGTGGAGGTGTCCTGGCTGGAGGTCTGGACCGCAGTGGCAGCACACAACAAAGGGGAAGAGGCAGTGGCAGCAAGACGGGGCGCAGGTTGTATTGCGTTTGCTCTCTCCCACTCAGCCCAGTGCTTGAATTCCAAGTGACGGAGCATGCCTGAGGTGGTCAGATTGCTCTTCTCAGAGCCCCTACTCAGTTTTGAGTGGCAGATTGCGCAAACCGCGCTCAGTTTGTCATCCGCGCAAACGTTAAAAAATCTCCACACCACAGAAGTACGAGGCCTCGATGGGGGAGCTTCGCGCGACTGCCTGCTGCCGGGAAGAGCTTCGGCCCTGCTGGCTGTGGCCTGCCTTCTCTGTCTGGACTGTCCTCTGCCTCTGGACTGTCCTCTGCCTCTTGCTGCCTTATTCGGTGATGCGCAGACCGCATCTCCACTGCTTTCCCCGCTGGACATCACCCCTGTCCAAGTGGGGTCGGTCATTTCGTCGTCCACCACCTCCTCTTCCACTTCCTCTCTCTGCTCCTCCTCCTGCCCACTGGACATTCCAACAGCCTCCCTTGATGGCAACTGCGTCTCATCATCATCGCTCATGATAGCAGATGCTGGTTCCGGGTCCACATCACTAGCAGATGGCGGATACTCAAGTGTTTGGGCATCACTACAAACAAATTCCTCTGCTAGCTCCTGGGATTCTTGCGGCACATCTGGAAAAGGACCCGAAAAGAGGTCCTGGGAGGGGTCAAGGTTGGGCTGACTCTGTTGGCCAGGTTGGGAGGAAGGAGGGTCAGAGTGAGACTGTGTGGATGACTGGGTGGTGGACAAGTGACTGGAAGCATTATCGGCCATCCATTGCACCACCTGTTCACGCTGCTCAGGCCTTAACAGAGGTGTACCCCGCCCCCCGCATAACTGTCCCATAAAGGCAGGGAAGCTGGATGAGCGTAATGCTGGCTGCCCCTCACCAGCACGCATTGTATCCCCACTGGCTTCAACGCGGTTTGTGCCCCCACCAGCATTTCCGCGCCCCCGTCCTCGTCCACGTCCCTTTGCGCTAGCCCTCCGCATTTCAGACGTTTTACTTTTTTGGCCACGCGTTATGCCAAATATAAAAATATTTTTAAGAAGAACACCTGGCTATACAGCCGTATACTGCCAGAAGGTGAAATGGTGCCTATACGCACCGTGTATAAAACAGTGTTTTGTTGGCACAGAGGACACAAAACAGTAGTGCCAAATATAAATATATTTTTAAGAACACCTGGCTATACAGCCGTATACTGCCAGAAGGTGAAATGGTGCCTATACGCACCGTGTATAAAACAGTGTTTTGTTGGCACAGAGGACACAAAACAGTAGTGCCAAATATAAATATATTTTTAAGAACACCTGGCTATACAGCCGTATACTGCCAGAAGGTGAAATGGTGCCTATACGCACCGTGTATAAAACAGTGTTTTGTTGGCACAGAGGACACAAAACAGTAGTGCCAAATATAAATATATTTTTAAGAACACCTGGCTATACAGCCGTATACTGCCAGAAGGTGAAATGGTGCCTATACGCACCGTGTATAAAACAGTGTTTTGTTGGCACAGAGGACACAAAACAGTAGTGCCAAATATAAATATATTTTTAAGAAAAACACCTGGCTATACAGCCGTATACTGCCAGAAGGTGAAATGGTGCCTATACGCACCGTGTATAAAACAGTGTTTTGTTGGCACAGAGGACACAAAACAGTAGTGCCAAATATAAATATATTTTTAAGAACACCTGGCTATACAGCCGTATACTGCCAGAAGGTGAAATGGTGCCTATATACGCACCGGGTATATAACAAGGTTTTGTTGGTAAAGAGGACACAAAACAGTAGTGCCAAATATAAATATATTTTTAAGAAAAACACCTGGCTATACAGCCGTATACTGCCAGAAGGTGAAATGGTGCCTATACGCACCGGGTATATAACAAGGTTTTGTTGGCACAGAGGACACAAAACAGTAGTGCAAAATATAGTTTTGTATATAGGTGCTAATACACCACTGAAGTCTTTCTGTCCCTATTCCAGCATCAGCAGCTACCCCTCACTAAAGCAGCCGTTGTGTGCAGTGTGTATATAGCTAGAATGAGCTATATACTGTTCAGCATAGTAGCCCTAATAAGGGCTCTTAAGGACTGTCTTGTCTTCTGGTAGCTGGTATATATGGTGGTAAAAGCTATATTCTGAGCTTCTGGGGCCCTGCCTGACTACATAGAATATGATGAGCTATATACTGTTCAACGTAGCAGCACTAATAAGGGCTCTTAAGGACTGTCTTGTCTTCTGGTAGCTGGTATATATGGTGGTAAAAGCTATATTCTGAGCTTCTGGGGCCCTGCCTGACTACATAGAATATGAGCTATATACTGTTCAACGTAGCAGCCCTAATAAGGGCTCTTAAGGACTGTCTTGTCTTCTGGTAGCTGGTATATATGGTGGTAAAAGGTATATTCTGAGCTTCTGGGGCCCTGCCTGACTAAATAGAAAATGAGCTATATACTGTTCAGCGTAGCAGCCCTAATAAGGGCTATTAAGGACTGTCTTGTCTTCTGGTAGCTGGTATATATGGTGGTAAAAGGTATATTCTGAGCTTCTGGGGCCCTGCCTGCCTACATATGAGCCATATACCGTTCAGCGTAGTAGCCCTAATAAGGGCTCTTAAGGACTGTCTTGTCTTCTGGTAGCTGGTATATATGGTGGTAAAAGCTATATTCTGAGCTTCTGGGGCCCTGCCTGACTACATAGAATATGAGCTATATACTGTTCAACGTAGCAGCCCTAATAAGGGCTCTTAAGGACTGTCTTGTCTTCTGGTAGCTGGTATATATGGTGGTAAAAGCTATATTCTGAGCTTCTGGGGCCCTGCCTGACTACATAGAATATGAGCTATATACTGTTCAACGTAGCAGCACTAATAAGGGCTCTTAAGGACTGTCTTGTCTTCTGGTAGCTGGTATATATGGTGGTAAAAGCTATATTCTGAGCTTCTGGGGCCCTGCCTGACTACATAGAATATGAGCTATATACTGTTCAACGTAGCAGCCCTAATAAGGGCTCTTAAGGACTGTCTTGTCTTCTGGTAGCTGGTATATATGGTGGTAAAAGCTAAATTCTGAGCTTCTGGGGCCCTGCCTGACTACATAGAATATGAGCTATATACTGTTCAACGTAGCAGCCCTAATAAGGGCTCTTAAGGACTGTCTTGTCTTCTGGTAGCTGGTATATATGGTGGTAAAAGCTATATTCTGAGCTTCTGGGGCCCTGCCTGACTACATAGAATATGATGAGCTATATACTGTTCAACGTAGCAGCACTAATAAGGGCTCTTAAGGACTGTCTTGTCTTCTGGTAGCTGGTATATATGGTGGTAAAAGCTATATTCTGAGCTTCTGGGGCCCTGCCTGACTACATAGAATATGAGCTATATACTGTTCAGCGTAGCAGCCCTAATAAGGGCTCTTAAGGACTGTCTTGTCTTCTGGTAGCTGGTATATATGGTGGTAAAAGGTATATTCTGAGCTTCTGGGGCCCTGCCTGACTAAATAGAAAATGAGCTATATACTGTTCAGCGTAGCAGCCCTAATAAGGGCTATTAAGGACTGTCTTGTCTTCTGGTAGCTGGTATATATGGTGGTAAAAGGTATATTCTGAGCTTCTGGGGCCCTGCCTGACTAAATAGAAAATGAGCTATATACTGTTCAGCGTAGCAGCCCTAATAAGGGCTATTAAGGACTGTCTTGTCTTCTGGTAGCTGGTATATATGGTGGTAAAAGGTATATTCTGAGCTTCTGGGGCCCTGCCTGACTAAATAGAAAATGAGCTATATACTGTTCAGCGTAGCAGCCCTAATAAGGGCTCTTAAGGACTGTCTTGTCTTCTGGTAGCTGGTATATATGGTGGTAAAAGCTATATTCTGAGCTTCTGGGGCCCTGCCTGACTACATAGAATATGAGCTATATACTGTTCAACGTAGCAGCACTAATAAGGGCTCTTAAGGACTGTCTTGTCTTCTGGTAGCTGGTATATATGGTGGTAAAAGCTATATTCTGAGCTTCTGGGGCCCTGCCTGACTACATAGAATATTAGCTATATACTGTTCAACGTAGCAGCCCTAATAAGGGCTCTTAAGGACTGTTTTGTCTTCTGGTAGCTGGTATATATGGTGGTAAAAGCTATATTCTGAGCTTCTGGGGCCCTGCCTGACTACATAGAATATGAGCTATATACTGTTCAACGTAGCAGCACTAATAAGGGCTCTTAAGGACTGTCTTGTCTTCTGGTAGCTGTTATATATGGTGGTAAAAGCTATATTCTGAGCTTCTGGGGCCCTGCCTGACTACATAGAATATGAGCTATATACTGTTCAACGTAGCAGCCCTAATAAGGGCTCTTAAGGACTGTCTTGTCTTCTGGTAGCTGGTATATATGGTGGTAAAAGCTATATTCTGAGCTTCTGGGGCCCTGCCTGACTACATAGAATATGAGCTATATACTGTTCAACGTAGCAGCACTAATAAGGGCTCTTAAGGACTGTCTTGTCTTCTGGTAGCTGGTATATATGGTGGTAAAAGCTATATTCTGAGCTTCTGGGGCCCTGCCTGACTACATAGAATATGAGCTATATACTGTTCAGCGTAGCAGCCCTAATAAGGGCTATTAAGGACTGTCTTGTCTTCTGGTAGCTGGTATATATGGTGGTAAAAGGTATATTCTGAGCTTCTGGGGCCCTGCCTGACTACATAGAAAATGAGCTATATACTGTTCAGCGTAGCAGCCCTAATAAGGGCTCTTAAGGACTGTCTTGTCTTCTGGTAGCTGGTATATATGGTGGTAAAAGGTATATTCTGAGCTTCTGGGGCCCTGCCTGACTAAATAGAAAATGAGCTATATACTGTTCAGCGTAGCAGCCCTAATAAGGGCTATTAAGGACTGTCTTGTCTTCTGGTAGCTGGTATATATGGTGGTAAAAGGTATATTCTGAGCTTCTGGGGCCCTGCCTGCCTACATATGAGCCATATACCGTTCAGCGTAGTAGCCCTAATAAGGGCTCTTAAGGACTGTCTTGTCTTCTGGTAGCTGGTATATATGGTGGTAAAAGGTATATTCTGAGCTTCTGGGGCCCTGCCTGACTAAATAGAAAATGAGCTATATACTGTTCAGCGTAGCAGCCCTAATAAGGGCTATTAAGGACTGTCTTGTCTTCTGGTAGCTGGTATATATGGTGGTAAAAGGTATATTCTGAGCTTCTGGGGCCCTGCCTGCCTACATATGAGCCATATACCGTTCAGCGTAGTAGCCCTAATAAGGGCTCTTAAGGACTGTCTTGTCTTCTGGTAGCTGGTATATATGGTGGTAAAAGGTATATTCTGAGCTTCTGGGGCCCTGCCTGACTACATAGAATATGAGCTATATACTGTTCAACGTAGCAGCACTAATAAGGGCTCTTAAGGACTGTCTTGTCTTCTGGTAGCTGGTATATATGGTGGTAAAAGCTAGATTCTGAGCTTCTGGGGCCCTGCCTGACTACATAGAATATGAGCTATATACTGTTCAGCGTAGCAGCCCTAATAAGGGCTCTTAAGGACTGTCTTGTCTTCTGGTAGCTGGTATATATGGTGGTAAAAGGTATATTCTGAGCTTCTGGGGCCCTGCCTGACTAAATAGAAAATGAGCTATATACTGTTCAGCGTAGCAGCCCTAATAAGGGCTATTAAGGACTGTCTTGTCTTCTGGTAGCTGGTATATATGGTGGTAAAAGGTATATTCTGAGCTTCTGGGGCCCTGCCTGACTAAATAGAAAATGAGCTATATACTGTTCAGCGTAGCAGCCCTAATAAGGGCTATTAAGGACTGTCTTGTCTTCTGGTAGCTGGTATATATGGTGGTAAAAGGTATATTCTGAGCTTCTGGGGCCCTGCCTGACTAAATAGAAAATGAGCTATATACTGTTCAGCGTAGCAGCCCTAATAAGGGCTCTTAAGGACTGTCTTGTCTTCTGGTAGCTGGTATATATGGTGGTAAAAGCTATATTCTGAGCTTCTGGGGCCCTGCCTGACTACATAGAATATGAGCTATATACTGTTCAACGTAGCAGCACTAATAAGGGCTCTTAAGGACTGTCTTGTCTTCTGGTAGCTGGTATATATGGTGGTAAAAGCTATATTCTGAGCTTCTGGGGCCCTGCCTGACTACATAGAATATGAGCTATATACTGTTCAACGTAGCAGCCCTAATAAGGGCTCTTAAGGACTGTCTTGTCTTCTGGTAGCTGGTATATATGGTGGTAAAAGCTATATTCTGAGCTTCTGGGGCCCTGCCTGACTACATAGAATATGAGCTATATACTGTTCAACGTAGCAGCACTAATAAGGGCTCTTAAGGACTGTCTTGTCTTCTGGTAGCTGGTATATATGGTGGTAAAAGCTATATTCTGAGCTTCTGGGGCCCTGCCTGACTACATAGAATATGAGCTATATACTGTTCAACGTAGCAGCCCTAATAAGGGCTCTTAAGGACTGTCTTGTCTTCTGGTAGCTGGTATATATGGTGGTAAAAGCTATATTCTGAGCTTCTGGGGCCCTGCCTGACTACATAGAATATGAGCTATATACTGTTCAACGTAGCAGCACTAATAAGGGCTCTTAAGGACTGTCTTGTCTTCTGGTAGCTGGTATATATGGTGGTAAAAGCTATATTCTGAGCTTCTGGGGCCCTGCCTGACTACATAGAATATGAGCTATATACTGTTCAGTGTAGCAGCCCTAATAAGGGCTATTAAGGACTGTCTTGTCTTCTGGTAGCTGGTATATATGGTGGTAAAAGGTATATTCTGAGCTTCTGGGGCCCTGCCTGACTACATAGAAAATGAGCTATATACTGTTTAGCGTAGCAGCCCTAATAAGGGCTCTTAAGGACTGTCTTGTCTTCTGGTAGCTGGTATATATGGTGGTAAAAGCTATATTCTGAGCTTCTGGGGCCCTGCCTGACTACATAGAATATGAGCTATATACTGTTCAACGTAGCAGCACTAATAAGGGCTCTTAAGGACTGTCTTGTCTTCTGGTAGCTGGTATATATGGTGGTAAAAGCTATATTCTGAGCTTCTGGGGCCCTGCCTGACTACATAGAATATGAGCTATATACTGTTCAACGTAGCAGCCCTAATAAGGGCTCTTAAGGACTGTCTTGTCTTCTGGTAGCTGGTATATATGGTGGTAAAAGCTATATTCTGAGCTTCTGGGGCCCTGCCTGACTACATAGAATATGAGCTATATACTGTTCAACGTAGCAGCACTAATAAGGGCTCTTAAGGACTGTCTTGTCTTCTGGTAGCTGGTATATATGGTGGTAAAAGCTATATTCTGAGCTTCTGGGGCCCTGCCTGACTACATAGAATATGAGCTATATACTGTTCAGTGTAGCAGCCCTAATAAGGGCTATTAAGGACTGTCTTGTCTTCTGGTAGCTGGTATATATGGTGGTAAAAGGTATATTCTGAGCTTCTGGGGCCCTGCCTGACTACATAGAAAATGAGCTATATACTGTTCAGCGTAGCAGCCCTAATAAGGGCTCTTAAGGACTGTCTTGTCTTCTGGTAGCTGGTATATATGGTGGTAAAAGGTATATTCTGAGCTTCTGGGGCCCTGCCTGACTAAATAGAAAATGAGCTATATACTGTTCAGCGTAGCAGCCCTAATAAGGGCTATTAAGGACTGTCTTGTCTTCTGGTAGCTGGTATATATGGTGGTAAAAGGTATATTCTGAGCTTCTGGGGCCCTGCCTGCCTACATATGAGCCATATACCGTTCAGCGTAGTAGCCCTAATAAGGGCTCTTAAGGACTGTCTTGTCTTCTGGTAGCTGGTATATATGGTGGTAAAAGGTATATTCTGAGCTTCTGGGGCCCTGCCTGACTAAATAGAAAATGAGCTATATACTGTTCAGCGTAGCAGCCCTAATAAGGGCTATTAAGGACTGTCTTGTCTTCTGGTAGCTGGTATATATGGTGGTAAAAGGTATATTCTGAGCTTCTGGGGCCCTGCCTGCCTACATATGAGCCATATACCGTTCAGCGTAGTAGCCCTAATAAGGGCTCTTAAGGACTGTCTTGTCTTCTGGTAGCTGGTATATATGGTGGTAAAAGGTATATTCTGAGCTTCTGGGGCCCTGCCTGACTACATAGAATATGAGCTATATACTGTTCAACGTAGCAGCACTAATAAGGGCTCTTAAGGACTGTCTTGTCTTCTGGTAGCTGGTATATATGGTGGTAAAAGCTATATTCTGAGCTTCTGGGGCCCTGCCTGACTACATAGAATATGAGCTATATACTGTTCAGCGTAGCAGCCCTAATAAGGGCTCTTAAGGACTGTCTTGTCTTCTGGTAGCTGGTATATATGGTGGTAAAAGGTATATTCTGAGCTTCTGGGGCCCTGCCTGACTAAATAGAAAATGAGCTATATACTGTTCAGCGTAGCAGCCCTAATAAGGGCTATTAAGGACTGTCTTGTCTTCTGGTAGCTGGTATATATGGTGGTAAAAGGTATATTCTGAGCTTCTGGGGCCCTGCCTGACTAAATAGAAAATGAGCTATATACTGTTCAGCGTAGCAGCCCTAATAAGGGCTATTAAGGACTGTCTTGTCTTCTGGTAGCTGGTATATATGGTGGTAAAAGGTATATTCTGAGCTTCTGGGGCCCTGCCTGACTAAATAGAAAATGAGCTATATACTGTTCAGCGTAGCAGCCCTAATAAGGGCTCTTAAGGACTGTCTTGTCTTCTGGTAGCTGGTATATATGGTGGTAAAAGCTATATTCTGAGCTTCTGGGGCCCTGCCTGACTACATAGAATATGAGCTATATACTGTTCAACGTAGCAGCACTAATAAGGGCTCTTAAGGACTGTCTTGTCTTCTGGTAGCTGGTATATATGGTGGTAAAAGCTATATTCTGAGCTTCTGGGGCCCTGCCTGACTACATAGAATATGAGCTATATACTGTTCAACGTAGCAGCCCTAATAAGGGCTCTTAAGGACTGTCTTGTCTTCTGGTAGCTGGTATATATGGTGGTAAAAGCTATATTCTGAGCTTCTGGGGCCCTGCCTGACTACATAGAATATGAGCTATATACTGTTCAACGTAGCAGCACTAATAAGGGCTCTTAAGGACTGTCTTGTCTTCTGGTAGCTGGTATATATGGTGGTAAAAGCTATATTCTGAGCTTCTGGGGCCCTGCCTGACTACATAGAATATGAGCTATATACTGTTCAGCGTAGCAGCCCTAATAAGGGCTATTAAGGACTGTCTTGTCTTCTGGTAGCTGGTATATATGGTGGTAAAAGGTATATTCTGAGCTTCTGGGGCCCTGCCTGACTACATAGAAAATGAGCTATATACTGTTCAGCGTAGCAGCCCTAATAAGGGCTCTTAAGGACTGTCTTGTCTTCTGGTAGCTGGTATATATGGTGGTAAAAGGTATATTCTGAGCTTCTGGGGCCCTGCCTGACTAAATAGAAAATAAGCTATATACTGTTCAGCGTAGCAGCCCTAATAAGGGCTATTAAGGACTGTCTTGTCTTCTGGTAGCTGGTATATATGGTGGTAAAAGGTATATTCTGAGCTTCTGGGGCCCTGCCTGCCTACATATGAGCCATATACCGTTCAGCGTAGTAGCCCTAATAAGGGCTTTTAAGGACTGTCTTGTCTTCTGGTAGCTGGTATATATGGTGGTAAAAGGTATATTCTGAGCTTCTGGGGCCCTGCCTGACTAAATAGAAAATGAGCTATATACTGTTCAGCGTAGCAGCCCTAATAAGGGCTATTAAGGACTGTCTTGTCTTCTGGTAGCTGGTATATATGGTGGTAAAAGGTATATTCTGAGCTTCTGGGGCCCTGCCTGCCTACATATGAGCCATATACCGTTCAGCGTAGTAGCCCTAATAAGGGCTCTTAAGGACTGTCTTGTCTTCTGGTAGCTGGTATATATGGTGGTAAAAGGTATATTCTGAGCTTCTGGGGCCCTGCCTGACTACATAGAATATGAGCTATATACTGTTCAACGTAGCAGCACTAATAAGGGCTCTTAAGGACTGTCTTGTCTTCTGGTAGCTGGTATATATGGTGGTAAAAGCTATATTCTGAGCTTCTGGGGCCCTGCCTGACTACATAGAATATGAGCTATATACTGTTCAACGTAGCAGCCCTAATAAGGGCTCTTAAGGACTGTCTTGTCTTCTGGTAGCTGGTATATATGGTGGTAAAAGCTATATTCTGAGCTTCTGGGGCCCTGCCTGACTACATAGAATATGAGCTATATACTGTTCAACGTAGCAGCACTAATAAGGGCTCTTAAGGACTGTCTTGTCTTCTGGTAGCTGGTATATATGGTGGTAAAAGCTATATTCTGAGCTTCTGGGGCCCTGCCTGACTACATAGAATATGATGAGCTATATACTGTTCAACGTAGCAGCACTAATAAGGGCTCTTAAGGACTGTCTTGTCTTCTGGTAGCTGGTATATATGGTGGTAAAAGCTATATTCTGAGCTTCTGGGGCCCTGCCTGACTACATAGAATATGAGCTATATACTGTTCAACGTAGCAGCCCTAATAAGGGCTCTTAAGGACTGTCTTGTCTTCTGGTAGCTGGTATATATGGTGGTAAAAGCTATATTCTGAGCTTCTGGGGCCCTGCCTGACTACATAGAATATGAGCTATATACTGTTCAGCGTAGCAGCCCTAATAAGGGCTCTTAAGGACTGTCTTGTCTTCTGGTAGCTGGTATATATGGTGGTAAAAGGTATATTCTGAGCTTCTGGGGCCCTGCCTGACTAAATAGAAAATGAGCTATATACTGTTCAGCGTAGCAGCCCTAGTAAGGGCTATTAAGGACTGTCTTGTCTTCTGGTAGCTGGTATATATGGTGGTAAAAGGTATATTCTGAGCTTCTGGGGCCCTGCCTGACTAAATAGAAAATGAGCTATATACTGTTCAGCGTAGCAGCCCTAATAAGGGCTATTAAGGACTGTCTTGTCTTCTGGTAGCTGGTATATATGGTGGTAAAAGGTATATTCTGAGCTTCTGGGGCCCTGCCTGACTAAATAGAAAATGAGCTATATACTGTTCAGCGTAGCAGCCCTAATAAGGGCTATTAAGGACTGTCTTGTCTTCTGGTAGCTGGTATATATGGTGGTAAAAGGTATATTCTGAGCTTCTGGGGCCCTGCCTGACTACATAGAATATGAGCTATATACTGTTCAGCGTAGCAGCCCTAATAAGGGCTATTAAGGACTGTCTTGTCTTCTGGTAGCTGGTATATATGGTGGTAAAAGGTATATTCTGAGCTTCTGGGGCCCTGCCTGACTACATAGAAAATGAGCTATATACTGTTCAGCGTAGCAGCCCTAATAAGGGCTCTTAAGGACTGTCTTGTCTTCTGGTAGCTGGTATATATGGTGGTAAAAGGTATATTCTGAGCTTCTGGGGCCCTGCCTGACTAAATAGAAAATGAGCTATATACTGTTCAGCGTAGCAGCCCTAATAAGGGCTATTAAGGACTGTCTTGTCTTCTGGTAGCTGGTATATATGGTGGTAAAAGGTATATTCTGAGCTTCTGGGGCCCTGCCTGCCTACATATGAGCCATATACCGTTCAGCGTAGTAGCCCTAATAAGGGCTCTTAATGACTCTCTTGTCTTCTGGTAGCTGGTATAGATGGTGGTAAAAGCGATATTCCGAGCTTCTGGGGCCCTGCCAGCGACAGCCTGTCTTTCCCTGCTGTGAGCGTCTGTCCCTCACTAAGTTCAAGCTGCTAATGCTGACGAAGAGGAAGTGCTGAGTTTTGTATATTCGAGGTCACATGGTTTTTCCAGCCAATGCGTGTAGACGCCGTTTTCGCGATGCCAGCGTCCTCCCAGGACCTGTCCCACCCCCCCTGCATGGTGATTGGTGTAAAAAACGCGCCAGGGAAGGTGGGAGGGGAAACGAATTGTGAGTGCGCCATCGCCGCTGTACTCGATCGAAATCGAGTATGACGAACAGCGTAGTATTCGATCGAATACCGGCTCGGTCGAATACTACTCGCTCATCTCTAATAATTAAATAACACAAAGCATTAAATGTGTTAAATAGATTAGTTGAGATGATGAATTAACTGCATTACCTAGATCAATAGAACATGAAAAATAATTATGTACAGTATAAATAAAAGGACCATAACTTAAGGAAAAAAGAACTAAACTAAAGGACCATTTCAGACACCTGTACCATGATTGGGAATGGGAAAATGTTTCTAGACCAACATTATATAGGAAGCTGAAGAAAATCAGTTTCTACCTCAAGATTTTTTTTTTTTACAGGGTTATCTGATTAACTGGATTATGTTTTCTATTGAAACTGCACCAGTAAAGAGTTACACAACACTTAAATGCATACTATTTTAATAACCTTTTTAAACATAAAGACGGCATGCAAAAACTTAGTAGCAAACTTTTCTTGATTTTTTGGCAGACAATTCTTTAATGATTAAGTTTAATTCACATAGAATTTCATGTTCAATGCTTATCAAAGGTTGGATAAGCCTTCCTGCACTATTGTCCTGTGCAGATTGTTTTTTATTAGCTTCATTTTAGAGAATGATCTCTTTTAACTGCAGTTGGTTACCAAGACTAAATAGATTCTCAAAAAAATCTTAACATTTGACATTTCATACATAGATAGCTCCAGGGGGATGTCCTTATGTTCATCTAGTTTTTGTACAAAAACTGCTGTAACAAATTTTCAAGGGCGGGGTCTAGTTCTTCCTCATAGACCTTCATGAGGGTAGAAGCTGCAGAAGATAGATAGATTATAGGGAAGTAGCTATTGCTAGATCATTAAGAATTTCAAACCTTGAGCTCATCTAAAAGAGATGAGTTCACTTGAGGACTTGAATGGTCTTGACAAAATTCATCAGTGCCCCACAAAATGTTGCCCCCTTTTGCTACAAACTCCTTTAAAGACTTCAATATAATAATAGCAGACTGAAATATTAATTTGGGATGCTGTAGTGATTTGCTTATGGCATCAAATCTGTATAAAATGTCATTCCAGAAGACTAACATGAATGCATTTTCCAAAGATGCCATGTGTTTTGAAAGACCATTGGCCTAATTTTAACTAGCAGGCTGATTCATTACTAACGCCAGGTAGCGACAGATGAGTGCCTGTAGCAGGCATTTCAGAGCGCCCACTAGTAGTCGCTGTGCTCGGCCGTGGGTCGCTATTTCATAGCGACTCAGTCGCCGTGCAGCAATGATGAATACATTGTGAGGAGTCGCAATATTACCAGTACAGCGCTGTATGGAACATCCATTGAAATGTATGGGAGAGCAACAGGTAGCGAGAGGTAATACCTGGCGCTCTGAAAGGCAGAACACCGGCGCTGTTTGCTGAGGCTGGGATAATGATGAATCGGACCCTATATGGCGTTATCCCAGTCGCTCAACAGATTCTGCTTGATAAATGTGTAATTGCGTGCCCTGTCCGGCGTTCACCTGTCGCTACCTGTCGCTACCTCTCATTTACAAGGCACTGCCTGACGCTATCCCTTCGTGAATTAGGGCCTAAATCTTTTTTGTCTTCATCATGGCCAATAATCACAAGAACTTCTTTTATGTTGTCATAGCTTTGAATTAAAGCTTTTGTGGCATCTGCCTGACATCCCCACTTTGCTTTACTTAAGCTTTTGAGAACTTTATACTTTGCTTCAGATTGACTTAGATGCATCATTAAGATTTGAAAATGTTGTGTTGATACGTTAAAGAACACATACAGATGTTGTACTAAGCCGAAGAAATATACAGCTTTGGGGCATGCATTAGCTGCAGCTTTACCCGCCAGGTTTAGTGAGTGCCTGCAGCATGGCATCAGCTCTGCCAATATGCTCCTTTCTTTAATAAAGGCTTTCATCACCATACATGTTTGAGGCATAGTCGTATGCCCAGACAGTCACCAATTTCAGTTTCATGTTTCTGCAAAAATGTCAGCAATGCATCAACTTTTGCAGATCTTGTGTGGCCACAATTTGGAAGAAATGTCAGGAATCTTTTGTTTGGAAATGACACTTCCCTATAACTGTCATCTGATCTATGTTTGCCTCATTTGGGGTGGAGACAATTGATACAGAGTAGTTATTTATTCCATCAATTATATCTTCAATAATTATTTAAGATAGATAATTTGTTCCCCTTTTTGACCATGTTCTGTAAGGTCAAAGCAAAGGAATGGGTCTTAGATGACCTCAGAGTGTTGGGCTGCCAGACAGTGTGTTTCATGGATTTTAGGATAAAGATTGGTCAGAACTAGCTCAGCCCAAACCAAACCTTTTTGGAAAAAGTTCATTGGACCCATGAAGCAAGGAGCACCAGGCCAATGCTAGTGGGCGTGGGGAGTGGGTGTGGGTAACTTGGAGAGGGCACTGCCATCCTACCTGCCTAACAGGGAAGGCAAATAGCTGGAACTGCCCTGTGCTTTGAACTTCTACTTGAACCATGGGAACCCCTTACCAATGGCCAAGTTATAAAAATGAGATAAATAATCTATGGCCCCTTAGTTTACCCCTTAAAAACTCACTTTTACTACTTGTGAACAGCTATGGAGATTATGGGCCTTATTCATCAAGCGATAGCGCCAGGTAGTGTCTGACGAGCGCCAGGTACCGCCAGCTAACGGCGGCTACCGACTCAAGTACGCCCGGCGGCGGTCACAATGACGCATTTATCACGCTAAATGAGGCTAGCGCCGGCGAGAGCGTCAACTAGCGCGGGATTCATCATGTAGCCGACTGCAACGAACAGCGCCGCTGCTAATCCCATCACAGCGCCAGGTATGACCTCTCGCTACCTGGCGCTCTCCCATACATTTCAATGGCAGACACTGCAATGATTGTTTTAAGTGGTTTTTGTGTTCTTGTCTTTTGCACAAAATTCAACACATGTTGTTTGGGATATGTTTTATTAATCTGTCATGTTTTTATTGTTTTTTAGATGAAAGTTGTAATTTTTACACTGTAATGTTGTGAGTGAAATCTAAAATGCATCTCCTCCCACAAAACACATTAGGCTCAAAATAGCTTGCTTTCACAACACACATGGCTTGTAAAGCTACTTTTTAGTCAGTCATGTTTGGCGCTCACGTTCGCTCATTGAAATTGTCAGCGCCCAAGCTATTCGGCAGCCCTGTCCTTGATGAATCTGTGGTGGTCAGAGTTTGTGCAGTCGCTGTTTTGATTCGCTATGTGGCGGCGCTAGCGTCGCTGTGCTGCGCGGTGCTGTTCATACATGTGCCCTTCTGCCATTTTCCCGGAATTCACTTGCCGCGACCCCAGTCGTTCTTAATGAATACACTGTAGTTGTGAGCGTGCATGTCCACATTCTGCTGGATTTGTTCAGGCGTACAAGCTCATAACAACCCGTTATGCATTCTCCTGCGTGCAACATTATCATGAAGTTGGATAGTTTTCTTGTGTTATTATTTTATGAAGGAATAAGATTGTTATTTGTAAGCAACCAGCTTTTTTTTCTCTGACCTATGCATTACAGGATATTGAACACCCAGCTAAATCAAGCTAATAATTAATGGTGTCTTGGCCAATAGCTTGTTGTAATGCGTAAAATTCCTCTTTCCGCCACTTAGCTTGCACATAGCTGATATTAGCTTGTTCCTGGTGCGCGGAGCGTGTTTTTTTTCCCCCCCTGTAGGTTTCGTCATATCCACTTCCGGTTTCCTCCTTTGCGTTTCAAAGCAACATAAAGCTAAAAATTACTAGCGATTTGTCCAATAGCTTGTTGTAATGCGTAAATTTACTCTTACTGCCACTTAGCTTGCACATAGCTGATATTAGCTTGTTCCTGGTGAGTGGAGCGTTTTTTTTTTTCCCAGTTGCTTTCGTCATATCCACTTCCGGTTTCCTCCTTTGCGTTTCAAAGCAACCTAAATCTAAAAATTACTAGCGCTTTGTCCAATAGCTTTTTGTAATGCGTAAATCGACTATTTCCGCCACTTAGCTTGCACATAGCGGATATTAGCTTGTTCCTGGTGCGCGGAGCGTTTTTTATTTTTCCCTGTCACTTTGGTCATATCTGGTTCCGGTTTCCTCCTTTGCGTTTCCACCATGCTGCCCAGGAGATGGATTATGCGCCTCCCCAGCTCCTCCTCTGAATCTGGCCCCACCACCCCTCCCCCACCTTCCCCACCTCCCCCACCTACCTCACCTCCCCCACCTAACCCCCCTCCAACCCCTTCCCCTCCTGAGCCAGCTAAACAAAAAAGAAAATGGGTGGATAGCCGTGTAAACGGCTAGGTGGTCAAAGTGAGTATGTTTATCTTGGATTATATGTTTAAAGTGGACCAACACCCAGGGGGGATTGGGCCTGAAATCTATAAGATTTCCGGACCGATCAGATCCCTCCCCGCGGGGCATCCCAAATCGGGATGTCCCGCGGGGAGGAACCCCCCAGGAGGCCCACAAACCTTACCTCAGCCCCGTTCCATCGGCGCATGCGTGAGCCGCGGCCGCGTCTTGCGCTTCCCTCTAGCAGGGCGCGCACCCGCGCCGGACATTTGGTAATGGCCGGCGCAGGCGCCCTCCCTGTTAGAGGGAAGCGCAAGACGCGGCCTACAGCGCTCAGAGGCAGCTGAGCTGGTATGCGCGTCCAAGCGGCCTTGGACGCGCATACCACAGTGGCTCAGAGCGCTGTGATAGCCTGGCGCGGTCACATGGGAGCGTGGTCAGTTGAGTATTTCTGGCCTTCCCGGGGGGTTACAGACAGCGGGGCACCCCCGATCGGTGTGCCCCACCAAAGTGGACCAAAACCCAGGAGAGTCAAAATCCTGGGTGTTGGTCCACTTTAATCTGTTCTCAGTATAAATGTTTAGGCCATTGGTCTGATGTCATGTATTGATTTTTTTTTTTTTTTCATTGCTCATAGGATTTCTGAATCCACCAATACGACTATGCCCGTGGGGGCAAGAAGCGCATTGCCCTGGAGGTGAAGGCCACAGTGTCCCGGCGCTTCGACACCCACCTCAGTGTCCGATACCCTGAAGGCGTGTACCGCCTATATGATGCCTACGCTTCAGGTAAGTTGAAGCTTATGCTATGTTTATAATTTTTAAAACATAATATTCTAAGCTGTGTCCATTTTGGGTATTAATATTAATTCTTTTCATTCACCCCCTCAACACAGATAAGCGTCCTCCCCTGGGGAAACGTGGGAAGGGAGTCCTCCCCCGAACCAGACAGGCGGACTCGGGGGAGTCATCGGGGGAGGGTCCCTCTCGCGGGTCCTATTTAGAGGACCCAGGGGAGGGAGGGGATGACGCCCCAGAGGAGTGTGCTGCTGGGGGGCTGGCAGGATCAAGCCTCAGCTCCTCACACTCTGACTCTGAGAAGTCTCAACAGCCAAGGGGCCACTCTCAAGTGGGGAGTCCAAGTGGGGTGGAAGGAATGGACTCTCCCACACTCCCTGAAGGAGCAGGGAGTGAGAGGGAGGAGGGTGGCCCTTTGGCTGGGGGATCTTCAGAGCAGAGTGTGAGGAGGCGAGGCTCCCCGCCTCCTCCTCAGAGCCCTCCCTGGGCTTCAAGTGGCAGATCATCCCCTGGTGAGTGCACATTTTGTCATTGTTAGTCTGTGACAGGTTTCATCTGGCCATTTGTACTTAGCCCTTGCCATTCCTCTCTAATTTGCAGGGCATCATATAGGCGGCACCTCCAGGAGCTTTTGGCAACGCCTTCTCCACGGGCATAGTCATGGTAAGTGTTAGTTGTTATCCCTCACATTCCATATGTTATGACATTCCTTAAAGTGGACCAACACCCATTGTTGATTGTGCTTGGAATCTCTAAGCTTCCATGCCCAATCAACTCCCTCACCCAGGGCCCCCCCCAAAAGCCCACAAACTACTTACCTCATTGGGGGTGGCAGAAGCCACCGCCGCAGCCTCCTGCGTGCCCCTCTAGATGTGTGTGCGCCTGCGCTCTCTGTTTCATAATGGCCTGCGCGTGCGCACACACTGGAGGAGTGATGCGCGGAAGGCAGCGGCGGCGGACGGTGTCTCACTCAAATTGTTGTGCTCTGCCAAAGTGTACCAAAACACAGAATAGTATCAATCCTGGGTCTTGGCCCACTTTTAACAGACACATGTTTCCTGGTCCATAGTACAAGCTGGTTTGATAATGTACATTAACATCACAAACCCCACTACAGTGCAATCCAACTGGCAACCACCTCTATGTTTCAGCCCAAACCATGATGGGGGCTAGCAAATGTGTTATTTTGTTAAGTTGTTCCGGCTAACACATGTTGCACACTAGTAACATTCTACAATCAACTGCAAATTAGTCCTTACCATTGCACTGTCAAGGTTATTGGCACATTATCTTTATGTGTCCATGTTGCAATCCAAAATAATTTACATGAACTCATGGACCATGAAATATGCTAATGTCGGACAACATGTGTGTAACCATGCAAGCATTTGATTTTGCAGACTCCATAACCAGATGGCTGACAAATAGTCATGTGTCATTGGCCCACTAATTTTGCTTTTCTCTTTTGCTTTCTCCTGACAGATGTGGCCACGCAGACGGAGCCGGTGTACATCACCACCACACCTCCCGGGACGGCCAGCAGCATGGGCCCCAGCCACAGCTGCGATGGTGAGTACATCCCACTTCATATGCCTAAAGACTTGTGAACCCTATGTCTTATAGTCAATTCTGCAGACATTTACAATGTACCTATGTGTTTAATCAACACACATCTAGGTTACATGTGTTTGGCCAACAATCCTACATGCATGTCTGCATGCTTGATTGTTGCCTCACATTCTTGAGTTTGCCACATAGAGACAAATTGTGGTTTCTACCCAACCGAATTGGCCTGCTTAGGTGGTGACCTCTAAGATTCTTGGCCAAACAAGTTTACTCGTTAGGACTTAGGCCCTGATGTTTGGCTGTGACTAAACAAATAAATGTCCACACTGGGACTTATACCTTCTTTTATTCCCAAGAGTTAAGAGTAAATGCATGCTTGGGATGTTGTGGCCACATTTAAGCCAGCCACTAGTACTCATATAATGGTAACACCTAAGGGCACAGTGGCCAACAATGTGAATGTGAGCGTCAGCTAATTGTACCCACTGACATTACATTGCTACATCTGTGTCTGTTGAGGTCACATTCTATATTTTGAATATGGTGTTTTTCTACTCTCTACAGCTTGTGTAAACCAGCATCACAGACTGTGGCGGTCGATCCGGCGTCTTCGCCTTATGCTGCTGGCCAAGAAGAGGCGTCGTTAGGGTGGGGTGATGACTGGCGACTGTTTTTAGGCACTTTGCGGCCAAATGTTGGGCCTGTTGCCCGCCTTTCCAAATTAAAATTTTGTATTTTGTTAATTACAGTGTGTTGTGCCTTGTCAAGCATAGTTTAAGTGTCTACAAACCCATTCTTTGTTACATTTTGGGGTACCTTTGTAGCCATTTAATGTGTAAACCATAGTAAGATATGGTCACCAATGTGTGGCATAAATTTTTGCCTACATTTACATATCTAGATCAAGATACTCATCCCTGGCTGTGTTCTTAGCTATGTCTTAGGAAAAACACAATTTAGAGGTGGGGTAATAAAATATATTTCACAAAAAAAAAAAAAAAAAAACAATTAATATTCTTGGCTTGGGGGCCGGGGAGGTTGGGAGTCAATGCTATCGGCGGTGTTGGGGGCCAACAGTTCAGAAAAAAAAATAGACTGCTGTTGTATGAGCTGTTGTGTCAACAACAAACTTTGTTCCTGGTGCTGGAGAGATTGCTCCATCAGATTTGACAGGCGAGCAAGTTCCTGGTTAGTTTGTTGCTGTTGTCCTTGTCGCAACTCGTCTATCTGGCGCTGCTGGGCCTCATTTTGTTGCTGACACATCAGCACCTGATGTTCCAACGCCGCAATGCGCTCATTAGTTCCATCACGCGGCTGTTGGCGACTGTAGTCCTCCAGCATCCGGACCCCTAGCTGATAAAACTCTGCACTGGTCGGTGCCACACCTCCTCTTGCTCTGGTTTCAGGCTAAAAAAACAAAATAAAAGTTTTTAGTGAAATTGAAACAATGCAGCTATGCCCCTCCCAATCATTTCCCCAAAGTGTAACAATACAACTTACCCTTTCTTGAGCCTCTGTAGCTTGGTCACATGGCACTTGGGAAGAGGTCCCAGCTTGGGGTTCTGGTCCAGCCTCCTGCCAAAACAACAAAGAAATAAAATGTGACATGTTGGTTCATGGACTACCCATGAACATGGCAATGTGGTTATTGTTCCTCTAAATCAGCCATGTTACCTCCGTGTCGCCCGGCAGATGTAGGTCCGGGGTCTGGCTGCCAGAGAGGGGCAAATCCACATCTGAGAGATTGGGCAAGTTGGCATATGCTAAACAGGAAAGTCATGTTAGTAGGTCAGTGGACCAAAATCAAATTTAATATGGATAGACTATCGAGGCCATACCTCCACAAAGTGCCAGATTACACACTAGCCAAAAGGTATCTGGTAAACTCAGATTGCTAACATGTATGTAAGAGGAAGATGAGGCAATAATTGGGCCAAAAAATAACAGACACATTGCTAAAATTACACATACCCGCAATCTCCCAGATGTCTGGAGTGGGGCCCTCACTCGAGCTTTGCCCTTGAAAATACATGTTTAAACACAAGTTGGCCTACTAAAGTTCAACAAAAGTATTGCAAAAATCCGTACTAGATAATCAAGCAAAAAGAACTTACCCTCATCTCTGGCAGCCTCAACGTGAAGGGCCCTTTCCGGACAGCCACTTCCGATATTCCGGCCAACTAAAATACACAATTAATGTCTCTAAATATTCCTACAACTACTTGGGTGAATGTTTGTCTTTAAATATACCCAAAAAATGCACTGCAATCACTCAAAAAACTATAATAATGACCCTGGGGATGGCAAATCCACTCCAAATAGGCATCTTCAAGTTGACATAGCAAACATGTAGATTATTAGACTAACCAAATTGAACCAGTGTAACATAAACAGCATAAAGGATACATTATTTTTTGCAATACACACCAACAGGGTCCTGTTGACCTGCAACATCGGAAGTGGGGTCCAAAGATGAACCAGTCACTTGGCCTACAAATCAAAAAGAGGAATGATAGACATGCACTTGTGTTAAAGCGGCTAAAGCAAGGTTGACACATGCACTTACCGGCATCCAAAGAGTAGCTTGGGTCCTGAGGAGATGCTGGTGCCAATGGCGGGGCAGCTAGGCAAAAGCAAAGAAAACATTTAGCCATTGGTAATGTGCGGCACAAAATAAACCATGCATTAAGGTGTGTGTGAGCAGCTCAATCACTAATATTCACTAATCAAGGCCAGTGTGGCTTACACATGTATATGCAGATATATGGCCACACATCTCTGGCTTCCCACATAGCTACACATGTTAGGGCCTTGTTAGTTAGTTGCTGTGAGGGTTAAAGTGGGCGTGAAATTAGTCCGCAGGCCCATATTAGTAATCCTCAACAGTGGTACAAGCTATTGTTTGAGGTGCTCCCACACCCATTTTGGGCAAAAACAACCAGCCCCTAAATTAGTGTTAAATACCTTCAATGGCAGACTGGGTTAGGCTGGAGGTTGGTTGAAGGGCAGGATTTTGGGTGTCCTCCTCCTCCCCCGACTCATGGACAGCACCATGTGCACCTATGCAGAAAGCAACACACAGGAAAGTAAAACATTTATTAGGTATAATGTACTACTTCACAGGTCCTACTGTTAGTTGGCCAGAAAGAGACAAAGCAAATCACATACATTAACATTACCATCACAAAATAGGCAGAAAATATGTACCTTCAGTCCAACCTGTGGTGTCATCCCCAGCATCCACACCCTGCAGCCGAGCAAGTGGAATTTTGCCCTTCAGCATCTCCTCATACGGCCTGTAGGTACTCTTTGGACCCTGGATGGTCCCTCTCTCGACATCAAGATCGTGATTCATCTTTTTTTTATAAGGGCCCCTCTCAAAGTGTAGAAGCGTTTTCTGCAGGATGGGCCACTACGTGGGTGTGGAGCACTGCTAGTAAGCTCCTCACCAATGGCATCCCACAGTTTGCTCCTTTCTTGTTTGCCTATTGACTTGCTTTGGGAGCCAAAGATCAGCTCCCATTTAGCAAGGGTAAGGCGCACAAGAGTATTATTCTCCGCCAAATTAAATTCTGGCTCCCTCTTGGCACCTGGGCGCTTAGCCTGGGGTGCTGCACCACCTTCAGGCTGGGCCCTTTTCCTTAAGGGAGGTCTGCGCACAGCACCCACCACACTCCTACTTGGGCCAGCTGTGGCCGGCAGATGTCCAGAATTTGGCTCCATCCTGTAGCTGCACACACACACCAATACACAACCAACAAGTACACATGTAGACTACAGAATGGCATCGCCCTGTATTTGGGTTGGGCAGGTTTTATGTGCTCTAACAGCCAATCACAAACAGGTCCACTTAATAGATTCACACATACTGGCCAGGTGCTTGTAGCAACACCTCCACTGCACTGACTGAACCATGTGTGGTAGCCAATTAACTAATTACAGACCTCATTAACCAAACAACACACAACCAAAGACAACAATGTACTCATGTATATTAAACACTTGTGACATGTGGCTATACAAACGGCTATTTAAATAAACAGCAGCTTACCTTTCATTGGTCCACCACAGAATTTTCTGCCATGGCCGTTAATGCACGCAAGTTTAGGCTCACATATGCTAGTAGCGCTACTAGCGTGCGCGTGCGCACTCCGTTTCACGCACACCTGGGTCAGCTAATTGGAGACCGGAAATAGCAGAGCAACGCAAAAGGCGGCAAAGCGGACCTGTCCTTTTTCAAAGTGAAGTATAAATGGCTGGATTTGGCAACCTTCTGGTATTGTTACACTGTGGCAAAGGCTGTGGTGTGGTGCTTGGTTCCCTTAGCTCATTTGAGTGTCTGGCTGGGTTTGGTCCTCACTCTCTGTGGCTTGTTGGGTGATTTCTGACATCAGTGCTGTTTCTTTAGGAGATTGATTTTGTTGGCATATGCAAATGTTGTGGAGCATACAGCAAGTGAGGCTTGATTTTGGGGCCTTTTGTGGGCTGTGCAGCAACTCCCCTCTTGGTTGTGCCTAACTTAGAAAGCTGTTTTTCAGCAGTCTGTTGGTTCAGACCACTATACTTCTGGTTTTGTGGTGAGCTGCATTGTAGTGAGTGTGTGAGGAGTGTGATTGTTTGTGTGTGTGGTGTGTTTGTGGTTTTTGGTTTTGTTTGGCTTCTTTTGTATATCTGTTGAGTGTGAGATGGATAAGAGGGTGATGTACGGGGTATGGGTGGAGGGATGTGTGAGAATGCTGGAAGAGCAGGAGGCCAGGGAGGGGGGTGCTGTGAGGCTTAGGGCACCTCGCTCCTTTGGAATCCGCCTTTCAGTGTGGGACTTAAGTGACGAGCAGATCAGGAGCCGCTTCCGTCTGAATCGTGCTGCACTACAGTCCCTATATGATCAGATTAAGCACAAAATCGAGCCATCCACCAAACGCACTCAATCCATTCCAGGCATAGTACGCCTGTGTGCCACTCTGAATATTTTGGCACGAGGGACCTTCCAGGCAACCTCTGCCCTCCTCAGCGGGATCAGCCAGGCTACAATGAGCCGCATATTAATCCAGGTAGTACTGGCGATTTGTGATTTGATCCCTATTTACATCAAGTTTCCTGAGGATGAGGATGAGGTTGCCAAAATAAAACATGCATTCTATCTCATGGGAGGGATCCCGAATGTGCCAGGGTGCGTTGATGGTACACATATACCTTTCCGCCCTCCCCATGCACAGGAGCTGTATTTTAGGAACAGAAAGCAATGCCATTCGCTGAACGTCATGGTCGTCTGTGACCATGAAATGAAGCTGCGGGCCGTGAGATCGGGCTTCTCCGGCTCATGCCACGATTCTTACGTCCTGCAGCGGACAGTCCTGTGCCGGAAGTTCGAGAACAACGAAATGCCAGCTGGCTGGCTACTGGGTAAATAATTAACCATGTCAAAGTATTTTGCATCAAATATGTGGCCTAGTTAGCTAAATTTTTGAAAATGAAACCAAAAACATATACTAGTACTAATTGCTGTCTCTCTCCTTGTGTTTTGCCCACAGCGGACAAGGGATACGGGCAGAGAACGTGGGTGATGACTCCGGTCAGAAGCCCACAGACCTCTGCCCAAGAACGCTACAATGCAGCACATCGCAAAACCCGAATCATTGTGGAACGAACCATCGGCCTGCTGAAAGCACGCTTTCTCTGTTTGGCACGCCCAGGAGGAGAGATGCTGTACAGTCCACAAAAGGTCTCCAAGATAATCCTCGCCTGCTGTGTGCTCCACAATCTCTGTATATGCCACAGAATCCAATCCCCTGAAGAAACAGCACTGGTGCCCGAAATCCCCAACTTGGCCGCAGAAACGAGTGAGGACACCCAGAGTGGCTTTGAGCTAAGGGAAAGCATGATCACTTCGTTTTTTGCGGTAAGCTAACTACCCTTCACTCTAATCCAAGTACTGCACTACAGGGGAACTATTTGTTGGCTACAATCATAATTTGTCACAAACCACTATAAGGTGGGTGTAAGATGACCTAAACCACTATAAGGGGGGTGTAAGATGACCTAAACCACTATAAGGGGGGTGTAAGATGAACTAAACCACTATAAGAGGGGGGTGTAAGATGACCTAAACCACTATAAGGGGGTGTAAGATGACCTAAACCACTATAAGAGGGGGATGTAAGATGACCTAAACCACTATAAGGGGGGTGTAAGATGACCTAAACCACTATAAGGGGGGTGTAAGATGACCTAAACCACTATAAGAGGGGGATGTAAGATGACCTAAACCACTATAAGGGGGGTGTAAGATGACCTAAACCACTATAAGGGGGGTGTAAGATGACCAAAACCACTATAAGGGGGGTGTAAGATGACCTAAACCACTATACGGGGGGGTGTAAGATGACCAAAACCACTATAAGGGGGATGTAAGATGACCTAAACCACTATAAGGGGGGTGTAAGATGACCTAAACCACTATAAGGGGGGTGTAAGATGACCAAAACCACTATAAGGGGGGTGTAAGATGACCTAAACCACTATAAGGGGGGTGTAAGATGACCAAAACCACTATAAGGGGGGTGTAAGATGACCTAAACCACTATAAGGGGGGTGTAAGATGACCTAAACCACTATAAGGGGGGTGTAAGATGACCTAAACCACTATAAGGGGGGTGTAAGATGACCTAAACCACTATAAGGGGGGTGTAAGATGACCTAAACCACTATAAGGGGGGTGTAAGATGACCTAAACCACTATAAGGGGGGTGTAAGATGACCAAATCCACTATAAGGGGGGTGTAAGATGACCTAAACCACTATAAGGGGGGTGTAAGATGACCAAAACCACTATAAGGGGGGTGTAAGATGACCAAAACCACTATAAGGGGGGTGTAAGATGACCTAAACCACTATAAGGGGGGTGTAAGATGACCTAAACCACTATAAGGGGGGTGTAAGATGACCTAAACCACTATTGGGGGGGGGGGAGTTGACCAACATAACAATTAGGGTTGTTGTGCAAGTTGGCCCAAAATGTTATTTAAATTTTATTGTTTTCTTTGTTAACTGCGAAAAAGCCACATTAAATATAAATACTAAATGCACTTTTTATTCTTTTTCAGGCACCCCAATAAAAATCCTGAGGATTCAGAATTTTACTTTATCCAAAAAAACATTTAAAACATAAATAAAAAAACTAAAAAGAAACATGTTGCAATGTGTTTACTTCTGAAGGTACTAACATTGATTTCAAGCCCACAGCAAAGCAAAGCGCAGGCGCAGTGTTGAATAGCGTGTGTCAAAATGACAGCGCCTACAAAGCTGATCTGAAACATCATATTCAGCAATGTAGGCGTTGTTCCCAACAACGCCAGGTAGCGACTGAGGAGGCCTGCTATAGCGAATCGCTACCGCCCGCGGCGTACGCTAGTGGCGCTCATAGCGCCATACTTCAGTCGCTCATCTGTCGCTACCTGGCGCTATTAATGAATCGGCCTCTATATAATATGAACCGACCTTAAAGAATATGTGACCACAGGCTGGTCTCACCAAAAAATAGGGCCAGCAAAGGCAACCCTTAAAGTATTCTAGAGCTATGGAGGTTCCCAGAACCATCACAGGGACAATGCTGAATGGAAATTCAAAGTACAAATAGAAAAAAATAGCACAACTGAGAGGGTAAACATTCCTGACTAACTCCTGATTGATCAGACTTTAAAATAAATCTTGTATGTCTTGTGTCAGATGTACATTAACATATGATCATGACCTATTGACATAGAACTAAAGTTGGCTGGTTGTTCTCTCATCAATGCTTCTCATTTAGATGATGCCGTTTGTAAGTGCTACCTGACATTATATTTCTAGTGTAATATAGAAAGGAAACTTTTTCATTTTCTTTTCTTTTATAATATGATCTTTGAAGGAGGATATTTTGAATAGATTTCTTAAAGAAGGGTACACAGTTGACGAACTAGGCCCTTATTATAAAATGAATTTAGGTTCAATTTCTGGTAAATAAATAACATCCTATAATAGAAATACAATTTGTCATCTGATGTGTCTTCTTCAACTTAATTAAACATTACCACACATCTTGTTTACTTGGGAAGAAGCACACAGGGATGTTGAAATGAAACATAACAGTAAGAATATTAAAAACTGATATATGCATACTATCTCATGGATTATTTCATACATGACTTATCTGCCACTGAGGCAATGAAGTTCATAAAACAAAGTCACATTGCATCTCAAACAAACTGACTTGCACTTGTCTTCCAAAGTCAAGGACACAATAATTACTTACGTAAATTAAACTGCTAGAAACAATAGAGTTAGTATGAACATTAACATTTTTTCACAATAATTCAAAATAATTGCTTGAAATTTGTATTAACTCAGTAGCCATGACTAAATGACATTCAGTATGTGAATGCACTGAAGTTAATTTGTAATAACTAACCATTACTGATTCATTTGTCATTAGGTTTACAAATGTAGGGAGCAAAATGTCACTGATAATCAAAATATGTTGATAAATATATGACAAATATTTGACTCAGTAGCAAGGCCAATAGGTTAATTACCTGCCCATTTGCCATAAGTTTCAAACCTTATAACAAGGACTAACATACAGAGCATCAGAGGCCAGTGGATTATCTTCATCAGCGTATCCAACTTTACTAAGTACAGATGTCTCCACTATAAACGTATCTTACATTTGGAGAATACAGTTACTCATTATATCCATTCAACACAATGAGGAATATTCAGATGATGTTGAGAGTCTTTGGAATTGTTAAAAGCTTTCCTTAATACAAAAAATAAAATCCCCATTACCTGCAAAGTTGCAGTTCTACAGGTGAGATGTAGCTATTTTATTTTAAATATTTGAAAACTAAACAACTTATGGATCAAACATTTAAAAAATCACCCCTTCAAATGTGTAAGGATCCCACATTGGTTGCTCCCCTCTCCAGGTGCAGGGGATTTTTATTTTTCAGTTTTTATTACTGTGTTCTGAGTAAGAGAAACAAAGCCAGTCCAGTGGAAGTAATGGGAAAAATCAATAAATTGCAGTCAGAGAATAGTTAACATTTGAGGGTTGCACATGGCTTGTTTATTTAGTATTTGTATTTTGTTTAGCAGTATCTATTAATAGTATGACATCATTATCACATTACTTGCCATTTTTGAATTTTGAGCACATTCAGCATTTTTCTATAAAAGAACTGTTATTCATGGTTGAGAGATTTGTTCCGATGAAGGGGCTTATAATTACCTTAAAACATTTACTAAACTCTGGCTACAATACACTTATATTGATGAATTTCTTTCTATTATTTGTATTATGCAGTGCCGCTTCTTTCTTTGCAGGTAATTTTGGATTATTCTGCAAGAGTTGGCTGTGTGTTCCTGCTTTAATTCTTTTATAATGATTTGGGCTTGCTGTACCCTGTACAAAACCTTAGTTCTGTGCAACTTATTTGAAGACACATTGGAAAAACGAAGGGGTTTATTCATCAAGGGATTGCGGCAGGTAGTGCCTTGTAGCGACAGGTAGCAAACGGTGAACACCAGGCACTGTACGCAATACCACATTTATCAAAGCAACTCTAACAGTGCCATGTAGCCTGGTATTACCTGTCGCTACCGGTCGCTCTCCCATACATTTCAATGGACGTTACTTTTCTTCTCTTTAAACAGGGTTTTTATTTTTGGATTTTTTTTTATATGAAATAATTGTGTGACCTCTATTTTTATGCAGAATTGTCATTACAGGTCTAGTATTAAATTGTTAATGTCACAATGTAATAACAATGTAATTCCATATGTTTTCGCTTTGTTACTAGTGGATAGTGTTCAAAAAAGACTTTAATCACACAGCTTCTGGCGCTCTGGGCTAGATTGACCCAATGTTGAGCGCCATCGCTGTGTGAGGCAGTTTTTTTGATAAATATGGTTTGAGTGGCTCACACTGACCAGTCGCTACCATTCGCTCTCATATAGTGCTGTACTAGTGACTCACACATCAAATTCATCAATGCCGGTCATGTTACTACAGCGACTGAGGCACTCTGTAATAGCGACTCACGGACGCTCTTAGCACTGCTGTACAGACGCTCATCTGTCGTTACCTGGCACTAGTGATGAATCAGCCTGCAAGTACAATACAGAGTGTTCCAAGGGAACTGACAATACCCCAATGCTTACGCAAAAACACACATTTTAAACCAGTGCACATAAACAATCATCTTCCCATCTTAGGCCTTTCCTAACAAAAGGAGCTTGAGGGCCTCCTAGATCCCTGTCTAGGATACAAACTAACTTTCTCTAAAGTGTAAACTATAAGAATCTACAAACATATAGAGAATGCACCGCAGCAGTATTTAGATGTAGGTGCCAGCCATAAGGGAAACCAAAAGCCTGAAGTGCACAATAGGAGGGATCCTAGACTAATCCCCAAGTCCCTAGTGAAGGCCGCACACTAATTATGAAAATATAGAATTTTAATGAATATAATGTACATAAAAAAGACACTCATCTACATACAAAGTTAAAAAACATAAAAGACACAAGCAGGGGGGATCCAATATATAGTGACTAATATACATATAATTTAAATAATGCCGCCATGATGTAGTATTGTAAATGACTAAAAAATGATGGTGTGCCCAGATATGGCAACTATGGGTAATAAATATAATAGCGTGACAGGTGAATATACTGAGAGAGTGAATGAAGGGCTGAAGTGAAGAAAAGAAATATTCAGTGTATGTGCTAAATCAACATAAATAAATACAAATAAATACAATCAATATGTGCAAAAATAACAACACCATGTGAGTATGTGCAAAATAACAATGTGTGTGAAGTAACAAATGTGCAAAATAGCAAAATGCAAATGTTCCTAGGGCTGTATGTACAGCCCAACGCTGTACAATGGAGAGTGCTGATGCTGAGCAAAATACATAAACAAGGACAAGCAGGCTTTGCGATGAATGAAGCCCGGCTGGGCCACCAAGCAAATGATACTAAATAATAAGTAGCAGCAGCAACATCAAAAATAAATAAACATTCATTTACGTCACCGTGTCACAGAGGATCCCCCGCCGCAGCCGCCACCGACGCGTTGCGTGTCGCTAGGACACTTCGCCAGGGTGTGTCGGCTGCTGTCCTCACCCCTCCTTAAATACCCCGGGAATCAACGTGCTGGCCAATGCGGCGCCGCCACGTCACCGCCCGCACGTGCGCCCCGCCCGGCCAATCAAAGTGGCCGTAAGGGCAACACGTCAGACGCCACGTACACGGCACCAGCATCGGCCGCAAATCAGGAAGTGTCCACCGCGAGCGCGCGGCCGGGCGCGCCGCAAGGCGGGCGCACTCCCCTGCAGTAGGAGGCGCCAGCCGCGCGCCCGGCCCCACGCCCGCGGCGGACACCCCCCGTCCACCCAGCTGCCGGAACATGATCCGGAGCGGACCGTGGAAGGTGAGTATTCGGGGAGGGGGGGGGAGAAACAAAAACGCAAAACATGACTCATTAGTATTGAGTGTCATAATCCAAATAAGTAAGTGTGTGAAATGTCACCTGAAAGTGCTTCTTAATAAAACATTATAATGCTTATCACATGAAAGTATGGGGCTGTCAGCCCATCCCCCCTATATATGACTATCTGGGCGCATTTAGAGATATAAGGGATGCACATAGAGAATAAAGTATGCAATATCCAAGCAAAGCGAAATAGACATGATGTCATTCCCTGTTGGGTGCTTTCCAATTGAGCCTGTTAATAAATAAAATGGTACATTTGACAGATCTGTACAGTCATGGCTGGCCAGAGGCCATGATTATCAAAAGCCAACCCCGACCATACAGAACATGTTGTGCCTCATGCTGGAACGACAACGACCTACACCTCATGTCGTTCCAGCATGAGGCACAACATGTTCTGTATGGTCGGGGTTGGCTATTGATAATCATGGCCTCTGGCCAGCCATGACTGTACAGATCTGTCAAATGTACCATTTTATTTATTAACAGGCTCAATTGGAAAGCACCCAACAGGGAATGACATCATGTCTATTTCGCTTTGCTTGGATATTGCATACTTTATTCTCTATGTGCATCCCTTATATCTCTAAATGCGCCCAGATAGTCATATATAGGGGGGATGGGCTGACAGCCCCATACTTTCATGTGATAAGCATTATAATGTTTTATTAAGAAGCACTTTCAGGTGACATTTCACACACTTACTTATTTGGATTATGACACTCAATACTAATGAGTCATGTTTTGCGTTTTTGTTTCTCCCCCCCCCTCCCCGAATACTCACCTTCCACGGTCCGCTCCGGATCATGTTCCGGCAGCTGGGTGGACGGGGGGTGTCCGCCGCGGGCGTGGGGCCGGGCGCGCGGCTGGCGCCTCCTACTGCAGGGGAGTGCGCCCGCCTTGCGGCGCGCCCGGCCGCGCGCTCGCGGTGGACACTTCCTGATTTGCGGCCGATGCTGGTGCCGTGTACGTGGCGTCTGACGTGTTGCCCTTACGGCCACTTTGATTGGCCGGGCGGGGCGCACGTGCGGGCGGTGACGTGGCGGCGCCGCATTGGCCAGCACGTTGATTCCCGGGGTATTTAAGGAGGGGTGAGGACAGCAGCCGACACACCCTGGCGAAGTGTCCTAGCGACACGCAACGCGTCGGTGGCGGCTGCGGCGGGGGATCCTCTGTGACACGGTGACGTAAATGAATGTTTATTTATTTTTGATGTTGCTGCTGCTACTTATTATTTAGTATCATTTGCTTGGTGGCCCAGCCGGGCTTCATTCATCGCAAAGCCTGCTTGTCCTTGTTTATGTATTTTGCTCAGCATCAGCACTCTCCATTGTACAGCGTTGGGCTGTACATACAGCCCTAGGAACATTTGCATTTTGCTATTTTGCACATTTGTTACTTCACACACATTGTTATTTTGCACATACTCACATGGTGTTGTTATTTTTGCACATATTGATTGTATTTATTTGTATTTATTTATGTTGATTTAGCACATACACTGAATATTTCTTTTCTTCACTTCAGCCCTTCATTCACTCTCTCAGTATATTCACCTGTCACGCTATTATATTTATTACCCATAGTTGCCATATCTGGGCACACCATCATTTTTTAGTCATTTACAATACTACATCATGGCGGCATTATTTAAATTATATGTATATTAGTCACTATATATTGGATCCCCCCTGCTTGTGTCTTTTATGTTTTTTAACTTTGTATGTAGATGAGTGTCTTTTTTATGTACATTATATTCATTAAAATTCTATATTTTCATAATTAGTGTGCGGCCTTCACTAGGGACTTGGGGATTAGTCTAGGATCCCTCCTATTGTGCACTTCAGGCTTTTGGTTTCCCTTATGGCTGGCACCTACATCTAAATACTGCTGCGGTGCATTCTCTATATGTTTGTAGATTCTTCTAATTTCTAGACTTAGACGGAGTGTTGCACGCTTTTATGATGGCTATTAACTTTGATATGTTGGAAAATGAATGGTCCAGAAAACTGGCCATACTTAAGAATCACACCCCCCCTGGGCCTTGTGGACCTACTGAGGATAGATACACACAGGATGTACTATTTAGAGCCATTAAAAGGACCAGACGTGACTATTTACGTACCTGGTGGAATATTAATAGCCTCCAGGTATACAAGGAAATGGAAACTATTCCACGTGGATTGAGGGTTCAAATTTTCCCGGCCTGGGAAGTCTCCCCCGACTTCAGACAGAAATGGGAAAAAATCCTCCATACATGTTCCATGTCTTTGATAGACATGCTAATTGATGAAGACAAATCACGCTTAGAGATCATAAAAACTCGACTCCAGGAGTTGTATGCTCAATTGAGCCTTCTTAAGATCCAGGAACAGGTAACCGCCTTCATTGACAATCTCTCTAAGGAATTGGAGAAATATGAAGCCGAGGTTATGAACAATAAAAGAGACAAACTGAATAGGGACAGGAGGGATGTTGACCTAGGCAAGGTTTACAAATGGAGACATCACGGTAATGCAAGGGACAACTCCAAGGGACAACGTCATCATCAATATGATAGGAACACAGGCGATTACACATCTATCACTAATTCTAGGAGGTATAGAACTGTTTCTACCACTCCCTCCATGTCCAGCAGGTCCTCAGATCGATCCACCTCAGATTTGAGTTTTTTAGGGGAGGGTGCCACAGGAGGACCAGGAGGGGGGGACACAAGAGGAGAACTAGACAACAGGGACCGAGAAATGGATTACAGGGAACACCGTCGTCTGCGCCCCCGGGAGATCAAACGGAGACGGGTGCTATCACCCAGACGAACAACACGCGGGCGCCTAGCACGGAACTAGAGGTTATAAATTTGACAGACACTCCACTGACTGAATTACAACATTCAATATTGGCTAGGGGTTTGAATTTTTCCCCCACAGCCAATATTGATAAGTTTGAGGTAATCAAAGATCTATTCTTGTATTGCAGACGCCTATCCCTGAAATGTCATTTCTCTAACTCTGATTCTACTCCAATGGATGCGGCGCTGGATGCCCAGGAACAACTTGCATTACGGGATCTGGTCGCCCTACTGGAAGAACAGGAATCCGCGCAACAGACCTTTGGACTTAAAAAACCCTCAACATATACACCATCATGGACCAACACGCCGGCGATCCAAGTCTTCTTTGAGACGGTGGAACATCCCCGGGTCGCAACTTTTTACATGCTGCCGAAAGTACATAAGAACATCTTGAAGCCCCCTGGACGCCCCATCGTATCAGTACATCACAGCTCTTTGACCCACGATTGCACGCTCTACACATTTGTCTTGGTCGATGTCGGCTCCGGGAAGGAGGCGGTGCCATACATAGGAAGAACATCTTGAGAAGTGGACCATGACAGTCACATTCCCCGGTGGGCAGCAATGAGGCCCTACTCAGAAGAAATTGGAACGTCCCTAACCAGTCGATTATGACAACCGAAATCCTGGACAGGCTCTACAATTATTTGCCGAAGGAAAATTGAATGATCCCCATCTGTGGATATTTTAACCTGGAGGGCTGCTGTGGTTGTATGGCCTTGTTCCGGGGCTGCATCTTTGGATCAGCCCACGTGGGCAGCACATCTAAAAGTTGGCCATCTATTTTTAAATGCCAAGTACACTGCCATACTGGCAGTATTACGCAACCAACCTTGGATCAATTTATTGTGATATTGACCCTTGAAAGAGCTAGAACATGATGGACTATTTGTCAATATGCTCATGGATATACCTTTGCGCCTGATTGAACAGTTCGGTTGGACTTTCATCATAATTGATAATAAATCATGGTCAATTACTAGAGGATATAATTGTGTATATTCTTCTTTTTGGCCAATACATATATATATATATATTGAGATGTGATACCTTAGTGGACTGGCCAGCTCTACTGGGTGTCCTTACCTACACCTCATGTCGTTCCAGCATGAGGCACAACATGTTCTGTATGGTCGGGGTTGGCTATTGATAATCATGGCCTCTGGCCAGCCATGACTGTACAGATCTGTCAAATGTACCATTTTATTTATTAACAGGCTCAATTGGAAAGCACCCAACAGGGAATGACATCATGTCTATTTCGCTTTGCTTGGATATTGCATACTTTATTCTCTATGTGCATCCCTTATATCTCTAAATGCGCCCAGATAGTCATATATAGGGGGGATGGGCTGACAGCCCCATACTTTCATGTGATAAGCATTATAATGTTTTATTAAGAAGCACTTTCAGGTGACATTTCACACACTTACTTATTTGGATTATGACACTCAATACTAATGAGTCATGTTTTGCGTTTTTGTTTCTCCCCCCCCCTCCCCGAATACTCACCTTCCACGGTCCGCTCCGGATCATGTTCCGGCAGCTGGGTGGACGGGGGGTGTCCGCCGCGGGCGTGGGGCCGGGCGCGCGGCTGGCTGGCGCCTCCTACTGCAGGGGAGTGCGCCCGCCTTGCGGCGCGCCCGGCCGCGCGCTCGCGGTGGACACTTCCTGATTTGCGGCCGATGCTGGTGCCGTGTACGTGGCGTCTGACGTGTTGCCCTTACGGCCACTTTGATTGGCCGGGCGGGGCGCACGTGCGGGCGGTGACGTGGCGGCGCCGCATTGGCCAGCACGTTGATTCCCGGGGTATTTAAGGAGGGGTGAGGACAGCAGCCGACACACCCTGGCGAAGTGTCCTAGCGACACGCAACGCGTCGGTGGCGGCTGCGGCGGGGGATCCTCTGTGACACGGTGACGTAAATGAATGTTTATTTATTTTTGATGTTGCTGCTGCTACTTATTATTTAGTATCATTTGCTTGGTGGCCCAGCCGGGCTTCATTCATCGCAAAGCCTGCTTGTCCTTGTTTATGTATTTTGCTCAGCATCAGCACTCTCCATTGTACAGCGTTGGGCTGTACATACAGCCCTAGGAACATTTGCATTTTGCTATTTTGCACATTTGTTACTTCACACACATTGTTATTTTGCACATACTCACATGGTGTTGTTATTTTTGCACATATTGATTGTATTTATTTGTATTTATTTATGTTGATTTAGCACATACACTGAATATTTCTTTTCTTCACTTCAGCCCTTCATTCACTCTCTCAGTATATTCACCTGTCACGCTATTATATTTATTACCCATAGTTGCCATATCTGGGCACACCATCATTTTTTAGTCATTTACAATACTACATCATGGCGGCATTATTTAAATTATATGTATATTAGTCACTATATATTGGATCCCCCCTGCTTGTGTCTTTTATGTTTTTTAACTTTGTATGTAGATGAGTGTCTTTTTTATGTACATTATATTCATTAAAATTCTATATTTTCATAATTAGTGTGCGGCCTTCACTAGGGACTTGGGGATTAGTCTAGGATCCCTCCTATTGTGCACTAAAGTGTAAACTATTTCTATCTGCAGATAACAAGAACCTTAATGCAAAGCACATCTTCAGCATTTATTTACATATTTTTGGGATTCCTCAAATGAACTTCTATCCACTGTTATTACCTTTACATAAACCACATATCAAAATGCAGGTGCTATATTTACAATATTATTATTCTTTGGGGTGGTTCATTTGATTGCTTTGATATTGTTATAAGGTTTATCCATTTCCTGTTATTTAATTTAGCCCTATGGATTCCAGGGATTGTGTCTTTTTTGATGTCTCGATTTCCCATGGGAAGGGCAGACAGTTGGATACAAACTAAACAATCAAAATATATTTCCCATGTACAAGAGCACACATTCACAACATCAGTTGCATAATCTCCTTGTTTTAAAGTTTATCAAAGTTTTTGAGGACCTGTTCTGCTCCCTCACCAAGAAACTGTACATGTTCTAAATTGCGTGCTAAATAGTTCAAATTCATATAAGCAAAAATCAGCCCTGAAAGTGAGAAGATACTTAAATTTAAGTCAAACAATCCGCAATATTTCAACATATAATTTGAATAGCAAGAAAACACCAATAACAATTTGTGTCATTTAAAGAAGATCAAAACCCTTTTGGCCTTCACAGAAGTCTAAAAGGCTATTCACGATTTGGGATGCCCCGCGGTGTGTGAAACTCAATGGGATCACCGTTGTACAAATTTTGCCAGCGATCCCACAGGTTTCTGCTGCTCTCTGATGCCATACCATTCAGATAGGATAGGCAGTGAAACATGTGTCAGCCTGAGGGCTGCTCCCTGCTCTCTATGCCAGGTTCTGTGGACAAACGGAATTTAGTATGCACTACATGGAGCACTGATTGTATGAGAGCCTGAACATGCACCATGGGATATCTGACAAGGTTAGTATACTGCCAGTTCCAGAGGGTCTTACAAAGCGACACATCCCAAATGAGGAGCAAGAGGAGACATGGACCAAAGCCTAGGATGGTAAGAATGGGTTTTGGTCCACTTATAGCAGCAGCCTTTGAAGGTGAAAATGATGTTTTTGGTGTCAAAATTGTAATGTGTGCAATTAGGAACAACTAGTCAACTTGTGACATACATCTCACAACATATCTAACCGTAAGAAAAGATAAGGATACACCTGTATTATGCACATTTTGGTAAGCGTTTCAATGAGATCTAAAGGTTTCTGGTGCTTTAAAAAGTTCCCTTTTTATTTTAGTTAGGTGGATAACAGACAAAAAAAACAGATAGATTAAGTACCTGGTGCATAAAATACACTTTTTCTTTAAAAGCAGCATAGGGCACTTTCTTGTAGATTGCACAATAAATTATATTCTGATAACATGTAATACACTTCCCTATTGTTTCCATGTTACTACTGGTAAAAGGGGACATGGATGTATTATAAGCTTAGCTTAGTGGAAATTTAGTTTAGTTTATTTAGTATTTAACTTCCCAGTGATTTTTTTTATGTGACGCTAAGCTTTTTTTGTATTTGATCCCTACAACTGATAAAAAAAATAATCACTAAATTGCATGGTGAAGGAAAGCCATAATCTTCTAGTTCAGCGGTACTCAACTGGTGGACCGGGGTCCGAATGCGGACCTCGGTGCCAGATTTCTGGACCCCTGCCCTGACAGCCCTGCACTTTGTTGATTCTGTGTTGCCATGCTCAGCGCTGCCCCGTTACAGGTTGGCGATGTAGTTGTCTCCCTGCCAGTGTCATGACTCCCTGGCACCTAGCATTGCAATATGAAGCACTGCACAGACGGCAAGGTATAATCCACTCCCCAACCCGCCCCCAGTGCGCTGATTTCTAACTATCCACCCCCCCCGACAGCGCCTCATCCGGACCTTCACCTCTCGCCAAATGCCTGTAAATGGACCTTTACAAGAAGTGGTTGAGTACTCCTGTTCTAGTGCATGGTATATGAAGATAATAGTATTGAGAAAGTATTTATTACAGATGGGGAGGAACATACAGTACATAGACTATTAAAAATGCAGTGTTAGAGAGAGCACAATGAATATTTGGAATACAAGATACCATAGGAGAGAGTCCTGCCCTTGGGATCTTACAGCCTTTTTGGTGGGAGAAAATGGCTTCTCTACCATTACTCGGTTAGTGTATGTATGCATTCACGTGCTAATTAAGCTGCAGTCATGACCTATACCGGTCTCCATTCAAAACCTCCAGTGGTTATTTTAGGTGTGATGAGCCAAAAAAGTAGTCATGGTATGTTTCTAGGAGATTTACCTTGGGAATCAAGTAGGGAACATGCCTCTTTTGGGAATGGACTGATCAAGTGCTCTCCCCAAAAGACTTTCTATGGGCAGCAAAAATAGAAAGACGTTTCTGGAAGAAAAATCACCAAACGACTAATCTTGGAAGCTTGAAGGAAAATCATATCACTTGCAGACAATAGTAACATGGAAACTGGACCATCTAGTCATCTGGTCATCTAGTGGCTCATGGAAAATATTATCACATAAGTGGTGCTTGTTTCAGTATTATTATGTTTTGAGAGGGCACTTTTGCTCTGTGTTATTGTCTGCTTCGTTGAAGCAAAGCCTGAAACATCTGCATAGTACTTCTAGTTAAATATAAATAACAATTTTAAGTGTATTTAGGTGTTTCCTTGGAATTTATTGCGAAAAGAACTTTACTTAGACAAGTGAGACCTAATCAGAAGAATTGGATAGATCTGATATAATTTCCACTTGCATAACATCTTATCCCCCAAATTCTCCACATTTGAATGTAAAACCTGGGTACTATTACATTTGTTTACATTTAAGTTAGGCAGATCTGCTTAGACAACTGTTCAACAAAATGGTACATTTTAATTATTGTATAGTTGTAATATTTATTTAATGTGATAATTTGTGGGAAAATCAAACACAATAAAAAATATATTTTTAATTTAGTTTGAATACCCCCCCCCCCAAAAAAAAAAAAAAAAAAAAGTATATATATATATATATATATATATATATATATTCTCTTTAAGTATATTTTATTATGCTCATACTGCTTAGATATGTGTATCAAAGACCAATATTTAAATGTCAAATATCTATCGAGAAGCAGCATGTGGAGAAATCCTTTCTTTTTATCCTTTTCAAATACATGAAATTGATGTGGTTAGGTTTAAACTTATACTTAGCTATCTGATATACAGAGAGAAATGAGTAATAATACATTAGACAGTTCTCAGGTTATTCATGGCTATAAAATATTAATAGAATAAAGTCAATGTGTTCATTTGTCATTTTTCTAGAACTCCTCAGAGACTGATTAGTAATATTCCTTTTTATATGACTCCCCCAGATTAGCAATACTGATATTTAAGTCTGAATCTTTTTGACATAATGGGTGCCACAGGGCTATAGTACAAAATAATAAAATGACCAAATTAGAAAGATAGACATGAAACTATTTATATTAGTCTATACATACACATAGTTTGACTGTATATGAGACTGATTTTAAATTCAAATCCTAAAATGTAGATATATTTTGGTAAAGTGGACCAACAGTCAAAAATGACTTAAACCAGACCAACACAACAAACAGTGCTCATCCCTCCCCTGGGAAATTTAAATTGCTGCACATAATTATTTTACCTTTTTTCCAAATCCTGCTGTGGTAAATATTAAAACCATCATGTCAGCTCACTGATGTGCAGGCCACCTGCAAACAGGAAGTGCTGCTGAGCTTCCTGTTACTGTGCATTGTCAGTTATGTCAGTTGAATCCAGGTAGGAAATGTCCGAAATGGCTGCTGCCTTTCTTTACCAACTGTGCCAGGCTGTTGGCCCTGTTTGTGTTGTGTGTTTGGGTTTTTCAGCAGAATTTCCCTGTGCAAAGCCTGTTTCCTGTCAGTAGAATAGGGTAGGACAATTAGAGAGGCAAGGTGAAAATAATTGGCGTACAATACAATGTCATACAAAAGTTGCATAAAGCTAACGCACTGCCGTAAACTGATGTGGAAAAGTAAAAAGTGGCAAACATGACAGAAGTTTTCCCAATAACGTCTGTTCAGCTCCCCACTGTCAGACTAGTAAGCAAAAACTTGCAGACAAAATTAATTAAATAATCCTTTTTAAAAGGAAAAAGCAAAAAGTATAAATGTAAAATTCTGAAAGAGGTTTATAGAAGAAAGTTTTTTTATATATAAGAAAAAGGGATACATAAAAAAACTTGTGATACATTTTTGCAAAGCTTTATAAATAAATACATGTTACTGTTCTTTTTGATCTTTGGGACACCATTGTAAAGATTTATAAACTGCAGAATAAAAATGTAAAACATTTGTGTGGGTTACAACTAGTGTTGTGGGTTGCAATAGGGCCATAGTTGAATTTTAAATAGACATTTGTATGGTTTGGTCAGAAATTAACATTCATTGGAAATTCAGGGGTTTATTCATCAAGGGATAGCGGCAGTGCCTCGTAGCGTCAGGAAGTGAACGGTGAACGCTGGGCACTTTACGCAATTCCACATTTATCAAAGGGATTCCGGTGAGCGACTCTAACAGCACCATTTAGCATCCGTTTCATCATCACAGACGGCTCAGTGTATACCGCCGGCGCTCTGGCTTTCTGGCCTGGTATTACCTATCGCTACCTGTCGCTCTCCCATACATTTCAATGGACGTAACTTGTCTGCACTTTAAACAGAGTTTTTCTTTTTTTTTCTTTTATTTTTTTTTTAATCAAATAATTGTGTGACCTCTCCTGGCCTATTAAATGTCATTTTTTAAAACTTTTTTGATTTTTTATATTTTTATGCAGAATTGTCATTACAAGTCTGATATTAAAGTGTTAATATCACAATGTAACAGCTATGTAATTCCATATGTTTTCACCTTGTTACTAGTGGATATGTGTTCAAAAATGGACTTTAATCACACAGCTTCTGGCGCTCTGGGCTACAGCAACCCAATTTTGAGCGCCAGCGCTGTGTGAGGCTGTTTTTTTGATGGTTTGAGTCGCTCACACTGACCAGTCACTACCGTTCGCTCCCATATAGTGCTGTACTGGTGTGATAGCGACATCAAATTCATCAATGCCGGCCATGTTACTACAGCGACTGAGGCGCTCTGTAATAGTGACTCACGGATGATCAGAGCAACCACTAACGGTCGCTTTTAGCGCCACTAGTAATCAGTCAGCCTGCCCGTCTACTGTACTATAACACATTCACTAATCAAGCAGTAAAAGAAAGGCATACAGTTGTGGTAGGTAAAAATACAGCATTACATTAAGCCCATATACTTTTCTGAGGTTACTTTAAAACAGTGGGTAAGAAAGATCTAGGGAAGTGCCCAGTAAATTGAAACAGAGGTTGCCATTCCATCTTTAACCCTTTAAATGCCAGCCACGTAAAATTTACGTGGTTGCCTCTCCGTCACTTAAGTGCCAGCCACGTAAATTTCACGTGCCTGGCATTTACCACTAACAGTTAAAAAATAGAAAAAAAAAACACTTACCTCCGGTATCCCCGTGAAGCTTGGGGTCCCCTCTTCCTGCGGGGGGCATCCGATCGCCTCCCCCCCGTCGTCCTCCGTCTTCAGGAGGGGGCCCGAAACCAGCCACCCCCCCCGTTTCCAGCGCTGACATCGCCGCTGTAAAAAAAAAAATCAAAAAACAAACTGTCATTTACTCACCTTCGCGCCCGAGCCTTCTGTCGGGTCTCCTCTTCACCGGGGGGGGGGTCCGATTCCCCCCCTGGGCTGCGCAGTCTTCAGGTGAGGACCCTCTTCCGGGTCCTCACCTCTAGTAATGGTGGCGATGGCCGCCGCCTCCTAGCCCCGCCCATTGTGGGAGGAGCAGGATGACATCATCCCGCTCCTCCTATACCCCCTTCGAGCTCCGGCATCTGTCAGATGCCGGTGGTGATCGGAGCAGGGCGGGTGTCAGGTGAGGAGGCTCCGATCGGAGCCCCCTCGCCTGTCACCCGCCCTGCGCCGATCACCACCGGCATCTGTCAGTGACATGAGCGGCGCGGGACAGCAGCGAGGGACGCCGGATCAGAGGTGAGTACAGTGTAAAAAAAGAAAAATAAAGATTTTTTTTCTTGTGTCTGTGTCTTATTATTTACTTTTAACCCCTTGTGAACTGGTAAGGGGTCCATGACCCCTATACCAGTTCACAAGGCTGGGGGGATGGCAAGCCACCTGCGCTAGCGGGTGGCTTGCCATTAACCCCCGGCACCCCCATTACCTGCCTCCCCAAAGGCCAGGGGGGGGGCAGAAGAGCCCGGGCCCACATAGGCTATGTGGGCTCGTAGGCTGCAGGGTGGGGGGGCCACAAAAGCTGGCCCCCCCACTCTGTGCCTACAAGCCCCCATAGCTGGTCCCGGGCTGGTTACTTTGGGTAAGGGGGACCCCACGTCAATTTTTTTTTATTATTTTTAAGGGTTTTTAACCCTTAAAAATCAAAAAAAAATGGGGTCCCCCTCCCCTGGGAGGGGGGACCCTATGTCATTTTTTTTTTGATTAACCCTTTGTGTTCTGTCATCCAGCAGCTATAAAAGGCTTCCAGCAGGTGAGCAGAAGCCAGTGATCGCTGAGGGACAGAGTGCTCCAGGATGGATGGGAGGTAAGTATAAAAAAAAAAAAAAATTAATAAAATATTTTTTTCTCTGTGTGTGTGTGTTTTTTTTTTACATTTAACCCCTTGTGAACTGGTAAGGGGTCCATGACCCCTATACCAGTTCACAAGGCTGGGGGGATGGGAAGTCACCTGCTCTAGCGGGTGACTTGCCATTAACCCCCGGCACCCCCATTACCTGCCTCCCCAAAGGCCAGGGGGGGGGCAGAAGAGCCCGGGCCCACGGGCTATGCGGGCTTGTAGCCTGCAGGGCCAGGGGCCACAAAAGCTGGCCCCTGCGCCCTGTTCCTACAAGCCCTGCATAGCTGGTCCCGGGCTGGTTACTTTGGGTAAGGGGGACCCCACGTCAATTTTTTTTTTGATTTTTAAGGGTTTTTTTTTTCTCGATTTAACCCTTTGTAGTGTGGATGGTATTTGTATTTTATTTGTGAATGTTATAAAATACTTGTTTCAGTTAGAGGGGTCTCCTGGACAGGAACGGGGGGCTACCGATAAATATGTGGTACCATTCTAATTGGTAGAAATGGGGCTTTCACATGCAATATGCTTTTCCTTAATAAAATACATTTTTTATTTAAAATAAAGGAGTTAATTTTCGAAAAAAATTTTTATTTATTTATTTATTGTTTTTACTTAATAATATTGAAAAAAAATAAATAAAATTTACAAACAAGACATTTCATGTTAAAGCCTAAACTCTGCTGCAAAAAAATATATATATAGTTTTCCTGAAAGTTCCAGCAAAAATGGCGCAAAACATGGCGCAAAACATGACGCAAAATGGGGAAAAATGGCCTGTCAACAGAGGGTGACAAAATCTCAAGTAGGCTGGCAATTAAAAGGGTTAATAGTACCTATGCATGTTGGGTATTGTTCTGTTCGGGGGACCTTGCGCTTTCAGACTTAGCTTGTTTTTTCTGGTTTGCATATTTATATTTTAGGAAAAGGTGTTTTTTATTCAGCTTTTTTATAAATTTTTTAGGGAAACCCTGCGCAAACAAAGAATTCTTTGAGGTAATAATTCCAGAAAGATGAGCCCACTAGAACAAGCTGGGTACCCTTAGAAAGCTTAACGTGTGTACTTTCAGGGAATATATGGTTTATGGGGGATATTCCAAATGTAAGGGGTTGTTTTGGTTGAAAAATCGCAAGGTGCGCACTTTGTCTGCAGAGCTGAAATTTTCAAGTAAAATTACCGTTACGCACATGCTTTACTTTGGGGTGTTTGGCAACTTTTCCCTTGACAGTAGCTATGCATGTTGGGTATTGTTCTGTTCGGGGGATGTTGCGTTTTCAGATTAAACTTGTTTTTTCTTGTTTGTATATAGTTTTTTTAGGAAAATGTGGCTTTGATTCTGCTTTTTTATCCTTTTTTTAGGGAAACTCTTTGCAACCAAAGAATCCATTGAGGGATTACTTCCAGAAAACTATGGCCACATCAACAAGCCTGGTACGCCTAGAAAGCCTGAGGTGTGTACTTTGTTGGGGGTATTTCAAATGTAAAGGGTTGTTTTTCTGGAAAAACTGCAAGGTGCGCATATTGCGTAGCATAGTTGTATTTTATCTGAAAATCCCCTAAAGCGCTGTTTCAGTTTGGGGGAGTCTCCTGGGCAGGAAAGGGTGTCTACCAATACATATGTGGTACCGCTGTAACCGGGAGAAATTGGGATTTCACACGCTAAGATTTCATTGACAAACTTACATTTTTTATTATATTTTATTATATTTTTTTGCACATATTTCACCCAAAAATATTGAGAATACACCTAAAAAATTACAACCAAGACATTTCATGTTAAAGCCCAGACTCTGCTGAAAAAAACAATATAACATTTTTCTGGGAAATCCCTGGAAATCCCTTCAAAAATCACATTTGAACATGGGGAGCGCATAATAGTGCAAAATGGTCTGGCAACAGAGTGTGACAAAAACTCCAGGTAGGCTGGCACTTAAAGGGTTAAACACTAAAGTGCAATTTTTGCATTTGTAGAAATGCAATTTTTTGTTTCTACGCGCGATTCATCATCCCTAAAGGCTGTGTTTTCTTATTTCTGCTAATTAAATTTGAACACTAGAAAATACATCCGAAAAAATGTGTTTATCTAATTTATTTCATGTGGAATTTGTGAGCACAACATATTTCAAGCAAATCATGTGCTCTAGATTTCCTCCTTACATTAATTAAATTGTAGTGTTTCACACTAGAGAATGCTGTTTTACAGAAGAAAACTCTGTTTGCTGTCTTCCGCCCGGGAGCTGTTCTCTGCTTTCTGCATGAAGTTTGAGCAGCTGGATGCTGTTGTGCCCTGCAAAAGGCGCAGAATTTGTGTACCTAGATCCTTTAGAGCTTGCATGGATATTGAACAGTACCTGGGTACCTCTACGAACGAAATTAAAAGAAAATAAGCACTGTACGTCTTGGTTGTAGGTACCAGGCTGGGACTCCTTGTGTCCTCAGAAAGCATCAAGATATAAAGGGGTAGTTATTTAAACATCTAAAATGTATTCCAGTAATTTAACATCAGCATAGGCCTACAATGCCCAGAATGATATGAAATCAGATATTACACATTTTACTCATAGCCCTAAAAACTGCATTTATGACTAAGGAACAAGGCTGGTACGAAGCAAGAAAGATCTTTCATTTTGCCTTATCTGCTCAGGTCTGGCTTATGCTCTGATTTAATGTCATTTTGGCCATGGTGGATGATTTTAAATAACTGGAATACATTTTGGATGTTTTAATAACTTTGGCTGTACTGACTATCCCTTTCTATTTTGTTGCCCTCTATGAACTCACACATTTAACCCTTCTATTGCCAGCCATGTAAATTTTACGTGGCTGCCTCTCCAACCGTTGAACGCCAGCCACATAAAATTTACGTGCCTCGCTTTTCCCCCTGCTAGCGCCTGCAAAATGTAAAAAAAAACACTTACCTGACCCCTCATTCGAACCGGCCGGGTCTCCTCTTCACCCTGGGGGGCTCCGATCCCCCGTCAAGGCTCCTCCGGAGGAAGGGGAGAGCCCGGAGTAGGGCCCCCCTGCCCATTTTTCTGTAAAAATAAAAAAAATAAAAATGACTTTTACTCACCTCCATGTGTGCTCGATCTCGCCGGCCCTCCTCTTCACCTGGGGGGCCTCCAATCCCCCCCAGGGCTTCCTATCTTCATCCTGTCAGGCTCTCTCCCCTCTTCCTCCGACGGCCGCCGCCATCTTGCTACGAAGCCCCGTCCCTTTTGGGGGCGGGGCTTATGACATCACTCGGCCGGCATCATGACAGCTCCAGGCCTCTCAGCTGTCAGATGCCGGTGATCGGTGGTGAGAGAAGGAGGGGAAAGGAGATCCTCTGATCTCCTGCCTCCCCTCCTCCTCTGGGTGCCGATCACCGGCATCTGTCATCAAATCAGCGAGGGACAGAGGAGCTGACGATCAGAGGTGAGTAAACAAAAAAATGTATTTTTTTTAAAATATAATAATTTTACTCTGTGTTTGTGTGTTTATTTTACTGTTAACCCTTTGTGAACTGGTAAGGGGTCCATGAGACCCCTGTACCAGTTCACAAGGCTGGGGGCTGGCAAGTCACCTGCAACTAGCGGGTGACTTGCCATTAACCCCCGCACCCCCAATTACCTGCCTCCCCAAAGCCCAGGGGGGGCAGAAGAGCCCGGGCCCACATAGGTTATGTGGGCTTGTAGGCTGCAGGGTGGGGGGCCACCAGAGCTGGCCCCTCCACTCTGTTCCTACAAGCCCCCATAGCTGGTCCCGGGCTGGTTATGACGGGTAGGGGGGACCCTACGTCATTTTTTAATTTTAAGGGTTAGGGTTAGCCTAACCCTAAAATTCCCTCAAAAAATGGGGTCCCCCCCCGGTAGGGGGGACCCTAAGTAATTTTTTTTTTAATTTTAAGGGTTAGGGTTAGCCTAACCCTAACCCTTAAAATTCCCCAAAAAATAGGGTCCCCCCCCCCCCCCCCGGTAGGGGGGACCCTAAGTAATTTTTTTTTAATTTTAAGGGTTAGGGTTAGCCTAACCCTAACCCTTAAAATTCCCCCCAAAAATTGAGGCCCCCCCTCTGGGAGGGGGGGCCCTACGTAATTTTTTTTTTAATTTTGAAGTGGACCAACACCCAGGATTTTCACTATACTGAGTGTTGGTCCACTTCCGGGGGGCACCCCGATCGGGGCCCCGCTGTGTGAAACCCCCCAGAAAGCCCCTAAAATCTTACCTTAGCGGCGACTGACAGGCGCCGGATAGGCATCCCGATTTCGGATGCCCCGCGGGGAGGGAGCTGATCGGCCCGGGAATCTTATAGATTCCCGGGCCGATCAGGGGTGGGTGTTGGTACACTTTAAGGGTTAGGGTTAGGGTTAGCCTAACCCTAACCCTTAAAATTCCCCCAAAAAATGGTGTCCCCCCCCTGGGAGGGGGGACCCTACGTCATTTTTAAAAAACATTTTAAGGGTTAGGGTTAGCCTAACCCTAATCCTTAAAATTCCCCAAAAAATGGGGTTCCCCCCCCTGGGAGGGGGGACCCTATGTCATTTTCTTTTTAAATTAACCCCTTGTGTTTATAGTGTGGATAGTAGTATTTTATTTGTAAATGTTATAAAGTGCTCTTTCAGTTTGGGGGTCTCCTGGGCACGAATGGGGGGGCTATCGATACATATGTGGTACCGTTGTAATCGGGAGAAATGGGGCTTTCACATGCAATATGGTTTTCATTAGTAAATCAAATGTTTTATTTAAAATAAAGGAGACAATTGTCTAAAAAATATTTTATTTATTTTTTTGTTTTTTTACGCAAAAATATTTTTTAAAAACTGTAGAAAAATTACAAACAAGACATTTCATGTTAAAGCCTAAACTCTGCTGCAAAAATATATATATATATATATATATATATATATATATATATATATATATATTCCTGGAAATTCCAGCAAAAATCACGGTTAAACATGGCTCAAAATGGGGAAAAATGACCTGTCAACAGAGGGTGACAAAACTTCAAGTAGGCTGGCAATTAAAAGAGTTAATAGTACCTATGCATGTTGGGTATTGTTCTGCTCGGGGGACCTTACGCTTTCAGATTTAGCTTGTTTTTTTTCTTATTTGCATATTGATATTTTAGGAAAAGGTGTTTTTTATTCTGCTTTTTTATACATTTTTTTGTGGAACCCTGTGCAACCTAAGAATTCTTCAAGGGATTACTCCCAGAAAGATGAGCCCACTACAACAAGTTGGGTATGCATAGAAAGCTAAACATTTGTAATTTCAGGGAATATATGGTTTATGGGGGATATTCCAAATGTAAAGGCTTGTTTTGGTAGAAAAAGCACAAGGTGTGCACTTTGTCTGCAGAGCTGAAATTTTGAAGTAAAATTAACGTTACGTACATGCTTTACTTTGGTGTGTTTGGCAACTCTTCCCTTGACCGTAGTTATGCTTGCTGGGTATTGTTCTGTTCGGGGAATGTTGCTTTTTCAGATTTTCAGCTTTTTTTTGTTTGTATATAGTTTTTTTTAGGAAAATGTGGTTTTGATTCTGCTTTTTTATTCTTTTTTAGGGAAACCCTGTGCAACCAAAGAATATATTGAGGGATTACTTCCAGAAAACTGCACCCATGTAAACAAGCCTGGTACGCCTAGAAAGCCTGAGGTGTGTACTTCCAGAGAATATATAGTTTGTTGGGGGTATTTCAAATGTAAATGGTTGTTTTTCTTGAAAAACTGCAAGGTGCGCATATTGCGTAGCATAGTTGTATTTTATCTAAAAATCCCCTAAAGCGCTTTTTCAGTTTGGGGGAGTCTTCTGGACAGGAAAGGGTGTCTACCAATACATATGTGGTACCACTGTAACCGGGAGGAATTGGGGTTTCACACGAAATAAGATTTTATTGACAAACTTACATTTTTTATTACAAAAAAACACTACAAATTGTAAAAAAATCGTTTTTTTTTGCACATATTTCATCCAAAAATATTGAGAATACATCTAAAAAATGACAAACAAGACATTTCATGTTAAAGCCCAGACTCTGCTGAAAAAAAAACAATATATCACTTTCCTGGGAAATCCCTGGAAATCCCTTCAAAAATCACAGTTGAACATGGGGAGCGCAAAATAGTGCAAAATGGTCTGGCAACAAAGGGTGACAAAATCTCCAGGTAGGCTGGCAGTTAAAGGGTTAAATAGATCCCCATTAAAAGAGCTATATACATGTTTATTTGCATGCTAATGATCCAAGCCACATAAGAAGTCTGACTGCAAATAACACTGCAAACTGTCACAAATCTACAAACCACCCAAATAAGTGTGTCCAATACCAATAGACGTGCAGTAGAGTGATACAAAGCAATACTGCAAAAATAAACATCACCCCAAAATTACACATATATATAATGAAAAGTGCACAAATAAAGATAATTAAAGATAAACACTGACATGTACTTTTCCACATTAATTATAAAGTCATGAAAAACAAACCAATAGAAATTACAGAGAACAAAGGGCAACAATGGATCATAGAGCTCCACTACAAATTAGTAAGCAGTAGAAAAAAAAATACACACACAGCTTATAGTTATGGAAAATTTGTGCACTTTTACACTGAGCACTGAGTTTACAAGTAGTAAAGTGATTTTCGACTGCAAAATTTGCCAAATAAATGTGAGTGTATTCGAGCACATGTATTTAATTCAACTGCATTTCCGAATCACTCCTAAATGTTAATAATTTTCGCATGCGATCCAATTTTTTTTTACCTCTAGTGAATCAAGGCCTAGAGGGAAGCATTAGACTGTAAATGTAAAAGAGAATTTTATTTAGACTATTAGAGAGTGAGAGAGAGAGCTGAGGTTTACACAGAGAGATTGGAGGTCCATGCAGGAAGAAACCCAGTGGGGCCATGTGTGGATGTGACAGAGGAGGCACCCATTATGAGTAGGGAGGATCCAAAGAGACCGACAGGCTACGATGGAGGAGTCACTGTGCCTGAGACTCCAGTAAGGTGTGGCTGCCCCTGTCTAAGAGCTGCCCTCTAGTGACTGTGGGGTGGGTGAGAAGCACTCACGTTTCTGGGCACAGTAGGGCCGATACAGATGATAAAAGAAGTTGCCCTGTGTTTTACTCCCTGCCAGCCCAATGGCCCCTCTGCTGATGTAAGACAATTCCATGTCCCAGTCTGGCATACCCCCAGACGGTCTCCACTATGAGGGGGTGCTCAGTTCATAGTGGGGTGTGCCTGCCGAAACACCCTCTGGAAAAAGGCCCACTGTTAATTGAGAAATACAAAAACTACCTAGCCCCTAAGCTGAAACATTTTAATAAGCAAGACTACCTGTGTTTTATGCTTGATGGAAACAAGCTAGTTTTTTCTTTTACTGAAATGTGTATGTGCATGTGTCTGCTTTTCTACAAGCAGTGCAAGTTTATTTGGTCTGTGACTGTGGCACAAATTAAAGATATAAACCTTTCCTTTCATAACCCTGCAACACTAAAACAAGCTGGGGCTTTCACCTATCCTGCTGAGATACCATTCTGTCACTTTCCCATGCAACTGTCCCATTAACCCTTACCCTCGGCTACCATTCCTGTGTGCTGCAGCATTGCATGAGATAATACTACACAGTGACATACTTTGGATTACAGTTAAAGCTGACCGTGATTGCTTCTGGTTAACCCCAGTAAATACTGTTACACAGTCTTGTAGTTACGAATCTTGAAGGACACAGGTGTCTTTTTGAATGTCTGCATTTGTTGATATTTGCCTTAGTCAGATTATGCATTCCATCTTAAGCTAGTGTATTCTGCTAGAAAAAGTTAGAAGGTTTGGGGGAAAATTCATTCTTACAGCTGAAATAGGTTTTATGAACACAGATTGGAAGTGGTTTCCTTATTGCCATGGTTAGGTAGTTCTACAGACACTCTGCAGGTAGCACAGGGCCACATTTAGCACAGCTACTGATGAGCAAGGGGAGTTGCCTGGTCATCCAGGCCCAATTATTCGCTTCAGCAACACCTGGCTGAGTGTATATTGCCTTTCTCAACCCTCAGCTAGGCGCCGTAAAGATATTGTCTACTTTCGTATGTTTGTTCAGAGCTAGCTAGCCTCCACCAAGCCAGGAGGTTATAAATCTTTATCCTTTATGTTCCTTGTCTGGGGCTAGCCAGCCTTCACCAATCCAGAAGGTGGCAAGGCTCCATCTATGTGCAATTCCTTGTTCTAGCCAAAAACTAGCTTGCCTTCAACAAGGCAGATGGTAGCGAGGCACCAACCTTCATGTTCCTTGTCTGGGGTTAGCCAGCCTTCAGCAATTCAAGAGATGGTGAGGCTCAATTTTTCCTCTACCCCAGGGCCTAGCCAGTCGTCACAAAAACAAAATATGGTGAGGCTTCATCTCAGCCAGGTTTACAACGTCTCTTTCTTTGCTTTCTTAAAGTGGACCAAAACCCACCCCAACCCAGGGCAGGCATACTCGCTCCCCCTGGGGCATACAGATTTGAGATGCCCTGCTATGTAAAGCCCTCCAGGTTGCCCAACCTTCTCTACGATCCAATGACGCATTCTTGAGTGGGGCCGATCCTGCTATACATTAAGCAGGGTTCGCTCCTGTGCCAGGCATTTGTGAGTGGCTGGCAAGGACTTGCCCCCTGTTGGAGGGAACCGGATGTGGCTGCTGGCGCACTCTGGTCTGCTTGGCAGGACTCAGCTAGACACGGCTGGATCCAAGATACACGATTACATGATGATCCTTGGACGAGTGGGCTGGAGCAGATCCAAATGCACTGTTTGGACAAGAGGCTGTGCATGCACTGTAGGACAGGGGAGAGGTGACTTAGTTTGAGCGATCTGTGGGGCTTTCACATAGCGGGTCATCCCTGATCAGGGTGCCCGTGGACAAGGACTAAAGCTCAGGAAAGTCAAAATCCTGGGTTTTGGTCCATTTTAAGGTTGCTGGGATATGGTACCACACTCATGGTATGTACAGCAATTTTTGGCTTTATGTAGTTCAGTTCAGTATATATATATATAACTAAAACCACCACCTACTATTACCCCCTTTCTCTCATTTTGTGGGGAAGACACTTTTTCAAAAATGACACAGCCTAATGTATTCAGAATATATTCTGAATTACATTGAGAAAAAAAGACACATTTTCTCTAAAACAAAACGTGAGTAAAAATACTCATGGCACTTGACCCTACTGTATGCAGATGATAAAATGGACACTATGTGCATTATCAAACATATGAAGACCCATCATCCTGTTCCAGAGGATAGAGAATGAGCCTCACACTCCCACCTTCACTACTGTAGCTGCCTCACCTCATGAAACATGAGATAGGGGTATCTCTGGATTCACATGGATTGTTTTCCTGCAGCTAGCCCTCTTTTTCACAACTTTTAAACCAGACCTACAACCTGGCACAGCTGGAAAAGAAAGGTAGAAGCCATTTTTGGGCTTCCTCTCCCAGCATCTCAGCCATGCTGCTGTCTGGATTCAACTGCCATAAATGACAATGCACAGTAACAGGAAGCCCGGCAGCACTTCCTGTTTGCAGATGGCCTGCAAATGCATAAACCACCATCTTGATTCTACAATTTACTACAGCAGGAGTTAGAAAAAGGTAAATTAATTTTATGTGCAGCAATCTAAATTGCCCTGGGGAGGGATGCATATGAGCACTGTTTGTTGTGTTGGTCTGGTTTAAGTAATTTTTCACTGTTGGTCCGCTTTAAATAAGAAATGTACCACCGAGGTCATTCCTGAAACAGGCTAGTATTGCATTGATTTCATCTCTGCAACTGCTACAAAAATACAAAATATTTAGCCACCACTATTTTTCATTCTTGCTCTGCATCATTGTGTGATCAAAAATGCCACGCTGCCTATATGGGGAAAAGGGGGGGATGCCACACTGCCTATGGGGAAAGGGGGGGATGCCACACTGCCTATGGGGAAAGGGGGGGATGCCACACTGCCTATATGGGGAATGGGAGGGAGTGCCACACTGCCTATATGGGGAATGGGATGGGTGGGATGCCACACTGCCTATATAGGGAATGGGAGGGGGGTGCCACACTGCCTATATAGGGAATGGGAGGGGGTGCCACTCTGCCTATATGGGGAATAGGATGGGAGGATGCCACACTACCTATGGGGAATGGGAGGGGGATGCCACACTGCCTTTGGGAGGGGGGAATGCCACACTGCCTATATGGGGAATGGGATGGGGGTGCCACACTGCATATGGAAATGAAACGGGGGTGCCACACTGCCCATGGGAATGGGAGGGGGGAATGCCACACTGCCTATGGGGAATGGGAGGGGGAAATGCCACACTGACTATGGAAGGGGGTAATGCCACACTGCCTACATGGGAAATGCAATGGGGGAATGCAACACTGCCTATGGGAATGGGAGGGGGGAATGTAACACTGCCTATGGGGAATGGGAGGGAGAATGTCACACTGCCTATGGAGAATGGGAGGGGGGATACCACACTGCCTATGGGAACTGGGAGAGGGGAGTGCCACACTGTCTATGGGAGGGGGGATGCCACACTGCCCATGGTATGGGTGGAATGCCACACTGCCTATGGGGAATGGGAGGGGGAAATGCCACACTGCCTATGGGAGGGGGTAATACCACACTGCCTACATGGGAAATGCAATGGGGGAATGTAACACTGCCTATGGGAATGGGAGGGGAGAATGTAACACGGCCTATGGGGAATGGGAGGGAGAATGTCACACTGCCCATGGGGAATGGGAGGGGGAAATGCCACACTGACTATGGAAGGGGGTAATGCCACACTGCCTACATGGGAAATGCAATGGGGTAATGCCACGCTGCCTACATGGGAAATGCAATGGGGGAATGTAACACTGCCTATGGGGAATGGGAGGGAGAATGTCACACTGCCTATGGAGAATGGGAGGGGGGATACCACACTGCCTATGGGAACTGGGAGAGGGGAGTGCCACACTGTCTATGGGAGGGGGGATGCCACACTGCCCATGGTATGGGTGGAATGCCACACTGCCTATGGGGAATGGGAGGGGGGAATGCCACACTGCCTATGGGAGGGGGTAATACCACACTGCCTACATGGGAAATGCAATGGGGGAATGTAACACTGCCTATGGGAATGGGAGGGGAGAATGTAACACGGCCTATGGGGAATGGGAGGGAGAATGTCACACTGCCCATGGGGAATGGGAGGGAGAATGTCACACTGCCCATGGAGAATGGGAGGGGGGGATACCACACTGCCTATGAGGAATGGCAGAGGGGAGTGCCACACTGTCTATGGGAGGGGGGATGCCACACTGCCCATGGGATGGGTGGAATGCCACACTGCCCATGGAGAATGGGATGCCGCACTGCCTATGGAATTGGGAGGGGTAATACCACACTGCCCATGGGGAATGGGGTGGGGGGTGTTTTAGCACAGCATTTAGTTTAGAATATTTTTTTTTCTTATTTTCCTCCTCCAAATCCTAAGTAGGTCTTATAGGGCAAAAAATACGGTAAAGCCTAAAGGAGCACCGTCGAGAAAAAAATTACCCAATGATAAAAAACATATAAATATGTTGCATGACAGGAGGAGGGGTCGCTTATATGCCTGGCATCAAGAAATATCCAGCCAGGCTTGTTTCTTTCTTTTATTGAAAGGAAAATATAGTCAAGGGTGACAGGCCCTGTCCCCAGATACGCTAAAAACTGGCACCCCTAAATTGTATTCCTACCAGTAGTAGAAAACCACAAACTTGGTGGGAGTTATATTCAGTTCAGGTCTAAAAGTGACCCCACCTCTCATTAGCTGACATGTTTATCTGGATTTTTAACATGACACAGTATTGTGCTACACCTCCTTTAAGCCCCCCTTCATCAAAATAAGGCAAAACAACAATCCCTTTGTGACCAATGGAGTTCTGGGGATCAATGTGGTCCAATGAGGAGAGCCCCATGCATGGCCTGCCATGAATTTCAATGGACAGCAGTAGTCAAACAGCCAGCTTTCAATGTGGGGCATGGGGTAAAGCTATTAGTGTACATTTCAAAGCATTTTTATGCTGACAGCCATTCATAGTAGGAATGTCTGGGGGATAAACGTAAAAATATGCTTTAGTTTTAAACCTTATATTGCTGTCAAAGAGGGCACTACTAATAGCCAAAAAGTGTAAAGAAAGAGCCAGCTAAATGTATAACCTTTTTATGCTAAATTGGTATTTTGTATTACGCCTCAATAGTACAAGCCAGACAGAGTATATATGGTACCTTGACCCCTCGGAATACCAATAATAAAAAAAAGGATTTACCAAGAGAGAAAAGAGAAATCGAAACTCTGAGCCTCACCTTATCCTATGAAATGCAAACACATAGTTTACTCTTAGTTAGTATTTACTCTTTAGTTAGTATTTTTCTTTTAAAGCTGCTCTCATTGACTTTTTTTTTTGGTTACTTGTATCCTTGATAGGTGCAGAATGATGTTAAATGCTTGTCAGGTACTGGCAATTCAAAAGGTCACCTAATGTTCAAGACAAAGCAAACCTCCCATCTCAGGTCTACAGTAGGAAAGACCATCTTCATAAGGTTACCCTATGGGGAAATGTCATTGGCTGAGTAAACTTGGGAGTAAAGAAGAGAACATTTGGAAAGCAAAAAGCCCTCAGGTGCAGCTTGGTCCATCCATGATGATACTTGCCCACCAACAGCCTTGAACAGCTGGAAAGAAAAAAATCACAAAACTCCCTTTCTCCATCTGCATGCACAATACTCATTGTCAACATTTACATTTGCTTCTGCATCCACTACATCTCATCGATTTTCTCCTGGTAGTGGCCATTTTGGAGCTTACTTTCCCAGTATCCCAGCCGTGCTGCTACCTGATTCAACTGACATAACCCATGATGCGCAACAGCAGAAAACTCTAATCACATCCTTTTTGCAGGCAGCCTGCAGCTCCATGGGATACCATTTTGTATGTAAAATCAACCACAGAAGGAGTCACAAAAAGGCAAATAATTTTTATGTGCACCAATCTAAGGGATGTATATGACCACAGGTGGTTGGTACTGTTTAATAAGGAAATTACAAAAGTGATTGTCAGGGCAAAGTGATTTTAAGCTCCTTTACGTACTTGCAGAAAACATGCAGGTCTGGATACTGAATAGACAACGCAATTACCCATACAAAAGACACCTTTCTTTCTCCGTCACTATGTACAGTACAACACTTAGGGAGAGGGGGTGTCAAGGTCTTCTATTTTGTGCCATAAACGTGCACCATCTTTTCACTAGTTGGACTAGTTATACTAAACTCCACCCCATCCTGCATCACAATGTGTTTGACACTCCATGCTTTGGGTGGGCACGGGATTATCTTCATATTCTGAGTGTGTTTTTTTATTTTAGTTTACTTGAATCATATGAAACATGTTCCATTTAACTTTTGCTGAAAGTTTACAGAGAGAGAGAGAGAGAGATATACGTCCTTCACAAACAAATTGTAACAACCAAGATGTTGTATTAGTGAATTTATTGGTTATTAAGTAAATAACAATTGTAATTGATTACAGATAATAAATGTAGCCATGAAGATAGGTACAATATGTCTTTTTTAAATTCTTAATTGTCTTGAAGCAGCTTTCACATTTTTCTTTTAATATTTTAACAACATTGATGATATGTTGAAAGGAAAGGCTATACTTGTTTTCCATGTCATCTTAATAAATATATAAAAGCAACAAAACAGTATTGTTTCTGTTGCTTGCTAAAGACAGTTAAGTTGCATTTTCATTATATACAGCTTCCTAATGAACTCCTTGGGGAAGACAGAATATCAGTAACACAATTAACAGTCTATTCGTATGCAAATTAGGAATTTTAGAGTCCCTAATGGAAGCAAACTTTTTGGATACAGTTTGCGAATTTAAGCTGATAAAATAACTTTAAGTAGAGTTTAAAAGCTAAAATTTCAATATTTTGTGAGGATTCCTGTTCTAGTCAGGCAGTGCTCAAGATGATAATATAAGTTCCCAAGGGATACCTCAGGGGCTGAATTTGTATTAAGGCCTATTTCACTAATTATCTGCTACTCTGTCAAAAGAAAACTAGCAATTCATATGCAAGACATTCCTGGAAAAATTATTAAGGTGGCTGGCAACAGGGGAGTAACTATAGGGGGTGCAGATGTTTCAACCCCACTTGGGCCCATAAGGTCAGGGAGCCCCATAATTGTCCCTCCCAAAACGTATTTATTGGATTTGTACTCTCAAGGCATCATTTACAGAAAGAAGTAGAATAATTTGTCTCTAGTGTTTTTAATTGTCTAGTTGTATACAATTTAAATTTAATTTTATTGAAAATTAATTAAAATGACAGGAAAAGGCAAAGCCCCACCCCGTCCGAAAGTTCGGGTTTGCCAAGCTCCGATCCTCTTCTGTCAGTGGAGGAGGAGCAGCGGGTTTCGGCTGGGGCTACGGAAAGATGACCTCTGGCTCCCATAAGTGAGGACACTTCTAGTGCGAGCTCCTGCTGCTGCAACCCTAAGTGGATGCAGCCCACCCACCGGCTTTCCCGTGTTTGTGCCGGATACCGAACTCAAACACAAACTTCTGAAATCCGCGTTCGGGTTTCGGAACCCTAACTCACAAAGTTCTGTACAAACCCGAATTTTGTGGTTCACGTTCGCCCATCTTTTTTTAGGACATAATATATTTCCATGCCTGACCGCCAGTCAGTTTTTAAACATAAAGTTAAAGATGAACTATGGTCAAAAATGACCATAGTCCCTCTTACCTATACAGCAGTGGGGCAGCATGACCCAGGCTGTCCCGCTGTGCTTTACGGCTTCCATGGAGCAGCCTATCCTGAATAGAACATGAACATAAGACGTTTCTGGAGACTTTTTAGTGAGGGGCAATGTTAGAGTTTGTTTTCTTAAAGAGGCTCTCTGGTGGGCCAATATCAAGTTTAGATGTGATACCTGGGACTATAATACTTGTTCTTGTCCTGTTCAGTTAGCTGCTTCTGCACTTCTGATAGAAAGAGCCACCTGAGACATGCAGGTAATTTTCTGAATAGCAATTACAGTATATGCTTTAGGTTTAGGTACAGCATTAGGTTAGCTGACTTTAACCCTTCCGCTGCCAGCCTATCTGGAGATTTTGTCACCCTTGTTGCCAGACCATTTTGCACAATTTTGCACTCCACATGTTCAACTGTGATTTTTGAAGGGGTTTACAGGGATTTACCAGGGAAATTATATATGTCTAGGCTTTAACATGAAATGTCTTGTTTGTCCTTTTTTTAGGTGTATTCTCAATATTTTTGGGTAAAATATGTGCAAAAAAATAAAAAATATGTATTTTTTACAATTTGTAGTGTTTTGTTGTAATACAAAATGTAAGTTTGTCAATAAAATCTTATTGCGTGTAAAAGCCCCATTTCTCCCAGTTACAACGGTACCACATATGTATTCAGATAAAATACAACTATGCGCACCTTGCACCTTGCAGTTTTTCCAGAAAAACAACCCTTTAATTTGAAATACCCCCAACAAACCATATATTCTCTGGAAGTACACACCTCAAGCTTTCTAGGCGTACCAGGCTTGTTGACATGGGTGCAGTTTTCTGGAAGTAATCCCCCGAACAGAACAATACCCAACACGCATAGGTCCTGTCAAGGAAAGAGTTGTCAAACACCCCAAAGTAAAGCATGTGCATAAGAATAATTTTACTTGAAAATTTCAGCTCTGCTGACAAAGTGTGCACCTTGCAATTTTTCAACCAAAACAACCCTTTACATTTGGAATATCTTTCTAAGTGTACCCAGCTTGTTGTAGTGGGCTTATCTTTCTGGCAGTAATCTGTCAAAGAATTCTATGGTTGCACAGGATTTCCCGAAAAAATGTATAAAAAAGCAGAATAAAAAACACCTTTCCCTAAAATATCAATATGCAAATAATAAAAAACAAGCTAAGTCTGAAAGCGCAAGATCCCTGAACAGAACAATACCCAATATGCATAGCTACTTTCAACCCTTTTAATTGCCAGCCTACTTGAAATTTTGTCACCCTCTGTTGACAGGTCATTTTTCACCATTTTGTGCTTTGTTTAACCATGATTTTTGCAGGAATTTCCAGGAAAATGTTATATATTTTTTGAGGCAGAGTTTTGGCTTTAACATGAAATGTGTTGTTTGTAATTTTTTTACTGTTTTTTTTAAAATATTCAATATATATTTTTTAGTCAAAAAAAAAAAAAAAATACAAATTATTATTTCTTTAAATTGTCTCATTAATTTTAAATAAACAATTTATTTTACTAAAGAAAATGATATTGCATGTGAAAGCCCCATTTTTCCTTATTACAACGGTACCACATATGTATGGGTAGCCCCCCTTTTCCTGTCCAGGAGACCCCCCCAAACTGAAACGAGCACTTTATAACATTTACAAATAAAATACAACTACTATCCACATTATAAAGGGTTAAATAAAAAAAAGAATTGTTGTGGGGACCCTCTTCGCGGGGGAGGGGGACCCAATTTTTTGGGGGTGGAATTTTAAGGGTTAAAACCCCTAAAAACCCTCCCTCCCCAAAAAATTGCGTGAGGTCCCCCCTACCCAGCATAACCAGCCCTGGGACCAGCTATGGGGCTTGCCAGACCCAGAGCCTTGTGAACTTGTACAGGGGTCTCATGGATTCCTTACCAGTTCACAAAGGGTTAATGTAAACAAAACACACACACACACACACGCACACACACAGAATAAAAAATAAATAAAAAGTGTTAATACTTCCCTCCCATCTATACCCGGGCACTGGATCCCACGCTGATCACTTTGGCTTCAGCGCTCCTGCTGCTGCTGGAAGCCTTTTTTACCTGCTGGGTGACAGGTAACATAGGGTTCATTTAAAAACAATTACATAGGCCCCCCCCTCCCCGGGTGGGGGACCCAATTTCTGTGGGAATTGTAAGGGTTAAAAACCCTTAAAAATCCCACAAAAAATGGCATGAGGTCCCCCCTACCCCACATAACTGGCCCAGGGCCAGCTATGCAGGGCTTGTAGAACAGGGCACAGGGGCCAGTTCTGGCACCCCTGGCCCTGCAGGCTACAAGCTCACATAGCCTCTGTGAGGCCTGGGCCCTTCTGCCCCCCCCTGGCCTTTGGAGAGTCAGGTAATTTGGGGTGCCGGTGGTTAACGGCAAGTTACCCGCTAGCCACAGGTGACTTGCCAGTCCCCAGCCTTGTGAACTGGTATAGGGAGCTCATTGATCCCTGACCAGTTCACAAAGGGTTAACAGTAAAAAAATAAACACACACACATAATTTAAAATGACTTTATTAAAAAATAAAAACTTTTTTTTTACTTTACTCACCTCTGATCATCAGCTCCAGTGTCCCTCGCAGCTCCGGAGCCAGGGAGACACCCCGGAGTGATGCCCAAAGGGGCTTAGCGGCAAGATGGCGGCGCCCGTCCGAAGAGGAGAGGGCCTTTAGGGCCCTCTCCTGAAGCTGAAGAGCCAGGAGGGGTGATCGGAGCCCCCCCTGGTAAAGAGGAGACCTGGCGGGATCGATCGGACACTGAGGTGAGTAAATGTCATTTTTATTATTATTTTGTTTTACATGTATATCCAGCGGCTGCTGCAGGGGGGGTGGCTATTCTGGGCATTCCTCGGCACCCGGGGGGGCCTGGGTGGGGGATCAAAGCCCCCCCGGATGAAGAGGAGACCCGGCCGGATCGAACGAGGGATCAGGTGAGTGTTTTTGTTACTTTACTTTTACTGTAGCAGGGGGAAAATCAGGCACGTAGATTCTACGTGCTTGGCACTTAAGTGGAGTGGAAGCAAGCACGTAGAATCTACGTGCTTGGCACTGAAAGGTTAAAGGGACTCTGTAGGCAAAGTCCATAAACTGTCATTCAGCAGCTCACCTCATCACGGCTGCGCTCTCCCTTCCTGTGAGAATGCAGCTGCTCCTGAAAGTAGAAACAATGCAAAGAGTAGTGGCACTCCCCCTGAATTTCTTTGCCGTAGACCACAAATAATAGGGCTAAGCTGGTGGTCTAAAGCTTCACATCATCAGACTGTGGACCCTGGGAGAGAGGGAGAACAGTCAGGGTGATGATAATGGCCTCACAGACCCCATTACAGAGCCAAGGCACACAGCCAAATATTTCAAAAGATTAATCATAATGTGAAACTCTAAACCTATGATATCTCTGCCATTTCTTCTTCAATATAAGAACAGTTTAGGACAGTGCCAAATATAGCACGACACAGTGGTCTAACAATTGCTTTTGTCTTCTGTATCCCTTTAATACCCATAATATACTGCACTTTGTCTACAGTGTGCTGCACAGCCATAAATCTCCTATGGCATGCACTGCTTGGCCTGCCATTACACTGCTGCACTTTGCCACCACCTAGCTCAATACAGCACTGAGATGAAATACAGCACTCAGAAAGTTTTATTTTCTACTTTTTGCTTTGGAAAATTATTTAGGCAGCTATAAAAGGCCTGCTTTGGTGACAGGTGTACATTAGCTTGAGTATACTATAATTGTCTTCATCTAGAATATATTTTTAATGGGTATAAGAAAACATACACACATGACTTCTTTATGCAAATATACCAAATTAATAACTCAATTCTGCTCTGCCTAGGTCTTCAAGTCTAATACTCACCGGTTTCTGAGATTTGGTTCCATTGTATGCAGTCATGCTTGGGAATTCCTTGGGCATTCAGCCTCTGATTTCTTTTTTTTTCAACAATATTTTTATTGAGGATATGCAAGTGTTACATCCATAAGCAACTTACAGTACATTTTGCAAAATAAGTAGAAGAAAAAACATATCCAATTGACGGCATACTTTAACAGAACAAAGCACAATTAAGTTCTCATGCAAAGCATTCATCTCTATTAGAAATCAACAGCGGCTAAGAAGGTTTAAGGCGGGATAAAAAAAGTAAATAGGAGGAATAACGAAGTATAGAAAGAGAAAGGGGAGGAGGAAGAGGGGTGGGTGTCCATACTACGACCAACTTAAAGAGGACGTCACCTGGGGCTAGGATACAAATAGTTAACGACCAAAGTTTTTAGGCTGGAAATGGGTGATCCAACCTTCCCAGATAGCTAGGAAGGGTGCATTGAGGCAGCCATCTTTTCAAAGAGCATCACCTCGTTTATGCAAGGTATGAGGCTTCCGCTGGGAATGGACCTGCTCTTCCATGATTGGGCAATGATCATTTTAGCGGCTGTTAGAATATGCCTCACAAGCTCAAAATGTGTTTTGGAGCAGTCGGGGGGGTCTGAGGTTAAGAAGGGCTAATTGAGGTGAGGGGTCAGACGAAGGCCTGTTGCCTTAAATATAAGAAAAAACCTTGGCCCAGAACTGGTTGCCTAGCCTACACTCCCACCAAATATGAAGGTAGGTTCCTTGTTTACGACAGTTTCTGAAACATTCTGGGGAGTAAGAAGGGCAGAACCTGTGAATTCTCTCTGGAACCAGATACCAGCGAAGCAGAACTTTGGTATTAACCTCCTGGGCACTTGTGTGCAAACATTTAGTAAATGAGTTCCTCCATACTGCTTTTCAGTTCTCTTCCGAGAGGTTTGTACCAAGGAAATTCGCCCATCTAGTGGTGTAGGCCTGAAGGGACTTCCCATCTGCCTCGTACATCAGCTTGTAACCGCGGAAACCGGAAAACCTTTCTATGCCAGCTTGGACGGCCGACATTTGGGCAATCTGACAGGCAGAGTAGTAACGGGCTAAGTTGGGGACCCCAAGGCCACCCTGCTGCTTAGGTCTGTATAGAGTCCCCCGATTAACCCGAGGTATTTGCTTCCCCCAGATAAAGGAGTTTAAAGATGCTTAGAGGCTGCGTCCCACAAATAGACTCAAAGGGGGAAGAGGGTCTTGATACTAATCGCGACCTAGTTTTAGTACATATATAATGTGTAATTTGCAGGAAGCGGAGATATTCTTTGCATGGTATGTCCCTAAGGGATTTGAGCTCAGAGAAGGTTATCATACCCCTATGTGTTATAAAAATCTTTGAACTTTGTTAAGTTGTGTGCCCTCCACCAGGTGAAAGCCAACGGCTCCTGGAAGGCCGGGGGGAATTCGGGATTGCCAAATATAGAGAGCAAGGTGGGCTGAGGGGAGGAGAGGTTTCCTTTCAATTTATTTGTCTTCCATATCCTGAGGGAGTGGTTCAAGACAGGATTGTCGACGTCTTTATAAGCCAGCGGAGGTAACTATAGCAAGTTCTCAATCTCTAACGGAGAGCAGCTAATCTGTTCAATGTCTACCCACAATGGCCTTTCTATGCCAGCTTGGATGGCCGACATTTGGGCAATCTGACAGGCAGAGTAGTAACGTGCTAAGTTGGGGACCCCAAGGCCACCCTGCTGCTTAGGTCTGTATAGAGTCCCCCGATTAACCCGAGGTATTTGCTTCCCCCAGATAAAGGAGTTTAAAGATGCTTGGAGGCCTTGGATAAAGGAAGCCAGGATTGGGATTGGAAGTACCCGGAATAAATAAAGCAATTTAGGAAGCCACGTCATCTTTGCCGCCGCTATCCTACCCAGCCATGACAGGTGTAATCTAGCCCAGGTAGAGTCTTGTCACCAGGACTTTAGCAAGGAGCTTAACATCAATGCTTAAGAGGGAAATAGGTCTATGATTGGACCAAAGGGTAGAGTCAGCATTGGGTTTGGGTATCATACAGACGGCCGCAGTAAGCGCGTTTGTACTCCACGAGTCACCTCCACTAAGGGAGTTGAACATCAAAACCAAGCGTGGGGCGAGTACTTGGGAAAACTTTTTATAATAAAGGGTGGTGAAACCATCTGGGCCTCGCTGTTTCCCTGTCTTTAGGGAGTTAATAGCTTCCTGGACCTCAGAAAGCTGAACTGGCCTCTCCAGTGAGGCTCTGACATCTTCAGGAAGGGAAGATAGTTGTAAATGACCTATCAATTTTTCAGCAAGGCGCTCATCCAGTGCAGTTTTAGGTTTATAAAGATCCTCAAGATGCTTACTGAACGTCGCCACCACCCTCGCTGGATCACTTGAGAGTGAACCGTCGAGGGTCTTAATGCGCAATGGTTTAACCCTCTGCGTAACTCCTTTAAACCTTCTGGCCAGAGGCGCAATTCACAGCTTGTCGATCTAAAGTTGGATGTAAGATTTGGTTTGAATCTCCGGCTACTACTAAGAGCCCCTTTACTAGGGGATCCAGGGTCTTCAGGAACTCCTCAAAAAAACATTCTGATTCTGATTTGGGGCATAGTATGTAGCAATAGTAATTGGTTGGTCTTGGACTTCACCCACAATTATGAGGAAACGACCCTGAGGGTCTCTTATTATCTGCCCTGAAGAGAAAGGGAGAGAGCGCTTGAAAGTGATAAGAACCCGTCTTATCTTAGTATCGGCAGATGCCACCAAGAAGAGGGGATGATCTGTGCTAAGGAATTTGGGAGTCTTTTTCTTAGTAAAATGGGTCTCCTGGAAGCAGATAATATCCGCATGGAGAGATCTCATCTGACGAAAGGCCTTGACTCTTTTTTGGGGGGCGTTCAGGCCTTGCACATTAAGCGAGACCAATTTAACTGCCATTTTTAAGTTGTTCCAAGACTGTTACTCTAGAGAAGATGGACACCCGGGGAGGGGAGGGAAGAGCAAAGAAGATGGACAAAAAGAGAGAGAATGGAAAGAACATATTAACACAAACCTAATGGAGGAAATAGTACCTCCCAATTTGAAATTAAGAATTTCCCAGTGGGGCTGAGGAAACCCAAGCCCCAATGGGGAATGCTGACGCAACAAAAGACCTCAAATGGGAGGTCTCAATCAAAACAGGTGGATTGGCCGACCCACAACGGGGGGTCAGTATCAAGAGCTTCCCAGCTCGGCGGAAACCAACGGGTTGGGAAGCTTGGAGTGTGCAAGTCATAGAACCTGGGCCTCCGGCCCGCGAAACAAGTAGCAAACCATTAAACAGCAACAAATAATACATTCAGATAACATTCTATGAAATAAGGGCAAGGGTATTTATCTGAATTTCAAGGTTAAACTTAGCAAACCCCTTTGGTTTATGCACCAAGGGAATTGTTTATAGAAGAAAGTTGTACGGGTAGAACAAGTGCCCAGTACCACATGAAATCTCGGTTAAAGATCAAACAACACAAAATAAAAACAGCAGAATAAACATCCCGTGCAAACACCACAGTATCAAAGTGGAGGGTAAGAGCCCTAGTATAACACACAGGGAATCTTACTCATCACCCCTCACCATGGACCGGCTTACCGGACTTATAGAACAAAGCAGTCACTGACTTGCTCCTAGATGGAGTGCTCCTCTTGGGACCGCGTTTATCTTTAGGCGCTGGCGAGAAGGAGAGTGCTCTCTTCTTTTGCGGAGGGGGGGTTGGCACTACAGCTGGAGCTTTTAAACCCATCGAGGCCAAAACATTCTCCAATTCTTGCGGTGTGGATGCCTCAAACCTCTGGTCAGAGTGGTAAAAAGAGATTTTGAAGGGGAACCCCCATTTGAATCTGATTCCCTTGGCCTGCAAAATTTCAAGGGAAGGTTTCATAGTTCGCTGCCTGGCGATGGTTTGTGGAGAGATGTCGGCAAAAGTTGGTAGTCAAAGTTCTGAAAGTTGAGTGCACTTTGATCCCGTGCAGCCGCCATGAGCAGTTCTTTTGTACGGTAAAAATTGAATTTTACAAGAACGTCCCACGGAAGGCCATCTGCTCTCTTCTTCTGCAAGGCCCGGTGAATCCTGTCAAATTCCAATCTCTTGATTGGGATGGACGGAGCAAGCTCTTGAAACATGGCTGTAGCTGTGGATTGTAGAACAGTTTCTGGGATACCTCTGATTCTGATGTTGGCTCTCCGAGCTTGGTTCTCCATGTCCTCAAGCTTGTGATGAAGAGTGAGATTTTCGTCTCTCAGGGCCTCTAGTTCCGTTCCAAAGGAGGACAGCTCAGAGGTGTGCGCCGAGTTTTGTTGTTCCAGATCGTCGACTCTTTGGCCCAGTTCTTTGATTTCAACGGAGAGATTGGAGGAGATCTGGGACGTAATGTTTAGGGCCCATCGCTCAAGGGCTTTCTCAAGCATGACCTCTTACCTGTCTACCGGTGGTGGCTGCGGCTTCGCTGGCGAACCATGCAGAGAATCGTCCATCCAGGACTCATCTTCTGGCAAAAGGTCGGAAGGGACTTGAGGATCACCTTGGGAGGGTGCCGATACTTCCATCTTGAATATTTAGCGTCGTCGGAGATAATGCCAGGGTAAGGCGGATCAGAGTGGCAAGGCCGTCGATGGCGGGAAATGCCTCACCGTAGGATTTGCTAGTAGCTAGAGCAGGCGAACAAATCAGAAGATAAAAGCTAGCTTTTAAAGGACAGTCAGTGGAAACATCAAACTCTTCAAAATACAAAAGGGAACTCTTCTCCTTTAAGAGGGTCTAAGAGCTAGGAGTGAGGGCCACTATAGTAAGCAATTGTAGGGAGCATGCAGGAAAAAAAAGATGAAATGAGTAGCGTTACTTGCCGTGTTTCAAGGCGTCTGCGCAGAGATCCGCCGAGAGAAGACACCCCTTCAGCGCTGTAGTGGGCTACTGGTGAAGCTGTGCTTGTGAGCTCAGAGGTGAGACTTGAGCTGCAGGGTGCCGGCTTGCCAGCCTGGGATTCCTCCACTATTCTGCTGCCAGGAGGGATAGGGCCGTCCCACTGCCTGGGCCCCTAGAGCGTTATGGGACCACCAAGCGACCTCTAAAGTGCTGGATTCCCCTTATGTAGTGCACTTGCCCCCAAGATGTACAGAGGAGCGCTGGGGAGAATGGAAGTTGAGCCGGGCAGGGGTGGCCCTATTTAAGGTGGCGGCGGCCGTCTCTCACCACCTGCTTCAGGTGACTAGATTATGGGACCCTACAGGTCCTGCTGGTGGCTGCTGAGGGGGATCCTGAGGAGTGCTTGAGGCAGCAGGGAGAGGGCACAAGCTGAGCAGGGCAGGGGCCCCAATCAAGATGGCGACGGCCGTCCCTCACTGCCTGTTGCTGACTGTGGGATTCCTGGACCCTACAAGTACTGCTGCAGGTTAGTCTATGGGGTCCTGTGGTCTGCGCAGGGCAGCGGAGAGAGGGTGTGGGCTGGGCGGGGCAGGGGCGGCCGTATACAAGATGGCGGCAGCCGTCCCTTGCAGCCTGCAGCTGGGAGCGTGATTCCGGGACCCCTTCGGATCTTGCCGAAAGTTGGTGGGGGGGGTCCTGGGGTCTGCCCGAGGGAGACAGGCTCTAGAGGAGCGTGAAGTTAGAGCTCCATCCGCGCTTCCTCATGCATGCGCACTCAACCCAGCCTCTGATTTCAAGCAAATTGCTAGAAGAGAACCAACCTTCAGCTGAGTCACACTGGGTGGAGCAAGCTACCATCCATTCACTGCAACAGGGAGAGCATACCAGACACTGCATCAGCACACTTCTGTACCAGTTTGCAGGAGTGTAAACAAATGAAAAGGGATCAGATTTTAGTGAATGAGTGATTATTAGACCGTTAAAAGTTTGTTTAAACAGCTTTTGGTACCTTTTAATATTTTTCTATACTTTAGGTTAATAGTACCTGATAAACTAGACATTGTGCACAGTTTCACAAAATGTGATGCAGTTTAAAGTTTCTTAGTGCATACTCTATGGCTTTCCTGAAAATGTCAAAAAAACAGTTATGGCTTCAAGAAAGGATGATGTAATACGATGTAGTCATTAAATTTAACTAACACAATAACACCTATGAGAATTCTTAACTACACTTCAGTCTGTTCATTAAGATGGTACTTTAAGATAGTTCGCAGAATCATTAGAAGCAAACAGATGGTGCACAGTGTGTGAATCTTATGTTCAATTTAAATAAAGAGTTCCATAATATCCATATATAGCACAAGGCAATAAAATGAGCTGCATTGTTCTAACTTTAAGTTCATTTAAATAAGATTTTTCAATAATTAAATGAATTGCCTTCTCTACAGTGAAACTGTGAGACACACTGAAAGTGATAGAGTTCTGTTGTAATGTAGTTTTAGCATTATGCACAAGTTAGTACGAAAGTAGAGTAAAAAAATGGCAAATATAATACACCTGTTAAACCAGTTATGTAGTCATTCAAATTCTTATAACTTTTTAACTCTACAAGCCTACGGCTACGACTAGAGCGAGGTATTGGTATCATCAAAGAGCAGGGCACGCAGATGGGTGCGCACCTGTACGGCTGCAGGGGAGCAAGGAAGGCAGGCAGAGCAGCTTGCCAGCTTCCAGGAGCGGCGAGCGTGCCCTGCTCGAGCCAAGAAACGCCACGCCGGCCCGGTAGACGCTCATCTCGGGTCCCTCGAGGCAGGTAAGTTCCTTACATTTGGTATGTGAAAGGGCACATAGAATTCTGTGGGCAGCATTTTTCAGCCAATGTCGGGGCAATAGTGAGTGCATCCAGTAAATTCAGTCATATAGCCATTCAAATGTATTTAACTTTTTGAACTCTGCAAGGCTACGGCTCCTTTTACATAGGAGTGAAGTATAGCGTTAGCAATAAATGATATCGCTTAAGCATTACCATTTGTACCGGAGACTTGCAGAGGTTTTAGGGTGAGTGGGAACAATCGCCGCACAATCACCCCACAGGTATGTGAAAGGGCCCATAGATTTCTATGAGAAGCATTTCACAGGCAATGTCGAGCCAATAGTGAGTGCATCACAGTTTAAGATGATAGAGATCTCCCCAAAATCATCCCAGCATGAAAGGAGCTTTAGAGAATAATTGGTAGGATGCTTTTTAATTGTAGTATAATGTTAAATGTTAGTATAACTTTACCACTGGCTAAAATGTATATTATTGAGATTGTATGTGATAGAACAACACAATGTATTTGTGAAGTGTAAAGAAAATTATACAAGCTTTTCCAATGTTCTTTTTTTTAAAAAAGGTGAAAATTATGGTATATGTATCAACCCTCCTGTACTCTGATACTCCTAGTTTGACCAATTGCCTTTATGTGTCAAGTGATTAGTAAATTGTGCCGACCTGTATATAATTTATTTTCGGTACAAATACATGTGTTCTGTGAAGACCTCAAAGGTTTGTTAGGCTGGTTTCACAGCAGCACGATTGAGGGTTGTTTGCTGCTTGATATTTAGATGATGAGAGGGTTAAACTGGGCGGTAAATTAGTTCCCAGGCCCTGAATAATAATAATAATTTTGTATAAATAATAGTGATTGTGCTGCTCCCACCCCCCTTTATTTATTGGTTTGTGGTCACCCTGCAATCGCCAATGAAACTCTGCCCATATTAATCTATGGGCAGGTTCACTTCCGCGTTTGACATTTGCTGAGAGATCACACCGTTCCGCAGCCATGTAAGTGGAAAGCACAAGCCCTGTGCAGTAGCATGGTGTTGAAGTTGGTCAACAAACAGCATAATGAAGACCAAGGAACACACCATACAGATCAGGAAAAAGTGTTTTACAGCATTAGGTTATAAAAAACTTCTCTAAACATCTCATTTTTCATTCCATCATCTGTGAATGGAATGGCTAAACTGCAAACCTACCATACCTACATGGCTGTCCATGCTTGAAGAATTAAAGAAATGCTCCAGAAGGTGTCTATTTTTTTTTATTGCAGACCTGGAATCTATAGGCTCGATTCAGAGAGACAAAAAAAAACTTCTGTTTTAGTGCCGATCTGTTTTTTTTGTGAAATGTTTCCGTTCTCGTATGAGTGTGCGAGCGATTCTATGCATGTATTGCAATCCTTCTGTAAAGTTTCCGTCCGTTCGTACGGCAGATTACGAATACGAGGATGTCATTTTCCATCGTGACTTTTCCGTTTAATTTTCACATGTTACAACGTAGGCTTTCGTTTTTGCCCTTTTCCCATCGTATCCTCCAACAAATTCTTTACGTTTCCCGTTCGATTCTGTTTCCCTTTTTCAATAAATATTCGTCCAGACGGAAATCCTTACGATCTTGCGCCTGCGCACTACAAACTTAACTCATTAAAGTGCTCGCCTACATATTTGCCACCCTCACTTCTACTACAATGTTTAGCTAAACCACTTAGCACTATCCTCCATCTTCCCTTTTGGACCCTTAAAGCTCACCCAAACCACTTAGCACTATCCTCCATCTTTCCTTTTGGACCCTTAAAGCTCACCCAAACCACTTAGCACTATCCTCCATCTTCCCTTTTGGACCCTTAAAGCTCACCCAAACCACTTAGCACTATCCTCCATCTTCCCTTTTGGACCCTTAAAGCTCACCCAAATCACTTCTCGGTCATGTGAATATTCATCGTTAAATATTTCTGGGCCCATTAGTTTTCTGTTAATGTATTTTGTAAATGAAATGACACTGTAACATTTTTTTTTTTGATTCCATCATAAAATATAAAATTTTGAAAATTTTTGAAAATTTCTAATTTTTACAACTATAAAAAACAAAATATATAGCAATGGCAGGCCACAGAACATTATTCTTCATCTGTGGTCCCCAACGAGTTGCGCAGCTCCTGCATCTCGCCCACCAACTGAAGGACCCTGACACTCAGTTGCGCCACTCTGGCACGTGTGGTCCCTGTTAAAAAACTTAAATTAAAATATTGGTATAACCTTGTTGGGGTCATACTGCAGTGTCCCCCCCCCCCCCCCGTATGGTCCAAACACCTAAATCTGGACTTCAAAAGCCAGAGGGCCCTCGCCACCACGGCCCGGGGTTTTGCATAGTGCCCGATTAGAGAACCCCTGGCCCGCATTCTGCAGGCAAAGAATGGGCATCAGGAGCAAGGGCAGGAGTGGATATCCAGAATTCCCTGAAAGAATTTAAAAATACTAACATAAAATACACATTCGAAGCTACAATATTGTTTAACATGTCATCAAGGGCTAAAAACAGCAATAGGTTAAGTCATGAGTCATCAACTATATTTATTGCCATACAGTGAAAATGGATTGATGGAATGTGAGCAAACTTACCCAGGAGCCATCCACCAGATAATTCTCCTGACTCAAACTGACGAAATAAGCCGGAGCTCTGTAATATATAAGCATCATGGGACGACCCTGGATGCCCTGCAAGAACACTGAGGAATCACATAGCTGGACCAAAGACTGATTGTATGTTGTGTGAGTGGCACATCTTGCGGTTCCTGCAACCAAATATAAAATAATTACACAAAGCAAAGGTAACCGACTAAAACAATAACTCCTACAACAAATTAAGATTCAAGCTCAACAATCCAAATATAATTCACAAAGGACATAAGTCTAAAAAAATATAGCAATTATATGGATGTGTGGGAAAATAAATGTTTACATGCTAAGGACTAATTAAGGTCAGCATTAAAATGCATCTATAAGGCATACATGAAATGTATTGATTCAGGTATGCATTGCTATACAATTTATGGCCTCGGCCATGCTGATACATGCAATGCCTTGGTGCTAAAGGCGCGCAGACTCCTCCACATAGCCGCAAAACATGTTCAACAATAGCAATCCGAGCCCTCAAAGGTCCCGTAAGTGGATTGGAAATGAAACGGATTTATAGGGTAGTGGTCCGTCGGAAATCAGCTCTCTGAATCAGACAAAAACCCATCCCAACAACGGAAGTTATCTGAACAAACGAAAAATTTCCGATTTTGTTTGGAAAATGATCCGAACTAACGGAAATGTTCAGATTTGCTTCCGTTCATCGAAAGTGCATTCCCGAACGTTCGTACGAATGAAAAATGAACGAAAAAAAGCAAAAAAAAGACTAACACCCACTAAAACTTTCACAGACAGCTACGGAAGTCTGGACGAATGTGTCTTTGAATCGAGGCTTATGTCTAATGTGAATAAAGTTGGCGCATACGGTTTCCGAAATGCTTTTTAACCTCTTAATGACCCACCTCACTTTAGCCTTGAGGATCAATACATTTTTGTCCCTCTTTGATTTCTAGCGGTCAGTTAGGCAGGTAGGTAAAGATACAGCTTTCTTTAAAACTCCTCTTGGTGCATTGGTGCTTCATGCCATCTTGAAATCTTAATTGCTTTTTAATGGCTTCTTTGTGAAATATCACAATGGACTGAGCTGGGATGTGTCGGATAATGATTGCTACATCTGTAAGTGGGAGGGCAGTTAGGCAGACAAGTGGATAGGGAGATGGTGGATGAATGATCAAACAGGTAGGTGAACAGCAGGCAGGTAAGTGGGTGGCAGGTAGGTAGGTAACTGGAAAGATAGGTAGGTGGCTGGGAGGTCAGGCAGTTAGGTGGGTGGATGGAGGGAGGGATGGGTAGGTGAATGGGTTGTCAAGCAGGTAGGTAGGTGCGCAGACAGGTACCGGTAGGTGGGTTGGGAGACAGGGTTGGTAGGTAGGTGGGTGGCAGGCAGGCAAGTAAGTGGAAAGATGGTTGGTGGCTAGGCAGTCAGGTAGGTAGGTGGACAAACAGACAGGTAGGTAGCTGGGTGTTCAGGCAGATAGTTAGGTAGGCAGGCAGACATATGGGTGTGTGGATGGGTGGATGGGTGGATAGGTGGCAGGGTGTGTAGGCAGTCAGGTAGGTGGGTGGTAGGCAGATAGGAGGGCGGATGGATGGCTGAGACAGTAATTCAGGTAGGTGGGCAGGCAGATAGGTGGGTGAGCAGATAGGAAGGCAGGCAAACAGGTGGGTGGGTAGGTGGGTAAGCAGGTTGATGGGAAGGTAGTTGGGCAGGAAGACAGGTGAGTGGGTAAGTGGGCAGGCAGGTAGGTGGGTGGATAGGCAGGTAGGTAGGTAGGTGGGTAGGTAGTTAAACAGGCAGGTAGGTGGGTGGGTAAGTAGGCATGCAGGCAGGGAGGTTGGCAGGCAGGTGGATAGGTGGGCATGCAGGAAGGTAGGTGGGCAGGCAGGCAAGTGGGTAGGTGCAAAGACAGGCAGGCAAGTTGGTAGGTGGAAAGACAGGCAGGTGGGTAGTTGAGCAGACAGGCGGGTAGGCAGGCTGGTGGGTAGTTGAGCAGACGGGCAGGTGGACAGGCAGGTCATGGGTAGGTGGGCAGGCGGGTGGGAAAGCAGGTGGTTGGATGGGTAGAGCCTGGGGTTGGGCCCCATAGGCTTCTAAGCTATGATATCTTGACGGGGATCGGGCAGATTTTGGGGTCACTGGCATGTAGTCACCATCATATCGGTGGGCTGGGCGGGTGGTTACTGGCATATCGGAAGGCCAGGTGGGAAGTCACTGACATATCTATGGGTGAGGCAGTCATTGGCATATCAGCGGGCATGGCAGGAACTAACATATCAGCATGCAGTCTTCTTTCCTTAATTCTTTTCTAAGTTCTCCCCATGCCTAGCATGGGTTAACAGATAGCGCAGATTTCCTGCAAATCTGTGCACAGAATGATCACGTGGGGGGATTAAAGAAGCAGCCAAGATGCCCAGGCACTCTGGAGGAGATGCATAGATCCACAGCTTACATGGGAGAATCTGTTCACAGGACCACTATTAGTTGTGTCTGACAGCAAGCCATAAAAAGTCCTATTTGCAAGCAGAGGAAACAGTAAGCATGTGGAAAAAGGTGATCTGGTCTCAGATAAGACCAAAGTCTTTGGTATACATGCCATACTCTATGCGTGGAGGAAATCTAAAACTGCACATCACACTGAACACATCATGCCAACGGGGAAGCTTTTCTTATGGGATTGGGTAGCTGGTTAGCTGGTCATAAGTTGACCACCCTGAATATACAGCCAAATCCACAATGAAATGCTTTAAATCAAAGCATATTCATGTGTTGATGTCCAGACCTAAATTTCATTTAGAATCTGCTGCATGATTTAAAAATAGTTTAACAAACACTCTACTTTTAATTTGACTGAGCTAGAGCTGTTATGTAAACAAGAATGGGTAGCAAAATTCAACTTGTAGTACAAAGCTGGTACAGACATACCCCAAGAGACTTGCAGCTGTAATTGCAGCTAAAGGTGGTCCCATAAAAAGATATGCAAATCTACATAAGATACATTTAAGTTTGTAGCTATAATGTTTAGAAATGTGGAAAAATTCAAGAGGCATGAATACTTGTTCAAGGCACTGTATTTGCCTAAAAAAGTCAAATTGCCCTATTGATTGTGATTGTGGTCTACGTGAGGCTACATATAAAGAAGCTTGTAAGTGTCATCCTGAGCCCTGCTGGTAATATATTTTATTTAAATGAGGTTGTCACTAGGTATGTGCGAATCCGGCAGAACCAGAATTCAATCTGAATTTCGGGGAAAAATCAATTTGTCCAGAATCTGAATTCCTTCCTAGGTGTTGCGGGTTTGAGAGACTTTGTGGTAATGTATACTCGATGATTCCAATTTTATTGCTCCTATTTTTGGCTGTGCATGTACTTTTAGGTATAGACTCTTCTTGCTTTGGATTGGAAGATTGCTGTGAAAAATTTGATTTGCACTTTATTATTGTATAGGCTGTATTAGGCTTTTTCAGAATCATTAGTATTTATTTTGTTTAATTAAATAGGTTCTTAGTGATTTATTATATTGTCACGTCTTACCAGAAGCCCCCTCCCATTTTTAATTGTGTGTTTATATGTGTGTGTAGCTTTTTTTAATAAAAGAATTTAGCTTCTTTACCCTACAACAGAGTTTGTGCGGTCTGTCCAGACTAGCTATGCTGTACTGGCTTCCTAATTTATTAGGCGGATTTTAAGTCACACTCGTGACAGGGTTATCATGCATCATAACGGTTTAAGATTAAATATCGGCCTTCACAATCTTGAATTTCTGATTCTAAAGTAAATTGTAGTAAGCGCCTGAATGCGATCAGTATTCCTCTTTGCTTAAATGTAGCAGAGGCGGTGAGGAAAAGATAGTAGTCACAACACAGATATTTAGGGGATAAGTTTTGTGTAAAATGGATCTCCTGGAAGCAGATTACATCCACATGCAAGAATCTCATTTGCCTAAATGCTTTTACCTGTTTCCAGGGGACATTTAATCCCTGTACATTCAGAGAGACAACTGACATAAGCAAATCATACGAGAATCTGGAAGCAGCATCTTTGGCATAGGTGGTGGGTGATGAGGGAGGGTAGAAGAAAATAAAAGATCAGAAGGGGGCAAGAGGAGAAGAAAAGAAAGAACAAAGAAATAATGGAAAACATATATAAGAATCAAAACACAAAACCCTATGGTTCAAAACAACTTAATTAAATTAAATGACTGCTAAATGGAACCATGGAGACATCGATGACCCATACACCTTAATTAGAGATGAGCGAACTTTTGAAAAATTCGATTCGACTGATTCGCCGAATTTTCCGACAAAAATCGTTTCGACCCGAATAAATTCGCGACGAATCGCTATTAAAAACGGCTATTTCTGAGCCTCCTACAGCCTCAATAGGGTTGTAAACCATTCAGCCTTGCTGTAACACGCACAGGATGCGTGCTGGGTTAGTTAAATAATACTTTGAAGAAATATCACATGCAGATCAGAGGCATCGCTAATAGAATCGCAGAGCGGCACAATTGCAGAGAGTTGAAGTGGCATCACTATGAGGGGCAGAAGGAGCCCAAATATACACTGGAGTTGGCCTCAGGAGCCCAAAAATTGGATGAATCACACCCTGGAGTTGGCAGAAGTTGGCAGCAGCAGCAGCAGGAGCCCAAATATACACTGGAGTTGGCTTCAGGAGCCCAAAAATTGGATGAATCACACCCTGGAGTTGGCAGGAGTTGACAGTAGCAGCAGCAGGAGCCCAAATATACACTGGAGTTGGCTTCAGGAGCCCAAAAATTGGATGAATCACACCCTGGAGTTGGCAGGAGTTGACAGTAGCAGCAGCAGGAGCCCAAATATACACTGGAGTTGGCCTCAGGAGCCCAAAAATTGGATGAATCACACCCTGGAGTTGGCAGGAGTTGACAGTAGCAGCAGCAGGAGCCCAAATATACACTGGAGTTGGCTTCAGGAGCCCAAAAATTGGATGAATCACACCCTGGAGTTGGCAGGAGTTGACAGTAGCAGCAGCAGGAGCCCAAATATACACTGGAGTTGGCCTCAGGAGCCCAAAAATTGGATGAATCACACCCTGGAGTTGGCAGGAGTTGACAGTAGCAGCAGCAGGAGCCCAAATATACACTGGAGTTGGCTTCAGGAGCCCAAAAATTGGATGAATCACACCCTGGAGTTGGCAGAAGTTGACAGTAGCAGCAGCAGGAGCCCAAATATACACTGGAGTTGGCCTCAGGAGCCCAAAAATTGGATGAATCACACCCTGGAGTTGGCAGGAGTTGGCAGCAGCAGCAGCAGGAGCCCAAATATACACTGGAGTTGGCTTCAGGAGCCCAAAAATTGGATGAATCACACCCTGGAGTTGGCAGAAGTTGGCAGCAGCAGCAGCAGGAGCCCAAATATACACTGGAGTTGGCTTCAGGAGCCCAAAAATTGGATGAATCACACCCTGGAGTTGGCAGGAGTTGGCAGCAGCAGCAGCAGGAGCCCAAATATACACTGGAGTTGGCTTCAGGAGCCCAAAAATTGGATGAATCACACCCTGGAGTTGGCAGGAGTTGACAGCAGCAGCAGCAGGAGCCCAAATATACACTGGAGTTGGCTTCAGGAGCCCAAAAATTGGATGAATCACACCCTGGAGTTGGCAGGAGTTGACAGCAGCAGCAGCAGGAGCCCAAATATACACTGGAGTTGGCTTCAGGAGCCCAAAAATTGGATGAATCACACCCTGGAGTTGGCAGGAGTTGACAGTAGCAGCAGCAGGAGCCCAAATATACACTGGAGTTGGCTTCAGGAGCCCAAAAATTGGATGAATCACACCCTGGAGTTGGCAGAAGTTGGCAGCAGCAGCAGCAGGAGCCCAAATATACACTGGAGTTGGCTTCAGGAGCCCAAAAATTGGATGAATCACACCCTGGAGTTGGCAGGAGTTGACAGTAGCAGCAGCAGGAGCCCAAATATACACTGGAGTTGGCCTCAGGAGCCCAAAAATTGGATGAATCACACCCTGGAGTTGGCAGGAGTTGACAGTAGCAGCAGCAGGAGCCCAAATATACACTGGAGTTGGCTTCAGGAGCCCAAAAATTGGATGAATCACACCCTGGAGTTGGCAGAAGTTGACAGTAGCAGCAGCAGGAGCCCAAATATACACTGGAGTTGGCCTCAGGAGCCCAAAAATTGGATGAATCACACCCTGGAGTTGGCAGAAGTTGGCAGCAGCAGCAGCAGGAGCCCAAATATACACTGGAGTTGGCTTCAGGAGCCCAAAAATTGGATGAATCACACCCTGGAGTTGGCAGAAGTTGGCAGCAGCAGCAGCAGGAGCCCAAATATACACTGGAGTTGGCTTCAGGAGCCCAAAAATTGGATGAATCACACCCTGGAGTTGGCAGGAGTTGACAGTAGCAGCAGCAGGAGCCCAAATATACACTGGAGTTGGCCTCAGGAGCCCAAAAATTGGATGAATCACACCCTGGAGTTGGCAGGAGTTGACAGTAGCAGCAGCAGGAGCCCAAATATACACTGGAGTTGGCCTCAGGAGCCCAAAAATTGGATGAATCACACCCTGGAGTTGGCAGGAGTTGACAGTAGCAGCAGCAGGAGCCCAAATATACACTGGAGTTGGCTTCAGGAGCCCAAAAATTGGATGAATCACACCCTGGAGTTGGCAGAAGTTGACAGTAGCAGCAGCAGGAGCCCAAATATACACTGGAGTTGGCCTCAGGAGCCCAAAAATTGGATGAATCACACCCTGGAGTTGGCAGAAGTTGGCAGCAGCAGCAGCAGGAGCCCAAATATACACTGGAGTTGGCCTCAGGAGCCCAAAAATTGGATGAATCACACCCTGGAGTTGGCAGGAGTTGGCAGCAGCAGCAGCAGGAGCCCAAATATACACTGGAGTTGGCTTCAGGAGCCCAAAAATTGGATGAATCACACCCTGGAGTTGGCAGAAGTTGGCAGCAGCAGCAGCAGGAGCCCAAATATACACTGGAGTTGGCTTCAGGAGCCCAAAAATTGGATGAATCACACCCTGGAGTTGGCAGAAGTTGGCAGCAGCAGCAGCAGGAGCCCAAATATACACTGGAGTTGGCTTCAGGAGCCCAAAAATTGGATGAATCACACCCTGGAGTTGGCAGAAGTTGGCAGCAGCAGCAGCAGGAGCCCAAATATACACTGGAGTTGGCTTCAGGAGCCCAAAAATTGGATGAATCACACCCTGGAGTTGGCAGGAGTTGACAGTAGCAGCAGCAGGAGCCCAAATATACATTGGAGTTGGCCTCAGGAGCCCAAAAATTGGATGAATCACACCCTGGAGTTGGCAGGAGTTGACAGTAGCAGCAGCAGGAGCCCAAATATACACTGGAGTTGGCCTCAGGAGCCCAAAAATTGGATGAATCACACCCTGGAGTTGGCAGGAGTTGACAGTAGCAGCAGCAGGAGCCCAAATATACACTGGAGTTGGCTTCAGGAGCCCAAAAATTGGATGAATCACACCCTGGAGTTGGCAGAAGTTGACAGTAGCAGCAGCAGGAGCCCAAATATACACTGGAGTTGGCCTCAGGAGCCCAAAAATTGGATGAATCACACCCTGGAGTTGGCAGAAGTTGGCAGCAGCAGCAGCAGGAGCCCAAATATACACTGGAGTTGGCCTCAGGAGCCCAAAAATTGGATGAATCACACCCTGGAGTTGGCAGGAGTTGGCAGCAGCAGCAGCAGGAGCCCAAATATACACTGGAGTTGGCTTCAGGAGCCCAAAAATTGGATGAATCACACCCTGGAGTTGGCAGAAGTTGGCAGCAGCAGCAGCAGGAGCCCAAATATACACTGGAGTTGGCTTCAGGAGCCCAAAAATTGGATGAATCACACCCTGGAGTTGGCAGCAGCAGCAGCAGGAGCCCAAATATTACTTTAAAGAGACACTGGGGTTGGCCTCAGGAGCCCAAAAATTGGATGAATCACACCCTGGAGTTGGCAGAAGTTGGCAGCAGCAGCAGCAGGAGCCCAAATATACACTGGAGTTGGCCTCAGGAGCCCAAAAATTGGATGAATCACACCCTGGAGTTGGCAGGAGTTGACAGTAGCAGCAGCAGGAGCCCAAAAAATGGCCTAAAGACATAAATATGTTTTGCACCATTTGGAAAGTGTAAAACGTGGCACCATGCTGAATCTAGTCGCATGCATCAGGCATTGGTGGGTGGAAATCCTGGCTGATCCATCCCTGATTCATTTTGACAAAGGTGAGTCTCTCCACATTTTTAGTTGACAGACGAGTTCTCCTCGCCGTAACTATGGCCCCCGCCGCACTAAACACCCGCTCAGATGGCACGCTACTTGCCGGGCAGGACAGCTTTTCCAGGGCAAACTCTGCTAGTTGCGGCCACAAATCAAGTTTGGCTGCCCAGAAGTCCAGCGGATCCTCAAGGTGTGTTGGCATGGTCATGTCAAAGTATGACATGACCTGCTGGTTCAGGTCCTGCTCCAGGTCTTCCTGCTGCTCATGAGTAGCCTCACTATGCGGGTGTAGAAAGCTACTCATTAGCGACTGAAGACTGAGGCTGCTGCTGCTGATGGAGCTTCTGCTGCTGCTGCTGCCAACCCCCCCAGCGGCCATGGCAGTGGAAGGTGAGCGCAGAGGTCCCCTCGAGTCAGACCTGCGAGAGTATGGACCATGGCGCAGATAGGCATCGGCCAACTGCCTACGTAGAATGTCTTTGTAGTAGTTGAGTTTGTCCTCCCTCTCGGTGGGTTTAAAAAATGCCCCCATTTTGTGCCGGAAGCGAGGGTCCAATAAGGTGGACAGCCAGAAGTCATCCCGCCGACAGATGGAAACAATTCTGGGGTCACTACGCAAGCATGTGAGCATGCTTCGTGCCATTTGCGCAAGTGACTCGGATGGACTACCTGTCTCCATCTCCACTGCATACTGCCACGGTGTGCCCGGGTCCTCTGTCTCTCCTTCCTCAAAAACCTCTAGCTCCTCTGGCTGCTCCTGCTCCTCCTCTCCTGTCCGCTGACTAGATAAACCAGCCATTTCGCCAAGCCTAAACTGTGTTTCGCTGGGCAACTCCTCCTCCTCCTCTTCCTCCTCCTCCTCCTCCAGTTCAGCTCCAAGGGGGTTCATGTGGCCGTAAGATGTAAACGCCATGTCTCCAGTGCCCTGACCAGCCATGGTTTCCAACATGTGCTGTAGTACATGAAGCAGTGGAATCACGTCGTTCATCCCGTAATCCTGCCGACTGACAAATAAAGTGGCTTCCTCAAAGGGCCTGAGCAAACGGCAGGTGTCACGTATGAGCTGCCACTGGTTGACATTGAAGTTACACAGGGGAGTCCCCCTATCTGCTTGGATCATCAGGAAATCCGTGATGGCTTTTCTCTGTTCATATAATCGGTCCAACATGTGAAGGGTGGAATTCCAACGGGTGGAAACATCGCAAATCAGACTATGTTGGGGGATACCATTCTGACGCTGTAGCTCAAGAAGGGTGTGTTTGGCGGTGTAGGAGTGGCTGAAGTGCATGCAAAGTTTCCGTGAAGTTGTTAGGATGTCCTGCAGATGGGGGGAACACTTCAGAAACCGCTTGACAACCAGATTGAAGACGTGAGCCATGCAGGGGGCATGGGTCAGGCTTCCTTGGCGCAGCGCAGACAAAATGTTCTTCCCATTGTCGGTAACCATGATTCCCATTTTAAGTTTTCTCGGAGTAAGCCATGTTTGGATTTCCTGATGAATACATTTAAGCAGTTCCTCCCCTGTGTGACTCCGTTCGCCAAGACAAACCATGTGAAGCACTGCGTGACACCTCCGTGCCCTGCACACATGGTAGACTGGAGGGGCACTGAGACTTGAGCCTACAGTGGAGGGTGAGGAGATGGCGGAGGATGAGGAGGCCGAGTCGCACGGTGTCACAGGCCCAATGGGCAGAGAGCGCGGAGGCCGAAGCGGCGTGACCTGTCCAAGTTGCTGCTGCAAAGGGACCACATTCACCCAGTGGGCCGTAAACGACATGTACTGCCCCTGACCGTAGTTACAGCTCCAGATGTCGGCGCTGCCATGTATTTTGCTACACACCGACAGGCTCAAGGACTGGCCCACCTTCTGTTCAACAAAAGTGTGCAGCGCTGGTACTGCCTTCTTGGCAAAGAAATGACGGCTTGGGACTCTCCACCTCGGCTCGGCACAAGCCATCAGTTCTCTGAAAGGTGCAGATTCCACCACCTGAAAAGGGAGCGACTGCAGCACCAGCAACTTGGACAGGAGCACATTCAGCTTCTGCGCCGTAGGATGAGTGGGCGCATACTGCTGTCTCTTGGACATGGCTTCGCTGATGGATTGCTGGCGGGATGCATGACTTGGAGGAGGAGGAGGAGGAGCAGGAGCGACAGAGGATGGGTGTGACGCACAGCTGCCTTCGGCTGAGGTGCTGGAGCCTTGGCTGGCAGAAATTGGGAGCTCACTTGGTGAGGAAGCAGACTGGACCACCCCTTGGGAGCCTCGGTTCTCCCAGGTCGTTTTATGGTGACGCATCATATGTTGACGCAGGGCCGTGGTGCCAACATTTGGACCCTGGCCACGCTTCACCTTTTGCCTACATATCTTGCATGTGGCCATGTTACCCTCCTGCGGATGCCTCAGGAAAAACTGCCACACTGCCGAGTAGCTACTTTTCCCACCCCCTGGCCTCACTGATTCACTGCTGCTGTTGCCAACTCCAGGAACCCCTGCTCCACTACCTCCCGATAAGGTAGACTGCCGCACAGCAGGTGCTCTACCCCGGCCCCGGCCCCGGCCGGCTCCAGCCTTTGGAATTGTGCCCCCATGCTGACTGCTACCACCTTGCTGCCTCAGCTGCTGACTCCGGGGCAACCTGCGCCCCTCTTCTCCTGATGATGACGATGAAGCCCCTTCATCACCCGGCTCCCAAGTGCGATCGGCTTCATCGTCATCATCATCATCATCACCGGGTTGTGGCTGTACGTCACTGATGTTCGTGGATTCGTCAACAGTGTCTGGCGCAGGAGCTGGAACGCTCGCAGCACCCACGACACTGTCCACATCACTATTTGTCTGCCTAGCTAAAGAAGCCACCTCCATTTCTTGGCTGGGCAGTAGCTGCTGACTGTCCTCCTGTATCTGATCGTCCTCCTCACTAAAGAGTGGAGCTGAACCCAAAGCATAGGATACGTCGCTGGGGGAGGGAACGGCGTAGGACAGAGGCAATGGGAGGACAGGGACTGCTCTCGGGGCATGCCAACTCAGGGTTGTGTCAGAGGAACCTACCGACCCTAGACTGGGGGTCTCAGATGTAAGTTGTGATGATGTTGTTGATGAGCGCGTCAGCCAATCTACCACGGCAGATGCGTTACTGGTGGAGACCCGACCGCTAGCAGATACTGGCAGATTAGGTCTCTCAGCGTGACTCCTGCTGCTACTGGCCCCCAGTCTGATGCGAGCTCTGCCTGCGGAATCTTGGCCTCTGCCACTCCTCTTTTCACTTCCAGGCACTTGTCTGCCCGACATAGTCTAACTGGCGTGGTAGTAGGTGATATTTTAAGAACCCCCAGGCAGCAGTGGGTCTATATAAAACAGAATATAATGCACACCAAAAGTGAGCAGTAACACTCAGCCTCCAACAGGCCTGCTTAGTGTAAATAAGAGAGCTGCTTAGTGTAAATAAAGAGGGGTATGCTATGTTACAGAATGGGATGCCTCAACAGAAGTGCACCTGGCAGGCAGCAGTAAGCCTATGCCCAGCAAAAGTGTCTTATAATATAAATATAATAAGAGCAAATGCTTATATGGTCTTAAACAGAGGCTGCTTTAGTCACAGAATGGGATGCCCTGGGCAGGAATCGACCTGGCAGGGTCCAGTAGTGCTTTGGCCAGCAAAAGTGTCTTTATCAGGCCTAATTTCAAATATAATAAGAGCAAATGCTTATATGGTCTTAAACAGAGGCTGCTTTAGTCACAGAATGGGATGCCCTGGGCAGGAATCGACCTGGCAGGGTCCAGTAGGGCTTTGGCCAGCAAAAGTGTCTTTATCAGGCCTAATTTCAAATATGATAAGAGCAAATGCTTATATGGTCTTAAACAGAGGCTGCTTTAGTCACAGAATGGGATGCCCTGGGCAGGAATCGACCTGGCAGGGTCCAGTAGTGCTTTGGCCAGCAAAAGTGTCTTTATCAGGCCTAATTTCAAATATGATAAGAGCAAATGCTTATATGGTCTTAAACAGAGGCTGCTTTAGTCACAGAATGGGATGCCCCGGGCAGGAATCGAGCTGGCAGGGTCCAGTAGTGCTTTGGCCAGCAAAAGTGTCTTTATCAGGCTAATTTCAAATATGATAAGAGCAAATGCTTATATGGTCTTAAACAGAGGCTGCTGTAGTCACAGAATGGGATGCCCCGGGCAGGAATCGAGCTGGCAGGGTCCAGTAGGGCTTTGGCCAGCAAAAGTGTCTTTATCAGGCCTAATTTCAAATATGATAAGAGCAAATGCTTATATGGTCTTAAACAGAGGCTGCTTTAGTCACAGAATGGGATGCCCTGGGCAGGAATGGACCTGGCAGGGTCCAGTAGGGCTTTGGCCAGCAAAAGTGTCTTTATCAGGCTAATTTCAAATATGATAAGAGCAAATGCTTATATGGTCTTAAACAGAGGCTGCTTTAGTCACAGAATGGGATGCCCCGGGCAGGAATCGAGCTGGCAGGGTCCAGTAGTGCTTTGGCCAGCAAAAGTGTCTTTATCAGGCTAATTTCAAATATGATAAGAGCAAATGCTTATATGGTCTTAAACAGAGGCTGCTGTAGTCACAGAATGGGATGCCCCGGGCAGGAATCGAGCTGGCAGGGTCCAGTAGGGCTTTGGCCAGCAAAAGTGTCTTTATCAGGCCTAATTTCAAATATGATAAGAGCAAATGCTTATATGGTCTTAAACAGAGGCTGCTTTAGTCACAGAATGGGATGCCCTGGGCAGGAATCGACCTGGCAGGGTCCAGTAGGGCTTTGGCCAGCAAAAGTGTCTTTATCAGGCTAATTTCAAATATGATAAGAGCAAATGCTTATATGGTCTTAAACAGAGGCTGCTTTAGTCACAGAATGGGATGCCCCGGGCAGGAATCGAGCTGGCAGGGTCCAGTAGTGCTTTGGCCAGCAAAAGTGTCTTTATCAGGCCTAATTTCAAATATGATAAGAGCAAATGCTTATATGGTCTTAAACAGAGGCTGCTGTAGTCACAGAATGGGATGCCCCGGGCAGGAATCGAGCTGGCAGGGTCCAGTAGGGCTTTGGCCAGCAAAAGTGTCTTTATCAGGCCTAATTTCAAATATGATAAGAGCAAATGCTTATATGGTCTTAAACAGAGGCTGCTGTAGTCACAGAATGGGATGCCCTGGGCAGGAATCGACCTGGCAGGGTCCAGTAGGGCTTTGGCCAGCAAAAGTGTCTTTATCAGGCCTAATTTCAAATATGATAAGAGCAAATGCTTATATGGTCTTAAACAGAGGCTGCTGTAGTCACAGAATGGGATGCCCCGGGCAGGAATCGAGCTGGCAGGGTCCAGTAGTGCTTTGGCCAGCAAAAGTGTCTTTATCAGGCCTAATTTCAAATATGATAAGAGCAAATGCTTATATGGTCTTAAACAGAGGCTGCTGTAGTCACAGAATGGGATGCCCCGGGCAGGAATCGAGCTGGCAGGGTCCAGTAGTGCTTTGGCCAGCAAAAGTGTCTTTATCAGGCCTAATTTCAAATATGATAAGAGCAAATGCTTATATGGTCTTAAACAGAGGCTGCTTTAGTCACAGAATGGGATGCCCTGGGCAGGAATGGACCTGGCAGGGTCCAGTAGGGCTTTGGCCAGCAAAAGTGTCTTTATCAGGCCTAATTTCAAATATGATAAGAGCAAATGCTTATATGGTCTTAAACAGAGGCTGCTGTAGTCACAGAATGGGATGCCCTGGGCAGGAATCGACCTGGCAGGGTCCAGTAGGGCTTTGGCCAGCAAAAGTGTCTTTATCAGGCCTAATTTCAAATATGATAAGAGCAAATGCTTATATGGTCTTAAACAGAGGCTGCTGTAGTCACAGAATGGGATGCCCCGGGCAGGAATCGAGCTGGCAGGGTCCAGTAGTGCTTTGGCCAGCAAAAGTGTCTTTATCAGGCCTAATTTCAAATATGATAAGAGCAAATGCTTATATGGTCTTAAACAGAGGCTGCTGTAGTCACAGAATGGGATGCCCCGGGCAGGAATCGAGCTGGCAGGGTCCAGTAGTGCTTTGGCCAGCAAAAGTGTCTTTATCAGGCCTAATTTCAAATATGATAAGAGCAAATGCTTATATGGTCTTAAACAGAGGCTGCTTTAGTCACAGAATGGGATGCCCTGGGCAGGAATGGACCTGGCAGGGTCCAGTAGGGCTTTGGCCAGCAAAAGTGTCTTTATCAGGCCTAATTTCAAATATGATAAGAGCAAATGCTTATATGGTCTTAAACAGAGGCTGCTGTAGTCACAGAATGGGATGCCCTGGGCAGGAATCGACCTGGCAGGGTCCAGTAGGGCTTTGGCCAGCAAAAGTGTCTTTATCAGGCCTAATTTCAAATATGATAAGAGCAAATGCTTATATGGTCTTAAACAGAGGCTGCTGTAGTCACAGAATGGGATGCCCCGGGCAGGAATCGAGCTGGCAGGGTCCAGTAGTGCTTTGGCCAGCAAAAGTGTCTTTATCAGGCCTAATTTCAAATATGATAAGAGCAAATGCTTATATGGTCTTAAACAGAGGCTGCTTTAGTCACAGAATGGGATGCCCTGGGCAGGAATGGACCTGGCAGGGTCCAGTAGGGCTTTGGCCAGCAAAAGTGTCTTTATCAGGCTAATTTCAAATATGATAAGAGCAAATGCTTATATGGTCTTAAACAGAGGCTGCTTTAGTCACAGAATGGGATGCCCCGGGCAGGAATCGAGCTGGCAGGGTCCAGTAGTGCTTTGGCCAGCAAAAGTGTCTTTATCAGGCCTAATTTCAAATATGATAAGAGCAAATGCTTATATGGTCTTAAACAGAGGCTGCTTTAGTCACAGAATGGGATGCCCTGGGCAGGAATGGACCTGGCAGGGTCCAGTAGGGCTTTGGCCAGCAAAAGTGTCTTTATCAGGCTAATTTCAAATATGATAAGAGCAAATGCTTATATGGTCTTAAACAGAGGCTGCTTTAGTCACAGAATGGGATGCCCCGGGCAGGAATCGAGCTGGCAGGGTCCAGTAGTGCTTTGGCCAGCAAAAGTGTCTTTATCAGGCTAATTTCAAATATGATAAGAGCAAATGCTTATATGGTCTTAAACAGAGGCTGCTTTAGTCACAGAATGGGATGCCCTGGGCAGGAATCGACCTGGCAGGGTCCAGTAGGGCTTTGGCCAGCAAAAGTGTCTTTATCAGGCCTAATTTCAAATATGATAAGAGCAAATGCTTATATGGTCTTAAACAGAGGCTGCTTTAGTCACAGAATGGGATGCCCTGGGCAGGAATGGACCTGGCAGGGTCCAGTAGGGCTTTGGCCAGCAAAAGTGTCTTTATCAGGCTAATTTCAAATATGATAAGAGCAAATGCTTATATGGTCTTAAACAGAGGCTGCTTTAGTCACAGAATGGGATGCCCCGGGCAGGAATCGAGCTGGCAGGGTCCAGTAGTGCTTTGGCCAGCAAAAGTGTCTTTATCAGGCCTAATTTCAAATATGATAAGAGCAAATGCTTATATGGTCTTAAACAGAGGCTGCTTTAGTCACAGAATGGGATGCCCTGGGCAGGAATGGACCTGGCAGGGTCCAGTAGGGCTTTGGCCAGCAAAAGTGTCTTTATCAGGCTAATTTCAAATATGATAAGAGCAAATGCTTATATGGTCTTAAACAGAGGCTGCTGTAGTCACAGAATGGGATGCCCCGGGCAGGAATCGAGCTGGCAGGGTCCAGTAGTGCTTTGGCCAGCAAAAGTGTCTTTATCAGGCCTAATTTCAAATATGATAAGAGCAAATGCTTATATGGTCTTAAACAGAGGCTGCTTTAGTCACAGAATGGGATGCCCTGGGCAGGAATGGACCTGGCAGGGTCCAGTAGGGCTTTGGCCAGCAAAAGTGTCTTTATCAGGCTAATTTCAAATATGATAAGAGCAAATGCTTATATGGTCTTAAACAGAGGCTGCTGTAGTCACAGAATGGGATGCCCCGGGCAGGAATCGAGCTGGCAGGGTCCAGTAGGGCTTTGGCCAGCAAAAGTGTCTTTATCAGGCCTAATTTCAAATATGATAAGAGCAAATGCTTATATGGTCTTAAACAGAGGCTGCTTTAGTCACAGAATGGGATGCCCTGGGCAGGAATGGACCTGGCAGGGTCCAGTAGGGCTTTGGCCAGCAAAAGTGTCTTTATCAGGCTAATTTCAAATATGATAAGAGCAAATGCTTATATGGTCTTAAACAGAGGCTGCTTTAGTCACAGAATGGGATGCCCCGGGCAGGAATCGAGCTGGCAGGGTCCAGTAGTGCTTTGGCCAGCAAAAGTGTCTTTATCAGGCCTAATTTCAAATATGATAAGAGCAAATGCTTATATGGTCTTAAACAGAGGCTGCTTTAGTCACAGAATGGGATGCCCTGGGCAGGAATGGACCTGGCAGGGTCCAGTAGGGCTTTGGCCAGCAAAAGTGTCTTTATCAGGCTAATTTCAAATATGATAAGAGCAAATGCTTATATGGTCTTAAACAGAGGCTGCTTTAGTCACAGAATGGGATGCCCCGGGCAGGAATCGAGCTGGCAGGGTCCAGTAGTGCTTTGGCCAGCAAAAGTGTCTTTATCAGGCTAATTTCAAATATGATAAGAGCAAATGCTTATATGGTCTTAAACAGAGGCTGCTTTAGTCACAGAATGGGATGCCCTGGGCAGGAATGGACCTGGCAGGGTCCAGTAGGGCTTTGGCCAGCAAAAGTGTCTTTATCAGGCCTAATTTCAAATATGATAAGAGCAAATGCTTATATGGTCTTAAACAGAGGCTGCTTTAGTCACAGAATGGGATGCCCTGGGCAGGAATGGACCTGGCAGGGTCCAGTAGGGCTTTGGCCAGCAAAAGTGTCTTTATCAGGCTAATTTCAAATATGATAAGAGCAAATGCTTATATGGTCTTAAACAGAGGCTGCTGTAGTCACAGAATGGGATGCCCCGGGCAGGAATCGAGCTGGCAGGGTCCAGTAGGGCTTTGGCCAGCAAAAGTGTCTTTATCAGGCCTAATTTCAAATATGATAAGAGCAAATGCTTATATGGTCTTAAACAGAGGCTGCTTTAGTCACAGAATGGGATGCCCTGGGCAGGAATGGACCTGGCAGGGTCCAGTAGGGCTTTGGCCAGCAAAAGTGTCTTTATCAGGCTAATTTCAAATATGATAAGAGCAAATGCTTATATGGTCTTAAACAGAGGCTGCTTTAGTCACAGAATGGGATGCCCCGGGCAGGAATCGAGCTGGCAGGGTCCAGTAGGGCTTTGGCCAGCAAAAGTGTCTTTATCAGGCTAATTTCAAATATGATAAGAGCAAATGCTTATATGGTCTTAAACAGAGGCTGCTGTAGTCACAGAATGGGATGCCCCGGGCAGGAATCGAGCTGGCAGGGTCCAGTAGTGCTTTGGCCAGCAAAAGTGTCTTTATCAGGCCTAATTTCAAATATGATAAGAGCAAATGCTTATATGGTCTTAAACAGAGGCTGCTGTAGTCACAGAATGGGATGCCCCGGGCAGGAATCGAGCTGGCAGGGTCCAGTAGGGCTTTGGCCAGCAAAAGTGTCTTTATCAGGCCTAATTTCAAATATGATAAGAGCAAATGCTTATATGGTCTTAAACAGAGGCTGCTGTAGTCACAGAATGGGATGCCCTGGGCAGGAATCGACCTGGCAGGGTCCAGTAGGGCTTTGGCCAGCAAAAGTGTCTTTATCAGGCCTAATTTCAAATATGATAAGAGCAAATGCTTATATGGTCTTAAACAGAGGCTGCTGTAGTCACAGAATGGGATGCCCCGGGCAGGAATCGAGCTGGCAGGGTCCAGTAGGGCTTTGGCCAGCAAAAGTGTCTTTATCAGGCCTAATTTCAAATATGATAAGAGCAAATGCTTATATGGTCTTAAACAGAGGCTGCTGTAGTCACAGAATGGGATGCCCCGGGCAGGAATCGAGCTGGCAGGGTCCAGTAGTGCTTTGGCCAGCAAAAGTGTCTTTATCAGGCCTAATTTCAAATATGATAAGAGCAAATGCTTATATGGTCTTAAACAGAGGCTGCTTTAGTCACAGAATGGGATGCCTCACAGCAGACTTAAGATCAGTTCAGTATATATGCACAGTTAGTTACTATAAGCAGCCTGAAAACGCTAACAAAGGCTGGATGAAAAAAAAAAAATCTCCCTGTCAGCCAGCTCCGTTTTTCCTACCTTTCCCTGGCTTTCTGTCTGTCTCCTGTCTGTCTCCTGCCTGTCTCCTGCCTGTCTCCAGCCTGTCCCTGTCTGTCCCTGTCTCCAGCCTGTCTAACTGCCTCAGCTACACAGCGCTCTGTCTGTCTGTCACGAATGCAATAGAGAAATGAGGAAAAGCAAGATGGCCGCCGTTAAATACCGCTGTGTGACGTCACCGGGCTTGCTGGCTGCTGATAGGCTGCATGTGACTGCCCCAGCTTGCACTGGCGCGGGATACATGTCCAGACATGTCCCGTCCGCCATCTTAGAATGCCTGTAATGTAAATGAATGGATGTTAAAGGAAAACTTCGAGTGATCGAATCGCGGGGAAATTCGGATTCGATCCGAATCGAATTTTTCCTGAAATTCGGATCGAATCCGGGTTCGTCCGGATCGATTCGCTCATCCCTAACCTTAATAAAGGCACTTGCACTGGGATGGGATAGATTTATCCAAAAATGATGTGGAGGCTGATTTGTTACTAAAGTCAGGTATCGGCAGATGTGTGTCTGTATAGCGGCGCTTAGAGCGACCGCTAGTAGATGCTGTAAGCGGGTATCGGGTGCTGACACTGTGGTATTAATTTTCGTATTGATAAATGTGATGTGTGTGAGGCGCTGTAGAGGCGCTCTCCCCTTATTTACTGCAGTGCCTGAGCATTTCAATGCTGCTCTAACACCACCATTGTATTTATCATCAGCAGTGTTATGGTCCCCCCACAATATGTTTTTATTTTTTTTTTAATGTGACCATATAAATATATATATTTTTTTAATTTTTAACCCGCGTGCAAACTAAATTACCTAATCGTGTGTGTGTGGAGTCAGACAATACTATGATAAATAAAAACAACACACAAATGTATGTTAAAAAATATTTTTTTTTTTTATTAATAAAATTAAGCCAACAAGGCATCGTAAACAATCTTCACAGCGGAAAAAAATTGTTCCCCCACCATGTCTTTCATTATTCATCTCCAGCAGCATATTGCATGATTCCCTCACGTATTGCCACAGTTTGTGATGTTTCTCATTGCAAGCTGTGGGAAAGAAAAGACACAATTAAGTACTACAGCTCTACAAATACAGTATATCCTTATGATCTTTATTAAAGATTGATGTATTGATTAATTAAAGATTGATTTATTCAAAGATTTTGAAACATACACAACAGGCCAACCTTTAATAACTTGTGATGGAAGTAAATTAACCTGTGTAGCCATTCAGCATAACCACCCTAATCTAACATCACAAAGCAAATAACCTAACCAATTAAGGCCTACTTGACCACAAGAAGAATGTAGTTAATATAGTGGTCAATAACACCTGAGGCAAATTAATCAAAATATATGTTGAGTGACCTTTAATTAGAAATATCGTTTTTAATAAAAACAATAGGGAATGCAGAATACAAAATTTAGCAGGAATGTAAAAGCAGCACATAAAGTACCTAACCAACTGCTGCCTTTATCAGGTAGATTACATTAGCAGGGGCAGGAAATATGCATGCTTTGAGCCAATTCTGATTGATTATTCTGAAAATATGCTCTCCAGGTATGAGTGTCAACTCTAGACTGCCACTAACATGGTCATGTACACATACATATGCATTTCTACAAGCTTACAAATCACATTACTCACCATCACAGCTGTGGCCTTGGCCCATGCTGCTGGAGCCTCCGGGAGATGGGCTGGGAGGAATGACCACTGGGTCTGTCTGCGTAGAAATATCTATGTGTAGAATAAAAACACAACAGATACAAACATAAGAACATAGTATGGTTTCTCAAATTTTAAATCCAACAATTGCACTGTAGGAAAGAGTTAAATCTGGATAATTAGTGTAACACACTTGGCCATGTGTTAGCTAAAACATAACTACTTTGATAAACACAAGATCAAGCCAGATAATTGTTGGATCTTGTTGGACACCAGAAGAGACTTACTAGTCAACATGGCCACTTCACAACACAATTGCATTTCACATTAAAAATTAAATGATATAGAAATGCAACATAGGATTAGCACTTTATTAAGGTCAGTCTTACCTCTACTATGTGGGGTCCGAGGTAGGCCAACGTGTGTGGAGGAGTTGGCGACTCTATGATGCCCTGAAAAAGAATTTAGGACAATAGAACAAACTAACACAGAACAATGCTGCAAATTAACAGACAATCCAAACAATGAAGGACATTCACTAGGGCATGAGATGTTGCTGGTTTCCCAGGGAGGGCTCTGAGGTAAAGGTGGGGTGCCTCCACTCCTCAAATTCCACCCAGCAGAGGCAAAATCCAAGGGGCCACTCTCCTCTCTCTCACTCCCTGACCCCTCAGTCCCTTTCCTCCTCCCCACTAGGACCCCCCACTTGAGAGTAGCAGTATTTGGCCCTCACCCGAGAAGCAGGCTCCACTGGGGCTTCAACCTCATCATCCCCTTCCTACCCTGGATCCTCGATTTGGGATTGGGCCCCTCCCCCACTGAGTCATCAGAAACACAGACTCTTGTGTGGGGGAGAAAACCCTTCCCGTGCTTGCCCAGGGGAGGCTGCTTATCTCTGGAGAGAAAAAATATATATATTATAAATACAGCAGGATAAAGTGTACATATCTAATAATAGTGTTTGTTTATGTGTCTTGAACTTACCAGAAGCACAGGCATCATAGAACCGATACACGCCCTCATTGTCCCAGCGCTTAAAGTCCAACCACTGCTGGCGTATGGACTTGTCGGTGAAGGCTGTTTTCTCCCTCATCGCATAATCATACTCCTTTACACAGAAGTCCTAGATGCACAGAGAGAAAATATAAAAATAACAAACAAAAAAACATTAAACCAAAAATATTACAAATATAAATACATATTAAATGACATTAAATGACAATTACTTAAAGACTAATCCTCCCCATAATTTTTTTTTTTACATTTCTGGGCTGGGGTCCTTTAACCTACCATGAAGGGATTGTGGATTTGCCACTATATAAAATCCCCCAGGTTGTAAAACACAAATATAACTTTTAACAATAACACAATTTGGGATGCCCAGGGGTATAATTAAAAAAAAAATAATATAATATATTACTAAGATTTGTCCCATGGGTTGGGATCCCCTTTAATAACAGTACTAACTATTAAAACATTTACATGGACCACCCCCCCAAAAAAATAAAATACAATAAAAAAAGATTTTAAAAAGTGCATTAATCAGAAAAAAATGCACAACACAACACAGCAAAAAATGCATTCACAAATATTTAGCCCAAAAACTTACCTTGACTATTTGGCCATTGACACGGTGGTCCATCCGCTGCCTCTTCCTCTGTGGCTCTGGATCCTCTGAGGATAAGCAGGATGAGGAAGAGCTGGGAAGGCGATGAGCTGGACGTCTAGGTGCCATAGCTCTGCACAGGAAAACCGGAAGTGCATAAAACCGAAACAAAGACCTTTGACCCCGTTGCAAGGTACGAATGCTATGGAACATCCCGAGACATCATACACATGCTATAGAAAGCCCCGAGACCGGAGCACCCAACATTACGCTACATCTACAGGAGAGAAGAACGCCACAGCTAACACTTTTTACTTTCAGTACTTTTGCTTATAACAAACAGCACTGTTTAGCGTTAACCCTTTAAGTTCCAGCCTACCTGGAGTTTTTGTCACCCTTTGTTGCCAGACCATTTTGCACTATTTCAAGCTCCCCATGTTCAAATTTGATTTTTGAAGGGATTTCCAAGGATTTCCCAGGAAAATTATATATTGTTTTTTTTTAGAATAGTCTGGACTTTAACATGAAATGTCTTGTTTGTAATTTTTTAGGTGTATTCTCAATATTTTTGGGTGAAATATGTGAAAAAAAATAAAAAATTTGTAGTGTTTTTTTGTAATAAAAAATGTAAGTTTGTCCAAAAAATCTTACTGCGTGTGAAATCCCAATTTTTCCCGGTTACAGCAGTACCACATATGTATAGGTAGACACTCTTTCCTGCCCAGGAGACTCCCCCAAACTGAAACAGAGCTTTAGAGGATTTTCAGATAAAATACAACTGCGATATGCGCTATGCACACCTTACAGTTTTTCCAGAAAAACAACCCTTTACATTTGAAATACCCCCAACAAACTATATATTCTCTGGAAGTACACATCAAGCTTTCTAGATGTACCAGGCTTGTTGATGTGTCCACAGTTTTCTGGAAGTAATCCCTCAATGTAATCTTTGGACGCACCTAGGATTTTGGGAAGGAAAACTAGAAAAAAAATATTCTAAGCCAAATGTTGTGCTAAAACACCCAATTGCAGACAGTGTGGCGTTCCCCCATCCCATTCTCATAGGCAGTGTGGGATGCCCCCCTGCCATGGGCAGTGCGGCATTCCCCCCTTCCTACTTCCCATAGTCAGTGTGGCATCCCCCCATCCCATTCCCCATATAGTCAGTGTGGCATCCCCCTTCCTATTCCCATATAGGCAGTGTAGCATCCCCCCTCCCATTCCCATATAGGCAGTGCGGCATTCCCCCCATTCCCATATAGGCAGTGCGGCATTCCCTCCATTCCCATATAGGCAGTGCGGCATTCCCCCCTCCCATTCCCATATTGGCAGTGTGGCATCCCCCCTCCCATTCCCATATAGGCAGTGTGGCATTCCCCCCATTCCCATATAGGCAGTGTGTCATTCCCCCCTCCCATTCCCATATAGGCAGTGTGTCATTCCCCCCTCCCATTCCCATATAGGCAGTGTGGCATCCCTCCTCCCATTCCCATATAGGCAGTGCGGCATTCCCCCCATTCCCATATAGGCAGTGCGGCATTCCCCCCTCCCATTCCCATATTGGCAGTGTGGCATCCCCCCTCCCATTCCCATATAGGCAGTGTGTCATTCCCCCCTCCCATTCCCATATAGGCAGTGTGTCATTCCCCCCTCCCATTCCCATATAGGCAGTGTGGCATTCCCGCCATTCCTATATAGGCAGTGTGTCATTCCCCCCTCCCATTCCCATATAGGCAGTGTGTCATTCCCCCCTCCCATTCCCATATAGGCAGTGTGGCATCCCCCCCTCCCATTCCCATATAGGCAGTGTGGCATCCCCCCATCCCATTCCCCATATAGTCAGTGTGGCATCCCCCCTCCCATTCCCATATAGGCAGTGCGGCATTCCCCCCTCCCATTCCCATATAGGCAGTGCGGCATTCCCCCCTCCCATTCCCATATTGGCAGTGTGGCACCACTGTAAAAGGCCGTGTGTTAACTCTGTATGCCGGCGCTGCAGAGAAGAAGTGATGGAGGCAGCTGTACCTGCCGCCTCCTCCGCAGCACCTGTACATGCAGGCGCCGCGGAGGGGGCGGCAGATACAGCTGCCTCCATCGCTTCCTCGCTCTCTGCGGCACCAGCGCACAGAGTGAACACCCGTCCTTGGTATAGTGGTGGGCGTGGGCGATGCTCGAGCGTCGGCCACGCCCACCACTGTAACAGGCTAGTGCCTGTGTGTGCTGGTTGCGCTGCCTCCGCCGCTTCCGGGACAGCGCGAGCGATGGAGAGGTGAGTTAACCTTTTCCTTTTAATTTATTTTTTTTCCACATTCGCCCGATAAGATGCACTGACATTTTCCCCCCATTTCCCCTTTTGGGGGAAAATAAGTGCGTCTTATATGTAGAAAAATACGGTATATACAAACAAGAAAAAACAAGTTTAATCTGAAAAAGCAAGGTCCCCCGAACAGAAATATACCCAACATGCATAGCTACTGTCAAGGGAAGACTTGCCAAACACCCCAAAGTAAAGCATGTGCGTAACGGCAATTTTACTTGAAAATTTCAGCTCTGCAGACAAAGTGCGCACCTTGCGATTTTTCAACCAAAACAACCCTTTACATTTGGAATATCCCCCATAAACCCTATATTCCCTGAAAGTACACGTGTTTAACTTTCTAAGCGTACCCAGCTTGTTGTAGTGGGCTCATCTTTCTGTAATTAATCCCTCAAAGAATTATTTGGTTGCGCAGGGTTTCCCTAAAAAAATTTATAAAAAAGCTGAAAAAAAACCACCTTTTCCTAAAATATAAATATGCAAACAAGAAAATACAAGCTAAGTCTAAAAGCGCAAGGTCCCCCGAACAGAACAATACCCAACATACATAGCTAGTTCTAACCCTTTTAATTGCCAGCCTACTTGAGATTTTGTCACCCTCTGTTGACAAGTAATTTTTCCCCATTTTGCGCCATTTTTGTGCCATTTTTGCGCCATTTTTGCTGGAATTTTCAGGAAAATATATATATATTTTTTTTTGAAGCAGAGTTTAGGCTTTAACATGAAATGTCTTCTTTGTAAATTTAATTCTGTTATTTACAATATTATTATTAAGTAAAAAAAACAAAACATTTTTTTTTAGAAAATTGTCTCCTTTATTTTAAATAAAAAATGTATTTTATTAAAGAAAACCATATTGCATGAGAAAGCCCCATTTCTACCGATTAGAACGGTACCACATATTTATCAGTAGCCCCCCGTTCCTGCCCAGGAGACCCCCCCCCAAACTGAAACAAGTACTTTATAAGATTTACAAATAAAATGCAACTACCATCCACACTGCAAAGGGTTAAATCGAGAAAAAAAATTACATAGAGTCCCCCCTCCGAGGGAGGGGGGGGGCATTTTGGGGGGGGATTTTTAAGGGTTAAAAACCCTTAAAAATCCCCCAAAAAATGACATGGGGTCCCCCTTACCCGAAGTAACCAGCCCGTGACCAGCTATGCAGGGCTTGTAGAAACAGGGCACAGGGGCCAGCTTTTGTGACCCCTGGCCCTGCAGGCTACAAGCCCGCATAGCCCAAGGCCGCGGGCTCTTCTGCCCCCCCTGGGCTTTAGGGTTAAGTGTAAAAAAACACACCACACACAGAGAGAAAAAAATATTTTATTATTATTTTTTTTTAAGACTTACCTCCCATCCATCTTGCACTGTGACCCTTCCCAATCACTGGCTTCTGCTCACCTGCTGGAAGGCATCACAGTGATGTCACATGGCCCCGCCCCAGGGGGCGGGGCTAGCAGACCCGATACAGGAAGTGGGGGGAGAGGGCGATTTCCGCCCTCTCCTCACCACGGAAGAGGCTGGGGGGGGGGATCGGAGCCCCCCCAGTGAAGAGGAGACCCGTCAGGAGGCAGCGTGGCCACAGGTAAGTAAATGTCATTTTTATTTTTTTATTTTACAGTTAGCAGCTGCTGCTGCCGAAGCGGGGGGGTGCTATTCCAGGGGGGATCGGATGGCACCAAATTAGAGAGGAGACCCGGCCGGATCCAACGAGGGGTCAGGTGAGTATTTTACTTTTATATTTTTTTTACTGTGGGGGTTTAAAGTCAGCTACATGAGTCTCACGTAGCTGGCACTTAAGTGGAGTAGAGGCAACTACGTGAGACTCATGAAGCTGGCACTAGAAGAGTTAAATATTGATGAAATATTTTTATTTATTTAGCTTTCTCAGAATGTGCTCCAGTTACTGTAATAATAGGCTTAACTCTTAAGCATTAATACTGCTTCCCTGTTTGCCGCAGCGAACGCAAGGCGGTGTTTCGAAATATAGCGCCTAAGCCTACACCACATCTAACAACAGTACAGCGTTAGAGCCAGCAAGAGGTAGCACCAGCTCAGTGCGTCCGAGACTCGGCGCTCCACACCATATTCAATAAAACACTAGATACACAGAGCGTTGGTGCTCTAAAGATGGGCGCTGTAGCAAAGAGCGCCAGATGCTGTGAGATTGTAGGGGTAGTCAGCAGTATACAAGAGGTTGTGGGACTCCTCCCATGACGTCAGTGCAGAGAGGAGTCCTAGGAGCCATAATAAATCCCTCAAAACCAATTAGATCATGAGTGCTAGGTGGGCTCCAACAGCACCACACAACCGAGGGCAAGTGCCTCGAGTTGTAGACATTTACATTTAGATTAATTCTGGCTCCTTTTAATAAAGAACAAATAACACGTAAAGCAGAATGAACAAGAAACTATGCCATTAACCAGCACATAGAAATACCAACCAAAATAACAAAGAAGAAAAAGAAAGAAAAGAAATACATTATTAATTAATAAGTAGACCTGACCCTAGGCCATTCATGTTAAATAGACATTGAAAGTATAATAATAAATAAAGAAGTAGTTGTTAGACGGCCGACCGGGCCTAATGCTCACAACAAACCCAATTCCAAAAGGTGTCACAGCCAATAAGGGACAGCTAACAGCAAATTACAAGGTCATGGCACTCCCCCTGTACCCTCAGTATTGAGAAAGGTTCAAGGGCCAGTAGTACTCTCATCCTCAAAACCCTATAAGGTAAGGGCCCTAGATGGTCACCACTAGCACCAAGTGCCATAGGGCAAGTTCCATGGGCTGAAGGCATTAGCATAATGGTCTAGAAGAACAAATAATGTATAAAGCATAAAAAAACAATGTTGTTGAGCTGAAAATTAAAGTACCAACAAGTCTGCTAACGAGAGATAAAATTAAACCTGATTCTGTGGGCAGATGTGTTAGAAGCACACAATGGTTATAATAAAAAATGAAATGTGACACACGTTAAAAGCCCAACTGGGACTATCGTTCACAACAGAACCAGTGGAAAGAAAGGAGACTTTCCACAATGTCTTACGTACGCAGACTTTTCACGATGTCTTACGTACTTCTATGGCTGGGTCAAACTGGTCAGAAGGCCTGTTCTCACGGGTATGGACGTTGGAGGGGGCCATGAGGAGGGGTGCAAAGCACCAAGGGGTGCCCTCCAGTAAACCGACCAGAAATAAAGAGAGAGAATTTTATACTCCTGCAGGGGTATTCTCCCTCTGCAACTTGCTCAAACCAGGGAGTCAGGAAAGGCCTAGCTTTTCCAAGGGTGCTGCTCCAATAGCTGCATTGCATCTTTGGCATTGGCAAGGAGGATAAGGCATGTTTCTTCTGAGGTGTACCAGAGGCAGGTCTCTCAAACAATCTAAATCCAAGTGAATCAAGCAAGGCACTGGCTTCTTCAGGAGCTGAAATGGAAAGCCCCATCTGTAAACGATGTTGGCATGTAAGACTTTAAGACACAACTTTAATTCTTTGCATCTTGTGATTGTTTGTGGTCAAGGGCGGCATAGAGCGGGTATCTAAAAGATGTGCTGAAAGAAACCCTAAATGGGTTGATTCAGCACCAAGTGTAAAAAGTTCACTTTAGCTGAGATAGAAGTGTTTTTCACCTGGTGCTGAATCAACCCCTTGGTAGACAATGAAAAAATGGCCCTTTTTAGTCCCATTCTAAATCAAAGAAGTTGTAGAAATTGGGCTTTTTTTCAGCAACAGTGCACTTATATTTTATTTTTTACCTAAAAACACTTAATACAAAATATGCTAAATAGACCCCAATAAGTGGCAAAAACTGTATTTGACTTGCAATGGAGCAGTTCTACCCGTAAGACACAGACAGATTTATTTCCTGTGAAGTTACTTGTTAGCAGTAAATAACAGCATTCCCGAGGGTGTTTATAGAAATGTTGAGAGCCTCACCAGACCTTTTCATACTTAGCCGAGGAAAATATGTATTTTGTTTTGTTAAATAATTTTGTTATTAAAGTTATAAAGTTTGGCAAAAACTAAATATGTATTATTTTTCTTTACAAAAGTGCTGAACTTTTTATTTTCAGATTAGTATAATGACAATTATTGCTATTCTGATTTTATAATATATTATAAAAAATAAATGTATTTTTCGTTGTTTCCCGTTGTTGCTTAGATTTCATAAAAAGATTCAGCTGAAAGGTCTAAAGTTTTTTAATTATTCAGTTGGAAGGTCTAAATTCAATTTTCTGTTATCTTGGAGACTATTTAAAAGCCTGAAAGCTATACTATAAAGGTTAGGCAGTCCAGTGTTTAGAAAATACTTGCTGAATGCTGCAGATGGGTGGAGCGATGCCCCCAGAAGTTTAAAATAGGCACATTTAAGCTGCAATGCTGAGCAACTGAAAATGATAAGTTCTGCATGAAATTTCTCAAATGGGATGACCAGGTGTGTGAAATCCCCAAATTGCTCATAAACTCACATTTCCTTTCAATCCCAGGTTGCATGTATGGGCCACTAGCTAATCAGCAGCTGGCATACCTTTCAGAATCTCTTGCCCAGAGTTGCAAAAAGCTGAATGGAGAACGAGCCATTAGCACGAATAAGTGCATCTGATAGAGGTGATCAGGACTTTGGTTGCAGCTAGAGATGAGCGAACCGGTTCGGACGAACCGGAATTCGCTCCGAATTTCAGGAAATATTCGATCCGATCAAATTTTTCCTGAAATTAAAAAAAAAAAATGCCGGCATGGTGGGAGCGGGCCGGTAAAGCCGGCCGGCCCGCTCCCACCATGCCGGCATTTCAAAAACAAAGAAAAAAAAAAAAAGAAAAAATGCCGGTATGGTGGGAGCGGGCCGGCCGGTTCCGCGCTGACAGCGGAACCGGCCGGCGGGCCGGTAAAGCCGGCCGGCCCGCTCCCACCATGCCGGCATTTAAAAAAAAAAAAAAAAAAAAAAGCATTTTTGCCGGCATGGTGGGAGCGGGCCGGCATTTTAAAAAAAAGGCAAACACTTACCTGCAGGTCCGGAGCGTGGAGGCCGGCGCCGCTCTCAGCTGTCATCTGAGGGCGCGTCAGATGACAGCTGAGAGCGGCGCCGGCCTCCACGCTCCGGACCTGCAGGTAAGTGTTTGCCTTTTTTCTCAAATGCTGTCAGCGGAACCGGCCGGCCCGCTCCCACCATGCCGGCATTTTTGATGGGGAACTTCGTAAAAGTTCGATTCGGCCGAACCCAAATTTCTTTGTGAAATTCGCCGAATCGGCCGAATCGAACTTTTCAAAAGTTCGCTCATCTCTAGTTGCAGCCTTTGTATGTGCCATGGATTGGCCAGCTACGAGAGTATATTGGTCAATCTAGAGGGTTTCATACAGCAGGGCATTCCCAAATAAATCAGGATTTGGCCCAAAAAAATTATTTTTGAATCTAGGTCGGTAGTTGCTCCGTGGTAAACTATAGTAAAACTTCTGTTAATAATCTGATTTCTGCAAACTGTGCTCTACAACGACAGTTCAGTTTGTATAATAACTATAGGCCATACACAATACCTGTTATACTAATTGTCCATTTAATGTAACACTCTTTAATGCAGTATTTTTTTTTATATGTGTATTCTTTTATCTTACCCCAAAGTACAGCTCTAGTCCCAACTTGTACTCCAGAAACTGTGCCCACTACTGGCACCAAGATTTGCTATCAGAGGATTCTGCCACTTTGCTCCTGATGCCTTTCGCTTCTTGCCACTCTCCTGAGTGTGCTGAATGTGTCTGCCAGACACCTGAGGGTCCTGATGTTCCCTGTGGAGAGTCCTGATCCTCTATCTATGATTACATCTGCCTTCTGCCTTCTCTGCAATGACCGACCAGCCTGCCTATACTGACAAATCCAACCAGCCTGCCTTTGAATCCACAGCATAAGCTTCATCCAACACTGTGTCTGACATGATGTGACCTCAGTAATCATGTGCTGCTTAGGTCCAACAGGTTGTTGATTTTTAGGTGCCTAATTATCCTTTTTGTCAGGAAAGTTTCCGAAGGTTCTAAATCTAAATGTATTAAGGTAACTGGCCTGTAGTTTCTGGCCTGGCTCTTAAGTGGGAAAGGTTGAACAAATTGGTTTGAAATGCAGCAATCACAATACAGAGTTCCTTACAAAGCTTGGGGTGGATTCCATCTGGACTGTCTTATGTCTTGGGCATCTAACGATTTTCTAGTGCTTCCTGCATTTTATGAATTACTAGTGGTTGAAGATAATTCTTCACATAAATAGTTGTTACACCACACCTTTTCTACTCTGTCTTTGATGGACAATGTGTTTTTAGGTGTGGTTATCTCCCAGTTATTGCAATCCTTGAACCAGCTCTCTGTTATTGCAACTAGATCCAAATTATTCCTGGATTCGATAGCCATTAACTCACAGTAGTTGTTGCCTTAGCTCCGAGCATTGGTCGTGTAAAGATTGTTGATATTACACTCTTTTTTTCTTAGCAACATTTAAAGCTCCTACTCCAACACTTGCCATGTGTTCAGACATACAAATATCCTGCTTCATGCTAAAAATCATCTAGATCAATTGCCTGTCTAAAAATGTTCTGAATTCTGAAGTCCATCTGTAACTTTTTGTGCTTAATGCAAACCATCACTCTTGTAAAACCCCTTGTTAGACCGCCTACAGTACTCATAATCATAACCAAAATACCCAATGCTTCATCTTTACACCACTGATGTAAACACATCTTGAACTCTGAAATGCAGAGTGTTTTTTTCCTGTAACAAACCAGTACAACTTCAAAAAATGAACTTGCTACTTGTAACCTAGACATTACAAATAATAAACAATACATACTTCAAATTTTGCTGTTTCAAACTACTGCACTTTCTAAAACTACTCACTTCTGTCACTGTGCCCATCTCTCTCACAGGCAGTAATCTGCAAGAGTGCTTTATGAGGATTTAACATAATTTTTTTCCAAAGCATCTTGAAGAAGTTCCCAGAGGTGATAATCACTTATTGCTTCACAATGCAGTCCAACATAACTCAAACAATCTCATTTGGGCTTACGTCAGGTGATGCCTAATGTCAGCTTTTGTGTTTTTGGTCCAAACAATTCTCTTATGAAAAAAATTCCACCATGATTCTCACAGTTCCTCTAAACAGTTAATTTTTACATTTGTTTGATACTTGGTCTATGTGTGGTCTATGGTTTATGATGCTGGTAACTCTAATGAACATATGCTCGACAGCAGATGCAACTCTGGAGAGCCAATTTAATCGTAGCATTTGAGCATTTGGTTTACTGGTAGCTGCCCCAGTATAGCAACCCAAAGGTACTGGTGGACTGTTCTCTTTAGCCAGTTGCCATAATGTGGATTAGAACTCTGGCTACATAGGGCTAACCACAGTATGTGCCAACTCTACCTCTGGACAACAAATTTAGGAGTCTCAAAAATGTTATAAAGGCAAGAAATTCCAAAAATAAACTCTTGACAAAGCATTTCAGTTCATTGCCTTATGAAGCCGATTGAGGGAAGGGTAAGGGTATTCAAAGCTGTCATTGAAGCAAAGGGGACACTTAGAAGAATCTAAAATGACATGAAATTATGACTAGCTGTGCAGCACAAGGAAAATCATGGACATAGGTTTCCTATTTTCCATGAAAGTTTAAATACATTCTTTGCACTTAAACTGAAAATAAAATCATAACATCTGGAAATCACCTCTGTGTATGCAGCACAGTTATATTATCTAGAGAGTCAGTGCAGTTTTCCATTTCTTTATTGTATGTATACTAATGGAACAAAAGACTAATTTAAGTATTTTATTTTAAATTGTTTACAATCCTTTGCCATAGTCCGGACTGCAAACTTTATTTTAATAATGAAACTAATGAAGCATATGTGACTTAGCATTCGTTATTTTGTTTTATATGATTTGTTCAATACCTTAATGAGTTATAATTACAGCTCATGAATTTGTGTTCATGATGTGAATTGCTGTAATAATAGACTGTGGCAGAGAACTAATTTATTTCACGAAGCACAACTTTAATAAGTAATTAAGAGTAGAAAAATGTTTGTATATACAAACTATAGTGTTCACAATTCAGTAGACAAAAGGTAATGTTACTAATTATATTGCTTATTACAGTTCTGTCATATTCAGTTTAAAGTCCAAGCAGTCTGTAAAACCCCATGTGCTAAGCCTGATTTGGGGCCATAACATACAAAAAACAACTCACAGGGGGCAGGTACTCTGTACATAAGTTGAAGCTTGGACCTTAAATGGCAGGTCAGTAATCTAATCCCAGGGAACTGGCCTGTCACTCAGATCCAACTGCAGCCATGGCAGCAATGCAGAGCCCCATTACCACCAGGAGAGGATGACAGAGATCAGGTGAGTCATCTTTGATATATCCTCACCCCAGTGAGCCTTACTGGACACGGTGGCCCTTAGGACTTGATAGCTCAAAGGTTGTAAACTCACTGGGGTGAAGATATATGGGCTAATTGCCCAGTTTAAACCTTAAAGCGGACCTTCACTCTGAATAAGAGTCTATCTTATATGTTTCCCACACCCTGTACATACAGATTGTTCACATTAAAAATCATACTACCTGCATCTACTGCATGTTATGAGCCTTTAAACATCCAAGATAGCGGCTTATGGAAGCCACCATCTTATCAGGCAGCCTGCAAACAGGAAGTGCCTCCTGACTGTGCTGCTCTGCATTCTGGGACTGCTGACCTTTACCTGACCCCAGCTCTGCTCTGTCTGAGCAAACCACAGCTATAACCCGCCCCCTGTACCTTATCCCACTCTCCTCAGTAAGTGTGATGCTTCTGAGTCAAGATGGCGGCGCCCGTATCCTAAATTCCTGAACAGAGTTGCAGCCCAGTGGGGGGAAAGAATAATAAGTTAGTGACTAAAAACGTAAAATATATAAATTTTAGATGCTGGGGAACCATTTTTTAAGAGTTTGGGCTTTTCATTAAGTCACGCTGAAGGTCCGGTTTAAGGGTAACCTTTGGGCTCATTGGCCCTTTAAACTAAGCTCCGGCGACTACGCTGATTGCATCGCTGCCGGAGGACATATGTCAGCTGTGCTCGCTCCCGCATGCAGAGGAGCAGGGGAAGCGGCAAGAAGAGAAGGAGGCGGGCGTGCTCGGTGTCACTCGAGCCAACTCTGCTTGAGCCGGCGTCTGCTGCTGATGCAGCTGCCGGGCAGAAGGAGTCCCAGACAGCCGCCCAAGCCTATGCCACCCCAGGACGCAGCTGGACCAGGCAGAATGTAAGTGCACCGGGACACATACACTAAATAAACCGCTAATGTAGCAAAGGAACTGTGTATGAGGGAAAGGTGTAACACTTTATATTTATGAAGTCGGCTGCTGCAGAGCAGTCAGTGGATGCAATGTATTTATAGTGTGCATGTATTGTTGAGAAAAAACATATTCATAACCAAAATGTCTTCAGAAAATGCAATGTTTATTCGGTTAACCGGGGGGCCGATATGTCTCGATATGCCCAAATTGCTGACTCTCTGGCTTGCTTAAATACAGGTTTAGACAAAGAAGTTTAAATGACCATTCTGATTGGATGGCTGAACACATGTCATTTTCCCATTGGTAATTTCAAACATATACAGATACACATATATGGAAGGTATAGTTCAGACATGAAGAACATCTGTTTCTCATCAAACAGGCTAGAACTAAATAATATGGGCAGGCTGATTCATCACTAATGCCAGGTAGCGACAGAGGAGCGTCTGTATTGCGGCGCTATTAGCGACCGCTAGTGAACGCCACGATCAGCTGTCAGTCGCTATTCGAGGGCTCCTAAGTGGCTACCTGCCATTATTGGGAATCACGCTGCCAATGTTGAATATGATGTTTCAGATGTGCTTTAGAGGCGCTGTTGAGTTGTTACACTGTATTCAATACAGCACCTGAGCGTTTATTTGCTGTTGTATAGAAATCAATCTGTAAAATTAGGAAATGTGATCTAACATTATGCAAATAACACATGGAAACATTTTTTTATTTTTTTGGATTTATTTAAGCAGATATTTAGTTTAATAAAAATAAAAAAAACAGGTTTTGCCATGTTCATGGTGCCTAAAATGAGAAAAAAAGGGTAGTTAGTTAATGTTGTTGTTGCAAAATATATTTTACTAAATCCCCTTTGTTTGTTGGGGTTGAATTTAATTACATAACAAACACCTTTAAACTTTAGAAATTGAAAGCAAGCTACTTTTGCTTTATCCATATCAACTACCACCCCCATATTTTGTTTTTTAATTACTTTTTTGTTCTGGGTAATAATTAGAGACCAACCACATATTTGTCAAGTAATGTTTTGAAGGGCCCAGTAGTACAGTAGTTGCAGTATACTTAAGGTGACCTAGTTTACCGAAAAAAAAAAGGTAATCATGATTTCCCTTCGCTCAAACCCAGTCTGGGTGTCCTCGTGACTGTCTGCGGCCATGTTGGGGACTTCTGGCACCAGTGCTGTTTCCTTGGGGGGTTCTATTCGGTGACATATGCAAATATTGTGTAGGACACAGCATGCGAGGATGATTTTGGAGACCTTTTGAGGACTGTACAACATCTCTCCTCCTGGGCGTGTCAAACAGAGAAAGCGTGCTTTCAGCAGGCCGATGGTTCTTTCCACAATGCATCTGGTTTTGCGATGTGCTGCATTGTATCGTACTTGGGCAGTGGCCTGTGGTGTTCTGACGGAGTCATTAGCCACGTTTTCTGCCCATATCCCTTGTCCGCTGTAGAATAATCAAATTGAGAGGGAGCAATTAGTCAAGTACCATGAACATAATGTATACATTAAAGCTTCTGTTATCTAGTTTGCCAATTTACTAGGCCACATATCAAAATTGTAATTATGTCAAGGATTATTAATTACCCAGTAGCCAGCCAGGTGGCATTTCATTGTTCTCAAACTTCCGGCACAGGACTGATTGCTGGAGCACGTAAGAATCATGGCATGAGCCGGGGAAGCCAGATCTCACAGCCTGCAGCTCCATGTCATGGTCACACAGTACCATGACATTCATTGAATGGAACTGTTTACGATTTCTATAATGCAGCTCCTGTGCACAGGGAGGGCGAAAAGGGATATGTGTACCATCCACGCACCCTAGCACATTAGGGATCCCTCCCATGTGGTAGAATGCACGTTTTATATTGGCAACCTCCTCCTCATCCTCAGGAAATTTGATATAAACAGGGATAAGGTCGCAAATAGCCAGGACTACCTGGGAAAATATGCGGCTCATTGTAGCCTGGCTGATGCTGCTGAGGAGGGCAGAGGTTGCCTGGAAATTCCCCCGTGCCACAATATTTAGCATGGCACATAGGCAAACTATGCCAGGGATGGAATGGGTGCGTCTGGTGGATGGCTCGATTTTGGTCTTAATCTGATCATATAGGGATTGTAGTGCTGCACGATTCAGAGGAAAACGACTTCTGATCTGCTTGTCACTTAAATCCCATACAGAGAGGCAGATGCCAAAGGATCGGGGTGCCCTAAGCCTCACAGCACCCTCCTCCCTTGACTCCTGACCTTCCTGTATGCTGCAACAACAATACATCCATAACGCAAACATCACCCTCTCATCCATCTCACAATCACTGGCTATAGCTCAGGCACTGCAAAAAAAAACAAAAAACAATATCAACACACACACAACCACTCCACATACACAATCGCAATCCTCAAACAATCACACAAATGCAGCTCACCACAAAACCAGATGTATAGTGGTTAAAACCATCAGGCTGCTGAAAGTCCCCAAAACAATCCACACTTGCAGTATGCTACACAATATTTGCAGATGCCACCAAAAAAAATCTCACAAAGAAACAGCACTGATGCCAGAAAAGCTCAACAAAGCCACAGACAGTACGCAATAACACAGCCAGACACTTTGTGCAAGCTAGGGCTAAGTAACCAAAAACACCACAGCCTTTGCCACAGTGTATCATGAAAAGAATGCTTAAAGTATTCTGAATTTATACTTAACTTATCCAAAGGACTGGTCCGCTTAGCCGCCTCTTGCATTTCTTAGCAGTTTCCGGTCTGTAATTAGCTTACCACAGGTGTGGCGGAAATGCCTAGTGCTTGCATAATAGCGTACTTTAGCGGATCTGGACATCTTTTGTCCAAAGGTACGCTGTTCAAAATTCAAATAGCCGTTTTGGGGACACCATTTCCAGTGTTGTTAAGAGCCATGGATCCCATTACTTCATAATGTCTATGTGGCTTGTTAATTAGCTAATTAATGACTTTATTCACTGCAACATGTTTTCCTCAAACATCATTCATTGGAGTCAAGATGTATCTCCAAACACCTGTACAGTATGTGTCAATCAGTTAACTGGGTCTGTTTGTGATTGGTTCCTATAGCACATAAATTGGGGCATACACATTCAGCATTTGTTGCCATTCTGTAGGTTGCATGCGTCCTTGTGTGTGTGTGCAGCTACAGGAAAGAGCCAAATTCTGGGCATCTGCCAGGCACTGCTGTGTCTTCTGCTGGGCCCAGTACTAGTGGTGTGCGTCGTGGCCGTAGACCTTCCTTAAGGAAAAGGGCACAGGCTGAAGGTGAAGCCCCACCCAAGGCCAAGCGTCCATTTGCCAAGAGGGAGCCAGAATTTAATTTGGCGGATAATAATACTCTTGTGCGTCTGACACTGGCTAAATGGGAGTTATTATTTGGCTCCCAAAGTCAGTGTTTAGGCAAACAAGAAAGGAGCAAATTGTGGGATGCCATTGGTGAGCAGCTTACTAGCACTGCTCAATACCCACATAGTGGCACAGCCTGCAAGAAACGCTTCTACACTTTGCAAAGGGCCCTTATGGAAAGATGAAGAATGATCAACTTGTAGACAGTGGGACAAAGCAGGGTCCAAAGAGTAAATACAGGCCATATGAGGAGATGCTGAAGTGCAAGATTCCACTATGTCGGCTGCAGGGGGTGGATGCTGGGGATGACACCACAGGTTGGGGTGAAGGTACATTCATTTAATCTTGAAAGTGATTGTTGATAATCATGTTGTTACATTTCTCATAACCAAATAGTTCTCATAATAAAAGTAGGTCACGGTAAGTATTAGATTTTAGCTATGTAGTTTTTTATAAACATTTTTCTGGCTTGATGCATGAGCACATGAGGACTCCCAGGAGTCGGGTGATGAGGTGACCCAGAATCCTGCCCTTCCCCCAGCCTCAACCTTAATGCAGTCTGCTGTTGAAAGTAAACAGTCTGTATATTTTTTTTGTTTTCTTTTTGTCAATTTTTGGACACATTAACAATGCATAATTATTTACTTTGGATTATCATAGATGCCCTCAGAATTGCACCAGCATCTCCTCATGAGGCTACCTACTATTTGGATGCCAGTAAGTGCATGTACCAACCTGGCTTGGGTTTAGGTAATATAAATGTGTGAATGTCTCTCAATCATGGTTTGTAATTGTAGGGCAAGTCCCTGCTTCATCTTTGGACCCCACTTCCTGTGTTGCAGGCCTTCAGGACCCTGTTGGTGTGTATTGCAAAGCACACTGTATCCTTTGTGGTTTGGGGGTAACAATGTGTATCTTTTCATATGTTAAAATGCCAAACCCTGATACCTTACTTTCCCAAATGGATAGTTGTTTAGGTTTGTGCAACAACCAGATCCTATTTTGGCATTTACTAATGACGGAAATGCATTATACATGTTTTCGCGTTAAGCTGCTATTGTGAAAAAATGTCATTTACAATACTATGGGAGGTGCTAATTATATCCATTCTGTTTTTTTTAGGCCAGAATACAGGAAGTGCTGGTCCTGAAAGGGCCCTTCACCGCGCGGCTGCTAGGGATGAGGGTAAGAATGTGTTTGTTTTTTTTTCAAGTAAGGATGTTGTTTGACCAGAAATGTTGTGTGCCTCTTGACATTTGTTCTGAACAATGTTTTTGTAGGGCAAAGCTCTAGTGATGGCCTAAGTCTGGACATTTTAGATGTTGCGGGTATGTGTGTTCTTAGATGTGTGATTATGCTATTTGTTGACACAATGACTTTATCGTGTTGATTAAACAAACAGCTTTCCTCCTAATATCTCTAAATTGACAAGGGTGTGTGTATTGGCTAATGGGTTACTTTGGCCAGGTATTGCCTCTATACTGGTTTGACAAAATGGACACACATTATGAACCTAACAAATAACAGGAATTTCCTAATTAGCATATGCGATGTTGCCGCCATTCTCTTTCTGGCAGCCAGACACCTGTACCATTTGAGGAGGAGCACACTCAGGGACCATTGATGAATTGGTTATAGTTGTCCAACGGTTACATGTTTTTGTGACAATCAGGTTCCCCCATGTAACATACAACATACTTTGATTGTAGCAGGAATTGTTTGCGGCAACCCAGGATGTGCCCTCCTCACAAGTCCCATGTGGCCAGGCTGCAGAGGCAGAACCTACGGTACATGATAATGTAACCATTGAGATATGCGGTTTTTAATTTATTGGCTAAATCCAATCTGGAAAATAATTTTAACAAAAATTTTGTTTTATGTTTTAGCCTGCGCAACAACCAACTGCCCAAGGTGCCCCCACAAGTGCCGACTTGTATGAGCTAGGGGGCAGGATGCTGGAGGCCTACAGTCGCCAACAGCCGCGTGAAGGAACTCAGGAGCGCATTGCGGAAAACCAATCGCTGGTGGACCAACAGCAAATTCGGGACCTGAGACAAGAAGTTAGAGATTTGAGAAACCACCAACAGTCAGAAATGATGCAAGCCATCCAACAAATGATGCATGGCATCCAACAATCTCTAGAGCGCCAGGACCAAACTTTGTTGTTGTTACATCAGCTAATACAGCAGCAGTCTATTTATTTTACTGCACTGTTGTCCCCCAACACCGCCCCTAACAATGAGTCGGCACCACCCCGGCCACCAAGGGACTAATTATTATTTTTCTGTGTCAAATCCAATGCTGTTACAATGTGGTTTTACTTTTTGTGATGTAATAAATCTTTGAAAAAATACACTAATTTGTGTTTGGTAACTAATTACATAACTAATAACCCACACATTAAGACCTCTCTATATCTAGATATGTGAATGGTTGGCAAAAATTACTACTGTAAATATTTAGGAAACATTACAATGCTTTCTAAATTTAAGGCCTAACAATGTCTTACAGAATGATCCAAATAATGGGCTGTTAAAAAGGCCAATATGGCCAATATAAAAATCCGCACAGCGGATCAGCCCATACCCCCCACCCTACGGCTGTTTCTTCTTCCCCAGCAGCAGATATCGGGTCCGCCGGACGTACTGCCACAGTCTGCGATGCTTATTAATACAAGCTGTAGTACGAAAAACCCTCATTAGTGTGGTGAAATGGATCCAAACGTAAGCATACAATGTATTAGTAGTGACTCATTATGTGGCCACATAATTCATATTAGACTAAACTATGGAATCATCAGGTTACATGACCTTCATTTTTGGGGCTTACATGTGCATTTTTCGGCACTACCCTATATATTGACATCCCCTCTTAAAAAATTTTCATGGCTACTTAAGATTGTGGACATTGTTTTTGCGGTTTGCCTAAAGTACTCATGTCCATAGTACTAAATAAACAAATCCTTATGTGATTCATATGATAGTTCAGAAAATTAAGATTGAATGAGTTTGCTATTGAACAAACACACTCACCGGTGAAATGTATTATGTGTTTACGTTTAAACAAAGGGGAGGCAACAATCTAGCATGCATACATGCATTTCTGATTGTGGGTGGCCCAAATTACATCTACATGTTTGCTAATTAACCACATAAGGACCTTTCCCCTTAGGCGTGGTTATTTGTGAAGACATAAGTTTGAAAAGTATGTCTTGCAAAAAAGTCATTGTACTCACCATCGCAGCTGTGGCTAGGGACCATGCTGCTGGGGGTTCCTGGACCTGGGGTGGGGAGTATGGTGACAGGGTCCGTCTGCGTGGAAACATCTGGGGAGACAAAAAACAACACCACAAATGTCATAAGCTTGTGCCCTGAATATTATTCTTATTGTTTCATAAGGTCAGCTGTAAAAAAAGGCCGCATGGAGCAATCTATACCATTTTTGGCACACATTACCAGTGCAATGCAAATTCAAGATTTTACATTGACATCAACATATTAATATTTGAGTCTGGCACATGTGTTAGCAAAAAAAGAAAACATTGGCTAACACATTTGCAATGCAACATCATGCTGTAATGACTAAAATGCTAAATTTGTTGGGCTTGCATTTGTCTTGAACTGGAGTTGTGTTAATGAAGTTTATGAAATTTGCACTACAATATAATGCTATGTAGCATCAAACATGTCTATGTAGTTTATAATATCATTATATACACCATGTGAGTGATAACCAAAATCACCACGACTATGCCCGAGTGCAACATCTGGTGCATAGCTGCTGGAGGTGCCAGCTCTATGATGCCCTGAAAAACAGATAATGATGGCACAGGATATTTAACAAAGCACATATTCAACCTGGAACAGACAAACAACAATTAGAAATGCACTCACCAGGGGATGAACTGCCGCTGGTAGCCCAGGGAGGACTCTGGGGAGGAGGCGTGGAGCCTCTACTCCTCACATTCGGACCAGAAGAGGTCAAAACCCATGGGCCACCCTCCTCCCTCTCACTTCCTGATCCTTGAGGGAGTGTGGGAGAGACCATGTCCTCCTCCCCACATGGAATCCTAATTGAGAGTGGCCACTAGGGTTTAGAGACTCAGCTGAGTCCGAATGTGAGGAGCTGAGGCTCCATACTGCCCTCCCCCCAGCAGCACGCTCCTCTGGGGCGTCATCCCCTTCCTCCCCTGGGTCCTCAAGATAGGACTGGCGAGAGGGACCTTCCCCCACAGACTCATCCGAGCCCACCACTCTTGTGCGGGGGAGCACACCCTTCCCACGATTTCCCAGGGGAGGACGCTTATCTGTGTTGAGGGGAGAAAAAAAAATGGACATCTCAAAAAATATTCCAAAAAGCTACTACATTATACAACGACATTATTGTTAGGATTAACATGTTGTCAGGTCACACTTACTTGAAGCATAGGCATCATAGAGCCTATATACGCCCTCATTGTCCCGGCGCTTGAAATCTGACCACTTCTGGATGATAGAACGCGCAGTCAGATGCGTCTTGAAGCGCCGGGACACAGTGGCTTTCACCTCCAACGCTATGTGCCTTTTTGCACCACGGGCATAGTTATACTCAAACACACAAAAATCCTACAGAAAAAAACATCAATACATGTATATATCCGTGCAAAAACATATATACAAAGCTAGATTATTGCATCTGACAAATAGAACCTATACTCACTTTCACTACCTGCCCGTTAACACGCGGATCCACCCTTTTCTGCGTGGCCTTTCTGCTTGCAGGGGGTACACGGGATGATAATGGGCCAGGGGATACGGGGGGGAGGGGGTGGGCTGAATCAGAGGAGTAGCTGGGGAGATGACGTGCAGGGCATCTAGGACACATGACGGATCCTCGTAGGTGTAAACCGGAAGTTGAAAAAACGAAAGTGAAAGCAAAAAATATGACACTCCTTGCATTAATAATACGCTAAGATCTCATCCGCTACATGCACACACGCTAAAATGTATTTGACATATTTTGATTAATGCTGGCTGCGTAATTATTTTTAACAGCGTAAGAGCATCTATATATACATGTGTGAATGTGTACAAAATCAGACTCCAGATATAGCTTTAGATACATTGGAATGCTTCAATATGGGAAGGTTTTAAAATGTGTGGCACAATGTGAAACCTAATGGGTTCATATTTGCTTGAACTATGGTTTCCAGGTCATGCTAGTGCAGTCAGATACGCGCAAATGTCTGCTGCGTATTCTACAACAGCGACTCTGGGCGTTACAAGGTATTTCTGTGCAAAAACAACAAATGCACATGTATGAACAGCACAGCGTCGCAGCCAGCGACACGTAGCAACTTTGCATAGCGACTGGCCCACGCCGCAATAACCCCGATTCAACAAGGACATTTCTAGGAAACAGCGTGGGTGCTGTTTTTGGCTGACTGCGGCATAGAGCGCCAGACACGGTTAGCAAAAAGTGATTATTTGTGTTGTAAAAAATAAAAAACGCAAAAAATAACGGGAATGACATTGGGGTAGGGGTGTGAGTTTAACATTTCATTGACACATTACAAATTAACTTTGGAACAAAAATTAAAAAACCATGGAAACATTACCTACACTTCAGAAACAAACTATAACAGATTTGCATTTTAACCCAAAAAAAAAACAAAAAAAGCAAAAAACGTAATTCGAGTGTCTGCCATAGAAATGTATGGGAGAGTGGCAGGTAGCGAGAGGTAATACCTGGCGTTCGGCAAGGCTGAACGCAGGAGCTGTTCGCTGTGGCTGGGAACATGTTGAATCTTACGCTACATGGCGTTCTCCCAGTTGCTAAACAGGATCGCCTTCATAAATGTGTGATTGCGTATTTGAGCCGGCGTTCTTGTGGCGATACCTCTTGTTACCTGTCACTAAAGAGTCACTACCTGATGCTATCCCTTCATGAATAAGGGCCTAAGTATAATATTTAATTTTCCACTTCAGTCCCCCCTGTTGTTAGTATTTACTAACACAACCAATTCAGGTGATGGTATTTTCTTCATTTTCTTCTTCATCACACTAGCTCTTCCTTATCTTTCACATCTTGGGTAGCAACAGGTGTATATGTTAACATCATGATGGCCTTGAAGAACAGCAGAAAATAGTAGGAGTCATGCACAGCATAGCAGTAGGAAAGGAGCAAACACAAGCATAATGGTGTTCAGTAATGGCAGGAACCAGGATGGGAGACTCAGTGACCATCCCAACAACCAGTCACCAGTAATGCCTGCTTCATCAAGCATCTGCTTCTTCAGCGCGTGGAGATGTTCAATACCTTTTTAGTTCTGTTATGCTTAACCTCATTTGCTGGAATGAAAGTACAGCAGGAGTCTTCGATAACTGCACAAACATCTCCTTGGGATTCAACATCATATCCAGTGCATAGCGGTTCTGCATAGTGGTCAACCTCAGACCTTTTAATTCCTCCTTAAGGACATTGAAAGCTTCGTCGGTGCTATTCATGAACTTCATGACCGTTTCCTGTATTCACTTGGCATTCACTGCTGCTTATACTCCAGGAGTTAACCAACTTGCAAAAAAGACCTCAGCTTTTGAAAAATCTTGTATTCATCTGAGACATCTTCAGATGGACTTCTTCTGGGCGTGCCTGCTCACCTGGAATGGTCACTTAGGAACTAGTAATAATGGGTGAATTAGTCCAACTATAGAGCACACACCTAACCAGCCGCCAGGGAGTCCATTATATGCCATACTACTACATTGCCAATACACATCCATCAAAATTGCAAATCGCAACCTTAAATATTTCTCATATTTCTTAGTTCTTCTTAGTTCTTGCCAACCTTTGTCCACCTCCATTATTATAATAACAAATTTCAAACAACTTCTGATACATCTTCACTCCAAGTTAAGATGCAGGGAATTCCCTCCAAACCCCCTTACATTGGTTGACATCTTTTATCAGACTTGTATCTTTAATGAAATTATAAAGAGTCTGTCCCGCAAAACCAAACCACCCGCATATGAGAACCATGCATTATTTAGAAATTATTACTAGAGATGAGCGAACTTTTGAAAAATTCGATTCGACTGATTCGCCGAATTTTCCGACAAAAAACGTTTCGACCCGAATAAATTCGCGACGAATCGCTATTAAAAACGGCTATTTCTGAGCCTCCTAGAGCCTCAATAGGGTTGTAAACCATTCTGCCTTGCTGTAACACGCACAGGATGCGTGCTGGGTTAGTTAAATAATACTTTGAATAAATATCACATGCAGATCAGAGGCATCGCTAATGGAATCGCAGAGCGGCACAATTGAATTCAAGAGAGTTGAAGTGGCATCACTATGAGAGGCAGGAGCCCAAACATTGCTTTAAAGAGACACTGGAGTTGGCAGCAGCAGGAGCCCAAAAATTGGATGAATCACACCCTGGAGTTGGCAGAAGCAGCAGCAGGAGCCCAAACATTGGCTGAAAGAGACACTGGGGTTGGCTTCAGGAGCCCAAAAATTGGATGAATCAAACCCTGGAGTTGGCAGCAGCAGCGGCAGCAGGAGCCCAAATATACACTGGAGTTGGCTTCAGGAGCCCAAACATTGGATGAATCACACCCTGGAGTTGGCAGCAGCAGCAGCAGGAGCCCAAATATACACTGGAGTTGGCTTCAGGAGCCCAAAAATTGGATGAGTCACACCCTGGAGTTGGCAGAAGTTGGCAGCAGCAGCAGCAGGAGCCCCAACATTACTTTAAAGAGACACTGGGGTTGGCTTCAGGAGCCCAAAAATTGGATGAATCACACCCTGGAGTTGGCAGCAGCAGCAGCAGGAGCCCCAACATTACTTTAAAGAGACACTGGGGTTGGCTTCAGGAGCCCAAAAATTGGATGAATCACACCCTGGAGTTGGCAGCAGCAGGAGCCCAAATATTACTTTAAAGAGACACTGGGGTTGGCTTCAGGAGCCCAAAAATTGGATGATTCACACCCTAGAGTTGGCAGCAGCAGCAGCAGGAGCCCAAATATACACTGGGGTTGGCTTCAGGAGCCCAAACAATGGATGAATCACACCCTGGGAGTTGGCAGCAGCAGCAGCAGGAGCCCAAATATTACTTTAAAGAGACACTGGGGTTGGCTTCAGGAGCCCAAAAATTGGATGAATCATACCCTGGAGTTGGCAGCAGCAGGAGCCCAAATATTACTTTAAAGAGACACTGGGGTTGGCTTCAGGAGCCCAAAAATTGCATGATTCACACCCTGGAGTTGGCAGCAGCAACAGCAGGAGCCCAAATATACACTGGAGTTGGCTTCAGGAGCCCAAAAATTGGATGAATCACACCCTGGAGTTGGCAGCAGCAGCAGCAGGAGCCCAAATATTACTTTAAAGAGACACTGGGGTTGGCTTCAGGAGCCCAAAAATTGGATGAATCACACCCTGGAGTTGGCAGCAGCAGGAGCCCAAATATTACTTTAAAGAGACACTGGGGTTGGCTTCAGGAGCCCAAAAATTGGATGATTCACACCCTGGAGTTGGCAGCAGCAGCAGCAGGAGCCCAAATATACACTGGGGTTGGCTTCAGGAGCCCAAAAATTGGATGAATCACACCCTGGAGTTGGCAGCAGCAGCAGCAGGAGCCCAAATATTACTCTAAAGAGACACTGGGGTTGGCTTCAGGAGCCCAAACATTGGATGAATCACACCCTGGAGTTGGCAGCAGCAGCAGCAGCAGGAGCCAAAATATACACTGGAGTTGGCTTCAGGAGCCCAAAAATTGGATGAATCACACCCTGGAGTTGGCAGCAGCAGCAGCAGCAGGAGCCCAAATATACACTGGAGTTGGCTTCAGGAGCCAAAACATTGGATGAATCACACCCTGGAGTTGGCAGCAGCAGCAGCAGGAGCCCAAATATACACTGGAGTTGGCTTCAGGAGCCCAAAAATTGGATGAGTCACACCCTGGAGTTGGCAGAAGTTGGCAGCAGCAGGAGCCCCAACATTACTTTAAAGAGACACTGGGGTTGGCTTCAGGAGCCCAAAAATTGGATGAATCACACCCTGGAGTTGGCAGCAGCAGGAGCCCAAATATTACTTTAAAGAGACACTGGGGTTGGCTTCAGGAGCCCAAAAATTGCATGATTCACACCCTGGAGTTGGCAGCAGCAGCTGCAGGAGCCCAAATATACACTGGGGTTGGCTTCAGGAGCCCAAAAATTGGATGAATCACACCCTGGAGTTGGCAGCAGCAGCAGCAGGAGCCCCAACATTACTTTAAAGAGACACTGGGGTTGGCTTCAGGAGCCCAAAAATTGGATGAATCACACCCTGGAGTTGGCAGCAGCAGGAGCCCAAATATTACTTTAAAGAGACACTGGGGTTGGCTTCAGGAGCCCAAAAATTGCATGATTCACACCCTGGAGTTGGCAGCAGCAGCAGCAGGAGCCCAAATATACACTGGGGTTGGCTTCAGGAGCCCAAAAATTGGATGAATCACACCCTGGAGTTGGCAGCAGCAGCAGCAGGAGCCCCAACATTACTTTAAAGAGACACTGGGGTTGGCTTCAGGAGCCCAAAAATTGGATGAATCACACCCTGGAGTTGGCAGCAGCAGGAGCCCAAATATTACTTTAAAGAGACACTGGGGTTGGCTTCAGGAGCCCAAAAATTGGATGATTCACACCCTGGAGTTGGCAGCAGCAGCAGCAGGAGCCCAAATATACACTGGGGTTGGCTTCAGGAGCCCAAAAATTGGATGAATCACACCCTGGGAGTTGGCAGCAGCAGGAGCCCAAATATTACTTTAAAGAGACACTGGGGTTGGCTTCAGGAGCCCAAAAATTGGATGAATCACACCCTGGAGTTGGCAGCAGCAGGAGCCCAAATATTACTTTAAAGAGACACTGGGGTTGGCTTCAGGAGCCCAAAAATTGCATGATTCACACCCTGGAGTTGGCAGCAGCAGCAGGAGCCCAAATATACACTGGAGTTGGCTTCAGGAGCCCAAAAATTGGATGAATCACACCCTGGAGTTGGCAGAAGTTGGCAGCAGCAGCAGCAGCAGGAGCCCAAACATTACTTTAAAGAGACCCTGGGGTTGGCTTCAGGAGCCCAAAAATTGGATGAATCACACCCTGTGGAGAGTCATGTGGAGAAAAAGTAGCTTAGTTAGTAATATCTACATAAAATTATGAATAAACAAATGCAAAAGTATTGCCAAAGTGAAGTTTTGTTTGAGGGTGTGTTTCCACCTTTTAATTAAATCAGAAACAAGAAGGTATCATTGCCTCTGACTAATTAGCCCTCCAAAATTCTTGGAATTTTTAATCTGGAATCATGTCTGATCCGTCTTATCCGAAGAATATTAATAAAAAGTAAGAGTAACGTAAAGGATTTTTTATCAATACTTACTTGTGGTCCGATGCGGAGGAATGTCTGTAACTGGAGAGCAGCGCCTTAAATCTGTTTTGCACGATCCATCTTTCTTTAGTGTAGGTCTGGCCCCGTCATCAATCTACTGGAATACATCAGGCATTGTTGGGAGGAAAGCTTGGATGATCCAAGCGCCATTCATTTCCACGCAGGGCAGTCTCTGGAAAAAAAAAGTCTGTATAAACCAGGGTCTTTTTCATATAAAAACAAATGGTTATTCTTGCTTTTAAACCATATGTTCCACAGCTTTACCAGTCATTGTGTCAGCCAATGAAGCAACTTTGTCTCGAAGTGCTGCAAAAGCAGTCCACTGCATCACAAGTGGCATCTGACACCCCCAGTCAACTGTCTGTCTGTTATGCTTTGGGTTCAGCTCCACTATCCATTGATGAAGATCTGATAATCATAAAATTCAGCAGCTACTGCCCAGCCAAGAAGTGGAGGAGACACTCGCCTCTTCTTCCACTAGCCGGCAATTAGTGATGAGGAGAGTGTCGTGGGAGGAGGTGTTGCAAGCCGAGGTAGTGGAAGAGGGTCCCTGGAGTGTGCGGCGGTGGCGGCGGCAGCAGCAGCAGATTATTGCGGACTGTTGTTCGGAAAAATCAGCTACTCAGCGATGTGGCAGTGTTTCATGCAGCATCCTGTGGAGAAAAAGTAGGTTAGTTAGTGTATATACATAAAATTATGAATAGACAAATGCAATAGTATTGCCAAAGTGAAGTTTTGTTTGAGGGTGTGTTTCCACCTTGTAATTAAATCAGAAACAACTAGCTATCATTTGCCTCTGAATAATTAGCCCTCAAAAATTCTTGGAATTTTTAATCTTGATGTCTGAGGGATTTCTCCTCTCAGACAGCGTCACCATAAGTCCAGCCTGCTGCATTACACTTGGAAGAACATCTTGTTTGCGCTGCGACAAGGAAGCCAGAGTCATGCGTCCTGACATGGCACACGTGTTCAGTCTAGTTTTTAAGTCTTGCCCCCATCTGAAAGAACAACAGGAAAGAAAGTTAGCATGCACTTCTGGCACTCCTACACCACCAAGCACAACCCTATTGAGCCTCAGCGTCACAACGGTGTACCCCACCATAGTCTGATTTGCGATGTTTCCACCCGTTGGAATTCCACCCTCCATATGCAGGATCCACTATAGCAGTGGTCCCCAACCCTGTCCTCAAGGCCCACCAACAGGCCAGGTTTTGCAGATCTCCACAAAGATGCACAGGTGGAGTAATTAGTGCAGCTGCAGAGCAATAGAGCTGGCAATTTGGAGATCCAAAAAACATGACATGTTGGTGGGCCTTGAGGACAGGGTTGAGGACCACTGCACTATAGGAACAGAGAAAAGCCATCACGGATTTCTGGATGATCCAAACGGATAGGGGGACACCCCTGTGTAAATTCAATGTAAACCATTGGCAGCTCATACGTGACACCGACCGTTTGCTCAGGCCCTTTGAGGAAGCTACGTTATTAGTCAGTTGCCAGGACTATGAGATGAACGATGAGATTCCACTGCTTCATGTACTACAACACATGTTGGAAACCATGGCTGGTCAGGGCACTGGAGACATGGCACATACATTTCACAGCCACATGAAGCCTGTGGGGGCTGAAGTGGAGGAGGAGGAGGGGGTGGGGCAAAGCAAACCACAGTTTAGGTTTCACAAAATGACCATTTTATCTAGTCATCTGACAGAAGAGGAGGAGCAGGAGCAGCCACAGGAGCTAGAGGGTTGTGAGTAAGGTGAGACAGAGGACCCAGACACACCGTGGCAGTTTACAGTGGAGATGGAGACAGGTAGTCCCTCCGAGTCATTTGCACAAATGGCACGATGCATGCTCACATGCTTGCGTACTAGTGAGCGCAGAATTGTCTCCATTTGTCAGCGGGAAGACTTCTGGCTCTCCAACTTATTGGACCCTCGCTTCCGGCACAAAATGGGGGCATTTTTTACGCCCACTGAGAGGGAGGACAAACTGACCTACTACAGAGACATCCCACGTAGTCAGTTGGGCGATGTCTATCTGCGCCATGGCCCATACTCCCGCAGGTCTGACTCGGGGGGACCTCTGCGATCACCTTCCACTGCCATGGCTGCTGGGGGGGTGGAAGGAGCAGCAGCAGCAGCTCCATCAGCAGCAGCCTCAGTCTTCAGTCGCTAGTGAGTAGCTTTCTACACCCGCATAGTGAGTCTACTCATGAGCAGCAGGAAGACCTGGAGCTGGACCTCAAACAGCAGGTCATGTCATACCTTGACATGACCATGCCAACACACCTTCAAGATCCACTGGATTTGCTGGGAAGCCAAACTTGACTTGTGCCCGCAACTAGCAGAGTTTGCCCTGGAAAAGCTGTACTGGCCGGACAGTAGTTGATTTAGATGGCAACTGGGCTGCTCTATATAGCGAAGCAAAATGGCAAATTTACCTCACTATATAAGCTATTGCCCCTCAGATTTACACAGGGGCTGCTCTATATTATGCTGCAAAATGGCAAATTTACCTCACAATATAAGCTATTGCCCCTCAGATTTACACAGGGCCTGCTCTATATTATGCTGCAAAATGGCAAATTAACCTCACAATATAAGCTATTGCCCCTCAGATTTACACAGGGCCTGCTCTATATAACGAAGCAAAATGGCAAATTTACCTCACTATATAAGCTATTGCCCCTCAGATTTACACAGGGGCTGCTCTATATTATGCTGCAAAATGGCAAATTAACCTCACAATATAAGCTATTGCCCCTCAGATTTACACAGGGCCTGCTCTATATAACGAAGCAAAATGGCAAATTTACCTCACTATATAAGCTATTGCCCCTCAGATTTACACAGGGGCTGCTCTATATTATGCTGCAAAATGGCAAATTAACCTCACAATATAAGCTATTGCAGCTCTATATAAATAAAAATAAATAAATAAAAAAAGGGCCTGTAGAAGCTTATTTAGTATAACAGATAGGGTGACATGTGCTGGTTTGGGATGCCCATATGGGCTAGTGTTTTGGCAGCAGTACAAAAACCAATGCAAAATGCAATAGCTTAATAAAGCTGATGCTGATCAACGCTTATTTAGTATAACAGATGGGGTGCAACATGCAGGTTTGGGATGCCCTGCGGCCTGGTGTATTTAAAGCAGACCAAAACCAATTCAAAATGCAATAACTTAATAAAGCTGAGGCTGTAGATGCTTATTTAGTATAAACAGGTAGGGTGCAAGGTGCAGCTTTGGGGTGCCCTGCGGCCTGGTTAAATGAAAGCAGTCAAAAAGGAAGTGCAAACTGAAGTAGCTTAATGAAGCTGATGCTGATCAACGCTTATGTTGTATACCAGATAGGGTGCAAGGTGCAGCTTTGGGGTGCCCTGCGGCCTGGTTTATTAAAAGCAGTCAAAAACAAGTGCAAACTGAAGTAGCTTAATAAAGCAGCTGATGCTGATCAACGCTTATGTTGTATAACAGATAGGTTTAAAATAGCATGTGCCTTGGGATGCCCGTGTGGCCTGTTATATTTCCAGCTGAACAAAAAGTAACAATAATCCAAGTATGAGACATCATTTTGACCTTCTTTACAGCGCCATACTTTGAAAAAAAAATAATAATTTCATGTCGATCAATCCAAAGGTCAATGCCCCTAACAAAAATAGTGTTCGGCATAAGTTTTCCTTCTGGAAGGACGTAACCTTTAGTTTACATGGTTGGGGTAGGTTATCTTACAAATTGGGATACCCCAGGCAGCAGTGTCATTGAAAGAGACAGATTGTAATGCAGGCCATACGCAAGCAGAGAAACTCAGGCTGCAACAGGCCTATTTAGTTTACATGGTTGGGGTAGGTTATCTTACAAATTGGGATACCCCACTGTATATGAAGCCGAATATAAATGCACACCCAAAAGTGGACAATCAGCCTCCAAGAGGCCTGCTTAGTTTAAATAAGAGAGCTGCTTAGTATGGTAGGTAGGTTATGTTATGTTACAGAATGGGATGCCCCAAGCAGACTTGAGATCAGTATATATGCACACAGCAGCAGTGTGTTAGCAGGCTCATACAGGCCAAATTTCTTTAAATAACTGTGCAGCTTACAGTAAATGCAGAGGCTAATGGTATGTTACAGAATGGGATGCCCCAAGCAGACTTGAGATCAGTATATATGCACACAGCAGCAGTGTGTTAGCAGGCTCATACAGGCCAAATTTCTTTAAATACCTGTGCAGCTTACAGTAAATGCAGAGGCTAATGGTATGTTACAGAATGGGATGCCCCAAAGCAGACTTGAGATCAGTATATATGCACACAGCAGCAGTGTGTTAGCAGGCTCATACAGGCCAAATTTCTTTAAATAACTGTGCAGCTTACAGTAAATGCAGAGGCCAATGGTATGTTACAGAATGGGATGCCCCAAAGCTGACTTGAGATCAGTATATATGCACACAGCAGCAGTGTGTTAGCAGGCTCATACAGGCCAAATTTCTTTAAATAACTGTGCAGCTTACAGTTAATGCAGAGGCTAATGGTATGTTACAGAATGGGATGCCCCAAGCAGACTTGAGATCAGTATATATGCACACAGCAGCAGTGTGTTAGCAGGCTCATACAGGCCAAATTTCTTTAAATACCTGTGCAGCTTACAGTAAATGCAGAGGCTAATGGTATGTTACAGAATGGGATGCCCCAAAGCAGACTTGAGATCAGTATATATGCACACAGCAGCAGTGTGTTAGCAGGCTCATACAGGCCAAATTTCTTTAAATAACTGTGCAGCTTACAGTAAATGCAGAGGCTAATGGTATGTTACAGAATGGGATGCCCCAAGCAGACTTGAGATCAGTATATATGCACACAGCAGCAGTGTGTTAGCAGGCTCATACAGGCCAAATTTCTTTAAATACCTGTGCAGCTTACAGTAAATGCAGAGGCTAATGGTATGTTACAGAATGGGATGCCCCAAAGCAGACGAGATCAGTATATATGCACACAGCAGCAGTGTGTTAGCAGGCTCATACAGGCCAAATTTCTTTAAATAACTGTGCAGCTTACAGTAAATGCAGAGGCTAATGGTATGTTACAGAATGGGATGCCCCAAAGCTGACTTGAGATCAGTATATATGCACACAGCAGCAGTGTGTTAGCAGGCTCATACAGGCCAAATTTCTTCAAATAACTGTGCAGCTTACAGTTAATGCAGAGGCTAATGGTATGTTACAGAATGGGATGCCCCAAGCAGACTTGAGATCAGTATATATGCACACAGCAGCAGTGTGTTAGCAGGCTCATACAGGCCAAATTTCTTTAAATACCTGTGCAGCTTACAGTAAATGCAGAGGCTAATGGTATGTTACAGAATGGGATGCCCCAAAGCAGACTTGAGATCAGTATATATGCACACAGCAGCAGTGTGTTAGCAGGCTCATACAGGCCAAATTTCTTTAAATAACTGTGCAGCTTACAGTAAATGCAGAGGCTAATGGTATGTTACAGAATGGGATGCCCCAAGCAGACTTGAGATCAGTATATATGAACACAGCAGCAGTGTGTTAGCAGGCTCATACAGGCCAAATTTCTTTAAATAACTGTGCAGCTTACAGTAAATGCAGAGGCTAATGGTATGTTACAGAATGGGATGCCCCAAAGCAGACTTGAGATCAGTATATATGCACACAGCAGCAGTGTGTTAGCAGGCTCATACAGGCCAAATTTCTTTAAATAACTGTGCAGCTTACAGTAAATGCAGAGGCTAATGGTATGTTACAGAATGGGATGCCCCAAAGCTGACTTGAGATCAGTATATATGCACACAGCAGCAGTGTGTTAGCAGGCTCATACAGGCCAAATTTCTTTAAATAACTGAGCAGCTTACAGTTAATGCAGAGGCTAATGGTATGTTACAGAATGGGATGCCCCAAGCAGACTTGAGATCAGTATATATGCACACAGCAGCAGTGTGTTAGCAGGCTCATACAGGCCAAATTTCTTTAAATACCTGTGCAGCTTACAGTAAATGCAGAGGCTAATGGTATGTTACAGAATGGGATGCCCCAAAGCAGACTTGAGATCAGTATATATGCACACAGCAGCAGTGTGTTAGCAGGCTCATACAGGCCAAATGTCTTTAAATAACTGTGCAGCTTACAGTAAATGCAGAGGCTAATGGTATGTTACAGAATGGGATGCCCAAAGCAGACTTGAGATCAGTATATATGCACACATCAGCAGTGTGTTAGCAGGCTCATACAGGCCAAATTTCTTTAAATAACTGTGCAGCTTACAGTAAATGCAGAGGCTAATGGTATGTTACAGAATGGGATGCCCCAAAGCAGACTTGAGATCAGTATATATGCACACAGCAGCAGTGTGTTAGCAGGCTCATACAGGTCAAATTTCTTTAAATAACTGTGCAGCTTACAGTAAATGCAGAGGCTAATGGTATGTTACAGAATGGGATGCCCCAAAGCTGACTTGAGATCAGTATAAATGCACACAGCAGCAGTGTGTTAGCAGGCTCATACAGGCCAAATTTCTTTAAATAACTGTGCAGCTTACAGTTAATGCAGAGGCTAATGGTATGTTACAGAATGGGATGCCCCAAGCAGACTTGAGATCAGTATATATGCACACAGCAGCAGTGTGTTAGCAGGCTCATACAGGCCAAATTTCTTTAAATACCTGTGCAGCTTACAGTAAATGCAGAGGCTAATGGTATGTTACAGAATGGGATGCCCCAAAGCAGACTTGAGATCAGTATATATGCACACAGCAGCAGTGTGTTAGCAGGCTCATACAGGCCAAATTTCTTTAAATAACTGTGCAGCTTACAGTAAATGCAGAGGCTAATGGTATGTTACAGAATGGGATGCCCCAAAGCAGACTTGAGATCAGTATATATGCACACAGCAGCAGTGTGTTAGCAGGCTCATACAGGCCAAATTTCTTTAAATAACTGTGCAGCTTACAGTAAATGCAGAGGCTAATGGTATGTTACAGAATGGGATGCCCCAAAGCAGACTTGAGATCAGTATATATGCACACAGCAGCAGTGTGTTAGCAGGCTCATACAGGCCAAATTTCTTTAAATAACTGTGCAGCTTACAGTAAATGCAGAGGCTAATGGTATGTTACAGAATGGGATGCCCCAAGCAGACTTGAGATCAGTATATATGAACACAGCAGCAGTGTGTTAGCAGGCTCATACAGGCCAAATTTCTTTAAATAACTGTGCAGCTTACAGTAAATGCAGAGGCTAATGGTATGTTACAGAATGGGATTCCCCAAAGCAGACTTGAGATCAGTATATATGCACACAGCAGCAGTGTGTTAGCAGGCTCATACAGGCCAAATTTCTTTAAATAACTGTGCAGCTTACAGTAAATGCAGAGGCTAATGGTATGTTACAGAATGGGATGCCCCAAAGCTGACTTGAGATCAGTATATATGCACACAGCAGCAGTGTGTTAGCAGGCTCATACAGGCCAAATTTCTTTAAATAACTGAGCAGCTTACAGTTAATGCAGAGGCTAATGGTATGTTACAGAATGGGATGCCCCAAGCAGACTTGAGATCAGTATATATGCACACAGCAGCAGTGTGTTAGCAGGCTCATACAGGCCAAATTTCTTTAAATACCTGTGCAGCTTACAGTAAATGCAGAGGCTAATGGTATGTTACAGAATGGGATGCCCCAAAGCAGACTTGAGATCAGTATATATGCACACAGCAGCAGTGTGTTAGCAGGCTCATACAGGCCAAATGTCTTTAAATAACTGTGCAGCTTACAGTAAATGCAGAGGCTAATGGTATGTTACAGAATGGGATGCCCAAAGCAGACTTGAGATCAGTATATATGCACACATCAGCAGTGTGTTAGCAGGCTCATACAGGCCAAATTTCTTTAAATAACTGTGCAGCTTACAGTAAATGCAGAGGCTAATGGTATGTTACAGAATGGGATGCCCCAAAGCAGACTTGAGATCAGTATATATGCACACAGCAGCAGTGTGTTAGCAGGCTCATACAGGCCAAATTTCTTTAAATAACTGTGCAGCTTACAGTAAATGCAGAGGCTAATGGTATGTTACAGAATGGGATGCCCCAAAGCTGACTTGAGATCAGTATAAATGCACACAGCAGCAGTGTGTTAGCAGGCTCATACAGGCCAAATTTCTTTAAATAACTGTGCAGCTTACAGTTAATGCAGAGGCTAATGGTATGTTACAGAATGGGATGCCCCAAGCAGACTTGAGATCAGTATATATGCACACAGCAGCAGTGTGTTAGCAGGCTCATACAGGCCAAATTTCTTTAAATACCTGTGCAGCTTACAGTAAATGCAGAGGCTAATGGTATGTTACAGAATGGGATGCCCCAAAGCAGACTTGAGATCAGTATATATGCACACAGCAGCAGTGTGTTAGCAGGCTCATACAGGCCAAATTTCTTTAAATAACTGTGCAGCTTACAGTAAATGCAGAGGCTAATGGTATGTTACAGAATGGGATGCCCCAAAGCAGACTTGAGATCAGTATATATGCACACAGCAGCAGTGTGTTAGCAGGCTCATACAGGCCAAATTTCTTTAAATAACTGTGCAGCTTACAGTAAATGCAGAGGCTAATGGTATGTTACAGAATGGGATGCCCCAAAGCAGACTTGAGATCAGTATATATGCACACAGCAGCAGTGTGTTAGCAGGCTCATACAGGCCAAATTTCTTTAAATAACTGTGCAGCTTACAGTAAATGCAGAGGCTAATGGTATGTTACAGAATGGGATGCCCCAAAGCAGACTTGAGATCAGTATATATGCACACAGCAGCAGTGTGTTAGCAGGCTCATACAGGCCAAATTTCTTTAAATAACTGTGCAGCTTACAGTTAATGCAGAGGCTAATGGTATGTTACAGAATGGGATGCCCCAAGCAGACTTGGGATCAGTATATATGCACACAGCAGCAGTGTGTTAGCAGGCTCATACAGGCCAAATTTCTTTAAATACCTGTGCAGCTTACAGTAAATGCAGAGGCTAATGGTATGTTACAGAATGGGATGCCCCAAAGCTGACTTGAGATCAGTATATATGCACACAGCAGCAGTGTGTTAGCAGGCTCATACAGGCCAAATGTCTTTAAATAACTGTGCAGCTTACAGTTAATGCAGAGGCTAATGGTATGTTACAGAATGGGATGTCCCAAGCAGACTTGAGATCAGTATATATGCACACAGCAGCAGTGTGTTAGCAGGCTCATACAGGCCAAATTTCTTTAAATACCTGTGCAGCTTACAGTAAATGCAGAGGCTAATGGTATGTTACAGAATGGGATGCCCCAAAGCTGACTTGAGATCAGTATATATGCACACAGCAGAAGTGTGTTAGCAGGCTCATACAGGCCAAATTTCTTTAAATAACTGTGCAGCTTACAGTTAATGCAGAGGCTAATGGTATGTTACAGAATGGGATGCCCCAAGCAGACTTGAGATCAGTATATATGCACACAGCAGCAGTGTGTTAGCAGGCTCATACAGGCCAAATTTCTTTAAATACCTGTGCAGCTTACAGTACATGCAGAGGCTAATGGTATGTTACAGAATGGGATGCCCCAAAAACCAGAGAGCACCTGGCAGGCAGCAGTAAGACTATGCACAGCAAAAGTGTCTTTATCATGCCTAATTTCAATTAGAATAGGTGCAAATGGTTAGGTTCTTAAATAGAGGCTGGTGTAGTCACAGAATGGGATGCCCTAAAAACCAGCAGTAAGTACACCTGGCAGGGACAAGTAGTGCTATGCCCAGCAAAAGTGTCTTTATCAGGCCTAATTTCAATTATAATAAGTGCAAATGGTTATATGGTCTTAAACAGAGGCTGCTGTAGTCACAGAATGGGATGCCCTAAAAAAGAAGTGGACCTGGCAGGGTCCAGAATTGCTATGCCCAGCAAAAGTGTCTTTATCAGGCTAATTTCAATTATAATAAGTGCAAATGGTTATATGGTCTTAAACAGAGGCTGCTGTAGTCACAGAATGGGATGCCCTAAAAAAGAAGTGGGCCTGGCAGGGTCCAGAAGTGCTATGCCCAGCAAAAGTGTCTTTATCAGGCTAATTTCAATTATAATAAGTGCAAATGGTTATATGGTCTTAAACAGAGGCTGCTGTAGTCACAGAATGGGATGCCCCAAAAAAGATCCAGTAGTGCTATGCCCAGCAAAAGTGTCTTTATCAGGGCTAATTTCAATTATAATAAGTGCAAATGGTTATATGGTCTTAAACAGAGGCTGCTGTAGTCACAGAATGGGATGCCCCAAAAAAGATCCAGTAGTGCTATGCCCAGCAAAAGTGTCTTTATCAGGGCTAATTTCAATTATAATAAGTGCAAATGGTTATATGGTCTTAAACAGAGGCTGCTGTAGTCACAGAATGGGATGCCCTAAAAACCAGCAGTAAGTACACCTGGCAGGGTCCAGAAGTACTATGGCCAGCAAAAGTGTCTTTATCGGGCTAATTTCAAATATAATAAGAGCAAATGGTTATATGGTCTTAAACAGAGGCTGCTGTAGTCACAGAATGGGATGCCCTAAAAACCAGCAGTAAGTACACCTGGCAGGGTCCAGAAGTACTATGGCCAGCAAAAGTGTCTTTATCAGGCTAATTTCAAATATAATAAGAGCAAATGGTTATATGGTCTTAAACAGAGGCTGCTGTTGTCACAGAATGGGATGCCCTAAAAACCAGCAGTAAGTACACCTGGCAGGGTCCAGAAGTACTATGGCCAGCAAAAGTGTCTTTATCAGGCTAATTTCAAATATAATAAGAGCAAATGGTTATATGGTCTTAAACAGAGGCTGCTGTAGTCACAGAATGGGATGCCCTAAAAACCAGCAGTAAGTACACCTGGCAGGGTCCAGAAGTACTATGCCCAGCAAAAGTGTCTTTATCAGGCTAATTTCAAATATAATAAGAGCAAATGTTTATATGGTCTTAAACAGAGGCTGCTGTAGTCACAGAATGGGATGCCCTAAAAACCAGCAGTAAGTACACCTGGCAGGGTCCAGAAGTACTATGGCCAGCAAAAGTGTCTTTATCAGGCTAATTTCAAATATAATAAGAGCAAATGGTTATATGGTCTTAAACAGAGGCTGCTGTAGTCACAGAATGGGATGCCCTAAAAACCAGCAGTAAGTACACCTGGCAGGGTCCAGAAGTACTATGGCCAGCAAAAGTGTCTTTATCAGGCAAATTTCAAATATAATAAGAGCAAATGGTTATATGGTCTTAAACAGAGGCTGCTGTAGTCACAGAATGGGATGCCCTAAAAACCAGCAGTAAGTACACCTGGCAGGGTCCAGAAGTACTATGGCCAGCAAAAGTGTCTTTATCAGGCTAATTTCAAATATAATAAGAGCAAATGGTTATATGGTCTTAAACAGAGGCTGCTGTAGTCACAGAATGGGATGCCCTAAAAACCAGCAGTAAGTACACCTGGCAGGGTCCAGAAGTACTATGCCCAGCAAAAGTGTCTTTATTAGGCTAATTTCAAATATAATAAGAGCAAATGGTTATATGGTCTTAAACAGAGGCTGCTGTAGTCACAGAATGGGATGCCCTAAAAACCAGCAGTAAGTACACCTGGCAGGGTCCAGAAGTACTATGCCCAGCAAAAGTGTCTTTATCAGGCTAATTTCAATTATAATAAGTGCAAATGGTTATATGGTCTTAAACAGAGGCTGCTGTAGTCACAGAATGGGATGCCCCAAAAAAGATCCAGTAGTGCTATGCCCAGCAAAAGTGTCTTTATCAGGGCTAATTTCAATTATAATAAGTGCAAAAGGTTATATGGTCTTAAACAGAGGCTGCTGTAGTCACAGAATGGGATGCCCCAAAAAAGATCCAGTAGTGCTATGCCCAGCAAAAGTGTCTTTATCAGGGCTAATTTCAATTATAATAAGTGCAAGTGGTTATATGGTCTTAAACAGAGGCTGCTGTAGTCACAGAATGGGATGCCCTAAAAACCAGCAGTAAGTACGCCTGGCAGGGTCCAGAAGTACTATGGCCAGCAAAAGTGTCTTTATCAGGCTAATTTCAAATATAATAAGAGCAAATGGTTATATGGTCTTAAACAGAGGCTGCTGTAGTCACAGAATGGGATGCCCTAAAAACCAGCAGTAAGTACACCTGGCAGGGTCCAGAAGTACTATGGCCAGCAAAAGTGTCTTTATCAGGCTAATTTCAAATATAATAAGAGCAAATGGTTATATGGTCTTAAACAGAGGCTGCTGTTGTCACAGAATGGGATGCCCTAAAAACCAGCAGTAAGTACACCTGGCAGGGTCCAGAAGTACTATGGCCAGCAAAAGTGTCTTTATCAGGCTAATTTCAAATATAATAAGAGCAAATGGTTATATGGTCTTAAACAGAGGCTGCTGTAGTCACAGAATGGGATGCCCTAAAAACCAGCAGTAAGTACACCTGGCAGGGTCCAGAAGTACTATGCCCAGCAAAAGTGTCTTTATCAGGCTAATTTCAAATATAATAAGAGCAAATGGTTATATGGTCTTAAACAGAGGCTGCTGTAGTCACAGAATGGGATGCCCTAAAAACCAGCAGTAAGTACACCTGGCAGGGTCCAGAAGTACTATGCCCAGCAAAAGTGTCTTTATCAGGCTAATTTCAAATATAATAAGAGCAAATGGTTATATGGTCTTAAACAGAGGCTGCTGTAGTCACAGAATGGGATGCCCTAAAAACCAGCAGTAAGTACACCTGGCAGGGTCCAGAAGTACTATGGCCAGCAAAAGTGTCTTTATCAGGCTAATTTCAAATATAATAAGAGCAAATGGTTATATGGTCTTAAACAGAGGCTGCTGTAGTCACAGAATGGGATGCCCTAAAAACCAGCAGTAAGTACACCTGGCAGGGTCCAGAAGTACTATGGCCAGCAAAAGTGTCTTTATCAGGCTAATTTCAAATATAATAAGAGCAAATGGTTATATGGTCTTAAACAGAGGCTGCTGTAGTCACAGAATGGGATGCCCTAAAAACCAGCAGTAAGTACACCTGGCAGGGTCCAGAAGTACTATGCCCAGCAAAAGTGTCTTTATTAGGCTAATTTCAAATATAATAAGAGCAAATGGTTATATGGTCTTAAACAGAGGCTGCTGTAGTCACAGAATGGGATGCCCTAAAAACCAGCAGTAAGTACACCTGGCAGGGTCCAGAAGTACTATGGCCAGCAAAAGTGTCTTTATCAGGCTAATTTCAATTATAATAAGAGCAAATGGTTATATGGTCTTAAACAGAGGCTGCTGTAGTCACAGAATGGGATGCCCTAAAAACCAGCAGTAAGTACACCTGGCAGGGTCCAGAAGTACTATGGCCAGCAAAAGTGTCTTTATTAGGCTAATTTCAAATATAATAAGAGCAAATGGTTATATGGTCTTAAACAGAGGCTGCTGTAGTCACAGAATGGGATGCCCTAAAAACCAGCAGTAAGTACACCTGGCAGGGTCCAGAAGTACTATGGCCAGCAAAAGTGTCTTTATCAGGCTAATTTCAATTATAATAAGAGCAAATGGTTATATGGTCTTAAACAGAGGCTGCTGTAGTCACAGAATGGGATGCCCTAAAAACCAGCAGTAAGTACACCTGGCAGGGTCCAGAAGTACTATGGCCAGCAAAAGTGTCTTTATCAGGCTAATTTCAATTATAATAAGAGCAAATGGTTATATGGTCTTAAACAGAGGCTGCTGTAGTCACAGAATGGGATGCCCTAAAAACCAGCAGTAAGTACACCTGGCAGGGTCCAGAAGTACTATGGCCAGCAAGAGTGTCTTTATCAGGCTAATTTCAATTATAATAAGAGCAAATGGTTATATGGTCTTAAACAGAGGCTGCTGTAGTCACAGAATGGGATGCCCTAAAAACCAGCAGTAAGTACACCTGGCAGGGTCCAGAAGTACTATGGCCAGCAAGAGTGTCTTTATCAGGCTAATTTCAAATATAATAAGAGCAAATGGTTATATGGTCTTAAACAGAGGCTGCTGTAGTCACAGAATGGGATGCCCTAAAAACCAGCAGTAAGTACACCTGGCAGGGTCCAGAAGTACTATGGCCAGCAAAAGTGTCTTTATCAGGCTAATTTCAATTATAATAAGAGCAAATGGTTATATGGTCTTAAACAGAGGCTGCTGTAGTCACAGAATGGGATGCCCTAAAAACCAGCAGTAAGTACACCTGGCAGGGTCCAGAAGTACTATGGCCAGCAAGAGTGTCTTTATCAGGCTAATTTCAAATATAATAAGAGCAAATGGTTATATGGTCTTAAACAGAGGCTGCTGTAGTCACAGAATGGGATGCCCTAAAAACCAGCAGTAAGTACACCTGGCAGGGTCCAGAAGTACTATGGCCAGCAAAAGTGTCTTTATCAGGCTAATTTCAAATATAATAAGAGCAAATGGTTATATGGTCTTAAACAGAGGCTGCTGTAGTCACAGAATGGGATGCCCTAAAAACCAGCAGTAAGTACACCTGGCAGGGTCCAGAAGTACCATGGCCAGCAAAAGTGTCTTTATCAGGCTAATTTCACTTATAATAAGAGCAAATGGTTATATGGTCTTAAACAGAGGCTGCTGTAGTCACAGAATGGGATGCCCTAAAAACCAGCAGTAAGTACACCTGGCAGGGTCCAGAAGTACTAAGCCCAGCAAAAGTGTCTTTATTAGGCTAATTTCAAATATAATAAGAGCAAATGGTTATATGGTCTTAAACAGAGGCTGCTGTAGTCACAGAATGGGATGCCCTAAAAACCAGCAGTAAGTACACCTGGCAGGGTCCAGAAGTACTATGGCCAGCAAAAGTGTCTTTATTAGGCTAATTTCAATTATAATAAGAGCAAATGGTTATATGGTCTTAAACAGAGGCTGCTGTAGTCACAGAATGGGATGCCCTAAAAACCAGCAGTAAGTACACCTGGCAGGGTCCAGAAGTACTATGGCCAGCAAAAGTGTCTTTATCAGGCTAATTTCAAATATAATAAGAGCAAATGGTTATATGGTCTTAAACAGAGGCTGCTGTAGTCACAGAATGGGATGCCCTAAAAACCAGCAGTAAGTACACCTGGCAGGGTCCAGAAGTACTATGGCCAGCAAAAGTGTCTTTATCAGGCTAATTTCAAATATAATAAGAGCAAATGGTTATATGGTCTTAAACAGAGGCTGCTGTAGTCACAGAATGGGATGCCCTAAAAACCAGCAGTAAGTACACCTGGCAGGGTCCAGAAGTACTATGGCCAGCAAAAGTGTCTTTATCAGGCTAATTTCAAATATAATAAGAGCAAATGGTTATATGGTCTTAAACAGAGGCTGCTGTAGTCACAGAATGGGATGCCCTAAAAACCAGCAGTAAGTACATCTGGCAGGGTCCAGAAGTACTATGCCCAGCAAAAGTGTCTTTATTAGGCTAATTTCAAATATAATAAGAGCAAATGGTTATATGGTCTTAAACAGAGGCTGCTGTAGTCACAGAATGGGATGCCCTAAAAACCAGCAGTAAGTACACCTGGCAGGGTCCAGAAGTACTATGCCCAGCAAAAGTGTCTTTATCAGGCAAATTTCAAATATAATAAGAGCAAATGGTTATATGGTCTTAAACAGAGGCTGCTGTAGTCACAGAATGGGATGCCCTAAAAACCAGCAGTAAGTACACCTGGCAGGGTCCAGAAGTACTATGGCCAGCAAAAGTGTCTTTATCAGGCTAATTTCAAATATAATAAGAGCAAATGGTTATATGGTCTTAAACAGAGGCTGCTGTAGTCACAGAATGGGATGCCCTAAAAACCAGCAGTAAGTACACCTGGCAGGGTCCAGAAGTACTATGGCCAGCAAAAGTGTCTTTATCAGGCTAATTTCAATTATAATAAGAGCAAATGGTTATATGGTCTTAAACAGAGGCTGCTGTAGTCACAGAATGGGATGCCCTAAAAACCAGCAGTAAGTACACCTGGCAGGGTCCAGAAGTACTATGGCCAGCAAAAGTGTCTTTATCAGGCTAATTTCAATTATAATAAGAGCAAATGGTTATATGGTCTTAAACAGAGGCTGCTGTAGTCACAGAATGGGATGCCCTAAAAACCAGCAGTAAGTACACCTGGCAGGGTCCAGAAGTACTATGCCCAGCAAAAGTGTCTTTATTAGGCTAATTTCAAATATAATAAGAGCAAATGGTTATATGGTCTTAAACAGAGGCTGCTGTAGTCACAGAATGGGATGCCCTAAAAACCAGCAGTAAGTACATCTGGCAGGGTCCAGAAGTACTATGCCCAGCAAAAGTGTCTTTATTAGGCTAATTTCAAATATAATAAGAGCAAATGGTTATATGGTCTTAAACAGAGGCTGCTGTAGTCACAGAATGGGATGCCCTAAAAACCAGCAGTAAGTACACCTGGCAGGGTCCAGAAGTACTATGCCCAGCAAAAGTGTCTTTATCAGGCAAATTTCAAATATAATAAGAGCAAATGGTTATATGGTCTTAAACAGAGGCTGCTGTAGTCACAGAATGGGATGCCCTAAAAACCAGCAGTAAGTACACCTGGCAGGGTCCAGAAGTACTATGGCCAGCAAAAGTGTCTTTATCAGGCTAATTTCAAATATAATAAGAGCAAATGGTTATATGGTCTTAAACAGAGGCTGCTGTAGTCACAGAATGGGATGCCCTAAAAACCAGCAGTAAGTACACCTGGCAGGGTCCAGAAGTACTATGGCCAGCAAAAGTGTCTTTATCAGGCTAATTTCAATTATAATAAGAGCAAATGGTTATATGGTCTTAAACAGAGGCTGCTGTAGTCACAGAATGGGATGCCCTAAAAACCAGCAGTAAGTACACCTGGCAGGGTCCAGAAGTACTATGGCCAGCAAAAGTGTCTTTATCAGGCTAATTTCAATTATAATAAGAGCAAATGGTTATATGGTCTTAAACAGAGGCTGCTGTAGTCACAGAATGGGATGCCCTAAAAACCAGCAGTAAGTACACCTGGCAGGGTCCAGAAGTACTATGCCCAGCAAAAGTGTCTTTATTAGGCTAATTTCAAATATAATAAGAGCAAATGGTTATATGGTCTTAAACAGAGGCTGCTGTAGTCACAGAATGGGATGCCCTAAAAACCAGCAGTAAGTACACCTGGCAGGGTCCAGAAGTACTATGGCCAGCAAAAGTGTCTTTATCAGGCTAATTTCAATTATAATAAGAGCAAATGGTTATATGGTCTTAAACAGAGGCTGCTGTAGTCACAGAATGGGATGCCCTAAAAACCAGCAGTAAGTACACCTGGCAGGGTCCAGAAGTACTATGGCCAGCAAAAGTGTCTTTATCAGGCTAATTTAAATTATAATAAGAGCAAATGGTTATATGGTCTTAAACAGAGGCTGCTGTAGTCACAGAATGGGATGCCCTAAAAACCAGCAGTAAGTACACCTGGCAGGGTCCAGAAGTACTATGGCCAGCAAGAGTGTCTTTATCAGGCTAATTTCAAATATAATAAGAGCAAATGGTTATATGGTCTTAAACAGAGGCTGCTGTAGTCACATAATGGGATGCCCTAAAAACCAGCAGTAAGTACACCTGGCAGGGTCCAGAAGTACTATGGCCAGCAAAAGTGTCTTTATCAGGCTAATTTCAAATATAATAAGAGCAAATGGTTATATGGTCTTAAACAGAGGCTGCTGTAGTCACAGAATGGGATGCCCTAAAAACCAGCAGTAAGTACACCTGGCAGGGTCCAGAAGTACTATGGCCAGCAAAAGTGTCTTTATCAGGCTAATTTCAATTATAATAAGAGCAAATGGTTATATGGTCTTAAACAGAGGCTGCTGTAGTCACAGAATGGGATGCCCTAAAAACCAGCAGTAAGTACACCTGGCAGGGTCCAGAAGTACTATGCCCAGCAAAAGTGTCTTTATCAGGCTAATTTCAAATATAATAAGAGCAAATGGTTATATGGTCTTAAACAGAGGCTGCTGTAGTCACAGAATGGGATGCCCTAAAAACCAGCAGTAAGTACACCTGGCAGGGTCCAGAAGTACTATGGCCAGCAAAAGTGTCTTTATCAGGCTAATTTCAAATATAATAAGAGCAAATGGTTATATGGTCTTAAACAGAGGCTGCTGTAGTCACAGAATGGGATGCCCTAAAAACCAGCAGTAAGTACACCTGGCAGGGTCCAGAAGTACTATGGCCAGCAAAAGTGTCTTTATCAGGCTAATTTCAAATATAATAAGAGCAAATGGTTATATGGTCTTAAACAGAGGCTGCTGTAGTCACAGAATGGGATGCCCTAAAAACCAGCAGTAAGTACACCTGGCAGGGTCCAGAAGTACTATGCCCAGCAAAAGTGTCTTTATTAGGCTAATTTCAAATATAATAAGAGCAAATGGTTATATGGTCTTAAACAGAGGCTGCTGTAGTCACAGAATGGGATGCCCTAAAAACCAGCAGTAAGTACACCTGGCAGGGTCCAGAAGTACTATGGCCAGCAAAAGTGTCTTTATCAGGCTAATTTCAATTATAATAAGAGCAAATGGTTATATGGTCTTAAACAGAGGCTGCTGTAGTCACAGAATGGGATGCCCTAAAAACCAGCAGTAAGTACACCTGGCAGGGTCCAGAAGTACTATGGCCAGCAAAAGTGTCTTTATAAGGCTAATTTCAAATATAATAAGAGCAAATGGTTATATGGTCTTAAACAGAGGCTGCTGTAGTCACAGAATGGGATGCCCTAAAAACCAGCAGTAAGTACACCTGGCAGGGTCCAGAAGTACTATGGCCAGCAAAAGAGTCTTTATCAGGCTAATTTCAATTATAATAAGAGCAAATGGTTATATGGTCTTAAACAGAGGCTGCTGTAGTCACAGAATGGGATGCCCTAAAAACCAGCAGTAAGTACACCTGGCAGGGTCCAGAAGTACTATGGCCAGCAAAAGTGTCTTTATCAGGCTAATTTCAATTATAATAAGAGCAAATGGTTATATGGTCTTAAACAGAGGCTGCTGTAGTCACAGAATGGGATGCCCTAAAAACCAGCAGTAAGTACACCTGGCAGGGTCCAGAAGTACTATGGCCAGCAAGAGTGTCTTTATCAGGCTAATTTCAATTATAATAAGAGCAAATGGTTATATGGTCTTAAACAGAGGCTGCTGTAGTCACAGAATGAGATGCCCTAAAAACCAGCAGTAAGTACACCTGGCAGGGTCCAGAAGTACTATGGCCAGCAAGAGTGTCTTTATCAGGCTAATTTCAAATATAATAAGAGCAAATGGTTATATGGTCTTAAACAGAGGCTGCTGTAGTCACAGAATGGGATGCCCTAAAAACCAGCAGTAAGTACACCTGGCAGGGTCCAGAAGTACTATGGCCAGCAAAAGTGTCTTTATCAAGCTAATTTCAATTATAATAAGAGCAAATGGTTATATGGTCTTAAACAGAGGCTGCTGTAGTCACAGAATGGGATGCCCTAAAAACCAGCAGTAAGTACACCTGGCAGGGTCCAGAAGTACTATGGCCAGCAAGAGTGTCTTTATCAGGCTAATTTCAAATATAATAAGAGCAAATGGTTATATGGTCTTAAACAGAGGCTGCTGTAGTCACAGAATGGGATGCCCTAAAAACCAGCAGTAAGTACACCTGGCAGGGTCCAGAAGTACCATGGCCAGCAAAAGTGTCTTTATCAGGCTAATTTCACTTATAATAAGAGCAAATGGTTATATGGTCTTAAACAGAGGCTGCTGTAGTCACAGAATGGGATGCCCTAAAAACCAGCAGTAAGTACACCTGGCAGGGTCCAGAAGTACTATGCCCAGCAAAAGTGTCTTTATTAGGCTAATTTCAAATATAATAAGAGCAAATGGTTATATGGTCTTAAACAGAGGCTGCTGTAGTCACAGAATGGGATGCCCTAAAAACCAGCAGTAAGTACACCTGGCAGGGTCCAGAAGTACTATGCCCAGCAAAAGTGTCTTTATCAGGCTAATTTCAAATATAATAAGAGCAAATGGTTATATGGTCTTAAACAGAGGCTGCTGTAGTCACAGAATGGGATGCCCTAAAAACCAGCAGTAAGTACACCTGGCAGGGTCCAGAAGTACTATGGCCAGCAAAAGTGTCTTTATCAGGCTAATTTCAAATATAATAAGAGCAAATGGTTATATGGTCTTAAACAGAGGCTGCTGTAGTCACAGAATGGGATGCCCTAAAAACCAGCAGTAAGTACACCTGGCAGGGTCCAGAAGTACTATGGCCAGCAAAAGTGTCTTTATCAGGCTAATTTCAATTATAATAAGAGCAAATGGTTATATGGTCTTAAACAGAGGCTGCTGTAGTCACAGAATGGGATGCCCTAAAAACCAGCAGTAAGTACACCTGGCAGGGTCCAGAAGTACTATGGCCAGCAAAAGTGTCTTTATCAGGCTAATTTCAATTATAATAAGAGCAAATGGTTATATGGTCTTAAACAGAGGCTGCTGTAGTCACAGAATGGGATGCCCTAAAAACCAGCAGTAAGTACACCTGGCAGGGTCCAGAAGTACTATGGCCAGCAAAAGTGTCTTTATCAGGCTAACTTCAAATATAATAAGAGCAAATGGTTATATGGTCTTAAACAGAGGCTGCTGTAGTCACAGAATGGGATGCCCTAAAAACCAGCAGTAAGTACACCTGGCAGGGTCCAGAAGTACTATGGCCAGCAAAAGTGTCTTTATCAGGCTAATTTCAAATATAATAAGAGCAAATGGTTATATGGTCTTAAACAGAGGCTGCTGTAGTCACAGAATGGGATGCCCTAAAAACCAGCAGTAAGTACACCTGGCAGGGTCCAGAAGTACTATGCCCAGCAAAAGTGTCTTTATTAGGCTAATTTCAAATATAATAAGAGCAAATGGTTATATGGTCTTAAACAGAGGCTGCTGTAGTCACAGAATGGGATGCCCTAAAAACCAGCAGTAAGTACACCTGGCAGGGTCCAGAAGTACTATGCCCAGCAAAAGTGTCTTTATCAGGCTAATTTCAATTATAATAAGAGCAAATGGTTATATGGTCTTAAACAGAGGCTGCTGTAGTCACAGAATGGGATGCCCTAAAAACCAGCAGTAAATACACCTGGCAGGGTCCAGAAGTACTATGGCCAGCAAAAGTGTCTTTATCAGGCTAATTTCAATTATAATAAGAGCAAATGGTTATATGGTCTTAAACAGAGGCTGCTGTAGTCACAGAATGGGATGCCCTAAAAACCAGCAGTAAGTACACCTGGCAGGGTCCAGAAGTACTATGCCCAGCAAAAGTGTCTTTATTAGGCTAATTTCAAATATAATAAGAGCAAATGGTTATATGGTCTTAAACAGAGGCTGCTGTAGTCACAGAATGGGATGCCCTAAAAACCAGCAGTAAGTACACCTGGCAGGGTCCAGAAGTACTATGGCCAGCAAAAGTGTCTTTATCAGGCTAATTTCAATTATAATAAGAGCAAATGGTTATATGGTCTTAAACAGAGGCTGCTGTAGTCACAGAATGGGATGCCCTAAAAACCAGCAGTAAGTACACCTGGCAGGGTCCAGAAGTACTATGGCCAGCAAAAGTGTCTTTATCAGGCTAATTTCAATTATAATAAGAGCAAATGGTTATATGGTCTTAAACAGAGGCTGCTGTAGTCACAGAATGGGATGCCCTAAAAACCAGCAGTAAGTACACCTGGCAGGGTCCAGAAGTACTATGGCCAGCAAGAGTGTCTTTATCAGGCTAATTTCAAATATAATAAGAGCAAATGGTTATATGGTCTTAAACAGAGGCTGCTGTAGTCACAGAATGGGATGCCCTAAAAACCAGCAGTAAGTACACCTGGCAGGGTCCAGAAGTACTATGGCCAGCAAAAGTGTCTTTATCAGGCTAATTTCAAATATAATAAGAGCAAATGGTTATATGGTCTTAAACAGAGGCTGCTGTAGTCACAGAATGGGATGCCCTAAAAACCAGCAGTAAGTACACCTGGCAGGGTCCAGAAGTACTATGGCCAGCAAAAGTGTCTTTATCAGGCTAATTTCAATTATAATAAGAGCAAATGGTTATATGGTCTTAAACAGAGGCTGCTGTAGTCACAGAATGGGATGCCTCACAGCAGACTTAAGATCAGTTCAGTATATATGCACAGTTAATTAGTATAAGCAGCCTGAAAACGCTAACAAAGCCTGTCAGGCTGGATGAAAAAAAAAAAAAAAAACTCCCTGTGACAGGCTGACAGCCTCTGATTTTTCTACCTTTCCCTGTTTTTCGCTGACTTTCTGTCTGTCTCCTGTCTGTCTCCTGCCTGTTTCCAGCCTGTCCCTGTCTGTCCCTGCCTGTCTAACTGTCTCTCTCCCTGCCTACAGCAGCGTCCTGTCTCTCACGAATGCAATAGAGAAATGAGGAAAAGCAAGATGGCCGGCCTTAAATAGCGCTGTGACATCACCGGGCTTGCTGGCTGCTGATAGGCTGCATGTGACTGTCCCAGCTTGCACTGGCGCGGGGTTGATGTCTGGACATGTCCCGTCCGCCATCTTAGAATGCCTGTAATGTAAATGAATGGATGTTAAAGGAAAACTTCGAGCGATCGAATCGCGGGGAAATTCGGATTCGATCCGAATCGAATTTTTCCTGAAATTCGGATCGAATCCGGGTTCGTCCGGATCGATTCGCTCATCCCTAATTATTACCTATAACCAGCAACATAGTTCTATACCCACAATGTATACCACCTGTGTGGTTGTTACACATATAAATGGAAGTTTCTGGAAGTTGGAAATGGAAGTTTCTGAAACTCCAAACGCAGACATTTTAATATATGACTCTTCACTGCCTTGCTCATATTTCGTTAAATTGATCCAACCCCTCTTTCCAGTAATATCACATGGTTGAATTTGCCCCCTACTTTACAAATTAAAAATATGTAGCAAACATTCTATTTCCCTCTCACGCATCTCTGACTGCGTTCTGTCCCTGCCGCATAAGGCACCATTTAACAAACATAATATAATTCATTGTGTACACTATTTGTTTTACAGGTCTATACCATAAATTATCTTAAAATATTTGAAATCCCAATCCTGTTCAGGAAGTCCATTAGAACAGTTAAAATTACAGTATTTTATGCAATAATTTAGTTTACTATAATTTCCTTGGACATCACTTGTGAATATAGTCAAACTAAACTACATAAACCCAAACATGGGTTGGTAAGGAATAACCATCATATCGCAACACAAGGGGAAAATAAACCTAATCAAAACTTTCTGCAGTGGCTAAAATGAATTCACGAAGCTCTGCCCATTGTTAATTTGTTCAAATAGGTCTTGAACCTCATCCATGTCAACTAAGAGGACAGTACAGGCCTACCTGTAACTAACTCATAAGGGGTAGATAGTAATCCCATCTCTAGTATTCTCCAACATCAGAGGAGTTAAGCAGCATAACTAGTTTTTAACCCTAACATTTCCATGTGGTTTCTAATTCTTCTTTATCCTGGTTCTGCAACATTCCTACAATGTGATGTATTACCCTGGTACCCATAAGTTCCAAAAACACCTGTCAAGTTAGGTGAATCATATCTCCTTGCAAATAGGAACTTGTGTATATTTGAAAAGGATGTATATTTCAGATGGACACTTTAACACAGACTAGAAATCAACCAAAGCCTTTCCATTTTGAAATGTTAACTCTTAAATTTGGAGCATATTAAGCATCTTAGATAACACTGAACATCAAATGTTTACCCTCATATGTTCAAAAGCATGATTACAATATGCTTTGGATAGGCCATGCCTTCTCAAACTAAAAAAAATAGTAGATAATAAATCAATATTCTAAGGCATTTACAATACTGGAGTATATGATATTGCACACAGGTTTCCCCAAAATTTTAGCTTCGAATACTGTATATCTCTACCTCCCCCCTGTATGTGCAACGCACTTAGCTGCTGCTAAACTATTGGTAAATTAATAACCTGGGTCCATAGTCTAAAGTAAGGAATATGAATGTAGGGACCTGGTAATAACTAGGAACACTTCAATTAAGTAATAAGAATCCTTTAAATAGAGTTAACCATACAATAAGCTATTTTATGGTTTCTACCAATTTAAGTACATTGGAAGTGCCATAATCTAAACAGACACAAGATGGCAGTAGTGGGTTTAGGCCATAGACTAACATGGTCCATAGGCTAGAATGGGAAACATTCTAGAAGCAGAGGTCAGAAGGGTGGTTAGTCATAACAGGAGATACATGTGATAGAAGGTTCTGGAAGGTAGTAACAAGGGATATAGAGAAGCCCCCAACCCAAACCCAGTAAATCATGTGATTTACCATTTGAATTGTAAGGAGCAGGAGCACCGACTCTAACAGAGAGAAAGGAGAGGTTCCAACCTAAGATATTATTCTCTAATAAAAGCAATGCTGATGATTGTACCTGATATTGGACAGAACCAGAGATGTAACTGGAAGACATGCACTTGTTCCGTGTTTGCCGTTTGCTTGTGGAATAAATAAAGAGGAACTCTGCTTTCAACAGTTGGACTGCTGTACATCTTTCTAAGCGGCACCAGTGAGTACTTACCTTTCCCTGAAACCCTAACCCGTACCTACTCACAACACACACATCGGACACCTGGGCTCCCTGCCGTCACGTGTCGGACACCCCGGTACGTGAGGGCTACAATTCTGGCGCCCAATGTGGGGCCCAGGAGATAATTCCGTGTGTGAGGAAGGGTTAGAACCTTTAAGAAGAAAGTTTGACCCGTTTGGAAAACGTGTGAAAATTCTGCTGCTTTTTGCTCGGGCATTGCCTAGTGTGGATTAAGAGACTGTTGGAGTGACTCGGTGGGTACACCTGAAACCCGTGTACTGTCACTTTAAGAGCGCTGCTGACTTTGGACTAACTGCTTGAAAATTGCAGAGAGTGTTGTCTAAATCCCCTGGACGCTGTCTGTGAAGTTTGGAGTGTTTTGGACTAACTGTGACCGAGCTAGGAGGCTCAGAAGAAAGTGTCATTTTCTTTTTAAAATGGTGGAAGTTTGTCTGCAATCACTAAAGGGTTAAGTGTGCTGCTCTGTGACACACCCAGATTTTCCCACCACCGCGGAGCCACTTTCCCGCCATTTGGCAATGGCGCAAAACGCCGGCCAATCACAGCAAGCTGCGCAAATGGAGGTGGGCAGAGCCTGGAGCAACATGAAGATGAACGCACATGGCCGCCAGTGTGCCAGCAGGACTGCTGAAGTGCAAAACAGCACCATGGCTGCAACAAGGAGCAAAGACCCAGCAGAGGTTTCTAGCAGTGACGAGGCTGAGAGTACCCCCAGCCGCCCGCACAGCAGAAGTCGAGGAGTTACCACAGGAGTCCCTGAACTAGAAGCCAGGCCAGGAGAATGTGTTTCAGCGTTGTATTCGCTCCATGACACTAGCCGGCGATACATCCCTACAACCACCTACGCGCTGTGTACGGAGTACAGCAGGGAGAAGTGGTGGCCTGTTTGCCCAGGTTGCCAGATGGTCATTGTGGGGCCTGGACACCACCGCTGCATCCGTTGCGGAACTGAACTGTTTAAGGAGTTGGAGGACAGTATGCTGGAACAGCACTTATGGGGAAACCCGGAGGTCGGACTTACCTGGCCCATGCCAGCACATCTTTGCGTTCCTGCGTGACCGGCATACCGCCCAGGAGACCTGCCGCCATGGGTGAAAGAGGCCCGCCAGGCCCGCGCTGCAGACGCTGAGAAGGTCCTGCCATCGCCCAAGGAGGGAATCGGATGCAGTCAGCCTGCCGGCCCGGGAGTGGCGGAGGCATTGATGCAAGGTGTCGCCTCTGAGAATGCGGAGGAGGTCGCTGATCAGCCGGATGCCACACGAAGGAGGAATCTCCAGTTGAGTCGGATGATGCCGAGGAGTGCCTGGTGATCGCGGTGAGTGCCGTTACCCTTGCCCAGGGAACTGCCCCAGATTCTGCCCAAAGCTTTGCCCCTGTCATTGTCCCAAGTCCCATTCCAGCCCCGTTGGTGGACTCTGAGCCCGATGAAGCCCCGGGAGCGTTGTTTTTCCTTCCGCACCAGCCCGACCGGGAGGACGCAAACAGTCCCGCCGGTCCTGTGTGGGAGGAAGCAGAGGAGGAACCCTGGGAAGCTGAAGCCCCAGACCGTGTTCAAATAATTTGGCCATCCAGACCACCCCCAGAAGAGGAAGTAGCGTACCCAGTTGGGATGCCTGAGCCAATGGGATATCGGCGTTACACCTGCCGGCCCCCACAGACATGAGCCTGCAATGGGTTGGGAAACCCCCGCCAACTGTCCACGTGGTCCCGAGCCCAATGCAAGTTACAGCACAGGGTTGCCCTGGAAATTGGGAGAGACTATCCCTATTGCACTGAAGCTGAAATGGACTGGGTGGAGGAGAACAGAGAAGGGTGGTTAGAAGGACACATTCGGGAGTTGATGAAAATACCATTCATATTCCCCATTGAGTCTCTTTCTGATCCAAAGTTGGAGGAGTTTAAGCACCACTTGAGAAGTCGGCAGTACGGAAGGAACATTTATAAAGACAGAGTGGTCATTGTACATTCCAAGCACGGAGAGACCGTGTACTGGCACAGGGTGCATTTGCCTGATGGAAGCATCCTAGAGAAGCCTGATCCGCGCTTCTATGGGTCTTAAAGAGACACTGCCTAATAGTTAAATCATTGCATTAAAAACTGCCCTTTAATGTTTTTTCTTATAGGTGTTAGTAGTGAAACGTTTACATTTGAAACCAATGTTATGTATTTTATACCTGCAGTAAGATGTTGACCCGGTTTTATTGCACTAGTAGTTTTGAATCAAAAGCACTTTTCTTTTCCCTTCTTTTACCTCAACTCACCAGTGAGAAAATATTGTTCATCCTCACAAATGAGATTAAAATAGTTTATTTTTCTACTAGGAAAATTCAAAAGTCTTTTCCAAGGCTATCCAGCTAAGGCTTAATAAAACTTAACATTTTGTTCTTGTGACAAAAATGGGTGTCAGTGTCTTACAGCAAATACATTGAATTCTGAAGTAATATTCATGCTCCAGAACATTTATATTATGATGCACTCAAAGGTTTAATACTCCTTTAAATGTCATAGAGTCTTAAGGTTTTTCTTACAGGAAAAGAAGAAGACACAGACCAGTGTCTCCCAGGTGTAAAAAGTGAAATGTAATTAATGATGTTATGTGATTTAATTTGAAATGCTTCCGCATCATGGCCAGATGCTAGTGTTTAAATCTACCTCAATGGTACCAGCTACCGCTGCGGGGGCTCTTACATGTGGTTCCTATGGGTGGGCAGTAAATAGAGCTTCTGGATGAGTCCTTACACCCTATTTACAGTGGTGGATGGTTCTAGGTGTTCTGTTTGCTGTAGTCTTTAATGTTTTGTGTGGGTAGATGGGAAAGAAGTGTGTCTTGATCACTCACCTCCATTAGTTGTGTTAAAACTGTGATACGGGAGTTAGGTTGAAAACCCACGAACCTGATCTGTTCAAGGTGATCTACCGTACCCCCTTACACCTGCCACCTCTAAAAGAGGCAATGCTACACGTTCTAGCTGAACAAGAGAGCTAGAATTGCAAGGAGCTTAATGCTCAGTGCTCAATATTCAATATTCAGAAAAGAGAACCTGTCCTATCACAACCGGCCACTGGAAGTGTAATATACCTGAATGGTGTACCACTCTCCAACCCTTGTTGTGACACATATGCTAAAGGTGGAACACCTTACATATGTCAGAGTTGAGAAGTTGTGTAGGAGGGATCACCACTCACCACAGAATAAGTGGGGAAGCGGGGTGAGGGTCCTCTGAGGAGAAGTTGTGTAGGAGGCATCACCACTCACCACAGATGTTTTAGAAAGTGGGGGAGCGGGGTGAGGGTCCTCTGAGGAGAAGTTGTGTAGGAGGCATCACCACTCACCACAGATGTTTTAGAAAGTGGGGAAGTGGGGTGAGGGTCCTCTGAGGGAAAGCGTGGACACATATGAACCCAATCTACTAGTCTAACCCACGGGGATTGCAGTGATTCTTGTTGCATGCCAGAAGTGTTGGCACCCTAACAGCGCGCAGGAGTGAGAAAGTAAAGAGAAGGACTTGGATGGTCAGCAGTTTCAGTTGTGCTGCAGAACACTGATATTACACGCTGCATCCCAGAGGAGTTTTTGAGTTTTTGGAGAGAGAAACAAAACTGGTTCACCTAACCAGGGAAACTAGACAAGGAGGAAATGGGTCTCATGTCTAACCTTGCCAGTATAGACATCCATTTGCCATGAGAAAGTTAATCAGCAGGTGTGGTGATACTCTACTTAACCAAAGAGGTATCCACCAACCTACGGGCTTAAGAGAAGTGCAACCAATGCTAAACTTGTGGGTGCACTTTAACACAGTGACTCACCAACACCAACAACAACACCTTTATAAGTGGTGAAGCAGAGTTACCACTAGAGAGCAAGTGGGTGTGTAGGTCCACTTAATGTGAAAAACCTCTTTTCCACAAAACTTGGGAAGGAATTCCTAAGAGTTACCAAAACTCTTAACTCCACGTTACAGTAGTTTCTTTATAATCCCTAATCCTACAGTTAAAGTAGTTTCCTGGGAGTATAATAGTCCCACGTCCTTTAAGGGTAATTTTCTTTAATAAGATAATCTAACTCATTAGATTAAAACACATCTCAAGTGTAGCCAAAGGACACTTGTGCTGTGCTGGAGAAAGGTGAGAAAGGGTGCAGTAAAAGGGTTAATTAAAAGCTAAACATTTAAAATAAAATTAAAAGGTTTAACACTGGTAGCCTATACCAGATGGTGCAAAATCCTTGATTGAGACCAAGGGTATAAGTTTCTTTACTTTGGTACTGAAGAACCGACGTAAAACCTGCCAAGCATCCACGATGTGATGGTGACACAAGGTGGTGGTGAAGGTCCAGCCCTACTCGTCTTCTAATCAGGAAGCTGTTCACATCTATCTTGTGCTACAGTGTTGGTCCTTTGTTAGGAGTTAAATCAATACTAGTCAAAGTTAAAAAGGTTTATAGTTAGCCTAACATTAAAGTAGAAATGTTAATCTTAGGTTTTTGGTAAGTATACCAGTCCTACATTCCAGGTAGCTAAACCACATGTGACTGGAGTGAGGTAAGTAACTCTCACCGAGTGAAAGGGGAAAGGACCCTGATCTATGGTGTCAAGAGTAAGATAAATCCAGTTTGGTAGCCAAACACAAGGGCATCCCAAACAGGTACTTAACTTGGACATCACCCCTAAACACTTGTGTCGAGGTGGTTTCAGACATCGTTTGTGACCTTGAACCTCGGTAAGTCCTTAATGTCGGGGACGACATTTTAGAAAGTGGGGGAGAGTGTAGGGACCTGGTAATAACTAGGAACAGTTCAATTAATTAATATTAATCCTTTAAATATAGTTAACCATACATTAAGCTCTTTTATGTTTTCTACCCATTTAAGTACATTGGACGTGCCATAATCTAAACAGACACAAGATGGCAGTAGTGGGTTTAGGCCATAGACTAACATTGTCCATAGGCTAGAATGGGGAACATTCTAGAAGGAGAGGTCAGAAGGGTGGTGAGTCATAACAGGAGATAGATTAGTAACATAGTTACAACTGAAAGGTAGTGATTGGTCAGAGGGTTTACCAACCATCCTATCAGATGTCGGACACGAGGCCGAACATGTAATAGAAGGTTCTGGAAGGCAGTAACAAGGGATATAGGGAGGCCCCAAACCCAGTTAATCGTGTGATTCACCATTTGAATTGTAAGGAGCAGGAGCACAGACTCTAACAGAGAGAGAGAAAGGAGAGGTTCCAACCTAGGACATTATTCTCTAATAGAAGCAATGCTGATGATTGTACCTGATATTGGACAGAACCAGAAATGTAACTAGAAGATATGTACTTGTTCCGTGTTTGCCGTTTGTTTGTGGAATAAATAAAGAGGAACTCTGCTTTCAACAGTTGGACTGCTGTAAATCTTTCCAAGTGGCACCAGTGAGTACTTACCTTTCCCTAAAACCCTAACCCATACCTACTCACAACACACACATCGGACACCTGAGCCCAGAAGAACCTGCTCCCTGCTGTCACGTGTCGGACACCCCGGAACGTGAGGGCTACATGCAACATATATAGACTATCAGACCTAGCAAAGGCACATATTTCCCATTTTGGTATTTCATAGCACAATGATGTTGCAACATAAGCAGAGACAGTGTACAAAGTTAGGGCATGATTTATGAGCAGGGCTGTTAAGGCTGCTATAAGTTCGACTGCCTTAGCAGAGTAGGTAGGAGGCAAGGCCCACTTACCTAGTACTACTGGTACATTGACATTTAGAACTACTGCTGCGCATCCAGTAAAACCGGATAACGTTCTCTGGGTTCAGGGGTGAGGACCCATCAATGTACACATGAATACTGTCGGAAAGGATCTTCTGGTGCACTGCAGAACAAAGTTGTTCGAGTCAGCTCTTTTCGCAAAGATTATTTATACATTACTAGTTTTGGACTGGGATGTCTGGGGGCCCACCCCTAGATTTGAGTATTACCAGCCTATATACCGGCCTCATGCACAGAAACATTATATCAAACCATATTTTACCTACGTGTACAATCAAGATGCGACAAATAAGCTTTGCTTAACTCAGGTCTTAGTGATAACAGCCCTCAACTGAGCCCCTGAGTACGGGTGCCCACTGGGAATGCCCTGGTAACCCTGTGGTTCATTCTGAGCCCTTTTATTCCAACACTGTAACAATTAACATTTTATGCCTTCACACTCCATGTGAAACTGCTACTCTTTACATTACCAAACTTTTATTTATGACAAATTGCAATAACACCCAGATCCATAAAAGCTATCCTATTCCTTAACCATCCTGCAGCAAGAAACTTCTGAGCAATTAATGTTACATCTCTAAGGTATCCTATTGAACAGTTTTTTTTTTTTTAACTATTGGTTCACAGTCACTTTATTGCTAACATCATAACTGCTTAAAATTCACCAGTCAGTGGTATTTTATGTTCAAAATGAACACACATCCCTGATGGGAGGGGTCATCTCCACACAGACACCAAAATTCCTTTGGGAGGGTCTCACTCCAGAAATGATCTTTACCTAGCACTTACAGCTAAACCTTCATAGTACTCACTGTTCTGCTCCCTTCATTTTAGCAGAAATTAACTAGTACTGCCAATTTTCTTAACCCAACTATTTCACAACTAAGAAACAACACAATGTGTACTTACACATACTCTTAACATACTTAATACACACATACTCAACAGACACCTAGAGCATCCTTGACCGCCTTTCCACATAGACACACTGATACAGCCTAGCTACATGTATATAGCAGGAAAAGAGAGGTTATTCCACCAATCTTCAGACTTGAAAATGTCAAGCTCCTAACCGGACAGTAAGAACTGCAGTTTACCTGCAATACCTAGCCTTAACCAAGAGAATAAATAACTATAGATTCTGCAATTGTATACACTATTATTTGTCAGTAGATAATAGGGTTGATTCAGAGAGACATCAAAAGACTTTCGTTTTTGTGTTGATCTTTTTTTTTTTTTTAATGTTCCCGCTCGCATATAAGTGTACGCGCGATTCTAAGCATGCATCGCAAGCCTTCAGTAAAGTCTTCGTCCGTTCGTATGGCAATGAGAATGTCATTTTTCAGCTTTCGATTTCCGTTTATGTTACTCATGAAACAACATAGGCTTTCGCTTTTGGCCTTTTTCCATCATCGCCTTCAACAAATCATTTACGTTTCCCGTTAGATTCTGAATTCCTTTTTCTATAAATTATCGTCCAGGCGAAAATCGTTACGACCTTACGCCTGCTCACTACAAAATTAACTCACTAATGTGCTCGCCTACATATTTTGTTCACTCACTTCTGCTACAATGCTTAGCTAAATCACATCACGCTCAGCATATTCTTCCATTTCCCGCACCTAAAACTTACCTAAATCATTTCGCGGTCTCATTCTTCTTCCATTGGCGCACCTAAAACTTACCTAAATCACTTCGCGGTCAGTATATTCTTCCATTTCTCACGCCTAAAACTTACCTAAATCACTTCGCGGTCTCATCCTTCTTCCATTTCCCACACCTAAAACTTACCTAAATCACTTTGCAGACTTGCGAATCCTCATATCTAAATTTTGTGTTTTGCATTCGTTTTGTGGTAACCAACCCTTAATGAATGTATGTAGAAAAGGAAATGACACAGAATTGTTTTTTTTTTTTTTTTTTTTTTTTTACTCATAAGTGGCATTTTTTATTGCCTCTTTTTATTAAATATTTTTTTACAAATTTACAACTTTGATTTTTGGTAAAAAATGTTTTTCTAAAAGTGTTAACATTTTAAAACATTTTTTTAAGAAAAATAAAACATCTCAAACTATATACACAGCAATGGCAGGCCCCAGAAAATTATTCTTCATCTGTGGTCCCCAACGATTCGTGCAGCTCCTGCATCTTGCCCACCAACTGAAGCACCGTGGCACTGAGTTGTGCCAATCTGGCAAGCGCGGTGCCTGTAAAAAAAAGAAAAACAAATTATTTGTGGGCAAATACATGTTTAACAGCTGTGGATGGAATGTTTATTAGGTTGCAAGCTAACTCATGAGGTCATATGCCATTATGCTAAGGAATTAATAAAAGGAAGAGGCCATATGTCATTTTGCTAAGTAGTTAATAAAAGGAAGAGGTCATATGCCATTATGCTAATGGAATTGACTATGGATTTAGGTAGATTGGTGATCATGTAATTTCCCACATACTCCAAATATTTACATTACTACTTACTTCGTCGGTGGGAGACCTCTGCTTCGGGGACCACCCTCCGCTCTGGGACCTGCCATTTCTGGGAAGTTGAAGCTGTAGAGACATGTAAGATAGGGTCACTTCTAATGTCTAAGTCAACAGTAAGCAAATGACACTTAGAATGTGTGTGTGACATCACCCACCTTCTCCATGTGCCTCCTGGGCCTGATCTGCTGGAGTCTCTTCCACAGATCCTTCACCTGCTACATATTCATCTAGAAAAAGATATTAAGGGAATCAGCTTTTGCTTTTAATTGCATGTATGTGTGTGCGAGTCACATACCAGAGTCTAATGGCTCCGTAGCTTGGGCCGACTCCCTGCCCACGCCGTGATGCCCCTCCTCTGTAGAAAGGTCCAGGGGCTGGTCTGAGGCCGCTACAGAGGAGGGATAGGAACGTGGCCCTGGAGATCCACCACCTTCACTTCCTGCTGCAGATTCATGCAGCACTGGCCGGCCTGTGCATCTCCAGGTGCATCTGATTCGGTACTCCATTTCCAACACTAGAAAAGAAAAGCATTTATAAATAAAGGTCTATCTTCTGTATTAGTTACATCTACCATGCGATCGCTATGTACTTACTTGGGAAATGGAGATCAAAAAATCGCCGCACCCGGGGCATGTGGAGTCGTTTCAGGTCCGACCAGTGCTGCATGATCTGCGTATGGGTGAAGGTGGTGTCTGTCTCCTGTTGGATCCGGGAAACGATCTCCAGGACGACGTTCCTCTTCTCAAATGCGTTGGCAGGTAGTCGTACCTGTGCTGAAGCATGGTCTAAAAAAACGCAAAAATAAATAGTTGTTAGATCTAACTGCATACAAATATCTGTCACAATTAGATCAGTTGACTAAATGACATTCCCAAACACATTTCTAGCCTCAAACTATCCTTCTAGATGTAAGTGACTTGGTTCGCACATGCGCGCACTAACTTCTGTTTGGCACGGAGTTTAACTAACCTGTGCTTTCTTAAGGCCTAGGCCTGCATTTAGATGGCAAATCAACGTCCTTACAATACACTTACGAGCATAATCAGCTCTTGTTGTTGGTGGGTGAAGATCGTGGGCGCCATCTTGTTTCTTGTCCGTAGCAGATAAGTAATGCCCCATCGGTTTCCGGGTTGCACATGGCCCGACGAACGGCCGTACGCACGCGTACCCGAACGCAGAAGCATCATACCCAGTCATTAATATTTAAAGGGTCCTGGACACACAGCTCATTCTCTTTCAAAATGTCAGCATGGCACCAAAAAAACAGAGCGCTTAGGCAACATCAGCAAAGGAGGCCACCAGCAAAAGGGCCCAGCAGCATGAGGAGACTTCTTTCTCCCGTCCGACCACTCGGTCACACCAAGCGACTAGCAAGGTGCGGGAAACACGCAGCCAAAGTGGCCAACACAAGGCGACATTGGGCACAAAGGCCGGAACTTCAAAACCAACAACCAAAAGCAAGGAAAGAGCATCAAAGAAGAAGGCACCCACATCCAAGGAGCCAGGTACGAGGACATCCAAGGCCACAAAGAAGCAGAGAGTGAGAACCCTGAGCCCAACAAGAACACCCTCTCCTCCCTCCCGCCCTACCACATCCCTTCATTAACGGAGCACCAGTGGCAAGCCCACTAAGAGCCAGCGGGCCTGAAGCCCCAGCCCAGCCAGCACTGCCTCTCCTGTTCCTTGTGCCAGCACATCACATGGCCAAAGGAGCACCAGTGGCAAGCCCACTAAGAGCCAGCAGACACGAAGCCCCAGCCAGCACTGCCTCTCTTGCTCCACGCACCAGCACATCACATGGCCAAAGGAGCACCACTTCAAAGGCCACAAAGAGGCACAGGGACCAAAGTCCCACCCCAACAAGCACACCCTCTCCTCCTCTGCCACATTTGCCACCGGCACAGGTGAAAACCACCGATCCATATGCCACATCCACGCCTGGAAGTTCTGTGGCCACCCAGGCAAGGACCCCCAGTCCTATTGCAAGTCCAGTCCAGTCGTTTTCAAGCCACGTGTCGCCCATTTCATCACCACAGAGCCAGCCCAGAATGTCCCCCGAATTACCAACAAACATAGATGAGCCAGAAGAGCAAGCATTAGGCAGAACAACTGGCGAGGCCAGTTGAGTGGCAGGTTTGGTGAGGCCCAAACTCTAGCATTGGTAAGTGGCCTCACACTTCATTATGATGAGCTATGGGCGACATTCAAAATCAACCAGCAAAATGAGAAAGACCCAAATCTTGGAGGAGCTCACCAGATCAATGCAGCGGGAGACGAAAGGAAAGATGTGGAGCAGATACAGCGCAAAATATCTGACCTAAAATATGCAGCACGGAAGAAACAGAATAAACAGTGCAATCACAGGTACATAATTGAGTTGTGCATTTTGCTGCTTGTTTTATTGACCACAATGACCAAAATTTGTTAACCTCTATTTTTCAGCTTACAAACTGGCGGAGGCTTCCCCACCAAATTACAATATACCCGAGTTGAGGAGATGGTGCTGGCATTAATACACCCCGTTGCATTAGAGGGCCTCTCTGGCAGACGGGACACAGACATCCATACCATTCCTGCAGGTTAGTAATGTTTGTTTGAATGTGAACGTGTGAAATGAGGCTCACAGGCCCATATGAACACATGCCCCTAGGGAGTGGCTTTGAGGGGAGGTTACTGTTTTAGCCGGGAGTTTAATGTCTGAGGAATGGCATTCCTGATGGCCACTCTCGCAGGGTGCAGTAGTTAATGGTCATTTAAAAGGTTTGCAGGCCATACACGACCTTGGACAGTATTTATGCTCATTATTAAACTCTTTATCTTACAAAAGCACTGCCTGTTGTGTGAATATTGTCAATAATAGACAACATTTACTTCTTTGTCTTTATACCACTTGGGTTGTAGCTGTGCTTTGGTCAGACAAACTTGATCTGGGGTGAGGGAAAGGTCTACATAGGAAGAATGCACAGCAGCATACTCTGAAGCCAAATGCTATTTGCAAGCTGACTGTGGGCCCCTAATGCGCCATTTGGGATCTGTAAAACCTCATAACATGCAGTACATGCATGTTTGTAGTATTTAAGGTGACCTGTCACGCTCGGGGTAACTCCAGCCCTCTTAATAAGCTCACAACCCCCAATCTCCACAGCCAGCTTCACCTGTAGGAGCCCCCGCTTGCCGGGACGCAAGATACGCCTACTCGGGATCGGTTGCCCCCAGGACTTAATGGCTCAAAGGATGTAAGCTTATATGTGGGAGGACTGGAGAACCAATAGCAAGAGCGTGAGTGACGGAAGTCCAGAGACAGGCAATAGGTTGATAACGGGAAGGCAGAGATCGTAGCGGCACCAGGGGTCAGGCAAGACGTAGTCGGGGTTCAGGCAGAGGTCAGCAACTGGGGATCAGGATCTAGAAGCGTCAGTTCAGGCAAAGGTCGGTTCAGGATCGAGAGGCGACAATACAGGCAGAGGTCGGCAACAAGGATTCAGGATCGAGAGTGGTAGTACAATCAAATCGGCAACAGGCTAGACTTCACAGGAGTAGGTAACACAGGGTTCTGAGCGCTATCACAGGCAATTCACAACTGAAAGACAATTGCCTTTATAGGGACAGGTCTGAGGGAAGCAGTGTACTGATTGGAGCACATAGGATTCCAAGGGTAATTGGCTGGCAACAAGGGAGGAGGTAAGGCCAAGATATCAATGGGGCTGATTGGCCTGCAGAGCAAAAGAGGGCGAATCCCTCAATCCCCTAGGACTCATTAACCCTTTAATTGATCCTCCGGCGGGTGCGCGCAGCACAGCGCCGCCGGAGGGCATAACAGACACGTGCTCGCGGCCGCGCGCGAGCACGTCTACTGGAGGAGGAAGCGGGGGCGTGGCTGAGCTGGGCGCCGCTCGAGCCGATGCTGCTCGAGCTGACGCCGCCCGGCGCGGCTGCCGCACAGTCACAGCTGCAGCTGGCCGCCTGGAGACGTCGCTGGAACGGGGATCAGGTAAGCGGTTCCTGACACTACCCCCCCTTCACGAGGGGCCTCCGGACCCTCACCCGGTTTCCCTGGATTGTCACGATGGAACCTTCTTACAAGAGCCTTGGCATGAACATTCCTCGCTGCCACCTAGCATCTTTCCCCCCGGACCATAGCCAACCCAATCCACCAAATACTGTAAAGAATTACGCACTTTACGTGAATCCAAGATCTTATTCACTTCATACTCGGGCTCATTATTAAGAAGAATTGGTGCAGGACCAGCAAGAGGAGCATTCTTCGCCGGTTTTAACCGTGAAACGTGAAAGGAATTAGGTATTTTCATAGTCGGCGGGAGTTGAACTTTAAAAGACACATTATTCAACTTCTTGACGATCGGAAAAGGACCAATACATTTTGGACCTAATTTGCTAGATGGCTGACGGAGCGCAATATTTTTAGTGGAGACCCAAACTAGATCGCCTACTCGAAGAGTAGGTTCCTGTGATCTGCGGCGGTCGGCAAATTTCTTATACCTCAAACCAGTGGTCTTAAGAATCTCCTGAACGTGTGTCCAGATATTCTTCCGTTCTTGAAGCCACTCCTCCAACGCCGGCAGATTGGAAGGTGACCCTGAAAGGGAAGAAGCTCTAGGATTTTTCCCTAAGTTACAATAAAAAGGAGATACCTTGGTACTCTCACTAGGCGCGTTATTGTAAGCAAATTCGGCGAAATCAATAAATTCCGCCCATTGTTCTTGGGCATCAGAAACATAACACCTTAAGTATTGTTCCAAAGTTTGATTAGTTCTTTCTGTCTGCCCATTAGTCTGGGGATTTTAGGCAGAAGAAAGAGAGATCTGTATTCCCAACCGCGAACAGAAGTGTTTCCAAAAACGGGAAGTAAATTGAACACCCCGATCAGAGACTATATTGGACGGAATACCATGAATACGAAAAATGTGCGAAGTAAACAGCCGCGAAAGCTCAGGTGCAGAAGGAAGTTTGGCCAAAGGAACGAAATGTGCCATCTTACTGAAACGATCTACGACCACCCAAATTACAGTATTACCATGTGAGAGAGGCAAATCTACAATAAAATCCATAGAAATATGGGTCCATGGCTCAGCAGGAATTTCAAGAGGAACCAAACTGCCACTAGGAGCCTTGTGAACTCCTTTACTTCGAGCACAAATAGCACAAGCGTCGATAAAGGCAGTGATATCGCGTCTCATGGTAGGCCTCCATACATGACGACGGGCAAGCATAAACGTCTTACGGTTACCCAAATGACCAGCAGTTTTGGCATCGTGAAATTCGCGAATTACATCCGAACGCAGGTGCGGCGGAACATACTGGCACCCCAAGGGTATATCACTAGGAGATTCATCTTGAAACGGCGCCAAGGTATTGGAGAGATCAGGAAGTAACGCCCCGACCACACAACCTGTGGGTAAAATTGGTTCACCAGAATCACCCCGATCCTTACATTCACCGAACATGCGAGATAGAGCATCAGCTTTAGTATTTTTTACACCCGGCTTGAAAGTAATAACAAAATTGAAGCGCGAGAAGAATAATGCCCAACGTGCCTGACGAGAGTTCAGCCTCTTGGCAGAACCTATGTATTCGAGATTTTTATGATCGGTATACACAGTTATAGGATGTAATGAACCCTCCAACCAGTGTCGCCATTCATCAAATGCCAGTTTAATAGCTAATAGTTCCCTATTGCCAACATCATAATTTTGTTCCGCGGTACTGAATTTACGCGAAAAATAAGTGCATGGATGGAGACGCTCAGGGTTACCAGAATATTGCGACAAAACTGCACCCACTCCCAGCTCAGAAGCATCTACTTCTATAAGGAAGGCTTTATGAATATCTGGATGAATTAACACAGGTGCCGAAGTAAAGGCTTTCAAGGTTAGAAAGGCCTCACAGGCAGAGGGGGACCAGTTAGCAGTAAAAGCCCCCTTGCGGGTAAGGTTGGTAAGGGGTGCAACAACATGGGAAAAGCCTTTTATGAAACGCCGATAAAAATTTGCAAAACCTAGAAAACGTTGCAATTCCTTTAAAGTTTTGGGTTGGACCCAATCCTGAACTGCTGAAACCTTCCCCGCGTCCATCTCCAAACCCTGGTTGGTAATAACATACCCTAGGAAGGGAACTGTAGTGACTTCAAACACACACTTAGACAGTTTAGCAAATAAGTTGTTCTCTCTTAATTTTTGTAGCACCAACTTAACATGGTGTCTGTGCTCCGGTAAAGAATTAGAAAAAATGAGAATATCATCCAAGTAGATGACTACAAATCTACCGAGATATTCCCTGAATATATCATTAACAAAATCTTGGAAAACGGCTGGCGCATTACAAAGACCGAAGGGCATGACCAGATACTCATAGTGCCCATCCTTCACATTAAATGCAGTTTTCCACTCGTCCCCCTGTCGGATGCGAATCAGATTGTAAGCCCCTCTCAAATCCAATTTGGAGAAAATTCGAGCTCCTGTGACTTGATTGAACAGATCCCCAATCAAGGGTAAGGGGTATCGTTTTTTTACAGTGATCTTATTCAAGGCTCGATAATCTATACACGGTCTCTAGCCACCATCTTTTTTCTCTACAAAAAAGAACCCGGCCCCAGCAGGCGAGGTAGAGGGACGGAAAAATCCTTTCCTAAGATTTTCGGTAATATACTCCCTCATTGCTTGCTCCTCGGGCAGGGTAAGGTTATAGATCATTCCCCTCGGGGGAATAGTGCCAGGCAGCAAGTCAATGGTTCAGTCATAGGACCGATGTGGAGGAAGAGTATCAGCAGAGCATTCAGAGAATACATCGATCCAATCAGCGTATGGCTGAGGTAATTCCTGTGGTAAGACTTGAACGCTTCTGAGGCCTTTATTAAAACAGTGACCTTTACAGTGGTCACTCCACTTGACCAACTCCCCAGCCCGCCAATCTAACACCGGGTTATGGAGTTGCAACCAGGGGTATCCCAAAACCACCGGAGTTTCCGGACAATCAAAAATAAAGAATTCTAAGAATTCAGAGTGAGAAGAGCCGACAATTAGTCTGAGAGGTGGGGTCTTGGTATTTATAGGACCTCCCTGGATTGCCTTCCCATTGATAGCTAAAACTTGTAGGGATCTTTCAAGAGGAACTACAGGGATCCCTAAGGTGGAGATCATGCTCCTGTCCAAAAAGTTTCCAGCCGCACCACTGTCTATGAAGGCGGAAACTGTCTGCTTAGAGGACCCCCAAAACAAATCAATAGGTACAAGCATCTTATTCTGGCGAGAGTTACAAACTGACTCACCCAGATCAGTACTCTCTACCTGGTCTGGGTGCGGAAGTTTTCCGCCGGTTTCCCCTTGTTGGGACAGGACCCTGCAAAATGACCAGAATTCCCGCAATACAGGCATAACCCCTCGGATCGCCTATGCTGCTTCTCCTCTTGGGATAAGCGGGTTCTCCCTAATTGCATAGGTTCTTCCTGGGAAGATGATGAGGTATTTTCTCCACTGGGAACCGGGGATCTATGACTCTGGACTGGTCTAAAGGACGTGGGAGCCCCGACTCTCTCCCTGGCCCTTTCTCTAAGACGTCGGTCTATTTTAATGGAGACCTGCATTAATTGATCTAGGTCCGCTGGCGGGGGAAAATTGACTAAGGCATCCTTGATGCTATCCGACAGTCCCACCCTGAACTGACTACACAAAGCTGGATCGTTCCACCTAGCTTCGATAGCCCAGCGGCGGAATTCAGCACAGTAATCTTCAGCCGAATTCCGTCCTTGTTTTAAGGCCCGAAGCCTATTCTCTGCGGTAGACTGTATATCTGGATCGGCGTATAAAACGCCCATGGCATTGAAGAAGGCAGTCACTGATTGTAGAGCAATGTCATGGGACGGTAAACTAAAGGCCCAGGACTGTGGGTCTCCTTGAAGCAAGGAAATGACTAGGCCTACTCGTTGGACCTCTGTGCCAGAGGAGATAGGTCTTAACTTAAAATATAGTTCGCAGGCATTCTTGAAATCGGAAAATTTTGCTCGTTCTCCAAAAAATTTCTCAGGCAGTGGAATCTTAGGTTCGGAGATATGAGGTGGTACAAAGGAAGTCGGCACTTGACGAGATTCCTGAGTGGCCACTCTTTGAGCGAGTTGGTAGATCGCTGTGGCCATAGCTTGCACCTGCTGTACCAGGTCATCCATTTTTGGCCTGTGATAATGTCACGCTCGGGGTAACTCCAGCCCTCTTAATAAGCTCACAACCCCCAATCTCCACAGCCAGCTTCACCTGTAGGAGCCCCCGCTTGCCGGGACGCAAGATACGCCTACCCGGGATCGGTTGCCCCCAGGACTTAATGGCTCAAAGGATGTAAGCTTATATGTGGGAGGACTGGAGAACCAATAGCAAGAGCGTGAGTGACGGAAGTCCAGAGACAGGCAATAGGTTGATAACGGGAAGGCAGAGATCGTAGCGGCACCAGGGGTCAGGCAAGACGTAGTCGGGGTTCAGGCAGAGGTCAGCAACTGGGGATCAGGATCTAGAAGCGTCAGTTCAGGCAAAGGTCGGCAACAAGGATTCAGGATCGAGAGGCGACAATACAGGCAGAGGTCGGCAACAAGGATTCAGGATCGAGAGTGGTCATACAATCAAATCGGCAACAGGCTAGACTTCACAGGAGTAGGTAACACAGGGTTCTGAGCGCTATCACAGGCAATTCACAACTGAGAGAGAATTGCCTTTATAGGGACAGGTCTGAGGGAAGCAGTGTACTGGTTGGAGCACATAGGATTCCAAGGGTAATTGGCTGGCAACAAGGGAGGAGGTAAGGCCAAGATATCAATGGGGCTAATTGGCCTGCAGAGCAGAAGAGGGCGAAGCCCTCAATCCCCTAGGACTCATTAACCCTTTAATTGATCCTCCGGCGGGTGCGCGCAGCACAGCGCCGCCGGAGGGCATAACAGACACGTGCTCGCGGCCGCGCGCGAGCACGTCTACTGGAGGAGGAAGCGGGGGGCGTGGCTGAGCTGGGTGCCACTCGAGCCGACGCTGCTCGAGCCGACGCCGCCCGGCGCGGCCGCCGCACAGTCACAGCTGCAGCTGGCCGCCTGGAGACGTCGCTGGAACGGGGATCAGGTAAGCGGTTCCTGACATGACCAATCTGTATGTACAGGGTAAGGCATACATATAAGAGATACTGACATTCATTGTGAAGGTCAACTTGGACCGTTGGGGGAGTTGGCATTCCTGCTTGGCCACGTGTTTTTTTAAAGCATATGTAGTAATCCAGCTCATCAATGGATGTTTGTGTGTTTACGTGCCTTTTATTTTTAAACCCAGCCCAGCATCCAGCCTCTGCAAGTGTGGAAGCCTCCTCCAGTTTGAGCACGCCATCTACTTCCCTGCTGCCTAGGACCCAGGAACAGATATATAGGGTAAGTGGACTTTGATGAAACTGCTGATGCATGTGAATGCACATGACTAATTTGCCTAACAAATATATTTAGGGCCCAAACTGAAACAGTTTTTTCCCATGTCCCAACAGACCCACACACTGATGGATGAAATCCAGGAGATGGAGGAGGAGGAGGATGCCAGCTTGATGGGACCTTCTGAAATGACCCCCCTGGAACCTAATCTGCCACTGCCCCAGCATCCTAATGCACCAAATCCTCTGCAGCAGAGTGAAGCTGGCAGGCAGATGTCTGAACAAATGGCCAACGTAAGCAGCCAGATGTCTGAAAAAATGGCCAACTTAAGCACACAGATGGCAGGACAAATGGCCACCTTAAATAATAACTTCACTGCCATGCTTGAGGAATTTAGAACAAGCAATAGACAGATGCTGGAACAGTGGCGGATTTTGAATGCCACACATGTCCAGGTGTTGGGACACCTCCAAGGCCCACCACAAGGTTTTTATGGTCCACATCCATATTAAGACCTATTTGACCTGTATCTACATCTTTCCTCTACATCCCCACTCTATTTACCTGTCTGGTGAGCGCTACCAAGATTGTCTTTTTTATGGCTTTGGTGGTTTCGCCCATATAGCTCATTAGAGTGCTGACATACCCCACTAGCCAATGCCTGAGCTAAAGCCTCACTGAAGCAGCCACTCAAGCTGCCACGCTGCAGGCTTGGGCCTAATCAAATGGTGGCTGGCTCATCCTGTTTGTTGGCAATATTGGGGGACATTGTTGGGTGTGCGACAACTACATTTGCCCATGGCAAAGATTGGACTGGACTGGAATTAGGACTGGGGGTTATTGTCTGGGTGGCCCATGAACTTACAGGTGTGGATGTGGCATAGGTATGGCTGCTTTCCACCTGTGCCAGTGGCAAATGTGGCCAAGCAGGAGAGGATGTGTATGTGGCCCTATGTATTCCTGCCCAACTATTTCCCTGGAAATGGTTGCTCCCTATGTATCTTTATGTTGTTGGGTGGTGATACTTCGGCCTGAAATGCGTTACTTTACAACTCCTGGATGTGGCCAATTGCTAGGGGCCATGAGTCAGCCCCAATGTATATTTTTGTTTTACTATGTATGTACATTTTGAGTCTACGAGTGCCCTTCAACTAAAAATGTACATGTTTCAATAAAATATATTGAATGTGACTTTAGCTGTTCTTGACTAAGTTGATGCATTAATGTTTGGGTTTTTTTGAGATTAATGAAGGTTTTTAAGAACAAACATGCGAAAATAAACTGCATGAGGCTCAAATCAGGTGTCAATTTTTTAGTAATTAAGTCATTTCTTTTTAAAAATAAAGACAAAGGCCTTCACAAAGGCAAATCATAATGAAAATAACAAAAAAACATAAACAAACAAACAAAGAAAACAAATTTTAGGCAAAATAGGCAGTTATTACATTGGCCCGCACTGCTTGCCCAGAGTCACTAGTTGTGCCAGTGTACTGCTCATCTGCCTCCTGGCTGGGTGGTGAGGGGGGCAGATCCACATACCGGGGGACACGCTGCAAAGTTATGCAGAACACAACATGCCAGGATTATATCTATAACCTTGTTGGGGTCATATTGGAGTGCCCCCCCCGGTATGGTCCAAACAACGGAACCGGGTTTTGAGCAGTCCAAATGTCCTCTCGACTACGGCCCGGGTCTTTCTGTGTGACCGATTGTAGGCCTCCTGTGCCTCATTCTGTGGCCAAAGGATGGGCGTCAGGAGCCAGGGAAGAAGCGGATAGCCGGAATCCCCTGAAAGGATAATAAAATACTTACATAAATTGCACATTCGAAACAACAATATTGTTTAAATCGGTCGTTCAGTCTGAATAAGAGCCTATCTTATATGTTGCCCACACCTGTACATACAGATTGCTCACATACAAAAACATCCTACCAGCATGTACTGCATGTTATGAGCCTTTAAACATCCAATATGGCGGCTCAGGGAATATCAGGCAGCCTGCAAACAGGAAGTGCCTTCTGACTGTGCTGCTCTGCATTCAGGGATTTCAGACCCCAGCTCTGCTCTGTCTGAGCAAAGCACAGCTATAACCCGCACCCTGCACTTTATCCAGCTCTCCTCTCCTCAGTAAGTGTGATGCATCTGAGCAAAGATGGCACCGCCCCTATCCTAAAGTCATGAACAGAGTTGCAGCCCAGTGGGGGAAAGAATAATAAGTAAGTTACTACTAAAAACTTGAAATATATTCGGTGGAAATGCTGGGGAAGCAGTTTTTAAGGGTTTGTGCTTTTCTAAAAATCATGGTGAAGGTCCGGTTTAACATGTCATCAAGGGGTAAAAAAAGCCATAGGTTAAGACATGGCTCATCAACTATATTCATAGGCATACAGTGAAAAGGGAATGACGTAATTTGAGGAAACTTACCAAGGAGTCATCCACCTGATAATTCTCCAGACTCAAACCGACGGAATTATCCTGAGCTCCGCAAGATATACGTGTCATGGGATGAGCCTGGAAAACCGGCGAGGACAATAAGGAACCGCATGTCCGGGGCCACCACTGCTTGGACATTCAGTGAGTGGCCCATTTTGCAGTTCCTGGAAGAAAAAAAAAAAAAATGTAAGCAATCCAAGGTTAACTACTCAAACACTAACTCCTAACACCCTCCTAACATGTACAATCCAAATAACACTAAGTACATAAGTATTTTTAAAACCAAAAATTATATGTATATGGAAGAAAATAAAGATTAACATTCTAATCACTAATTAAGGTCCGCATTAAAATGTTTTGCTAAGGCCTACATTAAAAACATTGATGAAGGTATACACTGTAAAATGGTTCACAGGGACACTTAAGAAGGAGGGATTAAGGTATACACTGTAAAATGGTTCACAGGGACACTTGAGAAGGAGGGATTAAGGTATACACTGTAAAGTGTTTCACAGGGACACTTTACAAGGAGGGATTAATAGATAGTTACAATACAGTTTGCCTAAACTATATAACAAAATGACATCATTAACTTACCTATAGATATACTCGTCGGCTGCAGGAGGGACCAGTGCAACGTGGGTGCAATCAATCGCACCCATGACATTGGGCATGTCGCCGATATTATAAAAACCCAACTTAAGCGCGTTCCAGGCTACCATGTAGTTCGGAAAGGAAATATATTTTGGACAAATGGTAGCCATGCCATCCAAATGCTTGGATACCGTGCGGCTCAGCATAGGCTGGGACATCCCCACGGAGAGGGCATCGAGCCTCTGGAACGAGCTGTTCGCCAAAAATTGCAGGCAGCAAAGCATCTTGGTGATACCTGAAATTGCTTGCCCCTTCCTTGTGGTGCGGGCCAAACCATGTCCGCAGCTCACTATACAACTTATGGAGGGAAGCGCGGTTAAGTTGGGTCAGCTCGAACAACTCAACGTCATGCATGCGATTGATATGCATGCGTCACCGGTGCAATCTGGCCTCGGCCCTGCTGACACATGCAATTGCCATGTTCCTCCACAAAGCCGCAAAACATGGTCAAGCAAGCAAGCCGAGTGCAAAATGGTCCTGTAAGTGTATCGCAAATGAAACCGTTTTATAGGGCGGTGGTCCCTCTGCAATCAGCTCTCTGAATCAGACGCAAGCCCATACCAATAACGTAAGTTATCTGAACGAACGCAAAATATCAGATTTTGATGCGAAAATTATCCGAACTAACGCAAATGATCCGATTTAGATCCGTCCATCAAAAGCGCATATGCGCATTAGCGGGAACGAACATACACATGGAAAAACGAACGTAAAAACCAAAGAAAAGCCCAAACAGACAAAAAAACATACAGAGACACATACAAATGTCCAGACGTATCTGTCTCTGAATCGAGCCTAATATTTAGGTATCTTATCACCAAATCTGACCCAACAAAATGGCACACATAGTATATAAGACTCCTATTTCCTGGTTCATGTCGCTACTATCTATCCACTACTACAAAGGAAAGAAGGGGTTCAGGCTGACCCCATATATTGTTGGGAGCTCTAGATCAACCCATCTGCGTGTCAGACTGAAATGCCTGAATAATCCACATCAAGAATAATATACATTTTTTAAAAAGACAAATGTTATTGTCTGTTTCTTTTATTAGTGATATACAAAAAACATAAAAATCATGACGATACAAATAGACTACCATACAATCATGATTAAAGCCCAATATTCATTGTATCATATTCATGCAGCTTTAGTTTAGCTTGATTAGTGATAGTTACACAGGTTTCCAATGAGCGGGCGGACTAGTTTCGCCTAGTTAATTAGGCTTCTTCAGCACCACTTTTTATGATCACTGTGAGTACAGATACCATGGTTAACAATTACAATAATAGACATATTATTTATTCATATTCATGATTAGGCTCTGTTAACATATATATATTACCTGGGAACACTCAAGATTAGAGATGAGCGAACTTTTGAAAAATTCGATTCGGCCGCAGAATTTTCCGGGAAAATTTGTTTCGGTCTGAATTTATTCGATGCGATGAATTGCTATTAAAACGCCTATTAGGGTCCATAGGGCTCCATAGGGTTGCAGAACGTTTTGCTTGGCTGTAACATGCATAGGATGCATGCTGGGTTAGTGAAATAATATTGTAAAGAAGTATGACATGCAGATCAGAGGCGTCGCTATTAGATTCGCTGTCGCAGAGTGGCACAATTGCAGAGCCTTGAGGTGGCATCAACATGATGAGCCCATATATTGCCTGAAAAACACACCCTGAAGCATAGGGAGCCCATATATTTCCTGAAAGACACATTGGAGTTGGCAGCAGCATTAGGAGCCCATATATTGCCTGAAAAACACACCCTGGAGTTGGCAGCAGCATTAGGAGCCCATATATTGCCTGAAAGACACACTGGAGTTGGCAGCAGCATTAGGAACCCATATATTGCCTGAAAAACACACCCAGGAGTTGGCAGCAGCATTAGGAGCCCATATATTGCCTGAAAGACACACTCTGGAGTTGGCAGCAGCATAGGGAGCCCATATATTGCCTGAAAAACACACCCTGGAGTTGGCAGCAGCATAGGGAGCCAATATATTGCCTGAAAAACACACCCTGGAGTTGGCAGCAGCATAGGGAGCCAATATATTGCCTGAAAGACACACCCTGGATTTGGCAGCAGCATTAGGAGCCCATATATTGACTGAAAGACACACAGTGGAGTTGGCAGTAGCATAGGGAGCCCATATATTGCCTGAAAGACAGAGTGGAGTTGGCAGCAGCATTAGGAACCCATATATTGCCTGAAAGACACAGTGGAGTTGGCAGCAGCATTAGGAACCCATATATTGCCTGAAAGACACACCTAGGAGTTGGCTGCAGCATTAGGAGCCCATATATTGCCTGAAAGACACACAGTGGAGTTGGCAGCAGCATTAAGAGAACACATACAGATTTTGGGCACATATATCTTACACCCCGGAGTTGGAAGCAGCATAAGGAACCCATATATTGCCTGAAAAACACATTGGAGTTGGCAGCAGTATTAGGAGCTCATATATTGCCTGAAAAACACATTGGAGTTGGCAGCAGCATTAGGAGCCCTAATATTGCCTGAAAGACACAGTGGAGTTGGCAACAGCATTAGGAGCCCATATATTGCCTGAAAGACACACCCAGGAGTTGGCTGCAGCATTAGGAGCTCATATATTGCCTGAAAGACACACAGTGGAGTTGGCAGCAGCATGAAGAGAACATATACAGATTTTGGGCACATATATCTTATCCTAAGAATATTAATAAAAATTAATATAACGTAAAGCATTTCCTTAATAATTACTTGTGGTCTGATGCAGAGGAATGTCTGTAACTGGAGAGCAGCGCCTTAAATCTGTTTTGCACTCTCCATATTTCTGAAGTGTTGGTCTGGCACCATGATCAATCTACTCTGATGCATCAAGCATTGGTGGGTGGAAATCTTGGCTGATCCATGCCCAATTCATTTTCACGCAGGCCAGTTTCTCAAAAAAACATTTTTCAAGCGTACTGGAGCACATTGAATTGCCCTCATCAGAGCATCACATACGCACATCTAAGAGTTTCATCACTTTGTTCCTGTTAAAGTCTTCAGGGCCTAGTTACTACTTAGTGAAAGGCCATAGGTAGTTACACACCTTCTGCTGTTATCGACAAATCCTGTTTTAATTGCAGTGTAGCGTTTTGTCCTCCCCTCATATACGCACTGAGTATGTCAGGCAGAGAAGTGCCAGGATGGGCACAGAGAAGTTGCAGAGGCCTAAATTCATCAAGCAGAGGTCGCAGCAGACTAGGGGTGAGTTTTGAGGGCACTTTTAAAGGCTTGGAGTGATGGAGAGTGACAGATTAGTACCATATTAGTAACATAGTAACATATTAGTAGCATATTAGTAACATACTAACATATTAGTAACATATTAGTGACATAGTAACATATTAGTAATATAGTAACATATTAGGCCTAAATTCATCAAGCAGAGGTCACAGCAGACTAGGGGCAGCAGGAGTCTCAGTGAGAGGCCTGATCTCCCGGTATCAGCTAGCAGTCGTGTCTCGATCAGTAACCCATCTGCCATCATTCATTGGTTAACACGATCATCCAGTTCATCACAAGTGACATCTGACACCCCCAGTCAACTGTTGGTTATATCTTATGCTTTGGGTTCAGCTCCACTACTCAGTGATGATGACCTGATAATCTGAAAAATCAGCAGCTACTGCCCAGCCAAGAAGTGGAGGAGACACTCGCTGCTTCTTTCACTATGCGGGCAAGTAGTGATGAGGAGAGTGGCGTGGGAGGTGGTGTTGCAAGCGTTTTGGCTTCTTAAGCAGACACTGTTGAGGAACCTGAGGAGGACATCAGTGAGTTTTGAGGGCACTTTTAAAGGCTTGGATTGATGGAGAGTGACAGATTCGTGGTCAGCATGGTGGAAGAAGGGGAAAGTATGGAGGTAAATGTGCTCGGCATAGACCACTTGCTGCGCGGCAGGCTATCTTCCCAGGAGGTAGTGGAAGAGGGTCCCTGGAGTCAGCGGCGGTGGCAGCAGCAGTGAATTAGTGCGGACTGTTGGTAGGAAAATCAGCTACTCGGCGATGTGGCAGTTTTTCATCAAGCATCTGCAGGAGGTTAACATGGCTATATGAAAGATGTGTAGGCAGAAGGTGAAGTGTGGCCAGGGTCCCAATGTTGGCCCCACAGCCCTGCGTCAACATTTACAGCGTCACCATAAAGTGGCCTGGGAGAGTTGGCTCCAAAGTGGTGGTCCAGCCTGCTGCATTACCCAGTGGCAGGCCGCTCCCTGTTCCAGACAGCCAAGGCTCCACCACCTCCTGTGTGTCATACCATCCTCTGTCGCTCCAGATGCTCCTCCTCCTTTTAATCCGAGTCAGTCATTCCGCCAGCAATCCATTGGCCAAACCATGTCCAAGAGACAACAGTATGTGCCCACTCATCCAACACGCAGAAGCTAACTGTGCTTCTGTATAAGTTGCTGGTGCTGCAGTTGAGGTGGTGGACCTTTCAGAGAACTGATGGCTTGTGCCGAGCCGAGGTGGAGGGTCCCACGCTGTCATTTCATTGCAAAGAAGGCAGTACCTGAACAGAAGGTGGGCCAGTCCTTTAGCCTGTCAGTGTGTACCAAAGTGCATGGCAGTACCTATGTCTGGAGCTGTAACTACGGTCAGGGACAACACATATATTTTAAGGCTCACTGGGTGATTGATGTACCTGCACAACCACAACAGCAACTGGGACAGGTCCCTCCGCTGTGGCCTCCACGCTCCTAGGCCGTTGTCCCTGTGACAGTGCATTTGCACTTAGCAATGGTGTGACAGAAAATAGTGCCTAATTGTCAATTACATATTAATTGTTAGCATTTATCTTATTTGAACACATTTATAATATTAACATATAATAACATATAACATAATAACAATAACATATAAAATGTATCAAATTTTATTTTTGGTTAATTTTGTATATTTTTTTTTCATTTTCTTTTCTTTTTTTTTTTTTTTAATATTTTGTATTTTTTAAATATATATATATTTTTAAATGTTTTAATATTTTTGTATTTTTTTTTTTTTTTATATTTTTTTTCATTGTCTTTTTTAAATATTTTGTTCATTTAAAAAAAAAATGTTTCATTTTTTATTTTTTTTTTGTATTTCGTTTTTTCTAAATATTTTTTTTTTCGGTATTTTTATTTATTTATTTTTTTCAGTGCCCTTCCAGTCTACCATGTGTGCAGGACATGGCGGTTGCACGCTGTTCTTCACATGGTTTGCCTTGAGCCACGGAGTCACACATGGGAGGAACTGCTAAAAATCATAAATCAATAAATGAAATCATGGCTTACTCCAACTGCAAATGGGAACCATGGTGACTGACAATGGGAAGAACATCTTGTCTGCGCTGCGACAAGGAAGCCTGAGCCATGTGCCCTGTATGCCACACGTGTTCATTCTAGTTGTCAAGCATTTTCTGAAGAGTTCCCCCAATCTGCAAGACATCCTAACAACGGGAAGATAACTTTGCGTGCACTTCAGCCACTCCTACACCGCCAAGCACACCCTTCTTGAGCTACAGCGTCAGAACGGTATCCCCCAACATAGTCTGATTTGTGATGTTTCCACCCGTTGGAATTCCACCATCCATATGTTGGGTCGACTATACGAACAGAGAAATGCCATCACTGATTTCTTGATGATCCAAGCTGATAGGGGCACTCCCCTGTGTAACTTCAATATAAACCAGTGGCAGCTCATTCGTGACACCTGTCGTTTGCTCAGGCCCTTTGAGGAAGCCAATTATTAGTCAGTCGCCAGGACTACGGGATGAACGATGTGATTCCACTGCTTCATGGACTACAACACATGTTGGAAACCATGGCTGGTCAGGGCACTGGAGACATGGCGCCTACATTTCATGGCCACATGAAGCCTGTGGGGGCTGAAGTGGAGCAGGAGGAGGAGGAGGGGGTGGGGCACAGTGAACCACAGTTTAGGCTTGACAAAATGGCCATTTTATCTAGTCATCTGACAGGAGAGGAGGAGCAGGAGCAGCCAGAGGAGCTAGAGGGTTGTGAGGAAGGCAGTGGTAGTATGGCAGTATGCAGTGGAGATGGAGACAGGTAGTCCCTCTGAGTCACTTGCACAAATGGCACGATGCATGCTCACGTGCTTGCATAGTGACCGCAGAATTGTCTCCATTTGTCAGCGGGATGACTTCTGGCTCTCCACCTTATTGGACCCTCGCTACCGGCATTTTTTTTTTTACTTTAAATTTTTATTTAGCATTGTCATCATCATTTTCATCACGTACATTTGAATACGTATAACAGCAGATCTATTAACCCTTTAAGTGCCAGCCTACCTGGAGTTTTTGTCACCCTTTGTTGCCAGACCATTTTGCACTATTTTGCGCTCCCCTTCTTCAATTGTGATTTTTGAAGGGATTTCCATGGATTTCCCAGGAAAATTATATATTGTTTTTTTCAGCAGAGTCTTAGCTTTAACATGAAATGTCTTGTTTGTCATTTTTCAAGTGTTTTTTTTTAATATTTTGGGGTGAAATATGTGCAAAAAAAATAAAAGAATCTTTTTTTGTTACAATTTGTAGTTTTTTTTTAATAAAAAATGTAAGTTTTTCAATAAAATCTTATTGCGTGTGAAATCCCAATTTCTCCCAGTACCACATATGTATTGGTAGACACCCTTTCCTGCCCAGGAGACTCCCTCAAACTGAAACAGCACTTTAAGAGATTTTTAGATCAAATACAGCTATGCTAAGCGCTATGTGCACCTTGCAGTTTTTTAATAAAAACAACCCTTTACATTTGAAATACCCCCCACAAACGATATATTCTCTGGAAATACACACTTCAAGCTTTCTAGGCGTACCAGGCTTGTTGATGTTGCCACAGTTTTCTGGAAGTTCTCCCTCAATGTATTCTTTGGTTACACAGAGCTTCCCTAAAAAAGGATAAAAAAACAGGATCAAAGCCACATTTTTTCTAAAAAAAACATATGCAAACAAGAAAAAACAAGTTAATCTGAAAAAGCAACATCCCCCGAACAGAACGATACCCAACATGCATAGGTACTGTCAAAAGAAGAGTTGCCAAACACCAAAAAGTAAAGCATATGCACAATGGTAATTTTGCTTGAAAATTTCAACTCTGCAGACAAAGTGCGCACCTTGCGCTTTTTCTGCCAAAAAAACCCTTTACATTTGGAATACCCCCCACAAACCATACATTCCTGAAAGTACACATGATAAGCTTTCTAAGCGTACCCAGCATGTTGTAGTAGGCCCATCTTTCTGAAAGTAATCCCTCAAAGAATTCTTTGGTCGCACAGGGTTTCCTTAAAAAATGTATAATAAAGCAGAATAAAAAATGAGTTTTCCTAAAATATCAATATGCAAACAAAAAAAAACAAGCTAAATCTGAAAGCGCAAGGTCCCCCGAGCAGAACGATACCCAACATGCATAGGTTCTATTAACCCTTTTAACTGCCAGCCTACTTGAGGTTTTTTCACCCTCTCTTGACAGGTCATTTTTCACCATTCTGTGCTATGCTTAACTGTGATTTTTGCAGGAATTTCCAGGAAAATGATATACTTTATTATTGCGGCAGAGTTTAGGCTTTAACATGACATGTCTTGTTTGTAATTTTTTTACTGTTTCTTTAAATATTTTTGAGTAAATTAAACAAAACAAAATAAAAAATTTTTTTTTTTAGAAAATTGTCTCCTTTATTTCAAATAAAACCTATTTTTTTTTTTAAAGAAAACCATATTGCATGTGAAAGCCACATTTCTCCCGATTACAACGGTACCACATATGTATCGGTAGCCCCCCGTTACTGTTCAGAAGATCCCCCAAACTGAAAAAACACTTTATAACATGTAAAAATAAAATACAACTACAATCCACACTATAAAGGATTAAATCAAGAAAAAAAATTGGCGTGGGGTTCCCCTTCCAAGAGGGGGGTAATCCCCATTTTTTTTTATTTTAAGGGTTAGAAACCCCTTAAAATTCCCATAAAAAATGACATGGGGTCCCCCCTACCCAGCATAACCAGCCCGGGGATCAGTTATGCAGGGCTTGTAGAACCGGGGGCGCAGGGGCCCCCCACCCTGCCAGGTATAAGCCCGCACCTCCTAAATCAGCCCGGGCCCTTCTGCCCCCCCTGGGCTTCGGGGAGGCAGGTAATAGGGGGGCCGGGGTTAATGGCAAATCACCCGCTCGCCGCAGGTGACTTGACAGCCCCCCAGCCTTGTGAACTGGTGTAGGGGTTTCATGGACTCCTTACGAGTTCACAATGGGTTAAAGTGGACCAACACCCAGGGCTGATCGGCCCGGGAATCTATAAGATTCCCAGACCGTTCTATTTCCTCCCCCTGGGACATCCAAAATCGGGATGCCCCTCTGTGTGACACCCCACGAAACACCCGCTACCACTTACTTGAATCCCGGTCCTACGGTGCATGCGCAGGCCGCATCCCCGCTATCCCTCTAGTAGGGCGCGTGCCCGCGCTGGCTATTTACGCTCCCTGTTAGAGGGAAGTGGGGGATGCACCCGCTAGCGCGCTCAGAGCGGCTGAGCTTAGACGTCCCTTAGACGTCCATAACTCAGCCCCTCTGAGCGCGCTGATTGGACGAGCGGCCGCGCATGCGCCGTAGGACCCGGGTGAGGTGAGTTATTGTGGGTGATCGGGGGGGTTTCACACAGCGGGGCATCCCCGATCGGGATGCCCCGGGGAAAAGGACCTCCCGGGGGGGGGGAACCCCATTTTTTGGGGGGAAATTTAAGAGTTAAAAACCCTTAAAAATCCCCCAAAAAATTACGTAGGGTCCCCCCTACCCAGCGTTACTGACCCAGGCCAGCTATGGGGGCTTGTAGAACAGGGCGCAGGGGCCATCGCTGGTGGCCCCTGGCCCTGAAGGCTACTAGCCCACATAGCCATAGTGGCCTGGGCCCTTCTGCCCCCCCCTGGCCTTTGGGGAGGCAAGTAATGGGGGCTGGGGGTTTTGGCAAGTCACCCGCTAGCCGCAGGTGACTTGCCATACCCAGAGCCTTGTGAGCTGGTACAGGGGTCTTATAGACCCCTTACCAGCTCACAAAGGGTTAACTGAAAAAAAGACACAAAAAACAAAATGATTTTATTAAAAAAAAAAATTTTACTGTACTTACCTTTGATTGTAAGCTCTTGTCCCTTGCCGCTCTGATGACAGATGCCGGTGATCGGCATCCAGAGAAGGGGGAGACAGGAGATCAGAGGATCTCCTGCCAGCTCCTTCCCCGGGCACCGATCACCGGCATCTGACAGCTGAGACAGCTGAAGCCGGTGATCGGGACCGGGATGATGTCATAGACACACCCCAAAGGGGGCGGGGCTTAGCGACAAGATGGCGGCCGCCATCGGAACAGCTCTCTCCTGAAGATCGGAAAGACCTGGGGGGGATCGGAGGCCCCCCAGGTGAAGAGGAGGGTCGGCGGGAGCCAGCGCACACGCAGGTAAGTAAATGTCGTTTTTTATTTTTATTTTTTTTACAGGAAAAGCCGGAGGCAGCTGAAATGGGGGGGGCACCCTATTCCGGGCCCTCCCCTGCAGCCGGAGGACGTCCGATGAATGATAGGAGACCACCATCTTGAAGAGGAGACCCGGCTGAATCAAACGAGGGGTCAGGTAAGTGACTTTTTTTTAAACTTTTTTTACCATTAGTGGGGAAATTCAGGCACGTAAAATTTACGTGGCTGGCAGTTAACTGCAGGAGAGGCAGCCAACGTAAATTTTACGTGGCTGGCGTTTAAAGGGTTAAAAGAATATACATCTTTCAACACAATTATCTTTGTACAAATAATGTGAGGCCAACCGACCTTGAAACGGTATAGCAGCTGAAACAAACACTTCAATGTAATACTAGCAAAGTTTTACTCCAATTTAGGGGCGTCAACAATCCTAGACCCAAATAAACAAAAGAATCACCCCTAAAATATAACACACATTTCGGCAAATCCCGAGATGGAGGGAGGGATGGAAAGAGGGGAAAGGGAAGAGGGGGAAAAGAAAAAAAAATTAACATTCTACACAGTCAATAAGCTAATGTCAAAACTGCCTGGCATAAACTCATGCGTCCACAGAGACCACATCTCCCGAAACCTGTCCAGTGCCCCATCCTGAATCGCAGATATTTTTTCCATTGACATTATATAATGCACCCGGTTTTTAAACTCCCTGAAAGACAGAGTTGGGGTTTTCCAAGCCCCTGCAATAGTCAATTTAGCCGCCGTCAATATATGGTATGCTATGGGGGCATTTTTTACACCCACTGAGAGGGAGGACAAACTGACCTACTACAGAGACATTCTACGTAGTCAGTTGGCCGATGCCTATCTGCGCCATGGTCCATACTCTCGCAGGTCTGACTCGGGGGACCTCTGCGCTCACCTTCCACTGCCATGGCTGCTGGAGGGGGTAGCAGGAGCAGCAGCAGCAGCTCCATCAGCAGCAGCCTGAGTCTTCAGTCGCTAATGAGTAGCTTCCTTCACCCGCATAGTGAGGCTAATCATGAGCAGCAGAAAGACCTGGAGCAGGCCCTGAACCAGCAGGTAGTGTCATACCTTGACATGACCATGCCAACGCACCTTGAGGACCCGCTGGACTTCTGGGCAGCCAAACTTGACTTGTGGCCTCAACTGGCAGAGTTTTCCCTGGGAAAGCTTGTGTGCCATCTGAGCAGGTGTTTAGTGCAGCGGGGGCCATAGTCATGCCAAGGAGAACTCGTCTGTCCACGAAAAATGTGGAGAGACTCACCTTTGTGAAAATGAATTATGCATGGATCAGCCAGGATTTCCATCCACCAATGGCTGATCCATGGTAGTAGCTGATGCATGGTAGCTCCTTATGCTGCTGTCAACTCCAGGGTGTGTCTTTCAGGCAATATATGGGCTCCCTATGCTGCTGCTGCCAGCTCATATGTGTGTCTTTCAGGCATTATATGGGCTCCTAATGCTGCTGCTGCCAACTCCAATGTGTGTACTCTTAAAAGACACATGCTAGCATATTTGGGATGCCCCCCGGTTAAAGGCAATGGCTGCTGGCAGGTCCCACGGCCTCGCTTCTAAAAAACATAAATGAATATATGATGTAGAACAACTTGGTGAGAAAACAGGTAATATATCCCAGTTTTTCAATTCTTTTTCTATTCAGTGGTAGGGGGCCATTTACTATAACATTGCTATATAATATTTTAATCATGGGGATTCATCATAGGGATGAAGATATACTATCCCAGGTTCCAAAACAAGAGGGAGCTCAGGCTGGGGTGTGTGCATACCCAGTGTAAGTACAATCCATACTAGTGTTTGAAATGATAAAAGGTTAAATACCTTGTAGCGTGGTCCGAGCGGTGTGTTTGGAAGGAACAAAGAACTCCTCTATTGGTGCCGATAGTGTAAAGAGGGCAGGCAGCGTCAATTAAGAAAGAGAATTTACGAGCATTCGTATGACATAAGGTCAGGGAATAAAAAAAAACCCAATTGGACGACATTTCTCTGACGAACATGAATGTGACCCCACAGGTATGTATGTCGTGGGACTGGACAGAATACATCAACAACCCAGATGTAGAAAAAGCTTCCCTCAAAAGGGTAACCAGATGGATCAATTATTTTAAAGCCCATCAATTTCCGGGATTTAAAGTGGACCAACACCCAGGATTTTGACTATCCTGGGTCTTGGTCCACTTCGGTGGGGCACCCGCTGTGTGAAACCCCCCCGATCGGGGTGCCCCGCTGTGTGAAACCCCTCCGATCACCCGAAAAACTCACCTCTCCCCGCTCCCCCAGCGCCGACGGACAAGCAATCTGACAGTCCCGGACAAGCGGCTCCTCCGCCGCCGCCTCCCGCGCGTCCCTCTTGACGCGCGCGCGCCCGCCTAGAGGGGCGCGAGGGAGGCGGCGGCGGAGGAGCCGCTTGTCCGGGACTGTCAGATTGCTTGTCCGATAAGGTAAGGGGGTTTGGGGGGGTTTCACCCCGCGGGACATCCCGATCTCGGATGTCCCGCGGGGAGGGAGGTGATCACCTCTAGATTCCCGGGCCGATCACCCGTGGGTGTTGGTCCACTTTAATGAGTCAATTAGCTTTGCAACATTTTTGTAAATAAACAAAAGCATTTTTCCCCTTATTCTCTTTTTTCTCCTTGTTGCTCATTTTCCCCTTCTATACAGGGTCAATTTAGGAACCGTTGTCATATATGTATATGTGTACTCATGTTCATTTCTGAAAAAAAAGGACCATAACGGCACAGCAGGGAGAATTCATAATCAGGGGCTTTAATAAACAATTTACTTCAGCATTAATTAAATATTTTCCTTAAAGGATTCTTCAAACCTTTTCTATAGATCCCTTTTGTGGGTCTACACCCAGGTTCCAGCAAGCACCTGTGCCTCATTTCTATGTGCTTAAATAGGGATAGTTAATCAGCATGTTTTTTTTCCATCTTATTTTTGGACTAGCACCGGCCAACACAGAATGTGAGTAGATGAGAGGTGGCTGAATTTAATGTTGATTGATCAGTATTGTCCGGCCCCCCAAGCCGGCACACTCCATAGTATATATGTACATATTCATTCCAAGCTGATGCTTAAGGTAGCAAGAGCCTTTGTACTTCTAATCTTGCTTTTTCTAAGGGGTTGCGGCCAAGGCATTCGCTATAACTTTTAAATTGGCTAGGTACTGGCAACCTCTAGGCCCCTTTCCTGGTATCTTTCCCTTGTAGAACATAGTAGCGGTCTTTGCAAAATGGCGACCGCAACTTGGAGGGGTCTCCACTTTAATGGCGGTCGCACCTCGTAGTGGTCTCCGCCAAAATGGCGGGCGCAACTACAGGCACAGACTGGTGCCGAGACATCACTTCCGCCCCCTAGCACTGTAGGAAGCGCATAGATGTGTTCCCTACCCCAGTGGTGGCAGGGGGCGGAGGTGACGTCTGCAGTCTCTGCAGCCTCCGCCTCTCAACGCCTGCCTGTCAGTAGACGGCGCCGAGGATGATTTAAAGGGCTGCACACGCAGAGCAAGGAGGATGGGTGGTCTCGCCATGTTTTTGTTTTTTTTAATTCTATATTCTTTATTTACGTTTTCAAAAGAGTACAGACAAAAGTTTCAACAATAGACAATATACATATAGTCATATACACTCTACTCTGGAACATCGCCGACCTTCAGATCCGGAGTGGGGTCATAAGGTGTGAACTCAGTCCCCCTACTCCGGGACCGATTAGGGTTCTATTCGCCTTTTTCCATATGTGGTCGCTCACCAGCGCTACCAGGCCGCTAGCGGGCACCATGAGTTTCCTCTTGTTGTAGGCCATCAGCCATTTTGCGTCACGCTCGGATCCCTTGGAAGTGTAGTGATCAAATGGGGGCATCACCCAACCTGGGCTAGATCACTAGAGTCAGCAAATAGAGAAGGAAGAGTGAGGGGAAGAGAGAAAACAGGTAAGTGTGTGATGTAAAGAAAAGAAGGGAGTATGTGCAAGAGGTAGTAGGGGCTCAAGGAGGGAGGGGGAAAGGGAGAGAGGGGGAGGTGGGAGGACTGAGGGGTGGTAAAAGAAGTGGGAAGGGGAGCCATGACTGCTTGTTTCACCGCCAGTGGGGGGGGGGGGGTATTGGTCAAGAAGCAGCATCCCGAATTCCGAATTAGTTCCTCTCCCGTCCTCCTGTACTGTATCAGAACATATACCAAGTAGTCCATAAATTCTGGTCTCCTCTTCTTTATCTTGGATTGCGGCTGTCAGTTCCTCCATTTCCGTTATTCTATCTACTTCCTTGACCCAATCATTTTCTGTTGGGATGTTTTTGGTTTTCCATAGTCTGGGGAGCAGTGCTCGGGCCACATTAATCAGATGTCTCAGTACTGATTTCTTGTAATTAGTAATACTACAGCCAGTATGGTGTAGGAGCATAAGTGGCGGACAACACGGGACTTGTGAGGCCATTACCTTTGTCATAGTCTCCGAGACTTTTGCCCAAAAAGGTGTGATTTTGGGACATGACCATAGAATGTGGAGCAGTGACCCCTCCTCTGATTCACATCTCCAGCACATAGGTGAGGATCCCGGGAAGATGTACGCTAACCGTTTTGGAGTGTAGTACCATCTAGTTAAGTGTTTGTAATTGGTTTCTTGAATTTGTTCAGAGATTGATGATTTGTAAGCTAATGAGAATATTTTCTTCCAGCCTTCAGTTGTGAATTTCCTGCCTAAATCTTTTTCCCATTCTCTACAAAAACTGTGGGCTGAGTTCTGCTCTTCATCTAGTAGTTGGTATATCTGTGAAATTAACCCACTTGGGGGGTCTTTGCAAGTAGTCATTATCTCGAATTGCGTAAGGTCTTGTCCTAGTAAATTTTTAGGTCCTACATTTTGTAGGAAATGCTGAAAGAGGAGTAAGTACCAAGGGTCTAGGTGAGGGTTGTTCCACTTATTCCTTAGTTCCTAAATACGGCGCCAGTTCCGTCCTTTTATTAGGTCTCTCCCCCTGACCGTTCCCAGGTCCCCCCAGCCCCCCGTTGCTTGGGGCTTCTGGCTGAGAGTTCTGGGTTGCCTATTATTGGGATCAGAGGAGATGGCCAAGGTGAGATTTCTTCTCCTCTCCTAACTCTATCCCATACATCAAGGGTAGCTTAAATAAGGTTACTGATGACCATGGGATCTCTTTTAACAGGGTCCCCGTCAAACCTGCCTCCACTTTAACCCATTCGTTGGTTTCTCCGTTTCTCATCCAGTCTATTGTTCTCTGCAGGTGGGCTGCTTGCCAGTATTTCTTTAGGTTTGGTACTGCCAGTCCTTCTCTGGATCTAGGTCGTTGTAGTAGAGTGAATTTGATTCTCTAATTCTTGTTCACCCATATGAAGTTTATGAAAATCGTATTTAAATTCCTGAAATAGCTTGCTGGTATATGGCATGGGAGAGTTTGGAACATGTATAAAATTCTAGGCAGGATTGTCATTTTTATGGCACTCATCTGTCCCAGCCACGTAAGTGTGAAGGTGCTCCAGCCCGATAGGTCAGACTTAACTTTATTGAGTAGTGGGATGAAGTTATACCGGAAGATTTCACTCAGGATCTTTGTGCCCAAGTAAGTCAGAATTGATAATGTCCTCTTGAATGGGAAGCAGGTTCTGATGGGCGCCCCACGTTGAGTGCCTCTGATTTATCAAAGCTGATTTTAAAATTGGAAAGTTTTCCAAAAGTTTCAAATTCTTTCATCAGGACCGGGGGTCCTTTTGTTGGATATGAAATGAACAACAAAAGATTATCTGCATATGCAGATATCTTATGTTCGACTCCCTTCACATATATTCCTTTAAGGTCTGTGTTGTTCCTTACGTGTCTCAAAAAGGGTTCTACCACCAGGGCAAAAATCAGGGGTGACAAGGGGCAACCCTGTCTGGTTCCATTAGCTATCCGGAAGAGGGGAGTAAAGGCTGCCGTTTACTTTTACCCTAGCCTGGGGAGCAGAGTATATACCCAGGATGTATTTAAGCGCTCTACCCTGGAGTCCACCCGATTGAACACTTTTTCAGCGTCTGTGGACAATAACATTATCGGGGAATCATCCATCCTCGATCTGCATATCAGGTTCAGGGTCCTAATCGTGTTATCCCTAGCTTCCCTGCCAGGGAGGAAACCGCATTGGTCTACATCTGTTAGGTTGGGTAGGTAGGCCGCTAAGCAAGTCGCCAGGATTTTAGTGAGCAATATGAGGTCTACATTCAATAATGAAATAGGACGGTAGCTTTTGCAACTCAGAGGGTCTTTTCCTGTTTTGTGTATTACCATGACATGGGCTTCCAATGCTTCTGTTGGGAATAACATGGGTTCGTCTTCTCCTGTGGTCGTATTAAAAGCACGTAGGAATTGTTTGTTCAGGATGTTCTCAAATTTTTTGTAATAAGCAATAGTGAGTCCGTCTGGGCCAGGTGACTTCCCATTCGGGGATGCTTTTATCGCAATTCAGCGCCTGAGATTGGCTCCCCTAATTTGTTGATAGCCTAATATCTAATGTTGGTATACCGGAGGCAGTTATGTATTTTCGTATTTGGGACAAGTCCCTCTGGGTGTTCCCCACTCCCTGCGGTCTTAAGTTGTATAATCCGGGATAATATTGTTGGAATACCTTGGCAATGTCCTCCATTTTGTGCTTTTTCTGTTGCTTTGCGTCCATGATTGCTTTGATGTAGTTGATGGATTGTTGCTTCCTCAAGGCTCTGGCAAGAAGCAAGCCACTTTTGTTTCCCCATTCGTAGTAAAATCGTTAACATTTCTTTATGGTGAAAGCTGCCTTGTTTAGTACCAAGGAGTTTAGCCGTTCTCTGCAAGTGGTTAGCTCTTGTAGTGTGTCTCGTAGCTGGAATTCTTTATGTTTTTGTTCGAGGTTTTGGATTTTCAAGAGTAGGCGGTCTCTTTCCATCGTGGGTGTTTTTTTCAGTCTGGACGCCTGCTGGATAAGTACTCCTCTTATCACTGCCTTGTGTGCCTGCCACACGACCATTGGGGACACTGAGCAATTCAGAGTGAAATATTCAGTAAGGGCAGTTTGGATCGCTTGCTCCGTCACTGAGTCGCTTAGTAGGTTTCATTTAGGCGCCATGTCCACTCCCCTTTACTCTTTTCAGTCGTGGTCAGGGATAACCAGATCGTGCCGTGATCTGATAGGGATGCTGGTCCGATATCAGGGTTGGTCACTCTGGGGAGTAGATTATGGGAAATAAGTATGTAGTCCAGCCTCGCGTAGGTCGAGTGGACCGCTGAGAAATGTGAATAGTCTCTACTCTTAGGGTTAAAGATTCTCCAAGGATCACACAGTTGTAGCTTATGTTGAGCTTCCCTAGTCCTCCATACGTTATAGACGACTTGCCAGTTGATGAGTCGAGAATCGGGTCTTGGGTGATGTTTTGGTCTCCTCCCAAGAGTAATCTCCCCTCTTGGAAGTCTGACAACCTCTCCAAGAACTGCAATAAGAAATCTAGCTGGCTGCTGTTGGGAGCGTATACCGAGGCCATTGTTTACATCTCTCCCGAAATTGTACCTTTGATCATTATGTATCTGCCCTCATTGTAGATGTTTCCCGCCTCTGGAAAGGGACATCTTTGGCTAGTAATATCGCCACTCCTTTGGATTTAGAGGTCAGGGAGGAGCTTGTGTAGAACTGGGAAAAAAATCTAGGTGACATCTTGGGGCAGGTACCTCTTTTGAAGTGTGTTTCCTGCAGGAAAATGATTTTGGCCTTCATCCTTTTCAGCTCTGAGATCACCACCGATCTCTTCTCTGGGATGTTAAGGCCTCTGCAGTTAAGGGACACCGTCTTCAATCTTGCCTCCTGAGGACCCTGTGCATTACTTGCCCCCTCCTCCTGGCGGCCGACATCTCACAAAGTTGGGCGTGCGATGTAGGGCTAGCAATGGTATGGCGTATTGGGGCGAGAGCAAGGGTTAAGGTTAGAGAGATAGGGGATCGGATAGAAGATCTTTAGATATATTAGGTTGTTAGAATTGACTTCCCTAATATAAGGAAGTCTGGCCATGCATCTCCCGGGGGAGTCTCCCGTCGCTCTCCTCTGGGCCTCTGGGGGAAATGGATACCAGGCGTAGAGGAACCAGCTCCCTGAGGGTTGTTGTAACAGCTGGTTTCTATTCTTCCAATTAGACTACCCCCTTCATAACACATTAACAGTAAAACAGCAACATCTACATTATAGAGAACACAGTGACCATATTAGTAGCTTTTATCCCGTGTACGAGGGCCTCTCTCTCTTTCTTTGCCCAGGCGGCCAATTCTTCGGGTTGGTGCCCTTCTCCCTCCTTCAGTAGATACTCTTCCCCGCTCCAACCCAAGGACAGTCTGGGTCAGAGGCAGGCTCCCTCCATTCCTTTCAGAGAGGGCTTGTGGAGTTTGTGCTAGTCTGTCTCTTAGTCTCGTGGGCTGTATGGTCATTCCGCCCCCCAGGCCCTCTGTAGTCCCAGCTAATGTGGGATTCCCCACCCCACTGGGCCATCCGTCCTCATAGGATGGAGGGAGCCCCAGGGGCACTCAGTCCGAGAGGCCCTCCATGTGGGGATGTCTCCCCTTTGAATTATAGTAGACTCGGGATGTCCTCCTAAACAGGAGGGCTCACCGGTGAGGCTGGTCAGCGAGTCCACGTAGGCCGCAGGGCAGGGCTCCCCCAGTTCGGCCGGCCCCCTGGTGTGCATCATACTTCATCTGTGGGGGAGCTTAAGTCACGAGTAGAGCAGCGTTACTATTCCGGGGGCGTTTCCCATGGTGGTGGTCTTGCTTTCAATCTGGGATCTCCCATCCCCACTATAACATCCTACCCACCTGGTTGAGTCCCCAACCCCACAAGTGCCCCTCCATCAAGATTTTGGGCTAGGGGGAGGTCTGTGCCTCAGGTCATAGAGGTGGGGGAACCCCATGCCCAGAAGGGGAGAGGCATCACTATCACGATCAGGGGAGGTGACCTTTTATCCCTCCGATGCTTCAGATTCTGGGGAGTGTATACCCTGCTCAAGCTCAGGTCTCCAATCAGATAAGGGCTCCATAAGTCCCGGGGACAGCCACACATCGGGTGGAACCGCAGGAAGGGGCCATCGCAGTGGGAGGGGCCATCGGGGATCTCCCTCTAGGGCACTTGCCGCCCCAGACAGGGGCCCCTCGAGCGGACACCAGGCCATCCCCCTGAGCCCCAGCTGGCCCCGGCTCCAGAGCAGGCCCCATCAAAGCCCATACTCGGCCCCCCCCCCGCAGGTCCATTTGCTGCCAGGCACCTTAGTCACATCAGAGATAATGAGAGGCCACCAGCCGCTTAATATTTCAGCTATCACCTTCTATATATTCAGGAACTGTGTTTAATAGTTATATAAGAAAGAAACAGGAGCTTAACTATTGTAAACAACATTTAACAGTAACTCTGTAAATTTGCATGTAACTAAATATTATTACCTTCTATCAACCATCCATGTGGTGGGGGTCGTGGTCGGGGTCGTGCTCCGGATCGTGTCGGAGGGCTGGATATCTGCTGTCTCTTTGGGCGCTGCGGGAGCTGGCCTGCTCTCTGGTCAATGTCTGGTGCCAGCCAGTCTGGGACGGCTATGGGTGCAGATCCCAGAAATTCAAAGAGACCTGCTAGCTGTTCTGGTGACCTCAGGGTGTACGTTCTCCGGTCTTTAGTAGCTGGTAGGGGTGGCCCCACTGATATGTCACTCCTTGTCGTTGCACGAGATCCAATATGGGTTTCACCAGGCGTCGCATGTGCGGGATAGGTCCCGCAATAGAATGATACGTGCACCATTCAAATCACTAGGGCCCTTATTCCAAGCTGCTTGCATGCTTGCTTCCTTAATTTGAAAAAAGTGTACTCTACAAATAACGTCTCTTGGCCTGCTCGGAACGCCACTGACAGGGCCTAGAGCATGATGAATACGGTCAATTTCGATGGTCCCTTCTGGGGAACGGCCCAGGAGATTGTTGAAGAGATTGCACGCCTTGCATTTAGTTCCGCTGGGCCCACTGATTCCGGGATGCCCCATAGCCGAATATTATTACGGCGGTTTCTGTTCTCCAGGTCATGTTGGACCTGTAGGGCCGAAAGCATCCTGCTTGTGGCATCCCTTTCCAGTTCCAGAGCTTCAACCCTGGCCTGGATATCTGACTGTGCGGCCATGTTGATTTCCACTCTGCTGGACAGGTCTGCTATAGTGTTCTGCATGGATGTTATTTCCCTGCAAAAAGTCCCTTCCATCCTTGAAATGTAAGACTCTGCTCTTGATGGCAGCGACTTAATGGCATCTGCAATATAACTTCTCAATGATTCAATGATAATTGAGATCAGGGGTTTGGAAGAAGGGGCGCCCGGCGAATCTAGACTCGGGTACTCCGCTAGGTGGTCATCTAGCTCAGGGGATCTGGGCTCTTCTGGGCAACTCGGAGGGGTCGGGTTGCAGGGCCTGGGTGAGGACATGGCTTCTTGTCTCCACTTAGCTATTGGGGTAGGTGGGCTGCTTGTGTCTCTGGGATCTGGGGCAGTGCCATTTTCCTCTGATAATGTGGGCATATTAGGCTGCTCAGTTCACAAGGTAATCTGTGTGACTGCCCCTTTAAGATAATCATTGTGTTTGGCAGCTTTTTCTGACATCTTGCTGCTGTGTGTCTCCCCTGGCTGCCTCCTGTTCTCCTCCCAGTGCACTTGTGCTACAGTTATGCCCTGATACTCCCCTCCTCCTCCTCACCTTCAGAGCTCATAGATGCAGAGCTACGGGCAGGCATCTGGCTGGTCGGCTCCTCACCTGGTCCGTCTTCACTGTCGCTCCCTGACACACGCTGGGAGGTCTGCAGCCTGCTTCTATCTCCCCCAGGGCTCCGGCGACCGCAGCACGGAGCAGCGCATGCCCCCGCCGGCACCATCTTGCCTTGCGTCTCCCTGTCTCTCGTCGCTGCTTGCCACGGAGTATCCTCCTCCCCAGCTGGCCGGGGAAGCACTGGGTGTGATTCCTCGCTGCTCCAGTCCCGCCGCAAAGGTATGTTGGGCGGCGGTGGTGTGCGATGAGGGGGCCCTCCTCCTTCGGCCCCGCATCAATCGGCGCCCTTGTGGTCGATGGCGTCCTGGAGCTTTCTGCTGAGCTGGCTCCAAAATATGAGGAGATGGGGGTCCGCTGGGCAGACTGCGCCGCTCCCCTGGTCCTCCGCTTCTTGGACATGTTGAAATAAGGTAGTTGCTGTCGCCTTAGGAAGGGTTAGTGGGGAGCCTCCTGGAATTGCTTCTCACTCCACCATTAGCAGGCCACGCCCCCTCACCATGGATTTTATGGTTTTTGACACTAATAAAAAGAAACAGACAATAACATTTGTCTTTTTAAAACATGTATATTATCCTTGATGTGGATTATTTAGGCATTTCAGTCTGACGCGCGGATGGGTCGATCTAGAGCTCCCAACAATATATGGGGTCAGCCTGAACCCTTTCTTTCCTTTGTAGTAGTGGATTTCTAGGGGGAGTTAATCAACCCAACGAGCGTCTAGGCATACAAAGTAAAACACTGCTTTACTTTGTTTATAAGTTTAAAGTGTTTTGACTTTTCCCCCCTCCCCCCCTTTTTTTTTCCATTGTGGGTCATCATACACAATAACTATGGAGGGTCATGTATTCCAATTCAAGAACAGTTGCTATTATCTATTTATCAGATTGACCTATTAATCTGATAAGGGAACATCTGTGGCCATATGCACTATGCTGCCATCCAAGTGCCATCTTGCAAAAGACAAGAGTTTCTAACCAGCTTATATAAATGAAACATGGGTGCAACATGGGTGGAAACATATTTATAATTAGAGATGAGCGAACTTCTTGAAAGTTCGATTCAGGCGATTCGCCGAATTTCCCCAAGAAATTCGGGTTCGCCCGAATCGAACTTTCACGAATCGCTCATCTGAAAAAAAAAATGACGGCATTTTTTTTTTTTTATTTCAGGGAAAATTCGATCGGCACGAACCAAAAAAATTCGGGTTTGTGCCGAATCGAATTTTCCCTGAAATTCGGAGCGAATTCCGGTTCGTCCGAACCGGTTCGCTCATCCCTATTTATAATGTATTAAAAATAAAATTAGTTTAATACTGTAACAGTATGCATTGCAAGTCCTCTTTCCTGCAAGATACAGTTACACTATGCATCTCAAAAGTGCAAAATCTTGGTAGAATATTATCTCTTTACAGTGCACTAGTTTGCCCACAACTAGATTATGTGGTTCTGATCTGAACATCAATTCACAAGAGCACACTTATCATAAACACAACGGGATATGACTGAATGTTGGTACAACTATTAAATGGTCACTCCAGCATTTCTCATAAAGTTACTTTTCCCAGTCACATCCAGTCCTTAAGATGCCACTTTTAACTTAATGAAATACAATAAGACTGCTAAACACTAAACCAAATATGGAAATGGGGCTGGATTACTATACATGATGCCATGTCAACACAAAAATAGGGGGAACGACATCCATTGTGGATCCCTTTGAGCCCCAATACAGTCATCATCTCTACACCCACCTGTAGCTTGCCCTAGCATTGATATGATACACAAGAAAGAACCCTAATACAAACATCTTAAATGACACCGATGGACTTTAATTTATTCCGGACATGAGAGACCTAAAAGGGGAACCCAATTAACTTTTAATTATTGCTTTTTATTAAAGAACCCATGCAAGAAATGTATATATTCCATGTAAATTTACTCAGCTCAGTTTCCAGGGTTCTTGAGATGTGTGAAACCTGAGGTGCTTACCTCTCTGTATTAACACTGGAAAAGTTAAATCACTCCTCCCTCCTCCCTTTTCTGCCTGCTAAATGCTGACATCTGGTCACTAAAAATGATGCACAGGGGAGAAGCGCTGAGAGATGTTTGAACCACATATTAGACTTTAGCTAGGGACAAAATATTCAACTTTTCCTTTATTTAAATATAAACCTGATTCACCCATAATCCAACCCCTCATAGAAATAACAGAAAGAAAACTTTAATTTGGTTAGCTCATGGCATACGACTACAACAGACGATTCCATTGATTGATCCATCCATCCAATCTGGATTGAACACAAAGCAGTGAGACATTAATACATTTCCTGATTGCAATCACTTATATTATACATACACGCATAACCCCCCATGCATAGCATGCACATGCATTGCACACACATTACCAAAAACAAATAAACACAATTAGACAAACATGAGCTCATTTATAACCACATGGATATTCTATATATTGGTACCATATCTTAAAAGGATGTCCATAAACCTTATTAACTTCCCACAGCTGAATTAAACATCAAAATAACACTTAAACAAACATATTGCCATAAATTACCAGGTATATCTGTCAAGAAATGGTAAAACAGTTACTGTTCAATGCATTCAACAATCACAATCAATCAACAATGGAGGGGGGTTGCCCTCCCCCTCTCTCCCTCTCCTTCACTTAAACACACAAGGCAGAGGGGAGGAGTAGCTGCTGGAATAAAGACGTTTCCAGTTATTTGGTAGGTATCAAAATTGCAGACACTAATGATACAGCAATATACAACCATTATAATCAAGACAACTGGGGGCTATTCCACACCACAATGTGGAGCCTTCGCCGCTCAGTAAAAATAATGAAATAGTAAAACATTCAATACAATTTCAACATAAAACATAAGACAAGCCATAGGCTATATAATACCTATGGGACCCTCGCATCTACAAGACAGCTAGGTACGCATACGCATTTCATAAGCTTATAACTCATAACTCAATCAAGACTTTTACGGCAGTCCACCCGTAGCCAACCCGACCTGGTTGCCTGAACACTCTAAACTCTTTGTTTAAACTGGGCTTTAATTTCAACCAGAGGTTATAAACCCATCCACAAACTTTAAACACATCTAAAATCTAAAATTTCAACCAGAGGTTCTTTAAACACAACTACAATCTTAACTTATTTTCAATAAACATCGCATTTCCCAGAAGTGCTGTTCACATTTACCCAACCCAAACTCCAATTACTTGACATATGGTGACCAAAGGAAAAATGAAACAGTGCAGACAGAATTTTTGCAAAGCACTGTATCTGCTTAGCTAAATGCACAAACTGCACTGGTACATTTTGCCGATGGTCCTCTTTCAAGAAGCTGCTGTTGCCGTAAATATCAAGTCGGGGAATCACCAAAACATATTCATAACCAAAATGTCTTCAGAAAATTCAATGTTTATTCGGTTAACCGGGGGTCCGATATGTCTCGATATGCCCAAATTGCTGACTCTCTGGCTTGTTTAAATACAGGTTTAGACAAAGAAGCTTAAATGACCATTTGGATTGGATGGATGAACACATGTCATTTTCCCATTGGTCATTTCAAATATATACAAATACAAATATATGGAAGGTATAGTTAAGCCATGAAGAACATCTGTTTCTCATCAAACAGACACAACATTCCATTCTTGGTAATGGTTTCAACCTATGAGGAGGGAGGGGTGTAAATTCCCCTAAACACTCACAATGTGAGTTTGCATACAGGCAGCTAGAGCTAAATAATAAATAATAATATTTAATTTTCCACTTCAGAATTACAGGTGATGAAATAAACCAAAAAAAAAAAAAATAAAGTGTATGAAACATTATTAAGACAAGATGTGGCTTTGGTACTCTTCTTCACATATTTACAAAATGCTCACCTCCTGTCCCCACATTTATGTATGCCTTTGCAGTTTAACCACATTCTAGATATTTTATCTTTTAGGACAGAATCAGCTAGAAATGTGGATAAAGTTGGTGCACGCTGTGACACCTCTCTTATACCAGTTATGTTCAGTACTTGGGCCAAGTCTGGATCAGCCCATAATATTGGAAGATAACTATGTACAATTCTTTTGATTTCATTAAATTGTTGACAATATGTAACAACCAGTGTCAACAGCTTCTTTCCTTTCTGTACATTGCCGATCGATTCCTGAGGGCTACTTTCTGTTCATCACTATCAAGTCCTCATTATAATCCATTTCCTGTAGCCTCCTTCTAAAATTCCTACACTCATGAGAGAAGAAATATTGTCCAAGCAATTGCGGAGCGCCAATATATATTATCCCTTTAAGACAGCTCTCGCTGTATGGGTAAAATCTGGCTGCATGTATTTACAGAAGTTAGATCAACGAAATATGGAAGAATTGCTTGCCATATATGCAATATATATATACTATAAACATCTATACATAAACAACAGTTATGGGTCAGGAGGTACCTGACTATATCATAAATACATTCCTTGAATTGCAACAAATAACAACTGATGCCTTACTACAAAATAAAGGATTGCACAGAGCTTTGAGGCAACTTTGACTGTGGGGTTTTTCAGAAGCAGGTCATGGTCCTGGGTGTATTGCAAGATGGCCATTCCCATTGCATTTCAGGAGCGCAGAATCTGCATGCTATTCCACAACATGAGGTCTACATGGGGGTAAGCTCTCTTAAATAGAGTATGCCACTGATTGCTAGATGGAGGCATTAGAGGAGCAATTCACTAAGCTTGGATTTTTTGACCGTCACACAAGAAATGTATTCAAATGGTATAGTCAACAATTGAACTGTATTTTAAAAGAGGCAAACATTTTAAACCAAATTGCCATTGTTATGTATGGTTTTAAATGTTTCACTCTGTAAAAAGTTAACAAAGAGCTTTTCAGCTAAAACATGCGGCATTATATGGGATTAGAGTAAAGCACAAGCAGTGAAAATTGGCAAAAGGAACACTTCATGGGGGGGGAGCAATTCAAGGAATGCTAGTTAAATTGTGGGTTTTTGGTCCACTTTAACTGCAGGAGAGGCGAGTGCGTAGAATCTATGTGCTTGACATTATAAGGGTTAAACCGGACCTTCAGGATGATTTAATGAACAGCCAAAACCCTTAAAAAAATATTTCCTAGCTTCTCAAATCAATATATTTTAAGTTTTTGGTCTCTTAGTTTTTATTCTTCCCCCCACCGGACTGCAACTATGTTCAGGACTCTAGCATATGGCCGCTGTCATCTTGATTCAGAAGCATCATGCGTACTGAGAAGAGGAGAGCGGGGAAGTGCAGGGGGTGGTTTATAGCTGTGCTTTGCACAGGCAGAGCAGAGCTGGGGTCAGGGAAAGGACAGAAATCCCAGAATGCAAAGCAACACAGTCAGAAGACACTTTCTGTTCGGCAGGCTGCCTGATGCTCCATGAGCCGCCTTCTTGGATGTTTAAAAGCTCATAACATGCAGTAGATGCAGCTAGGATGGTTTTTAATGTGGGCAAACTGTATGTACAGGGTGTGGGAAACATTTAAGATATGCTCTTATTCAGGGTTAAGGTCGGCTTTAACGGCACTGCTAGCATTTTGTATAGATAGATATATTAGGTATTGCATTTGGAAACATCTTCTAAATGAGGTGGGAGAGTTTTCCAATAGAGAAGAGAGCACTCACAGATTCCAGGGCCGTCGGCCATGAGTTTTGGTTTACTTTCCTTTTTGCCCCCGACCTCATTTTCCTTAATCATTTCCATTTCTGCTTGACATGACACCTTCTTCTTTGTTCCTCTTGGTACTTTTCTCAGATTTTAGCCACAAATCTTGTCACAGTGCAATGATTATGCAGAGTTTTTGATTTCATGTCTTGTTCAGGGCATTGCACTTGCAATTAATGTCACAGTGTCACAGTCTTACAGTGGCAGAGAAATAATTTGCCTTAACCCTTTAAATGCCAAGCACGTAGTTTCTACATGGTTGCTTCTCCTACCGTTAAGTGCCAAGCACGTAGAAACTACGTGCTTGGCAATTCCCCCTGCTAGTATAAAAATAGAAAAAAAAAACTCACCTCCTGTATGGATGGAAAGCTGGGGGTCTCCTCTTCCTCCGGGGGGCACCCGATCCCCCCCCTTGGGGTCTCCCATCTTCAGGAGGGGGCCTGAAACTGGCCGCCCCCCGTTTCCGGCGCTGACACTTGCAGCTGTATAATAATAAAAAACAATGACATTCACTCACCTCCTCGCCCGATCCCTCCGCCGCGTGTTCTCTTCACCAGGGGGGATTCCGATCCCCCCCCGAACTCCGCAGGCTTCAGGTGAGGACCCTCTTCCGGGTCCTCACCAACTCTTCTGATGGCGCTGGCTGCCGCCCCCTAGCCCCTTTTGTGGGAGGAGCGGGATGCTGTCATCCTGCTCCTCGTATTCTCTCACCCGCACCTGGCTCTGACAGATGCCCGTAGTAGCGGTGCAGAGCGGGCTCTGATTGGAGCCTTCTCGCCTCTCACCCGCCTTACATCTGTCATCGCCAGCTGTCATCGGCGCGTGACAGCGGCGAGGGTTGCAGGATCGGAGGTGAGTAGAATAAATAAATAAATAAATATATGTCATTTTTTTCTATCTGTGTGTTAATTTTTTACATTTAACCCTTTGTGAACTGGTAAGGGGTCCATGAGACCCCTATACCAGCTCACAAGGCTGGGGGCTGGCAAGTCACCTGCGGCTAGTGGGTGACGAAATATGGAAGAATTGCTTGCCATATATGCAATATATATATACTATAAACATCTATACATAAACAACAGTTATGGGTCAGAAGGTACCTGACTACATCATAAATAAATTCCTTGAATTGCAACAAATAACAACTGATGCCTTACTACAAAATAAAGGATTGCACAGAGCTTTGAGGCAACTTTGACTGTGGGGTTTTTCAGAAGCAGGTCATGGTCCTGGGTGTATTGCAAGATGGCCATTCCCATTGCATTTCAGGAGCGCAGAATCTGCATGCTATTCCACAACATGAGGTCTACATGGGGGTAAGCTCTCTTAAATAGAGTATGCCACTGATTGCTAGATGGAGGCATTAGAGGAGCAATTCACTAAGCTCGGATTTTTTGACCATTTTAAGTTTGGCAAAAATGTTAAAGAACACCTGTCACACAAGAAATGTATTCAAATGGTATAGTCAACAATTGAACTGTATTTTAAAAGAGGCAAACATTTTAAACCAAATTGCCATTGTTATGTATGGTTTTAAATGTTTCACTCTGTAAAAAGTTAACAAAGAGCTTTTCAGCTAAAACATGCGGCATTATATGGGATTAGAGTAAAGCACAAGCAGTGAAAATTGGCAAAAGGAACACTTCATGGGGGGGGAGCAATTCAAGGAATGCTAGTTAAATTGTGGGTTTTTGATCCACTTTAACTGCAGGAGAGGCGAGTGCGTAGAATCTATGTGCTTGACATTATAAGGGTTAAACCGGACCTTCAGGATGATTTAATGAACAGCCAAAACCCTTAAAAAACTATTTCCTAGCTTCTCAAATCAATATATTTTAAGTTTTTGGTCTCTTAGTTTTTCTAATTTTTTTTCTAATTTTTTACATTTAACCCCTTGTGAACTGGTAAGGGGTCCATGAGACCCCTATACCAGCTCACAAGGCTGGGGGCTGGCAAGTCACCTGCGGCTAGTGGGTGACTTGCCATTAACCCCCAGCACCCCCAATTACCTGCCTACCCAAAGCCCGGGGGGGCAGAAGAGCCCTGGCCATAGGCTATGCTGGCTTGTAGCCTGCTGGCCCCTGCACCCTGTTCCTACAAACCCTGCATAGCGGGTCCTGGGCTGGTTACTTCGGGTAGGGGGGCCCCATTTCACTTTTAGTGGGGATTTTTAAAGGTTTTTAGCCCTTAAAATAAAAAAAAAAATGGGAGGGGGGAATCTATGTAATTTTTTTAAATTAACCCCTTATGTTCTGTCACCCCATGCCAATTTTTTTCTTGATTTAACCCTTTATAGTGTCGATAGTAGTTGTATTTTATTTGTAAATGTTATAAAGTACTCATTTCAGTTCGGGGTGGTCTCCTGGGCAGGAACGTGGGGCTACCGATACATATGTGGTACCATTGTAATCGGGAGAAATGGGGCTTTCACATGCAATATGGCTTTCATTATTAAAATAAATGTTTTATTTAAAATAAAGGAGAAAATTGTCTAAAAAATATTTTTTTGTTTTTTTCTTTTACTTAATATTTTAATAAACAGCAGAAAAATTGCAAACAAGACATTTCATGTTAAAGCCTAAACTCTGCTGCAAATATATATATATATATATATATATATATATATATATATATATATATATATAATGTTCCTGTAAATTCCTGCAAAAATGGCGCAAAACCTGGTGCAAAAATTTTGTCAGCAGAGGGTGACAAAATCTCAAGTAGGCTGGCATTCAATAGGGTTAAAAGTAGCTATGCATGTTGGGTATTGTTCTGCTCAGGAGACCTTGTTCTTTCAGATTTAACTTGTTTTTTCTTGTCTGCATATTGATATTTTAGGAAAAGGTGTTTTTTATTCTGCTTTTTTATACATTTTTTAGGGAAACCCAGTGCAACCAAAGAATTCTTCAAGGGATTACTTCGAGAAAGTTGGGCCCACTACAACAAGCTGCATACACTTAGAAAGGTTAACATGTGTACTTTCAGGGAATACATGGTTTGTGGGGGGGTATTCCAAGTGTAAAGGGTTGTTTTGGTTGAAAAATCACAATGTGTGCAGTTTGTCTGCAGAGCTGAGATTTTCAAGGAAAATTACCATTACGGACATCATTTACTTTGGGTGTTTGGCAACTCTTTCCTTGACAGGACCTATGCATGCTGGGTATCGTTCTGTTCGGGGGATGTTGCTTTTTGAGATTTAACTTGTTTTTTCTTTTTTGTATATTTTTTTTTAGGAAAATTTGGCTTTGATTCTGCATTTGTGTCCTTTTTTAGGGAAACTCTTTGCAACCAAAGAATGCATTGAGGGATTACTGTGGCCACATCAACAAGCCTGGTACACCTAGAAAGCTTGAGATGTGTACTTCCAGAGAATATATAGTTTGTTGGGGGTATTTCAAATGTAAAGGGTTGTTTTCATTGAAAAACTGCAAGGTGCGTCTAGCGCATAACATAGTTGTATTTTATCTGAAAATCCCCTAAAGCGCTGTTTCAGTTTGGGGGCGTGTTTTGGCCAGGAAAGGGTGTCTACCAACACATGTGTGGTATTGCTGTAACTGCGAGAAATTGGGATTTTACACACAATAAGATTTATTGACGAACTTAAAAAATAGATTTTTTTTTATTTTTTTGCTTATATTTTACTCATAAATATTGAAAATACACTTAAAAAATGACAAAAAAAATGTTGAAGCCCAGACCAAAACAATATATAATGTTTCTGGGAAATCCCTGGAAATCCTTTCAAAAATCACATTTGAACATGCGTAGTGCAAAATAGTGCAAAATCGTCTGGCAGTGACAAAAACTCCAGGAAGGCTGGCACTTAAAAGGTTAAACCTGTGGCCTACTGGGAGGCCGATTCATTAATAGCGGCAGGTAGCGACAGTTGAGCAACTGTAGCAGTATTTTCACAGCGCCCGCTAGTAGTCGCTGTGCTTGGCCATTGTTCGGTTGTTGATAGCGACTGAGTCGGTGTGCAGTAATGTTGAATACGGGGTGACGAGTCGCTATTTGACAGGTTCCGCGATGTATGGGTGCGCATGATAGCGACTGGTCAGAGTGACCGGCTCCCACCATATTCATCAAAAAATCACGCTTCAAGAATTCTCGCGCTGTGAAAAGCATGTTAAAACCCCAGAGCGCTGGCGGCAATATGTTAAAAGTAGTTTTTTAAATGTTAAAAGAATTTAGTAATATGAATACAATAATATCAGACCTGTAATATCAATTCTGCACAAATTCTTTTTTTTTTTACCTTAAAAAAATTAACATGGCAGAAGTGGTCACAGAATTTTTCACATTTAAAAAAAAAAAAAAAAAAAAATTAATAACAATTAATTATGAATATTTAAAGATTGTTCCATTGAAATTAATTGGAGAGCGCCAGGGAGCGACAGGTCATACCTGTCGCTGTTCAAGGTCGGACGCTGGTGCTGTGGGCTGAGGCTGGAATAATGATGAATGAGTGGCTATATGGCGCTATCTCAGTCGCTAAGCAGGATCGGCTTGATAAATGTGTGATTGTGGTGGGGAGCCGGCGTTCTCGTGGTGGTGCCCGTCATTACCGGTCGCTCACCAGGCGCTACGTGACGCTATTCTTTCATAAATAAGGGCCTAAGTCTCCAGTTCACATCTATGCGCATGCAGTTTCTGCTTCTGTTCCAGTTCCAGTCAGTGGTAAATGTGGCCAAACTGAACAGCCTGTAATTGGGATGCCCACACACTGCCTGTATTTGGGATAGAAACATAGAAGGTTGAGGGCAGAAGGAGACCATATGGTCCATCTAGTCTGCGCTTTATGTAACTGTATGTACTCTTTATCTTAGGATAGATGTATGCTTATCCCAGGCATGCTTAAATTCAGTGACTGTTGATTTTTCAACCACCTCTGCTGGACGTTTGTTCCAAGCATCTACTACTCTTTCTGTAAAATAATATTTTCTAACATTTCTCCTGATCTTCCCCCCTCCCAGCTTCAGGTTGTGCCCCCTTGTTCTATCATTAAAATTCTTCTTAAAAACACTTCCCTCCTGAACCTTATTCAATCCTTTCACATATTTGAAGATCTCAATCATGTCCCTCCTCTCCCTCTTTCCTCCAGACTGTATAAATTTAGTTCTTTAAGTCTCTCCTGATAAGTTTTAGGTTAAGTCCTTCCACCATTTTTGTTGCCCGCCTTTGGACACGTTCTCACACTGCCTCTAATAGGAATGCCCGCACACTGCCTGTAATACGGGTGATGGGGAGGTTTCTGCACACTGTCTGTAATGGGGTGAGAGAATTTTTTTTTCTTATTTTCCTCCAAATCTTGTGTGGGTCTGGTTGGTGCATCTTTATGGTGTGAAAAAAAATTGTTTTTAAACAAAAAAAATATTTTACTGCCTGGGCAATTCATTTAATTTGTTTAATTAGGATCATCTAATTATCACAGATGTTTGAGACTTGAAGAACACCATGCCCATGGGCGCTGGGCTATTCTGTGCCCTTGATGCCCCGGGGGGTGGGTAATTGAGTATGGAGTATAGGTATGATACCCCCTTGGGCTGGTTAATAGCATGCTGCACCCTTTAGACTTTGAATTGGTATAGTGGTCACTTGGACCACTTACCAGTTCACAAAGAGTTAAAATAAGAAGAAAATACATAGCATAATAACTGAATTAACTATATTAACTAGACTTACCCCCACTGTCCAAGTGGAGTTCTCATCTGCCTAGCAGTTGGTACAGGTTTTGCAGCATCTTCTTTTGTAGTATAAGAACTCAGTAGTATAAGAACTTAGTATGTGAGCTCAGGGTTTGCTAAAACATGATTTTTTAACTGCTGCAGATTTCATGTGAATGTATCTCTTTGTCTATATTTGTTTCCACTCTACTTTTTTTTCTTGCCATCATCAAGAAAAAAACTTTCAGGCTAATTTCTTCCCAGGTCAGAAAGATCAGATAGGTTAGGGTCATTAAAGGTAATCAAATTTTGCCATGCCAGTTGAGTGTCAACAGAGTGGAATTGCTATCTCAGCCACTTTTGAGGGGTGATGTGATCACTTTGCTAACACAAAATGCAGATTTGAAAGACCTCATAGGTTTTAATGAGAAATCACACCCTGCAATTGCAGTAAAATACCCCAGTCTGAAAGGAGCCTTAGGGTCTGATTCACCAAAAGCAAAAGAAAAAAATTACCCATAAATGACCAATGCACTCGAAATGAATGGGTGTAAAATAGTGGGATTAAGCAGCCTCCTATACCTTAGACACAGTTCAGGTGCTCCCCCAGGGGTAGAAATGCAGTGAGTCAAATGGGGGAGATTCCAATTTCGCAGAAGCCCCACCTCTGTGTATGAAAGAAATTCTCCTTGGTAAGGTAGTTGTCACGCTCTGGTAACTTCAGCCCTCTAGGTAAGCCCTCAACCCCCAATCTCCACAGCCAGCTTCCCCTGTAGGAGCCCCCGCTTGCCAGGACGCAAAATACGCCTGCCCGGGATTGGTTGCCCCCAGAACTTCAATGACTCAAAGGATGAGAGCTTACTGGTTTAGAGGTCTGAAGAACCAATGGCTAAGAGCGAGTGTAGCGGAAGTCCAGAGACAGGCCAGAGGTTGACACGGGGAAGTCAGAGATCGCAGCGGTACAGAGGAATGAGGCAGCTCGAGGTCAGGGTACAAGGCAGAGGTCGGCAACGGAGATCAGATCGAGAGTAGTCAGTTCAGGCAGGGGTCGGCAATGGAGATCAGATCGAGAGTAGTCGGTTCAGGCTGGGGTCGGCAACGGAGATCAGATCGAGAATAGTCGGTTCAGGCAGGGGTCGGCAACGGAGATCAGATCGAGAATAGTCGGTTCAGGCAGGGGTCGGCAACGGAGATCAATCACGGTTATATCACAAGACAAAGCAAGGTACAAGGCGCTATCACAGGCACTGGATGACTGACGGAGCGAACCTGATATAGGCACAGACAAGATTGGGGATGGGGGGAATGGGTGTGTGATTGCTGTGCATAGGAACTGGTTAGGGATTGGCCAGGACGAGGGACAAGGGCAACACCTCCCTACCCTGGGCTCATTGGCCCATATACAACTCCAGGGGCGTTCAGCCCCAAGTCAAGGGCTCACTGGCCCTGTGCAGTAGAGCACTCCCCCCACTCCACCTGGCCCTTTAATTGTCTCCTCCGGCAGCCGCGCTGGGAGCAGCGCCGCCGGAGGGCATAAACGGAACGAGTGAGGAAGCCGGGGCCGCCGGCTGGAGAAGGAGGAGGCGCGCGCATGCCCGCAGAAGCCGCAGCTCGCCGCGGCTGCACCACGGGGACGCCGCTGGACCGAGGAACGGGTAAGTGGAACCTGACAGTAGTAGCACAGGGCCACAGTCCCCCTAAATAGCTTTTGCCAGGGGTAGCAGCTAAAGCGACAGAAAACCTGCCTGCTGGACCTGAAGATGTAAGTAGATATGTTGCATCATCTATAGAAGAAACAGATATGCCACTATTAAAAAAAATGTTGGATACCCACTGCTAGGTCCTGATGGTGGCCATAACATTTGTATAAAGCCCCTTCCTCTTCTTATTTCCTTACTTATTGTAACCTTTCTGATCTCCTCTTTTTTTTTGCTTCCCTTCTTTCCTTTCCTTTTTCTTCTGCCCTGCATCCTTATAATATTCCTTAATATCCCTTTCTTTCCACCGCCCTTCCTATCAAAGCTTTCCTTCTTCCTTCAACTGTTACCTGTATTTCTTCTTTCCTATCCTATGTTTTGTTATTCTTTCCTTTTCTTCATCCCCACCTTGTCCCTTTTCTTTCTTTCTTCTTTTCTTTTACATCTGCTTTGAAGCTGACCATGGCTTCTCCCCAGACAATGCTTTATTCTGTTTATTGTGGAAAAAATTTGTCATCCCCACAATGCTCTTCTGATCCCTGCATCAGCCCAGCACTGGCCTTCTGAAAGTATGCTTCCACACTACAGATAATCCAAATAATTATTTTTATAATAATGTTTCAAAAATAGTAAAACATATTTCTAGTTTACGACATGGTTTTAAATTCTGTTCCACATTAAAGTGGATCAAAATAAGTTAGCACTTTTCCACAGTGCATCCTGATTTGGAATATCCCACCACGTGAAAATCTCTGGTTTCCCTATACTGTATACTCACTTCTGGATCCCACAGTTCCGGCTAGCAGCATTCCAACTCCCACTGGCCTGCGCAGTCCCACTAGTGTAAATGTAAGTCTGCTGGGTGTGGCAAGCGCAAAGAGCAGGAATGCCACCAGAGGCCCATGTATGTACTGCAGGATTGAGGATCAAGGTCAGTATCTGTGGAAAACGGGCTTTCACACTGCAGGGAAATCGGGAATCACCTTTTATCTCTCGCAGTCGATTATATGTATTCTGCAGGACACAATATCACACACCTGAAAAGTCCCTTTAACTGCCAGCCTACCTAGAGATTTTGACACCATCTGTTGCCATGCTTTTTTTTAACCATTTTGCTCTATGTATGTTTGACCGCCAGGAAAATGATATATAATTTTGTTCATCAGAGTTTGGGCTTTGACATAAAATGTCTTGTTTGTAATTATGGCAGTGTTTTCTCAATAATTTTGGGTGAAGATTTGGAGGAAAAAAATTGTAGCATTTAAAAATAACATGTTTTTTAAGAGAACCATATTGCGAGTAAAAGCCCTATTACTCCCAATTAGAACAATACCCCATAAGTATTCGTAGACACCTGCTCTTGCCTGGGAGATACCCCAAACTGAAAAGAGCACTTTATGAGATTTTAAAAATAAAATACAACTACTATACGCATTATAAAGGGTTAAACCCTTCAAAATTGAAAAAAATGGTTTGGGGTCCCTCCTCTCTAGCAAAACCAGTACACACATCAGCTATGTGGGCTGGTAGACCAGGGCACAGAGGACGAGCAGCCAGCCCCTGGCCCTGAAGGTTACCAGCCTGCATAGTCCGCATAAGCACTACGCTCTTCTGCACCCCCTGGTCTTTGGGGATGCAGATAATGGGGTGGGGGGTTCGGGCAAGTAACTAGCTTGCTGATGGATGACTTTCCAGTCCCTCCTACCCTTTGAGCTGGTATAGGGGGTCTCAATTGCCCCTTGCTAGGTCACAGAGGTTTACCTGTGAAAAAAAAACTCACTTTCATTAAAAAGTACTTTAATAATTTTCTTCTTCCTACTTATCTCCTTCCATCGACAATCGCTGCTGTCCCACGTCATTCATCGTCTAGATCGTCTCACCATCGTTTGATAGCTAGAAGTGATCAGCAGTAGCAGAGAAGAAGAGAGCCTTGGCACTGGATTCGGTCTAGCGGCAAGCTGTTTTTTTGGAGGTGGGCTGTAAATAAAGGAAATGCCATACATGTGAAATTTACATGGCTGGCAGGTAACTAAAGGACATTCAGCCACATATGTTTTAATTGTTTTAAATTAAATAGAGGAGTTTATGTTTTAGTTGCAGGGACAGCAGTGAGGGTAGTTGTTTACTAGGTGTCGCCCTCACTGCACAGCTAAGAAAATGGCCATGGAGGGCCTACCTGGAGGACATTGAAGGTCGGGCAGGAGGAGTACTCCCTGTAAGCGTCAGACAGAAGAGCTGATAATTGCCCTTTGGAGGAAGAAAACTGTGCATTGATGGACTCCTGAAGGGGCACCTAAAGACACCAGGGTCATTCTGCTGGCATTTCTCAGGACCTGAGTAAGTACCTTGTCTGCCCAACCCCTAACGCAGGAAGAGCACTCTCCAAGTCTGACCCTATCTGAGGGTCACATTCTAGCCTCCCTCAAAAGCACAGGTGTCCCTTTTCATAAGTGATCAGCAGGATTTTGGTATTTTTAAGTGCAAGGAAACTTCTTTACCCAAGCTATCTGTGGGGCTGAATATTGCTTTTAATGCTGCTGGGCTGTGTTTGAAATCAGTGCTTAAGCCCCTCTGATGTTATGTGCTACATATTTGTGTTTTCAACTAGTTGAAACAGTAGTGATTATGTGTGAGAAAGTCCAGGAAGATCTCTAAACTTGTCCCCAATGAGGCAGGAAAATACCTTGCAGAACAGAGAACAGCGTGGCCTGATGCTGCGCTAGAGTACAAGGCAGAAGATTCTGTGTTGGCTGAGGGAAGCAAAGAGTAGCATGAAGATGTTGAGTGGAGGAAAGCCCATGGAAGTGGAAGGGTGACCTCCATGGAAACAGAGTGGGGTTTTCCTTGGTTTGAGGAAAACCAAGACTGGTGCCCAGCCATGGGAGGGTCCATTTCCAAGTTCAGCCCTATCTGAGGGTCACCTCCCAGCCCTCCTAAACCCCCCTAAACTCCTCCGGTTGTCCCTGTCACATATGTCCACTGTCCCAAGCCCATATTTGAAGTGGACCAAAACCCACAAGTGATGTAAAACCAAATGCCAGTTTCCCTGCTGATAGTCCCCTCCTGGGAGTAGAAAAATACATAGCTATTTTTCCTTAACCATACATATTGTTTTCCCTTATTGTTTTTGTTGTTATAATTCCTGGCTCAGTCATCCGACTGTGGCAATGAGCAGACCCCAAGTTAAATCCTGGGAGGCATTTCCTTCTCCATTTCTCTCCTCAAATCCCAGGCACAGGGTCATGATGCAATCCTCAAGTTACTGGTCCTCCCGCTCAAAAACATGGAAATGCTGGGTGATCAGGACTTCAGGGAACTTGCTTGATCTATTGCTGGGCATGGACAGATAGAAACATAGAAGGTCAACGGCAGAAGGAGACCATATGGTACATCTAGTCTGCCCTTATGTGTATACTGTATGTACTCTTTATCTTAGGATAGATGTGTGCTCATCCCAGGCATGTTTAAATTCTCTGACTGACGATTTTTCAACTACCTCTGCTGGAAGTTTGCTCCAAGCATCTACTACTCTTTCTGTAAAATAATATTTTCTAACATTGCTCCTAATCTTCCCCCCAACTTATTGAATCCTTTCACATATTTGAAGGTCTCAGTCATGTCCACACTCTCCCTTCTTTCCTCCAGACTGTACAAATTAAGTTATTCCCATAAGTCTATCCTGATAAGTTTTAAGTTTAAGCCCTTCTACCATTTTTGTTGCCCACATTTGGACCTGTTCTATTTGAATAATGTATTTTTGCAGGTAAGGTCCCCAGAACTGCACACAGTATTCTAGCTGTGGCCTCACCAGGACTCTATACAGTGGAATCCCAACCTCCCTCTTCCTACTGGTGATGCCTGGAGCTATGCAGCCTGCATCCTGCTTGCTTTTCCCACTGTCTGGCTGCACTGTCCACCACTCATCTTGCAGCAGATAACAGGAACAGGAAAAAAACAATATTAACTGTCTGTGGAGTGAGGGATGCAGGGGACGTTAATATATATGTTTATAAATGGTAGCTTTTACCATTAAAGGTTTACAAAGTTAAATGTTTTGTAGAATTTTTGCGGTCCTATTTTGTGGTTAATTTTTTGTATACTTGTTACGTTTTTATACTGTAATAATGATCTCATCGCAGGCTGAAGTTTGGAGCAGAGCTGCTCCACTGGCCTCCTACTGTGTGCCTAATTAAAATACTCTGTGTGTCTTTCATTATTGCTTTTAATAATAGTTAAATACCAGGAAATCCAATTATATTCAAACATAATTTGTTAAAGATCAAATAGATGGAGCTACCAACATCTTTATTTTCCAGAACACTAATTTGGCAGAAGATGGACAATTCTCGAGTAATGTGAAGTGGTCAGAGATTTCATTATGTGTGCTGATGATAATTAAATAAATGGTAAAATCATTGTTTTTGTTAGAGCACATCATAGTCTGTGAATATTATCTTTCATTTCCATTTATATTATTGTTCAGCTTACCCAAAAACAATATATTGTATCTCAAATTCTTGAGATTGCATAAATCATATGCAATGTTATGTGATGTCAAATTTCTACTGATGGCTTAATTCCTTCCTGATCCCTGTTTGCTTCCAGATAGATGCTTTTGTGTGTTTGTACCACTGCATCACATTTGTTTATGTCCACTGCTTAAATCATTAATGTTTCTGTAATTATGATTGTAGTTATGATTTAAGCATTTACATAGTTACCGTGGCGTCATTAGTAGTAGTATAACGAAACAAGTAATTTATTATCTGACATAAGAGTGATGATAGGCTAGGTTTATACACCAAAGAAGGGTTACCACCCACTTCATTGAAGAGAGTACTTGGGCCAAAGAAACAGAAACTGCCCCACCTTGTCCATCCACCACTGTTGCTGCATTGTCCACTACCCCTAACCGCTTTTTGTCACAGAAGTAGCCTCTGTTGCCTTCTATTAGCCATGGGAAACTTTAACCACAAGAGTATGCATTTCTAGCTTCGGGAATTAATCAGCTACAGATTTTCAGAGCCAGGTGCATGGAGGATAGACTAGAGAGTAGAGCTGCTACCCACCCCTCCCCCCCCCCCCAAAAAAAAACATTGGATTCTACTCTAATTTCAAGTACACCTCTGTTTAGCAGCCATCATCCCTTCCACCAGCTTTTTGATTTTGTGAAACTGTACCAACCAAACCAACCCTGAGCCTGAAGCCTCAGTGCTATGACTACACAACTGCTGGCACTGCGGCTGCTGCCATACAAACTTACGGGACACAAACACCTTCTGCAATAAGTCACAATAAAAGTTCTCCACTATTTATCATGAAAACCCACCAGTGAAAACCTGTACAATTCTTACCTGACTCAATGTAACCTGCAATATTACTCTAGGGATGATGATTTCTGGTCTGTTTTTGATGCAGTGGATGATACAGAGAGCGATGCATAGACTGACTTGAGTTTCCTCTGATGAGTAAGATGACAACCATCCAACTCACATACCTGCAGTGGCCAGTGCCTGCCAGAATATTACAGAGCCAGCCAAGTACCAGCCTGTTCCAGAGCTTGCCAGGTGCCATCCTTTTTCAGAGCCTGCTGGGTGCTAGCCTGTTCCAGAGCCTGCTGGGTTTCCAGCCTGTTTCAGAGCCTGCACGGTGGCAGCCTATTTCAGAGCATACCAGGTGCCTGCTTTTTTCTGAGCCTGACAGTTCCTAACCTGTTCCAGAGCCTGCCGGGACCAGCCTGTTCCAGAGTGTGTCAGGTGCCAGCCTGTTCCAGAGCCCACCCTGTGCCAGCCTGTTCTAGAACCTGCCGACCAGCCAGCTGCAGCAGCGGAAGCCAGTGCCTGTCAGCCTGTTCCAAAGCCAGGTGCTGGATATCAGCCTATTTCAAAACTTGCTGAAGACACTAAATCTGCCACGCCTAGGCCAGTTATGACACACAAATGCCAGGACCATATTTTCCCAGGCTTGGATTTGGGGCCTGACTAATACTGCTATTGGACAAGTTTGGTCTAATAGCATTAAAACTGGAGTATGTTCAAACTGTATACTTGATTAAAATCTAAAATAAACATTTTCCACTTCCCCATGGGCAATGGCTGGAATGGAGTTCCTGGATTATGTTTTTTGTGGGAGTGAGGTTCACCAAACCAATGGAGCATTGTAAATTGATAGAAGAACTAGTATTTTACCTGTGGCTTTGGTGTGGGCTGTACCTCAAACAGCCCTGCAAAGGATAGGTGTGAAACCAGTTCTTTGGTAATTACGCTAATAGTATAGGCAATTGCTACATCTGTGAAATAGATGAAATACCTGTATCATCTGGTCTCCTAAATAAAATGTGCATAATGGTCTTAGATTTGTATTGGATTTGCTTCTCTCTTTGATTATGATGTAATGAAGGACAGAAGTGTGCAGCCAGTTTAGTGATTAACCTTAAGCATATGACAAGTAGTTGTGGAGAAAATGAACAAGACAGATGGAGCAGAAGAATAATTGTGTTGTTATGTTAAATTCAGACCTGACCTTGTAAAGGAATCCTCTTTATTTAGATCAGATGTTTACTAATTGCTGCAAAATTTGAAAGCAACCCAGGCCTATGGGGTGCCGGTAATTGAATGGGGGGCACTGGCAATCAGTGAGGTGTCTCTCTCACCCCCTTTTCACCTGTTGAACTGGTGTAGGAGTTCTTGGTACCCCATGGATGTGACTGTAAACAACTTACCCCTTGTTTTATTTTTTTTTATTTTTTTAGCCTGCTGCCAATGTACTTCTTCCAGTCCCTGATGCTTGCTCAGATATATTCAGCGCCCTCACCCAAGATGGCTGTGATGTGCAATTTCTAGTGAGTGAGTTCATCAGCAGATTCCATCCCATAAAGAAGAACCCTGGCCTGATTTTTTTTCTTTTTAGCTAGTTAGCAACACTGCAAACATTTAAGAGCAGTTAAAAATATTAAAGTTATGCACAAAAATGTTTTTCTCTGAAGTCTGTATGCATTTTTATCAGTATATCTTCTGTTACACACACCATTACTGAATGCAGTATATGCAGTTACTGTATTCCTTTGGTGTATGAATGCAGCTACATACCTAAAACCCATATATAACAAACACAACCAATACCAAGTACTAAATTGTCACTACATCCCCCAACCACTGAGCATCCTGATGCCACTGATCCATCCTGCACATTCCCATAGCAAACCCTGCCAGTGGCAAAGGGTGTAGTTAATGACCCTAAATTGTGTGTATGGATGTATGGGTAAAACAGAAGGGTGAGGGTCTGTTTTGCACTTCAATCAAGGAGGGGGGGTATGATAGCTGTGCAATAATGGGTGAATTGCTGTCCATGTAAGCATATACATATATTCTTAAATGGCAGCACAAAAATCCTTCCAATTCATCCATATCGATTGGAAGGTAACTGCAATCACAGGGGCTTTAAAATCAAAGCACAACTGTAATCACAATTTCCTAGCAGATCACAACTGATATGACAGTCAGCTTTACTCACTTTCCATTTGACCTGATATTGAGTTCATGAGCTGCAGCCAGCAGTACTAGGCACTATTTGCATCAAGTTTACAATGTGTTACAAACGGCCAGAAAATATAGGCTATTAAAAGAAATTAGCCCCTTCACGTTAGTTTGCTGCAGTTTGCAAAACACTGCATGCAGCATTTTGACCACAGCATGACCACTGTGTGGTCCAAAGAAGTCTATGGACACCACAGAAAAATTTCATCTATTGCATTTTACCTGCGGTGCATTGCAGTAAGGTTAAAGAGACATACTCAACACCACCTTCCAGTCCATCACCACTGTGCCCCCAACATTTTCCTGTCCTGTGTCCTCCAGTCCGGCACTGCTGCAGCCACCTTCTTGGGGTCATTCCATGGGCCCTTGCTAGGGCAGAAGGCTGAAGACCCCATGAAGCATGGGGACTGGGAGTTTCTTCCTCCCCCACTGGTTTTGCAGCCGCACATGCTCTGGGTGTCCGCTCTGCTTCTGCTGCTTTGGAGGCAGGAATGGGAAACAAGTGCTATTACAGTAATGACACTCAAGTGATATTACAAAGTAGTGACCCTCAAGTGCTATTACAGAGTACTGACACTCAAGTGCTATCAAAGTACTGACACTAAAGTGCTTCTACTGGCGCACTTAGAGCGATCTGAAGAAAGAAAGTTAATAGAGAGAGGTGTTGCTGCTAAGGGACTGTTTTTTTTTTTTTACTAAAACTGTTCTACTAAGGACATTTATATAATGAAAGCATCTGGAGTCAGGGCTAGATAGACTAAGTACTGACACTCAAGTGCTATTATATAGTACTAACACTCAAATCCTATTACAGAGTACTGACACTCAAGTGCTATTACACATAGCAGCCAATCAGCCTCCTTTCTTCCCTCCCCACCCTTGGCCTGGCAGGACACGTGACCCCCCTGTTTAAAAGGCAGGGTCCTTCTCCTAGAGTGCTCAGAGCGCTCTGAGTCTGCAGTAAATAGGGGGAGGTGTTGCTGCTGAGGAACAGTTAGAGCTTTTTTTTTACTAAAACTGTCTTTCTTGGGACATTTATAGGGAGAGCTTCTGGAGTCAGGGTTAGATAGGTGTTTAAGTACTGACACTCAGGTACTATTACAGAGTACTGACACTCAAGTCCTATTACAGAGTACTGACACTCAAGTGCTATTACAGAGTACTGACACTCAAGTGCTATTACAGCGTACTGACACTCAGGTGCTATTACAAAATACTGGCGCTCAAGTGCTATTAGAGTACTGACACTCAGGTGCTATTACAGAGTACTGACACTGAAGTGCTATTACAGAGTGACATCCAACCTATCTAGCCCCAACCCCAGTCGCTTCCCCTGACTATATGTCCTTAAAAGCATAATAGCATGCTTGAACACTTATCTATCCCTGACTCCAGGCGCTTTCCCTATATAAATGTCCCTAATATATGAAGCCCTAACTGTCCCTCAGCAGCAGTACCCCCCCTATCCACTTCAGACTCAAAGCACTCTGAGCAAGCTAGAAGATGGACCCTGCCTTTTATACGGTAGGGTCACATGTCTTGCTGGGCCAATGGTGGGGAGGGTTAGGGCCGAGCATCAAACGTGTGCACGGATTTAAATTTGAAATCCATGCTCGGTTTTAGGGACCCGAACTTGCACTCAGATATTGAAATTTGTAGTTACAGTTCACCCAACCCTAATTTATATGTAACCAGAGACTAAATCTCTCTAGTCTTTCAATTATTAAAAAAATCACTTGAACCTGCAACCATGTAATTAGGAATGTTATAATTATGATTATTTAATATATCATTGCACAGCTGCAGTGGCTTAATTATACAAAATATTATATATTTTAATATATATATATGTAGAAAATATATAAAATTAAAGTAATCTGCTATTTCAGGGCTTTTTGCCCATATGTTATATGATGAACTGAAACCTACTAACTGAAAATATTACTGATATATTGTGTTATTTTCTACTATTCAATAGTGTGTAGTAGTAAGGAAAATGTTTTATGTGAGATGTTTTAACCCCTTAACTGAAACCCACTTAACTCCTTAATTACCCACCTTATTTTAGCCTTAAAAATCAGTACATTTTTGTCCCTCTTTGTGTTCCAGCGGTCAGGCAGGCAGGTAGGTACAAATGCAGCTTTCTTTAAAACTTAATTTGGTGCACTGGTGCATCGCGCTTTCCTGGAACCTTAAATGCTTTTCAATGGCTTCTTGGTGAGATATCACAATTGGCTTAGCTGTGATGCGTCGGTTAAGGATTGCTACATGTGTAGGTTGAAGGGCAGGTAGACAGACAGGTGGATAGGCAGATGGGTGTATGGGCCAGGCAGGTGGGTAGGCAGGTGGGCAGCAGAAAGGTAGATGGCTGGGTGATCGGGCAGGTAGGTGGGTGGCCTGATGGGTAGGTGACTGGATGGTCAGGCATGTAGGTAGGCAGGTAGGTAGATAGGTGGATGGATAGGCAGGTAGGTTGCGGGTGGGTAGGTGGACAGCAAGCAGGTAGGAGGGAAGATGGACAGGTAGGTGGCTGGGCGGTCAGGCACGTAGGTGGGCAGGAGGGTGGATGACTGGGTGGGTGGTTAGGTACGTAGTTAGCTGGGCAGGCAGGCGGACAGGTGGCTGGTTAGTCAGGTAAGTAGGTGGGAAGATGAATGAGTGGCTGGCTGGGACAGTGAGGCAGGTAGGTGGGAAGGCAGGAAGGTGGGTGGGTAGATGCAGTGCATAGCCCTCACCACTCCTTGTGTTGGCAGAGTGGCAGAGTGGCTGCATAGATCTGTGGCCATGTTACCGGCATCTCGACAGCCAGGGCGACATAGCATATCGGCAACTGGGGCAGTACTCGGAGCCAGCAGCATCACCTAGGCTGGCAGGGCTGGTGGACAGCGTCATCTTGGCAGGTGAGGCTGGCAGGCACCATCATCTCAGAGGATGAGATTCTCTCCTTGCCGCCGCAACCCACCGTCACCACAGCTCCAGCCACCACTCCTTAGCCAGTCCCTCACATGCTTCCTGTACAGTGCTGAAAAGACCAGCAGAGAGCTGTGGCTGGAGCTGAGGCAGACACTACAGTGGATGGGGAACAGGAAACATGCTGCAGCGCAGAAGTGAGGAGGACTAGGTAAGTAAAAAACATGCCCCTCATGCACAATACTCCCCCCCGCCCCCTTCACACTATCCCACTTCAGTAGTCCCTCCAGGGAGTAAGGAAACCCCCTCTGCCATGACGTTCCTAGCATATTATGAGCAGGGAACACACATTTTCTGCAAATAATTATTTACATCAATAATATCTGCAGTCTCTAATACAGCACATATTAACAGAAGTGTTGCATATAAAGGATGAAATAATGATACTGTTAACATGAAGTTCAAGCCAATACATTTTAATGTTGGTTTTTGCTAATTGTGAACACATTTTAAATCCCCTGTACTGGACCATAGACAATAAGAATAAATGTAAATACATTCTTACTGAAATAAAATGTTTGTGGGGCCTTAAAAACATATTATTTTTTTTTTTTTTTTGCTGTTGCACACTCAAATAAGGAATTGGTACTAAGATTATTGAAGTATTATAAGTACAATGGAGTTGTCAGATGGAGTCTGTGGAGGCTGTGATGCAGAAAAAGAAGGATAAAAACTGTTAGTGTCTATGTGAGGCACTATCTTAGCTCTAGTATCAAATCGAGCTTCTTAAAAGGTGTTTTGTATTTACATGCTTCTTTCCTGTGTCCATTACAACATATGTTTTGATAATAATTGTAATAACTGTTCACATGATTTCAGTCCTAATCCCTGTAAGAGCACTGCTTTGCCCCAAAGAATAAAGGTGGTGAAAATTGAACTGTCAGTCAGTTTCAAAAGCACATCTTGTACTATATTATTAACACATTCCATAGAACATTTTAACATAGATTGAACCGAACCGAAACTGAAAGTGCAGCCTCCGCTAAACTCCACTGCCACCTTCCCTCCACTGATTCCTGAGGTGGATTAGGGTGTTACAAAAAACAAAGCTTACCTTACCAGTGAGATCCCCCTGTTTCCCCACTGATTGGCAGCAGACGCAGAGAGACTTTCTGTCCAGGCCATGAGTGTATAGCCAGCCAATCAGTGCTCCACTGCTGCAGACCACAAGTGACACCTGTCACCCTTTTACTGCACTGTCACTTATGGTCCCGAAAACCAGAACCCAAGAATATGGCACAGAGCTTTCAGCATGGGTGGAGTACTTCTAAATTCAACAGTAGCATTAACCACTTTCATATCTACCCAAAACATTGCATTAATGGTAAAAAAAATACAGATTAGAAGGAGTATTACAGTAATTATACAAGCAAAGGCGGCTATACAAACCATTAGATCTTCCCATATACGTAATAAGGCAAGCTTGACAGGATTTTTTTTCTATAAAAGGTGTATTTTTATAAAGATTGTGATAAATCTTATGGTGAACTAACAGCTATGGTTATCTTTTTCATTGATTTTAGTTAAATAAATCTTCAAAGTGAACCAAACGCGAACCAAAAGTCTTAAAATAAAAAAAGCCCAGGGTGTCTACTCACCTTCTCAGCACAGGGGCTCCTGCAGCCATACAGATGACTGTTGCTTCTCCTGGTGGCTTCCAGATGAATTTCTGTGCTACATAAACCAATAGGAAGCACCAGGGTACTGATGGCAATGTCAGATACCAGTCAGCAGCCCACAGCTTTCAAATCCTGTGCTGCTTGTGAGAGAGTTTCCAATTTATTTACATAGCAAGTTCCCAACGCATGGAGTTGCTATCTGTTCCCTTAGATTTAATAGAATCAGTTTCAGACCCAGAGGGGGGTTATCTTTTAGTAAAGGGTACTGGTGATAAACATTTGTTGGCCACCATTTTTTGCTATTATGCCCCCATTGCAAAATGTTTAAGATACTCAGTCCCAGAATAGAGGGAATAGCAATTTAGGGAGGAAACTCAAACCTTGCTCTGGATTCAGCAATGGACAGATCGGCTTCCTATATGGAAAGATGGAGATGGAAAGAAAAAAGGCTAGCAAATGCTTGTTTGCTCTCATCACAAGATCTGCTAGATATCTTTAGGGAAAAGAATCTTCATACTAGGGTCTACTCATTACTCCCCAACCCACTTTACATATAAGCGTATCAACCATATATTAATTGCATCCTGTTTGATATCAAACATTAGCCCTTATTTAGACCCTTTCACATATGCATTCCCACATCCAGTATTTTTCTGTGTCATATGATTCTGGGTAGAGATGAGCGAACTTTTGAAAAATTCGATTCGACTGATTCGCCGAATTTTCCGACAAAAATCGTTTCGACCCGAATTTATTCGCGACGAATCGCTATTAAAAACGGCTATTTCTGAGCCTCCTAGAGCCTCAATAGGGTTGTAAACCATTCTGCCTTGCTGTAGCACGCATAGAATGCGTGCTGGGTTAGTTAAATAATACTTTGAATAAATATCACATGCAGATCAGAGGCATCGCTAATAGAATCGCAGAGCGGCACAATTGCAGAGAGTTGAAGTGGCATCACTATGAGGGGCAGGAGCCCAAACATTGCTTAAACCTCCCTGGCGGTTTTCCCGAGCGTGACTCGGGGTTAATTTTCACTGCAAGTAGCGGTAACCCCGAGTCACGCTCGGGGTAGATTAGTCAGAGGAGCAGAAATCTCCTTACCTTCTCCTTGCGATCCAGCGATGTCCCCGCTGTGATCGCCAGTGAGAGCCCCGGCAGATGCGTCTGACTTCCTGGTTACGTCACTGTGAGCCGCAGAGGCTCATGGGGGCGGAACTGGGAGGGAAATTCAAAAGTTATAAACACAGTAAAACACACACACAGAGTGATACAGTGAAATCCTGTGAGATTACACTGTATCACCTCAGATTTGACATTGTATTGCCCTTTGATCATCATACACTGCCCTGCCTGCCCTTTTTCTGCCCATAAAAAAAAAAAAAAAAAAAATTATCATAGCATCAAAGCGTCACTTTAGCATCTCCAAAGCGGTTTTGGATCAGATAAGTGACAGCGGCAGCGACACAGAGCCCCTCGCAGAAATGAGCGATAGCGATTCGTGGCAAGATTCGTCATCTGACTCTGACACTGACCAGAGAAGTGGCGACAGCGACAATTCTGCACCCGACCTCAGTGATGTGCGCACTTGGTGCCCAATTGATTGCGGTATGGATGAGGTACTGCCGCCAAGATTTCCTTTTACTGGATCACCTGGGATGAAGGTAGACGTTGAGCACAATGATCCTTTGGCGTACCTAAAATTATTTCTAACAGATGACGTCATTGAAAAGATTGTCACGGAGACAAATCGCTACAACGAACAGCAATCCGCAACTCTGCGTAGCAAGTTTTCCAGGAACAGAAAATGGGAACCGGTGACTAAAGAGGACATCTGGAAGTTCCTGGGGCTAATACTTCTTGCTGGGGTGGTGGGGAAACCCCTGCAGAAATGGTACTGGACTACCAATAAATTGCTGGCAACCCCATTTTTTGGCACCATCATGTCCGAGTGCCGATTTTCCCTCATAATGAAGAATTTGCACTTCACCAACAATGAGGAATTTGACGAAGCCACACATCCAGCGCCAAAACTCAAGAAGATCTGGGAAGTATACCAAATGATCCTAAAAAATTTCCAGCAGTCCTATGTGCCAGATAGAGACATCAGCATTGATGAAAGTCTGATGGCTTACAAGGGACGCCTCAGCTGGATTCAATACATCGCATCCAAGAGAGCACGGTTTGGAATAAAATCCTATATGCTCTGCGAGTCTGCCACTGGCTATATATGGAATTCCGTCATATACACCGGTAAAGGAACACAATTCAACCCCAGGTACAGCGGCTATGGGATGGCAACGTCATCAGTCCTCACACTGCTTGAGCCATTGCTGAATCAGGGGTATTGTGTGACAACGGACAACTTTTACACATCGCCTGAGCTGTACGAGTTTCTGATAAAACACAAGACTGATGGATATGGTACCGTTAGGCCCAACCGACGTGACCTGCCATCTATGTTTGCCAAGAAAAAACTGAAAACAGGAGAAATGGTTTCCTGGCAGAAAGGAAAGATGATGGCAATGCGTTGGCGTGACAAAAAAGACGTGTGCCTAATGAGTACAGTGCATAACACCTCCACTGTTATGGTCCACACAAGAGGTGGGAAAAAAGTCATGAAGCCACAACTTGTGATTGACTACAACAACACCATGGGAGGAGTCGATAGAGCCGATCAGGCGATGACATTTTATCCGGCTATGCGGAAACAACAAAAAAAATATTACAAAAAAATCTTCAGGCATCTTCTGGAACAATGCCTCTGGAATGCCTATACACTGCACAGAGGAAAGAGTGACAAGCCTCTTGTTCATTCTGACTTTATCTGGAAGGTGGCGGAGCGGATTTTTGTGAACTACCAAACGCCATCAGTGGCCGTGAACAGATCTGGACGTCGTGCTGTTGACGTTGTCAACCCAGAACGCCTGACTGGTCGTCACTTTATGGATTACATCCCGCCAACCGCAAAAAAGGCAGCACCTACAAGGATGTGCGTAGTTTGCTGCTCAAAGCGAGATGGCAATGGAAAAAAAATCAGAAAGGAAACCAGGTTCCATTGCCCTGATTGTGACGTTGGTCTATGTGCAGTCCCATGTTTCAAAATTTACCACACCCAGGATGTTTACTGAATTTTCTTTGTTTGACAAATTTCATTATTTATTTCATTATTGAATAAAATTATATTATTTATTAGATTATAATTCATGATTTTATGTTTCGAACTTTATCACATCTGAGAGGTCTACTAGAGTCTTCTATGGTCAGGTTTAAGTAAGTAATTACTAAGAATTGCAGTCCTACAATACATAACACCAAATTTCCATACAAAAAAATGGTAACGCTTTTGGTACAAAATTCCAGACATAATCATAACGCCAGGGAGGTTAAAGAGACACTGGAGTTGGCAGCAGCAGGAGCCCAAAAATTGATGAATCACACCCTGGAGTTGGCAGCAGCAGCAGCAGAAGCCCAAACATTACTTTAAAGAGACACTGGGGTTGGCTTCAGGAGCCCAAAAATTGGATGAATCACACCCTGGAGTTGGCAGCAGCAGCAGGAGCCCAAACATTACTTTAAAGAGACTCTGGGGTTGGCTTCAGGAGCACAAAAATTGGATGAATCACACCCTGGAGTTGGCAGCAGCAGCAGCAGGAGCCCAAATATTACTTTAAAGAGACCCTGGGGTTGGCTTCAGGAGCCCAAAAATTGGATGAATCACACCCTGGAGTTGGCAGCAGCAGCAGGAGCAGCAGCAACAGGAGCCCAAACATTACTTTAAAGAGACACTGGAGTTGGCTTCAGTAGCCCAAAAATTGGATGAATCACACCCTGGAGTTGGCAACAGCAGCAGCAGGAGCCCAAATATTACTTTAAAGAGACCCTGGGGTTGGCTTCAGGAGGCCAACAATTGGATGAATCACACCCTGGAGTTGGCAGGAGTTGGCAGCAGCAGCAGCAGCAACAGGAGCCCAAGCATTACTTTAAAGAGACACTGGAGTTGGCTTCAGGAGCCCAAAAATTGGATGAATCACACCCTAGAGTTGGCAGCAGCAGCAGCAGGAGCAGCAGCAGCAGGAGCCCAAACATTACTTTAAAGAGACACTGGAGTTGGCTTCAGGAGTCCACAAATTGGATGATTCACACCCTGGAGTTGGCAGCAGCAGCAGCAGGAGCCCAAATATTACTTTAAAGAGACACTGGAGTTGGCTTCAGGAGCCCAAAAATTGGATGAATCACACCCTGGAGTTGGCAGCTGCAGCAGCAGGAGCCCAAATATTACTTTAAAGAGACCCTGGGGTTGGCTTCAGGAGGCCAAAAATTGGATGAATCACACCCTGGAGTTGGCAGGAGTTGGCAGCAGCAACAGCAGCAACAGGAGCCCAAACATTACTTTAAAGAGACACTGGAGTTGGCTTCAGGAGCCCAAAAATTGGATGAATCACACCCTGGAGTTGGCAGCAGCAGGAGCAGCAGCAACAGGAGCCCAAACATTACTTTAAAGAGACACTGGAGTTGGCTTCAGTAGCCCAAAAATTGGATGAATCACACCCTGGAGTTGGCAGCAGCAGCAGGAGCCCAAATATTACTTTAAAGAGACCCTGGGGTTGGCTTCAGGAGCCCAAAAATTGGATGAATCACACCCTGGAGTTGGCAGCAGCAGCAGCAGGAGCCCAAATATTACTTTAAAGAGACCCTGGGGTTGGCTTCAGGAGACCAAAAATTGGATGAATCACACCCTGGAGTTGGCAGCAGCAGCAGCAGGAGCCCAAATATTACTTTAAAGAGACCCTGGGGTTGGCTTCAGGAGGCCAAAAATTGGATGAATCACACCCTGGAGTTGGCAGGAGTTGGCAGCAGCAGCAGCAGCAACAGGAGCCCAAACATTTACTTTAAAGAGACACTGGAGTTGGCTTCAGGAGCCCAAAAATTGGATGAATCACACCCTGGAGTTGGCAGCAGCAGCAGCAGGAGCCCAAATATTACTTTAAAGAGACCCTGGGGATGGCTTCAGGAGCCCAAAAATTGGATGAATCACACCCTGGAGTTGGCAGCAGCAGCAGGAGCAGCAGCAACAGGAGCCCAAACATTACTTTAAAGAGACACTGGAGTTGGCTTCAGTAGCCCAAAAATTGGATGAATCACACCCTGGAGTTGGCAGCAGCAGCAGCAGGAGCCCAAATATTACTTTAAAGAGACCCTGGGGTTGGCATCAGGAGCCCAAAAATTGGATGATTCACACCCTGGAGTTGGCAGCAGCAGCAGCAGGAGCCCAAATATTACCTTAAAGAGACCCTGGGGTTGGCTTCAGGAGGCCAAAAATTGGATGAATCACACCCTGGACTTGGCAGCAGCAGCAGCAGGAGCCCAAATATTACTTTAAAGAGACCCTGGGGTTGGCTTCAGGAGCCCAAAAATTGGATGAATCACAACCTGGAGTTGGCAGGAGTTGGCAGCAGCAGCAGCAGGAGCCAAAATATTACTTTAAAGAGAACCTGGGGTTGGCTTCAGGAGCCCAAAAATTGGATGAATCACATCCTGGAGTTGGCAGCAGCAGCAGCAGGAGCAGCAGCAACAGGAGCCCAAACATTACTTTAAAGAGACACTGGAGTTGGCTTCAGTAGCCCAAAAATTGGATGAATCACACCCTGGAGTTGGCAGCAGCAGCAGCAGGAGCCCAAATATTACTTTAAAGAGACACTTGGGTTGGCTTCAGGAGCCCAAAAAATGGATGAATCACACCCTGGAGTTGGCAGCAGCAGCAGCAGGAGCCCAAATATTACTTTAAAGAGACACTGGGGTTGGCTTCAGGAGCCCAAAAATTGGATGAATCACACCCTGGAGTTGGCAGGAGTTGGCAGCAGCAGCAGCAGCAACAGGAGCCCAAACATTACTTTAAAGAGACACTGGAGTTGGCTTCAGGAGCCCAAAAATTGGACGAATCACACCCTGGAGTTGGCAGCAGCAGCAGCAGGAGCAGCAGCAGCAGGAGCCCAAACATTACTTTAAAGAGACACTGGAGTTGGCTTCAGGAGCCCAAAAATTGGATGATTCACACCCTGGAGTTGGCAGCAGCAGCAGCAGGAGCCCAAATATTACTTTAAAGAGACACTGGGGTTGGCTTCAGGAGCCCAAAAATTGGATGAATCACACCCTGGAGTTGGCAGCAGCAGGAGCCCAAAAATTGGCCTAAAGACATAAATATGTTTTGCACCATTTGGAAAGTGTAAAACGTGGCACCATGCTGAATCTAGTCGCATGCATCAGGCATTGGTGGGTGGAAATCCTGGCTGATCCATCCCTGATTCATTTTGACAAAGGTGAGTCTCTCCACATTTTTAGTTGACAGACGAGTTCTCCTCGCCGTAACTATGGCCCCCGCCGCACTAAACACCCGCTCAGATGGCACGCTACTTGCCGGGCAGGACAGCTTTTCCAGGGCAAACTCTGCTAGTTGCGGCCACAAATCAAGTTTGGCTGCCCAGAAGTCCAGCGGATCCTCAAGGTGTGTTGGCATGGTCATGTCAAAGTATGACATGACCTGCTGGTTCAGGTCCTGCTCCAGGTCTTCCTGCTGCTCATGAGTAGCCTCACTATGCGGGTGTAGAAAGCTACTCATTAGCGACTGAAGACTAAGGCTGCTGCTGATGGAGCTGCTGCTGCTGCTCCTGCCAACCCCCCCAGCGGCCATGGCAGTGGAAGGTGAGCGCAGAGGTCCCCTCGAGTCAGACCTGCGAGAGTATGGACCATGGCGCAGATAGGCATCGGCCAACGGCCTACGTAGAATGTCTATGTAGTAGTTCAGTTTGTCCTCCCTCTCGGTGGGTTTAAAAAATGCCCCCATTTTGTGCCGGAAGCGAGGGTCCAATAAGGTGGACAGCCAGAAGTCATCCCGCCGACAGATGGAAACAATTCTGGGGTCACTACGCAAGCACGTGAGCATGCTTCGTGCCATTTGCGCAAGTGACTCGGATGGACTACCTGTCTCCATCTCCACTGCATACTGCCACGGTGTGCCTGGGTCCTCTGTCTCGCCTTCCTCAAAAACCTCTAGCTCCTCTGGCTGCTCCTGCTCCTCCTCTCCTGTCCGCTGACTAGATAAACCAGCCATTTCACCAAGCCTAAACTGTGTTTCGCTGGGCAACTCCTCCTTCTCCTCTTCCTCCTCCTCCTCCAGTTCAGCTCCAACGGGGTTCATGTGGCCGTAAGATGTAAACGCCATGTCTCCAGTGCCCTGACCAGCCATGGTTTCCAACATGTGCTGTAGTACATGAAGCAGTGGAATCACGTCGTTCATCCCGTAATCCTGTCGACTGACAAATAAAGTGGCTTCCTCAAAGGCCTGAGCAAACGGCAGGTGTCACGTATGAGCTGCCACTGGTTGACATTGAAGTTACACAGGGGAGTCCCCCTATCTGCTTGGATCATCAGGAAATCCGTGATGGCTTTTCTCTGTTCATATAATCGGTCCAACATGTGAAGGGTGGAATTCCAACGGGTGGAAACATTGCAAATCAGACTATGTTGGGGGATACCATTCCGACGCTGTAGCTCAAGAAGGGTGTGTTTGGCGGTGTATGAGTGGCTGAAGTGCATGCAAAGTTTCCTTGAAGTTGTTAGGATGTCTTGCAGATGGGGGGAACACTTCAGAAACCGCTTGACAACCAGATTGAAGACGTGAGCCATGCAGGGGGCATGGGTCAGGCTTCCTTGGCGCAGCGCAGACAAAATGTTCTTCCCATTGTCGGTAACCATGATTCCCATTTTAAGTTTTCTTGGAGTAAGCCATGTTTGGATTTCCTGATGAATACATTTAAGCAGTTCCTCCCCTGTGTGACTCCGTTCGCCAAGACAAAGCATGTGAAGCACTGCGTGACACCTCCGTGCCCTGCACACATGGTAGACTGGAGGGGCACTGAGACTTGAGCCTACAGTGGAGGGTGAGGAGATGGCGGAGGATGAGGAGGCCGAGTCGCACGGTGTCACAGGCCCAACGGGCAGGGAGCGCGGAGGCCGAAGCGGCGTGACCTGTCCAAGTTGCTGCTGCTGCTGCTGCAAAGGGACCACATTCACCCAGTGGGCCGTAAACGACATGTACTGTCCCTGAACGTAGTTACAGCTCCAGATGTCGGCACTGCCATGCACTTTGCTACACAACGACAGGCTCAAGGACTGGCCCACCTTCTGTTCAACAAAAGTGTGCAGCGCTGGTACTGCCTTCTTGGCAAAGAAATGACGGCTTGGGACTCTCCACCTCGGCTCGGCACAAGCCATCAGTTCTCTGAAAGGTGCAGATTCCACCACCTGAAAAGGGAGCGACTGCAGCACCAGCAACTTGGACAGGAGCACATTCAGCTTCTGCGCCATAGGATGAGTGGGCGCATACTGCTGTCTCTTGGACATGGCTTCGCTGATGGATTGCTGGCGGGATGCATGACTTGGAGGAGGAGGAGGAGGAGCAGGAGCGACAGAGGATGGGTATGACGCACAGCTGCCTTCGGCTGAGGTGCTGGAGCCTTGGCTGGCAGAAATTGGGAGCGGCATGCCACTTGTTGAGGAAGCAGACTGGACCACCCCTTGGGAGCCTCGGTTCTCCCAGGTCGCTTTATGGTGACGCATCATATGTTGACGCAGGGCCATGGTGCCAACATTTGGACCCTGGCCACGCTTCACCTTTTGCCTACATATCTTGCATGTGGCCATGTTACCCTCCTGCGGATGCTTCAGGAAAAAATGCCACACTGCCGAGTAGCTACTTTTCCCACCCCCTGGCCTCACTGATTCACTGCTGCTGTTGCCAACTCCAGGAACCCCTGCTCCACTACCTCCCGATAAGGTAGACTGCCGCACAGCAGGTGCTCTACCCCCGCCCCGGCCCCGGCCGGCTCCAGCCTTTGGAAATGTGCCCCCATGCTGACTGCTACCACCTTGCTGCCTCAGCTGCTGACTCCGGGGCAACCTGCGCCCCTCTTCTCCTGATGATGACGATGAAGTCCCTTCATCACCCGGCTCCCAAGTGCGATCGGCTTCATCGTCATCATCATTATCACCGAGTTGTGGCTGTACGTCAGTGATGTTCGTGGATTCGTCAACAGTGTCTGGCGCAGGAGCTGGAACGCTCGCAGCACCCACGACACTGTCCACATCACTATTTGTCTGCCTAGCTAAAGAAGCCACCTCCATTTCTTGGCTGGGCAGTAGCTGCTGACTGTCCTCTATCTGATCGTCCTCCTCACTAAAGAGTGGAGCTGAACCCAAAGCATAGGATACGTCGCTGGGGGAGGGAACGGCGTAGGACAGAGGCAATGGGAGGACAGGGACTGCTCTCGGGGCATGCCAACTCAGGGTTGTGTCAGAGGAACCTACCGACCCTAGACTGGGGGTCTCAGACGTAAGTTGTGATGATGTTGTTGATGAGCGCGTCAACCAATCTACCACGGCAGATGCGTTACTGGTGGAGACCCGACCGCTAGCAGATACTGGCAGATTAGGTCTCTCAGCGTGACTCCTGCTGCTACTGGCCCCCAGTCTGCTGCAAGCTCTGCCTGCGGAATCTTGGCCTCTGCCACTCCTCTTTTCACTTCCAGGCACTTGTCTGCCCGACATAGTCTAACTGGCGTGGTAGTAGGTGATATTTTAAGAACCCCCAGGCAGCGGTGGGTCTATATGAAACAGAATATAATGCACACCAAAAGTGAGCAGTAACACTCAGCCTCCAACAGGCCTGCCTAGTGTAAATAAGAGAGCTGCTTAGTGTAAATAAAGAGGGGTATGCTATGTTACAGAATGGGATGCCCCAACAGCCAGCAGTGCACCTGGCAGCAGTAAGACTATGCACAGCAAAAGTGTCTTTATCAGGCCTAATTTCTATGAGAATAAGTGCAAATGGTTATTATGGTATTAAATAGAGGCTGGAGTAGTCACAGAATGGGATGCCACAAAAACCAGAGAGCATGCACAGCAAAAGTGTCTTTATCAGGCCTAATTTCTATGAGAATAAGTGCAAATGGTTATTATGGTATTAAATAGAGGCTGGTGTAGTCACAGAATGGGATGCCACAAAAACCAGAGAGCATGCACAGCAAAAGTGTCTTTATCAGGCCTAATTTCTATGAGAATAAGTGCAAATGGTTATTATGGTATTAAATAGAGGCTGGTGTAGTCACAGAATGGGATGCCACAAAAACCAGAGAGCATGCACAGCAAAAGTGTCTTTATCAGGCCTAATTTCTATGAGAATAAGTGCAAATGGTTATTATGGTATTAAATAGAGGCTGGCGTAGTCACAGAATGGGATGCCACAAAAACCAGAGAGCATGCACAGCAAAAGTGTCTTTATCAGGCCTAATTTCTATGAGAATAAGTCCAAATGGTTATTATGGTATTAAATAGAGGCTGGTGTAGTCACAGAATGGGATGCCACAAAAACCAGAGAGCATGCACAGCAAAAGTGTCTTTATCAGGCCTAATTTCTATGAGAATAAGTGCAAATGGTTATTATGGTATTAAATAGAGGCTGGTGTAGTCACAGAATGGGATGCCTCACAGCAGACTTGAGATCAGTTCAGTATATATGCACAGTAAGTGTATAAGCAGCCTGAAAACGCTAACAAAGCCAGTCAGCCAGCCAGTAACACTCAGGCTGGATGAAAAAAAAAAAAATCTCCCTGTGACTGCCTCCGATTTTTCCTAACTTTCCCTGTTTTTCGCTGACTGTCTCCTGCCTGTCTCCAGCCTTTCCCTGTCTGTCCCTGTCTGTCTAACTGTCTCTCTCCCTGCCTACAGCAGCGTCCTGTCTCTCACGAATGCAATAGAGAAATGAGGAAAAGCAAGATGGCCGCCGGCCTTAAATAGCGCTGTGACGTCACCGGGCTTGCTGGCTGCTGATAGGCTGCATGTGACTGCCCCAGCTTGCACTGGCGCGGGGTTGATGTCTGGACATGTCCCGTCCGCCATCTTAGAATGCCTGTAATGTAAATGAATGGATGTTAAAGGAAAACTTCGAGCGATCGAATCGCGGGGAAATTCGGATTCGATCCGAATCGAATTTTTCATGAAATTCGGATCGAATCCGGGTTCGTCCGGATCGATTCGCTCATCCCTAATTCTGGGCTGTTTTTTTTTGGTCCGAGTTGCCTTTTTTTTTAAGTGTTTGCCATATTCATACGGGTCAATACGAGTTTTGGCATACTCGTCTATGTAATGTTATGGGTTTAGCCTGAGCATGGCCTATAAAAATCATGTGTTTTCGGTTAAAAATTGCGCCCTCTTTTCGCTAGCGGGACCTGGCATACGCACTTACGATGGAGTCCCTTGATGAGCCCTGTGAAGAGTATAAGCATCTGCAGCAGAGGGGGCTGTTGACCATGTACCTTCCAAAACATAGGCATACCCGCTGCCACCTGGACATCAATCAGATCTCAAGATGTTCGAATGTTCTAAACCTCCTATCTCTTGAGAAGCTTTTCTCAGAGCTGCAGCCAAGGTTGTCCCCTAGAAATTGGGGGTATGATCAAATTTGTTGGCTGACTTCAATTTTGCTCCTTCTAGGGGCTACGGGCACTGTCTGTTGGCATGTCCCAGTCTTCACTGAGTGGCGTCCTGTCTAAATTTCTCAATGGCATGGTTGTCCTGCAGGAGAAATACATCTCTTTTCCTAACAGCATGGCAGCCTGGAATGTGGTGACCTTGGGTTTTTTCAACATTGCGAATATGCCAAGTGTCATGGGCACCATCGGTTGCACACACATGGCCCTGGTTCCCCAAACTGCTCAAAAGTATATGTTTCAGAATGTTTAGGTCCTCATTGCTTTTTCTTCTTGTACAATCTCCTGTATTTATGCTAGAATTGGTTCTGCTCCCCTAAACCAGCCCCTATTGCCCTTGTATCTGCTAGTTTTTTGGCTGTTCAGTTCCATTAAGTTGTTGCTAGTATATTAACCTGATTCTTTTCTGCATTTGTTTGAGCAACTGCAAGATGGGCCACCCTCTGAATCTGCAAAACAGATTTGCGCTTCTTCAGAAATTTTGGACAAATTTCCAGGTTTACATTTACACATGCTATGCCACACTATGCCATTCATCTAAACATGTTTGCCTCTTTACAAGCAGCCAAAGGTATGGACAGATGACAGGCTGGCCACCAGAGGCGAGGAAGTCTGGTATTTAAAGACAAACAGGGTTTCGGTCGAATTGGGAGTGCAAAATCAGCCAGACCCAAACCCTAGCTGCATGTTAAATTACTAGATGTTGAACAGGCCAGCACCATTAGTATGCCACCCCACATGTGCCAAAGTGAACATGCTGTTAGGTATATGCTGTGGCCACTGTCATATGTCCTGCTCTTGCCTGTTTGTATGGCCCGCTGGGGACAACAAAATGTGTATAAGGATAGGGAACATTAAAACAGTGGCAGCCTCACACAGGAGAGAGCCCTGATACCTTACAATTTGCCAGTAATGGTGAAGAGTGGAGCTGGGTGCACCTCTTGTCCTAAGTGTTTCTGTGACTCCTATCCACCTGCACTGTTGGCTGGAAGAGCTGGGTCCACCATGTTGTAGAGCGAGCTCAGCGAGCACAATCCGACAGTACTAGCGGAAGGTGAAGAGCGGAGCTGGGTGCACCTCTTGTCCTAAGTGTTTCTGTGACTCCTATCCGCCAGCACTGTTGGCTGGAAGAGCTGGGTCCACCATGTTGTAGAGCGAGCTCAGCGAGCACAATCCGACAGTACTAGCGGAAGGCAGAGATGGAGGCACCACTGGGCCTAAGTGCGTCCGCAAATCCTTTTCACCAGTACTGCGGGTCGGGAGAGTTGAGTGCGGTTTGGAAATGTCTAGGCACATGCTGCTTCTGAGCCTCAGTGGTGCATATGCAAAGACTGGGATGGTGACTCACCAGCCCAAAGGGGACGGGGAATGCATTTTGTGGATGAACAGGAGGGAAATGTAAGATACTATGTGTCAAGTACTGTTAGATTCCATACATTTCTGGAATAAATTTAATTACATTACACCTTTGAAATCTAAGTGTTCCCAAGGATTTGTATCCTTGGAATTTCCCTTGTTGCTCTCTACTCAGACAAAGCTTCCATACATGGAGAGAGACCTGGAGAAGGAGAACCAAAGAGAATGGTGAGAGAAATTAATTAGTAGATCAGGGATGGGTCCAATTTGAAGATAATACTAAGATGCTACATGGTTCTGGCAAAGATATCAAAGATAAACCCAAAGGTGTCTCCATATTGATTTAGGGGTCTTAAAATAAAGGGAGACATGTAGCATGTGCAGTAGTAACTTTGTCCGATTGTGAGAACCCTCTGGAGTGGGGTATATAGTCTAATTAACATAATAACCAAAAGAGAAATTGAATGTGGCCCATAATAGCAGCTTGAATCATTATAGCATCTTCATGGAAGATAATTAGCTTTTCTCTCAGTGATATTAAGATAAAATTAGACTGGATAATGATCAATGAATGAATTGCGAGTATACAAGATAATAGGCAAGAGTTTGATAATATCTGGCAACCTTGGCTATTATATAGAGGGATATGAGGAAAATACTGTCCATGATGCAGGCTCCATGGGTGTCTGCCCCCCCCCCTTCTTTCTCCCCGAGGCTTTTCATGGTTCTTTCCCCATGGAGAATGAGAATGCAAGGGTTCTAAGTCAGCATAAAACCCAGGTATGACCCACACACTCCGGACCTATTTCCCCTCCTTTTTTATTTCCTACCCCCTCCACTCCTTTTTTTTTGTTTTTCTCTGTTTTGTGTAATCTTTCTTGCTGGTTTGGCTCTTTAAAGACCCATTGGGTAGGAGTAAGAGCAAACAATGGAAGGTGTCCCTTGTCCTGTATGTCTCTCAAGGCAATATAAGGTACCTTTGGCAAATAAGTTGTGTAAATAGTTTTGTATGCTGAAAAATAATAAAAACTATTCAAATCTTAATTCCCATGCTGTTGCACACTAACATGAATGAAACCTTTTGGCCGGGGTGCAGGCATGGGATTTGAATCAAGCACCCATGAGGTTTGAGGGATATGAGCAGCAACAGGGCAGGGGGGCTGATCCCTGGAGCAGACGGATGCAGATCATTGATAAGCATCCAACGGTTTGCAAGTTGATCAAAGATAATTTATTTTTAACACATTGTAGGTTTTATTATTGAATTGATGGACGTATGAAAAAACAGCAACATTTGTGGAGAGTTATCCTGAATTCATCAGTCAGCTACCTTCACAACCGCACCATGCAAATGCATCTGCATGAGTGTGAACAGAAATAATATAATAAACAAAGACTTTTAAGAGCAAAATTGATTAACCGGCAGTGGTGTAACTAAATGTGAGCGGCCCCAGTACGAACATTTAATCGGGCCCCATCATGGTTCATACAGTAACCTTAATCCTTTTTTACGTGTTTTGTGCTGTCTTTCTGAAATCAACCTCAAAATTTACAATTACAGCATATATTACATATATGAATCACAATGGTACATAGGCATTTGTAAGCCTTTGGTGCAGTTTCTAGGTGGGTTTATCACTAAAAAAGACAAAGGTTAGAATAGGTATTGCAAAATAAATGCAATATTTCAAATAATACTAGTGTAAGTACTTGCAATTTGTTTTGTTGGATTCTTATTATTCCAGGACTAAGAGGGAGAATAAAAAAATGTTTAGTGCTGGGGTTTGACATTCATCCAGACACAGAAAAGCTGGATAATGGGCTGCATTTTTGTTAATTGTTTTGGCATTTTTCATTAGATACAATTTTTATCTAATGAATAGTGATGAGCGAGTAGTATTCGACCGAGCCGGTATTCGATCGAATACTACGCTGTTCGTCATACTCGATTTCGATCGAGTACAGCGGCGATGGCGCACTCACAATTCGTTTCCCCTCCCACCTTCCCTGGCGCGTTTTTTACACCAATCACCATGCAGGGGGGGTGGGACAGGTCCTGGGAGGACGCTGGCATCGCGAAAACGGCGTCTACACGCATTGGCTGGAAAAACCATGTGACCTCGAATATACAAAACTCAGCACTTCCTCTTCGTCAGCATTAGCAGCTTGAACTTAGTGAGGGACAGACGCTCACAGCAGGGAAAGACAGGCTGTCGCTGGCAGGGCCCCAGAAGCTCGGAATATCGCTTTTACCACCATCTATACCAGCTACCAGAAGACAAGACAGTCCTTAATAGCCCTTATTAGGGCTGCTACGCTGAACAGTATATAGCTCATTTTCTATTTAGTCAGGCAGGGCCCCAGAAGCTCAGAATATACCTTTTACCACCATATATACCAGCTACCAGAAGACAAGACAGTCCTTAAGAGCCCTTATTAGGGCTGCTACGCTGAACAGTATATAGCTCATTTTCTATTTAGTCAGGCAGGGCCCCAGAAGCTCAGAATATACCTTTTACCACCATATATACCAGCTACCAGAAGACAAGACAGTCCTTAATAGCCCTTATTAGGGCTGCTACGCTGAACAGTATATAGCTCATTTTCTATTTAGTCAGGCAGGGCCCCAGAAGCTCAGAATATACCTTTTACCACCATATATACCAGCTACCAGAAGACAAGACAGTCCTTAATAGCCCTTATTAGGGCTGCTACGCTGAACAGTATATAGCTCATTTTCTATTTAGTCAGGCAGGGCCCCAGAAGCTCAGAATATACCTTTTACCACCATATATACCAGCTACCAGAAGACAAGACAGTCCTTAAGAGCCCTTATTAGGGCTGCTACGCTGAACAGTATATAGCTCATTTTCTATTTAGTCAGGCAGGGCCCCAGAAGCTCAGAATATACCTTTTACCACCATATATACCAGCTACCAGAAGACAAGACAGTCCTTAATAGCCCTTATTAGGGCTGCTACGCTGAACAGTATATAGCTCATTTTCTATTTAGTCAGGCAGCGCCCCAGAAGCTCAGAATATACCTTTTACCACCATATATACCAGCTACCAGAAGACAAGACAGTCCTTAAGAGCCCTTATTAGGGCTGCTACGCTGAACAGTATATAGCTCATTTTCTATTTAGTCAGGCAGGGCCCCAGAAGCTCAGAATATACCTTTTACCACCATATATACCAGCTACCAGAAGACAAGACAGTCCTTAATAGCCCTTATTAGGGCTGCTACGCTGAACAGTATATAGCTCATTTTCTATTTAGTCAGGCAGGGCCCCAGAAGCTCAGAATATACCTTTTACCACCATATATACCAGCTACCAGAAGACAAGACAGTCCTTAATCCCTTATTAGTGCTGCTATGTTGAACAGTATATAGCTCATTTTCTATTTAGTCAGGCAGGGCCCCAGAAGCTCAGAATATACCTTTTACCACCATATATACCAGCTACCAGAAGACAAGACAGTCCTTAATCCCTTATTAGTGCTGCTATGTTGAACAGTATATAGCTCATTTTCTATTAAGTCAGGCAGGGCCCCAGAAGCTCAGAATATACCTTTTACCACCATATATACCAGCTACCAGAAGACAAGACAGTCCTTAATCCCTTATTAGTGCTGCTATGTTGAACAGTATATAGCTCATTTTCTATTTAGTCAGGCAGGGCCCCAGAAGCTCAGAATATACCTTTTACCACCATATATACCAGCTACCAGAAGACAAGACAGTCCTTAAGAGCCCTTATTAGGGCTGCTACGCTGAACAGTATATAGCTCATTTTCTATTTAGTCAGGCAGGGCCCCAGAAGCTCAGAATATACCTTTTACCACCATATATACCAGCTACCAGAAGACAAGACAGTCCTTAAGAGCCCTTATTAGGGCTGCTACGCTGAACAGTATATAGCTCATTTTCTATTTAGTCAGGCAGGGCCCCAGAAGCTCAGAATATACCTTTTACCACCATATATACCAGCTACCAGAAGACAAGACAGTCCTTAAGAGCCCTTATTAGGGCTGCTACGCTGAACAGTATATAGCTCATTTTCTATTTAGTCAGGCAGGGCCCCAGAAGCTCAGAATATACCTTTTACCACCATATATACCAGCTACCAGAAGACAAGACAGTCCTTAATAGCCCTTATTAGGGCTGCTACGCTGAACAGTATATAGCTCATTTTCTATTTAGTCAGGCAGGGCCCCAGAAGCTCAGAATATACCTTTTACCACCATATATACCAGCTACCAGAAGACAAGACAGTCCTTAAGAGCCCTTATTAGGGCTGCTACGCTGAACAGTATATAGCTCATTTTCTATTTAGTCAGCCAGGGCCCCAGAAGCTCAGAATATACCTTTTACCACCATATATACCAGCTACCAGAAGACAAGACAGTCCTTAATCCCTTATTAGTGCTGCTATGTTGAACAGTATATAGCTCATTTTCTATTTAGTCAGGCAGGGCCCCAGAAGCTCAGAATATACCTTTTACCACCATATATACCAGCTACCAGAAGACAAGACAGTCCTTAATCCCTTATTAGTGCTGCTATGTTGAACAGTATATAGCTCATTTTCTATTTAGTCAGGCAGGGCCCCAGAAGCTCAGAATATACCTTTTACCACCATATATACCAGCTACCAGAAGACAAGACAGTCCTTAATCCCTTATTAGTGCTGCTATGTTGAACAGTATATAGCTCATTTTCTATTTAGTCAGGCAGGGCCCCAGAAGCTCAGAATATACCTTTTACCACCATATATTCCAGCTACCAGAAGACAAGACAGTCCTTAAGAGCCCTTATTAGGGCTGCTACGCTGAACAGTATATAGCTCATTTTCTATTTAGTCAGGCAGGGCCCCAGAAGCTCAGAATATACCTTTTACCACCATATATACCAGCTACCAGAAGACAAGACAGTCCTTAATCCCTTATTAGTGCTGCTATGTTGAACAGTATATAGCTCATTTTCTATTTAGTCAGGCAGGGCCCCAGAAGCTCAGAATATACCTTTTACCACCATATATACCAGCTACCAGAAGACAAGACAGTCCTTAATCCCTTATTAGTGCTGCTATGTTGAACAGTATATAGCTCATTTTCTATTTAGTCAGGCAGGGCCCCAGAAGCTCAGAATATACCTTTTACCACCATATATACCAGCTACCAGAAGACAAGACAGTCCTTAATCCCTTATTAGTGCTGCTATGTTGAACAGTATATAGCTCATTTTCTATTTAGTCAGGCAGGGCCCCAGAAGCTCAGAATATACCTTTTACCACCATATATACCAGCTACCAGAAGACAAGACAGTCCTTAAGAGCCCTTATTAGGGCTGCTACGCTGAACAGTATATAGCTCATTTTCTATTTAGTCAGGCAGGGCCCCAGAAGCTCAGAATATACCTTTTACCACCATATATACCAGCTACCAGAAGACAAGACAGTCCTTAATCCCTTATTAGTGCTGCTATGTTGAACAGTATATAGCTCATTTTCTATTTAGTCAGGCAGGGCCCCAGAAGCTCAGAATATACCTTTTACCACCATATATACCAGCTACCAGAAGACAAGACAGTCCTTAATAGCCCTTATTAGGGCTGCTACGCTGAACAGTATATAGCTCATTTTCTATTTAGTCAGGCAGGGCCCCAGAAGCTCAGAATATACCTTTTACCACCATATATACCAGCTACCAGAAGACAAGACAGTCCTTAAGAGCCCTTATTAGGGCTGCTACGCTGAACAGTATATAGCTCATTTTCTATTTAGTCAGGCAGGGCCCCAGAAGCTCAGAATATACCTTTTACCACCATATATACCAGCTACCAGAAGACAAGACAGTCCTTAATCCCTTATTAGTGCTGCTATGTTGAACAGTATATAGCTCATTTTCTATTTAGTCAGGCAGGGCCCCAGAAGCTCAGAATATACCTTTTACCACCATATATACCAGCTACCAGAAGACAAGACAGTCCTTAATCCCTTATTAGTGCTGCTATGTTGAACAGTATATAGCTCATTTTCTATTTAGTCAGGCAGGGCCCCAGAAGCTCAGAATATACCTTTTACCACCATATATACCAGCTACCAGAAGAAAAGACAGTCCTTAATAGCCCTTATTAGGGCTGCTACGCTGAACAGTATATAGCTCATTTTCTATTTAGTCAGGCAGGGCCCCAGAAGCTCAGAATATACCTTTTACCACCATATATACCAGCTACCAGAAGACAAGACAGTCCTTAAGAGCCCTTATTAGGGCTGCTACGCTGAACAGTATATAGCTCATTTTCTATTTAGTCAGGCAGGGCCCCAGAAGCTCAGAATATACCTTTTACCACCATATATACCAGCTACCAGAAGACAAGACAGTCCTTAATCCCTTATTAGTGCTGCTATGTTGAACAGTATATAGCTCATTTTCTATTTAGTCAGGCAGGGCCCCAGAAGCTCAGAATATACCTTTTACCACCATATATACCAGCTACCAGAAGACAAGACAGTCCTTAATCCCTTATTAGTGCTGCTATGTTGAACAGTATATAGCTCATTTTCTATTTAGTCAGGCAGGGCCCCAGAAGCTCAGAATATACCTTTTACCACCATATATACCAGCTACCAGAAGACAAGACAGTCCTTAATCCCTTATTAGTGCTGCTATGTTGAACAGTATATAGCTCATTTTCTATTTAGTCAGGCAGGGCCCCAGAAGCTCAGAATATACCTTTTACCACCATATATACCAGCTACCAGAAGACAAGACAGTCCTTAAGAGCCCTTATTAGGGCTGCTACGCTGAACAGTATATAGCTCATTTTCTATTTAGTCAGGCAGGGCCCCAGAAGCTCAGAATATACCTTTTACCACCATATATACCAGCTACCAGAAGACAAGACAGTCCTTAATCCCTTATTAGTGCTGCTATGTTGAACAGTATATAGCTCATTTTCTATTTAGTCAGGCAGGGCCCCAGAAGCTCAGAATATACCTTTTACCACCATATATACCAGCTACCAGAAGACAAGAGAGTCATTGAGAGCCCTTATTAGGGCTGCTATGTTTTAAAAATTGTGTGGAGGCCCAAGAGCTGAGACCTTTTAAAAATTGTGTGGAGGCCCAAGAGCTGAGACCTTTTAAAAATTGTGTGGAGGCCCAAGAGCTGAGACCTCTCAAACATTGTGTGGAGGCCCAAGAGCTGAGACCTTTTAAAAATTGTGTGGAGGCCCACGAGCTGAGACCTCCTAAAAATTGTGTGGAGGCCCAAGAGCTGAGACCTTTTAAAAATTGTGTGGAGGCCCAAGAGCTGAGACCTCTCAAACATTGTGTGGAGGCCCAAGAGCTGAAACCTTTTAAAAATTGTGTGGAGGCCCAAGAGTTGAGACCTCTTAAAAATTGATTGTATTAAGCCTAAGAGGTGAGCCATAATTTTTTTCATTAATACAGCAATTCTACGGCGGTTAAGGAGGAGGAGGAGGAGGAGGAGGAGGAGGAGGAAATGGCACTTCATACAGATGGCACTTCACTCTTGGCTGCTTTCCACTGTTGTACAAGCAAAGTCCGGGTCAATCCACTTGCTGTTCATTTTGATTAGCGTCAGCCTGTCGGCACTGTCGGTTGACAGGCGGCTGCGCTTATCGGTTATAATGCCCCCGGCTGCGCTGAACACACCCTTTCTGATAGCACGCTGGCGGCAGGGCAGGCAAGCACCTCCAAGGCGTACAGGGACAGTTCCAGCCACGTGTCCAACTTGGAGACCCAGTAAGTGTAGGTCGCCGAGGGATCGGGGAGGACAGGGGTGTGGTCTGCCAGGTAGTCCCGCAACATCCGCCGATACTTGTCCCTCCTGCTGATAGCGGGCCCCGCAGTGATGGAAGTTGCACGAGGGGGTGACATGAACGTGTCCCACACCTTGGAGAGTGTTCCCCTGGTGGCTGTGGGCCTGATCGATGTTGTCAGACTCTGGGAGACACTCTCCTCTCTGCCGCCAGCGATGCTGGGTGGGAAAATCTGCATCATGTTCTGCAAGAGTTCCCTCTGGTATTCCAGTAATCGATTCGTCCTCTCCTCTACCGGAATAAAAGAGGAGAAGTTATCTTTATACCGGGGGTCCAGGAGTGCGAAGACCCAGTATAGTTTGTTCTCCAATATCTGGACAACACGTATGTCCCGGGAAAAGCAGCCCAGCATGAAGTCAGCCATGTGTGCCAGACTCTGAGTAGGCATGACGTCACTGCCCCCACCAGAAGGATCATTTTCCATTTCCTCCTCTTCCTCCTCCTCTCCGCCCCATCCGCGCTGAACCAATGGGACGCACACAGCCTGACTGCTACCCTCGCCGCCAGCATCCTCTTCCACAGCCACCTCCACGTTGTCCTCCTCCTCCTCATCCTCCTCCTGCAACTGCCACCGAGCAGCAGACAAAAGTGTGGTCTGACTGTCTACCTGCGTTGCGTCTCCTCCTACCCCCATCTCCTCTGTGTGCAATGCGTTCTCCCTTATTGCGATGAGCGATTCTTTAAGGACGCCTAGGAGCGGGATGGTTACGCTCACTATAGCGTCCTCGCTGCTGACCTTCTTAGTGGACTCCTCAAAGATACGCAATACATCGCATATGTCTGCCATCCATGGCCACTCGTGGTTGGCAAACTGAGGGAGCTGAGTTGGAGGCACGCGTGGATGCATCATCTGGTACTCCATCAATGCTTTCTGCTGCTCACACACCCTGGCCAACATGCAATAGGTGGAATTCCAGCGAGTGGGCAGGTCGCACAACAGCCGATGTTGAGGCAAATGGAGGCGTTGCTGGATTTTTTTTTAAGCTAGCAGCAGCTACAGTTGACTTCCGAAAGTGAGCGCACAAGCGCCGCACTTTGACCAGTAGCTCTGCCAGGTTGGGGTAAGTCTTTAGAAACTTTTGTACTACCAAATTAAAAACGTGGGCCAGGCATGGTACGTGATTGAGTTCTGCAAGCTCCAGAGCCGCCACCAGGTTACGGCCGTTATCGCACACGACCATGCCTGGTCCTAGCTGCAGCGGCGACAGCCACATCTCTGTCTGCTGCAATATGGCGTGCCTCACCTCTGCGGCGCTGTGCTTCCTGTCGCCCAAGCTGATGAGCTTAAAGGAGCAGTATCGCGAAATTTGCATTAAAAAAGATAAATAATTAAATAGCCACACAATAGCTTCTAACATGTGTATGAATAATCTGGCGATAGAAAATGAAAAAAATATATGCCTCTCTTTTAAATTGTATAATTAAAATGGCTCAGTCCATTTGCTGAATAGGGGGATCTGCTGGCTTGTATTTAGTGAGCTGCTTCATTTAGCCCACTGGTCTCCTAGCAACACTTTACCTCAGAGGCTGACACTGTAACGGCTGTGTGTGTGGGAGGTGCTGCTTTTGTTATGAGACCAGGTGACTCTTATGTGTAAAATCTATACAAAATAAACTAAACTGACTGAAAATGACTGAAATTCTTCTTTGAATAACTGTTCAGAAAAAAACTAAAGGTATTAAAGTGGAACAAAACCCCATTCTAAATCAGGATGCCCACTGTGTGAAACGACCCCTGGATAACCACAGATCCCCCCATTTTTCTGGCGCTCACGCAGATAGTCATTTAGACAGGCCGGGCGGCCAGGAAGGTTACTGCTCAGGCTCCCCATCTGCGTGCAAACAGCGCTGATTGGATGAGAGTCCACGCATGCGCTGTGGGACAGGGAAAGGTACGTTTTCACAGGCGAACTTGGGGATTTCCCACATCAGGGCATCCCAAGTAGGGATGCCCCTAGGGGCACAAAACAAAACTCCAGATAGTGAAAATCCTGGGTTGGGCTTCGCTCAAAACACACAAAGCTGAAAGAAAGATCATATGGAAAAAAGAAAAATAAGAATATGAAAGAGAAAATGGTAAACTGATAAAAAAAACTGGTAAAAAGATTCTGCAGCAGAGCCAACATGAAGGGAAAACTGTTAAAATCAGCTAAATGACTTCTAGAGCCTTTCTCTCTGTTTTAGATATATAAGTTCTGGCCAGGCAATGTTGTTATCTTATGCTGGACGGCTGCCAGCACTGAACAGCTGAGACTTTCATACATTCTCCTCAGCGTGGAACTGATACATTGTATCTCCCTCTCCCCTCTCCTCAGCATGGAACAGGCTAGAGTGTCGGCTGTCGACACTGACAAGACATAAACATGAGCTATTAGTCTCCAGCTGTTCATCACACACATCATTTTTTTCTACATTTGTAATTCTTACTCCAACACCTACCTACATTCCAAGTACCATTTAAATATAAGTCACCAAGAAAAATTCGCGATACTGCTCCTTTAAGCACCGCCTGCTGACGTCTCCCCGTGCCAGTGCTGCAACGCTTCCAGCTAGGGGCTGAGGGCGATGTTAAGGCAGAGGAGGAGGAGGAGGAGGAGGAGGAGGAGGAAGAGGAGGGGGGTCTATCAGAACCTGTGCTGGCAATCTTGGGCGGGGGTGGTATGTAGGCCGTCCCTGTTTGCGACCCCGTCCCCACTTCCACAACATTCACCCAGTGTGCCGTCAAAGAGATGTAGCGTCCTTGGCCGCAAGCGCTTGTCCACGAGTCGGTGGTCAAGTGGACCTTTGCGCTGACTGCGTACCTCAGGGTCCGCCTGATGTTACGCGACACGTGCTGGTGCAGGGCGGGGACGCCACACCGGGAAAAATAGTGGCGGCTAGGGACGGAATAGCGAGGTGCGGCAGCCGCCATCAGGTCGCGGAAGGCCTGCGTCTCCACAAGCCAAAACGGCAACATCTCCAGGGCCAGCAGTTTGGAGATGAGGCAGGTTAAGGCTTGGGCTTGGGGGTGACTGGAGGCGTACTTCCGCCTGCGGTTGAACGCCTGCGAGATGGACAGTTGATGGGACGAGGAGATGGAAGGTGCAGACGAAGATGCGGGGGAAGGGGGGGGCTGAAGGAGAAGGCCCCAAAGTAGCCGAGGCAGAGGCAGATGTGGAGGTGTCCTGGCTGGAGGTCTGGACCGCAGTGGCAGCACACAACAAAGGGGAAGAGGCAGTGGCAGCAAGACGGGGCGCAGGTTGTATTGCGTTTGCTCTCTCCCACTCAGCCCAGTGCTTGAATTCCAAGTGACGGCGCATGCCTGAGGTGGTCAGATTGCTCTTCTCAGAGCCCCTACTCAGTTTTGAGTGGCAGATTGCGCAAACCGCGCTCAGTTTGTCATCCGCGCAAACATTAAAAAATCTCCACACCACAGAAGTACGAGGCCTCGATGGGGGAGCTTCGCGCGACTGCCTGCTGCCGGGAAGAGCTTCGGCCCTGCTGGCTGTGGCCTGCCTTCTCTGTCTGGACTGTCCTCTGCCTCTGGACTGTCCTCTGCCTCTTGCTGCCTTATTCGGTGATGCGCAGACCGCATCTCCACTGCTTTCCCCGCTGGACATCACCCCTGTCCAAGTGGGGTCGGTCATTTCGTCGTCCACCACCTCCTCTTCCACTTCCTCTCTCTGCTCCTCCTCCTGCCCACTGGACATTCCAACAGCCTCCCTTGATGGCAACTGCGTCTCATCATCATCGCTCATGATAGCAGATGCTGGTTCCGGGTCCACATCACTAGCAGATGGCGGATACTCAAGTGTTTGGGCATCACTACAAACAAATTCCTCTGCTAGCTCCTGGGATTCTTGCAGCACATCTGGAAAAGGACCCGAAAAGAGGTCCTGGGAGGGGTCAAGGGTGGGCTGACTCTGTTGGCCAGGTTGGGAGGAAGGAGGGTCAGAGTGAGACTGTGTGGATGACTGGGTGGTGGACAAGTGACTGGAAGCGTTATCGGCCATCCATTGCACCACCCGTTCACGCTGCTCAGGCTTTAACAGAGGTGTACCCCGCCCCCCGCATAACTGTCCCATAAAGGCAGGGAAGCTGGATGAGCGTAATTCTGGCTGCCCCTCACCAGCACGCATTGTATCCCCACTGGCTTCAACGCGGTTTGTGCCCCCACCAGCATTTCCGCGCCCCCGTCCTCGTCCACGTCCCTTTGCGCTAGCCCTCCGCATTTCAGACGTTTTACTTTTTTGGCCACGCGTTATGCCAAATATAAAAATATTTTTAAGAAGAACACCTGGCTATACAGCCGTATACTGCCAGAAGGTGAAATGGTGCCTATACGCACCGGGTATATAACAAGGTTTTGTTGGTAAAGAGGACACAAAACAGTAGTGCCAAATATAAAAAATATTTTTAAGAAAAACACCTGGCTATACAGCCGTATACTGCCAGAAGGTGAAATGGTGCCTATACGCACCGTGTATAAAACAGTGTTTTGTTGGCACAGAGGACACAAAACAGTAGTGCAAAATATAGTTTTGTATATAGGTGCTAATACACCACTGAAGTCTTTCTGTCCCTATTCCAGCATCAGCAGCTACCCCTCACTAAAGCAGCCGTTTTGAGCAGAGTGTATATAGTTTTGTATATAGGTGCTAATACACCACTGAAGTCTTTCTGTCCCTATTCCAGCAGCAGCAGCTACCCCTCACTAAAGCAGCCGTAGCTGCAGCACTAATAAGTGCTCAGCTCTTGGGCCTCCACACAATGTTTGAGAGGTCTCAGCTCTTGGGCCTCCACACAATTTTTAAGAGGTCTCAGCTCTTGGGCCTCCACACAATGTTTGAGAGGTCTCAGCTCTTGGGCCTCCACACAATTTTTAAAAGGTCTCAGCTCTTGGGCCTCCACACAATGTTTGAGAGGTCTCAGCTCTAGGGCCTCCACACAATTTTTAAAAGGTCTCAGCTCTTGGGACTCCACACAATGTTTGAGAGGTCTCAGCTCTAGGGCCTCCACACAATTTTTAAAAGGTCTCAGCTCTTGGGCCTCCACACAATTTTTAAAAGGTCTCAGCTCTTGGGCCTCCACACAATTTTTAAGAGGTCTCAGCTCTTGGGCCTCCACACAATGTTTGAGAGGTCTCAGCTCTTGGGCCTCCACACAATTTTTAAAAGGTCTCAGCTCTTGGGCCTCCACACAATTTTTAAAAGGTCTCAGCTCTTGGGACTCCACACAATGTTTGAGAGGTCTCAGCTCTAGGGCCTCCACACAATTTTTAAAAGGTCTCAGCTCTTGGGCCTCCACACAATTTTTAAAAGGTCTCAGCTCTTGGGCCTCCACACAATTTTTAAGAGGTCTCAGCTCTTGGGCCTCCACACAATGTTTGAGAGGTCTCAGCTCTTGGGCCTCCACACAATTTTTAAAAGGTCTCAGCTCTTGGGCCTCCACACAATGTTTGAGAGGTCTCAGCTCTAGGGCCTCCACACAATTTTTAAAAGGTCTCAGCTCTTGGGCCTCCACACAATTTTTAAAAGGTCTCAGCTCTTGGGCCTCCACACAATGTTTGAGAGGTCTCAGCTCTAGGGCCTCCACACAATTTTTAAAAGGTCTCAGCTCTTGGGACTCCACACAATGTTTGAGAGGTCTCAGCTCTTGGGCCTCCACACAATTTTTAAAAGGTCTCAGCTCTTGGGCCTCCACACAATTTTTAAGAGGTCTCAGATCTTGGGCCTCCACACAATTTTTAAGAGGTCTCAGCTCTAAGCTTCCCTTACTGCTGGGGTGACACACTGTAACAAACCTCCTCCTGTAAGCTTCCCTGACTGCTGGGGTGACACAATGTAAAAACCTCCTCCTGTAAGCTTCCCTTACTGCTGGGGTGACACACTGTAACAAACCTCCTCCTGTAAGCTTCCCTTACTGCTGGGGTGACACACTGTAACAAACCTCCTCCTGTAAGCTTCCCTGACTGCTGGGGTGACACACTGTAACAAACCTCCTCCTGTAAGCTTCCCTTACTGCTGGGGTGACACACTGTAACAAACCTCCTCCTTTAAGCTTCCCTTACTGCTGGGGTGACACAATGACACAAGAGGACATGTCTGACCACATCTCACACACACACACACACACAATGACAATTAGGGGTGGGGTCTATTTATTTTCCCCCTTGCCTATGCCATCTGTGGTTGTCATTAGGCAACGTGATTTTAAGGGGTGCAGAATTTTGTTCTTCTTTTTTGTACAGTTTGGCTTGGGGTCCATGGCAATGTAAAGGAAAGAAGGTTTCCTTGTCTTGTCTCACTTTACGTAGAAGTTATATTGTGTTTGGAGTGTATTGTTGAGTGGCTGTGATAGTGGCGTAATAGTGCGACTTGGGCGCGTTATATGCACCCAGACATGCTTCCCCTGCTGTCCCAGTTGCATTCCAGCAGTGTTGGCATAATTTTCTGATGTTTCAGGGTGGACTTGGTGACCTCCAAGTGGTCGAATTGAGATTTCCAAGTGTCGAGCATTTTTTTCCCATAGACTATAATGGGATTCGATATTCGGTCGAGTAGTCGAGTAACGCGGTCTATTCGAATCGAAATTCGAAATTTCGAATATTTCACTACTCGCTCATCTCTACTAATGAACAATAGCCTGACAAATTATTTTTTATTTGAATTATTTCAGGTTTTAACTGCTTTACTAAATGTGGTTTTAAAGGCATCACATTTAACATGGAAACTCTCTAGGAGATTATTTTTTAATATTTTTAATATTTTTTAGTAATTGTTTGCCATTTTTAATTGGATAAAATTTCTATATAATGAATAATAGCCCAATCTTTTATTTTTAGTTGCATTTTTTCAGGTTTTAACCATTTTAATTAAAGGCATCCCATTTAACACAAAAAATGTCTGGGGGGAAATTTTTGTATATTTTTTGGTTTTTTTGTTTTTTTTGATTTATTTGGCATTTTTGGTTAGGTACAATTTTTATCTAATAAACAATATCCTTTTTACTTTTTAATTGAATTTTTCCAGTTTTACTAAATGTGGCTTTTAAATGCATCCCATTTGAAACTACCTGGGGGTTGATTTTATTTTTTTGGGTAATTTCTTTGGCATTTTTGGCTTTCTACATTCCCCCGTCTTCCACCTTTCTACTTTGCCCTGTCTTCCTCCAGCAGGTCTTTGTCCCACGCTGTCTCCTTTTCCTTCTTTGGGGCTCTTTGGGGCCCCCTCTTGCATGTGGATGTAACGGCATGGACCTCAGAAGCTGACGGCTGTGCCGCTATTTGGATGAAGAACATAGGTTCCCCCTTGTTTCATCCTTGTTACCCAGCGAGGGACTAAAGTGAGGGCCAGGGGAGCTGGCTTTTATACTTGGAGGCTTGGCTTTGGACATGGCTTTGGAGGCTTTGGACATGGAGGCTTGGCCTCCATGGAATCTGCCTGACATCATTGCTGATCACAGAAGAGGAGGGACCTAGAGGGGATTTCCTGTGCCACCCCGTCTAGGTCGCCACCCTTTTGTGATGTCTTAAGCAACATTGGGGAGATCCCAGATGGGCCTCGCCTACTAATATAAAAGCCACTTCCCAGCGGCTCATCATGGAGTCCCCGGCCAGGATGAACGGAGTGGAACCTGTATTCCCCAATCTTGCTAAATGCCACCAGTGCGGTCTTAGATGCCAAGGCAGAATACATTTAAGGGAGCCTGTGTGGGAGCCCAGTGGGGGAAGGTATGCTATGGCCCATTGGTGGTTCAGGTAATGTAGTATGAACTGGTACCAGTTCAAAGTGAAAGTGGAAGAAAACACACACACACTTGATAAAAAGTAACTTTATTAATCTTAATTAACTTATACTTCCCTTCCTCCTCTGGGCTCCCACGCAGGATTTTTTAAATGTGAGCTGCGGGCATTTAGCAAGGAGGAGAACAAAGGTTCACCAAGGGGCCTAAAGGGGATGGCACAGGAAAATTCCCTCTAGCCTCATCCTCTTCTATGACGCCAGCATTGTCAGGGAGATTCAATGGAGGCCGCGCCTCCAAGTTTAAAGGTTGGCTCTCCGGCCCTCACTTCTGTCATGGATTGCTAATCTGAGAAATCCCAATAGTAGTAATGACCAGAATTAGACTGAGAGAAATAAAAAACAGTGAGTACACACCAACCAAGCTGCTATATACATATATACACATAGATAAACCGAGAAGCATGAAACACACTCAGATTGCTGTGAAGTCAGAAAACATATGTGCTAGGAGTCCAAAGTCCAACAATGCCTATGACTGAGGCTAAGGCAGAAGTCCTGGGTAAAGAATTCAGGTTACAGAGTTCCAGGGTTCAGATTCAAAAGACGGATTAATGCTGATCCACTGAGGCCATGTGTTGATCAGCATTTACAGGCCAGGAGGTCCCACAGGTGCTGGCTGATTAACACACCTCAGCAGGACAGAGCCATCTGCTGGTGGAGCAGCATAATGCAGGGGAAATCAGGCTGTGGAGGAACCCCAGATCTGACATCTTCAGTCCCTCGCTTGGTAGTGAGGAGGAAAGCAGGGCAGTTTAATGTTAACTGGAAAGCCTTATACCCGCATTTATTAACACAGTTAAAATATGAAAAAATACAATAAAAAGCCATGCTATTATTCATTAGATAAAAATATATCTAACCAGAGAAATTAACAAAAGAATATAAAAAAATAAACCCCGGGCAGTTTCCATGTAAAATGGAATGACTTTAACCCCCAAACTAGGCCTCCAATACCCATAAAAAACTAATATTTAATTTCTTCGTTGGTGTATTTCTTTAATTTTTTCGTTTTCTGTGATTATTTTGAGTACTTTCCCTAGCCTATTTTGTGCAGGGCAATTGCTCATATATTAGCCTGATTTTCAGCCCTCTAGCCTTTGCTAGCCCCATTTTACAGCCATTTTTGGGCCCCAAAGTTCAGGTCCCCATTGACTTCAGAGAGGGGTCAGATTCTGGGCCCTGATCCAAACTTTATCGGCAAGTTCAGTCAAACTCAGTGAACCAGAATTTCAACCGACCCGCTCATCACTAGTTATGTTTTACCAATCAGGAACTATTGTAATATGCAGTGTTTTTTCTTGTTTTCCTTGTTTTCACTCACTAGCCTGCAATAGAGACTGTAGATGCTAGCATATATATCCTACTGTCTCTGAAATAAATGATCGTTTACATTAAGTATAAAGATTTAAGAGATGGAATTTATTTTTCTAGTTATCAAATAGAAAGTTTAGAATCCCTGCCAATATTAACCATAATTGTGACAAAGTTATACAAGGTTATATTTTGATTTGACATTTAGACTTTGGGTTTTGAGGTGAAACGGGGAGGCCGATTCATTAATAGCGGCAGGTAGCGACAGTTGAGCGGCTGTAGCAGTATTTTCACAGCGCCCGCTAGTAGTCGCTGTGCTTGGCCATTGTTCGGTTGTTGATAGCGACTGAGTCGGTGTGCAGTAATGTTGAATACGGGGTGACGAGTCGCTATTTGACAGGTTCCGCGATGTATGGGTGCGCATGATAGCGACTGGTCAGAGCGACCGGCTCCCACCATATTCATCAAAAAATCACGCTCAAAAAATTCTTGCACTGTGAAATGCATGTTTAAACCCCAGAGCACTGGCGGCGATGTGTTAAAAGTAGTTTTTTAACCCCCAAACCACCATATTTTTGGAAACCAAAAAAAAAAAATTTTTAAAGAATATAGTAATATGAATACAATAATATCAGACCTGTAATATCAATTCTGCACAATTTTTTTTTTTTTACCTTAAAAAAAATTACCTAACATGGCAGAAGTGGTCACAGAATTTTTCACATAAAAAAAAAAAAAAAAAAAAATTAATAACAATTAATTATGAATATTTAAAGATTGTTCCATTGAAATGCATTGGAGAGCGCCAGGTAGCGAGAGGTCATACCTGTCGCTGTTCAAGGTCGGACGCTGGCGCTGTGGGCTGAGGCTGGAATAATGATGAATGAGTGGCTATCTGGCGCTATCTCAGTCGCTAAGCAGGATCGGCTTGATAAATGTGTGATTGTGGTGGGGAGCCGGCGTTCTCTTGGCGGTGCCCGTCATTACCGGTCGCTCACCAGTCGCTACCAGTCGCTATTCCTTCATAAATAAGGGCCAAAGTAACTTGATCAGAGTGCATGGCTATATTAGTGTAAGGTAGTTTTACTATTTTCCTTAGAAAAATAATCTATACTGTTATCTCAATAATCTTTAAAAGGTCAATTCACTTTAAAGGTCAATTTTCCCAACATAAAGGGTATGAATAGTGAAGAGGCTGTTTGACAAAACAGCCTATTCAGTTTTTTTCTAAACTAGGAACCAAACACATTAAAGTCTATAAATGCTCCCAAGTAGTTCAGGAGAACTGCATCTGCATGCTATTCTGCATGGGGTTAGGCCCTCTCAAATAACTTATGTTATTGATTAGAAAGTATTTTTCAAAGCAAGTCTTACAATGCCAGATTGTAAAACAATGATTTGTGTGTAGGTGCGCTTTAGGGTGTGCGTATTTGGCGAGAATATGTGGAAATATGAGAGGAAAACAATTATAAATAAAATTATAGCAGAGTAATCAAACAGTATATCGTCCCACAATTACTTCACAATTAATTTCAGGTGGAAAAAATAATAATAATAAATTAAGGACAATTAGAAACCAAATATTAATTAATTTTTAGGATGCTCCTAATTATGTAGGAGATCTTTAGAGTAATGACAATAATATATCTTCAGGTTTCTCACATTAATTCCAGCTTATGATCTGTAAAGCACAATATATGTGTTTTGGGTGCGCTTTAAGGTGCGAATAAATGGTCACAATTGTTATTAGTATATATCAATAAAACTGAAGGATATTTTTCTTTGTATAATCCAGTTAAAACATTTCTTTGACCAGAGCAAGTAGCTCTAAGCATAAGATTTCCGGTAAATGTAATTAGAAGCAATAATAGGATTTATAATAATCAATAAAAAATGATCTATAAAAATTCGATTGATTAAATTAATTAAATCAGATATATATAAACATAGGGAAAAGAATGTTAAAAACGGAGATCCACCATGTAAATAAGCTAAAAAATAGGCTAAAAATTTATATTATAGCGGTAAGAGACTCTGAAGGTGACTCACCGCCGAGGCCCGGGGGTACTCAACCTGCCCAGGGCCTATGAGGGTACTTCACGTGAATCAGGGATAATGGGTTGCAACTGGGTTCTTCTTCAGGATCCTCCCAGGTTGTTTCGCAATGATCACCCAAGCTTTTCTTTAATACTTCGTTGTTTATTTATTAAATAAATAAATAAAGAATAAAAAGTCTTTGTGATAACTAGGGCAGAAGGGGGGGGACACGGGGGAGGACAGTGAGTCCCTCTTCTTGGCTTCGGGATCTTCCAAGGCACGGGATCTGGAATGCAGTGTGGTGTGCTGGAGGCCGGTATCAGCGTCTTGCTTCCTATGTGAAAATGCCGGTAATTGTTTCTGCTGGCTGTGCCTCTCCAGTAGGTGATTCCAATCCTTGGCGGCCGGCGAAGAGGGAGCGTGGGATAGTGGAGGGGGGGTGGAGAGGTTGTGGAGGTTCAAAGAAGGGGAGGGGGGCTTTGAAATCCTTGGTCTTCTGCGGGAGCGCGTTAATGCGTCTTTCCCGCTGTCTGTCTTTTTAGAACTGAATAATACAATCCACCGACGCGCGTTTCGGCTCCTGCCATCTTCCGGGTCCACTCCGGGTTTTAGAACTGAATAATACAATCCACCGACGCGCGTTTCGGCTCCTGCCATCTTCCGGGTCCACCCGGAAGACGGCAGGAGCCGAAACGCGCGTCGGTGGATTGTATTATTCAGTTCTAAAAAGACAGACAGCGGGAAAGACGCATTAACGCTCTCCCGCAGAAGACCAAGGATTTCAAAGCCCCCCTCCCCTTCTTTGAATCTCCACAACCTCTCCACCCCCCCTCCACTATCCCACGCTCCCTCTTCGCCGGCCGCCGAGGATTGGAATCACCTACTGGAGAGGCACAGCCAGCAGAAACAATTACCGGCATTTTCACATAGGAAGCAAGACGCTGATACCGGCCTCCAGCACACCACACTGCATTCCAGATCCCGTGCCTTGGAAGATCCCGAAGCCAAGAAGAGGGACTCACTGTCCTCCCCCGTGTCCCCCCCCTTCTGCCCTAGTTATCACAAAGACTTTTTATCCTTTATTTATTTATTTAATAAATAAACAACGAAGTATTAAAGAAAAGCTTGGGTGATCATTGCGAAACAACCTGGGAGGATCCTGAAGAAGAACCCAGTTGCAACCCATTATCCCTGATTCACGTGAAGTACCCTCATAGGCCCTGGGCAGGTTGAGTACCCCCGGGCCTCGGCGGTGAGTCACCTTCAGAGTCTCTTACCGCTATAATATAAATTTTTAGCCTATTTTTTAGCTTATTTACATGGTGGATCTCCGTTTTTAACATTCTTTTCCCTATGTTTATATATATCTGATTTAATTAATTTAATCAATCGAATTTTTATAGATCATTTTTTATTGATTATTATAAATCCTATTATTGCTTCTAATTACATTTACCGGAAATCTTATGCTTAGAGCTACTTGCTCTGGTCAAAGAAATGTTTTAATTGGATTATACAAAGAAAAATATCCTTCAGTTTTATTGATATATACTAATAACAATTGTGACCATTTATTCGCACCTTAAAGCGCACCCAAAACACATATATTGTGCTTTACAGATCATAAGCTGGAATTAATGTGAGAAACCTGAAGATATATTATTGTCATTACTCTAAAGATCTCCTACATAATTAGGAGCATCCTAAAAATTAATTAATATTTGGTTTCTAATTGTCCTTAATTTATTATTATTATTTTTTCCACCTGAAATTAATTGTGAAGTAATTGTGGGACAATATACTGTTTGATTACTCTGCTATAATTTTATTTATAATTGTTTTCCTCTCATATTTCCACATATTCTCGCCAAATACGCACACCCTAAAGCGCACCTACACACAAATCATTGTTTTACAATCTGGCATTGTAAGACTTGCTTTGAAAAATACTTTCTAATTCTAAGTAAGAAGAGGTCTCTTACTCATAAGGTGCAGCTCACCCCCTTAACACTATCCATAGCGCTCTATACCCCACTCTTTTCTCCAACTTATGTTATTGATTGTCAGAGGGTGGGCTATAAGGGAGCCATTTACCAAGCTTTGATTTTTTGATTGGAGCTCTGTTTTAAGATATCAATACACTGATGTTGTTAAGGACTGGTCAATGTATTTTGAAGCATTTCATATATATATATATATATATATATATATATATATATATATTTATATTTATTACAGGTCAAATTGTGCCATTGTGCAAGAAAAGAAAGGGAGGTTATTTTTTCATAAAGGGGGTTATTTAAGAAACACTAAGAGCACATAGTGCCAGGCAGTGCCAGATGAGTGTCAGGTGAATTTCAGGTCCCAGTGAAAATGGTGTATCTATCAAGTCAAAAATCCACAGCGCCTGTGATGGTGCCAGATAGTGTCCCATCTATCAACAGTGCCGGCGATGGGATGAGTACCAGTGCTGAGGTGCCTACAGTGACAGATAGCACCAGGTGCTTACCCTGCGCTGTGTGGCATTATCCCATACATTTCAATGGGCTGGGATAGTTAGAATTATTTAAGCTTTTTGATTTTTTGGGGGGCTGGTGCCACGGGATCCCTGGGCTGGTTGGCATTATTTGTGTTTTGGGCCGTGAGAAATCTATGTCATATTTTTATAGTGCAATTCCCATTTTTATTTAAAAATTCCAGGACCCTAAAAAATAAAAATTGAGATTCCAACAGGCACTGTGTGTGTGTGAAATCCTGCTTTTGAATGCCTGTTGGAGTGCTATGTATTCTCTTAAATAAGTATATTCAGCTCCCGGTCGGCGCTAGTGCATAGCCATATAAAAGCCATGCGCTGTGAACACTGCCTGGCCAGGAGCGCTACAGCTGCAGCCGACCTGCTACAGCTGAGCGCCTCATACCGCCCGCACCTATAATAATAAATTGGCTTACAAGTTACTAAATCAGATGTCAAACCAGCTGGCTAACTGTAGGCTAACTATTTACAGTGCCAGGGCGATGAGAGTGACTTCCTGCAGGGGTGTTTGAGCATACCCGGTCCCTGCACCCTGCATGCACCCACCACAGGAATCTAAGTTTGCCTGGCACAGTAAGTACACAGACCATGGATACTATTGAAATCCCAAGCAGGCACCATGAGATCACTAGAGTGAGGAGTGTTTGAGGAAAACCAGCCGGTTCAACAGCTATAGGCATCCCAATTCAGCACGCTTTTGACAAGCCCTGGAGTGTTTTGAACTCTGCAGCATGGTGGTTCAGCAGAAGACTCGTCTAAGCAGCCCGAACACACACCCTATACCTCCCTTCCCCCAATTTGGAATTCCCCCCCAAAAAAGTATACCCAAATTAAAAAAAAGTGCTCATTTTTTCTTCCCCAGCAGTAGCTTCCTCCTAATCTGGCACTCAGAAAGGTCCATATTTCTGAGAATGCGTTTCCAAGTGAGCATGTACCCTAAATTCAAATATAAGCTGCAATGGGGCATTTCTACAGGTAAATCATTTTCACAATGATGTAAGGATAATTTCTTGAAAGTTTAGAAACAAATGCATTCTGAAGGGTATGCTAACAAATTTGCCAATTTTTTTTTTTACTTTTGCATACCCCATAAGGTGCCGTTGTTTCCAAACATTCCAAACAAATTCTAACATCCCTGGAAATTTTCCTAACCTCGTTTGGAAAAATTCCCTAATGCAGACACAAGTGATTTTTGAGAACACTTAGAGCAAACGTTTTTTTTCTCACTTTTTGTGTGACAAAAAGCTCTCTCGAATGTAAATTCCAGTTCACATCCCAATGTGCACCCAAAAGTAAACTGGATTTACAAAATCTTAAGCATGACCCACAATGAGTACTACCTTAAAGACTAGAGGCAAGAATATAATATACTGATGCATTAAGCATTTTCAAAGTGGAAATATTCTGGCCTCTTTAGTTTCCAAATATGAATCCCCATCAAGGAACAGATTACCACCTCCCAAAAAGGGGGTGAAGCTCACATCTATAAACACCCCCCCATGGTAGTAAGCCTTGCAGATAAATCCACCTAAGCTCTTTTGGTAACAAGGCTTGTTTAATGTCTCAAACACAAATACCCAAAAGTAAACTTTTTCCAAAGCTGTAACCTGAAGTTCCTCTGGTGAGGACATATGATACAAAATTAGTATGCTATGCTACCATCACAATTATGCTTGGCTTAAAGCGGACCTTCACCCTGAATAAGAGCATATTTTACATGTTTCCCACACTCTATACATACAGATTTCTCACATTAATAATCACCCTATCTGCATCTACTGCATGTTATCAGCCTTTAAACATCCAAGATGGCAGCTCATGGAGCATAAAGCAGCCTGCAAACAGGAAGTGTGTCTGGTTGTGTCGCTCTGCATTCTGGGATTGCTGTCCTTTCCCTGAGCCCAGCTCTGCTCTGTCTATGCAAAGCACAGCTATAACCTACACCTTGTACTTGAATCCTGAACAGAGTTTCAGCCCAGTGGGGGGAAGAATAATAAGTAAGTGACTAAAAACCTATGTTATATTAATTTTAGATGCTGGGAAATATTTTGTAAGGGTTTGGACTTTTCTATCCCTCCTTCATACCTCCGACCCACATGTCGCTTAACTCTCTTCCTCAAGCCCATGTTTCCCTGAGATAGAATAAACCAACATTGCAGGGGTGCCAGTTTCTCCAGTGCTGGTGGAGACATCTTCTCTCTAGGTAGAATACACACTAAGGTTGCTAGTGTCCTAGTATCCATGGCCCCCAGCTGTCTGTTTTCATATCTCCTCTCAAGTTTTATCTCAGAGCACCAGCGCCCCCATTCTGCTGAGCAAGAAGGCTAAGGCCAGAACTATGTGTGGCTCACAGAGATGCCAGACCCCAATCACAGTGATACACGCCTAGTAGTGATGACAGGTAAGCCAGAGTGCCTTATGCTGTTAAAGAGAACTGATCTAAAATCTGATTGGAAACTTCACCAGTTGGAGTTCTCTTTGATGACCTCCCCCCCCCCCCCAGTTATGATCATTGTTCCCCTTTTTCTTTTATGAAAAGCATATTTAATGGTGATTCATTGGTATCAGGCAGGAAAAATAAATGAGCCTGACCCATTGTGTTCTACTATTATATTCAATAAAAGAGAAAAAGAATTTTGAAGAGAGTTAATACATTTATACCTTATAATATAAATTACACAGCATTAGTACAGTTTGCCACATTTGTTATTGGTCATTATTATTTACACTTCAATTTAAAGAGTTCTTTCCAGTTTATTGTGATCAACTTATCTGGGCAAATTTAAAGCTCAGAGGCCATGCAACATTATAAACACTATTTAAGCAAAGTGATCAATTGTTTCCTACAGCTAAACTCACCTGGACACTTTTGTATTACTTTATCTATGTCAAATACTAAGCTTCAAGCAGATATTCAAATTAGAATGCATGCTGTGACAATCTGCTAGGTAAGATTCTTTATCTAGTTCAGCTTCATTATCTTTAATGTGCAAGCCTTCCTTTGGAGTAAAATATGATTCTTTTTTGCTTTGTTATCATGAAAATTAGGTTCAAGCACAAAGAACATTTAAACTTCTGGCAAATCACAATGTTTTATTTGCAGTTGTGAAAAAAAATGCTGAAAAAAAAAGAAACGCTTTAGTTAAAAACACCTGGGATGTCTTTTTGTGGGAGCAAGAAAAGATATTTGCTGAGAACACATAGCATTCATCATTTCTATGAGTGCTACACAAAATTTGAAACTGGAATTTGGTGATATTTTTGAATTGTAAAAATCTAAAGCTCTAAAAGAAATGTGATAAAGCTTGGTTAATGTGCTGAGTAAATGAAATAATTTTAAAGAGAATTTCAGCAAAATATTATAAGATGACTTAAAAAAAAGGAAATAAGTAAACAATGCAAATTAATCTATTTTATTGTCACATAGGTTTCTGATAAGAAAAAGATCTACAATGATTTTAAACTTTAAGCATACTCAACTGGGTTGAGAAAGCACCATTTTGGAGTAAAAAGGGGCCATTCAATGAGTGAGACAGTCTCACTTTGAGACATTTATCCCTATGTCCCCTTGAAAACTCTATGGACACCTAAATGTCCCAATTTGCTGACATTATGGTGACTGTCCCACCAATAGCCAGATGTCTGGGCTGTTTACAACTGCTCCGACTCTTTGGCAGCATGGCTGCTGCAGTTAAATGCATGGATCAATAAAAAAAAAAATCTTTTATGGATCAAATATCCCTGGAGCATGCGACTGAAAGCAGGTCTACACCTACTTACACGCATAAATGGCATAGAATGCTGTGTATATTGCTCCTCAAATGCCTGTAAATAAGCCACATCTCTAAACCACAACCTTACCACTCCCATCATCCACAAACTGAGTTGAGCTGTCCCAATTTGAGGCCTGTACAAAATAGTCATTTTATGCCCATCCACTCTTATTGTCTACATAGGGGTTGATTCTGTAACTTATCTGAATAACCCCCTCCCACCCATTGGAAACATGTAAAGCTATTTGCTATCAAAAAATCATTTTTTAATATATATATATTAATGATACAGGTAATGATGAGTATAACAGTGAAATCTCAATATTTGCGGATGATACTAAGCTGTGTAATTAACGGAAAAGAGGATAACATGCAGCTACAAAATTATTTAGATAAATTAGATGTTTGGGCAGAAAAATGGCAAATAATGTTTAATACAGATATATGTAAGGTTATGCACATGAGAAGGAGAAATTGGGGAGTTTAGTAAATAATAAACTTAACTGTAGTGATCATTGTTAGCCAGCAGCTGCAAAGGCAAACAGGATCATGGGGTGCATCAAGAGGGGCATAGGTGGCCAATGGCCATGACCAGTATAAGTCCCTGGTCATACCCCATATGGACAGTTTTGGGCACCAGTGCATTAGAAATGCTTCAGAATTTGATCGAGTTCAAAAGCGAGCCACTTAATTAATAAATGGAATGAAAGATTGCCATAGAAAGTTTATTTCGTTTGGAAAAGAGACGTCTAAGGGGTGATCTATTAACTATGTATAAATATATCCAGGGTCAATACAAAGATCTGTCCCACAATCTATTTAAAGCCAGGACTGTAAGTAAAACTCGGGGCATCCACTAAGGTTAGAGGAAAGAGTATTCTTGCACCGGCAAAGAAAGGGATTATTTACTGTAAGAGCAGTGAGACTATGGGATGCTCTGCCAGAGGAGATAGTCATAAAGAACACCCTTAGAGTTCAAAAGTGGCCTGGATGCCTTCCTTACATGTATTTACCATTGCCAGCTATGGCTACTAGACCACTAATAAACATGCTGAACTGGCTGGGTTAAAGTCTTTTTTTAGCCTTACTTACTATGCTACTAATTCCCAAGGCATTTTGTCTTGTCGTCATTCTGGAATTTGCACAGGCTGTACACCTTCTGCCATCACCAGCTTAAAAACATTCCACACATTTTCGCCTTCCTCTCACATGACACCACACAAATGTTAGTACTCAGCTCAGTTTACAACATTCCAAGCTTTACAAAGGGGTTTATTCATCAAGGCATAGCGGCAGGTAGTGCCTCGTTGCGACAGGTAGCGAATGCTGAACGCCGGGCACTGTGCTCAATACCACATTTACCGATTCCAGTGAGCGACTCTAACAGCGCCATGTAGCGTCCGATTTATAATCACAGACGGCTCAGCATATACCGCCGATGCTCTGCTTTCCAGAGCGCCTGGTATTACCTGTGGCTACCTGTCGCTCTCCCATATATTTCAATGGACGTTACTTTTCTTCACTTTAAACAGGGTTAACTTTTTATTTTTTTTTTAATCAAATCATTGTGTGGCATAGAAACATAGAAACATAGAAGGTTGGCGGCAGAAGGAGACCATACGGTCCATCTAGTCTGCCCTTATGTGTATACTGTATGTACTCTTTATCTTAGGATAGATGTGTGCTTATCCCAGGAATGTTTAAATTCAGTGACTGTTGATTTTTCAACTACTTCTGCTGGAAGTTTGTTCCAAGCATCTACTACTCTTTCTGTAAAATAATTATTTCTAACATTGCTCCTGATCTTCCCCCCGACTAGCTTCAGGTTGTGCCCCCTTGTTCTATCATTAAGTTTCTTCCTAAAAACACTTCCCTCCTGAACCTTATTCAATCCTTTCACATATTTAAATGTCTCAATCATGTCCCTCCTCTCCCTTCTTTCCTCCAGAGTGTACACATTTAGTTCTTTAAGTCTCTCCTTGTAAGTTTAAAGTTTAAGTCCTTCCACCATTTTTGTTGCCCGCCTTTGGACCCGTTCTATTTGAACAATGTCGATTTGCAGGTAAGGTCTCCAGAACTGCACACAGTATTCTAGCTGTGGCCTTACCAGGGCTCTATACAGCGTCATCACAACCTCCCTCTTCCTACTGGTGATGCCTCGAGCTATGCAGCCGAGCATCCTACTTGCTTTTCCCACTGCCTGGCTACACTGTCCACTCATCTTGCAGCTTTCAGTAATCAGTACCCCTAAATCTCTCTCCTCCGAGGTCCTGGCTAACACAGTGCTGCCATACGGTACTCAGAGCAGGGATTCCTTCTACCCAAGTGCATGAGTTTACATTTAGAGACATTAAACTCTAGTTTCCACAGTTTTGACCATCTATCTAGTAAAGCTAAATCATTTTCCATGTTGCAGACACCTCCAGGAATATCCATCCTATTACTAACCTTTGTATCATCTTTTCCTACCAAGCCTTCTCCTATGTCACTTACAAATATATTAAAAAGAATGAGGCCCAGGACAGAGCCTTGCGGCACACCACTTGTAACTCGCCTTTGCTCAGATTGCACACCATTACCAACAGCACTCTGATACCAATCCTTCAGCCAACTGGAAATCCACTGAACTATCCAGGGATTGAGTCCTACCTTCAATAACTCTGACCTCTCCTGGCCTATTAAATATCATTTTTTGAAAACTTATTTGATTTTTTTTATATTTTTATGCAGAATTGTCATACAGGTCTGGCATTAAAAGGTTAATGTCACAATTCTAATCTAGAGATTTGGTGACCTCACCCTTTTGTTAGGGATACTGGTGGGTTCGGGTATAGGGCTGTATACACAAGAATTCGCTTATTTGGAGGTACTAGGCCTATACCCCACAACCTCATGCCCATTTACTCAACCACATCCTGGATTATATAAAACATTTTTCAAAGAATTAAAAAACATTTGTTTATACAAAAATCATTGCTGGTACTTCATTTGTCATACAGAAGTTTTATACATTACAAAATTTCCACACGACATGATGCTACATTCCAAGAAGGGAACATTTCATGCTTTTCCCACATTCTGTATTTTTCAGGGTAAACATGTTTCTCAATATCCCATACGCCTTTCCGGGGGAACCCGGATATAAAAGGCGCATGGAGGACTTTTCGAGCGTCTTTGCATGCCGCATCAGGTGGCGACGAGACATCTCCGGTTACGGGGCTACCATAAATTACGGGCCACATGGACAATCCCCGGGCCACATGGACAATTGCCCCACTGTTTGGGAAACTCTGTGCATTTTGCCACAATGGTCTCAATAAGAAGTTCTTAAAGGTAAGCAAGTTTAATTAATGCACCACTTATTTTTTAAAAAGCAATGATTTTTGTATAAACAAATGTTTTTTAATTCTTAGAAAAATAAATTTACATGTTTTATATATTCTAGGATGTGGTTGAGTAAACTGGCATGAGGTTGGGGGGTACAGGCCTAGTACCTCTAAATAAGCTAATTTTTAATGTCACAATGTAATAACAGTGTAATTCCATATGTTTTCACTTTGTTACTAGTGGATATGTGTTCAAAAATGGACTTTAATCACACAGCTTATGGTGCTCTGGGCTACAGCAACCCAATTTTGAGTGCCAGCCCTGTGTAAGGCTGTTTTTTTGATAAATATTGTTTGAGTCACTCAAACTGACCAATGGCTACAGTTCGCTCCCATATAGTGCTGTAATTGTGTTATAGCGACTCACGGCCGATCAGAGCGTCCACTATTGGTCCCTCTTAGTGCCGCTATACAGACGCACATCTGCCATTACTTGGGACTAGTAATCAATCAGCCCGAAAGAGTCCTCAAAACTCACCTCTTAAGAAAAGCCTATAACCTGGTTTTACTAAAGTCACACCCTTCACAGGGAAAACACCACCACTCAATATCTACCATATGTTGTCCTTCCCCTTTTTTCTCCACCCCTGATCCTTTTGACTTTAGGATATGAAAAATAAAATAACAAACTTTATGGGTACTGGCAGCAGCTGCCACTGGGTGACTGCCCGCCCTGGACTTGACTGAGCACAGAGCCAGACAATCAGTGCAGCAGCAGTAATCAGCACATACAGATGCATCACTGATTGAGCTAAAGATAACTTGTACCAGAACCCTGCTGTGATGTACCTATGCTAGTGCATCATGATTGTTCATCACACCGGTGTGCTAGCATGCATGATGCTGCATTTCTATCATGTCTACTTATCAACTAACAAGTACCTATTATACCTATCTATAGTGTAGAAAAATAGTATCTCTTTTAACAGGAAAGTGATATGTAGTATAACAATGAATGCATAAAGTACATACAATATTATGAGTCAAATACAACAAAGCACATTGGTACAGGAGTACATAAGGAAGAGGGTGGTAGTGTGGTAGCAAGTGCTCTGAAGTGTGACACGACTGTAAAGCAATTCGGTTAGGCTATATTGTAAGCTTGTCTGAGTCTGAGTTGAAGAGTGTCAAATTTTATGAGGAAGGCATTCCTAAGAAGTGGAGCAGCACATGTGAAATGCCAATTTAAAACTAACAGCTATGGGTGATGTCAAAGTATTAGTCCACATGAACAAAGGTTAGATACAAATCCAATTTTTCAAATGTTAGCAAATTTATACTGCTTAATGCCAATTTCTTTAGCTAAACAATGCTTGCCAAAACCAGTTCTCACAAGAGTCAATATTAAGCAGATTTTATGAAATCTATGATGTCCGCTATATGAATAGATAATGTCGGACAAGGTTAAAGAATATAATCAAAAATCTATTAATTTATGATTTCTATGTAATCTATTGTTGTTCTTTCTCCAAATAAGTATATTTGTATTAATATATATGTGGTGTGAGATCCGCTGCGTTTTGCATAGCAATTCTTTGCTGCTTTATTGCGGACTATACACCTGATCTCACTTCTGCCCTCAGTTCGTCCTCCCATGATCTATCTTTTTGCCCACTTGGTGAGGTCATTTCCGGTGGACCACCGCTTTGACCCATGGAAATGGTTGGTGTTTGTCCCTCTTTGTGATATATGTGGAGTACGCGCTGGGAGGGTTACCATTGGGAGATCTTTTAAGGTGTGTCTAATTGCACTAATCATTGGCTGTGCGAACGCAACGGTTTCCGCAGCTATATTTAAATGTGGTTTTGGGAGTCAGTCGGTATGTCATGAGTAAGGACTGTGTCCGAAATGCGTAGACATCGGGACTTACCTTTATGCTTTTTACATTGACTGTATTGAACATGGATGGATTCTTTTAATATGTGGAAATAAACATGGACAGAAAACCTTTTAAGACGGATATTGGCTGGTTTCATCTTATTACATAGATTTTATGAAATCCCCAATGATCAGACAAACAAAACTTCTTTCTCCCCAATTTACTAAAATTCAGATGAATATTGACAAATTTCGAGAGCTTACTGCAGAAAGGGTAATTGCAATATCTATGGAATTTTTGAATGGATTCTATCATTATGTGCCAAAATTATGTACACAAGTTGCTGAGCTTATCTGTATTTTTTCTTTTCTATTGGTTTGCAATTCCGTGTTATAAAAAAAAAGTTTTTCTTAGTAACACCAAAGTGGTGTTTTTAGTGTAAAGACCAGAGACTTCCTGACCATGGCTTATTAATAATCTGATTGGCTAAGGCAGAGACGGCAGGTAAAACCACTTCTTCTTTCAACCTCTTCAGATGCATGATCACAATCTTGTGTTTTAGTAGCTAAAGGGTTACTTGCAGTGTTCTAATCTGGGTAAGTCATTACTGCTGCTTTATTTAGTCAAAGCTGCCGATAAGCTCACTAATTACAATAAAAGGATTTGTAGCTATAACTATAACTGTAAGAGTTTTATTTGAGGTCAGGATAGCCACTCGCCCTTTTAGCAACACAGTACCAAAGGAATACAAGAAACTTGGAAACATCATGCTGATAAGTAAATCACACTCCTAACACACATGTTTATTTTACATTACAAAAGAGGATAAAAAACGCAGAACACGAAAAACCTGACAAAAAGGGAGTTTTCCATTGAGGTGTGGAGCTCTACCATATGTGATAGGGTGGTCCCCACATTTTGATGAATATATTCCATACCAATTGCTTCTAGTGAGGCGCTGGGTGCCTTACCTGATTGGTAGATATGAGGCCCACGCTACGCAGCCCAACTGTCAGACACATCCCCATTCTTCTTCATTTTTGACATTTCCCCTCTGTTGCAGTCAATAGAGGGGGCATGATGGTATTGCTGTGACTGAGCAGCATCCCATCAAGATTGCAGATGTGTCTGATGATCTGTCCGAGCCATGCAGGACTCGGATGAGGTGAGGTACTCAGCGTGGCACTAGAGCCAATCATCTGTGACAGACAAAAAGGTGTGTAAAATGCATTTTTTATTTTAGTCTGGACAATCACTTTCATTACAATATGGAGTCCAGTGTCATGCATATTATTTACTTTTATGCTTTAAACAAAGGATATAGAATTGTAATTTCTTATATTTTTTACAGTGAACATTCCATTTTTATGTATTTAATTACAAATGTAATCAACCAAAATTGTAATAAAAAAAAAAAAAAAGACAGAGGGCGAAAACCAGTGACAGATTTTCACTCTCTAAATGGCAGAAGCAGTCACTAAAGTCACTGCACAGAACTGGAGCATAGTGGCCACACTGCATTACAGTAATCTTGAATCTGTAAAAGAAAAGTATGACAATATGTTCGTTTTTATATAAAGATACATTGAAATGTATGGGAGAGCGCTACAGAGCGACAGGTACTACATTGCCTGACGTTCCCCAGGCGCTGCCTGCCGATACGAGGCACTACCTGGCACTATCCCTTCTTAAATAACCCCCTAAAATGTAGGGCTTGGCTTCAGCACGTGTTTCCACGCATCAGGATTTTTTTTAACAGGAACCACTACTATCTCTTCATGGTCCCATGGACCGGGCCGTTAAAGGAAAACTCCCATATTGGCATGTTTTTTATGTTCTGACTTTATTGGTGTTATAATTATGCCTCGAAACCTGAAATTTACTTATTGACATGCTGTTTCCATGACTCTGTTTTGCTGCAGTAGAAGTGGTTTTCATGGCCTTGAGTAAAACACATGAACTACAAGTCCCACTATTCTTCCAATGTTACAGATGAACTTTTTAGCAGCTTTGGCTATGTCTAAGCAGCCTAATGACCTATCTAACTGAGAACACAGCCATTAACCCCTTTGCTACTATTAGACAAGACTGTTATAGTTCCAAACTGAAAAAGTTTAATTTTAGCAAAATTAGTTAAACCAGTCACCCATGCCTTAGCCAATCAGATGATTAGCAAGCTAGAGTGAGGACGTCTATGAAATGTACTCAAAATCACCACTTTGGTGTACATAGCTAAGGGAAACACATTGTTGCTATGGAAAACTGTTCTCTTTTCTAACACAGAGTTGCAAAAAAATAGAAAATTCAAAAAAAATAACAGATAAGCTTAGCACATTGAAGACATAATTTTGCCACACAATAATGGAAAGTTTTGAAAATGCTATTGAAAGTGGAATTGCCCTTTAAGCAGATTTTAACAGCGCCAGTGAGCGCTAATCTAGATGTTGCATGCCATATTTGCTTATGATTAACACATAGAAAATTATGGCAGTGAATATAACAGCCAGTGGTTAGGATTTTTTTTTATATTCACAGGATATCACTGCTGTGAACAAAAGTACCAAACTTTAAGATCTTTTTTAGTTGTTGTGCTAAAAAAAAACACATTAACAAACAGGCGTGAAAAAATGATTTTTAAGAAAATAATACATTTAGATTTGTCGACATTTACATTTGTGAGCCAAACAAGTTCTGTAAAAATACATTTGTTTTTTATTTATTTATAAGCAAAAATACTTCAATACTGTTCTTCCTCTTCATTGTGCAATATGGCAGCTTAAAGCGTACCAAGTCCCACTAAACTTTTGAAATACATTTGGCCAAAGCCCCTGCCAATATTCCCTTCTTAAGGTGTAAAACTGGGAATAGATATTTTTACTTTTGTATGATTTGTCCTGGAACACTGATTTTTCTGCTGTCCCTTGGTGTATGATGGCACGTGATCAGTCATTGCATAGGAGTGGCAATTACATCATTGCCACACACAACAAAGGCAATGAATGGAGGAGGTGGAGCTTTACAGCTAAAACAGGCGCCATTATCTGGGTTTAGAATGAAGGAGGAGCAGTAAAAATGGGCAAAAAAGTACTCTTTATGAGGGGAGCATTTCAGGGGATGCTAGTTAAAAATGTGGGTTTTGGTCCCTTTTAAGCATCAGCACCACTATAAACTGGCACTAGTTATACAAGAGCGCTGGTCACCATGGTGAAAATAAAGCATCTGGTCCCATCTGGTATACACTTTAGCGTTGTCACTTGCTTATTGAATCAAGCATAAAGTATCAGTGCTAAAACCCTTGGCCCCAAGGTTATTTATGTTGTGTTCACGCTTCATATATCAGGCTCTAAATATATGTTGTTCAAACAACTGTGCTTTAGGCACTAGTAGTGACAGTGATCCACTAATTATAAAATAATTATAAAATAGTATTTATATTAATTTATATTAATGTTTGCATGTTTTCAGAATTCATGCTACTACGGGATCATCAGTGAGCTGGTAACTTGACATTAGATTCTTTTTACATTAGTTTATCTGCACAAAACCTGCTACTAACTAGGGTTGCTCAAAGCCTCTGCAATTTTATTTAAATACTTGTCAAATAAACAAACAAGTGAAAGAGAATTTTCTTCTCATTGTCCACCCGTGATGGAGCAATCTCATAGTGAGTTACTTAATTTCTCCTATTGTATATTTTAATGCATGATCAGCAGCAGTCTTTGAGAAATTCTATTTTGGAAATGCTTATTTTAATGTTTTATAATATACCCTGTAGGGGTAAAATCAAAAATAAAATGTCACTTTTGAAAAAAAAAAATGTTTTCGCCCTATGAGTTGCACCAGCCTATAGGTTGAACCTAGGATTTGGAGCAGGAAAATAAGAAAAAAAAATAACCTGAACCAAATGTTTGCTAAAATCCCCCCCCCCCCCCCAAGAAACTAGCAGGACGTGTCAGAATCCTACAAATCACCTCATAATATTAGTGAGAAGGAACTCCCCTAGCCCACTATAACAGGTAGTGTGCAGAATTCCCCCAAAACACTATACCAGTCAGTGTGGCAGTCCCCCCTCCAGCATGCAGAATCGCCCTCCCCCTATAACAGGCAGTGCGACAGATTCCCCCAACTCCAAAAACAAGCAGCATGTAGAATCCCCCCTCCCCTATATACCAGGCAGCATGCAAGAACACCCCAAAACACCCTATAACAGGCCGTGTGGTAGATCCCCCCCAATCCCCAACCACCGTTAAGGCAGTAAAAACAATAAAAAAATACTTACCTCAGTTGCGATCCGTGACCCAGAAGAAGCCGACAATCTCTGCAAGTGCAGTGCAGCCATTACATCAAGGGCTTACACTGTTGTGTGTGCACCCACCCTCTTGTCCCCCTATTCACCTGAATAGAAAGGTAGCTGGGTGCCAATGCCATTGATGGACTGACGCGCGACTGGCTGCACTGTACATGCAGAGATTGTCGGCTTTTTCCGGATCGCAGGTTGCAGCTGAGGTAAGAGGTTTTTTCCTTTTTTTTTAGTTTTAACTACCTCAGCGGTGCTTAGGGATGGAGAGGGGGAAATATGCCACATAGTGTTATAGGGTGGGTCAGGAGTGTATATTGCCCCATAAAATCGAAGGGGCCCTTTTCCCTGGCTTTTGGGGGTAAATGGGTACGTCTTATGGAACGAAAATACTGTAATCTCTCGACCTCATTAATGATACATTTTGAGAGCCTCTGCATTTACGGAGATGTTTTTTTTTTCTTAGAGAATTTGCAACTCAACAAACAATAAGGTGTAAAAAACTTTTACTTTTGGAACGAAAATCCCCTATAACTTCAAAGTGCTATAGGAGAGGTGAGAATGTTTTCTAGTGAGGTGTTTTATTTTTTGAAACAGCAGCCTATGGGGAATCCAAAATATTTGGAGCTGCTCATTTAAATGTGTTTAAATACCATGTAACATGTAAGTTGTTGTTATTTAGGTTTGTAAACCAAAAAATACTGGCCCTGTGGAATGACAGCTTGTCATAACATTATTTTCACAATGTGTTGCATGCTGAGTTGCAAAGCGGCTCAATAAAAACTCAACCTCTCCAGAGGAAAAAAAAACACCAGTGACTGGTGCCTTCCCCTGGACCATCCCAAATTGAAATACCCCACTGTGTGAAACCCCCCAGTTCCCCCATAAAAGCTCACCTTTCCATGCCAATGGAGTGTGCGTGGGCTTTCGTCCAATGAGCACGGTCTGCTGTGACTATGTCATTCGGCAGATGGCCCTTTTTGTTTTGAACAATGGGGGCATATGCTGCTGCATCCCCGTCGTCACATGCGCTTTCCCGTCCCAGCCATTCTAATGGGCTGGGGTGGGAGTGCGTGCTTGGCCAAAGATGCATTGGATGCAGCAGAGTGCTCTCCCTATCCAATAAGAGCCATCTCCCGAATTACACGGTCACAGTAGTTGGCCCTCACTGCGCCGCTGGAGTGTGGAAAGATGAGTTTTGATGGGCTTCTTGGGGGGGTTCCCGAGGGCACGGAACAAAACCAGAGAAAATCAAATTCTGCTTTAAAATGATTAGGGATGAGCGAATCGATCCGGATGAACCTGAATTCGTTCCGAATTTCAGGAAATATTCGATTCTGAACGAAACGAATTTCCCTGCGATCCGATCGATCGAAGTTTTCCTTTAAACTCCATTTACTTCAATTACAGGCATTGTAAAATGGTGGATGGACATGTCTGGACATATCCCCTGGGGCAAGTTATCATGGGAAGGTCACATGCAGCCTATCAGCAGCCAGGAAGCCCGGTGACGTCACCGTGCTATATAAAGCGGCGTCCATCTTGCTTGTGCGCATTTCAGACTTGCATTCGTGAGACAGCGGTGGTTGCTGCAGGGACAGACAGTTAGCGATAGGTAGGGAGAGTTACAGATAGGTAGGGAGATTTACAGATAGGTAGGGAGATTTAGAGAGGCAGACAGAGCCAGGGAAAGATAGTGGAAAACCGGAACAATCCAGGGACAGCATAAAAGTGACAGTGACAGGGTGATTTGCCTGATCAGTTTTCAATTCAGTTTGATTTCTTTGTGCTGTAAAAAGTAATCTGCCTTGCCACTGTGCATGCCATCTATGCAGTGCCTTCCACAATCAAGGGAGGCCTCCTTTGTATGTGAGCAGGGGGCATCCCAGTAGCATCACTATGTGGGTGTAGAAAGCTACTCATTAGCGAGTGAAGTAGAATGTCTTTGTAGTAGGTCAGTTTGTCCTCCCTCTCGGCGGGTTTAAAAAATGCCGCATTTTGTGCCGGTTCAGTTCCTACACGGCTAGATCAACCATTCCTGTCTGCTGCCTGTACTGACCTCTGCTTTGTCTGACCACGAAGCTGCCTGCCCCTCTGGATACCCCACGATCTCTGACCTCCTTGCTTGACCCTTTGGCTACTCCTGACTATGCACCTGTCTCATCCCTGTACTCTGACGCACCCTCCGGATTGACTACCTGTGAACGAGCTTGGCTTCGGGATACCCTTGTGGTTCATCGGCCTTCACTGTAAGCAGCCATCCTTTGCGCCTATTAAGACCTGGGGGCAACCGTGTCTGGTGAGGCGTACCTAGCGCCCCGGCAAACGGGGGCTTGACTATAGTCAGAAGAGGCGGTGGAGATTGGGGGTTGCCTGCTTACAGAAAGCTGGTGTTCCGCTGGGCATCACAGTATGGACCATGGCGCATATAGGCATCACCCAACTGACTACGTAGGATGTCTCTGTAGTAGGTCAGTTTGTCCTCCATCTCAGTGGGTGTAAAAAATGCCCCCATTTTGTGCCGGAAGCGAGGGTCCAATAAGGTGGAGAGCCAGAAGTCATCCCGCTGACAAATGGAGACAATTCTGCGGTCACTGCACAAGCACGTGAGCATGCATCGTGCCATTTGTGCAAGTGACTCGGAGGGACTACCTGTCTCCATCTCCACTGCAAACTGCCACGGTGTGTCTGGGCCCTCTGTCTCACCTTCCTCACAACCCTCTAGCTCCTGTGGCTGCTCCTGCTCCTCCTCTCCTGTCAGATGACTAGATAAAATGGCCATTTTGTCAAACCTGTGCCCCTCCTCCTCCTCCACTTCAGCCCCCACAGGCTTCATGTGGCTGTGAAATGTATGCGCCATGTCTCCAGGGCCCTGACCAGCCATTGTTTCCAACATGTGTTGTAGTACATGAAGCAGTGGAATAACATCGTTCATCTCACAGTCCTGGCGACTGACTAATAAAGTAGCTTCCGCAAAGGGCCTGAGCAAACGTCAGGTGTCACGTATGAGCTGCCACTGGTTTACATTGAAGTTACACAGGGGAGTCCCCCTATCCGTTTGGATCATCAAGAAATCTGTGATGGCATATGGAGGGTGGAATTCCAACGGGTGGAAACATCCCAAATGAGACTATGTTTGGGGATACCGTTCTGACGCTGAAGCTCAAGAAGGTTTTGCTTGACGGTGTAGGAGTGGCTGAAGTGCATGCAAAGTTTCCTTCCCGTTGTTAGGATGTCTTACAGATGGGGGGAAGACTTCAGAAAACGCTTGACAACTAGATTGAACACGTGTGCCATGGCAGGAAGCATGGCTCAGGCTTCCTTGTCGCAGCGAAGACAAGTTTTTGTGGAGTAAGCCATGATTTAATTTATTGAGTTCTCATTTTTAGCAGTTCCTCCCATGTGTGGCTCTGTGGCTCAAGGCAAACCATGTGAAGAACAGCGTGAAACCGCCGCGTCCTGCACACATGGTAGGCTGGAAGGGCACTGGGAAAAAAAATAAATTAAAAAAAAATATTTAGAAAAAACAAAATACAAAAAAAATAAAAAATGCAAAAAAAATTGGTACAAAAATTCACAAGATATTAAAAAATAAATAAAATAATAAAATAAAAAAGACAATGGAAAAAAATATTTTAAAAAAATTCAAAAAAAAAATAGAAAAAAAAATGTATGTTTTTAAAAAATGCAAAATATGAAAAAAAAATCCACAAATAAAAAAAAAAAAATTGATACATTTTATATGTTACTGTTATTATGTTAGATGTTAGTCTTGCTATGTTATATGTTATTATATGTTATTATTATAAATATGTTCAAATAAGATAAATGTTAACTATTAATATGTAATTGACAATTAGCCACTTTTTTCTGTGACACCATTGCTAAGTGCAAGTGCACTGTCACAGGCACAAAGGCCTAGGAGCATGGAGCCCACAGCGGAGGGACCTGTCCAAGTTGCTGTTGTGGTTGTGCAGGAACCACAATCACCCAGTGGGCCTTAAAGGATATGTATTGTCCTTGACCGTAGTTACAGCTCCAGACGTAGGCACTGGTTTGCACTTTGGTAAACACTGACAGGCTAAAGGACTGGCCCACAAAATTGTACAGGGCTGGTACTGCCTTCTTCGCAAAGAAATGACAGCATGGGACTCTCCACCTCTGCTCGGCACAAGCCATCAGTTCTCTGAAAGGTCCACCAACTCAAAAGGGAGGGACTGCAGCACCTGCAACTTATACAGGAGCACATTTAGCTTCTGCACGTTGGATGAGTTGGCACATACTGTTGTCTCTTGGACATGGCTTGGCCAATGGATTGCTGGCGGAATGACTGACTCGGATTAAGAGGAGGAGGAGCATCTGGAGCGACAGAGGATGGGTATGACACACAGGAGGTGGTGGAGCCTTGGCTGGCTGGAACAGAGAGCGGCGTGCCACTGGGTAATGCAGCAGGCTGGATCACCACTTTGGAGCCAACTCTCCCAGGCCGCTTGATGGTGACGCTGCAAATGTTGACGCAGGGCTGTGGGTCCAACATTGGGACCCTGGACACACTTCACCTTCTGCCTACACATTTTTCATATAGCCATGTGAACCTCCTGCAGATGCTTGATGAAAAACTGCCACATGGCCTTGTAGCTGATTTTTCCTACCAACAGTCCGCACTAATTCACTGCTGCTGCCACCGCCGCCAACTCCAGGGACCCTCTTCCACTACCTCCTGGGAAGATAGCCTGCCGCAAGAGTGGTCTACCCCGAGCACATTTGCCTCCATACTTTCTCCTTCTGCCACCGTACTGGCCGCTAAATCTGTCACTCTCCATCACTCCAAGCCTTTAAAAGTGCCCTCAAAACTCACTGATGTCCTCCTCAGGTTCCTCAACAGTGTCTGCTTAAGAAGCCAAAATGCTTGCAACACCACCTCCCATGCCACTCTCCTCATCACTACTTTCCCGCCTAGTGGAAGAAGCGGCGAGTGTCTCCTGCACTTCTTGGCTGGGCAGTAGCTGCTGATTTTTCTGATCATCAGATCGTCCTCACTGAATAGTGGAGGTGAACCCTAAGCATAAGACATAATCGACAGTTGACTGGGGGTGTCAGATGTCACTTGTGATGCAGTGGATGATCGTGTTAAACAATGGATGATGGGGGATAGGTTGCTGGTCAAGACACGACCGCTACCTGATCCCGGGAGATCAGTCCTCTCACTGAGAATCCTGCTGCCACTCACCCCTAGTCTGCTGCAACCTCTGCTTGATGAATTTAGGCCTCTGCAACTTCTCTGTGCCCATCCTGCCACTTCTCTGCCTGACATACTTAGTGCGTATATGAGGGGAGGACAAAACGCTACACTACACTTAAAACAGGATTTGTCGATAAGAGCAGCAGGTGTGTAACTATCTATGGTCTTTCACTAAGTAGTAACTAGGCCCTGAAGACTTTAACACAAACAAAGTGTTGAAACTCTTAGATGTGCGTAAGTGATGCTCTGATGAGAGCAATTCAATGTGCTCCAGTATGCTTCAAAATTTTTTTTTTTTTTCAGAGACTGGCCTGCGTGGAATTGAATCGGGCATGGATCAGCCAAGATTTCCTCCCACCAATGCCTGATGCATTAGAGTAGATTGATCATGGGGCCAGACCAACACTAAAGAAATATGGATCGTGCAAAACAGATTTAAGGCGCTGCTCTCCAGTTACAGACATTCCTCCGCATCAGACCACAAGTAATTATTGAGAAATTGCTTTACGTTACTCTTACTTTTTATTAATATTCTTCGGATAAGATATCTGTATATGTCCTCTAAATGCTGCTGCCAACTCCAGGTGTGTCTTTCTGGCAATTTTGGGCTCCTGCTGCTGCTGCTTGCAACTCCAGTGTGTCTTTAGGACAATTTGTTTGCTCCAGCTGCCAACTCCAGTGTGTCTTTCAAGCAATGTTTGGGCTCCTGCTGCTCCTGCTGCCAACTCCAGTGTGTCTTTCAAGCAATATTTGGGCTCCTGCTGCTGCCAACTCCAGTGTGTCTTTCAAGCAATTTTGGCCTCCTGCTGCTGCTGCTGCCAACTCCAGTGTCTCTTTTAAGCAATGTTTGGGCTCCTGCTGCTTGCAACTCCAGGGTGTCATTCAGCCAATTTTTGGGCTCCTGCTGCTCCTGCTGCCAACTCCAGTGTGTCTTACAAGCAATGTTTGGGCTCCTGCTGCTCCTGCTGCCAACTCCAGTGTCTCTTTCAAGCAATGTTTGGACTCCTGCCGCTGCTGCTGCTGCTGCTTGCAACTCCAGGGTGTGTCTCTCAGTCATTTTTTGGGCTCCTGCTGCTGATGCCAACTCCATTGTCTCTTTCAGCCAATGTTTGAGCTCCTGCTGCTGCCAACTCCAGTGTGTCTTTTGGCCAATTTTTGGGCTCCTACTGCCAACTCCAGTATCTCTTTCAGCCAATGTTTGGGCTCCTGCTGCTGCTGGCAACTCCAGTGTCTCTTTTGGCCAATTTTTGGGCTCCTGCTGCCAACTCCAGTGTGTGTCTTCATGCCAATTTTTGGGCTCCTGCTGCCAACTCCAGGATGTCTTTCAGCCAATATTTGGGCTCCTGCTGCTGCCAGCTCCAGGGTGTGTTTTTCAGCCAATATAGGGGCCCCTCATAGTGATGCCACCTCAACTCTCTGTAATTGTGCCACTCTGCGATTCTAATAGCGATGCCTCTGATCTGCATGTCATAATTATTTACAGTATTATTTCACTAACCCAGCACGCATCCTATGCGTGTTACAGCAAGGCAGAATAGTTTACAACCCTATTGAGGCTCTAGGAAGCTCAGAAATAGCCATTTCTAATAGCGATTCGTCGCGAATAAATTCGGACCGAAACAAATTGTGTCGGAAAATTCGGTGAATCAGCCAAATCGAATTTTTCAAAAGTTCGCTCATCTCTAAAAATGATCTTGATAGCCCCCATTATTTTTGCAGGTTATCTTATGCAGATTATATACTTTAGGATCCATAATTTCTGCAAGAAAACTAGGAAAATATGTACCATTTATCAGTGAATTAATATTGTCAGCAAGGTAATGGCCTGAATCCTAATTTGAATCTCAGTCTTGTCTTACAATGTAATTAAAAGACAATAATTCACTTAATGAAGAATTTCATTCTTTCATTATTGATCTTTCCACGGTGAATTAAATGATATCTATCCAATGATAATCCATCATTCGCTAAGAACTTGTATAATAAATCTTGCCTATCTTACACACACAAGGAAAAAAGATTACAGAACTGTTATAAGAAAGTGACCTTGTTAAATCTGCTGCCTTCTTCCTGAGCCTGTTTCATGTTTCCAGTATTTCAGTATTTTAGCAATCTATTAAAGAGATAACAGATATAAGTTAATTGTGTTTTTTTGTTTTTTTACAAAATGAGTGTGAATATTAAACATAAGAAATGATGTTCTCTGTATCATGCTGAAAAGTACCGAATTTGATCCTCTGACTAAAACAGCACATTTGCAAAAAGAAAATACTAACACTAAAGAAAATACTATCACAAAGCACAAATAGTTAATGTGGCTGTAGTAAATATCAAAAGATTGATTGAAGAGTTACCAATAAATACATTAGCAGCTAAGCAAACCCTTCCAATTAAAATGACAAGGTTGTCCACATAAACATGGAGTCCTAAGCATACACACTGGCCATACCGGCACCCACACCTATACTATGCCGGCAAAATATAATTGTAACTACACAAAGGGGGTTATTTTAGAATGGCTAGCGCCAGGTAATGATACCTAGTGACACGTAGCGTCTGGTGAATGCTGGGCACTGTGCTCAAAACCACAATAAAGAAAGCGGATCTGGTGAGCACCTCCAACAGCACCATGTAGCGTTACATGTATTACTAGAGGCGTCTCAGGGTATATCGCCAGCGCTCTAGGCTCAAGAGCACCACGTATTACCTTTCGCTCAGTGTTGCTCTCCCATACATTTCAATGGGCTTTCATTTGTTTGTTTTAAAATAGCGTGTTTGGCAATTTTTTTTTTTGGTCATATCATTGTGACCTCTCCTGGGATGCAAACAAACACTTTTAGAATTTTTGGAACTTTTTATATTTTGATGCAGAATTGCATTTACAGGTCTGGCACTAGAGTGCCTTTCTCTGTGTATGTAGTTTTTCTTAAGTATGGTGTTGAGCGCCGAGTGCCGGAGCACTAAGCTGGTGCTACCTATCGCTCGCTGCACCATTATACTGTTCTTAGAGCACCCAACACACGTCACATTTATCAATGCCGGACAGTTTACAACACCTGATACCTGCTTACAGCGCCTACTAGCGGTCGCTCTAAGAACGAATAGCACCAGGTATTGCCTTGTAGCGGCAGGCAGCTTCTGGTGAACGCCGGCACTGTATGCAAAACCACATTTAAGAAAGCTAATCTGGTGAGTCTAACAGCACCATGTAGCATCACATATATTATTACAGGCAGCTCAGCGTATAGTGCCAATGCTCTAGGTTCAGGAGCACCGTGTAGTTAGTACCTGTCTCCCATACATTTCAATGGGGCTTCATTAGTTTAATGTTTAGTGTATAAATAGCATGTTTGATAATTTAATTTTTTTTTCACAAATCATTGTGTGACCTCTCTTGGCTGCAAACACTTTTATACATTTTTTGTACTTTTTATATTTTTATGCAGAATTGTATTTACAGGTCTGGCACTAAAGTGTTATTGTCCCTGTGTTAAAACAATGTAATTCCATGTATTTTCTCTTTGTTACTGGTGTATATCTGTTTAAAAACAGACTCTGATCACACAACGTCTGGCACTCTATGCTACATCTCCCAGCTTTAGAGTGCCGATGCTGTGTGTGTGTAGTTTTTTTGTTAAATATGGTGTAGAGCGCTGAATGCTGGACGCACTGAGTTGTTATACTGTTGTTAGAGCACCCAACACACATCATATTTATCAATGCCTGGCCAGGTTACTATAGCGACCTCAATGTTAGTTCACAGTGCCCGATATACGCTTCAATGCCTACTAGCCGTCGCTCTAAGCACTGCTATACAGACATTCATCTGGCAATACATGGCACTATTAGGCCCTTATTTATCAAGGGCTAGCGCCAGGTAGTGTCTGACGAGCGCCAGGTACCGACAGCTAACGGCGGCTACCGACTCAAGTACGCCCGGCGGCGGTCACAATGACGCATTTATCACGCTAAATGAGGCTAGCGCCGGTGAGAGCGTCAGCTAGCGCGGGATTCATCATGTAGCCGACTGCAACAAACAGCGCCGCTACAAATCCCATCACAGCGCCAGGTATGACCTGTCGCTCCCTGGCGCTCTCCAATGCATTTCAATGGAGCAATCTTTAAATATTCATAATTAATTGAGTTTATGTTTTTTTTTTTTTTTTTACCGGCAAAAATTCTGTGACCACTACGGCAATGTTAGATATTTTTTTTAAGGTAAAAAAAAAAAAAAAAAAATATGTGCAGAATTGATATTACAGGTCTGATATTAATGTATTCATATTACAAAATGTTTAGAAAAACATGTATCATTTTTACATTAAAAAAAAATGGTTGTTTGGGGGTTAAAAACTACTTTACACACATCGCCGCCAGCGATCTGGGGTTTAAACAAGGAATTCACAGCGCGAGAAATTTTTGAGCGTGATTTGTTAATGAATCTGCAGCAAGCCGTTCGCCCTGGCCATTCGCTGTCAGGTGCACCCATACAACGCAGAACCTGTGAAACATCGACCCCTAACCCCATATTCAACATTACCGCACACCGACTGAGTCGCTGTCAACAAGCAAACCCCGGCCAAGCACAGCGAATACTAGCTGGCGCTGTGAAAATCACGCTACTGGCGCTCATCTGTCGCTACCTGGCGCTATTAATGAATCGGCCTCTTAGTGAAGCCTCCTCAAAGTATTTATATTAAATCTCCTGCATCTGATGATGAAGCAACAGCAAATGTCCTTGAGTATTCCATACTGTATGCAATTTTTTATATTCAAATCCTACCTCTTTGTAAATCTATGGGACATTACAAGTGCATTATACAATCAGGTGCAGAATACAAATAACTTTTGTGTGTTGAGTTAAAACGTCTTTTCAAGCCCAGATATTCAATTAAAGAGGATTAAAACCTATGGTTCCCCGCCCTGAGTCCAAAATTCTCTAGGGCCAGGGTATCCCTATTTAGGATGCCCTCCTGTGAAAAACCCTTTTGAATTACCATATACTCACCTTGATCCGTGACCCCACAGCCAACGTGAGTGCCCCCGGTGGCATGTGTCAGATAGACCTGAATGGTTGCCGGAGGCTGCAGTAGCAATAATGAGCGCACTCAAGCTCCACACAGCTCCATTCCATTCCAGTTTTCAAGGGAGTACTGCTGCCTCTGCCCGTCTATTTACAGTACATATCACAACATATTTGACCACCAGCAGTACCTACTGTATATGCAACAATAAAATACATTTTGCTGTTGAAGGACAGTTAAGTATTTGTTTTGTTGTTTTTTGTGGCTGGCGACCGGTGTCTGGCTGGGACACTGCCATATTGGATCGGGGCAGGTGACCTCTGCCCACTGGGTCTTGTGAGATCTCACAGGATTCAGCTGCAGGAGGTTTGGGGACAGGCACCAGAGTCAGGGAGCCCAGGAAGCTAGAGCCACAAGGGGAACAGAGTATGGAAGGCTGTTGAAGCAGTGCCTGTTAGAGAAGGTCTCAGAACATCCTGGGGCTGTGTTGCAGAGCCACTCAACTGGTGGTGCTGCACAGAGAAGGTCAGAGGGATTGTTTCCTTTCCCCTGAGAGAAGCTGGCTGGTAGAGCAGAGGCTAGGCAGTGATCCCAGTGCTGTCGTAGGAGGGCCCTACTGTGTCTGGCTTAGCAGATTTCCCGACTGTGATCCAGCTCAGCTGAGGTGAGCTGGCTGTGTTCCCTGGGAAAGTGGGGAGCTGGTTGCTGGGCTGCCTGGAGAGAGGCTTTGCTGTGCTGGAGAGATTCTAAAGACCCCCATAGAAAGTGACCATGCAGTGGGGTGGCTGCCATCTGGCTGGTTGGCACCCTAAAAGGACTCTGTTCTGCTGTAACCTGGGAGCTATTGTGGGCCCTCCAATGTGGAAAGGCCCAGAACTAAGAGTCCAAAGGTGAGTCCTTGGGATAGACAGTTTCCTGTGGGGTGGCCCACGGCTTGCCGGCACCCTGGTTATGCTTGTTTTGCATAGTTACCCTGGAAATGTGTGACTGAAAAAGTTTTATGAACTACTTCTGTAAGGAATTTCAAACAAAGCATTTGCTTGTTTCTCTAATACTCCAGCATGTAGTGGTGCCTTCTACTTAGCCATGTGATAAACCAGGAGAGTGTGCAACGGTTGTGTGTTTCTTGTTTCCCACCCAGGGGCGTGGATTACAATTTGGCATAGTGACGGCAGGGTATAATGCAGTATAGCACGGCAACATCAATGACTACAAAACTGTCCAACCCAGCCCCCAATCTGGGGCCTAACCCAATGCCTAATTCAGCTCCAGACCCAACGTTTGCCTCACAAATCCCCAAGTTTAATGGCATAAAACTATCACAGACAAATGGGCTGATCGCATAAGGAGCATAGCATGGGCCTGAACCATTATGATGCCCTTCAGATGGAGATAGCGATTAACACGATGGAGGGCAATGTGAGGAAAACCGTGTTACATATGGAACCCTCAGAAAGAGACACTTTAGACAAAGTACTGATTATCTTGGAGGAAGTATATGAAAACATGGCGTCATCCCATGAAATGAAGAAGAGGTTTATGGACCACCTGCAGAACCAGGGGGGTCTATCCTCGAATTTACTAATGCCCTCCAGGACATTTTAGCCACCATCAAGAAAAAAGGAGCCTGCAGCTGAGGCCACCATGTCTCATTTGGATCAGTGGCTGTGTAATCAGTTTGTGTTGGGAGTGCCAGCTAGGACATTCCTTTTTATGGCTGGCTCTAGTGGCTCAAAATGAGGAAGAAATGTTCAGTTTTGCCATGATGCAGCAGGCGGAGTGGCTGGAATCAAGACTTGTCCCCAGCAAGGGGGGAGAGCCAAGTTAACAGCCCTGTCACAGAGGTCACTGGAGGATACTGTTAAGGCCCTATAGGAGATGGTGGGACATTTGTGACTATTTTGGAGGACCAGTCCTGATCCCCTGATGCAAGGAGGGGGGCGGGCAGGGAGCTGGACCATCTTGGCAAGGTCCAGATGTGGTTTGCTGAAACTGTCAGTGAAGAGGGCATTTTTCCCAAAGACTGCCCCAATGGACCTTTTGTTCACTGGGCGACCTTTGGAACAGCCTCGCCTTGGTGGGACAGCATGAGGACTGGCTGGGGACTGACGTCCCCCTTTCTTCCAGTTGGTGAGGGAGAATCCAGTGGTTGTAGAGAGTGTAGGAGGAAAGAAGGCCACAGCCCTGGTTGACACTGGCATGCAGTGGACTATGACGGAAGAACCCTTCTTCCAGCTGCATTTTCCTGGTCACCCTCAAATGAAAAGGTCAGAAATTAAGGTTCTCCCTTTAGAATAGAAAATGCTTAGGCCTCTGGAACTGGTACAGATCGGGTTTTTGACCCTGGACACTGCCCCGGACAGGTATACAGGGAACTACATAAGCAACCAGGAACTCTCAAACTACAGACTGACTGCTTGACCCTGGACACTGCCGGGCACAGGTATTGACATCCATTGGTCATGATGGACCACTTTTCTGAATCTGCGGTGGTTACTCCAACCATAGAACATATAGCTGAGACTGCAGCCAATATGTTCTGGTGGGATTATATTTTGTCCTATGGGTGCCCCGAGTCTGTGCATTCCTATCAGAGTCCAGCATTTGAGGCAGACCTCTTCAAACTGTTGTGCCAGCTGTACCAGTTGCAGGTCTAGGTTGTCCCCATACCATCCCCAAGGAAACTGAGCGTGCCAGAGATTTAACCACACCCTGATCCAACTGCTGAGGACTTTAGAGGGAGAGAAGCAGGAGAACTGGCCATGTATGGATGTATGCATTCACACACCAAGCCGTACTACATGTTATTTGGGCTAGAAGGACAGGGCCTTTGAAAGTAGTCTTTGGTACAGCAGAGCCAGAAGTGCAGTGGAACCCAGGGATCTGGGTAGGTCAGCACAAGAAGGGCTTGGAGTATGTCAACCAAGAGCTGCAGAGGAAGAAGGACCCAAAAGGTAGGATTGGAGCGCCCTAAAACAAACTTTGCAGGAGTAAAAATTTCCCCCCTTTTTTAATGCTATTGGTAATATCAGATCAGATCATGTCTGCTTTTGCAGCTTGAACCTAGAAACCCATGAAACCTTCATTGTCTGGCTAGTTAGTTAAAACAATACTTTAGTAGTGAAAGGTTTAAAGGAAAACTTTTTTCTTTATGTGCTTAACACTCTATCTCCAGCTATAACTGGAGTTTCTTGTATCTAAGCTGCATATTAATAAATGTGTAGGATTTATTATAAGTTTTTATTTAATGAAATTGCATTTATGATGTGAATGTACAATGAAATATCATTACCAACACATAATTAAAACTTATGCTTAATAAGAATAAGACCTAGTTATGGTTTATTAAAATCTGACACCAGGGTTAAAGTTTTTGTATGCATTGGTTTTTGAGAGTGAAACCATTAAATCACTGACAGCAAAGGAATTCAGATCAGTTATTATCACTGTCTCTAAACAGCTGAATCATATTCTGCAAAAAATATTACTTTTTTATAGGCAGAAACAGTAGAATCAGGTACTCGTGAGAATTATGTTGACGCAAAGCAGAATAATTCCTTTTATTAAAAAATAAAACAGCATGTTAAATGGCAGCCTAAAATAGGAAGTCATGACCGCTGGCAGCACACTGTCATTCACCTTCCTCTAGTGAATACATTTGCCATAAACATTAGAAAAATCATTCTTCTTGTCAGAGGCAAAACCATTAGGTTTCTATCCAGAGGACGAAAGGGAACTACATAAGCAACCAGGAACTCTCACACTAATTATTTTCCTCCGAAAGTGAGTGGATTGAAATTCGAACTCATCTGCTGTCTGACTTGACAGACATCTGCCTCTTACATCTTTATTCCCAAAGTACATTTTTAAAATGCCAACAGCTGTAAAAGAAACAAAATGAAAAATGTTATCTAGACAGAAGAAAAACAAAAATGGATAGACAGACATATCTAAGTGCAAGCTCCCAATGGTCTTCTCATTTAACACAACCCTGATGCTTATGGCCTTTATTAAACATGACCACAGATAGTCTCTATAAGTGATGGGCAGAAAGGGTAAGATCATTTATTGAGTCTCTCCCTTTCAGAATCCATATAATATAGAACAATTTATTAATATATCTCCCTGATAAAAAGGCAATATGAACTAAAAATGCCTTTAACCCTTTAAACGCCTTTAACCCTTTACAAATTTACGTGGCTGCCTCCCCTGCAGTTAGCCACCAGCCACGTAAATTTTATGTGCCTGACTTTCCCCCCTGCTAGTAGAAAAAGTAAAAAAAAATGTCACTTACCTGACCCCTCGTTCGATCTGGACGGGTCTCCTCTTCAGCCAGAGGGGCTCCGATCACCCATTGGGGCTCCTCTGGCTGCAGGGGAGCGCCCAAAATAGGGTGATGCCTGTTTCAGCAGCCGCCGGAATTACCTGTAAAAAAAAAAAAAAAAAAAAAAAAGACATTTACTCACCTTCATGCCCGTTAGCTCCCGCCGGCTCTCCTCTTCACGGGGGGGGGCTCCGATCACCCCCTGCTCTTCCGCCTTCTGGGGAGGGCCTAGCAGCCCTCCTCCCTCCGGATCTCCAATGGCCACCGCCATCTTTAATTCTAGCCCCACCCTTTCGGGGGCGGGGGCGATGACGTCACCACCGGGCGTCGTCGGGGCACCCGGCAGTTTAGCTGTCAGATGCCGGTGACGGGTGGGCAGAGGAGGAGGGAGGTAGGCGATCCTCCAATCGCTTGCCTCCCCCCTACTCTGTCCAGCCATCACTAGCATCAGATCGCTGCGGGACACAGGAGATGAAGATCGAAGGTGAGTAAAGAAAAAATGTGTAAAGTGTGTCTGTCTGTTTTTTTTTTTTACTGTTAAACCTTTGTGAATGGTTAAGGGGTCCATGATACCCCTATACCAGTTCACAAGGCTCAGGGGTCTGGCAAGTCACCTGCGGCTAGTGGGTGACTTGCCATTAACCCCTGGCCCCCCATTACCTGCCTCCCCAATGCCTGGGGGGGCAGAAGAGCCGTGGCCCTAGGCTAGGCCGGCTTGTAGCCTGCAGGGCCAGGGGCCACTAGAGCTTTTTTTTTTTTAAGGGTTTTAACCCTTAAAATTCCAGGAGGGGGGACCCTATGTCATTTTTTTTAATTAACCCCATGTTACCTGTCACCCAGTAGGTATAAAAGGCTTTCAGCAGCAGCAGGAGAGCAAAAGCCAAAGTGATCAGCGTGGGGCACGGTGCTCGGGGATGGATGGGAGGTAAGTATTAAAAAAAACATAATAAAATATTTTTTCTCTGTGTCAGTGTGTTTTTTTACATTTAATCCTTTGTGAACTGGTAAGGGATCTATGAGACCTCTATACCAGTTCACAAGGCTCTGGGTCTGGCAAATCACCTGCGGCCAGTGGGTGACTTGCCATTAACCCCGAGACCCCCTATTAGCTGCCTCCCCAAAAACCCTTAAAATTCTCCCAAGAAATGGTGTTCCCCCCCCCCCCCCCCCCCGGTGAAGGGGGACCCCCACACCAATTTTTTTTATTTAACCCTTTATTATGTGGATAGTAGTTCTATTTTATTTGTAAATGTTATAAAGTGCTCTTTTCAGTTTAGGGGATCTCCTGGATAGGAACGGGGGGCTACCGATACATATGTGGTATCATTGTAATTGGGAGAAATGGGGCTTTCACATGCAATATGGTTTTCTTTAATTAAATAAATGTTTTAGTAAAATAAAGGAGACAATTTAAATATATATACATATATATATATATATATATATATATATACATACTTTTTTTTTTTTTTTTTTTTACTTATTTGCTTAAAATATATAAAAACAGCAGAAAAAATACAAACATTTCATGTTAAAGCCTAAACTCTTGGAAATTCCTGCAAAAATCACAGTTAAGCATCACGCAAAATCTCAAGTAGACTGGCAGTATAAAGGTTACAGGTACCTATGCATGTTGGGTATTGTTCTGCTTGCACTTTCAGATTTAGCTTGTTTTTTCTTATTTTCATATTGATATTTTAGGAAAAGGTGTTTTTTATTCTGCTTTTTTATACATTTTTTTGTGAAACCCTGTGCAACCTAAGAATTCTTCGAGATGTTACTTCCAGAAAGATGAGCCCACTACAACAAGCTAGGTATGCTTAGAAAGCTTAACATGTGTATGGGGGGTATTCCAAATGTAAAGGGTTGTTTTGGTAGAAAAAGCACAAGGTGCGCACTTTGCAGAGCTGAAATTTTGGTGCAAAATTACCATTACGCACATGCTTTACTTTGGTGTGTTTGGCAACTCTCCTCTTGACAAGACCTATGCATGTTGGGTATTGTTCTGTTTGGGGGACCTTGCTTTTTCAGGTTTTCAGTTTTTTTCTTGTTTGCATATAGTTTTTTTTAGGAAAATGTGGTTTTGATTCTGCTTTTTTATTCTTTTTTAGGGAAACCCTGTGCAGCCAAAGAATACATTGAAGGATTATACTTCTGGGGAATATATAGTTTGTTGGGGGTATTTCAAATGTAAAGGGTTGTTTTTCTTGAAAAACTGCAAGGTGCACATATTGCATAACATAGTTGTATTTTCTTTTACAAAGATTTTATTGGGTTTTACATAAGAAATAAATAAAAGGCAAACAATTACATATGCACTGGTGGTGATATGTGTACAGGCTGCAGAGAAAATAAACATTAATACAAATGCTGGACGGTATTCGTAGGAAATATAGTATATGCTGATTCTAGTAAGATGGGCAAGTGTTTCCTGGTTAAAGTCCTTCTCCTGTTACATAACGGTGGGTACTTGGACTACCTAGTGCGCTGGTATATCGATTTGTTAAATCTTACGGGAACGGCATGTGCAGTACGTGTTTTATACCGGTGCAGAGGATAAATAATCATGTAGGATGACTAATATATATATATATTCAATCTAGATGAGAAGGAAGGAGGAAGAAAAGGTGGAAAAGAGGTGGGAAGGAGGGTAGGGGGTGGATAGGGGGGGGCCTAGGTTGGGAACCCAGGCACTTAATAGGAGCTGCAGTGTCCACCACATCATACTGGGTAAACCGGGTCAGTTTGATGCTGGTGTATACCTATATACTCTAACCATGGGTCCCAGACATTAAGATAGCTTTCATATGTGTCATTCTTGATTTCTGTGATTTTCTCATTGCGTAGGGTCTCGGAGATTTTATTCAATATTTCTTGCCAGGGGATTCTGGGGGACTTCCAGTTTCTGGCTATAGTAACTCTAACTGCGGCTAGGATATGCTGAGTTAGCTTCCATTCATTTTGGGTATATTTACCTGATTTATGGGAGAGTAGGGCTTCCCAGGGATTTTTGCTTTTTGAAGTGTTTGTGAGAGAGTAACCTATAAGTCCTGTTCCATGTGGCCGTAGCTATTGGGCAATCCCACCAAATGTGGGCCATTGTCCCTGGGGATGTACAGCCTCTAAAACAGAGTGGGGAGTCTGTTGGCGAAAACCTATGAATGCGATCTGGGGTGAAGTACCATCTAAAGAGTGTCTTATAAGCATTCTCCAGTACGACAGTGTTACATGATATTTTCTTTATGTTGCCCCACATTCTTTGCCAGTCCTCCTCATCCATACCGGGCCCCAGCTCTCTCTCCCAATGAGACATGTACTTGTGTCTAACTGGGGATGGAGGGGACACTAAGGTGCCATACAAGCTCGAAATCAGACCACCACCAAAGTGGTCTCTGATGCACCTAATTTCAAAGTCTGTGCTTTGGTACGGTGGGGAGGAATTTTTCAGCAAGTTTTTTATAAAATGCTGGATTTGTAAAAATCTAAAGGTTTCAGATGGGGGTAGATTTTCCCCTGGGGTGATGTCCTGATGGGCCTTCATGCCATTTGGGGTGCAGAAGCTATCTACCGTAGTATAACCTCTCTGCGTCCACCATTTATAGTTGGTCGGGTGGGTGAAGCCTGGGGGGAACAAAGGATTCCCAAGCAGTGAGGAGGCCGGCATAGAGGGGAATATAAAATTGGATTTCACCTTATCCCAAACTGACAGTGAGAAAGTTAGGATTGGGGGTAAGGTTTTGGGTCTTAGGGCCTTTGTGGTCCAAAGTAGCGATGCTGGAGAGATTGGTGCGCAGTTTAGTGTGTCATTTATCGCCCAGAAAGGTTTATCTTTCGTCGCATGGAGCAGAACAAGGGGTGCCACCTGGGCTGCCAGGTAGTATTTCTGTATCGAGGGGAAGGCAAGCCCCCCCCTTCTCTTTTTTGCAGATCAGGGTGGCCTTATTAATTCTGGGCCTAGCTCTGTTCCACGCGAAGTGCATGAATTTCTGCTGGAGACAGTCAAGTATCTTTTGGGGAACTTGGACCGGGAGCGCCCTGAAAAGATATAGGATTTTGGGTAAAATTGTCATCTTAAGGGCGGCTATCCGGCCTAGCCAGGAAAGTTTTATAAAGTGCCATGAGTGGAGAAGGGATTCTAATGATTTGATAAAGTCCAGGTAATTTGCCTTAAAGATGTCGTTGATGTTGGCTGTTAGATTAATCCCTAAGTAGGGTAGTCGGTGTGCCCATTTCCATGAAAAGTTTTGGGAGAGAACCTGTTTAGTTGTATTAGACAATGATATGTCTAGAGCCATGGACTTGGAAGCGTTCAACTTAAGGCCAGAAATTTGGCTGAATGCAGATAAGTCATGAATTGCATTTGGAGCGGAAACATGAGGGGAGGATAACATGAGTAGCATGTCATCAGCGAAGAGTGAGATTTTATGTTCTAGGGGTCCAACCGGAATACCTTTGACTGCAGGGTTTTGTCTCATTTTTTGGGCCAACGGTTCTAGTGCTAGTATGAATAAAATGGGGGAGAGGGGGCATCCTTGTCTGGTGCCCCTCTGTATTGGGAAGGTAGAGGAAGAGAAATCAGCGTATTTTACATGAGCTGTGGGTTGAGAGTAGAGAGCCCCGATCCAGGAGAGAAAGCCCTGACCGAATCCCCTCCTCTCTAGGGAGAAATGGGGGTAGTGCCATGACAGGGAATCAAATGCTTTCTCCACGTCAAGGGAGAGGAGCATTGATTCGATATTTTTAGCTCGAGCTTCTTGCAGTAGCTGCATGACTCTGCTCACTCCATCTCCCGCATGTCTCTTGGGTACAAATCCAACCTGATCCTCGTGGATTATTTCATTCAAGAATTTGTTAATTCTATTGGCCAGGATTTTGGTAAGAAGCTTTAGATCTATGTTTAGTAAAGAGATGGGTCTAAAATTGATCCTTTTTCGGTGGTCCTTCCCTGGTTTCGGGATCATAACTATGGAAGCCCTGAGCATTTCAGGGTCGAAGGGGTTCCTGTCTTTAACAAAATTAAAAACTTGGGCTAATCTAGGGGCTACTATAAAATCAATTTTTTTGTAGAATAGGGCGGTAAATCCATCAGGGCCAGGCCTCTTGCTATTTTTCAGGGTTTTGATTGCCTTTAAGACTTCCTCTGATGAAATGTCTTCATCAACAAAGGACCTCTGGGCATCAGAGATAGGGGGAATTGTTATGTTATCATAAAAGGCCTGGGCCTGCTGGATGTCCAGAGGTGGGGGCGATTTGTATAGATTGGCTAGGCCAGCTGAAAATTCTCCCACTACAGCTAGGGGGTTACTGGTTTCAGTGCCTTCCCTGGTCTGTAGTTTAATAGGTGTTATGAAGTGGTCTTGGCATTTTAGTTGGGAGGCAAGTAGCGTCCCAGGTTTGTTTGCTGATGTATAATAAATTTGTTTAGAGCGTCTGTAACGGCCCTCTGCTTGTTCAGTTTGTAGAAGGTTTAGTTTCGCCTAGATTTCCATCTGGCGAAGGTGCCTGGAGGTGGGCGAAGTTTTAAAAACCTGGACATCTTTTAAATATTGTTTATGGAGTTTTGTAGCTAACGCTGTCCTCTCCCTTGTTTCCTGGAAGATAAGGCTATATAATGACCTCTCATTACCGATTTGAATGCGCCCCATATCATAGTTGGGGGGGAGTCTGGGGGCACGTTTATCTTGAAGAAGTCCGCAGCTACTCTGCGGGATTCTTCAACTAGGGAACTTGATGAGAGCAGGGAGTCATTAAGCATCCAAGAGGAGGGTTAGAGTTAGAGATCAAGGATTTACACGAGATTGCCACCAGGTCATGGTCAGGTATTGGGTGGATTCTGGACATACCAACCTGGGGGAGAAAGGAGGAGTGGACAAAAATATGGTCTATTCTCGTGAAGAGTCTGTGTGGGGCTTAATAGTGAGTGAAGTCTTTTTTATGAAGGTGCTGGTCTCGCCAGGGGTCTGCTAGGTTGGTATTGTTGATTATGTCTTGGAAGTATTTGCTGTCTTGTATTGTTTGGGTGTTAGGGGGGAGGGATCTATCAAGTTCGGGCTGTAAGGTTAGGTTTGAGTCCCCGCACATAAAGATGGTACCTTTACCTTGAGTTTTTACCATGGAACACATTTGTGATAAGAAGGGGGGTTGCTTAGTGTTGGGTGCATAATAATTAAGAAAGGTTACCTCAGAGTCCTGGAGAGTCCCCTGAAGTAGTAGGTATCTGCCGCTGGGGTCTGAGATTTGTTTGTGGCAGGTGAAGGGGATGCCCTTACGAAAAGCGATAAGGACTCCCTTCTGTTTACTTTGTCCCACTGCTTGGAAAAAGAGAGGAAATTTGTAATTTAGAAGTTTGGGCATGGAGAATGCTGTGTAGTGCATCTCTTGAAGACAGACCACATCAGCGTGGATTGAATTGAAGTATTTGAAGGCTCTAGACCGCTTATTGGGCGAGTTTAGGCCCTGGATATTAAGTGAAACTATATTGAAAGACATTTTTCAAAGGGTGGGAGGGCTGCTCCCGGACATGTGCTAGGGTGGTCGGCTTGGGTTCCCATTGGGGCAGAATGGGAAAGGGGAGGGGTGAAGCAAAGGGGGAGGTGAAGAGATGAAAGAGATAGAGTAACAGTGTAACACATAAGATAATGTACACAATGCAGAACTAGTTAATATTGCACTCATTTGTGCGATTTAATATCCCAGAATCAGGTCCTCGGGAGTCGGGGGTGCGCCAGGAGTGAGTCGGGAGGCGTTACTGGCACAAATATAAGATCACATAACAATGCAACAACTTTTAGACGAGAAAAAAGGGACGCTCTAGGTACTAAATGCTAACTGTCAGATACTTGTTGCTCCCGTGGAGGCAGGTGAGGCCCACCGTCGCAAAGCCCAGGGGGGGATGCCCCTTGTTGAGCAATGGTGGGGGGCTGACATGATGTCCACAGGGGCGTAAGCTCGGTACATATTTAACAACATTGTTAACAAGACTATAAGAAACAACCGGCTTGGTCAAATGTGTAACAATTGGAGCAGAGGGCTCTTACCAGGGAGGTAAGCAACTGGAGCCCCTGAGGGCGCAGTTTTTCCATTTTTAACTATGAAATGCAAGCTTCTGAAATCGGGAGGTCAGCAGGGAAAAAACAATACAACGTAAATGATTAGGATAACACTCGGAAATAAACAATTAGCTATCAACAGATTCAGATTTCACCGCAAGGGAGGCAGGCGGCCTAAACTGGCTCGGTGACCGTGAGCTCCCCCGGGTGTAGGGATGTGGAGCGCGCTCCTTGGGATAAACAGGAGATCCCAACTGCCCGATGAATTAGCCGGGAGATGCTCAGGGCCAAAACTTTACCATGCCTGCAGGGAGACAGTTTGCAGTAACATGTTTCAGCCTTTAGAAACCAGGTGGAAGGTTTGGGACAGGAGACGTTTTATTGCTTGGTTGATCCTTGGATGGGGCTCAAATCTTGGGGATGGGGTAGCTTGAGGGACGGACCTGCGGATCAGCCCTGGGGTTCTTGGGGTGGTGGGGAGGGATGAGGTTGTGGGGTCTGGATCTGGTAGCCTGATGTCGAGGTCTTTGAGCTTGGCCAAAAGTTCTGGTTGTGAGGAGGCTTGAATCTGTTTGGTTTGGTAAGTGAATGAGAGTTTGAAGGGGAACCCCCAACGGTAGTGGATTCCCTGGGCTTGTAGGGCCTGAAGTAGTGGCTTGAAGGCACGTCTTTTCAGAATGGTCGTCTGCGAAAGATCAGCAAACACTTGGTAATTGTGCTTCTGGAAATATAGGGGGGCCTTCTCTCTGGAGGCTTTTAAGACCGCTTCTTTCGTCAGATAATGATGGAATTTAACAATTATATCTCGCAGTGGGCCCTCTGCAGGTCTTTTAGTGAGGGCCCTATGATCTCTATCCAGCTCTAGCCTGTCCACAGGTATCTCATGGCGTCTTCCATGGTCTCAGGTAGCCCTCGGAAACGCAGGTCGGACCTGCGATTCCGGTTCTCAAGTTCCTCGTTTTGATTTTTTAGTGAGGTGATTTCCCCCTGCAACTGGCTGAGTAGAGAGTTGTGGTTATCCAGGACCAGTGTGGAGTCATCCATGCGGGACTCAAGGGCGTCTGTGCAGCTTCCAATATCTCTAATTTCTTTTAGGAGAGTCTCTGTGTATTTAGCTGAGACCGCCGTGAACTCTCTGACTACAGCTCTAAGCTGGGTGAGCAGCGTTTGGTGCTCTAAGGAGAGCTGGGCTGGGGTGTGCTGGGCTGAATTGTGCGGGGATGAGGGAAGTTGTGGCCAGCTGTCAGTAGCGTCAAGTGAAAAATCATCTCCACTTACCCTCATGATGTCCCCCCTATCCACACCCGCGCTGGCACCTGCTGCATCCATAGCTGCTGTCTCCTCAGCTAACAGCCGCCATCTTCGATCCAGGGGCCGCCAACTTTCGGCCTTCTTTTGGTGCCTTCTTCCCGGATAGGGTGGCATGCATCCTTCCCAGGTGAGTCCCAGAGCCTTCCGCTGGTTGTCTCGGTGGGTGTTATGAGCACTGGGGTTGTTGGCTGAGCTCAGGGCCTCCGGACTGCATGGAGCTCGCTCAGCATGTGGCCATACTGCTCGGTCACGTGCGCGCCTCCCAACATAGTTGTATTTTATCTGAAAATCTCCTAAAGCATCGTTTGAGTTTGGGGGAGTCTCCTGGGCAGGAAAGGGAGTCTACAAATACATATGTGGTACCGCTGTAACTGGGAGAAATTGGGGTTTCACACGCAATAAGATTTTATTGATAAACTTACATTTTGTATTACAAAAAAACACTACACATTGAAAAAAATAGTTTTTTTTATTTTTTTTCCACATATTTCACCCAAAAATATTGAGAATACACTTAGAAAATGACAAACAAGACATTTCATGTTAAAGCCCAGGCTGTGCTGAAAAAAACAATATATCACTTTCCTGGGAAATCCCTGGAAATCCCTTCAAAAATCACAGTTGAACATGGGGAGCGCAAAATAGTGCAAAATGGTCTGGCAACAAAGGGTGACAAAATATCAAGGTAGGCTGGCTGTTAAAGGGTTAATGAAACCATGGTTGTTACAAATTGCAATAAGTAACACATAATAAAGATAAGTAATTGCTGCTGGACATTGAAGTCTTACAGCGCAAGTAAACATTCACACATTAACATAAACTCTTCGCAGCCCAGCACTGGAACGGTGGTGGAGGTAAGCATTTTATTGTTTTTAGAGCAAGTTTGTTAAAAGTTCAGTTAGGAGGAACCCAAAGTTCCCTCATCTCTATTTTTTAACTTTAACAGAAAAAAATGCAATAAAATGTGTTTTTCACCAAAAAATCACATTTACCCCGTACATAATTTTTCCAGTTAGTTAGGGATGATGTACTAACCCTGTAAAAATGCCTTATCGCAGGTCCAGGTAATTTGTTAGGGTGAAATTTAGAACCAAAAATATATATTTCAAATTTTTTTGTGTGTTTAAATCAAAAGTTCATAGAGATACAGATAGCAATTCAAACCCAAATGTGCTCCCAGAATAAAACTTGCTTCACCAAATAATTAGCATGACCCCCACTGTTGCAGGTCAGATTTTTTCAAGACCTTTTCTGAATCTGACTGATCCGGAAAGAAATGTGCCAAATTTGGGTTAAAGCACAGACAGCATTCTTTTAACACCAGTATTTATTCAACATAATTATCAGAAGTCCAAACCAAAACCCAAATAATGTTTTTTATTTTCATTAATGACAGAATACAAAAATGTTAGCGAAGATTAGGAATCTGTCAAAACGGGACTAGCTTGGTGAGGTTGACCAAACCATATATGTTTTGCATATAAGGGACTAGGGGTCCCTTTTTTTATTAATTTGTGCAAGTGAAGATGGTTAACTTGAGCTCTATACTTCTATGGCATTTTGAAATTTAAAGCGGAAGCCATCTTTAGCTCTAGTTTTTTAAGATCAGATTACTGATAAAGCACATTTTAGCAGTGGGGGTTGTTCAAATAAATTTCAGTAATCCTTTCCCAAGTTTTACTGTTCCACTAGCCTTACATTATGCTTACCTTCATTATCCAGAACAATTTTTTTCTTCTATAGCTAGACCCACATGTGACGTAACAGGGACAAAACTACTATAATTTAATAGGGCCATAAACTGGTAATAAATAGGGGGAGAAAGAAGAGACAAGGGGGATGAATAGCTATTCCGGTGAAGTGGTAAAAGCCAAAGAGAGGATGTGGATGTGTTTACTCACATTTCACTAACTGCATGTGATCAGACTTATGTTCACAGCCCCTTGAAGGTCATAATCCAAGAGATGTACCCCAACTCTTGGATCTTTATCTAAGGAAGTGGTGATACTCCTGAAAAAATCTAGACCCTTTTGTTGTTATTTGCCAACTGAATTTAAGTGCAGTTCTTCTCATAAATATGTTTCTAGCTGTCACTCCTAAATGAGCTAGTTGTCTAAAGAGGGATAGGGATCACTATACACAAAGGAATTATGTTTTAATATAATAACATCAAATAATAAGGTAAATTATGCTAGACTTTCAGTCTAAAACTGAATCAGTTCTCTGAAAGGAAACTCTAATTTTGGATAGATCAGTATGGTTAAAGGGGACAAAATATGTAAGAAATATTATTTGAATTATTTATGTTAAATGTATTCATTAATATTACCATCACCATTTTTACTTATTTTGTGGTTGACAATTTAGGGATGGCAACAGTGTAAATATTGAAATAAATATATCCTAAGTACAAAATGACAAATTACATAAACATATCCTAGGTACAAAAATACAATTAGACTTTCGGTCCACTTTAAAGCAATCCCATACATAGAACGGAGGTTTATGTTGTCACCTTCTATCCCCAGCAGAGTACCTCAAAGCAACCTAGGTTTATTTTATTTTTTACTAAAGCCTTTTCCCAATATTCATAACAACACAAACTGGATGCAGTATGATGCCCAAATGGCAGCCATATGCCATTTAATTCAGTTACAACTAAATTGTCCCATAATGGCATTTAGGTTGAAGTGCTCCTCAATGCTGAGCTGTGTGTACTTTAACTGAATGAATTATTACTGGAAAATAACAGCGTGCAGTCTGCTCAGCCAGAGGGGAGCAATATGGCCGACTGCATCCAGTTCGCGTTTAGTAAAAAAAAGAAACACAGGTTGTTTGAAACATTGGTCTGTGGATAGAAGGTGACAACATAAACTTCCTTTCTGAGTGTAGGAGCATTTTAATGTTCTAATACCCATGATGAACTGATAACCCATGATAATGTGATATATATATATATATATATATATATATATATATATATATATATATATGGTGTTCCCAGCCTTTTTACCATCAAGTACCACATTCCATTTTCTAAATAGCTCTAGAACCACCAAGGTGGTATGTGTAGGTTTTCACCACCTGAACAGGTGTATGAAATGCACATAAATAGCACGTCTCATCACCTTTTGGAACATTTTTGCACTTAGGAAACAAATCCGGCATAGGAAACACTTAGATGGCAGCAGATCAGGATGAAGTACAGATCACTCTGTGACCTGGCTGAGTACCACCAGTGGTGCTCATATCACTGGCAGTTCAGCAAGGGCCCTGGAATTTAAAACCCTTATCACTGGTTTGCTGGGTTGGTTAAAGGAGAGACCCCATTCATTAAAAAATAGGAAGGATTTTTTTAATTCGCCCCATCATCCACATTTATTTTATTTGTTGAAATGTGTGGAGCCCCCTAAGGCTTACCAACCCAGCAAACCAATCATAGGGTGTGTAATTCCAGGGAGCAAGGGTCAAACTGCCTAGCTCCTGGCCCTGGCCTTTGCAACCCCTGGAACCTGGCATAAGTGCTGGAACCCTGGGCATGTTGGCTTTAGGTGGAGCATGTTTTTTTGTTTTAAAAAATTATACTAAACAAACAGAAAATAACGCCTGCTGTCTTTCTCAGTGATAAAAATCATGCCAGCTATAGTGTCATGGTTTTTATCAATGAAAACATATACAATTCCCTGACAGTGATTCACTAAACTGACATGCGAGTTGTAAGTTCATGCTTTCATTCGTACAGAATTTATGCCTGGGCTAATCAACAAACAACTTAAAGCAATTAGCTTCGTTTAAATTGGTTTAGCAGAAATGGAAGGGTGTGTAGTTTTAGATGTACCTCAGTAACAGCCTTTAACTAGCACTCTTCAGTTTCTGCCTGTCATCCTGCTCCATCAGATCTTAATTCCCTATGTACTTACCCCTATTTAGATCAGTTTCATTTCAAGATCCTTGCAGCTTAGTCCACTCTACTCCTGCCCATCATATTCACCCTTCAGCTCCCTGTTCCTCCAGAAGCCCGTCCACTACCATCCTTCAGATTCCAGCTCTGCCAAATTCCCATCCACACATATCTGTTCAGTTATTCATCTGGTTTATTCGCTTTTTCTCTTCAGATCCCTGCCCGTCATATCGATCCTCCAGCCTCCTGTTGCTCAAAAACCCCATAAACTACCTATACATTCTTGTTTAGATACTTTCTTGTACCCTTCTGCTGCTAGCTAGTTCTTGTACATTGTGTATATATGATTTATTGTATATAGGGCTGGTTCTGGTTTCTAGTGTATGGTAGTGGGTTTAGGAATGTTTTTTAGAGAGGTTCATTCATTGCTCCACTGCTAGCTGAAGGAAGCATGCAAAACAAACTTTTTTTCAATGTTTTCAAATTTCCAGTTTAAGAGTAGATAATAAGATTATTCTGTAACTGTACTTTCTTTTTTTTTCTGTTATAGTTTTTATTAGAATAAAAGCAGAGAAAAACAGCATAGGACTACAGTCAGGACATTTTCCATACTGCGCATGAGATCATACAAAAACACCAATAATTAGCAATCGTACAGAAGGATACGACCATTATGAACAGAACACTGAAAAAAAAATTATCCAAAAAGATAAAAAGAACATTTCTCAAGCATCATCAAAAGAAAAGCTTAGAGAAAGAATGAGAGATGTGAAGTAAAGGGAAAGAAAGAGGGAAAAGGGGAGAAAAGAAGAAGGGTAAAAGGTGGGTTCCAGGCCTCCGTTCGTATCGTAACTGTACTTTCTATAAGGGCAGAGCTGCAAAATAAGCTTGTGCTAGGAATTGCTCTTCAAAGGGGATAATTGTCATCAGGTTAGAAATGAGCAAACTTTTTAAACGTTTGATATGGGCGATTCACTGATTTTCCCCCAGGTTCATCCAAATCAACATCTAACTTTTACAAACTCGCTCAAAACAATAAAAAATAAGTACAACAAAAAATACTTATAGGACAAGCCCATCCTACAAATGAGTTGCCAAAATTAAATCACTGTATCATAAAACCTGCTACTGGATGTTAAAGCGGACCTTCACTCTGAATAAGAGTCTATCTTATATGTTTCCCCCACACTGTACATACAGATTGCTCACATTAAAAATCATCCTACCTGCATCTACTGCATGTTATGAGCCTTTAAACATCCAAGATGGCGGCTTATGGAAGCCGCCATTTTATCAGGCAGCCTGCAAACAGGAAGTGCCTGCAAACAGGAAGTGACTGTGCTGCTCTGCATTCTGGGACTGCTGACCTTTCCCTGACCCCAGCTCTGCTCTGTCTGAGCAAAGCACAGCTATAACCTGCCCCCATGTACCTTATCCCACTCTCCTCTCCTCAGTAAGTGTGATGCTTCTGAGTCAAGATGGCGGCGCCCGTATCCTAAATTCCTGAACAGAGTTGCAGCTCAGTGGGGGAAAGAATAATAAGTTAGTGACTAAAAATGTTAAATATATTAATTTTAGATGCTGGGGAATCGTTTTTTAAGAGTTTGGGCTTTTCATTAAATCATGGTGAAGGTCCGGTTTAAGTACACCACTAAATCTGCCAAATTTGAAAGTGCAAGTACTTATTTAAAGAAGCATATAGTGCCTACAACACAAGCATATTATTAATTAAAAAAAACAAAAACAAAAGATTTATTGTTAACCCTACAGAATAATGGTGAGTGTTCATCTATAACAAGCACAGTAAGACCAAGTATTATCTAAGCACCTTCCTGCTTCAAAGGCAAAATATAAAGAACACCAAACAGGGAGCACATTCCAAAAAAGTGAAACAAAAGTAAATATGAAGCACAAACCCAAAGTAAGGCATTTGAATTTTCTGTAATTTACTGTAAATTAATAATTCACATTGTACAGCACCCTGGAAGATGATAGCACTTTATAAATAAAATTGAATTATAATAATAATAAAGGCAAAATGGCACTCAGCAGGCAGGTAAGAATCAAAGTTATCAACCAGTGGTCCCCAATCTGTCACACTCTAATGCACCTAAAATTGCTACAGTTAGTGCTGCTTTTGATCTTTGTGGTAAATCAAAAACACCTTTTGCAAGGACTGAGTACAGTATACTGTACCAGGCGATAACTAACGGCCTTATTTATCAAGGGCTAGCGCCAGGTAGTGTCTGACGAGCGCCAGGTACCGCCAGCTAACGGCGGCTACCGAATCAAGTACGCCCGGCGGCGGTCACAATGACGCATTTATCACGCTAAATGAGGCTAGCGCCGACGAGAGCGTCAGCTAGCGCGGGATTCATCATGTAGCCGACTGCAACGAACAGCGCCGCTGCTAATCCCATCACAGCGACAGGTATGACCTGGCACACCCTGGCGTTGTCCAATGCATTTCAATGGAGCAATCTTTAAATAATCATAATTAATTGCTATTAATGTTTTTTTTTTTTTTTTTAATGTCAAAAATTCTGTGACCACTTCTGCAATGTTAGGATTTTTTTTTAAGTAAAAAAAAATAAAAATAAAAATTGTGCAGAATTGATATTACAGGTCTGATATTCATGTATTCATATTACAAAATGTTTAGAAAAACTTGTATAATTTTTACATTAAAAAAAATGGTTGTTTGGGGGTTAAAAACTACTTTACACACATCGCCGCCAGCGCTCTGGGGTTTAAACAAGGAATTCACAGCGCGAGAAATTTTTGAGCGTGATTTGTTAATGAATCTGCAGCAAGCCGTTCGCTCTGGCCATTCGCTGTCAGGCGCACCCATACAACGCAGAACCTGTGAAACAGCGACCCCTAACCCCGTATTCAACATTACCGCACACCGACTGAGTCGCTGTCAACAAGCAAACCCCGGCCAAGCACAGCGAATACTAGCTGGCGCTGTGAAAATCACGCTACTGGCGTTCATCTGTCGCTACCTGGCGCTATTAATGAATCGGCCTCTAAGATTCAGGTGTCTTACTGGGTATGTAAAGCATATGGTAATGAATGTGTAAAGATCTGGACAGCAGAAAGTACTTTTAATATGCACTAACTGCTGTTGTGTGTCAAATTTGGATGGCGTGTGTAGATGAAAAAAGAGCATTGCAAGTGAAAGGTTGCGCATGAATTTGTCACTAGGAAGGCTCAAGATGGTGTTTAGTGATGTACGTGCACCTGGCAGAAGTTAAAATAGAAGAAGCAATCAAACTCAAATAAAAAGCAAAGCAGAAATGTTAACTCTGCACAGGAAGGTTTATATACAGATATAATAAAGGATCAGAATTGGTGGATACATAAAAGAAAAATAATCAATAGGTACTGCCCAGTTTTACATTGAAGATCAATCCTGTCAAGCCCCGTGGGAGACTCGCCTTCTAGGTCAGTCCACAACCCCCAATCTCCACTGCTAGCTTCACCTATAGTCAAGCCCCCATCTGCCGGGACGCTTTACACGTCTCACCGGTCACGGTTGCCCCCAGGACTTCGTAGCACAAAAGATGTGGAATTACAGGGAGGAAGGCGGATGAACCAGGAGGCAAGACTTGGCAATGTCGGATAAGCTGGGGTCATACACAGGAAATCTGTCCAATATAGCGCAGCACCAAAGGTAAGAGATGGGAGAAGAGTCAAGATCGAGCCAGAGGTCAAGCCGGGAGGTCACGGGTACACAGTACAGAGCCGGAATCGTAGTCAAGAAACAAGCAAGGGTCGGTGCAGGCGGTAATCACGGGAAGGTCAAATGAGGCAAGGTCGGCAACAGAATGGAATCTAGAAACTTAGGACAAAATCACACCCAGCAGCACGCTATCACAAGCACCGACGCACAGGAGGGGCAAAACCTTTATAGGGCTGAGCACCACGGGATAGGACAAGGGAGTGTGTAGTGATTGGTGCACATTCACTGTCTGGGCTGGTTGCCCAACAACACTTGAGGGGCGTACGCCCAGGACAATAATTTAAAAAAGGGATTGGTCCCTTTAATTCGGCATAAAAGGTACGTGCTCGCCGCCGAGCAGGAGGTGCCCCAGCCAGCCGCCTGGAGACAACTGCTTGAAAGATGCTATTATTATTATTGTTTATTTATAAAGCGCCATCATCTTCCGTAGCGCTTTACAAAGTAGTAATTACAGACAGGGTAGAAACATACGGTACATATACTATTTTAAATGCAGTTTTACAGAGTTGACAATGGATATTCTGAGTACAAGATGCAATAGTTTATTAACACTCAGCTCACTTGTTTTCAAGCTTATCCTAGAATGAATAATCAGAAATATAGTTGCCGGTCCGAATGGTACATTTCCGCTCCTCCTCCCTCCACTCCCCCTCCCTCCACCCTCTATAGAAAATTGTAGATGCATAGAAGAGTTATAAGTATTGTTAAAACTCAAACTGCGGTATGGGAAATGTGATGAAGGATTTGGGACACTTTAATGAATTGAAATTGATCTTTAAGTATGACCTTATAGTTCTCTAATCAAATGCTTACTTGAAGTTTTCAAATGTTTCTTCAGCTTTAGAGGTAGCATCATGAATACACAGATACATGTATTTTAGTCTATGGTGTGAAAAGGTGGGTGATCATTGAAGAGCCAAAGGGAGACTATTAAAAAAACATTGCCTGGGGTAAAGCATGAAGAAACTACATGACAAATGATCTCCATACTTTGCAGTCAGCTTTTAACAGTTCAGCTACATTAATTTCTTAAACAGATATGAATTAAGGAATCCTTGCCCTAGTTTTTACCATCTGTCTTCAAATCATTTCTATATTTATTTTTATTTGTGACAGCTTTTATTATTTTGGCAGTACGTTACCTAGTCATGCAATGGACAGTTTGGTCGCAATGTTGTCAGCTCTTACGAGTGTAGTTCTGCACCACAAGCTCTGAGATTGTGCCTACTGAGATAGACCGTCTGCCTTCTGAGAGATAAATCCAAACTGTTATTGATTTTATGCAAATAGAGATGATTAAAAGGAAAATGTTCATGCATACAGAGTCACCAAAAGGTCAGAAGAAGTTTTGACCATTAAATCATATCTATTAATTTTAATAGTCCTGGCATCCCAGCTGCGCAATAAAATATATAATTGCTTGACTGAAGCAAACTTGATGTCAGGCCTGTTCTTTCAACATATGTAATGTCATGAAACAGTCATGTCATCTGCATAATTATAGTTTAATGGCATCTGATGTCTGGTTTACATTTGCATTATTTATTCAAAGCCTAAAATGTTTATATTGGCTGAACTGTAACTCAGTTATATTTAGGTGTAATTAAAGAGCAGGTACATTTGCAGAAGAAACGAAATATATCGTCTGTCTGTTATAATTAGGCCTTCTGAACCATTTTAAAATGTAATAGCAGGGCAATTTTGTGTAGAGGGGTAGAGCTAATTTAACAAAGGTTTACCTTAATAATGTCGCTGTACATGGTGTAAAGAACAAAAAGAAAGCAGAAGGGAATACCGACAACCTTCACGTGATGTTTACCAATGCTCCCCAACTAGGGCATCAACTTCTGTGATTACTTGTCAGTGGATGAAATCAGCAGAATGGCAATGAAGGAGGAAATTGTAATTTTGGCTGACTTCAATTTGCCTGATGTGGACTAGATTATCCCAGGTTCAAGAGCAGCAACGTATTTAAAGTGGACCAACACCCAGGATTTTGACTATCCTGGGTGTTGGTCCACTTAGGTGGGGCACCCCGATCGGGGGTGCCCCGCTGTCTGAAACCCCCCCGATCGCCGCAAAAACTCACCTCTCCCCGCTCCCACGTGACCTCGTCCGGCCAATGACAGCGCTCAGAGCCGCTCTGGTATGCGCGTCCAAAGCCGCTTGGACGCGCATACCAGAGCGCTGTCATTGGCTGCGTCTCTCGCTTCCCTCTAACAGGGAGCGCGCCTGCACCGGCCATTCACAAGACGGCCGGCGCGGGAGCGCGCCCTGCTAGAGGGAAGCGAGAGACGCGGCCGCGTCTCGCGCATGCGCCGTTGGATCGCCGGTAAGGTGAGGATTGTGGGCCTCCTGGGGGGTTCCTCCCCGCGGGACATCCCGATTTCGGATGCGCCGCGGGGAGGGATCTGATCGGTCCGGGAATCTTATAGATTTCCGGGCCGATCCCCCCTGGGTGTTGGTCCACTTTAAGGCACTTAATGGAGTATCCCTAAAACAGCTAGTTAATTCACCATTTTGGATTTAGCACTCGAAAAGGGAAATGGAGATCTTTCTGGGAATAAGGGAAGGGAACAATTTGGCCACAGTGACCACTAATGCTCATGATTTAGCATGAAACTAGACATTGAGGCTAATTCACTACTAGCGCCATGTATTGCCAGATGAGCGTTTGTATAGCAGTGCTTAGAGTGATCGCTAGTAGATGCATTAAGCGGGTATCGGGAGCAGTAACCTAGCGTCTTGGTCGCTGTAGTAATCTGGCTGGCATTGATGAATATGATGTGTACAGCGCTGTAGCGAGCAAGAGGTATCGCCAGCTCAGTGCGTCCAGCACTCGGTGCTCTACTACATATTTAACAAAAAACTACACACACAGCATTGGCGCTTTAAATCTGGGCACTGTAGCATAGAGTGCCAGACGCTGTGTGATTAAAGTCTGTTTTTGAACACATATACACCAGTAGGAAAGTGAAAACACATGGAATGACACTTTAGTGCCAGACCTTTAAATACAATTTTGCATAAAAATATAAAAAATCCAAAAAATGTATAAAAGTGTTTGTTTGCAGCCAGGAGAGGCCACACAATGATTTGAGCAAAAAATAAATAAATTGCCAAACACGCTATTTAAACACAACCAAATAAAAGCCCATTGAAATGTATGGGAGAGCGAAACTGAGCGAAAGGTAATACGTGGCGCTCTTGAACCTAGAGCGCCATTGCTATACAATGAGCCGCCTCTCTTATGATACAAGAGACGCTACATGGTGCTGTTAGAGGCGTTCACCAGATTCGCTTTCTTAAATGTGGTCTCCTGTACAGCACCCAGCATTCACCAGATGCTACCTGCCGCTTACCAAGAACTACCTGGCGCAATTCTTTCTTAAATAACCCCCATTGTGCAATTCTACACTAGAATTAAAGTGCTAGATTTTAGGAATGTTAGATTTTTTATGAAAAGCCAAAAAGACAAAAAAAAATCTTAAATCTAAACTTAAATAATATGTAAAACAAAATAATAATAATAAAGGGAAGTGAAAACCACTCTGGTTTAAGTTAGCCTATAAGAGGTATAAAAAAAGCAATAGCTGACATGAAGATGAATAAAAATAAACAGAAATTGGCGAAACTTCATATTGATGAATATGTTGTGAGTCACTCTAACACCAGTACAGCGCTGTATGGGAGAGAATGGTAGAGACTGCTCAGTGCGACCGACTCACACCATAGTCATAAAAAAAAAACAGCCTCACACAGCACCGGCGCTCAAAATCGGGTCGTTGTAGTCCAGAGCGCCAGAGGCTGTGTGATTACAGTCTGTTTTTGAACACATATCTACTAGTAACAAAGCGAAAACACATGGAATTACATTGTTAACACATTGTGACATTAATACCAGACCTGTAATGACAATTCTACATAAAAATATTAAAAATCAAAAATGTTTTCAAAAATGACTTTTTATAGGCCAGGAGAGGCCACACAAATATTTTCTAGTAATAAAAAATAAATAAATAAAATAAAACCCAGTTTAAAGAGAAGAAAAGGAACGCTTACTGAAATGTATTGAAGAGCGACAGGTAGCAACGGATAATACCAGTGCAAGAGCCGTCCGTGATGATGAATCGGTCGCTACATGTCGCTCTTAGAGTTGCTCACCGGAATTGCTTTGATAAATGTGGTATTGCGTACAGCGCCCCACGGTCACTGTTCTCTACCTCGCGCTACCTGTCGCTGCGAATCGTTACCTGTAGCTATGGCTTGATGAATAAACCCCAAAGTGTGCATCTTTCAACCAAAACAACCCTTTGCATTTGGAATACCCCTCATAATCCATATATTCCTTGAAAGTAAACATATTAAGCTTTCTAAGTGAACCCAGCTTGTTGTAGTGGGCTCATCTTTCTGGCAGTAATCCCTCAAAGAATTCTTAGGTTGCACAGAGTTTCCCTAAAAATTATTTTAAAAAAGCAGAATAAAATACTTGTTTTCCTAAAATGTTAATATGCAAATAAGATAACAATATGCAAATAACAAGCTAAATCTGAAAGCGCAAGGTCCCCCAAACAGAACAATACCCAACATGTGTAGTTACTTTTAACCCTTTTAATTGCCAGCCTACTTCACCATTTTGCACCATGTTTAACCCTTTCGCTGCCAGCCTACCTGGAGTCTTTGTCACCCTTTGTTGCCAGACCATTTTGCACTATTTTGCGCTCCCCATGTTCAACTGTGATTTTTTAAGGTATTTCCAGGGATTTCCCAGGAAAATGATATATTGTTTATTCCAGCATAGTCTAGGCTTTAACATGACATGTCTTGTTTGTCATTTTTTAGGTGTATTCTCAATATTTTTGGGTGAAATATGTGCAAAAAATTAAAAAAAAATCTATTTTTTACAATTTGTAGTGTTTTTTTGGAATATAAAATGTAAGTTTGTCAATAAAATCTTATTGCGTGTGAAATCACAATTTCTCCCAGTTACAGCGGTACCACATATGTATTGGTAGATGCCCTTTCCTGCACAGGAGACTCCCCCAAACTGAAACAGAGCTTTAGGGGATTTTCAGATAAAATTCAACTGTGATATGCGCTATGCGCACCTTGCAGTTTTTCCAGAAAAACAACCCTTTACATCTTAAATACTCCCAACAAACTATATATTCTCTGGAAGTACACGCCTCAAGCTTTCTAGGTGTACCAGGCTTGTTGACGTGGCCCCAGTTTTCTGGAAGTAACCCCTCAATGTATTCTTTGGTTGCAAAGAGTTTCCCTAAAAAAAGCAGAATCAAAGCCACATTTTCCTAAAAAAAATCTATATACAAACAAAAAAAAACAAGTTTAATCTGCATAGCTACTGTCAAGGGGAGATGGCCCCCGTCGCACTCCTTCAACAATGTCATTCCAGTTTATTGTGTTTGCCTAATGTTGTTCTTGACTTTTAAAAATCATTGTAATCACCCATCGACTGGTGCTATGTCCTCCACCCACACAATCAAGCTGTGAATTTGTGTTGAATACGGTCGGATTCACAGAGTTTCGGTCGCACTGAGCAGTCGCTGTCATTCGCAGCATGCAGCGCTCCACAGTTGGTAAATATGGATTTTGTGTGTGGGTCTGTAGCGGCGAGCATTGTAACCTTTGCGTTTCATAGCGGTATCATTGGCGTGTGTTAGCGTATTTTTAATGTGAGGAGTGTCCAAATTTTTGCTTTCACTGTTTTTGGAACTTCCAGTTTGCCACCTACGAGGATCCACTATGCGGCCTAGACGCCCAGCCAGACCTCTCCCCAGCAACTCCTCAGATTCCGATTCAAATTTTTTTTTTTGTTGTTTTTATAGGATTTCTGCATCAGAGAGTAAGACTATGCCCTGAGTGCAAAAAGCAGCATAGTGATGGAGGTGCAAGCCACCGTGTTCCGGTGCTTTAAGACCAAGCTAAAGCTAAGCAAAAGGTCATACAGAAGTGGTTTGATTTTCAGCGCCGGGACAATGAAGGCGTTTACCGGCTCTATGATGCCTATGCATCAGGTAAGTGATACATCACTACATGCTTGTATTTACTATAATGTGGGATGAGTAAGGTATTTGTGTTGATGTGACCCTTTTTTCCTTTTGTTTCCTTTCCACCGATAAGCATCCTCCCCTGGGGAAGCACTGGAGACTGTTGGACTCGGATGAGTCTGCGGGGGAGGGTCCCTCTTGTCGTTCTCATGTTGAGCACCCAGGGGAGGAAGGGGATGACGCTCCAGTGGAACGTGCTGCTGGGGTGAGGGCAGTATGGAGCCTCAGCTCCTCACAGTCGGACTCAGCTGAATCTCAAACCCCTTGTGGCCACTCTCAAGTGGGGAGTCCCAGTGGGGTGGAGGTGAGGGACTCGCCCACACTCCCTCGAGGATCAGGGAGTGAGAGGGAGGAGGGTGGCCCATCGGGTTGGGATCTGCTGGGCCCATTGTGAGGAGTGGTGGCTCCACGCCTCAACCTCAGAGCCCTCCCTGGGATACCAGCAGCAGCTCATCCCCTGGTGAGTGTATTTCTAATTGCTGTGTAAGTGCCATGCTGATTTTGCATTTATTGAAATGTACCTTTCCAACGTTAACTGTTTTACAGGGCATCATAGAGCCGGCACCTCCACTAGCTATGCTGCAGATATTGCACTTGGGCATAATCGTGGTAAGTTTATTTTTAATTTGATTTTCATGGTGTATTTAATGTAGATTTAAAAAAGATAGACATGTTTTGTGCTGCACAGCATTATATGGTGCCTGAGTTAACAAGCACTTATGTCAGACAACGCCATTTTATTGCAAAGTACAGTAGTGCAAAATTGGATTGTTCTTTAAAGAAGCATGATGCAGCACTGCTACTGTTGCAGGAAATGTGTTTATTGTACTGCTGCAACATGTGCAAGTGTGATTAATCTAAAAAATTACCAAGTTTGGCCTACTGTAATTAGCAAGACTGTGCCACTGTCTTGGCAAAATGCATGCTAAATCTGACCAATGGTATTGAGTGGACCATGTGGACTAGTTGACAGAAACAGCTCAACTCATGAACTCCTAAATACCATGCAAATGTCTGAAAAACATCTGTTAAACCGTGTTGGATAAATTTGTAAAAAGCCTGAGTAAATATTTATTAACATTGTTTGACCATATTTTTAAATTCTATTCAACAGGTGCTTGTTCATTAATTACATCCATTGTTCCAAACTTATGTTTGTTTCTGTTATGTGTTTTCATAAACAGATGTTTCCACACAGACGGAGCCTGTTATCATACTCCCCACATTGCATCTACCACATATGTACTGGAAGACACCCTTTCCTGCCCAGGAGACTCCCCCAAACTGAAACAGAGCCGAAAAACAACCCCTTACATTTGAAATGCCCACCACAAATGATATATTCTCTGGAAGTACACGCCTCATTTTCTAGGCATACCAGGCTTTTTTATGTGGGTGTAGTTTTGTGGAAGTAATCCCTCAATCAATTATTTGGTTGCACAGAGTTTCCCTAAAAAAGAATAAAAAAGCAGAATCAAAGCCACATTTTCCCAACAAAACTATATGCAAACAAGAAAAAACAAGTAAAATCTGAAAAAGCAACATCCCCCGAACAGAACGGTACCCAGCATACATAGCTACTGTCAAGGGAAGAGTTGGCAAACACCCCAAAGTAAAGCATGTGCGTAACGGTAATTTTACTTGAAAATTTCAACTCTGCAAAGTGCACACCTTGCAATTTTTCAACCAAAACAACCCTTTCATTTGGAATACCCCCCGCAAACCATATATTCCCTGAAAGTACACATGTTAAGCTTTCTAAGCATACCCAGCTTGTTGTAGTGGTCTCATCTTTCTGGAAGTAATCCCTTGAAGAATTCTTAGGTTGCACAGGGTTTCCCTAAAAAAATTATAAAAAAAGCAGAATAAAATGTTTTCCTAAAATATCAATATGCAAACAAGAAAAAACAAGCTAAATCTGAAAGCGCAAGGTCCCTCGAGCAGAACAATACCCAACATGCATAGGTACTGATAATAACCCTTTTCTCTCAAAGATTTTTATTTTCCAAGAAGCATAATACAGTATACAAGCAATGGCATCATACAAATAGTTTACATAGGAGTAGAGAATCAGAGTAACATAAATATATAAGTAGAACATTTATAAGACCAGGCTTATGACAGATAAATATATACATCTCAAAAAATAATTATCAATTGTCAATTCTATATATCCTATATACCCATCCCCTCCACCCCCTCCCCCCATCTTCCTCGCTCCAATTATTTACCACCCCTTCAGTAGAGGGAGAACTTCATGTTCAATATACAGTATCATATGTAACAAATAATTAAAGCGAGTCAATAACTGCCATATTTCAGCAACATTAAAAAATATAACATACTTCCACAAAACAGCGACACCCCCCTTCCCCCCCCCCTCCCTCTCCCAAGTCCCACCCCCCAGCAGCAGGGATTCATACACAAAACAGCAAAACACAAACAATAAACAAAAAGACAAACAGACAACAAAACAACACACACAAAAAAAAAAAAAAAAAAAAAAAAATAAGGAGATTTTCCTAAAGGTAAGAAAAGAGCAGACAAGCTTATACTATTAAAAGTTTCCTATCAAAGGTTCTAGGTAAATACTTTTCCACCCATGGCAACCAAGTTCGTTCAAATTTTTCCAAGCGTCCCTCTTTTAAAGCGGATAATTTTTCCATCGCCATGATATCATTTACTCTACTCTTAAATTCCAGGATGCTGAGAGTCTTAGTTCTCCAAGCCTTGGCTATTACTAATTTGGCTGCGGTTAGCAAATGAAGTGTAAGCTTTTGAGAATCCTTTCCATATCCCTCTATAGGCTTATTTAACAGCGCAACCCACGGATCTGTACTAACATAGGTTCCCATAATATTGGACAATATTCGAAATATCTTACACCAAAATTTAATCACTAATGGGCAATCCCACCATATATGCTTAAAGGAACCCAGATCCTGGCATCCCCTAAAACAATTTTTATGAAGGCCCGAATCATCTGTTGAATATCGAGCAGGAACCCAGTACCAACGTATCATCACCTTAACATTAGCTTCCACAGCAAGCACCGATGTATTCCCACGCAATGTGGTACTCCACATCCTCTGCCATTCATCATTCTCCAGACAGCTACCCAGATCCTCTTGCCACTTTGTTATATATCCCGGAGTATTATTTAAGGCTGAACTGGTTAGAGACATATACACCTGTGAAAGGATAGCTCTGCCTCTGGGATTAGTAGCACAGCGCCTCTCAAACCCCGTTAGCTCCTCTATATTCTGTTTTCCATGCAACAGGCTCAGAAGAAAATTTCTTATTTGTAAATAGGCAAACACATGTTCAGCCCCTAAATCAAATTTTTCCTTAAATTGTAGAAACGTAAGCACATTAGAATCCTGTACACAGTCCCTCACACAATTAACACCCCTAGTATTCCAATTATAGAAGCTTTGTGGGGAGAGTACTGCCGGCTGAAACATAGGGTTATTCCAAAATGACAACAGTGGGACATGGGGGGACACTAACCCTCCAGAATATTTAACCCCATCCCATAGTGCCATAGAGTGCAACATTATAGGGTTACTATGAGCTTTCCTAACAGAGGGTATCACCCATAAGTAATTGTTTACATCAATTGGCGCCATAATCTCTCTCTCAATAGACACCCAAATAGGAGGGTCTACAGTCTCATGATATGCAGTTAATTGAGCTATCTGAGCTGCTTGATAATAGCGAAAGAAATTTGGTACCCCTAGTCCTCCTAAACTTCTCGGTCTACATAAGACATTCCTAGCCACTCTAGACTTCCTCCCGTCCCAAATAAAATCCAGAACCTTCCGTTCAAAGTTCCTTAGATGTTGCAATTGAATTTTTATTGGTAACACCCTAACATAATATAAAAATTTCGGAAGAAGGGTCATTATAATAGCATTTATTCTGCCCAGCCACGACAATCCAAGATCCCTCCATCTCTTTAGTAATTCTATCAAAGTTTTATACAATGGGGGGAAATTAGCAGAGTACAAACCTGCAACACTATTCGTCAAATAAATACCTAAATATTTGAGCCGAGCTTCCTCCACCTTAAAATCGAAATTGGAGATCATTCCTTCCCAGGTATCATCAGGAACTGTGATGTTCAAGGCTCTAGATTTTGCCATATTGACCTCCAACCCTGAGATTTGTGCAAAATTCCCTAGTATTTTCATTAAATTCGGTATAGAGATCAAAGGATTGGTAAGAAACACAATGACATCATCAGCGAACAGACAAAGCTTATGTTCAATGCCTCCAATAGTAACCCCCGACACGTCCTTAGCTTCTCTAACAGCATGTGCTAACGGCTCCATCACCAGGGCGAAAAGCAGGGGAGATAAAGGACACCCCTGGCGGGTTCCCCTCTGTAGAGTAAAGGTTCGAGATTTGAACCCACAATATTTTATATATGCTCGTGGCTCATTGTATAAAGCTTTTACACATGAAATAAAACCTTCACCAAAGCCCCACCACTGCAAAAGCTGAAACAAATAGGACCACGAGACCGAATCAAAGGCTTTGCGCACATCAAGCGACAAAAGCATTGTCGGCTTCTTCAAGTGTTCTGCAGCATGTATCACATGAACAATTCTCCTTACATTATCCCCTGCTTGCCGCCCTGGGATGAAGCCCACTTGATCTCCCTGAACCAATTGTGGTAAAAATTGAGATAAACGTTGAGCTAGGACCTTCGCATACACCTTAATATCTATATTTAAAAGAGATATCGGTCTATAATTTGACCAGGTCGTTGGGTCAGAATCAGACTTTGGTATCATACTAATTGCAGCAGTTACAGTGTCCCTTGAGAAAGCTCCCCCTTGTCTAATCGCGTTAAAAGCTCTAACCATCCGCGGTGCCAAGACATCTATAAATGTTTTAAAGTTACTATAAAGTAACCTGCTGTGAAGCCATCAGGACCCGGGGCCTTATTAATTTTTAACCCTTTAACAGCAGCCATTACTTCCTCTAAAGTGAACGCACCATCCAAATACTCCTTCATTTCTATCGGGAGGTGTGGTAACTCCAACCCCCGCATAAATTCCGAAAGAGGGATCTCAGAGGTCGCGCTAGATGCAGAATAGAGTCTTTCCATCTGATTTCCAAAAAGATCAACAATCTTTACAGGATTAGAAGTAAGAGAGCCTCTACTATCCTTTAACTTGATTGGTTTAAATAAACAATCTGGTGTTTTAAGCTTACGAGCCAATAATGTATCAGGTTTGTTAGCCTTAATGTAAAACCTATGTTTTACCCAAGCCAAGCTACGTCCCGCCCGTTCTGCTAAGGCTAAATTTAAGTCTTCTGATATTCTTCTTAAGGTAGATCTATATGCAGCTGACATGATCTGAGGTACTTGCGCGACTAAATCCGCATACTTCTTTTCTAGGGAGTCAATATAAGCATTCTGTACTTTACGTTTCCCCGCCGCCGCCTGTAAAAGGAACCCCCTAATAACTGGTTTATGCGCCTCCCATTGCAAAACATCTGAAATTTCAGTTTGATCATTATCCTTAAAATAATTAAGAAGGCTTTCTCTAGTATCATCTACAATTTTTTTATCTGACAACAGCGTCTCATTCAGAGCCCACGAGACACCTACCTGCCTTAGTAGAAGAGACTTAAATTTTATCAAAACTGCATCATGATCTGTCCATGAAATTGGAAGTATTTGCGAGCCTTTAAGGCTTGACAGAGCTTGGAACTTAACAAACACATGATCTATCCGTGTATAGAGATCATGCGGAGAGGAATAATGTGTGAAGGACTGTGTACCAGGATGACCCTCCCTCCAACAGTCCACCATGCCATAAGATTCCAGTAGCGACCTAAAAGCTCTCGCAGTGGCCAGCACCTGTGAGGAGGGGACCAACGACCTATTAGAGTGCCTATCTATATGGGGCTGAAGTATCATGTTAGAGTCCCCACAAACCACTAATAAGCCTTTCACATGTTTAAAAAGTTCAGAAAAAAAACCCTTCATGAAAGCCACTTGGTTGGTGTTAGGCGCATAGTAAGATGCAAACGTAACTTCCACGTCTTGCATTGTGCCACACAGAATCAGGTACCTCCCATCAGGGTCAGAGATCTCTAAATTACATATAAACTGTACAGATTTCTTAAAGGCAATAAGAATCCCACGTTGCTTCGTCTGTGCACAGGACAGAAAAAATTGAGGGTATGAAGCATCTAAATATCTAGGCTTAGAACCCATTGAAAAATGCGTTTCCTGGAAGCAGACCACATCCGGTTTCAGGGAACGCATCTTCCTGAAGGCTATAGATCTTTTCTGCGGCGAATTAAGGCCCTGCACATTTAGGGATAAGACTGTACAAGACATTTCCACAGATCTAGAATCTATAGTAATTAATATGAAAAAAGTCCAATACACCTAAGAAGGAACAGAGATACAAGGGAAAGGAAACAAAATATTAATAAATTAATAAAAATAAACACGAACAAAAAAAAAAAAAAAAAAAAAAAAAACCCCTGCCACTGGGGGGTCAGACAAAAAATGTACAAATCTACCACCCCACCGAGAAAACAATCCCCAGTAGACGCAGATATGGAGTGCAACAAGACAAAGCCGCCCCACGGATAAGGAGGCAACATCCGTATTTATAACAGACCTTATTAAATCTTTAAGCCGACAAGCCCTTCAAACTAGGTAATACTCTAGACATTCAAAAACACTGCAGAGTTAGTAGCATGTATTACAACATTTTACCTAATCAGATTTCTTAGAGTCTCAGATCAGCTTATATCCCAGTTAACACCGAAACCAATGATGTTTCTCATGTGCAATCAGGACTTAAAGAAATCAAGATATAATGGAGGTGAGCCTATTAATATCAGAACATTATCTTCCAAGTTTCAATTAGTTAAACCTCTTATCTATGCCTAAGCGGCTCAGAATTAAACTAGTGGCCATAACATGTTTTTTAAGGAACCTATTGACGGAGACTATTCCGCCACAGGGTAAGGCAACCAACCCAATAGTGGATGAAAAATCATAATTTTGTGCACCATCCCGTCAACCCCTGCAGAATCACAGAATGCAGCTATATTCCTCATTACTTATGCACAAAAGTTAACCACAGAAATCTTTCCCGGTTATAGCAACCAAAAAATGTATCATGTGCTATAAGGATAGCTATTTAACCAACCGGAACAGGAAGTAATAGTTATAAAGTACCTAAAGCATGATACAAGACATCATATTCCAAACCTCATTCAGTAAGATCTCGTACCTAAATTTTAACAGCTAAAAATACAAGTATAAGCAATAATACAGGCTGTCTTAGGATCCTGTTGGCCAAAGCTATGCTCCACCACCAGGATAGAATAAGAGACCCAGTGCAAGGAGACAGCATAATTCTGCATACTCATCCTAGTAATATTTAAGAGACCACCGGGTATAGCTACATCCCTTAGTGTCATACAGGGGTTGAGCACGACTAATATCCTTAGTTGTGGCAGCCAAGAAATATAGCCTGTGTTATAAAAATAGTTATTTAACCAAACAACTTAGGTGCCACAACCAAGGAGCACCAAAAATATAACACCAATATCAGAACAATATATTCTATACACATTAAGTTAGACCCCTTGCCTATGCCTTAGTAGCTAAAAATAGAAATAGAGGTAATAACATAATTGTTGAAAGATCCTACCAGCAGAGATAAACTCTACCCATAGGATAGGACAACAAGCTAAATGATAAATACGCAGCCCGTTCTACACACCATCTCTAACAAGACTTAGTAAACCATGAGATAAAACTATATCCCTTATTGCTGAGTAAAAATCAAGCCCAAGTATTTTTCTCGGTTATGACAACCAATAATTATATCTTATACTATAAAAATAGCTATATAGCTCAAGTGTAAAATTAAAGAGCATCAGAGCACGTTAATCATTAACAGATTCCAATATGAGAGAGGGGATTTCAGACACCGCCTGTCTTCTTTGCCGCTTTCCTGCCCTCTGCACCTTGGGCGAGTCATCCAAGGAGAGGGCCCTTCTAGCCGATACATTCGCCAGTTGACCAGATAATAGTCCCAAATCAGAACAAATGTTATGGAGATCCTCAGGTGTTGTCGCAGACCAATCCTTATTATTAAAGGAAAATTGCACTCTAAAGGGGAAACCCCACTTATATTTCACACCATGGTCTTGGAGACCTCTAAGATAGGGTTTCATTTCCTTCCTTTTAAGAATAGTAGTGGGAGACAAATCAGAAAAAATCTGGAAGCTATTTCCTTGAAATGATAACTGCGCAGCAGCACGTGCCGCCTGTAGAAGTCTCTCCTTGGTTTTAAAATAGTGAAAGCGCACAACAATGTCCCTCGGGGGATCCTCCGGCCTTCTCCTGCGCGTCAAGGCTCTATGAGCCCTATCCATCTCCAATCTTTCACCTGGTTCCCCGGGCAGAAGCTCCTGGCAAATAGATAATATTGTAGACTGCGCATCTTCAAAATGCTCTGGGATGCCCCGAAAACGCAGATTTTGGCGACGATCCCTGTTCTCAGCATCCTCTAACTTGGTCATCAACATAATATTATCAGCTTTTAGCTTAGCAAGGTCATCCTCATGGGCCTCTATAACAGTAGACACATCACCCAGCCTCTCATCCAATGTAGAAAGACAGTGTGAGATTTTATGCAGCTCTTTAGTAAAGTGCTCATTGATCCTCTTGGTGTTTAAGTCCAGCGCTTTAAGAAACATGGATTCAAGTTGTTCCATCATCCCTGGGGTGAAAGCAGTAATAGAGCATTCTGCCCCCAATACAACAGGACTCACGGTTACAGCAGGCTGTAGTTCCGCTCCCTCCTCCATCACGGATGCAGCCAAAGCCGCCGCCATCTTGCGGCCTCAGGCCTCTCCTCCACCTCCGCGCTGTCGCAGGAATCAACAACCGGGCACCGCCAACGAACCACCTCCAGACTCAGTAGCCCGAGCGCTCCGTCAGCCCAGCTCACAGGTAGATACACTGCCCCCGAAATCTTCCGTTTGCCTCTATCTCCGCAGGGCGGACGCGGGACAAGCTCAGCAAGCGTCCGACCTCATCACGCGCGCATGCGCACTCCGATAATAACCCTTTTAATTGCCAGCCTACTTGAAGTTTTGTCACCCTCTGTTGACAGGTCATTTTTTCCCCATTTTGTGCCATGTTTAACCGTGATGTTTGCCAGAATTTCGAGGAATATATATATATATATATATATATATATATATATATATTGCAGCAGAGTTTAGGCTTTAACATGAAATGTCTTGTTTGTAATTTTTCTACTGTTTTTTAAATATTTTTGTGTAAAAATAAATAAATATCATAATATTTTTTAGACAATTGTCTCCTTTATTTTAAATAAAACATTTGTTTTATTAATGAAAACCATATTGCATGTGAAATCACCACTTCTCCCAATTACAACGGTACTTATATGTATCGGTAGCCCCCCCATTCTTGCTCAGGAGACCTCCTAACTGAAAAGAGCACTTTTTAACATTTACAAATAAAATACTACTATCCACACTATAAACATAAGGGGTTAATTAAAAAAAAACCCTTAAAAATCCCCCCAAAAATGACGTGGGGTCCCCCTTACCCATGATAACCAGCTGGGACCAGCTATGGGGGCTTGTAGGAACAGGGCGAAGGGGCCAGTTTTGGGGAGGCAGGTATTTGGGGGTGCCGGGGGTAAATGGCAAGTCACCCGCTGGCCACAGGTGACTTGCCAGCCCCCCAGCCTTGTGAACTGGTATAGGGGTCTCATGGATCCCTACCAGTTCACAAGGGGTTAAGTGTAAAAAAACCACACAGACACATGGTAAAAAATATTTTATTTGTTTGTTTTTTTTATACTTACCTCCCATCAATCGCTGGGCCATTGTGTCCCACGCTGATCACTCTGGCTTCTGCTCTCCTGCTGCTGCTGGAAGCCTTTTATAACTGCTGGGCGACAGAGCATAAAGGGTCCCAGGGGGGGACCCAATTTTTTGGGAATTTTAAGGGTTAGTAAAAAAAAATGACTACTACCCGTCATAACCAGCCCGGGACCAGCTATGGGGGCTTGTAGAAACAGTGTGCAGGGGCCAGCTTTTGTGGCCCCCCACCCTGCAACCTACAAGCCCACATACCCTGTGTGGGCCCGGGCTCTCCCCCCCCCCCTGGGCTTTGGGGAAGTCGGGTAATTGGGGTGCCAGGGTTTAATGGCAAGTCACCCACTAGTTGCAGGTGACTGGCCAGCCCCCAGCCTTGTGAACTGACCACTCGCCCTCTCCTCACTACGGAAGAGCCCGGGGGGTGGAGGCCCCCCCGGTGAAGAGGAGACCCCGCGGGAGGGATCGCGGCCGCAGGTGAGTAAATGTCATTTTTTTTTACATTTCATTGTGCCAACAGCCGAGCAGGGGGGCGCTGTTTCGTGCACCCTCCTGAAGACAGAAGAGCCTCCAGGGGGATCGGATGCCCCCCTAGGTAAAGAGAAGACCCGGCCTAATCTAATGAGGGGTCAGATGAGTTTTTAACTTTTATATTTTTTATTCTGTGGGGGTTTAAAGTCAGCTACGTGAATCTCACGTAGCTGGCACTAGAAGGGTTAAAGTGAACAGGAAGTACACTCCTCCAAAGCTGAGGTAGCCATTCTTTGTATTCGGAAGCTAAGTAAAATAGGAAGGCTAGGGTGGATAAAACCAAATGGTAGGGCTATATTTTAAAAAATGGTGTAAAAGAATTCTATACACTAGCCTAATATACTATATACATACAATTTATAAGCAAAAAAAAAATTAATGACCTCTCATAGATGCATTTACATTTTTGGTACGGACACATAATAAGGAAATTTCTTTCTCCCTACAGCTTGCAATACTGAGCATTGCAGACTGTGGCAGTATGTCCGACGGACAAGATCTATGCTGCTGGGGAAGAAGAAAATGCCGTAGGGTGGGGGGTATGCCGTTTGCCGCTATGCGGATTTCACTTTTGGCCATGTTGGCCATTTTTTTTTAATATTTAAAAATTTTAATATTTTGGCTAACATTTGTTGTCAGAGTTTCTTTCATTTTAAACACACCCAAAAAAATTTAAAAAAATGGCAAAATAATCTAATATTGCCTATGTGAGCATAGACAATATAAAATTATTACAAATGTAAGCAATCCAACAACATTTAAACGCCCAGACAATATTAGATTTGTGTGAGCAATTGTACAGTGGCTTAATAGCGACTGCGACACATCATATTCACCATTAGAGGCCAGGTTAATAGCGCTGCAATACAGACGCTCATCTGTCGCTACCTGGCACTATTAGTGAATCAGCCTGTTATTCTTGTTCTGCATCTCAATAATTCCCAATATATCTGAACACACATACATTAATGTGATTCTATAGTTTAAAAATATATATTTGCTTTAGAATAATTTACTTTTGAAACAATTATTAGAATGTTTGTAGTTTCCCAAGAACTGTGCATCCTCTTTTATTCTGCTTGCAATATTAAGGCATTTTATTATGATAGGGCAATATCAATTAATTTCACTAATTAGTTAGAACACATAGTAATATCCACTTGCTAGCAGACATTAGGAAATGTTATATAGATAGCAAAATGTCTTTATGTAATTTACTAAAAGAGAAAAGAGCTATAATCAAATCATTTTCAAGGTTTCATAAATTACTCAGAGTGGTGTTGTTACTGAAATCAGGTTAGTTTACATTAAAAAATGGTTAATTAAAAACACATTTAGCATCATCAAACATTTTCAACATTGGGTTATCTTCACGGTGATTATTTTGCTTGCATAAATCTTGCATAAATATTGTTTTTGCAATTATTAAATGGCTTTATTAATATTGTTTTACTTATTGCAACACTTTACTATTGTATGTGTACAGCTTTTTAATTCAATAGTATTAAATTAAATGTTGTTGGTCAAAAGCCTCAGGGGAGGTGGGGAGGCAATTTCTTGTCAGATGTTACAAAACAACTTGTTGCAATAATATGTACTTTGAGAGAAGTTAAAATGGTCAGTTAGCTATAAGTCAGCCATTGGAGGAGGTGCACATACAGTATATACTCGAGTATAAGCCGAGTTTTTCAGCCCACTTTTTGGGCTGAAAAAAGCCACCTCGGCTTATACCCGAGTCCAGGGGCGGACTGCCAGGGAAGGCCGCAACCCTGAACCCAACAGATGCTGGAGGGTGAGGGGCGGCCGCTGCGGGTCCCTGCTGTACCCGCTGCTGCCGCCGCCGCTCACATACACACAAACACCCACACACATTCACACACTGACCGGCACTTCCAGGCTGCTGCGCGCTGGTCGTCAATGGGCGGCGTCCAATGTTTTCATTGGACGCCGGCAATATGGGGCACGCCCACCGACGACCAGCGCGCAACAGCCAGGAAGTGCTGGTGTGTGTATGAGAACGGCGGCGGCTGGCGGCTGCCAGGCGGAGCTGAATGGAGGGTGTTGTGTGCCGAGCGACCGGCAGGAGGAGGAGGGGAGGGGGACCCCGCTGCCCCTCTGCAGGGTAACCTCGGCCAAACCCTGACCCCCGACACCTGCGCGTCTGAAAGCGGCGGCAGCAGCAGCAGGTACCCACAGTGTGTGTGTGTGTGTCTCTCTTTCTGTGTGTGTGTGTGTGTGTCTGTGTCTTTTTCTGTGTGTGTGTCTCTTTCTGTGTGTGTGTCCCTTTCTGTGTGTGTGTCTCTCTTTCTGTGTGTCAACTCCAATTCCAATTGAAAAAAGCCGCCTCGGCTTATACTCGAGTCAATAACTTGTTCCATTTTTTTATGGTAAAATTAGGTGCCTCGGCTTTTATTTGGGTCGGCCTATACTCGAGTATATACGGTAATTTACATAGTAACATACAATAAACATAGAGCCTGATTTATAAAGCATCAACACCTGTAAATACCACTCAGTACCACTGTTTTTTCACCTCAGCAGCACTCAGTGTGCGATTTAAGCGGCACCATATAGTTTGTGGTGCCTGCCACTCTTCTCAAATCTGTCTGTTTATAGTGGCACTGTAGGTTAAGATCTTATAGACAACATATTGTACTAATGTGTTGTTTTGCTCATAAATAATATTATACACATTTATTTATTCAGAACGACAAATGTCATTTTATTATTTTTTTCTTGCAGATGTAGCTGCCATTACTGTTTCTCATGGCTTAACACAATTGGTTATATGAAACTAGAGAAGCTATCTTATCTGGCTATTGTGTTGAAATTTGATATCCTGGCAAATTGAGATAGGCTGCTATTCAGTGATGTCGACACCAGGAGGAGCATGAGAGCATGCCCTATCATAACTTTAACAGACACCCTGTCCTCAATTCAGTAACAATTGAAACAAAATCTGGTATGAAAAAATGACAGAATGGCTAAAAAAATCCTAAGAATTTCTCTGTTACTGAATTACCAGCTAGGAAGACAATACAATGCAATGGCACTTTTTACTACAGTGTAAAAAGGTGAAAATGTTTAGGCATAAAAAGTACCAATTACTTTTATTGTCTTGCTAGCTGGTCATTCAGCAACAGCAGAACCTCTGTCTCAATAATGTTTTTTTCCATCTCATTGGAGAACACTTACCTGACCTTTACTAACTAACAGGAGAACCTTTTTCACCTCAATAAAGTTTCTCTCCATCTCATTGGAGAACACTTCCCCGAATCTCATAGGCAGTGGCATAACTAAATGTGTAGGGGCCCTGTTGCAAACATTTATTGAGGCCCTTTCATAGCTCATACAGTAAATGTTCCATCTTTTAACTCAATTAGATACAACCAGACAACTAAAGACTGAAACGGCAGAGAAGGATGGCCATTCCTTTCTCTAAGTGAGCACAAATATGATAAATAAAAAAGCAGGAGCAACAGTGACAGGGCCCCCCTGACCTCCTAGGCCATATTGCAGTTGCACCCCCGGCACCCCTCAAGTTACTCCTCTGTTTACCTTATTAAAGCAGACCTGCACCAGTGAGATGGCTATATATCTCTAATGCAACATAGAAAAAAACATGAAACAGCTGTACACCGCAGTGAAGTATGTTTTTGTATAGAAGGTGGTGTAGCTGCCACATGTGTTGAGCTGAGTTCTGATTTAAATAGGTAAGTATGCACCTAATGCTGGGGGCACACTAATGGCAGATGACTTGAATGCACAACAGGGAGCGTGCACTGTACGGGGAACCTGCTCTACAGTGACAGGAATGGCTGGAGGAAAGATGGTGGCGCCCAGCACTGGCATTGCCCGATCATTGGTGCTGGATTGCGGCTGAAGTGTTTTTCATATAACCCCCTGCCTTGCCTTGGCGCTAGGGCAGGGTGGCAGGACAAGGGGGACTGGCTGAATTGTCCCTTTAAGCATAACACTGGCGCCCATCCCACAGTTAGCAGGTCTCACCTATTTCAGGTTGAGCCTACCTGGTCCACCTTCTAAAAAAAAAAATCAAATCTGGGGCCACCTGGGGACCTAGGGGGTTCCCTTGGCTCCATGGAGGTGGAATGAACGTAATATATTGGCATATGTGTTTGTGTATGACCCCATATTGGGATGCCCTGATGTGGGAAACCCCCCAGACTGCCCAATTCAAATCACCTCTTCCTGGTCCAAAGGCACATGTACAAGCTATTACCCAATCAGGGCCATTTACCATGCATATTTAATGCTCAGCAAATGGCTTTGTTTACATGCAGAGCTCGGCAAGTGGAAGTGCAGGAGGCTGCATCCCCCGCAGAGCACGCACAGCCCGAAAAGGTGTTTACATCACTGAAGGAGCCTGGGAAACAGATGAGTTTTGCGGTACCTGGGGGGGGGGGGGATTCACATAGCGTGGTACATTTTCTTGTAATTGTTTTTTTAAAGCGGACCTTCACCCTGAATAAGAGCATAAGATTGCTCACATTAAAAATCATCCTACCTGCATCTACTGCATGTTATGAGCCTTTAACCCTTTAACCGCCAACCACGTAAAAATTACCCTGCAGTTAACCACCAGCCACATACATTTTACGTGCCTGACTTTGCCCCCTGCTAGCAACTGAAAAAATAAACTAAAACACTTACCTGACCCCTCATTCGATCCAGCCGGCTCCCTTTCACCCTGGGGGCCTCCAATCCCCCATCGGGGCTCCTCCAGCTACAGGAGAGTGCCCGGAATAGGTCCCCATCTCCCTTTCAGCAGCGGCCAGCTTTTCCTGTAAAAATAAAAAAAAATAAAAATGACATTTACTCACCTCCATGTGAGCTCGCTCTCGCCGGCCCCACTCTTCACCCGGGAGGCCTCCGATCCCCCCAGGGCTCTCCTATCTTCAGGAGAGAGCCTGTCAGGCTCTCTTCCCCTCCTCTCCCGACGGTCTCCGCCAACACCAAAGGGGCGGGGCTAATGACATCACTCGACAGGCATCATGCCAGCTCCAGGCCTCTCAGCTGTCAGATGCTGGTGATCGGTGGCGAGAGAAGGAGGGGGCAGGAAATCCTCTGATCTCCTGCCTCCCCCCCCCCCTCTGGCTGCTGATCTCCGGCATCTGTCATCGGATCAGTGAGGGACAGAGGAGCTGATGATCGTGAGTAAAGAAAAAAAATAGTTTTTTTTAATTAAAATTATTTTTGTTGTGTGTGTGTTTTCTTTTACTGTTAATCCTTTGTGAACTGGTAAGGGGTCCATGAGATCCCTATACCAGTTCACAAGGCTGGAGGCTGGCAAGTCACCTGCCATTAACCCTCGGCCCCCCAAATTACCTGCCTCCCCAAAGGCCAGGGGGGGGGGCAGACGGGCCCGGGCCCACAGACTCTATTTGGGCTTGTAGTCTGCAGGGCCAGGGGCCCTGTTCTACAAGCCCTACATAGCTGATCACGGGCTGGTTATGCATGGCAGGGGGGACCTCACACCTTTTTTTATTTTTAAGGGTTTTTAACCCTTAAAATTCCCAAAAAATGGGGTCTCCCCCCTTGGGAGGGGGGACCCTATGTCATTTTTTTTAAATTAACCCCATGTTACCTGTCACCCAGCAGGTATAAAAGGCTTCCAGCAGCAGCAGGAGAGCAGAAGCCAAAGTGATCAGGGTGGGACACAGTGCTCCGGGATGGAAGGTAAGTATTAAAATAAAACTATAAAATATTTTTTCTCTGTGTTTAGCAGGTGACTTGCCATTAACCCCCCGCTACCCTAATTACCTGCCTCCCCAAAACCCGGGGGGGGGGCAGAAGAGCCCGTGGCCATGAGCTATGCCAGCTTGTAGCCTGCAGGGCCAGGGGCCACCAAAGCTGGCCCCTGCGTCCTATTCTACAAGCCCCCATAGCTGGTCCCGGGCTGGTTATGCTGGGTAGGGAGGACCTCACGCTATATTTTTTGAGAATTTTAAGGGTTTTTAACCTTTAAAATTCCACCCAAAAATGGAGTCCCCCCAGGAAGGGGGACCCCACACCAGTGTTTTTTATTTAACCCTTTATAGTGTGGAAAGTAGTATTTTATTTGTAATACATTTAAATAATAAATCATTTGTTATAAAATTCTCTTTTCAGTTTAGGGGGTCTCCTGGGCAGGAATGAGGGGCTGCTGATTCATATGTGGTATCATTGGAATTGGGAGAAATGGGACTTTCACATGCAATAGGGTTTTCTTTAATAAAATAAATGTTTTAGTTAAAATAAAGGAGACTATTAAAAATATATATATATATTTTATTTTTCTTTTACCTATTTACTTAAAAATATTTAAAAAACAGTAGGAAAAATACAAACAAGACATTTCATGTTAAAGTCTGAACTCTGCCACAAAATGAAAAAATGCCATTTTCTTGGAAATTCCTGTAAAAATCACAATTAAACATCACGCAAAATGGTGAAAAATATCCTGTCAGCAGAGGGTGACAAAATCTCAAGTAGGCTGCCAATTAAAAGGGTTAATAGTACCTATACATATTGGGTATTGTTCTGCTCGGGGCACCTTTCAGATTTACCTTGTTTTTCTTGTTTGCATATTGATATTTTAGGAAACTGTGCTTTTTATTCTACTTTTTTACATTTTTTAGTGAATCCCTGTGCAACCTAAAAATTCTTCGAGTGGTTACTTCCAGAAAGATGAGCCCACTACAACAAGCTGTACACTTAGAAAGCTTAACGTGTACTTTCAGGGAATATATGGTTTATGGGGGGTATTCCAAATGTAAAGGGTTGTTTTGGTAGAAAAAGGTGCGCACTTTGTCAGCAGAGCTGAAATTTTCAAGTGAGATTACCATTAAGCACATGCTTTACTTTGGGGTGTTTGGAAACTCTTCCCTGGACAGCAGCTATGCATGTTGTGTATTGTTCTGTTCGGGGGATGTTACTTTTTCAGATTTTTTTAGGTTTTTTCTTGTTTGCATATAGTTTTTTTTAGGAAAATGTGACCTTAATTCTGCTTTTTTATTATTTTTTTGGGAAACCCTGTGCAACCAAAGAATACATTGAGGGATTACTCACAGAAAACTGTGACCACATCAACAAGCCTGGTACTCCTAGAAAGCTTGAGGTATGTACTTCCAGAGAATATATAGTTTGTTGGGCGTATTTCAAATGTAAAGGGTTGTTTTTCTTGCAAAACTGCAAGGTGGGCATAGCGCATAGCACAGTTGTATTTTATTTGAAATTTTCCTAAAGAGCTGTTTCAGTCTGGGAGAGTCTCTTGGGCAGGAAAGGGTGTCTACCAATGTAACCGGGAGAAATTGGGATTTCACATACAATACGATTTACATTTTCTATTACACAAAACACTACAAATTGTAAAAAATTTTTTTTTTTATTTTTTTTTCACATTTTTTACCCAAAAATATTGAGGATACACCTAAAAAATGACAAACAAGACATTTTGTGTTAAAGCCAAGACTCTGCTGAAAAAAACAATATATAATTTCCCTGGAAAATTCCTGGAAATCCCACAGTTGAACATGTGGAGCGCATAATAGTGCAAAATGGTCTGGCAACAAAGGGTGACAAAAACTCCAGGTAGGCTGGCGGTTAAAGGGTTAAGCATCCAAGATGGTGGCTCATGGAGCATCAGGCAGCCTGCAAACAGAAAGTGCCTTTTGACTGTGTTGCTCTGCATTCTGGGATTGCTGACCTTTCCCTGATCCCAGCCCTACTCTGTCTGTGCAAAGCACAGCTATAACCCGCCCCCTGTACTTTATTCGGCTCTCCTCTCCTCAGTATGTGTGATGCTTCTGAATCAAGATGGCGGCGCCCGTATCCTAGAGTCCTGAACAGAGTTGCAGCCTGGTGGGGGAAAGAATAATAATTAAGTGACTAAAACCTAAAATATATTAATTTTAGATGCTGGGGAATAGTTTTTTAAGGGTTTGGGCATTTCGTTAAATTATGCTGAAGGTCCTGTTTAAATATAATATGGGTCACCAACAGGGTATAGTAGTTGGATCTGAGGATCTCTCTTAGACCCTCAGTACATATATACAATATAAAAGGGATCACAGATACACACAATAGACATCATAAAATCAGGGGTGCACTCGAGGGGAGAGCCCCGGAAAGGCAGAGCAGTGTTTCGAACTTTTGTGTAAAAGAAAATTTCACCCATTTGGGATGCCCCATTGTGTTAATCCCTTAGACTGCTCACACAATCTCCTGCTGGGGTTAGGAAAAGTGCGTAGACTCTACAGCACTTTATGCTGTGCACACTAATGCTCTGCATGGGGCGATGTATTGGTAACAGCTTTTAGAATCCAGGACCGGATTAAATGATGATACTGTAGGTTCACTTTAACAAAAAAATACATGTTATTTTGTCTCAGAAACCAGCGCTGTTTTTTGGAACTTTTGGAGGCGTCAGAAGTGACGCTACACAAGGTGGTATGTTCTGTCTGTATGTGCTCCTGGACCCCATTTACATTAATAAGCAGGCAAGCACACAATGCGGGAGTGCACCTCAGCTGCAGGAAGGCTGGGGATGTGGCTGTGGCCCACGAGTGAGAGAACCAGAAAGGAGATCTGAATCAAGCCACATCCCACCAACTGTGGGCGTTCTCGTGTCGACATTCATAAAGGTATGCACCTCAGATAGTGGTGAGCTGGGGATCTAGGCTTGGCACTGAGATGTGACAAAGGAACTGGGAGGATATCATTGAAGCTGGGTTATCTGAGAGGGTTTAACACAGTGACGGATGCCAATTTGGGATGCCCCATCAGGAGACAGAGCAACCCCTCTATAGTCTTGAGGGGGGTAGCTCCTTTTTAAAATGGACCAACCACCCATTTTGGGAGCTATGAAGTATTAAACACTCCAGTGCTTGCCGATCAAGCAACCTTTAGGCATTTTGATTTATTTGTGAGCCCCCCAAGAGCGCCCAGATTCATTCACCTTTCCGGTGCACCCACGCTGCACATGGCCCGCTGCTGCATCCCAGTCTCCCTGCAGCTGGACGTGATACTGCCCCCAGCTATTCAGATAGGCTGGAGGTGGGAGTGTGCCGCACTTCCCTGTGGCGGAGCTTGTGTTCAATTTGCGCTTTATGACCTGCATTAATATACAGGACATAACACCAATTTGGGATGCCACAGGGGCAAGAACCAAACCCCATGATGTACTTTGGAGTACAACAACTAAAACGCAGCCAAAACTCACTTTAAAGTTTGTTCTCTTTGTTCACAGCAATGATATACTGTGACTGTAAAGAAGAAACACCGGCTAGTACCTGTTGAATACGGTGCCATATAAAAAATGTAAAAATACAGCATGCAGCGTCTAAAAGGCGCTACAGAGTGGCATTCACTGGTGCTGTTTTAAATGGCATAGGGTCCAACAGGCACAATTACAGGCTGGCCAATATCTAGTGAACCAATCCAAACTGATTATTTAAAATGAGACATTTGAACTTGCATCACCATTCTGAAAAAATAGTAGCGCCAAAATATTAAAAGATCCAAGCTGGACCCATATGCTAGCAAATGACACTTTTCATAAATGGGCCATCACATTTTTTTGCTCCATGTTAACATATAAAGAATTCCAAATTCATCACCAGATGCAAAGGACAGATAACTCACATATGACAGGAGCTGTGAGTCAGCTGTAAGATGCTTACGCGGAGGCTTATTCATTACTAACGTCAGGTATCGGCAGATGAGTGACTGTATAGCGGTGCTAATTGCGACCGTTAGTAGACGCTCGTGTGCGGGTATCGGCGATGTAACAGAGCGTCTCGGTCACTGTAGTAACCTGGCCTGCATTGATGAATGTGATGTATGTTGGCCACTGTAACACCAGTACAGCGCTGCAGTAAGCAAAAGGTAGCACCAGCTCAGTGCGACCGATTCTCAGCCACTCACACCATACAAAATACTACACACACATAGCGTTGATGCTCTAAATCTGGTCACTATAGCATAGAGCGCCAGACTCTGTGTGATTAAAGTCTGTTTTTGAACACATATCCACTAGTAACAAAGCAAAAACACATGGAATTACATTGTTGTAACATTGTGACATTAACACTTCAGTGCCAGACCTGTAAATGCAATTCTGCATAAAAAATAAAAAAAAAATAAAAAATGTTTTCAAAAATGACTTTTTCTAGGCTAAAACCGTGTTTAAACTTAGGAAATGGAACGTCCATTGAAATGTATGGGAGAGCGACAGGTAGCAACAGTTAATACCTGGCGCTCTGGAAGCTAGAGCATCGGCGCTATATGCTGAGCCACCTGATGATGAATTGGACGCTACTTGGCGCTGTTAGAGTCACTCACTTGATTCGTTTTCATAAATGTGGTTTTGCGTACAGCGCTCGTGTTCACCAGACGCTTCCTGCCGCGACGAGGTACTACCTGGCGCTATCCCTTGATGAATAACCCCCATAGTAACAGCAGGAATATGGCTGATAGTGGAGTGTGCTGTGCTTGTAACAATAGTATAGCAGCCACAAGCCTGGCTTTTTACAATGTAACACACAGCAGGAAGCAGGCTGGCTTTCTACAGTTTAGGGTCATAACTGTCACGGACCAGGTGGAGCAGACTCGGGTGTGGATCCGCTTTAACTGTGGGACCGATGGCAGGTACCGTGTCAGGGGAGCGGATTCTAAGGGGCCACCGGCATTCACCAGAGCCCACCGTAAAGCAGGTTGGTCTTGTTCGGAGAATGACCCCCAAGTCGCTACCCCCCAACAGCGGCCCAGTCCCACAGTCAGCCGAGGTTCAGCGAGGTACACAAGTGGCAGGCAAAAGGCGTAGTAAGTACAGGCAGATATCGGGGCTGGCAGCACAGGTTCGCGGCAAAGGTGAGTAGCCGAGGTCGGGGCAGGCAGCAAAGGTTCAGAGTCGGGGACAGGCAGAGGTCGGTACATGGGTGAGCAATCCAAGAATGTCTGACTTTCAACAAGCATGGAGAGACCAAGATCCGGCACTGAAGGAAGGAAGTGCCTCTTTAAATAGGAGAAGTGGATGCAGGCTTGGATGACCAAGCACCAATCAGTGCTTTACAGGCCCTTTAAATCTCAGGAATCCAGTGCGCTCGCCCTCTAGTGGACGGAGACGTGCGCACACCTGAGCATGCGAGAAGGAAGCATGGGGGGAAGGGAGACAGCGCTCGCCCTAACAGTACCCCCCCCTTGGGTCTCCCCTTTTTCTTGGGGCCAAGAATATCCGAGGTGAGACTACGGTCTAGAATATTCTCTTCGGGCTCCCAAGATCTTTCTTCAGGTCCACAGCCTTCCCAGTCGACTAAAAAATATCGCTTACCTCTGGAGAGCTTAGAGGCCATGATCTCTTTCACCGTAAAGGCATCCTCGGTACCAGAGATTGGGGCAGGCACCAAGGTTTTAGGAGAGAATCGATTGACAATAACTGGCTTCAACAGGGAAAAGTGGAAAGAATTGGGAATTCGCAGTGATGTTGGTAGGTGTAGCTTATAACAAACTGGATTGATCTGTTGTTTGATCTTATAAGGACCCAGGTAACGGGGGCCCAATTTGTAGCTAGGAATTTTGAAGTGGATGTATTTTGCCGACAGCCACACCTTATCTCCTGGAGAATAAACAGGCGGAGCTCTTCTCCTTTTATCAGCGCTAACCTTCATACGGGCGGAAGCTTGACAAAGGGAACCCTGTGTTTCTTGCCAGATGGTGGAGAAATCCTGTGTGATGTCATCCACGGCGGGTACTCCGGAGGACGAGGATAAAGGCAGAGGCGGAAGGAGTTGACGGCCGTACACCACCAAAAACGGGGACTTCCTCGTGGACTCAGAATCCTTAAAATTATATGAGAATTCCGCCCAAGGCAACAGATCGACCCAATCGTCTTGACACGCAGAAACAAAATGGCGTAGATAATGCCCGAGAATCTGATTGACTCTTTCCACCTGGCCGTTAGACTGGGGATGATAAGCGGAGGAAAAGTCCAGTTTAATTTTCATTTGTTTGCAAAAAGCTCTCCAGAACTTGGAAACAAACTGCACCCCTCTGTCTGAGACAATGTGTGAAGGTAATCCATGAAGTCGAAAGACATGCTTCAGGAAGTATTTTGCCAATAGAGGAGCCGACGGGAGACATTTTAGAAAACCTATCCACTATCACCCAAATAACAGTTTTGCCATGCGAAGAAGGGCGGTCGGTAATAAAGTTCATAGCAATGTGTGTCCATGGGGTATCCGGAATAGGAAGAGGATGGAGTAGGCCAACAGGCCTTTGGCGAGGGGTTTTGTCATGAGCGCAGGTGGTACAGGCCTGAACGAATTCGATCACATCCTTTTCAAAAGAAGGCCACCAATAATATCTAGAAATGATAGAACAAGATTTCCTGATGCCGGCATGGCCGGCTACATTGGAAGAATGCCCCTTTTCTAATATTTTGCGACGTTGGCGAGCTGGCACAAAGGTCTTTCCCGGCGGCGCTTGTACAAGAGTAGTGGGGGCAGAGTGGACAAGGCGTTCAGGCGAGATGATATGTTGTGGGGTGGATTCTACACCAGAGATGTCAGAGGAGCGAGAAAGGGCGTCCGCCCTGATGTTCTTAGCGGCTGGCCGGAAGTAGATTTGAAAATCGAATCGAGTGAAAAACAACGACCAACCAGCTTGTCGTGGATTCAATCGCTGGGCAGTTTCTAAATAAGATAGATTTTTGTGATCAGTATAGATGGATACTTGATGGGCAGAACCTTCTAAGAAGTGTCTCCACTCCTCCAACGCCAACTTGATGGCGAGTAGCTCCCGATCTCCGATGGAGTAATTCCTCTCAGCTGGAGAAAAGGTCTTCGAAAAGAACCCGCAGGTGAGAATTCTGCCAGTAGACGATTTTTGAGTGAGCACCGCTCCGGCTCCAATGGAGGAAGCATCTACTTCTAGGGCAAAAGGTCGAGATGGATCTGGCCTAGACAACACCGGTGCAGAGGAGAAGGCCTTTTTTAGAGCAATGAAGGCCTCTTCCGCCTGAGGAGGCCAAGACTTAGAATTGGCTCTTTTCTTCGTGAGGGCCACAATAGGCGCCACTACAGTGGAGAAGTGAGGAATAAACTGCCGATAGTAATTGGCGAAGCCCAGAAAATGTTGAATAGCTCGCCAATAGGACGGGGCCAATCCAGAACTGCTTTTAACTTGCTGGGGTCCATCTGAAGACCACGAGCAGAGACAATATATCCAAGAAAGGGTAAGGCGGTTTGATCAAAAAGACACTTCTCCAACTTGGCGTAAAGATGGTGTTGACGGAGACGAGACAGGACTTGCCGGACGTGACCATGATGTTCTTCTAGATTAGATGAAAAGATGAGTATATCATCCAAATATACAACTACACAGGAGTAAAGCAAATCCCGAAAAATGTTGTTTACGTATTCCTGGAATACTGCGGGTGCATTGCAGAGACCAAAGGGCATCACTAAATATTCGAAGTGGCCATCGCGGGTATTGAATGCGGTCTTCCATTCATCGCCCTCGCATATACGTATTCAAATTATAGGCTCCCCTCAGGTCAAGCTTGGTGAAGACCCTGGTCCCACGCAGTCAGTCAAATAATTCGGCAATCAAGGGCAAAGGGTAGCGATTTTTAACGGTAATCTTATTGAGGTCGCGGTAATCAATACAAGGGCGAAGAGAGCCATCTTTTTTCACCACAAAGAAGAACCCCGCGCCTGCTGGAGAGGAAAACTTCCATATGAACCCTTTATGAAGATTTTCTCGAATATACTCCGACATGGCTTGAGTCTCAGGAGCCGAGAGAGGGTAAATTCGGCCACGAGGAGGAGTTGTACCGGGTAGGGGTCTATAGGGCAATCGTAGGGGCGATGAGGCGGAAGTACCTCCGCTTGTTTCTTGCAGAATACATCAGCATAGGTCAGGTAGATCTCAGGCAAGCCAGGTAATGGTGCTGAAGCAGGAATGGGTCGAACAGGAACAGACTTCAAGCACCTCTTAAAGCACGCTGCACCCCAAGTCTTGATATTGCCGGTGGTCCAGTCAAACGTGGGATCATGACGTTGGAGCCAAGGAAGGCCTAGAAGAATCTGAGAGGTGCAATTAGGAGGACATAGAACTCAACATTCTCTTGATGGAAGAGATTGGAGGGGAACGGTGCGATAGCGCACAGTACAGTCCAGCCTATCACCATTGACTGAGGCGATAAATAAGGGTGTTGCAAGGCGATTCACAGGGATATTATGTTTATTGATGAAGGCAGCCTCTGTAAAGTTCCCTGCAGAACCCGAGTCCAAAAAGGCGGTTAAATTCAGGGAGGTGGAAGGTGAGATTGAAAGTTGAACAGGAACAGTGAGCCGTGGAGAGGAAGCACATACACCCAGGGACGCCTCTCCCACCGCCACTAGGTGCGCCCGTTTCCCTGACGTGTAAGGCGAATAGGACAGTCCTTCAAAAAATGCTCAGAACCACTGCAGTACAGACAAAGGTTCTCGTTCCTTCTGCGAGTTCTCTCCAATTGGGTCAAGCGGAATCGATCGACCTGCATGGCCTCCTCACTGGGAGGTACATGTGCAGACAAAGGGTTTTGAAATACTGGAGCCAAACGGGATGCCCTACTAGGGCGCTGAGAGTCTCTTTCTTGGCGGAATTCTTCACGCCTTTCAGCAAAGCGCACATCAATGCGTGTGGCCAGATGGATGAGATCAGTGAGAGATGAAGGCAAGTCACGAGCCGCAAGAGCATCCTTAATTTTACTAGAAAGTCATTTCTTGAAGTAGGCACACGAGGCCTCATTATTCAAAGACAATTCGGATGCAAGAGTGCAGAACCGATTGGCGTATTCACCAATGGACAACTCGCCTTGGACCAAGTTCAAAAGGGACGATTCAGCAGATGAAGCCCGAGCAGGTTCCTCAAAGACCTGGCGAAACTCTGAGACAAAGGTGTGAATACTGGAAGAGACAGGGTCATTGCGATCCCACAAGGGAGTGGCCCAGGCAAAAGCCTTTCCAGAAAGCAAACTGATGACAAAGGCCACCTTAGCTCGTTCAGTGGGAAATTGATCTGCCAACAACTCCAAGTGCCGGGAACATTGGGCAAGGAACCCTCGGCATAACTTGGCATCCCCATCATATTTAGCCAGCAAGGAGAGATGGATTCTGGCAGAAGATGCTACCGGGGGCTGTGGCGTTAATGCTGGAGCCGGTGATGGAACTTGCTGTTGCTGAATCGTTAATAGTTGCTGCATCATGGCAGAGAGTTGATTAATCTGGCGGGACTGCATAGCCACTATAGCAGGCAATTCAGTGGCATCTGGCAGCGGCACCTCAGCGGGATCCATGGCCGGATCTTACTGTCACGGACCGGGTGGAGCGGACTCGCGTGTGGATCCGCTTTAACTGTGGGACCGATGGCGGGTACCGTGTCAGGGGAGCGGAGTCTAAGGGGCCACCGGTATTCACCAGAGCCCACCGCAAAGCAGGTTGGTCTTGTGCAGCGAGTGACCCCCAGGTCGCTACCCCCCAACAGCGGCCCAGTCCCACAGTCAGCCGAGGTTCAGCGAGGTACACAAGTGGCAGGCAAAAGGCGTAGTAAGTACAGTCAGAGATCGGGGCTGGCAGCACAGGTTCGCGGTAAAGGTGAGTAGCCGAGGTCGGGGCAGGCAGCAAAGGTTCAGAGTCGGGGACAGGCAGAGGTCGGTACATGGGTGAGCAATCCAAGAATGTCTGACTTTCAACAAGCATGGAGAGACCAAGATCCGGCACTGAAGGAAAGAAGTGCCTCTTTAAATAGGAGAAGTGGATGCAGGCTTGGGTGACCAAGCACCAATCAGTGCTGTACAGGCCCTTTAAATCTCAGGAATCCAGTGCGCTCACCCTCTAATGGACGGCGACGTGCGCGCACCTGAGCATGCGAGAAGGAAGCATGGGGGGAAGGGAGACAGCTGGGAACAGCCATGAGGGAAGTGCTGCAAAATGGATGACGGCTGGATGCAGCCATGGAGATAAGTGAAGTGCTGCTAGATGGGAGTGCAGCGCTTGCCCTAACAATAACTCATCCTGTTTGTTACATCAGCAGCCTGAAAAAAGGCAGTAGCACACGTTCTAAAACTTCCAACCTGTATTTTATTAATTGTAGTGCCTTGCCCTCTGTGTTTGTATATCTGAACAATTTTTTAATCCCTCCAAATTAACTTGTTTAACTGCCACCTTGATCCAAAGAAATACCAAACCCACCCAATTACGCAAATTTTCAAAATTTTCTCAAAAAATTCAACTTGACTGCAAATATGGTAATCACAAATAGTTCTATCGCTCCATCCACTACCGAATCTTCTCCCTTTTGGCAGAAAAATACATTGACGGATCGATTCGGGATGGATCTCTCCCTTACCCTGTGGTGTAGAATTGCAGACATTTCCTGCTGGCCTCCTCCCAGATCAGCGAGCGTTAACCCCATCTTGTATCCAGCTCCCAGCTCAGCTAACCTGACTCTACAATTCATCAATATCTGACACTCTGGCCTTCCCTTCTGCTGCATTTTTCTGTAACCACTATTGGGGGAACTGCAGGTGGTACTGTTGGCAGCTGTCTGTGTCTACATGGGCTGATCCACAACAAGGTACGTGACATTGTGTCACCATTATGTTTTTTCCTTGAAATGTTTGGAAATATTGTATAATTGACCACACCTTCTCTTCTGGCCTCTCCCATGTGCCCCCAATATGTTTTATAACCTTATGTGTTCTGCAACCTACTTAAAGTGGACCAACACCCCCCGAGTTGATGTGTTGGTGGCCCTCTGTGCCGTCGCTATATGACAGGCTGGGGGGACATCTAGAATGCTGAAGTCCCTCTGCACATAACCCCCCCAGGACATCTGTAATCTTTACCTTATCCTCACTCCCCTACCAGGAATCTAGCGCCATGATTGGCTGCCCGGCACTCTTGTGGGCAGGACATTCGACGGCTGGAACGAGGTCAAGGTAAGAATACAGGCGTCCTTGGGGGTTATATGCATGGGGTCCAGCATTCAGGATGCCCCCCCAGCCTTTCATATAGCGATGGTGCCAGTGGCCACTGCTTTGATGTATAGAGAGTTTGTGGGACACACCTTAAGCCTCTCCCCTTCCTTGACCCTTTTCTGGTAGTCGGGGAGAGGATGCACCTGCTCTGGATCTAAGTGATCTGCTGCTCTGGATCTAAGTGATCTGCTAATTTGGTATTATATCTTCATATGTTAATAGTCTGGGCTTACATATCACTCTAATATTATGGCTCTGTTCAGGGCTCTACCTCTGTGGCTGTTGACTCTTCCCCAACTAGGACTGAGTTACCTTCCCTGATTTTGACCCATGGCTATTTCAGGCCTGGGACAGGGAAATAATCACCCCTACGTGTTATTTAAACATTACTTTAGTTTTACTTCAAAGTATTAACAGTACATCCTTTTCCTATCTTTTATTACTGACCTTAGCATCTGCTTTTCCTACTCTTCTTCTTTAAAGTAATATATCATGCAAAGCCGATTGTTATCCCATTGTGTCAGGCTATGTTTGGCACTGTCATAAACTATTTTCCTTTTTTAAAAAGAAAAAAGAAATGTCTGAGATATCAAGGTTTACAGTTTGACCTTTTGACCTTATGATTTTGCTTAGGAAAATTGCCCATGGCCCTTGGAACTGTGATGCTGCATAATAAGCAGCATAATGAGTGGGGTCTGTAAGAGTCTGCACTCCCAAAGCGCATGTGCGCAATTTCAAACTTACATGTAAGCAATCCAAGAGAGCATGCGTTCCCCCCGGAGTGCATGCTTCACCCCTTCACCCCTGCTGTCACCCTGCAGCCTTTGCTGAAACAGGGAAAAGGTGCGCTGTCACTCTTTGGTGCCTGCCGACCTAAAGGGGGCTTTCAGCAACCTCCTCCCCCCACTGTCACATTCAATGCTGTGCAGACCCTACCATGATGCCAGCCATGGGGGAGGTATCAGGCTCAAATACTGTACAGAGGTGGGGAGCATGGTTAGTTATGCAAATGAAGAGAAAACAAATGCATTCACTCTGCACCTTTTCATTTGGGGGAGGCTCTGGAGGGGGGGGGGTAATGGGGTAGGGTTTCTTCATTGCAGTGGAGGAGAGCAGAACAAAAAGCTCTTTTACAGATTTGTCATGGTACGCTCTGTGCACATGCTGAACATTAGTCTGACTGCAGAACCCATTTAACTCTTTCTAATTCTACTATCTTTCTACTATCCTTTGATTATCTTTTCCTGTTCCCATTTTACCTTACTATTCTTTTCTCTATCCCTAAATGTTCCCTTCTCTTACAATGACAAAGGTGAAGATTGTTTCCATCAATGCCAGGGGCTTAAATGTCAGCCAAATGTTCTACACTGTATTTTGAATTATGGAGAATGCCTGCACAAATTGCCTTTATTTAGGGGACCCATTTCTTAGAAGGAAAACACCCTGAGTTCCATAACCATAAATTTCATAAAGGGGGTTATTTAAGAAATGCTTGCGCCAGGTCGTGCCACGTAAACCACATTTAAGAAAGTGAATCTGGTTAGCACCTCTAACAGAGCCATGTAGCATTCCATGTATTACTCGAGGCAGCTCAGTGTATAGCGCTGATGCTCTAGGTTCAGGAGCGCCATGTAGTACCTTTCGCTCAGTAGCGCTCTACCATACATTTCAATGGGATTTCATTTGGTTGTGTTTAAATAGCGGACGCACTTAACTGGCACTACCTATCGCTCCCTGCAGCGTTGTCCTGTTGTTAGATGTAGCGTAGAGTCTTGGGCACTTTCACCTTTCACGGACGCACTTAATTGGCACTACCTATAGCTCCCTGCAGCGTTGTCTTGTTGTTAGATGTAGAGTAGAGTCTTGGGCACTTTCACCTTTCACGGTCGCAATTAACTGGCACTACCTATCGCTCCCTGCAGCGTTGTCTTGTTGTTAGATGTAGCGTAGAGTCTTGGGCACTTTCGTCTTTCACCTTGGGACACCACCTAGCATTCGAGATTGGCTCTGCAGTGAATTGGGATTAGCGCTTCTACAGCGCCCTCCAGACATCACATTTATCAATGCTGGACAGGATAGTACAGCCGACACCCGCCTGCAGCGTCTGCTAGCGGTCACTCTAAACACTGCTAGACAGACACTCACATGGCAATACGTGGAGCTAGTATTAAATCAGCCTCCCTTTTACCTGCAGGCTGATTCATGAAACAGAGTGCCTCAGTCACTGTAGTAACCTGGCCAGCAATGATGAATGTAATGTATATTGGGCGTTCCAGCACCAGTACAGCTAGACGGCTCAGTGCGACCAACTTTCAGCGACTCACACCATATTCAACAGGCACTCTGGATCTGGTCGCTATAGCATAGAGCAGCAGATGCTGTGTGATTAAAGTCTGTTTTTGAACACATATCCACCAGTAACAAAGCAAAAATACATGGAATTACATTGTTGTAACATTGTGACATTAACACTTTAGTGCCAGACCTGTAAATACAATTCTGCATAAAAATATTTAAAAAAAAATAGTTTATCCAGGCCAGGAAAGGTGACACAATTATTTGAGAGAAAAAAAAAGAAGAAGAGAGAGAGAAGAAAAAATTAAAGAGATTAGAATTGAAATGTATGGGAGAGCAACAGGTAGCACAGGTAAGACTCTGAAAGCTAGAGAGCTGGCGCTATACGCTGAGCCACCTGTAATGATGAATCGTACGCTACATGGCGCTGTTGGAGTTGCTCACCAGAATCGCTTTCATAAATGTGGTTTTGCGTACAGTGCCCAGTGTTCACCAGACGCTGCCTGCCTTTACGAAGCACTACCTGGCGCTAGACCTTCATGAGTAAACCCCTTAGTCTATGATATGATAATGCATTCATGATTGAATGCCTCTTCTGAGAAAGCCCTAAAGGGAAAAGTCTAGGCAACGACTATAATACAACAACAGGCAACTAACCTAATGCCTTTTTAATGAATACAGGAACAAAGCAAACTTGAATACAGGACCCCAACAAACAGACTTCAGGATAAACAGCTTCACAGAGTACAAGGAGCAGGAATATTTTATCAAAAAAAAAATTGACATGGGGTCCCCCTTATCCAAAGTAACCAGCCCGGGACCAGCTATGCAGGGCTTGTAGAAACAGGGCACAGGGGCCAGCTCTTCTGCCCCCCCTTGGGCTTTGGGGAGGCAGGTAATGGGGGTGCCAGGGGTTAATGGCAAGTCACCCGCTAGTCACAGGTGACTTGCCACCTCCCCCAGCCTTGTGAACTGGTATAGGGGTCATGGACCCCTTACCAGTTCACAAGGGGTGAAATGTAAAAAAAAACACACACACACACACGCAAAAAGAAAAAATTATTTTATTATATATATTTTTTTTAATACTTACCTCCCATCCATCCTGGAGCACTGTGTCCCTCGGCGATCACTGGCTTCTGCTCACCTGCTGGAAGCCTTTTATAGCTGCTGGATGACAGAACACAAAGGGTTAATTAAAAAAAAATTACATAGGGGGGGACAACATTTTTTGGGGATTTTTAAGGGTTAAAAACCCTTAAAACCCCCCCCAAAAAATGATGTGGGGTCCCCCTTACCCAAAGTAACCAGCCCGGGACCAGCTATGGGGGCTTGTAGGCACAGAGTGGGGGGGCCAGCTTTTGTGCCCCCCCTACCCTGCAGCCTACGAGCCCACATAGCCTATGTGGGCCTGGGCTCTTCTGCCCCCCCCCTGGGCTTTGGGGAGGCAGGTAATGGGGGTGCCGGGGGTTAATGGCAAGTCACCTGCTAGGGCAGGTGACTTGCCACCCCCCCAGCCTTGTGAACTGGTATAAGGGGTCTCATGGACCCCTTACCAGTTCACAAGGGGTTAAATGTTGAAAAAAAAAAACACAGACACATAAATAAAAAAAATGATCTTTATTATTTTTTTTTTTTAACTTTACTCACCTCCGATCCTGTGTCCCCCGGCGATCTCCGCTGACAGTCTGCTCGCGTGTTTGGAAGAGAGAGCATTCGGGAGGGGGGGCGATCACAGCCCTCTCCTCCTCCTCTGCTCTCTGCTCCAAGCACCGAGCAGACTGATTCAGAGTCTCGGGTGCTGGAGGTAAGAAGCCGGCTGCTGGTGACATCACAATGATGTCACCTGGCCCTAGCAGTCGCGATCCAGGAAGTGGGGGGGGAGGGCATTTTCTGCCCTCTCCTCACCACGGAAGAGGCTAGGGGGGCAATCGGAGGCCCCCCCAGTGAAGAGAAGACCCTGCGGGAGGCAGCGCGACTGCAGGTAAGTAAATGTCATTTTTATTTTTATTTTTTTACAGTTAGCAGCTGCTGCTGCCGAAGCGGGGGGGGGGGGGTGGCTTATTCCGGGGGCTCTCCTGGAGCCATCCGAGCACCCACGGGGGATCGGATGGCACCAAATTAAAGAGGAGACCCGGCCGGATCCAACGAGGGGTGAGTATTTTTCATTTTTATTTTTTTAACTAGCAGCGGGGAAACTCGAGCCTGTAACACCTACGTGCTTGGCATTTAAGGCCCAGCCAAGCCAGCACGTAGGTGTTACGTGCTTGGCAACAAAAGGGTTAAAATCATATTATCTCCAGTCTGTAAAGTAAATACATTTTTCACAGTATACCATTAAAAATCTATAAGTTGAATTAATTCCATATTCCTTTGAAGGAATTGAAGAAACTGAAAATTAAGACATAGGTCTCAAGAAACTGTTGGCTTAAAACAATGAGACATGAAAAACATTGGGGATTCACCACTCACGGCGCCAGTATTTGTGCCCTTCTTGGTGCCAGTATGCGTACGCCAGCTTCGGCTCACATGTGAGCTACTTGTGCAAAGTTTTACTTGCAGTGTGGAGCACAAACTTAATTATGGTGTGCTAATTGGTGTGCATAACTGAGCAGACTTAGAGTGATGATGTACTATTACATCATGTTTAAATGGAGCTTCCCACAATGTGTTAATTCCTGTGAAACACTTAAAGGATGTTTTACATATGCTGAAGGGTGAAGTTTTAATATAGGGCCTGGTTTGGGAGGTTTTCTGACATATAGTCCCCTTAAAGTCACTCAAACTAACACAATCCCAAATCTTACTGTGGCAGAAAGAATATAAAAGGAACTTCCTGGCACCAAGATGGTACGAAAAGATCTTTTTGGATCAATCTTTTTTGGTTCAATCAACTTTGCCTTCTTGCTTCTATGTTTTGGAAAGCTTGAAACTTTGACCCTTTACCAGGATCTTGACTTTGTTTATGTTCTGCATGGCCAAGGCCAAGCATTATAGATTAGGTTTACATTTGCTCACTGCTGGTTTAACACCTGCTTTTTAGCTTGAGTAAACTGACTTCTCCAACCCTCAACTATGGCTGCATTTTACCATCTGGACCACAGAACCACAGCCTTATTATTGTTGTGCTCAAACCACAGCCTTTCCAACCATTATTTTGAGTCTCTTAAAGGGCCACTCCAGCCCCTTCCTTCAAGATAAAGAAAACCTGCCCCCCCCCCATATAGTGAATATGTTCATGTAATAAAAAAATCCACCCCCTGAAGTTGCAGCTGCGGCACTGAACCCCCACTGCTGCCCTCCTGAAGTCCCGTCCGGCTCTGGAAGCAGACGCGGAACCATGCGCGATGTGGAGAGCGCTGCTCCAAGACTTTCGGGAAGATGGAGGTGGGCGTTGGGTGCCGCAGGCTGGATTCAGGGTGAAGGTGAGTGCCTTTTTTTTATTATATGAGCATAATCGCTATTGGGAGGGGGCAGGGTGGGGGTTATGATTATTTTGAAGGAAGGGGCTGGAGTGACCCTTTAAAATACTCTGGATAATCCTTATAATTAGATAGAACTTTAAACTTGTTCTGCTGGTATCTAAGGAATATCACTATCTTTATTAAATATAATTTCACCCCATTGCTTTCAGGCTTTTTCTTTAATGTACACTTTTTTATAAACATTAACATTTGTGAAAATGTGTCATATTTACTTGAAGTCAATAAAATTATCAGGATATAGGTCAACTAAAATTTAACATGAATTTCACTTAAAATTATGGCAGGTTTTTAGTTACATAATAGTAACAACTGTGAATAAAAAAAAAGCATTTTATTAGGCAAGGATAAATAATTCCTACATATAATCACATTGCTGTACATATAAAACATTGGATAAAGTCTAGCACTGTAAGCAACACAAATATCCCCAAGCTATAGTACATGACTGCAATCTAATTAAGGTTTGCATCCAAATTTTTATAAACACACTTAGTTTATGAAAGGATTTTGTTGAGTTTGTACCATCTGTCAGCTCATTAAAATTCATTTTGGGAATTACCACAAATTAAATAACATAATTCTCTACAAATTTCATTGTAAACAGTTTTTTAATCTGATTGTAAACTCTTAGTAGACTTGGAACTTGGAATTTTGAAGGGATTGAAAAAAAAAACAGACAAAGAAGAAATAGTCTATTGCATACTTTTAGGCAACTAAATAAAGCTTCTGTCTTTTACAGTAATTTCCCAAGTTAAAAATCAAAATCCATCAACATCCTTTTACTGAAAATCCTTTACTTCACCCTAATATACTAAATTATCAGAATGCAATTAATGAAACTTTTATAGGTCCTAAAACTCATATGACAAAAAAAAATATAACTATGTAATAGATAAATATAAGTGTAACTTCATATCCATGAAAAACAAATATTTATTTTTAATAGAAACTTACTAGCTGTAAACACTGGGGTGTGAGTGTCCCTTTATACCACAACTAGCTGTAAAGACTGTGCTGAGTGTGTCCCCTTATACCACAGCTAGCTGTAAACACTGGGGTGATTGTGTCCCCTTATTCCAAAACTAGCTGTAAAACTGGGGTGAGAGTGTCCCATTATTCCACAACTATCGTAAATACTGGGGTGAGTTATACCACAACTTGTTTTAAGCACAGGGGTGAGTGGACGCTGTTGTATCACAACTTGTTTTAAGCACTGGGGTGACTGTAAACTGTTATAAGTTCTAAGCACTATGGTGATTTTCATCTAGCAACTAGCTCTAAAGACTTGGGTGAAAGTGTCACCTTTTAACACAACTAGCTGTAAAGACTGGGGTGAGAGTTAACCCTCATACCATAACTAGCTGTAAACACGGGGGTGATTGTGTACCCTTATACAACAACAGCTGTAAAGACTGGGGTGAGTGTATTTGCTTATACCACTACTTACCAGGGTGAGTGTATGTTGTTATACCACAACTTGGTCTAAGCACTGGGGTGACTGTACACTGCTATACCAGATGTTGCTCTAAGCGCTTGGGTGAGTGTTTCCCCTCATACCACAACTAGCTGTAAAGACTGGGATGAGAGTGTCATCTTATATCACAACTAGCTGTAAAGACTGGGGTGAGTGTGTCCCCTATACCACAACTAGCTGTGAAGAATGGAGTGAGATTGTCCCCTTATACCACAACTGGCTGTAAAAACTGTGGTGATTGTGTACCCTAACTAGCTGTAAAGACTGAAGTAAGTGTGTCCCATTATGCCACAACTAGCTGTACACTGGAGTGAGAGTGTCCTCTTATGCCACAATTAGCTGTAAAGACTGGGGTGAGTGTGTCCCCTTATACTACAACTTGCTCTAAGCATTGGGGCGAGTGTACTGTTATACCACAACTTGTCCTAAGCATTGGGGTGACTTTTCAATGCTATAACACAAGTTGCATTAAAGGGCTGGGGTGATTGTGTCCCCTTATAATACATTTAGCTGTAAACACTGGGGTGAGAGTGTTCCCTTATGCCACAACTAGCTGTAAAGACTGGGGTGAGTGTGTTTTCTTATACCACAACTTGCTCTAAGCATTTTGGTGGGTGTACGCTGTTATACCAGAACTTGTACTAAGCACTGTGGTGACTGTGCACTGTTATACCACATATATCTCTTAGCACTGGGATGAGTGTCTTCCCTTAAAGCACTACCTGCTTTGCTGTGGCTGTCATGCTGTTCCCAGTGCACTCAGTGTATGTATGTATATATTGTATATAATGATTCAATAGCATGAGCTCAATTGTAGCTAACATCCCTAAAACTGTGTTCTGTGTAGTTGGGGATCTTGCATTGGGCTGCTGTGTCCACAAATACCCAAAGTTCACCCTAGTGGCTGTCTATGGTATGAAATGAAACCATAGCCCTGCAAGTACTGTGTAATCAATAATTACTTTATAAGACCCCTCTGGGTATTATCTAACAGATAGACAACCAATGCTGTGCCATTCCATGTTCCTGAATGCATTGTATATATTTTTTTGATTATATTTCAATACAATTCTTCATAATAGGTCTTTTTGAACATCATAAATTGCTGTACGTGTCTAATTACAATAGTTCTTACCCAAAAATATAGAGGAATTACTGAAGAATTACAAACAAGCCATTTTAGGTTAAAGTCCAAACTCAGTCAAAAAAAACAATATATAATTTTCCTGGTATGTTATGTTTGGAAGGTGACGATGAAATGGCTATCAATAATAAAAAAAATCATAAAAGAACAATTTGGAGCCATCCATAAAGGGTGAAAACAAATTCAATTAAAGCCATTTTGATTCACCAAAGGTATCACTAGTATTCTAGCAACAGGACTCCTTTAGGGGGCACAGCTGCAAAGGGGGCCAGGACACCAACACTGATGGCAGCCCAGCACATTGCTTTAAACTTTCCCCATAATCTAAGCACTGGGCTTTGGGGAAGCAGAGGAACCAATGGTTTGTGAACACATTTAATTTTACCTCAGCCTTAATTGCTCCTTCTGTCTGTGTCTCCAGCTCTCAGCCTGCTTTTTTCCACTTTGGCAACATGTCTGATGCCAATCATTTGCTATCAGAGCTACAGCCATGGGGGAGAAGAACAACCTGCGTCCAAGCCTACATGGGTTTCCCTGGGTAGTGCAGAGACAACTCACCCTTCCCTATCCAGCATTGTTAAACAGCTCCCCCAAGCTGCGTGTGTGAAAATGACTCACACACAAACTTACCCGCCTGGTAATTCTGAATGGTCTGCAGCAGTCACGTGGACCTGGTAATGCAAAAAAGTTGAGTCTCTCAGCATTCTCCTGAAAAACTCTCATTGATACAAAGTCTGGTGATTTCCTTCTGACATTTTTGTCACTTCTTTTGTCACTTCAGCTCAAAAGCAAAGGGCCATCTGCTCAACATACCAGTGGGTGGCTTGCTGTACTCCGCAAATCCTTCCCTGTCCTCCCATTTGTCAGTAGGACGTGGAAGGTCCTGGTGCACCTTGGCATGATGCTGGTGCTCAGCAGCAGACCTGTACTGAAGAAAAAAAAGGCCAGTAATTTCTGGGCCAGGCGCTGGCAGTTTGGCCCTTAAGCCTTGGATTACCATGCTTGGTGCATTGGACAGGCAAGGAGGGGGTCATGCCTTTTATATTTTTTGTGGGGGGATACACCCCAGTGCCCTAATGCCCATCATTATGAGCGGTTTGGGGGTGCGGAATAGCATTAAACCTGTACCTGAAGGGCATAGGTACTGGTTACATGACAGGGCCAGCAGTTTGGCCTCTGAGCCTTAGGTTAACAGCCCCTATGCCTGTTGCCTAGGCTGGTTGTCCCAGGGAGGAGGGCACACTTTTTTAGAGTCCTTTATTAATTGACAAAAGAAACATTACCCCATATTATTTTAATTGAAAATAAAACCTTTTAGAGCCCTTTTCACTGAAAGAAACAAGAATTTGTCAATAAAATTTTATTGCGTGCGAAATCTTAATTTCTCCCAGTCACAGCGGTACCAAATATGTATTGATAGACACCCTTTCCTGCCCAGGAGACTCCCCCAAATTGAAACAGAGCTTTAGGAGATTTTCAGATAAAATACAACTGCGCTATGCGCTATGCGCTATGCGCACCTTGCAGTTTTTCCAGAAAAACAACCATTTACATTTAAAATACCCCCTACAAACTATATATTCTCTGGAAGTACACACCTCAAGCTTTCTAGGCATACCAAGCTTGTTTATGTGGGCTTAGTTTTCTGGACGTAATCCCTCAATGTATTCTTTGGTTGCACAAAGTTTCCCTAAAAAAGAATAAAATGGAAGAATCAAGCCACATTTCCTATAAAAAAACTATATGCAAACAAGAAAAAACAAGTAAAATCTCAAAAAGCAACATGCGAACAGAACAATACCCAACATGCAAAGTTACTGTCAAGGGAAGAGTTGGCAAACACCACAAAGTAAGCTGGTGACTTGCCATCCCCCAGCCTTGTGAACTGGTATAAGGGGTCTCATGGACCCCTTGCCAGTTCACAAGGGGTTAAATGTTAAATAAAAAGACACAGACACATAAGAAAAAAAAATGATCTTTATTTATTTATTTTTTTTACTTTACTCACCTCCGATCCTCTGTCCCCCGGCGATCTCCGATGACAGCCTGCTCGGGTGTTTGGAGGAGAGAGCCTGGGGAGGGGGGGGCATCTCAGCCCTCTCCTCCTCCCCCGCCTCTCTCCTCCAGGCACCCGAGCAGACTGATTCTCTGTGTCGGGTGCCGGCATTAAGAGGGCTGCTGGTGACATCACAGGGGCGGGGCTAGCAGACCCATTCCAGGAAGTAGGGGGAGGGCAATTTCTGCCCTCTCCTCGCCACGGAAGAGGCTGGGGGGGACAATCGGAGGCTCTCCCAGTGAAGAGGACACCCGTCGGGAGACAGCGCAGCCTCAGGTAAGTAAATGTAATTTCTAATTTTTTAATTATTTTTTTTACAGTTAGCAGCTGCTGCTGCCGAAGTGGGGGGGGGGGGCTATTCCGGGGGCTCTCCTGGAGCCATCCGACCCCTCACGGGGGATCGGATGGCACCAAATTAAAGAGGAGACCCGGCCGGATCCAACGAGGGGTCAGGTGAGTATTTTTTTTTTTACTTTTTTAACTAGCAGGGGGGAAATCAGGCACGTAGATTCTACGTGCTTGGCACTTAAGTGGAGTAGAAGCGAGCATGTAGAATCTACGTGCTTGGCACTGAAATGGTTAAAGCACTCTTGCATGTTGCGGTATCGACCCCAACATTGTAACTGCACACACATTAGTACACTGTATCTAAACATATATAAACTTAATAAAAAGATCAACTTTTTTTACTAATAATGTTTGCAATAACTTTAGAATCACTAGACATTAAACACCACATTTTTATTCTGTTTTATATCTGGCGTTAACATTGCAGCTCTGCAACTCTTATATTTTATCACGGTGACCATCATCTTCTCCAGCACTTATTAAATTATAAATGGGATGCAAGACATGGCATGTAATCTTTAAGAGGCGAAACAAGTTTAGCAGAAGATTGATGCATTTGTTAGACTCTGCTTCAGTAAATATAAGGTTGTCAACAGTATCCAACAAAGATCAGAAAGGTAATTTCTTCAGCTACAGTGACATTTTTATTGCTGATGTCAGACACTGATCTCACTTTTTTAATTTTCTGCAACCTAGAATTTTTTTTACTGCTCTGATCAAAAGAGCTGTTCAAAATGGAGTATGTTGTAACACGTAGTGTGGGTATGTGTTGCTGTTGATAAGGAATTTATATACAGACTTTTTGGAGCAAGCAAAAAACATAAATAAAACTTAAAAAATTATTTTTTGATAGAACTTTAATACTTTAATATAAGTTGCTTCTATTAAAGCACTACACAAATATAATGTATGCATTTATGCTTAGTTGTGATATGATGGTATACATTATATCACAGATAATTAAAAGGTTTAATCTCTAATTTTGTGTTTCGAAAATTGAGAATGACAACGCAATGAAGTACTAAACATACATGGAAAAAATGCTAGTACAGTATGTAATCAAATATCACAAATAATAAGCATGTACAGGGATTAAAGAGCAGCTCTAAAAAATAGCTTCAAAGCTGCTTGGTAGGGGGGGTTCATTTAAATGTGGAAAGGACACCAACTAGCCACAGCTGATCAGCTGATCTATATTAATAAATATCCGAGAGCCTCTCGACTGAAAAGCTGTTAAACAGGGCACCTAACCCCTCAACTGCTCTTCAGGTACCGTGGTTTGTGCAGCCCACTGCACTTGTGTGCAATGCCCCTAGTGGGGTTCACTTGAACATTTCACTCATTGTATTGTTCTCACTGAACAAATGCATTCAATGCAGAGCACAGATGTATGTGCAAGCTTTCAGTGGTCATAGTAAGCTTCTTACTCTACTAGAAGTCCCTGTCCAGGCACATACTAACTTTCTCCCACCTTAAATCCTTTGGAAACAATATAAAATAACCCATTTTAACCCTTTAAGTGCCAGCCTACCTGGAGATTTTGCCAGACCACTTTTCTCTATATTGCGCTATACATGTTTAACTGTGATGTTTAAAGGGATTTCCCAGAAAAAATGATATATTGTTTTCTTCAGCTGAGCCTGGCCTTTCACATGGAATGTGTTGTTTGTCATTTTTTTGTTCATTTTTAATATTACAAATTTTATTGTTGTTTGTGTTAAAAATGTAAGTTTTCAATAAAATCATATTGCATGTAAAAGCCCTCCCTGTTTTTTTCCCTGTTACAACAGTACAACATATGTATCCGTAGACACTCTTTCCTGTCCAGGAGATTTCCCCAAACTGAAACAGCTCTTTAGGAGATTTTCAGATAAATACAACTTCTATGCGCACCTTGCATTTTTTCAGGAAAAAAACCCTTTATGTTTGAAATACCCCCCACAAACTTAGGAATTCATTTTACTAGATTATAGAGGTATATGCCCGAAATTGAAAAACAACCCAATAGCAATATTCATCCTCCACTAAACTTTAAAGTGGGTAAAATACAATCTGGCATTTAGCAAACTCCAACACATCCATCAGATAGACAGACACATAATTATCATTGTCAGGTTTGTCACTCCACAGAACAAGTTTACACTGCTTCAGACTCTAATTAATTATTGGTAATTATGGTTTACTCTACTCATTCTGTTGTTTCGAGCTTGGTTTTATAAGGCTTACATCAGGGGCACACTGGGGTAAAAATATGGTCCGCGACTTTTTGGGGTACACCAGCCCTGCTGTACTGTTTCCAGCCCAGTAAAGTATCCTAATGTCACATCATATATATATATATATATATATATATATATATATATATATACAGCATATTTTTCGATCCTTAGGACACACCCAAGGTTTAGAGGACAAAAATAAGAAAAAGAATATTCTGCTTCATTTCAGAGAGTGTGTAGAATCACCCCATTACAGGCAGTGAGCGGCATTCCTCATTACAGCCAGTAAGCAGCATCTCTCATTACCAGCAGTGTATGGCATCCCACATTATAGGCAGTGTGCAGGATCTCCCATTGCAGTCAGTGAGGAGCATCCTTCATTGCAGCCAGTGAGCAGCATCCCATATTACAGACAATAGCCTTGATTCAAAGACACATTCGTCCGGACTTCCGTAGCTGTCTGTGAAAGTTTGGCTTGGTGTTAGTCTTTTTTTTTTTTGCTTATTTTCATTCATTTTTCATTCGTACAAACGTTCGGGAGAATGTTTATATGCGCTTTCGATGAACGGAAGCAAATCGTAACATTTCCGTTAGTTCGGATAATTTTCCAAACAAGAAACTCTATTGAGGGAAGTCCCACACCTTACCCACACACCCTACAAGTTATGGCACCACCGCTATTTAGTAAAAATATAAATCACTTTATTAATGCAAAAGACATACACTAGACATCGCTAAAAAACATATAAGACAACATATCTACAATAGGAAGGGAAAACTTGCAGGGGCAGTGGGGGTGGTAGTACAAATCTAAAATGGTCCGAATTTCATGTACATAAATCCTGGCTGAGATATAAAGTGCATACAGTGCTATGTGCAAACTAACCTACAACCTATCCTCTAATCAATAATCCTACATAATAGTGTAATTGAATCTAATAAAGTAAGAAATAAAAAATTGATAAAACAAATATATATCGGGCCACTAGCCCTGCGACCTATATACACCTGTGAGGCTCAAAGAGTGAACACAAAGCCAGGGGGGAGAGACCAAAGAAACAATCCCCATCCAACAGAGGAAATAAAACTCACATGCTGAGACGACCACCTGCACCACTGCCCCGCCCGTCTACGCGTTATGTGACGTCAAACAACGCGTCACTTCCTCAGGAAGTTGTTTGACGTCACGTAACACGTAGACGGGCACTCACAGCTATGCGATTCCTCAGTGTTCTTGCAGGGCATCCAGGGTCGTCCCATGATGCTTATATATTGCAGATCTCCAGCTTATTTTGTCAGTTTGAGTCAGGAGAATTATCTTGTAGATGGTTCCTGGGTAAGTTTGCTCACATTCCATCAATCCATTTTCACTGCATGGCAATGAATATAGTTGATGACTCATGACTTAACCTATTGCTGTTTTTAGCCCTTGATGACATGTTAAACAATATTGTAGCTTAGAATGTGTATTTTATGTTATTATTTTTAAATTCTTTCAGGGGATTCTGGATATCCACTCCTGCCCTTGCTCCTGATGCCCGTTCTTTGCCTTTGCCGGGCACTATGCAAAACCCGGCCCGTGGTGGCGAGGGGGGGGGGCACTGCAGTATGACCCCAACAAGGTTATACCAATATTTTACTTAAAGTTTTTTAACAGGGACCACACGTGCCAGAGTGGCACAACTGAGTGTCAGGGTCCTTCAGTTGGTGGGCGAGATGCAGGAGCTGCTCAACTCGTTGGGGACTACAGATGAAGAATAATGTTCTGTGGCCTGCCATTGCTATGTATTTTGTTTTTTAGAGTTGTAAAAATGTGAAATTTTCTAAATTTTTTAAAAATGTATATTTTATGATGGAATCCAAAACAAAAATGTTAGTGTCCTTTCATTTACAAAATACATTAACACAAAACTAATGGGCCCAGAAATATTTAAAGATGAATATTCACATGACCTCTGAATCGAGCCTATTGTGCGGCATCTGCCATTACAGACAGTGAGGGGCATCTCTTGTTACAGGCAGTGAGGTGCATCCCTCATTACAGCTAGTGAGTGGAATCCCTCCATTACTGCTCGTGAGCGACATCCCCCTTACAGGTATCATCCCCCTCCCTCTCCCAGAATGCTGGACAATAATAATAAGCACCAGGCAGCAGGGTAATTGATTCATGCACACATCCATGCTTACAGTGACCCCCCAGTTGCTGCAGTGCTGGTTCTGGGTGGCCAGTCGGCATGGCCCAGATGGCTGGCATCCAATGAAAACAATGGATGCTGCCCATAGATACAGCCCATGCCCAACAGTCATCTGGTACTACTGCCGCAGCAACCATGGAGCGCCGGTAAGCTTAAAAATGTGAGTATGCATGTGTGTGAGTGGCAACAGCAGCGGTTACCCGGCCTGTCCGCTGCCATATTATTGTCCAGCGCTTGATGCCTGCTCACTGGGTGCCACCCGATCCAACACCCACCGTCCACCACCCGCTCTGCCCTTCACCGGACACCTCAACGAGCCTTCATTGATGCCGCTACTACATGTCCTGTTGTTGTTCCTAAATGCTTTCATTTTAGTATAATAGCACTTGCAGTCAATTGTGGTATATTGAGGAAGAAAAACATTTCATGAATTGGCTTTCTGTGAAGGTGGAATCCAGTTACAGCACCATTAGTAAACTCTTTAGAATGACCTATTCTTTTTGTAAAGGCAGGTTGAGCATTTGGTTTCATGCACCTGTGGAGGTGGAAATCAATGAAACCTCTGAATTCTATGTGAATTCTATGTGTAAGATGCAAAACCAAATACTTTGATATATACCATATCACACTGTGCAGGAAATGTTTCTTCTTTATGTTTATTATTTTAAAACACCAAAATGTTTATTCTGAGTATGTCACACACCCCACTTCAAACATTAATTCATTAACATGGGTACTCACCGCTAGGTGGCGCTGCTTTGCAGAGAAGTCCAGAAAAAGCAAGCCTCTCCCGGTCTATACATACCTGGTATCTCCTAACAATTCCCCAGTGTTCTTCTCTGCAACGTGGCGACAAGACAGAAGAAAGAAGTCTCCTGCTTGCAGGTAGCCGGGGTATCACCCCGGCCCCCCCCCTATGGTCTATTTCTGCCCGGCTTCTTGTTTATTAGTCCCTGGTTATTGGTAGCCTCCCAGCTTTGGCTGTAGGCTGGGCAAGGGTAGATAGCACCTAAGGTGCTTAGGAGCTTGCTCCTCCGCTCGTCCCCATATTATGGGGCATAGCGGCGATCCGGTTTTTGGTGATCCGGATGTGGGATGCCCCGGGCCTGATTTTCCCCTTAGGTTCTCACTCTGTCATTTTTCTTTCCCCCATGTATTCATGTGCTTGTGTGTGTGTGTGTGTTGTGAGGCAGGGACGGGTGGCCTGGCTCCGGCCCGTCCGGTCTGCCTTTATAGAGTGCTTGGTGGTACAGTAGTCCCTGTGGCTGGTGTTGTCGGGTGGCCTGGCGGCGCGTCGCGCCGGTCCGCCTGGGATGCCTTCACTGGGCGGGCGGGCCGGGCGGCGTGCTCCGCCGGCCCACTCGACGGCTTGTGTGGGCGTCATCGCGGCGCCCGCGGCTGGGGCCTCGGCGCGGCTGCGGTGGATGTCCCGCTGGCGGGAGGGACCGGGCGGCATGCGTTGCCGCCGGTCCTCCTGTGGGCTGATGCGGGCGCCATGGTGGTGTGGCGCTTGCGGCCTGATTTCACGGGCTGCGGCCTGCGCGGGCCGCGTCGTGTCTGACGAGGTACGTGGGGGGCGGGGCTACAGAGGTCCCGCGCTCCTGGCGGGCCCGCCTTTCTTCCCCGTCTTCGGCTCGTCTGGCGGCGTGTCTGTGTGGAGCTCAGGTGGGTGCCTGTTTGTTCTCCCGGCCCCTTCAGGTTGTCCGGACGCTCGTTTTAGTGTGAGCGTCCAGTTTGCTGATAGGGGGGGGGCAGCGTTCTTGTTCCCTTGGGATTACACTGGCCTTGGGTCCATTTGGTCTGTGCCTCCGCCCCCCCCCCTCTCTTGGGGGTGGTGGCGGGCCTTGGGGCATGCTGGCTCTCAATGCATGTATTTTTATAGGTATATATATTATATAGCCGGCCCTGTGTTTGTTTGAGCCACCTATTGTGTGTCTGTGTGCATGTATTTACTGTTGTCTTTTCTTTGTTTTCCAGATCCCGGGATTCCTTCACTCTGGGCTCTCCCGGTCGTATATACCTGGCTATTGGGTTTTGGGTCCCTTTTGCTATTCCCTGACAGGCCTGTTTACACATTTCATCATATATATATATCTATATATATTTATATATTTATAGATTTTTTCTTAAAATCCCAGTGGGGCATCCCGGGTCGCTTACTGCGTAAATCCCTGGGGTCTGCGAATACCATAAATTCACCATATGGAGGCTACCAGAGATACCGGAACTAGTCCTTCGGGGCAGTCCAGGCTGTGTGGGGGATGTGGGACTCCGCTCCCAGGGGCTGATGTTATCATTTGTATTCCATGTGCGCAGCGGAACATTGAGCGCCAGTCCGACACCTCGGTGCCTGGGACTTCTTCTACCGCGCCTTCTCCCTCCCCTCCTTGCCTGTTCCGGACACCACGTGACGCGGTCGTTGGGGGTGATTCGCAATCTGAGGTATGCGCCCGTTTGGCCAGCCTAGAGAAAGTGTTTTCCGCCATGGTCGCTCAGAAGGCTCCAGCCAAGCGGAAACATCTGTCTCTGCCTCCGCGGGACTCTGATGAGGAAGTTGAGGTACTGGACTGGTCGGTTCGTCCCCTTGAAGAGGGTGAGCTTGTTGAGGAGTCAGAGGATGCCGAGGTTCAGCACTTGTCGGGCGCTGAGGGGGACCTGGAATTGGTGGGGCCCCCTCTTGATACGCCCACTATCCTGGCCCAAATGTTTGAGGTTTTGGATTTGGATCCGCCGGAAGTTACTCCTCGGCCTAAGGGTCAGCTTTTTGGGGGGTCCAAGCAGCGCTTGGAGTTTCCCAGTCAACAGCATTTTGAGGACATCGTCCTTAAGCAGTGGGAGCAGCCTACGCGGCTTGTCAGGGTTCCGCCTAGTTGGGACAAGAAGTATCCTTTTCCATCGGATCTGTTGAAGCGTTGGTCTGTCTCTCCCGAGGTGGATGCTCCTGTTTTGGGGCTGTCTAATACGGCAGCTGTTCATCTCCCTGACACTACATTTCTCAAGGACGGCGAGGATCGCCGGATTGATCAGTTGGCCCGTCATGGGTTTGTCTGTGCGGGTTCGGTTTTGAGGCCTGCTTGTGCTTCTGCCTTTCTGTCGTTGGCGGTTAGGTCCATGGTCAGGGACTTATGTGTGGATCTTGATCCTACTGGTGATGAGTTTCTAGTTCTTAAGCGTTGTGAATCCTTCTTGTCGTTTATTCTGGCCGCCCAGGAGGATGCTATGTTGATGTGTGGCAGGGCTACTGCTCTGTTGGTGGCTATTCGTCGTTCAGTTTGGCTGAGACAGTGGACGGCTGATTTTAATTCTAAAAGATCGCTTACGGCTCTCCCCTTTCTGGGTTTGAGGCTTTTTGGTGAAAAGCTGGATTCTGTTGCCAAGGGAGGCAAGTTGCCTCAGCGCAAGAAATTTCGCCGTTCCTTTCGGGTGGCGGTCTCTTTTAATCCGTCCTTTCGGGGAGCCAGAGCCGGCAGGGGTGCGGGCTTCTCGGCCTCCAGGGGTGCCAGTTGGCCTAAAGGTAGAGGCCGTGGCCGTCCCGTTCACGTCTGGGGCGCCAAGCCCAAGCCTGCGGCCAAGCCCGCTCAGCAATGAGGGGGCGCCCTCACCCGTACGGGTGGGGGGACGGTTGCGACTCTTCTCCCGGGTATGGGACCAGGAGGTCTCGGACAGGTGGATCCGGGAGGTGGTGTCGGCCGGTTACAAGTTGGAGTTTGAGTCCCGCCCTCCTCTAAGGTTTTTCAGGTCTCGGGTGCCCTCGGATCCTTTGGCCGCACAGGGGCTCCTGGCGGCGGTAAGGAATCTTCTGGATTTGGCAGTCATCTGCCCGGTCCCTCCTTCGGAGGTGGGGCGCGGGTTTTATTCCAATCTCTTCACTGTACCCAAAAAGGACGGTTCGTTCCGTCCGATCTTGGATTTGAAGCTTCTCAACAGGTTTATTCGTCCTCGGAAGTTCCGCATGGAAACCCTGCGATCTGCGATAGGTGCGCTTCGGCAGGGGGACTTTATGACGTCCATAGACATCAAGGATGCTTACCTTCACGTTCCGATCTTTCCGGCTCATCAGAGGTTCCTTCGCTTTGTGGTGGAGGATCGGCATTTTCAGTTTGTAGCTCTTCCGTTCGGCCTCACATCTGCGCCGAGAGTGTTCACCAAGGTGTTGGCGGGAGTGATGGCCCTGCTCAGAGCTCAGGGGATTCGCATTGTACCTTACCTGGACGATCTTCTCATCATGGCGCCTTCCTTCAGTCAAGCGGAAGGGGACACCAGTTTGGTGGTGTCTATGTTGGAAAGGTTCGGCTGGGTGATCAATTACCCCAAGTCCTCTCTGGTCCCGGCCAGGGTGGTGACTTTTCTGGGGATGTCGTTGGACTCTTGTCAGCACAGAGTTTTTCTCCCTCAGGCCAAGGTTCTTTTGATTCAGGAATTGGCTCAGCTTCTTCTTTCCAATCCTCGCCCGTCCATTCGGCTAGGAATGAGACTGGTGGGGTTGATGGTGGCCTCGTTCGAGGCAGTTCCCTTCGCGCAGTTTCACACGCGGACGCTTCAGCTTCATCTTTTGGCGTCTTGGGACCGGCGACCGCGGTCGTTGGATCGGTCCTTCCGGATGTCCCCTCGGGTTCGGCAGTCTCTTCTGTGGTGGATGGTCTCGGACAATCTTCTGAAGGGCAGGTCGTTTCTGACCCCGCTTTGGGAGACTGTCACCACGGATGCCAGTTTGTCGGGATGGGGAGGTTTCTGGAAGGATCTTCAGTTTCAGGGGCAGTGGGACCCTCTGGAAGCTCACTTGCCCATCAATGTTCTGGAGTTGCGAGCCATCAGGTTGGTTCTGTCTCAATTGACACATCATTTGCAGGGCCTGCCGGTGCAGGTGCGGTCGGACAATCGGACGGCGGTTGCTTACATCAATCACCAGGGAGGGACTCGCAGTCTGGGTGCCCACAGAGAGGTGTCTCTGATTCTTGTTTGGGCAGAGACTCATGTCCCTTGCATCTCGGCAGTTTACATTCCAGGAGTGGAGAACACGGAGGCGGACTTTCTGAGCCGGTGTTCGTCCCGCCGGGGGGAATGGTCTCTCCATCCCCAGGTGTTTCGGTCACTGTGTCTTCGGTGGGGGACGCCGGAGGTGGATCTGTTTGCCTCTCGTCACAATCACAAGCTTCCGACATTTGTGTCTCTGTCCCGGGACCCTCTGGCTCTGGCAGCGGACGCCATGGCCCTGAGCTGGAGGGATCTGGGGTTTCTTTATCTGTTTCCTCCGATTCCCATGCTGGGCAGGGTTCTGCGAAAGCTGGTTCAGGAAGGAGTTCCCGCCATTCTCGTGGCTCCAAGGTGGCCAAGGCGGGTGTGGTTCGCGGACATCGTTCGTCTGGCAGTGGATCAGCTCGATCTGCCTCTTCGGCCAGATCTTCTCACTCAGGGTCAGTTGTGTTACCCCAGTTTACCAACGCTGGCTTTGACGGCTTGGCTGCTGAAAACTCCATCTTGAAGGAGGAAGGTCTTTCGGATTCGGTCATTCGGACTCTTATTAGTGCTAGGAAGAGATCCTCTTCTTCCGTCTATTATAGGGCTTGGAGATCGTATATTGATTGGTGTGAATCTAGATCTTTGCCCTGCCGGGTCTTTTCCGTTTCCAGGATTTTGGATTTTCTTCAGTCAGGGCTGGACTCTGGTCTTCAGCTGAGTACTTTGAAGGGGCAGGTTTCTGCCTTATCTATCTTTTTTCAGAGGTCTTTTGCGAACCATTCTTTGGTCAAGACTTTTTTCCAGGGGGTTTCGCATTTGCGGCCTCCTGGGAAGCCGTTGCTCCCTGTTTGGGATTTGAATTTAGTTCTTTCTGCCTTTCAGGCTCCTCCCTTTGAGCCTTTGCGGGGTATTGCCTTGTCTACTCTGACTCAGAAGGTTGCTTTTCTTGTGGCCATCACTTCTGTTCGGCGTGTTTCAGAGCTGGCGGCCCTGTCGATTCAGGCTCCTTATTTTGAGAAACATCAGGACAAGGTGGTTTTCAGATTCAAGCCGGACTTTCTTCCTAAAGTGGTTTCGGCTTTCCATCTTAATCAGGACATTGTTATTCCTTCTTTGTGTCCTAAGCCTAAGAATGACAAGGAGAGTGCGTTGCACTGCTTGGATGTGGTACGTTGTGTCAAGTTCTATCTGCGTACTACGGCTCCTTTTCGTAGGACGGATGCCTTCTTCGTGGTGCCCTGTGGGCCTAGGAAGGGTTTGGCTCCGGCCAAGTCTTCTATTAGTAAATGGATTCGTCAGGCGATTGTTGGAGCTTATTCTGCCAAGGGGAAGGCTCCCCCTTTTCGTGTTACTGCTCATTCTACTCGTGCTGTTGGTGCGTCCTGGGCTTTTCAGCACCAGGCTTCGGTTGAGCAGGTTTGTAAGGCTGCTACCTGGTCTTCGGTTCACACCTTTTCAAAGTTTTATAAGGTTGATGTGCGGGCTTCAGCGGATGCTGTTTTTGGCCGCAAGGTTCTGCAGGCTGCAGTGGTTTGAGTGTGTCTGCATTATTGCCTGGTTGGATACCCTCCCCATTTTGGACACTGCTGTTGGATGTCCCATGTTAATGAATTAATGTTTGAAGTGGGGTGTGTGACATACTTAGAATAATACCATTTTGTGATTACTCACCTGTAAAATGGGTATTATAAGTATGTCACACACCCCACTTCACCCGCCCTCTTTGGTATCCTGGTTCTTTATATGGTGAAGTTGTGTTTATTCACAGTTGAGGGTTACTTTTGTGTTTTGGTCTCCTGGTATCTTGCCTTTATTGCTGTTTGAATACTGGGGAATTGTTAGGAGATACCAGGTATGTATAGACTGGGAGGGGCTTGCTTTTTCTGGACTTCTCTGCAAAGCAGCGCCACCTAGCGGTGAGTACCCATGTTAATGAATTAATGTTTGAAGTGGGGTGTGTGACATACTTATAATACCCATTTTACAGGTGAGTAATCACAAAATGGTATTATTATTGTCCTATCTAATCTAATCATCTTTTTTCCAAGTCACCTATTTGGGAATGTCCATCATACATAATCTTTTATGTAAGCACACAGAATTCTTGCTTTGCAAACTACTTAAACAATATCAGGCTGATGCAATAGGAGAAATAACATTCCATGCCAGAGCCCCCCCCCCCCCCACCAGCAAATGCAGAATGCAATTAAACATGAAAGGATTGCTCTTCTATGTGCTCTGGCTTTTTCTTGCACCATATTCCCTCATATGTCTATGTTGTTTGTTTTTTCTTTTCTACCATTTATAACAGATGTGTTATTTGCACTTACAGCAAATTGCTTCCGGATCTTCTGGTCATTATAATTGTGTGCTTTCTTAACTTTGTTTTGTTGTTCATAAGAGCCTATGTCTATTTGTCTAATTGTGCTTTATTCCTAATACGTATGTGTATGCAGAAAGTTATTTGCGCTATAATTTTCCTGGCACTTCAACTTGTCTTTCATTCCGAACAACACAATATATTATTTAGTCAATCTTGGGCATATGAAATTGACCTTTTAAAACTACCTTGAGTTTTCTATTGAATCCGCACAGAAAGTGTGTTTTTTGTTCTCTTTCCATTTGAATTCTCCATAATTGTCTACTAAATAAAAATGTACAAAATGCACAGAATATATTAAACTGTTAAAGGTGACGTGTAGCATAATATACAGATGTAGCTGCCCTTACTGTTTCCCATGTGTTAACACAACTGGTTATGTGAAACAGGTGAAGATATCTTAAGGTCGATACACAGCCTCTCTTAAACGCACTCACACATGAAAAAGTGTGTGTATGTGTATTTTTGTTATTTTTTGGTCCATTTTCAAGATTAGGGACGTATTAGCATTTGTATAAGTACATTTAAACACAGTGTTTCTGGCCAATATGTGCAGAACCACCTAATTTTTGTTTATTTTTATACATTTTTCTACAGTGTAATTTTTGTGGTGCATCTATGCATCTATGTCTATTATGTCTATTTGGATTTGAGGCAAGCCTTGCCATTCAAGATTTGTTCCATATGCTTCAATCCCCCTTGCATTTAGTGAGATTAAACTAAAAGAAAAAGTCGCTTTTTTATTGTTGTCACTAAACTATTACATAATAGTATATTATGAACACTGTGGGCCAATAATCTTAGGCTACAGAGGTTTATAAACAAATCAAAATGTGTTAACATCCAACACAGAGTGTGTTTCATTATTGGTAGGGTGAGTGATCTGCAACGTATGGTGGTTCTCTTGCTTCTTGGAGTGCCAGCAGCCATACCAGGTTGTCATTTAGAACCTGCCACTGTCCTATCATTACCTCCCTATGATGGTAGCTGTTATATAGTTCCTCCACTATTGAATGGAGATCATGATGGATCTGCCTTATATTTCTCCCCATGGTTTGGCAGAACCAGGCACTGTTTTGCCTGAAGGCTCGGCTATCTGTCTGCCAATCTGCCTCCATCAACTGCACCTGCCTCACCAAGGGAAGATGGCGACATGTCTGTAAGGAAACTTGCAGCTGAGCTGTACTTAGCCTTTCTACATGTGTTGTGCTTGATGTGGGTGATGGCAAATCCTCTGCTGCAGAGCTGGCCCATAGAGATGATGGATGCATCTGCTCCACACTCTCCACCTGCTGGTCATGCTGGAGCTGTAGATCCAGCTGTTGCAGCAGAGGGAGAGGCGGAGGCATCTGCTGCAGAGGCAGTGGTGGAGCCACCTGCTGCAGAGGGAGTGGGGAAGGCAGCTACTGGTGCAGAGGGAGTGGGGCAGGCAGCTGCTGCTGGTGCAGGGGGAGTGGAGGAGGCATCTGCTGTTGGTGCAAATGGGATGAGGGAGGCAGCTACTGCTGGTGCAGAGGGGGTAGGGGAGGCAGCTGCTGCTGGTGTAGAGGGAGCGGGAGAAGCCAATGCTGTAGAGGCAGTTGTTGTCTCTGAGGGTGGTGGGGAGGCAACTGGTGCAGCAGAGGGTACTGATGCTACTGTTGTAGAGGTTGATGCAGTGGATCATCCTCCTCCAGATCCTGTATGACAGTCAGTAGCGGGGGTATCTATAGTGCCAGACAAATCATTTAGCTTGTTGCTGTTGGATATACACACAGTACACCAAAATAGTGGCGCAGTCCTTGAATAGGCAGTCCTTGATGAAGTTGCCCCAGTACTGTAGTTTTGTTGGTGTGCTTGGTTGGGCATGTGCATTTGCTGTTTATTTCCTGCAATGTAAATAGGACTTGAGGTTATTCAGGCCACATACCTTGTGTGCCTAAGAAATGGCTAACTTAGTCATGAAGGTGTGGCATAGACACATGCATAAAAAGATAATTAATTAGCTGTGAGGTGGCATGTGTAATTTTTCATATGTTGGCTTTCATGCTCCAGCAACAACACTTAGACCCTGATGGCATCATGAACTAGGAAACTGAAATGAGTCCTACATCTTTTGAAACTGAACAACTCAAAATATTGGACAACTTACCTATTAAATCAGCAGCATGCATGTCTGAATAGATGGACCCCAGCAAGCCCTGGAGTGTAGCTGGGTTCAACAGGCCATACATTATTTCTTCTGCTGCATTAAATTGCAAATACATCAAGGATGTAGTCATGCAAAGGTCACAGCCAGCATCAACAACAGCACAAAGCACCTTACCCTTGTTGCTTTCGCTTGTGATTTTTTGCCTTACAGCTGATTTTATGTCAACAAACTTCCTTTGCACTTAATCCAACTGTACACCAAGTCTGTAGACCAAGATCTACAAGAATACATAAGTGAGTCCTGTACACTTAGAAAACTGGTGCTGGGCATGTGTAAGCATGAGTGAGCTTTCTCACATCAGTAGCGGCAACAGCAGCAGTGTTCTGTCTGTACAGGACTCACTTCTTTCTTGTAAATCTTAATGTACAGTTTCCAATAGCAGCAGAAGTGTTCTGTGTTCAGGACTCACGTATCTATTCTTGTCAATCTTGTTGCCAATAGCAGTGGAAACTGCTTGGATTTTCCTGTATCCCCCCTTATACCCTAATAGGCAGCATGGGAGCCTCATATTTATCATTTATTAACAGAAATGCCATGGGTGTCACAGGGAACAGAGGAGAGTCACCGTTACAAGAGATCCATATTAATCTAACAGTAATGCCATGGGTGTCACGCGGGGCAGAGGAGGTGTGACCAGCACGAGAGCCCTGTATTTAGCAAACAGAAATGTATTGCGCCACTTCCGTCTCAGGTGTCCCCTTTGCTGCATTCTCACTCTCTGATGAGTCTGTAGGGACAGAAAAGGACACTAGCACTTAGCAAACATGTTATTAGACTTTACATGCAACCTGTGTGTTTTTTGGGGCTTTGGCCTACCGGAGTGTGCAGGAGCTGTGGGCGGCTCCAAGCCAAGCAAACCCTCCACTTCAGCGGCCTAAATGGATAGAAGTGGTGGTGCTGCTTCAGCAGAGTAAGAGGACATTGGCACTCAATTAGGTATAAAATAACACAGCTGAGGGTCATATTTGCCTGCCACTGCTGACTTAGGAGCTTGGTTATGCCACACCATAGGCACCACCACAGCTCCCAGAGCCAGGAACACAGACATGGTCAAGGATCTGGCAGCACCTGGCCCAGATACCGCAGCCCCAGGACCTGCCATTTGTCCCGCAGGCACTTCCCTGCTGATATCCACTCTAGCCACTCTGAGCGGGTCACCCGCAGCAGTTTAAGGCATAAGCAGTGTGAGTAAGAAAACCAGGGCTCCCGGGCCTCCAAGCAAAGCGCACCATGGACCAACCGACAGTCAGGTTGACCTTTCCAAACACAGATGGCACCTCTCCTGGATGAAATGAATGAACTGGAGGAAGGGCACTCTAAACATCTGAATGAGACCTCCAATATTATCTGGACACTGTCCATCACCACTCCTCCCTGCAGCTACAGCTTCTTTCTGCCAGTAGCAGCCCCACCAGGAAGACAGCCCCAGTCTGCAGCCAGGCATCACCTGTCTTTGTTGAGGCAGTGCCAAATCATGGAGGCAAACTGGTGGGTCAACAGCACCACTTTTGGCAAAATGCAAATAGACATTTTAAAGTAGTGCAACTGACAGCCAGTTTACTCTATGGAGACCTGGCTGCAGTGGTTGTGGAGCAGCCACAGCACCACCACCAGCAGATGGAGATGCTAGTTGGGGCTTTGATGGAGGCCAAAGGCTGGAGAGGCTTGAGGCACAGCAATCTGCAAACACCAAAAGCTTGGCAACATCCCACTTACCTACCATGCTTGACTTTAGGTTGTGGGGGGTCCCCAAGCTTTAGTTACCATTTAGGCCCCATTATAAGCTTCCTGGCCAGGTATCTGGGGCCTTAGGAAGGGTGTCAAGGGGCAGCAAGCGATAACCTGACTCACCTAAAAGAGAAATAAAAAGGGAAAATAAATTACTTAAAGGTAACACAATATTAAAACAACCTAGACCAGACCCCGGCGGGGGTCGAACGACCAAAACACAGGGGTCGCCTAAAGTCAGTGTTCCCTCTAAAGTGCGCGCGTGCACGGCCGCGCGCCCCCGCCTGCATGTGCAGGCAATCGCTGGCGGGGGTGCGTTCTCCTTGCCCTCTGATTAAAGGGAGGGGGGCAAGGGTGATGGCGGGGCTGACAGGCGGCCCCATGGTGACCATTGCAAGGTGTCTGGCTGGACGGCAGTATCCCCCCCCCACTGGCTCATCATGCAGCATGTCGGGTTGTGTGTGGCAGGCTGAGGGGGAGCATCTAATTCAATCGCCTGATTCAAACTTCAGCACAACTTCCATCTCATCAGTGGGCAGGTTACAACTCTCTTTTTCTCTTCCCCACATTCCCTCCATCTTTCTCTCTTTTCCACATTCCCTCCATATTTCTCTCTTTTCCACATTCCCTCCATCTTTCTCTCTTTTCTACATTCCCCCATCTTTTTCTCTTCCCCACATTTCCTCCATCTTTTTCTCTTTTCCACATTCCCTCTATCTTTTTCTCTTCCCCAGACTCCCTCCATCGTTCTCGAATGTTGTCACCATCCTGACCTACAGCAGCTGTTGGTCCAGCTTAAGGACACAGGTGGAACCTTTATCACTGGGAATTTACATTCCGGATCATAGCTGTAGCAAAATTACAGTTTTAAAGTAGCCACCAAAATTATTTTTTGGTTTAGGGTCACCGCAACATGAGGAACTGTATTGCGGGGTCACGGCATTAGAAAGGTTGAGAACCACTGGCCTAGACCAAAAGAAAGTATCACAAAGGAGTGGGGCCAAACAAGCAAAAGGCAAGGCAGGATTGGACTAACCATTTGTAACAGCAACAGAAAGAAGGGGACATTCAAAGAGGGGCATGGGCACAGTCAAAGTAATGGAGAGCAGAGAGAGAAATTTGCTATGCAAATGAAACATAAACATTAAACAGGCAGATCCACTCCAGCAATAAACAGACTTACCCACAAGCCAACCACCAATCAGCTCGCCACTCCCAAAATGGGTGTATAAACCAGAACTCCTCAAGATAAATGCAATGTGGGAGGAGCCAAGGAAGCCAGCCAAAAAGCGAACATCCGGCCCCACGGCACATCGGACATTAAGAGAGTGGCTAATCTTGCGGTTGCCATAAAGAAGGCACAGATACACTAGAGTGGCAACAACAAATGGACAACTAAAATAATAAAGTAAAACAAATGCCAAATGAGACACAGGGAAGCTTTTTTGGGGGAGGGGAAGCTAGACTAGCCTCAAGAGGGCAGAGTGGGCTACAAGGAGGAGCTATGTGGACCTAAACAGACTAAGACACAGGAAAGCTGTTTGGAGGGAGGGGAATCTAGGCTAGGCTCAAGAGAAGAGAGTGAGCAAGAAGAAGGGGCTATGCATACCTAGGATTGGGGGAAAAACTGGTGGTTTGTCCTAGTGTCCTATTATTGGGACATTCGGACAGGTACCTGTTTTGTTGAGGTAGTTTAGGCCCTTTTAGAGGATGTCCCTTAGTTTCCTCTCATAGCTTAGGGTTTAATTTGTTTGTGGTGGTCATGGTTAGTACAACAGTACATTTGACATACAAGAAAATAAAATAAATTTCATTTATTCCTCTTGGAAATCATATAGTAATAGTAATAATTGGACACTAGGACAAACCACCAGTTTTTCCCCAATCCTATTTACGTAAAAAGAGGTAGAAAGACCCCACATACAAATAAAAATTATTCCATCAAGCTCTATACCTATACCAGGTTAATACCCAGGGTCATACTGTATTCCTCAGTATACCCTTCCCCCCCTTTCTCTATGCATACCTAAACAGAATGAAACACAGGAAAGGTGTTTGAGGGAAAGGGAAGCTAGGCTAGCCTCAAGAGAGGAAAATGGGCAAGAAGGAGGAGCTATGTGGACCTAAACATTCTGAAACCTATACTCCTGAGTAGCTGGAGGAACCAGGGCCATATGCGTACAATAGATGGCATCCATGACAATTGGCATATTTGTAATGTTGATAAAATCCAACCTCAGCATTTCAGGCGGCCATGCTGTCAAGGAAAGAGATGTATTTCTCCTGCAGGACAGCCATGTCATCAAGAAATTTAGTCAGGGCACGTCTCAGTGAAGGCTGGGACATGCCAACAGACAGTGCTTCTAGCCTCTGGAAGGAGCCATTCGCTTAAAATTGAAAGCAGCCAAGCAATTTGTTCATTTCTCCAACTGCATGCCCCTTTCTTGTGGCAGGGGCCAACCATGGCTACAACTCTTAGTAAAGCTTCTCAAGTGCAGTCGGGTCAATTTGAACACCTGTTGATTGTTCATGTGTTCGATATCCAGGCAACTGCGGGTATGCCTAGGTTCTGAAAAGTACATGGTTAACAGCCCACGTTGCTGCAGATGCTCGTACTCTTTACAGAACTCGTCAATCGGCTTCATGGTAGGTACGGAGGATGTAGGCTATATTTTCACTAACAACTAAAGATCGTTCAAGTTTTCCTGCTACCAAAAAGATGGTGTAAGTTTGAACCAGAAACCTACAGCTTTTATAGGTCCAAAAACCCACAAATCAGGGCTCTGTATCACGTGCAAGGGCAGGCAAACCCGTAAAAACGATTTGGTGTAGACATACCGTAATTTCCTGCAAAATGGACAACTCAGCCACGAATACAAGGCTCTGAATCACCTGACATGGCAAATAGACCAAGTACAGTCCTTTGGCGCCATTCCTTCTGGCAGGAATGCGTGCCAGAGAGTCTCTGAATCAGGCCAAATGTATAATGAGTTATGTAAGTAAAAATATAGAACAGCTTCCACAATAAAACTATCTGCAATGAATATGTTCAAGCCAGCAGTTGCCATTAGATGGTTAAAATGTGGTACCTTGAAAAAAATCATATATGAACAAGGAGTAAAATGTGTCTGACTGTGAACAAGTTAAAAAGTTCAGTCAATGGCAAGTTATGCCTGAGTAAGCACAAAGTTATTTGGATTTCAAATGCATAGGATGTGTTGCTAGACTGATTAAAAGGAAGCTTGGAAATGCATGAAAAAGTAAAGCAAGGAAGGAGAGGTGGAAAAATGTAATCTTTTTTCAATCTGGAAACCAATAAAGGACAGATAGAAGCAGTTGGATGTGATTTCTCCGTGTTATATTTTTCAGTATATTGTGTCAAAAATAAAACCTCTTTGTTTAACAAAGATAAAGAGTTTTAAAATAAATGTACTTTAGAATACATTACAGCAAATTTAAAAATAAAAAATAAAATATAACTATATATTTTTCTTTAAATTTATGCAGAACAAGTATAATAATTGTATTGATTCTTAGCCTTGAATTAAATTATTTAGCTCAAAACTAAACAATTCATGGCCCAAATCAGACCAAATATTTTAGGTAGGAAATGGCTTGAAACCAGTCGTGTAGCTTGTGATCTGTGAGATTTACCTTATCTTTTGGTTTGGGTACTTTATGGTCTGTATTGTATTCTTAACTGTCCCATCTCAAAACTGCCCACCCCTGCTAATTCCACCTCTTCCTTACTTATCTCTGCCCATTTTTTCACACCTCATCTCTACCCACCCCACATCGGTCTACTTCTACTCTACTTTGCACAGCAAACAACTCTGATTGGATGAGCCAGCATATGCGCTGTAGGATCAGCAAGTTCTGTGTTGTTCTGGCTGATCTGGCAGGGGGGTCACACAGAGTGGCATCCTAATTCAGGATAGCCCCAAGGCAGGGAATGAAACCTAGGATAGTGTGCTAAATGAGATAAACACCCCTTGCCTTTCAAAATTCAACCTCTCTAAAATCCTAAATCATTTGTATACCTGCTTTAAAGTCCCTGTACAGGCATAAAACCCCCAAAAAGCGATACTCACATTTTGTACCCCACAGCTCCTATGTCTGGCTCTGGTGTTTTAAAACATGCCAATTGCTGAGATTCTCAACCTCCTTTAGGATAAGTTATTGCCCCTCTGCACGCCCTCACAAACTATTGAAGTGTGCTCCACTTGATATAGAGAGCTTTTTGGGTTCTGGTTTTGTGTTCCGAATATGGATTGCTAGAAATGTAATAAAATTTTATGTATTTTAGTATTATATATACTATATATATGCATGTTATGCCGGACTTTAATGCCACTATAATCATGTCTATTTTTCCCTTTCCTTTTTGAAATAATTACACAACACCATACTTGTTAAAAAAATCCATATTTCATTAGTAGATTAAAGTTTATTAAAGTATAAATAATCAAAATATATCACTTTTTACAAAAAAAAAAAAAAAAATATGAAATAAATGTAGAAGTAAAAACAATGGTAAAATCTGGAAAATTAAAAATGGCAATCCCTCTGCAAAGTATTCATTACAAGGCTTGAGTCTCCAAAAAGTCTACAAAACCCACCAAAAGTACCATTTGCCCAGCATTCAAATAGAAGAAATTCTCACACCAATGGTTAATTGTGTTTCCTGAATCATGCAAGAGCAACCAAATTTACGAGAATTTTCACATGCATGGAAATTTAAAATGAGATTACTGGCTTGTGCTAGGGGTTCTGCTCAAATTTACCATTAAAAAATATTAACGAGAAAAAGGGGCCTGCTAAATTGCACAAGGCACAAAAGTAAGGTTCTCACACTGGAAACCATGCAAGAATGCATTCTTGAATGGTGCCGAATTGACCCTTTAATGTGTAAAGTATGTTTTTATTGAAGCACATGACAAATATACAGTACATCATGCTTGGAAAAACATTCCATTGTACAAATTTTGTGTTATCAACACTACAATATGTTAGATTCTCATGTTTTCTTTCATTTTTGAAGACTAACATATCATGTATTCCTATGATCTAATAGTACTTATTTTTAAAGAAATATAGTTTACAGGACAAAAAGACACTCTGTTACACTCAATATTATAGCCTCAATATACCTAATATTACAACTATTGACGCAACAAGATTGCAGGAGGATTTGATTCCCCAACCAGGAGTTGTATGTCATTGCTTGCTTGCTAATAAAATGTGTATGTAAATTAACTATACCGTATTTGTGAACAAGGTATTTTGCCATTACTCACCCACTATGTTTGTCTGTACAGTTGTCTGTTGATCAAATATAGTCCCTAATTTAATATTGTTCTCTTCTGAGCCCACACTGGGCTCATGCCAATGGCCATCAAGCTAATCCACACCATCAAACCTAGGGATTGACAGGGATGTTCACAAACTGTGTGAGGCATGCCAGATTGGTGGCTTGTAACCCCTCACAACCAACACAGACCTTAAGTCCCCTAACAAAGCTTAATCATACATTAAAGGAGCACTATCGCGAAATTGTGTAATATTAAAAATCCATATAAACAATTTAGCTGATAAGGGGAGGGGTCACTTATACACCCGTACTGAATAAAAATCCTGCCAAGCTTGTGGTTTTCTTCCCCTGGTAGGAATAAAATCCTGGAGTTACAGGTTTAGTCTATGAGGGGGTGACAGAGTCTGTCACCCGAGATGCCCTCTTCCTTCCATTAAAATAGAAAAAACAAGCCTGGCTGGATATTTCTCAATACCGGGTGTATAAGTGACCCCACCATCCAGCATATTTATATGGATTTTTATTATTGGGCTATTTTTTCGCGATAGTGCTCCTTTAAGGCTCCATTTATCAAAAGGGTACAAATGTCCAAAACATCAACACCCACAAGGTCAGTGATGGCCCATTTTTTTTTGTTAAAACAACAGAAAAGAGATCCTTCATGAGCCTTGATAGGGCCCCATTTCATGTCTGTACTTGGATCTTGTTATATTTATTTATGCCTCTAACCACAAGGCATGACTCATGACCTATAAATGCTTCACCTTGGACCTCATTCCACTGATTGGACAGATGAAGCGATGAAGAAGGAAGGACCTCCCTTAAGATAAGATATCAGAACCTGAAGGACGTAGTGGACAGCACTAACTGGCACCACAGACAGCTCCAGAGACTGCTGTAAGCATCAGCACCAGATGCTGCAAGCCCTCCTGAGATCTTCAGACAAAAATAGGAAGATGTAAGCATGTAACTCTATTTACTGTAACAGAAGGGAGTGTCAGGATGCAATTAAGCCTGTCTGTGTTTAATTAGTGAACACTAATTACAAAACAAATTGGGTAAGTTGGCATGTATTTATTCTCACAACTGATTTGGACAATCAGTGGCGTAACTAGATGTGATGGGGCCCTGGTGCAAATATTAAATGGGGCCCTGTTAAGACTCATTCGGTAAACTTAAGCAACTGATGCTTCGTTTCTCTAAATTATGCCAAATAAGCACAAATCTGATAAATATGGTGAAGGAGCAACAATGATGGGGCCCCCTGATTTTCTGGTCCCTGGTGCAGTTGTACCACCTGCATCCCATATAGACCCTGTGGACAACATTTTTTCATAAATATAGACAAGAGTAATTTCAGCACTATCTTGTGCTTACCTGGGTTTTATTTTTATATTACAAGCATTTAGTCTGACAAAATATAAAAAATATGTCAAATCTGGAGGAAAAAGGGAAATTATAAAAATAAATAGGATTTTTTTGTAAGAAGACTCATGTACAATAATTTCATTCTTATCCAGCTGTGAATATTAATGCCATATTATTTCTTATCCATCATGATAAGATATACCACTTAGAGCCTTATTCATTATTTTTGCCAGCGGACGCTAGATAAGCAGCTTTTGCGAGGCGCTCTCTGCGCATTGGGAACATTTGAAACACATGACCCAGGTTTTGCATGACCTAAAATACACGTTTGCAGTGCAACACAAAAGTGAAAAAAATCATAAAAAACTATTCCAAACAGCCCAGGGATCCAGTGGGACATGCACCAGCCAAAAAATTAAAAAATTAAAAGGTAGAAAAAAAATTATAACCAACCTAGCCCACTGGAATCTATGGGATAAGGCCACACAGTGCAAGGTGAGTGCCTGGTCTTATTTGGCACTGTAGGGAACTCATATATTGGCTGGCACTGATAATAGATGGGACACTACCTGGCACTATCACAGGTACTATGAATTTTTGACTTGATAAAAACACCTTTTGCACTGGGACCTGACATTCACATGACATTCATCTGGCACTATGTGGCACTAACGCTTCTTAAATAAACCCCACAGTGTTTCAGTGCTTCATAGCTTTGACCATGTGCATGCTTCTGTTGGTGTCTGGGGTAGAACTTTAAACCAAAACAACACCTGTTTTAAACAAAATTGGTATTGGCAGGAAGAAGGTATTTAGCCTAAAAAAGACAATATCAGGGGGGTATTTGTGGGGCAGCATCAGCAATTGGGATTCTCTACTGCCTCGTTTGCAGCTGCCAAAAACACTCATGTTGCTTAAAATATGCATTGTTAGCCAGCTCATGGCATAAATCTAATATCCCCATACAAATCATAAACCAGAAACGCCACTGTATTATGGTTACTAAAGATATCTGTCTCACTATGAGACAATGAAGAGTTGTGCTCAGTAACGCAGGACCCCTGGATTATGAGTAAATTGGAACATGGATGGATGGCATGTGTAGACCCGGTAGGGATGGCTTACGACCAAGGAGGACTCTTCTCTTTCTTCCCTTTTCTTTTTTTTCCTTCATTATCCGTCTCCCTCTTTCCCTCCTATCCTTCTTTCTTTGTACTCTAATCTGTACTTTCTCATAACCTATAGTACACACATAACACTCAGACCTCTGGTCCTTCTGAATAGGATGTTGTCAAGGATTTGATTTACTGACACTGAAGGTTATGTTCTATCTTCCAAATCAAGGAAAAGATCCTGAGATGAGGATCCCTCTTTATGACAATTTAAGACAATTACTATGAAAAGGTTAAGGAGAAGTGAGACACATTTTTTAGAAACAAATGTTTGTAAAGTTACGCATAGCATTGTAAAACTTAAGTACTACATATGGGTAATTTACTTTATAACTTCCAATTTACAATAACTAGAGAGGGTGGTGAACCTGAACAGCAAAGTTCAGGCAGTAACCCATGTTCGAGTTCGGTGTTCGGCCCAAGCACGGAAAAGCTTGCAGCAGCAGAAGCGCCACTGTAACTTACCTAACCTCCGATCCTCTTCTTCCAGTGGCTGCGGAGAGGCGGCAGCAGCGTTTCAAACTGGCCCCAGCCAGATGGCCACCAATTCCCATGAGTGAGGAAACTCCTAGTGCTGGGACTAGAAGTGTCCTCACATATGGGAGCCAGCAGCAATCTTTTTGTAGCCCTGGCTGGATGCCACATTTGCTGCCACTCCACCGCCGCTGACATGAGAGGATTGGGGCTCAGGTAAGTTACAGCAGTGCTTCAGCTGCACAAGCTGTACCCCCCCACCACAGCCACCCCTCTAATGGACACAGGTTCTGGTCCCCAAACATTTATTCAAAGTTTGTCCGAACTTGCCAAACCCGAACTTTTGACGTTTCGCCCATCTCTAACTATAACACGTATGTACTCTACTTGAAAATAATAAACAAATTGAAACATAGAATAGCTGTTGTTTGGTTTACTAGTTTTCTAGTTCTAGTTCTCTTTCTGCTTGGTTGCTGTGTTTTATTGGTAATGTTGCTGCACGGTTACAGTTAAAAGGTCATTTTTAATGTTGGGAATATTCACAGGATAAAAGATGTAGGATGAAAATAAGAAAAAAATATTATTTTCTCTAAAATGTTGATTTAGTCGAACATTTTTCCTTTTTACAAATAGTAGTAGAAGAAAATGGATCCCACTCTTTGTTACGAATGTTCTTGAATGTACTTAGCAGGGCTTGAAACTGATGAAATGTTATTTGCCTTGGAACATGGATGAGGTTGGAATAGGTTGCTCATGCTATGTTGTGTCTGCAGAGTTGTAAAATAGCAGATAAGACACAAATAAAACCTATTTTGGATTATTTTTTAATAGGACCTTTAGCATGGGCTATACAATATATTTTCACCCTGATTACGGGTAAAAAAATGCATTTACTGTAAGTATTAAATAGGCAAGGCTCCAATTGTTATGACTCCCAAGCCTAGTTTTAACAGGCGGGTGCAAACCCAGACATTCCATGCCAAAGGCTAGTATGAAGCTGTATCAGGCCAATACTGGCTGACAACACGGCTAGCTGAGGCTCACTGCTAGTTTTGGTAAAATCTGCGACTCGGCACCCTTTAATACCCCATTTGATGGAACACCTGTAAAGAACAATGGCACCAAGTGCATTATCAAACATATGAAGGCTTGCCAACGATTCACCAGCTTGGAAGACACACTTAGCCCAGCAAATAGAACAGCTGGATCACCCTTCTCCCTCTCCCACTGCTGTAGCTGCCTCTTCTTCCACCTCCTCCCATGTTATTGCTGACCTTGCCCAGGTAAATGTGGACTAGCTTCATCAATGGTATCATTACATCATCTCTGCAAGCTGATATCACTGTGTGCTAATTTCACTAAGCTGATAAGCCAATGCTTCATTGATGAATTAATATGCTCTTTTCCTTTCTACATCCTATAAGCAGTATTGTGTTTTACCATGTTAGCCATTCAAAGTAGTAGAAAGTGAGGAAATACAGCAATACCTTTTCAGGCTAATGGAGTATATTAGGCAAGCTTTCGAGAAGACTAAATTCTCTTTGGCAGATAACATCATGTTTGATGAAGAGAACCAAGTTTTCTGGAAAGCGTAACTTACCTGGTGTGTTGCTATCTCTCAAAAGTAACTAACAATGCCTCACTAACGTACAAATTAGGCTAATTAGACAAAACACTTAAAATCCTTTAAGTAGTTTATTGAATGCTTTTAGTAATATAATTTTAATAATATCGTTACAATAAAATTTAACGTAAGAATCATAGAGTTTAAGCATCAAAATGTACCTTACCGGTTTTGTAGCATCACTCCATTAGATCGGGAGAGCGAGAGATCGACTTGGAGGAATCACCGATCCTATTCATCACGCTATCAGTACATCTACCAGAGCGGATTGCTGCATCTCCAAAGCTCGTCTCTCCCTCCCAATCTTAATAATGTGGCCCCCTCCTCCCCTCAACCAATGGGACACCACTCCCCCCCCCTTGTGCACAATGCATGATCAACATGAATCATTTGTTCTTTTTGTGAACAACAACTTGGGAAAAACAAGTTCTGCAAACTGCTTACATTTGCAGTTCATCCAAAGGATATGGTTCTCAGGTTTTTAGGCCTATGATTCTCATTCACCACATATTCCTATCAAAAAGATGTCAAAAAATACCGTCCAGACATCATTCTTATAACACACGTATCACATTCGGCCCTTGAATGATGATCATTTGCCTTTAACCATATGAAACCATCAACACCTTGGGTTTAGTACAACAGGTCTTATATGCCATATAACAATTCCAAATTGACAAGATTATCACCACACCACCAATTATGAGTAGTGGATACACTAACCAATTCATCATAGTTGTAGCAGAAGGGGAGTATCCCAGGAAGATATCCCACCAGTGATGGGAGGTCGCATAGGCCACACTAGAACCTATTGTAATGCATTTTGCACTATAGTAGTTTCTACCATATTTTCCCAATTCTCTGATAATATGTTTACCCTCTTCAGATTCTTGGATTATTTTTGTTAATTGTTCAAAATTCAAATCCCAATTCGGGGTATTTAATATAGATAAGTCATATGCAATATTATATTTCTGGTCTTGATCATGCATTAATAAAAAGGTCTGATTTTGCCACTGTAGAGTTGAAACATTTCTGAGACATCCCACAAATGGCACAATCATACCTGGTACTACAGGAGTGTTAGTCACTACACAAATCTCCTGTGATCCGATCTCCACCAACATAGTATAATTGAAGGGAAGAATAGAAAATTCACATATATATTAATAGAATTTCTTAATAAACAAGGCTCATATACTTCAGATGGTAGTCTACAAATTATACCTTCTAATGTGACCTCACATGAACTTAAGTCATGTGTTTTATTTTCCTTATCTATATATAATCCATTGATATGAGGCATCCAATAGTGTAGGTTGCCCCGGTACCCCAATATCAATGGTAGTACTATAAATCTACACATTAACTCAAACTGAGTTATATTGTATAATGTTAAAACCCTGTGACAATGTGTATCATTACATATCATTTTTGGAGATTCTATTCTAATCCAGGCTGACCTAGGAATTATTGTGGCAAATAAACTTCGCCATACTCCTTCATTACCTGTCATTAATTAGGTCTGCATGTTATTTTTCTTTTGTATCTGGTACAATGTTGTAATGATGTATGTGCATATAGTCCAATCTATTATTCTACTTAAATTGGTTTCTGAAGTCCAAATAAATTGATTAGTTTTATTTTGCAAGTTTAGCAAAAAGGTGTCAGCTTGTACCTGATATTTCCATGGATACCATATAGTGGGCATCCACTTAGCTTGAAGTGTAACAGCATCTTGAATACCCTTGCCGGCGCTACTCAAACGGTTGGCCAATGTTTCTATATCCCAACCATTAAGGGTGCCAGCTAACGCCCCATATCCCCCTAATGCCGTATCATACCAGGTATGCCGTCTCCTGAAGGGGCAAAGAGGGGTAGCATTAAACAATACATTAACTTGTATAGTAGTTTTCTGTGCTTGTCTTCCTACATTTACACAAGTGGAAGGTAGTCTTTTCAAATGTCCTGGATCAATTTTAGATGTATTCATGTTAATCATAACTATATAAGATATAAAATATGTTCTGTTAAAAATTTCTGTAGAATTCATACAACTTCTAAGGTTGTTGTTGAGAGATTATGATAAAATCCTACACTTGACTGTGGACATTTTTGATCATCGATCCCAATTCTCAGCTCTTTGCTCTTTATTTGAAGCTGCTGCAACTCATTCAATAATGTTGGAAAAGAGTAATTCTGTGCACAACAAGTTAAATTAACTTTAGATTGAATCAACAATCTGTCCTGATCTTCATGCAACATATATGTGGGTCTGTATATACGTGTTCCTATTGGGATGGCTGGTCCTGCCCACAATCCTTTTCCTTCACAACTTATGCTAGCAATTCGACATCTCTGTTGAGAGGGACAAACAAAATCATCTTGCTTTCTTTAATTGAACTGATCCAACTCCAGATGATTTCTGAATTACTGACTTCCTCAAGGGGTACACCCGGTGTTATCGCCATAACGCCTGCCAAACACACGAGACCAAGGATTCCGATTCCCAGTTTCCCCGCAAACCTAGGAAAAGGAAACATTTAATTCATTCACGTAAATAAAATTTTTCTTGTGGGACGTATTCCCACTTTTCTATCCCGGGTCTCATCACTAATAAAGTCCTGTCTTTTCCTACAGCAATTACCGTATTTTTCGCCCTATAAGACGCACTTATTTTTCCCCAAAAGTGGGGGGAAAATGTCAGTGCGCCTTATCGGGCGAATGTAAAAAAAAAAAAAAAAAAAAATTAAAAAAAAAAAAACTCACCCGTCCCCGGCGCTCCCGCGTTGTCTGGCACACTGCGAGAGGCCAGAGGAGCGGCGGGGGCTCTGTCCCAGCCCCGCCGCTGCGATCGCTGTCTTTTCAGGCAGCGATGACAGCGGCGGGGCCAGAGACAGAGCCCCCGCCGCTCCTCCATCTGCTGCCGGGCTCAGAGCACATGCGAGCACGAAGGTCCCGGCAGTGGGTGGGCGTGGCCTGCACCGGCGCAGGCCACGCCCACCCGCTGCCCGGACCTTCGTGATCGCATGTGGGGGAGCAGATGGAGGAGCGGCAGGGGCTCTGTCTCTGGCCCCGCCGCTGTCATCGCTGCCTGAAAAGACAGCGATCGCAGCGGCGGGGCCGGGACAGAGCCAGCTCGTGAATGGGGTGGGCGTGGCCTGCGTCGACGCTGCGGCGCAGGCCACGCCCACCCCATTCACGGAGCCGGCCGCGCAGCGGTGTCAGCGGACAGGTGAGTTTAAGTTTTTTTTTTTTTTTACTATGGCGCCTGCCTGTACTAATGGGGGGAGGGGGGTGGGAATGGGGGGAGAGGGGCCACACAGCCTATGGGAATGGCGGGATGGGGATGCCACACAGCCTATGGGGAGGGGGATGCCACACAGCCTATGGGAATGGGGGGAGGGGGATGCCACACAGCCTATGGGAATGGGGGGAGGGGGATGCCACACAGCCTATGGGAATGGGGGGATGGGGATGCCACACAGCCTATGGGAATGGGGGGATGGGGATGCCACACAGCCTATGGGAATGGGGGGATGGGGATGCCACACAGACTTTGGGAATGGGAGGAGGGGTATGCCACACAGCCTATGGGAATGGGGGGAGGGGTATGCCACACAGCCTATGGGAATGGGGGGGAGGGGTATGCCACACAGCCTATGGGAATGGGGGGAGGGGGATGCCACACAGCCTTTGGGAATGGGGGGAGGGGTATGCCACACAGCCTATGGGAATGGGGGGGAGGGGTATGCCACACAGCCTATGGGAATGGGGGGGAGGGGTATGCCACACAGCCTATGGGAATGGGGGGAGGGGGATGCCACACAGCCTTTGGGAATGGGGGGAGGGGTATGCCACACAGCCTATGGGAATGGGGGGGAGGGGTATGCCACACAGCCTATGGGAATGGGGGGATGGGGATGCCACACAGCCTATGGGAATGGGGAGAGGGGGATGCCACACAGCCTATGGGAATGGGAGGAGGGGGGTGCCACACAGCCTTTGGGAATGGGGGGAGGGGTATGCCACACAGCCTATGGGAATGGGGGGAGGGGTATGCCACACAGCCTATGGGAATGGGGGGATGGGGATGCCACACTGCCTATGGGAATGGGGGGAGGGGGATGCCACACAGCCTTTGGGAATGGGGGGAGGGGTATGCCACACAGCCTATGGGAATGGGGGGATGGGGATGCCACACTGCCTATGGGAATGGGGAGAGGGGTATGCCACACAGCCTATGGGAATGGGGAGAGGGGTATGCCACACAGCCTATGGGAATGGGGGGAGGGGTATGCCACACAGCCTATGGGAATGGGGGGATGGGGATGCCACACTGCCTATGGGAATGGGGGGAGGGGGATGCCACACAGCCTTTGGGAATGGGGGGAGGGGTATGCCACACAGCCTATGGGAATGGGGGGATGGGGATGCCACACTGCCTATGGGAATGGGGAGAGAGGGATGCCACACAGCCTATACTAATGGGGGGAGGGGGAAAGCCACACAGCCTATGGGAATGTGGGGAGAGGGGGATGCCACACAGCCAATGGGTATATGGGGAATGGGAGGGGGGGATGCCACACTGGATATACAGGGAATGGGATGGGGGCATGCTACACTGTCTATGGAATGGGGGCATCCCACACTGCCTATGGGAATTGGATAGGGGAATGCCACACTGTCTGTAATGGTGCGTTTTTGGTTTAAATTTTTTTTTTCTTATTTTCTTCCCCCAAATCCTAGGTGCGTCTTATGGGCAGGTGCGTCTTATAGGGCGAAAAATACGGTACCTCCGCAGGATTAGGCGGCCTTTGGATCCCCTGTATCCAAATTTTTGCATCCACATTAGTTACATTAGTAGAACCAAATGCTTTGCTCCCTCACACAGTTAATTCAGTGGGAGCTCGTCCTTCTTCTATTTGTGACAGATATACTGGTGTTAACAACATTTGGACCACCCTTTCTCCCTGACTAATTGTCAGTGGTTGTGTCCCTAAATTAATCATAATTATTTTTATTTCCCCTTGATAGTCTGCATCAATAACCCCTCCTAATACTACAGCTCCTTTTAAGGCAAAACTAGATCTGGTTGCAATCTGTCCAAAATGACCTTCAGGTATTTTACAACCTACACCAGTACTAATAGTACCTACCTTTCCTGGTCCAATCAACTCTGTTTCTAAAGCACTTAAGTCCATTCCTGCTGAAACAGGCATTCCTCTATGAGGGGCTATTGGTCGAACATCCATTTTCCAATATATTATACTATCAATCTTGGCAGCATGATCACTCAAGTTAGGAGTCAGCATGCACATTAGGGGGGTGGTGGAGTCTGTTATTGGCCTATTATTAATTTTTTGCAAGGCTTCACTTAGATTGTCTTTCCATTGACCATACTCACCGGAGGGGGTCATTTTCTTCAGAGCTCCTTTTAATAGGCCATTTTTTCTCTCTATTAATCCAGCTGCCTGTGGGTAATAGGGCATATGATATACCCACTCGATGTTACTATCACTAGCATATTTTTTGACTTGTCCCCCGGTGAAATGAGAACCATTATCCGTTTGAATTTGCAAAGGAACCCCATAGTATTGGATAATTATTTCCAGTGTCTTGATTGTTCCCCACTGCGTAGCTTTTTTACAGGGGAATGCCACCATTAACCCTGAGATAGTATCAACTGCCGTGCATACATACCTGCATCCTCGACTTTCTGGCAATGGTCCAATATAATCCATTTGCCAAATTTGTGCCAGTAACTGACCCCTTCCAATGTGTCCCATAACCGTATGAGGCACTTTGCGTTTTTGAATATGTTGGCACGGGACATTTATCTATTACCTGCTTAATCATATCCATTGTTAAGGGCACACCTCTCTTTTGTGCCCAACTGTAAGTGGCCTTTTCTCCCAAATGTCCGCTTTTTTGGTGAGCCCAAACAGCGGTACCTTGAAGCCATTCTTCTCTTTGAGGGTCTACTTCTGCAATGGAAATAGACGCTGCTGGATCTGCTTGAGAATTAAACAAACGTTCTAATGAATCCAACGGCACATGAGCATCCACATGAAAAACAGTTACTCTGGTACTTTGCAAAAAGGTATCTATATCTTGCCACACTTCTTTTCCCCACAACTCTTTACCATGTATCATCCACCCATGCTTCTTCCATCCCGGAAACCATGTTCCTAACCCATTAGCTACTGACCATGAATCAGTAAAAAGATGACAGCATTGTCCCTGTTCTTGTTTTAATGCTAAGAATACTGCATATAATTCAGCATATTGACTGGATTTTCCTTCCCCTTCCATAGTCACTGTCTTGTTGGTTCGGGGATTAAAAGCTACACTTTTCCACCTTCTCCTTTTCCCCACTTGACTGGAGATTCCTCAATACTCTCTTTTTCCCAGGGAGCCCCTTCTCCCGTTGGAATATCAGCTATTTTCTCATGTAAAGTAGCCACTCCTCCTGCTCCCTTTTTAGCTCTCTCGGAGATGTACCATTTCCAATTGATTTAACTCTGCTCTTGTGCATGTCCTATTTTGTTGGACTTAGGGTCTGACATTACCCGTTGCATTATGGGCACTCTAGGTCTAAGATACACATCATGTCCTATTGTCAGTTGTTCAGTCCCTACCAGAGCCCAATAACAAGCTAACAACTGTTGCTTTAATGGTGTGTACCTATCTCCTGCCTCCGGGAGTTTCCCATTCCAGAACCCCAAAGGGACTCGTTTCCCTCCTTGTTTTTGCCATAATGACCAATTAGCATATTGATCCTGTGCAGTTACATGCAACTCTACCTCACCATCTCGCATGGGCCAAAGATCTACTGCCTGTTGTATAGCTTCTTTAGCTGCGTCAAAAGCAATTTGCTGCTCCTCCCCCCACTGAAACGAATACTTTTTCCTAGTCACCTTATATAAGGGAGCAAGCAGTTGTCCTAGATGAGGTATATGTTGCCTCCAAAATCCAAATAACCCAATGTAAGACTGAGTCTCCACTTTGTCTTTGGGTGTGGGAAAATCTAAGATCTTCTGCCTAGCTTTGGGCAATATTTCTCTGTGTCCCCTATTCCACTGGATCCCCAGGAATTTCACTGTTTGGGACGGCCCTTGAATCTTAGCCTCATTGATTTCCCACCCCTTTTTCCTCATGTGCTCTACTAGTTTTTTCAGGCAGCTCCCTACCTGTTCCTCTGTTCCCCCCCGAATCATCACATCATCAATCTAGTGTGAGATTTGCATAGTGGGAGGTGTTTTAAAGTCATCTAAATGTTCGGCCACCGTCCGGTGACAGATAGTGGGGGTATGTATCCATAAGTGTGTACTGGCTACCTAGCCAGGTAAATGCAAACTGATATTGAGCCTTCTCCTCTGTGGGTATGGTAAAGAAGGCGTTAGCCAGATCAATAATTCCGTACCATCCCCCTTCATGTTTTTGTATGTTCTCAATAACAGTAATGGTATCTGGCACCGCTGCTGTCAAAGGCGGGGTATGCTTGTTCAATTCCCGATAATCAATGGTCATTCTCCATGTCCCATCCCCTTTCTTAATTGGCCACACTGGGTAATTCCATCCAGTAGTGGCAGGCCTCATTACCCCGGCTTCACACAAATCCCTAATTGTTTCGGTAATTTCTTTATGTCCCCCAGGTATTCTGTACTGCTTCATTGAAATCATTTTAGTAGCAGGGGGAATATGTAACGGGGGCATTTTTAATAATCCGACAGTTACAGGTCTAATTTAAAAGATATCCATTTTCTTCACCCCAAAAGCATACCTACCTTCCTCCAAATGTAATGTCATACCTTTTAAGATATCTATTACAATTATGTATTCCTCTATCGGAACTACTAATACTGTATGCTTTCGTAATGGGAGGTTCCCTATTTTTAAAGTTACCTGGGTCTGTACTCCTTCCGTGATTTACCTCCCAAACCAGCAATTTTCACTTTAGGACCTTTGAATTTCTTAGGATTCCCACAAATCAAGGTAGCCTCCACCCCGTGTCTATTAATGCTGGAACTTTTTGTATATTGCCTCCCTTCCAATGAATCCCTAATGGTACAGACAGACGATCATCCCCCCTAATCCAGAAGGGGGCTTGGCTAGCTACTCATGCTGAATCCTCCTCCTGCTCCAGAACAGGAGCCGAAGGGGTTAAAGTTTCTTGAACCCTAGTGGCTACAACCGCAGCCAAATCTTCCCATGGATAAACCTTCTTAAAATCATCCCATGATGGATAAGATATAGTCTCATTCTTTGTCTCCTTCCCTGACTGTTTATCTCCTTTTCCTACCTTTTTGTTTCCAATCTTTTGCTTATACAACTTCCACAAAGTAGCAGTATCTTTCCCATCTTCCTTACTTCCTTACTCACCTCTGCCTTTAGTAGTGCCAAAAACATGTCTTTTCGTGAAACCCGGGCACCTTCTTCCCTCGCTGGAAGTCTATATCCACCTGGATTTCTCCGTACCTCTTCCTTGTCGGTTTGTCCCCATTCTCCCATACCCCCTAATTCTCTCATTTTGTCTAGAACAACTCCAAGAGAAGAGTTTGTGAGAGACAACAGTAACGTCATTATCACTGATTTATATGCTGGAGGAGCAGTTTTAATTACCTTATTTCTGATGCCAGTAAATAGGTAATTCCATCAAATTTTTCTCATGGAGGGATGAGGCATTCCTCTTCACTACTTCCTCCTTGAGCCTATCCATCCCATCCCTCAATGTATACCACATTTTCTCATTAGTGGGCCATTCATTTTCTGAACTGTATTTCACATTAAAACCTACCATAATGGTACTAAACAAACTACCATCCCCTAAATTAGTCCCCTTATAAAATTTCCTTAAAGTCTCCTTGAATAATGGGGTCTTTGGTTAGGGACACAAATTTATAACTATCCCCCGTATCTATCCTCACTCCATCTGCCCCATTTTCGTATAACCTTACTATCCATGCAGCCTCACTTTCTCCAGGTCTTTGCCAAAAACGGGAGAGAATATCATCCAATTCCATTTGTGTAAAATCCTCTTTCCTAGGTCGAATTTTCTTTCTATCCTGTATAGGAACTACTACATCATCATAAATAGGAATTGGTTTATTAGCATCATCTAAGACAATGTGGCCCTGGTCATCCACTTCAAAGTATTGTTTTCCTCTAGCATTTAGTCTAGGTCTACGTACTGTTTCAGTTCCCCATTTCTCAGTTATAATCTCTCTTCTTTCTATAGGTTTTACCCTAAGACCCGGGGGATCAATTTCTGGGTCGGGGCAACTAGGACTTCTGGACGCTGTTGCTATGGATCTGTAAACTTTTGTTTTATTCACTTTTCCTTTTCTTTTTCTATATTTATTCTGAGCAACTTTCACTGCAGCCTTCTCAGTTACATTCTGATAGTGTTCCAACTTATCCTTGAGTAATCTCTGTCGACATTCTAACACCACCCGCTTTCCCTCTAATTCTATAGACTTTTGCTCTTCTTTCTTCAAAGCGGTCAATAACCGATTACACTTCATATGCATCTGCCGATAGGCAGCTGCCGGAATCCAATTTCGCCTCCCTAAGGCTATTACAGGGACCCCCTCGAGTACTTTTACCACATCAAGGGGCTCGGTACCTTTGAGCTTATTCTCCCATGATTCTGCTAACCCACTATTGGTCAGCTCTTGGGCAATGATGTCATAGGGCGCCTCATTCCACCCAGGGACCTCTGATTTAACATCTTTTTTATCTTTTTTACCTTTTCTAAACATGGTACTAACTTTTGGCTAATGGCCAAAATACTCGATCATTTTGGCAATATTCCAATCGTCTTATATGGGCCAATATACTATCAGCTATCAAATGACAATTCTCAATTTTTAATATCAATAACCCGAAGCAAATTCTTTTTTTTGGAAGAATGCCAATTTTCCCTCTGAGCTATGTGGCGACTCCCCGTGCACTAAGAGACGCAGCTTCCCCCGAGAAAGATTTTTTTTGGCATCCTGCCGACTATGCCAATTAATGTGTTGCTATTTCTCAAAAGTAACTAACAATGCCTCACTAACGTACAAATTAGGCAAATTAGACACAACACTTAAAATCCTTTAAGTAGTTTATTGAATGCTTTTAGTAATATAATTTTAATAATATCGATACAATAAAACTTAACTTAAGAATCATAGAGTTTAAGCATCAAAATGTACCTTACCGGTTTTTGTAGCATCACTCCATTAGATCGGGAGAGCGAGAGATCGACTTAGAGGAATCACCGGTCCTATTCATCACGCTATCAGTATGTCTACCAGAGCGGATTGCTGCATCTCCAAAGCTCGGCTCTCTCCCTCCCAATCTTAATAATGTGGCCCCCTCCTCCCCTCAACCAATGGGACACCACTCCCCCCCCTCGTGCACAATGCATGATCAACGTGAGTAATTTGTTTCTTTTGTGAACAACAACTTGGGAAAAACAAGTTCTGCAAACTGCTTACGTTTGCAGTTCATCCAAAGGATATGGTTCTCAGGTTTTTAGGCCTATGATTCTCATTCACCACATATTCCTATCAAAAAGATGTCTAAAAATACAGACATCATTCTTATCAAACACGTATCACACCTGGTTAGCCTGAAAAAGTATTTCTTCACTTTCTACACATCCTGTATGCAGAGACACATCCAAAATCCCTTTCTGTTGGAAATGAAGTGCGCCATTTAGGGTTATTTTGCTGGCAAATTTGGAGCACTGTTTTTTTTTACTGGAGGTTGCTTCAAGTTACAATGCATGCTGTTAAATAAGCAGCTTGGATTGTTACACTAGGTATTGTGTTGGCGCCTGTTTGACCATTATGCCAATTACAACTGCAGTAGCAGTAGGTGCCACACTGTGCCACCTAATTTTAGGAGCTGCACACCGTTTTTTGGGCACGCTGAAAAGATTGGTGCTGGTCAGCATTTTGTCATTACAGTTATATGATGTCATTGCTGTAAACAAAGGGGACACATTTTACAGTGCATTTAGGCTGCATTTTTGTTGGTGTGCTCCAAAGTATACAATGGTAAGAAAAACAAACCTTCAAAAAATATTTTACAACAAAATAATACAATGACATTTGGTGACATCTAAGTCCTGCATTTACATTATAGACAAGTCACCAAGTTCTGCAAAATAATTTTGTTTCATTAATTATAAGCAAGAAAAACTTCTCTGTCCATTGTGGTCTATGGGATATAAACCTACAGTTCCATTATAAACTGGTGCAGCTTTGAGAGGAGTGACGGTCACCATGAACTAGCAGAAAAGGGCCTGGTGATGCATTATACACGGGCTGGTGGACACATTGGCACAGTTTTCGTTTGTTAAATCGGGCATGGTGAGTGCTGCTGAGGCTAAAATATTGGCATTGACTGGCGCTGACACTTGATAAATCAGAGCCATGTTTCCGTAAAATGGAGCAAAACCAATGATTTTTTTCTTTCCCTGGGGCATCCTAATTGGAGCACCTGACTTGAATGTGTGGCAGACCACAGGGATGCCACCCTCTGTGGGGCAAAGGAGAGCTGTGAGACCCACATATCATGATTTGGGATATCCCAGTTTTGGTTTCAACATAAGTGGGAAGTGGCTAGTTATAGGGAGCAGTCTAAAGTGCATTTTATTTGGGGGGGGGGGGGGATAATGCACCTGTGGTTGTTGTGTTATGTAAACATTTTGTGTGTGGGCACTTCTTTTATTCTTTGGCATTGTAGAAGCTTTGACTATGACTGTTTAGGTGCAGTTGTGCTTAGTTCTATTGTCTATTCCAGTACGATCAAACACATGTTTTTACATGAAAACACAGCAAACCATCAGTGACATCTGCATTAATTTAACCATTCCACCATCCTTCCCTTTCCAGGTTGTTCCTACTGCCACTGCTAGAAGAGTACCAAATGTATTGCATCACTGACAGAATTCTGTCAGTCACCCATCTCACCCCCATCATCCACTTTATTTTTAGTTACCTTTTAACTCAACACTCACAAGGTGATGGCCACTCGGGTTCTTCTATTTCAAATAGAGCGCAAGGCCTTCCACAAATCACTGTAACACTGTAAGACAAGGCAGTGTCAATTTACAAAAAGGCTATCCCTTTCCTCAGTTAAATTTGACTTTTCATTTATTTTATTATTAATGAAAGCTAAGGGAAACCTACAATGAGCTGTGTAATGTGAGTATACCATCCATAAGAGCAATATATAATGTAAAAAGTATACAAAATAAAATAAATATAAAATCATTCAGTCAATATAAAAGTATGAAAAACCTGGCAGAGCAAAGTTAATTTTTTTAGAAATAGAGGAAAAACAAAAATGAAAAAAAAAACAGTAAGCAAAAGAAAAAGAAAGGTGATGGGGGGCACGTAAGTGGAAATCCAAGGTACTAGGACGTAAGTACATAGTTCATTATGCCAAAATGTGCTTATAAAGGTACATTAAATGGCTTATGACATATATTATTGAAACCTACGTCTGAATTTGGCAGGCTGATTCATCACTAACGCCAGGTAGCGACAGATGAGCGTCTGTAGCAGGCATTTTCAGAGCGCCCGCTAGTAGTCACTGTGCTCAGCCTCTCAGTCACTGTCCAGTAATGTTGAACACATTGTGAGGAGTCGCTATTTGACCAGTACAGCGCTGTATGGGAGCGCATGGTAGCGACTGCTCATAGCGACCGACTCACCATATTCAGCAAAAAAACAGGCTCACAAATCTCTGGCGCTGAAAAATGCTTGTTTGAAGCCCAGAGTGCAGGAGGCGGTGTGTTTAAAGTCTGTTTTTCAGGATCTTTCCACTAGTAACAAAGCAAAAACATATGGAATTACATTGTAGCAACATTGTAACATGAACACTTTAATGGCAGACCTGTAATGTCATTTCTGAAGAAATATATAAAAATTTAGAAAAATGTGAAAAAACTGCTTATTCAATGCCAGGAGAGGTCACAGAATTATTTGAGATTTTAAAAAACAAAAAACAAAAACACAGTTTAAAGAGAAGGAAAGGATCGTCCATTGAAATGTATGACAGAGCGTCAGGTAGCGAGAGGTCATACCTGGCGCTGTGCAAGGCTGAACGCCGGCGCTGTTCACTGAGGCTGGGAAAATGATGAATCAGACGCTACATGGCGTTATCCCAGTCGCTAAACAGATTCTGCTTGATAAATGTGTAATTGCGTGCTGTGTCCGGCTTTCACCAGTTGCTACCTGTTGCTACCTCTCATTAACCAGACACTACCTGACGCTATCCCTTCATGAATAAGGCCCTAATTACTATTTATAGTGCTTTGAAAAGGCATTGAGGACAAGAGTGGGAACAGTTGCTTTTAAATTGAGCTGTCTGAATAATAGTAATTCATTCTACTTTGCTGAATATGTCATGCAAGTTCATACTTACAAAAAAACTCAGTTGCATTTTTTATATAACAAGAAACAATATGTTCTACTTTAGCCTGCCTGTATTCATAACTAACACAGAGCACTTAACATTAAACAAGGTTTAAGTGTATTAAGTTTACAAAAACAAATAATTCTCCATAGAGTTTCTGTTCTGCAGAGTTTTTATATAGTCCTCAGGTTGCACTGTGCCCTGTGTGAGTATTTCTGTTGCATCCACTTCAATAAAAAGAAGATTGCAATAAAATATAGTTCAGTCTGCTCCTTTCAGTGTAATGTTATGGAGTATTAAACATTCAGGGTCATGGTGAAGCAAAATATTTCTATAAAAATGTATATAAAACATTTCTATTCTAATACCCCCCCCCCCCAAAAAAAAAAAAAAAAATAAAACACCTACTCCTGCATATTTTTTTAGTTTATCTCTTTTTATTACATTTTTGAAGAAAAAAAAAAAAGAAAATTATGGGAAAATTATATAACAGAGGAAAATAAAAGCACGAATAGGGAGGATGCCCCGATCCTATACAAGTTTCTTTGAGGCTGATTCACTACTACCGCCACATATTGCCAGATTACATTGTTTTAACATTGTGACAATGACGCTTTAGCGTCAGACCTGTGAATACAATTCTGTTTAAAAATATAAAAAGTAAAGAAAAAGTATAAAAATATTTGTTTGTAGGCCCGGAGAGGTCACACAATGATTTGAACCCCAAAAATGTAATTGGCAAACATGCTATTTAAACACAACCAAATGAAAGCCCATTAAAATGTATGGGAGAGAGACACTGAGCGAAAGGTAATACGCTGCACACTTGAACCTAGAGCACAGGCGCTATACGCTGAGCCGCCTTTGGTAATACATGTGATGCTACATGGCGCTGTTAGAGACGCTCACCAGATTCGCTTTCTACGAAGCACTACCTGGCATTATCCTTTATTAAATAACCCCCTTTGTCTTCTTAACAGCGGGAGACATGGTGAAATCATAACCTAATATATAGTTGTCAGTTCAAACTTTGTACCACATTATTTATGATGATAAGCTCTATTTGTCTACTACCTGTTTATTACAATGCTTAAGGATGGTTGGAAATAAAAAATGGACACCATCAACCACACAGACAGGGGCAGAGACAAAAGGGGAGGGGGAGATGAGGAGAATGTTTACCAACTCTAACCAGAATTTTGCCTTTTGGATATCCTGGTTGTTTACAGTACTCTATGATAAATGCCATCAAGTTCTTTTATTTTTTCATACCTTGGTCCTCGAAGAGTCCTTAAAGATTATCCAGGCTACCCTTGTTACCTGAAAATGTTCAGTATTGTTTATCGATTCTGTTGTCAGCTCCTCCATTTGCATGATCTTATTCTTTTTTTTGTAAAATTTTAATAAAAAAGATTAAACTAAAAAAAAAAAAAGCACCATCACAGGGGTGAGTGATTTTTGGGGATATATTAGATCATTATTGTTGAGGTTACTGTAGTCTTCCAGTGAAGGTGGATCACTGACCTTCTCACAGTGAAGACGTGTCTGAGGGTCCCCCTTTTACCTGCCTGTCTACCAACAGGAAGCATAGAAAGGAGAAGAATTTCAGGTGTTTGGGGATGTGGCACCATAGATCAAAAAGACATTTTTTTGTATAGAGCAAAATACAAGATTTACCCAACTTGTCAGGGTTGCGGCCGCAGCTTGCACATACTGTGTGGGAGCAACAGCAAACACAGGGAGTTGCACATAGAGTGGCATCTTGACATACTGAATCATTTGTCCATGTCCATGGCGTAGAGAATTGTCTGCCCTCACACACCTGGTACTTTGTAAGGATGCAGGGAGCAGATTCTTCTGGGCCCAGGGTGTGTCTGTGTGGGTGGGGTGCTGGGGCTCTACCACAGGGGATGTTGGTACTCACTGTGCAGCTCACAAACATGATAGACAATCCAATGGATAAAAGCAGAGCTCCTCTTTTTTTATTCCAACGGTTGAAATCAAGGCATGGCACAGGTTCATACATCCTTCCAGTTATGTTCCCTCCTGTCGCATTCAATGCCCAAGGATCAGCCAGCTGGTCTTACTTCTACCACTACAAGGTTGCAAATGTTCAAGAAGGGCACTATTTTACATACATAATAATTAGTAAAAATTAGGCAAGCCTCCCACCTCAAGTTTGAGAGCTTTACATCTTGCAACAAGATCATCCCCATCTCATGGGGGGTGCTCTTCACACTTTAATAAATATAAATAAGGGAATTTATTATTATATAATTTATACATTTATGTAAAATGTTTCTTGTTTATTGGAAAACTTTTCTCACCTGGAAAATTCTCTGTCCACCCAGGAGTTTATGAGACTCTAGGACAGGCATACTCGCTCCCCCCGGGGCATCCAGATTCGGGATGCCTCACTGTGTAAACCCCCCTGGTTACCCAGTAAAGACACCTTCTCCTCGATCTAAAAATGCAGGCGCAAGCGGCACTGCTCTCTGCTATACCTCTAGCAGGGTGCGCACCCATACCAGGCATTTGTAAGTGGTCGGCGCGGGCAAGCTTTCTGTTAGAGGGTAGCAGGAATACGTCATCAGGACTCGGCTAGATTCAGTTGGAGCCAAATCTTAGATGCAATGTAGGGCCAGAGAGAGGTGAGTTAGTTTGGGTGACCTGGGGGTTTTACACAGCGGGGCATCCCCGATCGGAGTGCAAAGGACCAAGGATCAAAACCGAGTAAAGTCAAAATCCTTGGTTTTGGTCTACTTTAAAGTATCTGTAAATCTGCATGGCCTGCTCCTGGATTCTACAAGACTCTAAGGCCAGCCTTCATCCAAAATTGGCATGCCCCACAGTGTGAAACCTATGGGTTTGCTGGTAAACTCACCTTAACCGGGAGCTCTTAAGGCGCTTTTGCTGCCCACATCGGCATCCCCACTTTCCTGTAGCTTTGGTGTACTTCACAGACAAGAGGGAAGCTGAAGGTGTGGCACCGACTTGTCACATCAGCCATCATTCTTGAGATCAGCCAATCTTAAAAATGTCAGGTGGGCGGGGCCTCACCAGTGGAGAGCCCCATTATTTTAAACCCGGCCGAGGTTCCCGGGTAAGGAGGGCTGGTGAGTGGGGGGAGCTGCAAATAATTTTGATCTGCTTTAAAACCAGCTGCATGTTTTTTTGTGTGTTGAGGTGGACACCTTGCCATACTTTAGTGAATACCAGTCTACTGAGTTGCTGAGGTAGTAGCAAGTTCTTCACATAAGAGAACATATTGTGTTCACATGGGCCACATTTTAGTGAATCAGCTCCTTTTCCTATAAAAGAGAGTCCATATTATTATTTAGCAGAATTGCCTGTTCCAGGAACATTGCTTCACTACAAAAATACCTCTTTATTCTCAATGTTTATGACAATAATATTGATGTTGAAAATTAGATTTTGTCTCCATAGACCTTCTGCATTATTATTATCTATGAAGAACTGTAATTGACTTGCCTGATTACATTTAAGTTATGGTAAATGAATGTTGTTAAATGACTATCATGGCAAATTATCTAAAAAAAAGGTTAGACTGAAAATGTAGCTAACAGATTATTTTTTAATGAAAATATATTTGCTTTCAATTTTCACAGCTGTAAATTTGATTGTAAAAAATAGCTGATGCTTTTTAATTTATCAGGACACTATTCACCTTTTCATTCATGGATTACAAGCTGTTGCATTTGAAAATTAAGAGAGTATTTTACAAAGTTCTCCTGCTGTTTGCAGATAATCTGGCCCTGATAAAAGATAAGTAACGGTTGGGGGTCATGCTAATTATTTGGTGAAACATGTTTAACCCTTTTGTTGCCAAGCCCGTAACACCTACGTGCTGGCTTGGCTGGGCCTTAAGTGCCAAGCCCGTAGGTGTTACGTGCTTGACTTTCCTCGCTTCTAGTTTAAAAAATAAAAATAAAAAATACTCACCTGACCCCTTGTTGGATCCGGCCGGGTCTCCTCTTTAATTTGGTGCCATCCGATCCCCCGTGGGGGGTCGGATGGCTCCAGGAGAGCCCCCGGAATAGGCCGACCCCCCCCCCGCTTCTGCAGCAGCAGCTGCTAACTGTAAAAAAAAAAATAAAATAAAAATGACATTCACCTGTGTGTGCGCTGGCTCCCGCTGTCCCTCCTCTTCACCTGGGGGGCCTCCGATCCCCCCCCAGGACTTACCGATCTTCAGGAGAGAGCCTGGGAGGCTCTCTCCTCTCTTCTTCACGATGGCGGCCGCCATCTTGCCTCTAAGCCCCGCCCCCTTGGGGGCGGGGCTTATGAAGTCATCCCGGCCCCGAACGGGCTTCAGCTTTCTCAGCTTCTCAGATGCCGGTGATCGGCGCTGGGGAAGGAGGTGACAGGAGATCCTCTGATCTCCTGCCTTCTCCTTCTCTGGATGCCGATCACCGGCATCTGTCAGCTGAGCGGCGAGGGACAAGAGCTTGCAATCGAAGGTAAGTACAGTAAAAAAAAAATTTTTTTTTTTTAATAAAATACTTTTTATTATTGTGTGGTGGTTTTTTTTAACAGTTAACCCTTTGTGAGCTGGTAAGGGGTCCATGAGACCCCTTATACCAGTTCACAAGGCTGGGGGGGTGGCAAGTCACCTGCCCTAGCGGATGACTTGCCATTAACCCCCGGCACCCCCCATTACCTGCCTCCCCAAAGGCCAGGGGGGGCAGAAGAGCCCGGGCCCACATAGGCTATGTGGGCTCGTAGGCTGCAGGGTGGGGGGGCCACCAAAGCTGGCCCCCCCACTCTGTGCCTACAAGCCCCCATAGCTGGTCCCGGGCTGGTTACTTTGGGTAAGGGGGACCCCACGTCATTTTTTTTTTGGATTTTTAAGGGTTTTTAACCCTTAAAAATCCAAAAAAAATGGGGTCCCCCTCCCCGGGAAGGGGGACCCTATGTCATTTTTTTTTTTTAATTAACCCTTTGTGTTCTGTCATCCAGCAGCTATAAAAGGCTTCTGGGCAGGAAAGGGTGTCTACCTATACATATGTGGTATCGCTGTAACCAGGAGAAATTGGGATTTCTCACGCAATAAGATTTTATTGACAAACTTACATTTTTTATTACAAAAAAACTCTACAAATTGTAAAAAAATATATTTTTTTTATTTTTTTTCACACATTTCACCCAAAAATATTGAGAATACACCTAAAAAATACAAACAAGACATTTCATGTTAAAGCCCAGACTCTGTTGAAAAAAACAATATATAATTTTCCTGGGAAATCCCTGGAAATCCTTTCAAAAATGACAGTTGAACATGTGTAGCGCAAAATAGTGAAACATCGTCTGGCAACAGGGAGTGGCAAATGCTGCAGGTAGGCTGGCAGCGAAAGGGTTAAATCTGATTGCACATTTGGTTGTGAATTGCAACCTGCATCTCAGTGAGCTTTTTAACTTTAAGGTGGACCAAAACACAGGACTTTGACTACCTTGGGTTTTGGTCCTTGCCCCCAGGGCACCCCAATCGGGATACCCCACTGTGTAAAACCTCCCAGGTCACCCGAACAAACTCATCTCTCCCCAGTCCTATGGCGCATGCACTGCCTCTCATCCAATCAGCGTATTCTGATCCTCTCCTGTCCCTTCGTCTAAGGTGGGCAGATCCGAGCTCTCTGGCAGCCACATCCCCCGCTACCCTCTAACAGAGAGCATGCTCGCGCTGGCTTCACTAATCCCTGTCGTGGGCACGCATCCTACTAAAAGGATAGCTGGGATGTGGCTGCTGCTTGCGCATAGACCGATAAAGAAGTTGAGTTTCTGGGTGACCTGGGGGTTTCACACAGCGGGGCATCCTGATTTTGGATGCCCCAGGTGGAGAGAATCAAGCAGCCCTGGAATCTTATAAATTCCCGGGCCGATCTCCGTGAGTTTTGATCCATTTTAGCACACCAAAAATAACAATCACAATTGTTTGCTCCATTTTTTCCTCAACAAACACCTGCATATGAAATGGAGCATTTTTACAGGTGAGGTCTATAATTTTCTGCAATTTTTTAAAAGTTTGGAAATTACAGCTCCCTATGGGCTATGCAGAAAAAAATTAAATGATTTAGCATACCACATAGGGTTCTGTTCTCAATTGCAGGTAATTTTGGGAACATTTGAGCAAACATTTTTGATTTCACTTTTTTGTGGTTTAAAGTTAAAAGCTCACTGTGCTGAAGGATGCAATTCAAACCCAAATGTGCACCTGGAGTTGAATTATTTAGCATGATCCCCCAATGTTGCTTAAAGATGGATTGTTAGTTTTGGCAAAGCTGAAAATTATTTATTGACCCCCCCCCCCCCCACCCCAGAAGATTTGCCCCTTGCAGTAAAGAGTATAGAAAAATAGAAGGCTGATGGCAGAAGGAGAGCATATGGTCCATCTAGTCTGCCCTTATGTGTATACTCTATGTACTCTTTATCTTAGGATAGATGTGTGCTTATCCCAGGCATTTTGAACTCAGTGACTGTGGATTTTTCAACTACCTCTGCTGGAAGTTTGTTCCAAGAATCTACTACTCTTTCTGTAAAATAATATTTTCCAACTTTGCTCCTGAACTTCACTCCGACTAGCTTCAGGTTGTGCCCCCTTTTCTATCATTAAGTTTATTCTTAAAAACACTTTCCTCCTCAACCTTATTCAATCCTTTCACATATATAAATGTATCCATCATGTCCCCTCTAACCCTTCTTTCCTCCAGATTGTACAAATTAAGTTCTTTATGTCTTTCCTGATAAGTTTTGAGTTTTAGCCCTTTTACCATTTTTGTTGCCCGCCTTTGGACCCGTTCTATTTGAATAATGTCTTTCTGAAGATAAGTTCTCCAGAACTGCACACAGTATTCTAGCTGTGGCCTTACCAGGGCTCTATACAGTGGCATCACAACCTCCCTCTTCCTACTGGTGATGCCTCGAGCTATGCAGCCGAGCATCCTGCTTGCTTTTCCCACTGCCTACACTGTCCACTCATCTTGCAGCTTTCAGTAATCAGTACCCCTAAATCTCTCTCCTCCGAGGTCCTGGCTAACACAGTACTGCCCATACAGTACTCAGAGCAGGGATTTCTTCTACCCAAGTGTATGATTTTACATTTAGAGACATTAATCTCTGGTTTTCAGTCAGTTTTGACCATTTATCCAGTAAAGCTAAATCATTTTCCATGTTGCCTACCAAGCATTCTCTTATGTCACATTACAAACAAGGACAGAACCTTGTGGCACACCCCTTGTTACTTGCCTTTGTTCAAGATTGCACACCATTAACAACAACTCTCTGATACCGATCCCTCAGCCAACTGGAAATCCACTGAACTATCCAGGGATTGAGTCCTAACTTCAATAGCTTATCTATGAGCTCTTGCTAAAATCCAATATCACACAGCACCACTTTCATCTAACATTTTAGTGATATTGTCAAAGAAATCAATAAGATTGGTCTGACATGATCTGCCCTCAGAAAAGCCGTGCTGTTTTGGATCCAACAGGTTGTTAATTTTTAGATGGGAAATTTAAGTTTTCATTAGTTTTACCACTATAGATGTTAAACTAACTGCCCTGTAATTACTGGCTACTCCTCTGTTCCTCTTGTTATGGATTAGTACGACATTGGCCATTCTCCAATCATCTGCAATCTCACCAGTTGAAAGGGAATGGTTCAGTAAATCAGCCAGGGGGCTGCAATCACAAAGTTCCCTTAGAACTCTGGGGGGGGGGGGGGGGGTGCCATCTGGACCCTTACTTACCTTACTTACCTTTAGATGTGCCAGCTCAGCTAAGACATTAGCCTCCAAAAACTCCAGAGCTGGATCCTCCTTGTTATTGCGTTCTAGTTTGTTCTTGATCTTTTCCACCTCTATGCTACCACTGACCAGGCTTCCTGAAGTGCCAATGTCCGGCTTCATCCTAAATGGTTGCAGACAGAAATCAGCCCTAACAATCACCCTAACAAGTCAAATCTCTGCCTGCTTTATCTAGTTTATATCTCTATAAAAATGCTCTGAGTTTCCTTGCAAGTACTTCCTTGCCTTTCTGTGAATGATGCAAGCCAACCCTCTTGTACAACTCCTTATTTGACCTGACATCTTCTTCTAACATCATGACTAATACATCTGACGTAACCACACATTGAACTTAGTGATGTTGAGTGCCTTTTTTTCCTGATTACAAACTAACTAAAATTTTGGAAGTCCCTTTGTACAGTAAATAAATCTTTTGGGGATAAACCATTTGTGCCAAGATGTAGCACAATGCCCACTCTGTTATATTTGCTTGCAGCCTTGACAATATTTAGAATACGTCTCTTATCCCTATTAACAGTGGCCCCTGGGACACACCTCACCTCCTTTAGCTCATCTTTATCCTGTTGAATCACCAACCAGAGTATGCCTTCTCATATTGGTTGGTTTGGTAACTGCACCTTGCTGCCCTTTTACACTTATTTTATTTGGTTCCTTATTTAAGTTCACTTCCTTCGATCTCTTCAAATACTGCCCAAACTGATCATTGCTTACATCAGGAGATACATCCACATCTATTTCACAAAGATCAGCTATATATTGTTATATTGGCTTAGTCCAAACTTTGCATGTTTCTGTTCTATATTGAGAAATCTTCCAGAGCCAACAGTTTTCCACACTGCGCAGGGGGGCACTACAGCCGACAGAGTCTCGGATGAGGCGATCAACTGCTCCCTGCACCTATAATAATAAATTAGCCTCCAAGTGTTCAAACAAGTAAGGTAACACTTGTCCAGCTTTGTTTACATTACAAAAAAAACCTTTAACGGGACCAAAGCCCGTTATCTCCAGATTTGGACCATACCTGGGGCACCCTGGTTTGGCATGCCCAGTAAAACTAATTTCTCCTTGGTCCAACAGAGCATGCGCAAGCTCTTGTCCAATCAGCTATTCTAGTCACATATATGTGGCTGGAGAAGCTGAATAGAATGCCAGCCGCACACATCAGTGGCATGCGGCATTACTCACATCCTGCAGCTGAAATAGAATGCGAGTGATGCCTCCGCTGGTCATACATGCATCAAGGGCCCGTCGGGCAGGAGGAAATTCCAAGCAAATGGCAGGGTTTTACACAGCAAGAAAGGGAATCAGCCAATAAGGCGGATGTCTATAAGACTCCAGAGACAGTTTTAGGCCCTTATTTATCACGGGCTAGCGCCAGGTAGTGTCTGACGAGCGCCAGGTAGCGGCAGCTAACGGCGACTACCGACTCAAGTACGCCCGGCGGCGGTCATAATGACGCATTTATCAAGCAAAATGAGGCTAGCGCCGGCGAGAGCGACGGCTAGCGCGGCATTCATCATGAAGCCGCCTGGACCGAACAGCGCCGCTGCAAATTCCCTCACAGCGCCAGGTATGAGCTGTCGCTCCCTGGCGATGTCCAATGCATTTCAATGGAGCAATCTATAATTAATCATAATTAATTGGTATTAATTTTTTTTTTTTTTTTTTTTTAATGTCAAAAATTCGGAGACCACTTCTGCAATGTTAGGATTTATTTTTAAGTCCAAAAAAATTTAAAAAATAATTTGTGCAGAATTGATCTAACAGGTCTGATATTAATGTATTAATATTACAAAATGATTCTATAACAATGTATAATGTTACATTCAAAAAATATGGTTGTTTAGGGGTTAAAAACTAGTTAACACCCATCGCCGCCAGCGCTCTGGGGTTTAAACAAGGAATGGACAGCGACAGCACATTCGGAGCGTGATTTGTTAATGAATATGAAGCTAGCCATTCGCTCTGGCCATTCGTTGTCAGGTGCTCACATACAACGCTGAACCTGTGAAACAGCGACCCCTAAGCCCGTATTCAACATTACCGCACACCGACTGAGTCGCTGTCATCAAGCTAACGCCGGCCAAGCACAGCGAATACTGGCTGGCGCTGAAAAAATCACGCTACAGTCGCTCATCTGGCGCTACCTGGCGCTATTAATGAATCGGCCTCCCCATCTTCTTCTGATGCCTCCGTTGGCCACACATGCATCAAGGGCCCATCGGGCAGGAGGAAATTCCAAGCAAATGGCGGGGTTTCACACAGCCAGAAAGGGAATCAGCCAATAAGGCGGATGTCTATAAGACTCCAGAGACAGTTTTAGTCTTCTTCTGATGCCTCCATTGGCCACACATGCATCAAGGGCCCATCGGGCAGGAGGAAATTCCAAGCAAATGGCGGGGTTTCACACAGCCAGAAAGGGAATCAGCCAATAAGGCGGATGTCTATAAGACTCCAGAGACAGTTTTAGTCTTCTTTAATGTCTCCTTTAGTCAACAAATGTCATTTTTGAAAGTAAAGCAACTTTCAAAAATGCTTTAAAAGCTGGGCAGCTTTTATAGCTATTAGTGGCTTTGTGTTCTCTGCCTACTTTACCATCATATGTAGCTGATGTATGCCTCTATTATGTTACCACAGCCGATGCAGGCAAGGGGGTTATACAAAAGAAGGGAGCTGGCAGTATTCTTCAAAAAGATGCAACTACTCCGATAAACAAATTAGGAGAAGCACTTAACACAATACTTGACTTGACAATTATATACAAATATTTATTTTCAACTTTTGGTACAGAAGTTGCTAGGGAATAAGGTCCAGAATTATACTGATTTTCTTTCATGTGGGGTACTGTTTATATAAATTAATTTCTGCACTTTCAGATCAATTAGCATAGCCCCCACAGAGGGTCATGTTATTTACTTGGTAAAGCAAGTTTGACTTTGGGGCATTTTGTTATAATTTTGATCTTATTTCACTTAAATAATCACCTGTACCTTGCAATGGGCCATTTTTCTTAGGTTTGGCATCAACAGCACCTTATGGGGTATGCAGAAACAAATCCCCAATTTCGGAATTTTTCTGCATTATACATTTTCTAAAATAACAGCAGGCTATTGGTAATCCAAACAGGCAGGCTGATTCATTACTAGCGCTAGGTATCGGCAGATGAGCGTCTGTACAGAGGCGCTAACAGTGTCCTCTAGTAGACGCTGTAATAGCGCCTCAGTCGTTGTAGTAACCTAGCCAGCATTGATTAATGAGATGTATGTTGGGCATTCTAACACCAGTACAGCTTTGCAGGGAGCGAACGGAAGCGACTGCTCAGTGCGACCGACTCACACCATCATCAAAAATCCACACTCATAGAATGCCGGCGCTCAAAATTGGGTAGCCCATAGCGCCAGACGCTGTATGATTAAAGTCTGTTTTATAACTTATATCCAGTGGTAACCAAGCGAAAACATATGGCATATGACGTTATAACATTGTGACATTAACACTTTAATGCCAGACCTAAAATGGCAATTCTGCATAAAAATATAAAAAATCAAAAAAGTTTTTAAAAATGACTTTTAATAGGCTAGGAGAGGTCATACAATGATTTCATTAAAAAAAAAAATGTAAAAGAAAACCCTGTTTAAACAGAAGAAAGGGAATGTCCATTGAAATGTATGGGAGAGTGACAGGTAGCTACAGGTAATACCAGTACCGGCGGTATACGCTGAGCCCTCTGTTATGATGAATCGGACGCTACATGGCGCTGTTAGAGTTGCTCACCGGAATCGCTTTGATAAATGTGGTATTGCGTACAGCGCCCGGCGTTCACCATTCGCTACCTGTAGCTACGAGGCACTACCTGCTGCTATCCCTTGATGAATAAACCCCACATTAAAAATGAGCCCCTCCAAACGTGTTTGAACTCCCCATTGGACTTGCTGTTATTTTTTAACTTGTTAAATAAAATATCTACCTCATTTAAAATAATTTGCACCTCATCGGTAGAAATCCCCCATCAGCCCATGATTTTTAAATAGATGAGTTAGAAAAGTTCTGGCTGCCTCTCCAAATACAACCACTCTAGAAAAATCCAAAATCATTTGGATAACCCCCACTATGTTTGTCAACACTGATAAAACACCATTTTTATCCCCCTTCCCTTTCCCCATTTACAACTATTCACTATTTCCTATGACAAGATAGATAGATAAATAGATAATAGATACAACTATAAACACTGAATATTATTGCACATGTTCCAGTAAGCTTTTGAATGTGTGAAGAATTAATAAAGAGCTTTTCAAATGGATATGACATATCAGAATATTGGAAATGTCTCATATAGTAATTTTATAGAAATCCATTCTTCCCATTTCTCCATTTCTTTCTACAGACATCTAACTTTATACCCATATTGATAGGGAGGAAATAAATCAACAGCATTAAGCCATGATAAAGCATTCATGAAATGTGTATGCTACATTAATGGATCTCTTCAGCTTTCATTAGCTGAACCATGAATTAAATGATCAATATTATAAGAATAGCCTATTGTACAATATGTGCATGCACTATTAATGTAGCAGTGCACAAACAGCATTCTTTTTGTGATGTTACATCTGTAAATGAACAAAGGAATGGCAGTGTGATCTGGCAAAAATATGTTTGCATTTCTGATTTATTTTAACCTGAATCAATCTAAAAAAAACTCAAAGCTGCATTTATCCTTTTGCATGGTGTATGCATTTGAAATGTATGTCTCTATTGATTGTTGGATGTAGTGTTGATATATTATTTTATAGCCATTATTTTATACATTATAGGGTTGATTCAGAGAGACATAAAATGTTTTTTGTTTTTGTGTTTTTTTTTTTCGTTTTCTTTCAGCTGGCGTATGTGTGTATGCGTGATTCTAAGCATGCATCAGGAGCCTTCTGTTAAGTGTAACTCATTTATTTGCCCATCTCAACTTTTTTCTCACTCACTTCTGCTACAATGCGTACCTCAATTCCCTTGCGGTTTCATTTTTCTTTATTTTGCGCCCTTAATGCTTACCTCAATTCCCTTGTGGTTTCATTTTCTTTATTTTGCGTCCTTAATGCTTACCTCAATTCCCTCACGGTTTCATTTTTCTTTATTTTGCGCCCTTAATGCTTACCTCAGTTCCCTTGCGGTTTCATTTTTCTTTATTTTGCGCCCTTAATGCTTACCTCAATTCCCTCGCGGTTTCATTTTTCTTTATTTTGCGCCCTTAATGCTTACCTCAATTCCCTCGCGGTTTTTATTTTACTTTATTTTGCGCCCTTAATGCTTTCCTCAATTCCCTTGCGGTTTCTTTTTTCTTTATTTTGCGCCCTTAATGGTTACCTGAATTCCCTCGCTGTTTCATTTTTCTTTATTTAGCGCCCTTCATGCTTACCTCAATTCCCTCGCGGTTTCCTTTTACTTTATTTTACGCCCTTAATGCTTACCTCAATTCCTTTGCGGTTTCATTTTTCTTTATTTTGCGCCCTTAATGCTTACCTGAATTCCCTCGTGGTTTCATTTTTCTTTATTTAGCGCCCTTCATGCTTACCTCAATTCCCTCGCGGTTTCATTTTTCTTTATTTTGCGCCCTTAATGCTTACCTCAGTTCCCTTGCGGTTTCATTTTTCTTTATTTTGCGCCCTTAATGCTTACCTCAATTCCCTCGCGGTTTTTATTTTACTTTATTATGCGCCCTTAATGCTTTCCTCAATTCCCTTGCGGTTTCATTTTTCTTTATTTTGCGCCCTTAATGGTTACCTGAATTCCCTTGCGCTTTCATTTTTCTTTATTTAGCGCCCTTCATGCTTACCTCAATTCCCTCGCGGTTTCATTTTACTTTATTTTACGCCCTTAATGCTTACCTCAATTCCTTTGCGGTTTCATTTTTCTTTATTTTGCGCCCTTAATGCTTACCTAAATTCCCTCGTGGTTTCATTTTTCTTTATTTAGCGCCCTTCATGCTTACCTCAATTCCCTCGCGGTTTCATTTTTCTTTATTTTGCGCCCTTAATGCTTACCTCAATTCCCTCACGGTTTCTTTTTTCTTTATTTTGCGCCCTTAATGCTTACCTCAATTCCCTCACGGTTTCTTTTTTCTTTATTTTGGGCTCTTTTCTTTTTAGTTCTTCCTACGTTTTCCTGTTACCAACTCTTAATGAATTTTTCTTTAACATAAAATAACACAGAAACAAGTCTTTATCTTTTGTTTTTTTATTTAGTACTTCAAAATGTTTTAGCTATTTTGTTTTTTTTGTTTGGAATCATGTTTTCATTGAACAATATTTTTGTAAAAATAATTTTGAAAAATTTAAAATTTGTATTAAAACCTTTTACATTTTTTTAATTTTAACAATATTAAAAACTATTTACAAAGGCATGGCAGGCCCCAGAGAATTATTCTTCATCTGTGGTCCCCATCGAAGCTCTGAGCTCCTGTATATCGCCCACCAGCCGAAACACCGTCGCAGTGAGTTGATCTAATCTGGCCTGTGTGGTGTCTGTAAAAAAACAGAAGAAAAATGATTGTTCTGCAAATACATGTTTCCCAGCTGTGGATGGAATGATTATTATGTTTTAATCTAACTCATGAGGCCATATGTCATTATGCTAAGGAATTAATTAATGGATGAGGCCATATGTAATTATGCTAATTACATTGGCAAGGGAGTTAGGTTTATTGCTGATGGTGTTATTTTCCACACACTCCAAATATTTACATCACAACTTACTTTGGTGGTGGGGGACCTCAGCTTCGGGGACCACCCTACACTCTGGGGCCTGCCACTGCTGGGAATGTGAAGCTGTAGAGACATTTAAAATAGGCTCACTTCTAATGTCTGATTGTACAGTAACCAAATGACACTTAGAATGTGTGTGTGACATCACCCACATTCTTCATGTTCCTCCTGGGCCATCTGCTGCACTCTCATCTACAGATCTTTCACTCGCTACATATTCATCTATAAAAAGAGATTAAGGAGATCAGTTTTTGTTTAAATAGCATGTACCTGTGTGTGCTAAAATCAGAGTCACATATCGGAGGGTATTGCCTGAGTCATTTGGTACGACTCCCTGCCCATGCGGTGAGGCCCCTCCTCTGTTGAGAGGTCGAGGGGCTGGTCTTAAGCAGAGGGGTAGGAAGTTGGCCCTGGAGATCCACCTACACTTGGTGGGGCAGATTCATGCCGCACTGGCCGGACTGCGCGCCTCCAGGTGGGTCGTATGCGATAGTCCATTTCAGACACTAGAAAATAAAAGCATTTCTAAATAAAGCCCTACCTCCTGTGTTTGTTCCATTTAGCATGCAATCGGTATGTACTTACTTGGGAAATGGGTCGCAAAAAATCGCCGCACCCGGGGCTTGTGCCGTTGCTTGAGGTCCGACCAGTGCTGCATGATCTGCGTAAAAGTGAAGGTGGTGTCTGTTTCCTGGTCAATCCTGGCCACGATCTCCAGGGCCAGCTTCCTCTTCTCAAAATCGTTGGGCAGGTAGTCGTACCTGCACTCCATCATTGTCTAAAAAACACAAAAATAAAAATAGTTGTTAGATCAAACAGCATACAAATATCATTCACAATTAGATCAGTTGTCTAAATCACATTTCTAGCCTTAACCTATCCTTGTAGATGCAAGTGAGTTGGTTTGCACATGTGCGCACTAACTTCTGTTTGGCACAGAGTTTAAATCCCTTTTAAAAACAACTGTTTATTTCAGCGCTTCCTTAAGGCCTTTGCATGCATTTAGATGTCGATGATGAGCATAATCAGATCCTGTTGTTGGCGGGTGAATATCGTGGGCGCCATCTTTCTTCTAGTCCGCAGCAGATAGGTAGTGCCCCAGCGGTTTCTGGGATGCGCACGGACGGACGCACGCGTACGCGTACGCGTAAGCGTCATACCCATTCATTAGTATTTAAAGGGTATTGGACATACAGCTCATTCTCTTTGTGAATGTCATCATGGCACCAAAGAAAAGTAGCGAAAAGCAACCAGCAGCCAAGGAGCGCAAGACAAAAATGCCGGAGCAGCATGAGGACACATCCTCAAGACCGAGCACTCGGTCCCACAAATCTAGTTCAAAGGTGCTGGAAATGCGGAGCAAAAGTGGCCACCACAAGGCTACATTGGCCACAACTCCAGGCCCCTCAAAATCTTCCACCACCAGGAAAATTATAGAAACTTCCTCCAAGAAGAAGGCTCCCCGCCCAACCACATCCAAAGAGAAAGGGAGCAAGACCTCCAAGCTAGCCAATGGCTGAGCTTAAGCCTCAGTCAAGCGCCCGCTCAAGCTCCCACGCAGCAGGCTTGGGCCTAAGGAAATGCTGGCTGTCTCATCCTGTTTGTTGGCAATATTGGGGGACATCCCAAATCTACTTGGGATTTTCTTTAAAGCAGATAAAAACCCACATTTTTATCTAGAATTCCTTGAATTGCTCCCCCCATGAAGAGCACCTTTTGGCAATTTCACTGCTCCTGCTTCGCTCTGCTTCCAACTAACACAGTTTTTTATTCATTGCCACTGTTGTGAGCGTAATGAAAAATTTGTCGCACCTATGCCATGACCATCGTCTGTTCTATCGATCAATAGTGGCTGTCAGTGACAGATGACATTTTTTTTTACATTTAACCTTTTGTGGACTGATAAAGGATCCATAAGACCACAAGGCACGAGGGGCTAGCAAGTCACCTGCCGCAAGTGGATGACATGCTATTAACCCTGGGCCCCATTATCTGCCTATAGAAAGCCCACAGGGGAGGGCTATGAGGGCTGCTAGCCTTCAAGGCTGGGGTCCGGCCCAGCTGGCCACCGTGCCCCCATGTTCTACAACTGGTGCAACCTGTTCACTGAAACAAGCTGGGGCCTGTGCTGGTTTTGCTGGTGGAGGGGGGACCCCACACTACTATTTTTAAGGGTTTAACCAGGAAAAAACTGTGAGGTCCTCCCTATAGAGGGGGCCCATGCCATTTGTTTCAAATTTAACCTTTGATAGAGCACATAGTAGTTGTATTTCATTTGAAAATCTCATACAGTGCTCTTTACAGTTTGGGGTAGGAACGATGGCCTACCAATACATATGTGGTACCACTGTAATCGAAAAGGAATGGAAAAAAATTACATTTCTTTTATTTAAAAAAGCTCCAAATTTAAAAAATGTTTTTTTATTTTTTACATTCTTTACACAAAAATATTATGAAAGCACTGAATAAAATGCAAACAAGATATTTATAGTCCAAACAAGACATAGCAAAAAAAATGGTGCAAATGGCCTGGCAACAGAGCATGACAAAATCAAGTAGGCTGCCATTTAAAAGGGTTAAAAGTACCTATGCATGTTTGGTATTGTTCTGTTTAAAGGACCTTGCCGTTTCAGATTTAGCTTGTTTTTTTTCGTTTTTTGTTTTGTTTTTTATTAACTGTTTAGGGAAATGCTGTGCAACCATTGGACTCCTTGAGGGTTTGTGTCCAGAAAACTGCACCTAAGACAACAAGTCTGGTATGCCTAGAAAGTTTGAGGTAGGCACTTTGAGAGAATATATAACTTGTGGAGGTATTTCAAATGTTACGGGTTGTCTTTGCTAAAAATTTTGCACATTTTATTTTAAAATCTCCTAAAGCACTGTTTCAGTTAAATAAAATATTTAATACGGTTGTAACCAGAAGGAAAGGGGATTTTACCTTTAATATATTTTTCTTGAAAAATGTATTTTAGAAAAAGCTACAAATTTTAATAAATAGCATATTTTTTCCACTTATTTCACCCAAAACTATTGAGAAAGCACTCAAAAATTTCAAACAAGACATTATGTTAAAGGTCAAACTCTGCCTGGCTGAATTAAATAATATTTCATTTTCCTGTAACATCTCCGTGAACTGGGTCCAAATATCAAGTCAGCTCCAAGTCTTGTATGCAGTAAGTTAATGATTGGGGTGGTAGGTAAATTGTAATTGGTCCAGATTGTCAGCAAGAGAGTAAATGATGATGTCATTAAAGTTGACCTCCATTAAAAAAAATCATAGCTAAGTTAATTTCTCCCCTAAAGCCCCCCCCCTCCTGTAAATCACACACATGAGAAACCTGCTTCTGAAAAAAAAGTCAGTCAGTAAAAATTGCTTCATAGTTCTCCCGCGGCTCATCGACGACTATGGTGGATGGGACACCGGAACAGCACCCCCCCAAGATGTGGATATAGGCCACAACGAGGGGGCCCCAGCTGGGCCTGGGCAGTGTTTCACACACACATGGCTAGACTAGAACTGGCTAAGTATCACAAGAGAATTTTGTGGGAACAGTTACATTGGGATTTTAACAAGCACCACCAGAAAAAAAGTCCCATATAGTAAAATGCATAGCAGACCGATATCTACTAGCGCACCTGAGAAAGTTTAAGAGACTTGTGTGTAGCTCCACAGCAATCTGACCTTATCATTGTATCCCCTGACTGAATGCTTTTGTGGGCACTGCCGCCATAGAGATTGTAACAACTTCACTCACACAGATTTCGTCTGCTACACTAGCTTTTTATTTAGTGTTTGCATGTGTGAAAAATTTCAGGAAAGCTTCATCTTGTTTCTGAGGCATGTATCTCTCTCAGTTTGGTGTTATTTGCTGCTGATACCGCCCCCCTTCCAATTCTCATGTGTAAGTAGGACTATCAGGTGTATATAACCTTTACACCTTTCCACAACATCTAATTGGGGTTAGGACTTCTCAAAATGTGTATGCAATTGATCATAAGAGAGGAGCAATTTACCAAGCGCTTTTTTTCTGACTGGAGGTCCACTTAACTACTGTAGCCTTTCGCAGTCTACATTTTCACTCAGCCTGATTGTGAATGCTCATTATTTTTGAGAACTAAACTCAGAAACTGGGAATTTGCGAATGCTCATATTATTCACCGCCTCGTTCTGAGAAAATCTCGTTCATGCTTATGCGGCCGTATTCCCTTTGCACACTGATGCGGTTTAGCTGAGCATTTATGGTATTTGCTGGCGAAGTTGGCTCAGAAGCTGAGTTTTGTACCTGTTTTCTGCCATAAGTTGCAGTGAAGTGCATTGTTCTCGATGTGCCGCAATGGCTTTTATGTAGATTCCGATAGATTCCTACTCTCCCCCGCCCGTGTACCATCCATGTAGTGTGCATGTCCTTCCTGATACTTACTTTTGTCCCTTGGTTCCATGTCGTCTGCTTCTACCCCTGTTTGATTTGTTTTATCTATTGCTCTGTATGTCCCAGATGGGCTCTCAGAGATTAGAGTTAGGACTGCACCCCACAGATGCACTTTGGCGTAGTGGTGCAGCTTAAGCATACTTCTGCAGATGTGTGTGACCGAGTCCTCTGTTTTTAACCAAGTTTAGAGACAGATTATAGGCTGGCCTGCAAGCTAACAGGGTTGAGTGCTGTGGCTCCTTTAAGACTTGTGTGTACTAATTGCCCTGCTAACGTGCACCTCCCAGGTTAGTTATAAAATGGTCTGAGCGGCTGCCACCCCCCCTTTGTTTCTTTTGAATTTGTGCAAGCACATGGTGTCTGGGGTCTAGGCTGTATTGCAAGGTCTTTGACCCTTTCACCCCATGGCTTGCACTTGAGAGGTTTAGGGCAACCTCAGGTAAGCCTGCTCCCAATTTATCTATTGCACTGTATGTCCCAGATGGGCTCTCAGAGATTAGAGTTAGGACTGCACCCCACAGAGGCACTTTGGCGTAGTGGTGCAGCTTAAGCATACTTCTGCAGATGTGTGTGACCGAGTCCTCTGTTTTTAACCAAGTTTAGAGACAGATTATAGGCTGGCCTGCAAGCTAACAGGGTTGAGTGCTGTGGCTCCTTTAAGACCTGTTTGATTTGTTTTAGTCTGCTTGATTTAAGTGTTTAGAAAAACACTTTTTTGTGTGTGTAATTGTAAAATTTGGTTCTTTAAAAATATGTAAAAATATTTTAAATGTATAAAATTTGTCATAAAACATTTGGCTTGCAATCAACATGGCACCCAAGAGAAAAATAAAACATGTTAACACCTGTTGATACACCTGTGGCTGTACATGCCCCCCCAAGTTTGCCATACTTTGACATACTTACCACAACTTTGGCTCCATATCTGTCCTGGGTCGCCCCATCACCACATGCCCCCCCTCGGATGATTCTGTAGGGACAGAGAAACGCAAGACACCAGCACTTAGCAAACATGACCTTAGACTTTCAATGCATCACATCCTGTGTGTTTATGGTGCATTAGCCTACATAAGTGCTGATGAACTGCGGTCGGAGTCCAACACACACAGCGGGTTCCAGGGCTGGTGTTGGGGAGGCTGAGGACGAGGAAGATGACATTAACATATTTCAGGGCTGCCATTTTACACCTACACCCTGTCTTCTGTGCCCCACTGGTTGGACCCCTTGCCACTGGGTGGGCGCGATGTGCAGCCAGAGCTCCCCAGCTACAAAAGTAACAAATTAGTTTACACATGTCACTTCTAAACTTTGACCTGATTGCTCACCTTCTCTGTTGTACATCCACTTATCTGGGATGTTCTAGCTGTAGAACCACCGCACCCAGGGCCACTTTCGCCATTTGAGGTCTGACCGGTGTTGCATTATTGGCATGGGTGTAAGACGACGTCCCCTGTCTGCTCTCATGTGTGTTTGGCTTGAAGTCATAGAGTTCATCAATGAAAGTCTGCAAATAAAAAACAGAATTACAATGGTAATTTGTGTCCATCCATGTTTGGGTCTATTATAGGTACATATGCATGCCCCTTTTAAATACTTCTCTGCTACAGTCCAAACAGCAAAGGCATGTGTATGCTAGTGGCTGACTATGCAGCCTAAGGCAGCTCCCCTGTCCAACTGTAGTGGTGGATTGCAAGCGCAGAGTCTAACTCTCCCAAGAAACCAGCAGCACCCAGCACAGGGACTGTAGCACCAGCCCCAGGCCCCACTGTATATCCTGCAGGCACACTCCCACTGACACCCACACTACCCACTCTGTGGGGGTTATTTTGTGGCTGACAACCACCTTAATTGTGCTGTAAATGAAAATTTCAGCCTTAGTTGTGGCAGGCCCAGAACTGGGCTGACCTCCCAGGTTACCAGGTTCTATGGCAGGGATGAGATGCACCTAAAAGGGTGCATCTGTCCTTGGGGTAAGAATGGCTAAAAGTCTAACTCTCCCCCAAGAAACCCGCAGCACTCAGCACAGGGACTGTAGCACCAGCCCCAGACCCCACTGTTCATCCTGCAGGAACACTCCCACTGACACCCACACTACCCACTCTGTGGGGGTCACCCACAGCAGTGTGAGGCATGAGCAGTGAGAGTCACACAACTAGGGCTCCCAGAGCTCACGGCACTGCCCACCATGGTCCAACCAATGGACCATGGAGCCCTGTGCACACCCCAGTGCAGACCACAGTGCGGGCCCCACTGTGGAGTCCAGTGAGGAGCCCCCTGCAGAGAAAACAGCTGTGCCAAAGGCGAAGCAGCGCAGCAACAGTCAGGGCAGCTTGATCCCCAGCCAGTAGCCTGCAAACCATAACTTATGGGCCTGGGATTGGGCTCTCCCAACATACCCCAGCATTGACACACTTACACTGGCCACAAACTAACCAGGGGCAAGTTGAGTGGCTGATTTAATGATGCCCAGCTTGAGATTCAGCTGGATAGTATAGGGCAAAGTTATGACCGACTGGCTGGGTCCTGCTCCCTCTCTACCCACAAAACGTTGTGTGAAGAGATATGGGAGGAGATCACCCACAACATGATAGGGGCAGGTCTAGACCCCAAGAATGGTAATTTGGCAGAAACTCAGTGCCAGACGACCTGAGGGGTAATTGGTAATGAGCAGGAGGGTTGTTTTTGGCTCACACACTGGGCAAATCACAAATTCAATAATTTCCTTTTTTTTATATAGGTTGCAAACTGGTGAGGGTCTACATATGAAGCTCCAGTTTTCACATACTAAGAAGTGGGTGGTGGAGATGCTTCATCCCAACACATACCAGCATGTGTCAGGCACCTTCAATATTAATTGCCGGCATGTGTCCACCAGTGGTAAGACTTGGGTGCTAAGCGTTGCTTTTCACAGGAGTGAGGAGGGCTAACAACCATAAACCCCACCAACCTGTAAGGTTGAGGTAAATGTGTGTCCTTAATTGGGCAATGCCATGGGGCAGAGGGGAGGAGACGGGTGATCCCATGGATATGTTTTTTGGGGATGAAGCCTGTGTTGTTCCATTGACACCAGCACTTAGCAAACATGACCTTAGACTTTCAATGCATCACATCCTGTGTGTTTATGGTGCATTAGCCTACATAAGTGCTGATGAACTGCGGTCGGAGTCCAACACACACAGCGGGTTCCAGGGCTGGTGTTGGGGAGGCTGAGGACGAGGAAGATGACATTAACATATTTCAGGGCTGCCATTTTACACCTACACCCTGTCTTCTGTGCCCCACTGGTTGGACCCCTTGCCACTGGGTGGGCGCGATGTGCAGCCAGAGCTCCCCAGCTACAAAAGTAACAAATTAGTTTACACATGTCACTTCTAAACTTTGACCTGATTGCTCACCTTCTCTGTTGTACATCCACTTATCTGGGATGTTCTAGCTGTAGAACCACCGCACCCAGGGCCACTTTCGCCATTTGAGGTCTGACCGGTGTTGCATTATTGGCATGGGTGTAAGACGACGTCCCCTGTCTGCTCTCATGTGTGTTTGGCTTGAAGTCATAGAGTTCATCAATGAAAGTCTGCAAATAAAAAACAGAATTACAATGGTAATTTGTGTCCATCCATGTTTGGGTCTATTATAGGTACATATGCATGCCCCTTTTAAATACTTCTCTGCTACAGTCCAAACAGCAAAGGCATGTGTATGCTAGTGGCTGACTATGCAGCCTAAGGCAGCTCCCCTGTCCAACTGTAGTGGTGGATTGCAAGCGCAGAGTCTAACTCTCCCAAGAAACCAGCAGCACCCAGCACAGGGACTGTAGCACCAGCCCCAGGCCCCACTGTATATCCTGCAGGCACACTCCCACTGACACCCACACTACCCACTCTGTGGGGGTTATTTTGTGGCTGACAACCACCTTAATTGTGCTGTAAATGAAAATTTCAGCCTTAGTTGTGGCAGGCCCAGAACTGGGCTGACCTCCCAGGTTACCAGGTTCTATGGCAGGGATGAGATGCACCTAAAAGGGTGCATCTGTCCTTGGGGTAAGAATGGCTAAAAGTCTAACTCTCCCCCAAGAAACCCGCAGCACTCAGCACAGGGACTGTAGCACCAGCCCCAGACCCCACTGTTCATCCTGCAGGAACACTCCCACTGACACCCACACTACCCACTCTGTGGGGGTCACCCACAGCAGTGTGAGGCATGAGCAGTGAGAGTCACACAACTAGGGCTCCCAGAGCTCACGGCACTGCCCACCATGGTCCAACCAATGGACCATGGAGCCCTGTGCACACCCCAGTGCAGACCACAGTGCGGGCCCCACTGTGGAGTCCAGTGAGGAGCCCCCTGCAGAGAAAACAGCTGTGCCAAAGGCGAAGCAGCGCAGCAACAGTCAGGGCAGCTTGATCCCCAGCCAGTAGCCTGCAAACCATAACTTATGGGCCTGGGATTGGGCTCTCCCAACATACCCCAGCATTGACACACTTACACTGGCCACAAACTAACCAGGGGCAAGTTGAGTGGCTGATTTAATGATGCCCAGCTTGAGATTCAGCTGGATAGTATAGGGCAAAGTTATGACCGACTGGCTGGGTCCTGCTCCCTCTCTACCCACAAAACGTTGTGTGAAGAGATATGGGAGGAGATCACCCACAACATGATAGGGGCAGGTCTAGACCCCAAGAATGGTAATTTGGCAGAAACTCAGTGCCAGACGACCTGAGGGGTAATTGGTAATGAGCAGGAGGGTTGTTTTTGGCTCACACACTGGGCAAATCACAAATTCAATAATTTCCTTTTTTTTATATAGGTTGCAAACTGGTGAGGGTCTACATATGAAGCTCCAGTTTTCACATACTAAGAAGTGGGTGGTGGAGATGCTTCATCCCAACACATACCAGCATGTGTCAGGCACCTTCAATATTAATTGCCGGCATGTGTCCACCAGTGGTAAGACTTGGGTGCTAAGCGTTGCTTTTCACAGGAGTGAGGAGGGCTAACAACCATAAACCCCACCAACCTGTAAGGTTGAGGTAAATGTGTGTCCTTAATTGGGCAATGCCATGGGGCAGAGGGGAGGAGACGGGTGATCCCATGGATATGTTTTTTGGGGATGAAGCCTGTGTTGTTCCATTGACCCAAATAAACACTCCCTTTCTCCACACAGAGAAGGATGTTATCAATGAGCTGGAGGAGGGCGACTCCGCAAGTCTGGACACCACACCCAATGTCCTGTTGACACCTCCTCCAACTGATGGCATCCTGGACACTGGGCATCACCACTCCTCCCAGCAGCCCCAATTGCCTTTTGCCAGCAGCGGCCCCACCAGCTCCAATAAGCGCCCAGGAGGAAGTCAGCCGGCGGCACCTGTCTCTGGTGAGGCAACACCAACTAATGGTGGCAGATTGGCGGCCAATATCACAACTTTTAGGAAAAACTTCAGTCGATATTTTAGAGTGCCGCCCAGTTTGATCCATGTGGGTATGGCTGCAGTGGTTGTTGGGCAGCAGTAACACAATCAACGGTTTAAGGTACTGTTTAGGGCTAGGGTGGAGGCCAACCAGCACCTTTAAAAGGCTAGACAAGCTAGAGGCATAACAACCAACCAACACCGTAAGCCGGGCAACCTCCCCCTAACATGCTGGACTTTGGGGTGTGGGTGCCAAACCCTTGCAAACCACCTTAATTGTGTTGTAAATGAAAATTTCAGCCTCAGTTGTGGCAGGCCCAAAACTGGGCTGACCTCCCAGGTTACCAGGTTCTATGGCAGGGATGAGATGCACCTAAAAGGGTGCATCTGTCCTTGGGGTAAGAATGGCTAAAAGGTTGGAGGAGTCGTCAAACTAAGCACAGGGTGGGTGGAGGGATATATTCAGTTATAGAGGGGAAGGCAAAAAAGAAAGACACAATCTGGGTAGAAATGAAACTAGGGGTGGAGAGGGGGGAAAGGGGAGTATTCCAAGCAGACAAATGGACATTTTAAAAAATTAACAAAATTGTATGAAATGCATGCTTACCAACCAATGCTAGAAGCATGATCAATAAAATAGATGAACTAGCATATTGGGGGTAACCGAGACATGGCTGGATGAAAGCTATGACTGGGCAGTAAACCTACAGGGATACTGTGTGTTTAGGAGGGACTTTAAAAACAGCATGGTGCGGAGTTCGCTTATTTGTAAGATCCTCCCTATAGCCCACTCTGCAGGAGGATATATGCAAGGTAAAAGATCAAGTGGAATTATATACACTAATTGGGGTTCTAGAAATACCCCAGTCACTCCTTATTAATAGCTGCACAACCAAAACTGCGTTTTTCAGATTAAAAATTGTGAAAAAAACGTATTTCAGTGTCAAAAGTTCACATAATCCAAGTTTTATTGATTTATCCTATGATGCTGGGTGGACGGGAGGTGCGAGTGGGGCTTGTGTGTGCTGACCCATGCCTCCTACTGCAGGGAAGAGCTTTCGGCTCTCACTTCCTGGTATGTGCATTCCTGCGGGCAGACATGAAGCAGCACCCAGGTGATGCTGTTACGGCCTAGTCCATGGGCTGGGCAGGGCTCACATGTGGGTGCGGGCGGCGTGCCCGTCCGTTGGACAGCAGTTCCAGCAGGTAAAGTACAAATGGGGAGAGGGAGAGGCAGCAACTTATATGCCCTGGCAAAGCGGCGCTCGGCTACGCAACACGTCGGCAGTTGCAGCGGGGGGCCCCAACTCTATACATATTGGTGAGGTAATCTGTTTTTGTATTTGATTGGCAATAATATTTGGGTTCAAGTAGGTTGCTCCCTTTCATATGGCACTCTCCAGCACTTTATCCATATTTTTGTATCTAGATTGATTTGGTATGTCGGTTTGCACTTGCATTTTGAAAGACAAGCACCTTTTTCTTATGACTGTATTGCAATATACATGTTGGGACTTTAGTTCTCATCTCAATTTCTCCTGTTTACGGTCTCTTTTTGCACTTTAAGCCTACTACGCATAATTTATTATTTTATTAATGTGTATATATATCCATTATCCTTAGAGCTATTTTCAGAAGTCATCTTAGCCATGTGTCTGTATGTTTTTAATCTTGTCCTTAATTGTTGTATGTCTACTTGGATTATGTGAAATTAAATACATTTTTTTCACAATTTTTAATTTAAAAAACGCTTTGGTTGTGCAACTATTAAAAGGGGTGGCTGGGGTATTTCTAGAACCCCAATTAGTGTATATAATATAATTGTGTCTATAATTCCTTAAGAGTGCCCCTTGGCCTGCACCCATACTAATAATTGACTGTGCATATCCCCCATACTACATAAAAGATCAAGTGGAGTCTGTATGGATAGAAACAATTGGAAAATTGGAGGGAAAAACAAAAGTAAAATACTGCACAGGGTTTGTTACAAGCCTCCAAATAAATAATGAGTCCACAGAAAACCTGCTGCTAAGGCAAATAGATACAGCCACTAATTTAAATGAGGTAGTTATTATGTGGGGCTTTTAGACCTTGAAAGCTGAAAGCTATGGATCCTGAAATAAAAAAAATGCTATCAATAATTAAAGATGGCTACCTTTCCCAACAAGTACATGCTCCAACTAGGGCCATCTTGGACTTAATACTAACCAATGTAGCAGACAAAATAACACAGGTACAAGTCAGGGGACACCTTGGAAACAGTGATCATAATATTATTTAATTCTACCTAACCTTCACTAGGATTTCTTATCAAGGAGCAACAAAAACACAGAACTTCAGAAAGGCAAAAAATGTCATCAAAAACAAAAGCACAGACCCCAAATGGGATTCATTTAAAAAAATATTAATATACAATGTGATAAATATATAGCTTGCAGGAATAAAAAGGGTACAAACAAGAGTAAACTTATGTGGCTAAACACAAGGGTTAAGGGGACAAAAGCAGGGCATTTACACATTTAAAGGAAGAAGGTACCAAGCGCTACAAAATTATAAAGAAATAAATAAACAATGCAAACAACAGATAAGGGCAGGAGACGGAAGCTGGAGATGGATAGATGGATTGCAAAAGAGAGTAAAACTAGCCCCAAAAAGTTCTACACCTATGTAAACACTAAAAGATACAAAGCTGAAAGCCCCCCCCCCCCACAAGGAGGGGCAAATATAGAGGGGAAAGCATAAAAAGCCAATAGACTAAACCTTTTCTTTGCTTCCATATTCACAGAGCAACAAGATATGTCATGTGAAATGCAGAACAATAACTCAGACTCCCCAATAAATGTCACTTGTCTAACCAAGGAAGAAGTGTGGGACCACCTTAAACAGATTGATATAGACAAATCCCCAGGACCAGATGGTCAGCAGGACCCACCCAGCTTCCCTTACTGGTCAGACTCCAGTAGAGCGGCCAACAACAGTAGACCCTGTAGAGCACCTTACCGATAGCCCCTTAAAGGGCCGGTAGCAACAATATGGGCACTCTTTCCTAGAGTCTGTGTGTAGCCCAATTCAGTAGTTTCTGATCCAAAACAACTCAAACAAGGCATTGTGCCACAATGTGCCAGACACCCTGTCACAATATTTATAATATATATATATATATATATATTAATGAAATAGGTAATGGGTAAAACAGTGAAATATCATAATATTTTCAGATGATACTAGGCTGTGTAAAGTACAAACTGATTTAGATAAATTGAAAGTTTGTGCAGAAAAATGGCAAAGTTTAATACAGGTACATGTAAGGTTTTCCATATGGGCAGGAGAAATTGGTGCCATAATTACAAACTAAATAGGGAAGCGCTGGGAAAAACAACAATGAAAAAAGACCTAGGTGTTTTAGTAAATTATAAACTAAACTGTAGTGATCAATGTCAGGCAGCAGCTGCCAAGGCAATCAGGATCATAGGGTGCATCAAGAGGGGCCTAGGTGCCCATGTCCAGAGCATCATTCTAGCTCTGTATAATTCACTGGTCAGACCCCATACGGAATATCGAGTACAGTTCTGGGCACCAGTGAATAAGAAAGACATATCAGAACTTGAGCTTATTCAAAGGCGAGCCACTAAATTGATAAATGGAGTGAGGGAACTAGAGTACCCTGAACAATTGTCAAAGTTAGGTTTATTTAGTTTGGAAAAGAGACTCCTGAGGGGTGACCTAATAAATATGTATAAATATATCCAGTACAATACAAATACCAATACAAAGATCTGTCCCACAATCTATTTAAAGACAAGACTGTAGAGTGCGCATGCATGCAGGGCCGTGATGGTCACTTGAACCAGCGTCCCTGCCGACCACGGAGTGCCCCGGCCCCCCCTCGCCCGAGAGACCGGCGGTTTTTGGCCCCGGAGGGTCGCACTCGTCTGGGGACCCTGCCCTCCAACTTTCAGGCTTATCGGCGTCGGTGAGTGTGGCGCCCGGGAGGAGACTGGCGAGATCGAGCTGCAGGCCCCGGCGCCATTTTAACTTAGCAGACCGCAGCTTCCTGCTCCACGCTGCGGGCCTGTGCAGCAAGTGTTAGAGCGTACTCAGCCTCTGTAGGCAGCTTTTGCCTGTGATCTCTTCCAGCTGGAGGAGCTCACCCTATACGCAGCAGCAAAGCCCAGGCTGCATAGTGAGCTCTGAGAGATAGTACAGACCTCTTCTCTATCGGTTCCATAACTGGGACTTGCCTTCCCTCATTATAAGGTCCCTCCTCAATAAAGGGTCCCCGGATAAGTGAATTTGCCCCTGTGCTCACCAGCAAGCTATATTTCTTAAAGGGCCAGCACATCTCTTCTGAACACCCATTGTATTGCGGGGTCTATATCGATCCCTCTGTAAGGGGGCTCCAGTCAGGAGATCATACCCACCCCACTCAGCAGCATCCCCTAGACGGTACGCAGTCCACACAATTCCTCTCGTGTCCCGCCTGCTGTACCCTCGGGATCAATCTGCCCTGTGTAGTAACGCACCCCTCACTCAATACACTTCATTTATCCTCCTTGACGTGCCAGCCTTGTTTTTGTCATCCGCATTATAGCCGGTCCAGTCAGTTCCCGCAATGTCGGACCCTAACGCTTCCCATAGCGACCCACACAACACGTCAGATCTGCTTCCAGAGGATGAATCCTGGATGGATGAGTCCCTCCATGGCTCGCCCCCCAAATCACATCCTCCCCCCCTCGACAGATATGAAGCAATGTTGGAAAGAGTGTTAGAAAAGTGGGCGATGAACATCACAACCCAGATTACCAACACCCTCTCCGTAGATATTAAGGAGCTGGGTCAAAGAATTGGGGACTTGGAAATTCAAGCAACGACTCACTCCGCCGACATATCCACGCTAAGGGAGGATATGGATTTGCTGCGTGAGGAAAATCTGGTATTGCTACACAAGCTTGAGGATGTCGAAAACAGATCCAGACGTGCCAACATTAGGATCAGAGGGATCCCAGAATCCGTCTTGGACCTGCAATCAACAGTTACAGCCTTATTTCAGGAGCTTGTTCCATCAATCCCAATTGAGAGACTGGAGTTTGATCGAATTCATAGGGCCCTGCAGAAGAAAAGGGCCGATGGCCTTCCGCGTGACGTCCTTGTCAAGTTGCATTTCTTCCGCACTAAAGAGCAACTTATGGCTGCAGCGCGCGGGCAGGATTCTTTGAAATTCCAGAGCTTCTCTTACCAGCTGTATGCGGATTTGGCACCCCAGACCATAGCGAGAAGACGTGCAATGAAACCAGCCCTGCAAATCTTACAATCGCACGGGATCAGATACAAGTGGGGATTCCCCTTCACTCATTTTGAGGCTTCTTCATCTCAAGAACTTGATCGGGTGCTTGCTTCGCTGGACCTCCAGCCCCACAGTGCTGCCCAGGCTGCCCCTCCGCAGAAGAAAAGAGCACTTTCCTTTTTGCCAGCCTCCAAGGAGAAGCGGGAGCTGCGGAGAAGCTCCCCGACCCCCAGGAAATCGTCAGCAGCTCTGATTCGCAGATTTGGTAAGCCGGCGGCGGGGGAGGGCTGAGGGGTGGGTAACCCTGTGTTTATCTTCTCATCCAGAGGTCCTACCCCTCGCCCTCCTTAGGCTGTGGCTGAAAAGGTTTTTCTACGGATCTGTTACTTGTTTGTTAAGGGGTTCACTTTTGATGCGACGGATTAGGGGCGTTTAGCCCTTTCCTTTGCATCTCTGAAGTTCGTTCCAATGTTTATTTGGTTAATTTAAATGCTTAAAGTTGTATAGGTTTGTCTGCCCCGTGTTTCTCACTTCCCCCCATTGCTACTGTTCCTGGGCCTTGTATCCTGTTAGTAGAGCCCTGGTCTAATGTTGATGCTAGTTTTTTTTTTCTTTTTAGGGGGGTCGGGCGCTCCTATGTCGCTCGTACGCGCACTCCTTGCTCCCCTTCTCACTGTTTCTCCAGTGGGAACGGAAGCACTAACTTCTTGCCCCCTCAGAGGGGTTAGTGGTTCATTCTAAAGTGATGGGGTCCCAATCTGGTAACCCCATCACTTTGTTGCGTTATTCCCTGAGGGGCGGTATTCTATCCCGCCTCGATGGGATTCTAATGTTCGGAAGGTGTTTTCTCCTTCATTGTACGCTGTTTATATATTGTAATGTTATCCTTACTTTTTATTTATTCCACCCCCTATCCCCTTCTGTCCCTATGGGTTCCTGAGCCTCCTCGTATGATGGTTTCAAGCTTGGATGATGATGGCGGTTAGATTAATCTCCTTGAATGTGCAGGGTCTGAACGCCCCCCAGAAGAGCGTAAAAGCCTTCAGGCAAATGAGGTCACTCCGCGCTGACATCGTATGTCTCCAAGAAATGCACTACACTAAGCAAGGTACCCCTAAATTCCTCAGTACAGACTACCCCTTGTTTTACTCAGCCTCTGCGCGCACCAAGCAGCGGGGAGTCTTAATTGCCTTTAAGCGTTCGACTCCCTTCTCCCTGGAGCGTGTGGTTGAAACACAGGGCAGCCGCCAGCATACAGCCATGAATATGAGCCTTGGTTTTCGTCTGAGTGGATTTTAAATATTCCCAAGCGGAAGTGAGAGTGTTTTATCAGCCCCATATATTTTTCTACCTCTTGGGATGTGATCTGCCGTTACGGTTTGGGATTTATTGATTCAAGAAAGCTTTTCAATTATTTACATCTGGTAAGCCTCCCGTCTACTTGGTGGTGGATTTGCACTGGAATTGATGCTAATCACTGGGTGCTTTTGAATTTTGGAAGATTCCTTTTTCAACTTGATTGGACTTTTTAATAGACAGTTCATATAGCTCTGTGTTTTTATATTTATTGTATTATTATTTTCTGGGTGGAGGATTCCAGTTATCGCACGTTGAGCTTTGGGGTTTGAAGACAGCGCGGTGTTGTTGTTTGTTTGTTTATAGTTATCACATTCTGCTCATAATGGTCATATTCTTTGGATGATTGTTAATTAATGGCGCTTCTTTATGGCCTCATGCGCAGTTTGGAAAATGCTCTGACTGTAAGATTACACTGTTCTTTCCAGATTTTATTCTAATAAAAACTATGATTAAAAAAAAAAAAAAAAAAAAAAAAGACAAGACTGTAAGGAAAGCTCTGGGGCATCCATTAAGGTTAGAGGAAAGAAGATTCTTGAATCAGCATAGGAGGGCATTTTTTACTGTAAGAGCACTGTAAGAGCAGTGAGACAATAGAACTCTCTGCCAGAGAAGGTAGTCATGAATAGAGATGAGCGAACTTTTGAAAAATTCGATTCGACTGATTCGCCGAATTTTCCATCAAAAATCGTTTCGACCCGAATTTATTCGCGACGAATCGCTATTAAAAACGGCTATTTCTGAGCCTCCTAGAGCCTCAAAAAGGTTGTAAACCATTCTGCCTTGCTGTAACAAGCTGTGCTGTGCGTGCTGGGTTAGTTAAATAATACTTTAAATAAATATCACATGCAGATCAGAGGCATCGCTAATAGAATCGCAGAGCGGCACAATTGCAGAGAGTTGAAGTGGCATCACTATGAGGGGCAGGAGCCCAAACATTGCTTTAAAGAGACACTGGAGTTGGCAGCAGCAGGAGCACAAAAATTGGATGAATCACACCCTGGAGTTGCAAGCAGCAGCAGGAGCCCAAACATTGGCTGAAAGAGACACTGGAGTTGGCAGCAGCAGGAGCCCAAAAATTGACTGACACACACTGGAGTTTCAAGCAGCAGCAGGAGCCCAAACATAGCTTGAAAGAGACATTGGAGTTGGCTTCAGGAGCCCAAAGATTGGATGAATCTCACCCTGGAGTTGCAAGCAGCAGCAGCAGGAGCCCAAATATTACTTTAAAGAGACTGGATTTGGCAGCAGGAGCCCAAAATTGGATGAATCACACCCTGGAGTTGTCAGCAGCAGCAGCAGGAGCCCAAACATTACTTTAAAGAGACACTGGGGTTGGCTTCAGGAGCCCAAAAATTGGATGAATCACACCCTGGAGTTGGCAGCAGCAGCAGCAGGAGCCCAAACATTACTTTAAAGAGACACTGGGGTTGGCTTCAGGAGCCCAAAAATTGGATGAATCACACCCTTGAGTTGGCAGCAGCAGCAGCAGGAGCCCAAACATAACTTTAAAGAGACACTGGAGTTGGCAGCAGGAGCCCAAAAATTGGATGAATCACACCCTGGAGTTGGCAGCAGGAGCCCAAACATAACTTTAAAGAGACACTGGAGTTGGCAGCAGGAGCCCAAAATTTGGATGAATCACACCCTGGAGTTGGCAGCAGCAGGAGCCCAAACATAACTTTAAAGAGACACTGGAGTTGGCAGCAGGAGCCCAAAAATTGGATGAATCACACCCTGGAGTTGGCAGCAGCAGCAGCAGGAGCCCAAACATAACTTTAAAGAGACACTGGAGTTGGCAGCAGGAGCCCAAAAATTGGATGAATCACACCCTGGAGTTGGCAGCAGCAGCAGCCCAAACATTACTTTAAAGAGACGCTGGGTTTGGCTTCAGGAGCCCAAAAATTGAATGAATCACACCCTGGAGTTGGCAGCAGCCAGCAGCAGCCCAAACATAACTTTAAAGAGACACTGGAGTTGGCAGCAGGAGCCCAAAAATTGGATGAATCACACCCTGGAGTTGGCAGCAGCAGGAGCCCAAACATTACTTTAAAGAGACACTGGGGTTGGCTTCAGGAGCCCAAAAATTGGATGAATCACACCCTGGAGTTGGCAGCAGCAGGAGCCCAAACATTACTTTAAAGAGACACTGGGGTTGGCTTCAGGAGCCCAAACATTGGATGAATCCCACCCTGGAGTTGGCAGCAGCAGGAGCCCAAACATAACTTTAAAGAGACACTGGAGTTGGCAGCAGGAGCCCAAAAATTGGATGAATCACACCCTGGAGTTGGCAGCAGCAGCAGCAGCAGGAGCCCAAACATTATTTTAAAGAGACACCGGAGTTGGCTTCAGGAGCCCAAAAATTGGATGAATCACACCATGGAGTTGCAAGCAGCAGCAGCAGGAGCCCAAACATTACTTTGAAGAGACACTGGGGTTGGCTTCAGGAGCCCAAAAATTGGATGAATCACACCCTGGAGTTGGCAGCAGCAGCAGCAGCAGGAGCCCAAACATTACTTTAAAGAGACACTGGAGTTGGCTTCAGGAGCCCAAAAATTGGATGAATCTTACCCTGGGGTTGGCAGCAGCAGCAGCAGCAGGAGCCCAAACATTACTTTAAAGAGACACTGGGGTTGGCTTCAGGAGCCCAAAAATTGGATGAATCACACCCTGGAGTTGGCAGCACCAGCAGCAGGAGCCCAAACATTACTTTAAAGAGACACTGGGGTTGGCTTCAGGAGCCCAAAAATTGGATGAATCACACCCTGGAGTTGGCAGCAGCAGGAGCCCAAACATTACTTTAAAGAGACACTGGGGTTGGCTTCAGGAGCCCAAAAATTGGATGAATCACACCATGGAGTTGGCAGCAGCAGCAGCAGGAGCCCAAACATAACTTTAAAGAGACACTGGAGTTGGCAGCAGGAGCCCAAAAATTGGATTAATCACACCCTGGAGTTGGCAGCAGCAGCAGCAGGAGCCCAAACATTACTTTAAAGAGACACTGGAGTTGGCAGCAGGAGCCCAAAAATTGGATGAATCACACCCTGGAGTTGGCAGCAGCAGCAGCAGGAGCCCAAACATAACTTTAAAGAGACACTGGAGTTGGCAGCAGGAGCCCAAAAATTGGATGAATCACACCCTGGAGTTGGCAGCAGCAGCAGCAGGAGCCCAAACATTACTTTAAAGAGACACTGGGGTTGGCTTCAGGAGCCCAATAATTGGATGAATCACACCCTGGAGTTGGCAGCAGCAGCAGGAGCCCAAACATTACTTTAAAGAGACACTGGAGTTGGCTTCAGGAGCCCAAAAATTGGATGAATCACACCCTGGAGTTGGCAGCAGCAGCAGCAGCAGGAGCCCAAACATTACTTTAAGGAGACACTGGGGTTGGCTTCAGGAGCCCATAAATTGGATGAATCACACCCTGGAGTTGGCAGCAGCAGCAGCAGCAGGAGCCCAAACATTACTTTAAAGAGACACTGGGGTTGGCTTCAGGAGCCCAAAAATTGGATGAATCACACCCTGGAGTTGGCAGCAGCAGCAGCAGCAGCAGCAGCAGGAGCCCAAACATTACTTTAAAGAGACACTGGGGTTGGCTTCAGGAGCCCAAAAATTGGATGAATCACACCCTGGAGTTGACAGCAGCAGCAGGAGCCCAAACATTACTTTAAAGAGACACTGGGGTTGGCTTCAGGAGCCCAAAAATTGGATGAATCACACCCTGGAGTTGGCAGCAGCAGCAGGAGCCAAAACATTACTTTAAAGAGACACTGGGGTTGGCTTCAGGAGCCCAAAAATTGGATGAATCACACTCTGGAGTTGGCAGCAGCAGCAGGAGCCCAAACATTACTTTAAAGAGACACTGGGGTTGGCTTCAGGAGCCCAAAAATTGGATGAATCACACCCTGGAGTTGGCAGCAGCAGCAGGAGCCCAAACATTACTTTAAAGAGACACTGGGGTTGGCTTCAGGAGCCCCAAAATTGGATGAACCACACCCTGGAGTTGGCAGCAGCAGCAGCAGGAGCCCAAACATAACTTTAAAGAGACACTGGAGTTGGCAGCAGGAGCCCGAAAATTGGATGAATCACACCCTGGAGTTGGCAGCGGCAGCAGCAGCAGGAGCCCAAACATTATTTTAAAGAGACACCGGAGTTGGCTTCAGGAGCCCAAAAATTGGATGAATCACACCATGGAGTTGCAAGCAGCAGCAGCAGGAGCCCAAACATTACTTTAAAGAGACACTGGGGTTGGTTCCGGAGCCCAAAAATTGGATGAATCACACCCTGGAGTTGGCAGCAGCAGCAGGAGCCCAAACATTACTTTAAAGAGACATTGGAGTTGGCTTCAGGAGCCCAAAAATTGGATGAATCACACCCTGGGGTTGGCAGCAGCAGCAGCAGGAGCCCAAACATTACTTTAAAGAGACACTGGGGTTGGCTTCAGGAGCCCAAAAATTGGATGAATCACACCCTGGAGTTGGCAGCAGCAGGAGCCCAAACATTACTTTAAAGAGACACTGGGGTTGGCTTCAGGAGCCCAAAAATTGGATGAATCACACCCTGGAGTTGGCAGCAGCAGCAGCAGGAGCCCAAACATTACTTTAAAGAGACACTGGGGTTGGCTTCAGGAGCCCAAAAATTGGATGAATCACACCCTGGAGTTGGCAGCAGCAGCAGCAGGAGCCCAAACATTACTTTAAAGAGACACTGGAGTTGGCAGCAGGAGCCCAAAAATTGGATGAATCACACCCTGGAGTTGGCAGCAGCAGCAGCAGGAGCCCAAACATAACTTTAAAGAGACACTGGAGTTGGCAGCAGGAGCCCAAAAATTGGATGAATCACACCCTGGAGTTGGCAGCAGCAGCAGCAGCAGGAGCCCAAACATTACTTTAAAGAGACACTGGAGTTGGCAGCAAGAGCCCAAAAATTGGATGAATCACACCCTGGAGTTGGCAGCAGCAGCAGCAGGAGCCCAAACATTACTTTAACCCTTTCGCTGCCAGCCTACCTGCAGCATTTGCCACTCCCTGTTGCCAGACGATGTTTCACTATTTTGCGCTACACATGTTCAACTGTCATTTTTGAAAGGATTTCCAGGGATTTCCCAGGAAAATTATATATTGTTTTTTTCAACAGGGACTGGGCTTTAACATGAAATGTCTTGTTTGTATTTTTTAGGTGTATTCTCAATATTTTTGGGTGAAATGTGTGAAAAAAAATAAAAATAAAATATTTTTTTACAATTTGTAGAGTTTTTTTGTAATAAAAAATGTAAGTTTGTCAATAAAATCTTATTGCGTGAGAAACCCCAATTTCTCCCGGTTACAGCGATACCACATATGTATAGGTAGACACCCTTTCCTGCCCAGAAGCCTTTTATAGCTGCTGGATGACAGAACACAAAGGGTTAATTTAAAAAAAAAATGACATAGGGTCCCCCTTCCCGGGGAGGGGGACCCCATTTTTTTTTTGGATTTTTAAGGGTTAAAAACCCTTAAAAATCCAAAAAAAAAATGACGTGGGGTCCCCCTTACCCAAAGTAACCAGCCTGGGACCAGCTATGGGGGCTTGTAGGCACAGAGTGGGGGGGCCAGCTTTGGTGGCCCCCCCACCCTGCAGCCTACGAGCCCACATAGCCTTTGGGGAGGCAGGTAATGGGGGTGCGGGGGTTAATGGCAAGTCACCCGCTAGGGCAGGTGACTGAGAAGCTGAGAAAGCTGAAGCCCGTTCGGGCCCGGGATGACGTCATAAGCCCCGCCCCCAAGGGTCTCTCCACATTTTTAGTTGACAGACGAGTTCTCCTCGCCGTAACTATGGCCCCCGCCGCACTAAACACCCGCTCAGATGGCACGCTACTTGCCGGGCAGGACAGCTTTTCCAGGGCAAACTCTGCTAGTTGCGGCCACAAATCAAGTTTGGCTGCCCAGAAGTCCAGCGGATCCTCAAGGTGTGTTGGCATGGTCATGTCAAGGTATGACATGACCTGCTGGTTGAGGTCCTGCTCCAGGTCTTCCTGCTGCTCATGAGTAGCCTCACTATGCGGGTGTAGAAAGCTACTCATTAGCGACTGAAGACTGAGGCTGCTGCTGATGGAGCTGCTGCTGCTGCTCCTGCCAACCCCCCCAGCAGCCATGGCAGTGGAAGTTGAGCGCAGAGGTCCCCTCGAGTCAGACCTGCGAGAGTATGGACCATGGCGCAGATAGGCATCGGCCAACTGACTACGTAGAATGTCTTTGTAGTAGTTCAGTTTGTCCTCCCTCTCGGCGGGTTTAAAAAATGCCCCCATTTTTTGCCGGAAGCGAGGGTCCAATAAGGTGGAGAGCCAGAAGTCATCCCGCTGACAAATGGAAACAATTCTGGGGTCACTACGCAAGCACGTGAGCATGCTTCCTGCCATTTGCGCAAGTGACTCGGAGGGACTACCTGTCTCCATCTCCACTGCATACTGCCACGGTGTGTCCGGGTCCTCTGTCTCGCCTTCCTCAAAACCCTCTAGCTCCTCTGGCTGCTCCTGCTCCTCCTCTCCTGTCCGCTGACTAGATAAACCAGCCATTTCGCCAAGCCTAAACTGTGCTTCACTGTGCCCCTCCTCCTCCTCTTCCTCCTCCTCCAGTTCAGCTCCAACGGGGTTCATGTGGCCGTAAGATGTAGACGCCATGTCTCCAGTGCCCTGACCAGCCATGGTTTCCAACATGTGCTGTAGTACATGAAGCAGTGGAATCACGTCATTCATCCCGTAATCCTGCCGACTGACAAATAAAGTGGCTTCCTCAAAGGGCCTGAGCAAATGGCAGGTGTCACGTATGAGCTGCCACTGGTTGACATTGAAGTTACACAGGGGAGTCCCCCTATCCGCTTGGATCATCAGGAAATCCGTGACGGCGGTCCAACATGTGAAGGGTCGGTCCAACATGTGAAGGGTAGATTTCCAATGGGTGGAAACATCGCAAATCAGACTATGTTGGGGGATACCGTTCTGACGCTGTAGCTCAAGAAGGGTGTGTTTGGCGGTGTATGAGTGGCTGAAGTGCATGCAAAGTTTCCTTGAAGTTGTTAGGATGTCTTGCATATGGGGGGAACACTTCAGAAACCACTTGACAACCAGATTGAAGACGTGAGCCATGCAGGGGGCATGGGTCAGCCTTCCTTAGCACAGCGCAGACAAAATGTTCTTCCCATTGTCGGTAAGTATGATTCCCATTTTAAGTTTTCTTGGAGTAAGCCATGTTTGGATTTCCTGATGAATAAATTTAAGCAGTTCCTCCCCTGTGTGACTCCGTTCACCAAGACAAACCATGTGAAGCACTGTGTGACACCTCCGTGCCCTGCACACATGGTAGATTGGAGGGGCACTGAGACTTGAGCCTACAGTGGAGGGTGAGGAGATGGCGGAGGATGAGGAGGCCGAGTCGCACAGCATCACATGCCCAACGGGCAGGGAACGCTGAGGCCGAAGCGGCGTGACCTGTCCAAGTTGCTGCTGCAAAGGGACCACATTCACCCAGTGGGCCGTAAACGACATGTACTGTCCCTGACCGTAGTTACAGCTCCAGACGTCGGCGCTGCCATGCACTTTGCTACACACCGACAGGCTCAAGGACTGGCCCACCTTCTGTTCAACAAAAGTGTGCAGCGCTGGTACTGCCTTCTTGGCAAAGAAATGACGGCTTGGGACTCTCCACCTCGGCTCGGCACAAGCCATCAGTTCTCTGAAAGGTGCAGAGTCCACCACCTGAAAAGGGAGCCACTGCAGCACCAGCAACTTGGACAGGAGCACATTCAGCTTCTGCGCCGTAGGATGAGTGGGCGCATACTGCTGTCTCTTGGACATGGCTTCACTGATGGATTGCTGGCGGGATGCATGACTTGGAGGAGGAGGAGCAGGAGCGACAGAGGATGGGTATGACGCACAGCTGCCTTCGGCTGAGGTGCTGGAGCCTTGGCTGGCAGAAATTGGGAGCGGCGTGCCACTTGGTGAGGAAGCAGACTGGACCACCCCTTGGGAGCCTCGGTTCTCCCAGGTCGCTTTATGGTGACGCATCATATGTTGACGCAGGGCCGTGGTGCCAACATTTGGGCCCTGGCCACGCTTCACCTTCTGCCTACATATCTTGCATGTGGCCATGTTACCCTCCTGCGGATGCTTCAGGAAAAACTGCCACACTGCCGAGTAGCTACTTTTCCCACCAACAGGCCTCACTGATTCGCTGCTATTGTCGCCAACTCCAGGAACCCCTGCCCCACTACCTCCCGATAAGGTAGCCTGCCGCGCAGCAGGTGCTCTACCCCGGCCCCGTTTGGCTCCAGGCTTTACAATTGTGCCCCCATGCTGCCTGCCAACCATGCTGCTAACACCTTGCTGCCTGAGCTGCTGACTCCGGGGCAACCTGCGCCCCTCTTCTCCTGATGATGACGATGAAGCCCCTTCATCACCCGGCTCCCAAGTGCGATCGGCTTCATCGTCATCATCATTATCACCGAGTTGTGGCTGTACGTCACTGATGTTCGTGGATTCGTTAACAGAGTCTGGCACAGGAGCTGGAATGCTCGCAGCACCCACGACACTGTCCACATCACTATTTGTCTGCCTAGCTAAAGAAGCCACCTCCATTTCTTGGCTGGGCAGTAGCTGCTGACTGTCCTCTATCTGATCGTCCTCCTCACTAAAGAGTGGAGCTGAACCCAAAGCATAGGATACGTCGCTGGGGGAGGGAACGGCGTAGGACAGAGGCAATGGGAGGACAGGGACTGCTCTCGGGGCATGCCAACTCAGGGTTGTGTCAGAGGAACCTACCGACCCTAGACTGGGGGTCTCAGACGTAAGTTGTGATGATGTTGTTGATGAGCGCGTTAACCAATCTACCACGGCAGATGCGTTACTGGCGGAGACACGACCGTTAGCAGATACTGGCAGACCAGGTCTCTCACCGTGACTCCTGCCGCGACCTCTGCCTGCTGAATCTTGGCCTCTGCCACTCCTCTTTGAACATCCTGGCACTTGTCTGCCTGACATTTTTATGTATTTCCTTATTTAGATAGGGTTCAATGTGCAGTTTTGCGGTGCCCTGCGGCCTGGTTTATTAAAAGCAGTCAAAAACAAATGGGATGCCCCCACAGCAGACCTGAGATCAGTATATATGCACAGCAACAGTGTCTAAGCAGGCTCCAACAGGCCAAATTATTTAAAATACCTGTGCAGCTTAGAGTAAATACAGAGGCTAATGTGATGTTACAGAATTGGATGCCCCAAGCAGGCTTTATAACAGTATATGCACAGCAACATTGGATAAGCAGGCTCCAACAGGCCAAATTACTTTAAATAACTGTGCAGCTTAGAGTAAATACAGAGGCTAATGGGCTGTTAAAGAATGGGATGCCCCACAGCAGACTTGAGATCAGTATATATGCACAGCAACAGTGTCTAAGCAGGCTCAAACAGGCCAAATTACTTAAAATAAGTGTGCAGCTTACAGTAAATACAGAGGCTAATGTGATGTTACAGAATGGGATGCCCCACAGCAGACTTGAGATCAGTATATATGCACAGCAACAGTGTCTAAGCAGGCTCAAACAGGCCAAATTACTTTAAATAACTGTGCAGCTTACAGTAAATACAGAGGCTAATGTGATGTTACAGAATGGGATGCCCCACAGCAGACTTGAGATCAGTATATATGCACAGCAACAGTGTCTAAGCAGGCTCAAACAGGCCAAATTACTTTAAATAACTGTGCAGCTTACAGTAAATACAGAGGCTAATGTGATGTTACAGAATGGGATGCCCCACAGCAGACTTGAGATCAGTATATATGCATAGCAACAGTGTCTAAGCAGGCTCAAACAGGCCAAATTACTTTAAATAAGTGTGCAGCTTAGAGTAAATACAGAGGCTAATGGGATTTTACAGAATGGGATGCCCCACAGCAGATTTGAGATCAGTATATATGCACAGCAACAGTGTCTAAGCAGACTTAAACAGGCCAAATTACTTTAAATTAGTTTGCTGCTTAGAGTAAATACAGAGGCTAATGGGATGTTACAGAATGGGATGCCCCACAGCAGACTTGAGATCAGTATATATGCACAGCAACAGTGTCTAAGCAGGCTCAAACAGGCCAAATTACTTTAAATAAGTGTGCAGCTTACAGTAAATACAGAGGCTAATGTGATGTTACAGAATGGGATGCCCCACAGCAGACTTGAGATCAGTATATATGCACAGCAACAGTGTCTAAGCAGGCTCAAACAGGCCAAATTACTTTAAATAACTGTGCAGCTTACAGTAAATACAGAGGCTAATGTGATGTTACAGAATGGGATGCCCCACAGCAGACTTGAGATCAGTATATATGCACAGCAACAGTGTCTAAGCAGGCTCAAACAGGCCAAATTACTTTAAATAACTGTGCAGCTTACAGTAAATACAGAGGCTAATGTGATGTTACAGAATGGGATGCCCCACAGCAGACTTGAGATCAGTATATATGCATAGCAACAGTGTCTAAGCAGGCTCAAACAGGCCAAATTACTTTAAATAAGTGTGCAGCTTAGAGTAAATACAGAGGCTAATGGGATTTTACAGAATGGGATGCCCCACAGCAGATTTGAGATCAGTATATATGCACAGCAACAGTGTCTAAGCAGACTTAAACAGGCCAAATTACTTTAAATTAGTTTGCTGCTTAGAGTAAATACAGAGGCTAATGGGATGTTACAGAATGGGATGCCCCACAGCAGACTTGAGATCAGTATATATGCACAGCAACAGTGTCTAAGCAGGCTCAAACAGGCCAAATTACTTTAAATAACTGTGCAGCTTACAGTAAATACAGAGGCTAATGTGATGTTACAGAATGGGATGCCCCACAGCAGACTTGAGATCAGTATATATGCACAGCAACAGTGTCTAAGCAGGCTCAAACAGGCCAAATTACTTTAAATAAGTTTGCTGCTTAGAGTAAATACAGAGGCTAATGGGATGTTACAGTATGGGATGCCCCACAGCAGACTTGAGATCAGTATATATGCACAGCAACAGTGTCTAAGCAGGCTCAAACAGGCCAAATTACTTTAAATAACTGTGCAGCTTACAGTAAATACAGAGGCTAATGTGATGTTACATAATGGGATGCCCCACAGCAGACTTGAGATCAGTATATATGCACAGCAACAGTGTCTAAGCAGGCTCAAACAGGCCAAATTACTTTAAATAAGTTTGCTGCTTAGAGTAAATACAGGGGCTAATGTGATGTTACAGAATGGGATTCCCCACAGCAGACTTGAGATCAGTATATATGCACAGCAACAGTGTCTAAGCAGGCTCAAACAGGCCAAATTACTTTAAATAAGTGTGCAGCTTACAGTAAATACAGAGGCTAATGTGATGTTACAGAATGGGATGCCCCACAGCAGACTTGAGATCAGTATATATGCACAGCAACAGTGTCTAAGCAGGCTCAAACAGGCCAAATCACTTTAAATAACTGTGCAGCTTACAGTAAATACAGAGGCTAATGTGATGTTACAGAATGGGATGCCCCACAGCAGACTTGAGATCAGTATATATGCACAGCAACAGTGTCTAAGCAGGCTCAAACAGGCCAAATTACTTTAAATAACTGTGCAGCTTACAGTAAATACAGAGGCTAATGTGATGTTACAGAATGGGATGCCCCACAGCAGACTTGAGATCAGTATATATGCACAGCAACAGTGTCTAAGCAGGCTCAAACAGGCCAAATTACTTTAAATAAGTGTGCAGCTTACAGTAAATACAGCGGCTAATGTGATGTTACAGAATGGGATGCCCCACAGCAGACTTGAGATCAGTAAATATGCACAGCAACAGTGTCTAAGCAGGCTCAAACAGGCCAAATTACTTTAAATAAGTGTGCAGCTTACAGTAAATACAGAGGCTAATGTGATGTTACAGAATGGGATGCCCCACAGCAGACTTGAGATCAGTATATATGCACAGCAACAGTGTCTAAGCAGGCTCAAACAGGCCAAATCACTTTAAATAACTGTGCAGCTTACAGTAAATACAGAGGCTAATGTGATGTTACAGAATGGGATGCCCCACAGCAGACTTGAGATCAGTATATATGCACAGCAACAGTGTCTAAGAAGGCTCAAACAGGCCAAATTACTTTAAATAACTGTGCAGCTTACAGTAAATACAGAGGCTAATGTGATGTTACAGAATGGGATGCCCCACAGCAGACTTGAGATCAGTATATATGCACAGCAACAGTGTCTAAGCAGGCTCAAACAGGCCAAATTACTTTAAATAAGTGTGCAGCTTACAGTAAATACAGCGGCTAATGTGATGTTACAGAATGGGATGCCCCACAGCAGACTTGAGATCAGTAAATATGCACAGCAACAGTGTCTAAGCAGGCTCAAACAGGCCAAATTACTTTAAATACGTGTGCAGCTTAGAGTAATACAGAGGTTAATGGGATGTTACAGAATGGGATGCCCCACAGCAGATTTGAGATCAGTATATATGCACAGCAACAGTGTCTAAGCAGGCTCAAACAGGCCAAATTACTTTAAATTAGTTTGCTGCTTAGAGTAAATACAGAGGCTAATGTGATGTTACAGAATGGGATGCCCCACAGCAGACTTGAGATCAGTATATATGCACAGCAACAGTGTCTAAGCAGGCTCAAACAGGCCAAATTACTTTAAATAAGTTTGCTGCTTAGAGTAAATACAGGGGCTAATGTGATGTTACAGAATGGGATTCCCAACAGCAGACTTGAGATCAGTATATATGCACAGCAACAGTGTCTAAGCAGGCTCAAACAGGCCAAATTACTTTAAATAAGTGTGCAGCTTACAGTAAATACAGCGGCTAATGTGATGTTACAGAATGGGATGCCCCACAGCAGACTTGAGATCAGTATATATGCACAGCAACACAGTCTAAGCAGGCTCAAACAGGCCAAATTACTTTAAATAAGTGTGCAGCTTACAGTAAATACAGCGGCTAATGTGATGTTACAGAATGGGATGCCCCACAGCAGACTTGAGATCAGTACATATGCACAGCAACAGTGTCCAAGCAGGCTCAAACAGGCCAAATTACTTTAAATAAGTTTGCTGCTTAGAGTAAATACAGGGGCTAATGTGATGTTACAGAATGGGATTCCCCACAGCAGACTTGAGATCAGTATATATGCACAGCAACAGTGTTTAAGCAGGCTCAAACAGGCCAAATTACTTTAAATAAGTGTGCAGCTTACAGTAAATACAGAGGCTAATGTGATGTTACAGAATGGGATGCCCCACAGCAGACTTGAGATCAGTATATATGCACAGCAACAGTGTCTAAGCAGGCTCAAACAGGCCAAATCACTTTAAATAACTGTGCAGCTTACAGTAAATACAGAGGCTAATGTGATGTTACAGAATGGGATGCCCCACAGCAGACTTGAGATCAGTATATATGCACAGCAACAGTGTCTAAGCAGGCTCAAACAGGCCAAATTACTTTAAATAACTGTGCAGCTTACAGTAAATACAGAGGCTAATGTGATGTTACAGAATGGGATGCCCCACAGCAGACTTGAGATCAGTATATATGCACAGCAACAGTGTCTAAGCAGGCTCAAACAGGCCAAATTACTTTAAATAAGTTTGCTGCTTAGAGTAAATACAGGGGCTAATGTGATGTTACAGAATGGGATTCCCCACAGCAGACTTAAGATCAGTATATATGCACAGCAACAGTGTCTAAGCAGGCTCAAACAGGCCAAATTACTTTAAATAAGTTTGCTGCTTAGAGTAAATACAGGGGCTAATGTGATGTTACAGAATGGGATTCCCCACAGCAGACTTGAGATCAGTATATATGCACAGCAACAGTGTCTAAGCAGGCTCAAAAAGGGGAAATTACTTTAAATAACTGTGCAGCTTACAGTAAATACAGAGGCTAATGTGATGTTACAGAATGGGATGCCCCACAGCAGACTTGAGATCAGTATATATGCACAGCAACAGTGTCTAAGCAGGCTCAAACAGGCCAAATTACTTTAAATAAGTGTGCAGCTTACAGTAAATACAGCGGCTAATGTGATGTTACAGAATGGGATGCCCCACAGCAGACTTGAGATCAGTATATATGCACAGCAACAGTGTCTAAGCAGGCTCAAACAGGCCAAATTACTTTAAATAAGTTTGCTGCTTAGAGTAAATACAGAGGCTAATGGGATGTTACAGAATGGGATGCCCCACAGCAGACTTGAGATCAGTATATATGCACAGCAACAGTGTCTAAGCAGGCTCAAACAGGCCAAATTACTTTAAATAAGTGTGCAGCTTAGAGTAAATACAGAGGCTAATGGGATGTTACAGAATGGGATGCCCCACAGCAGATTTGAGATCAGTATATATGCACAGCAACAGTGTCTAAGCAGGCTCAAACAGGCCAAATTACTTTAAATAACTGTACAGCTTACAGTAAATACAGAGGCTAATGTGATGTTACAGAATGGGATGCCCCACAGCAGACTTGAGATCAGTATATATGCACAGCAACAGTGTCTAAGCAGGCTCAAACAGGCCAAATTACTTTAAATAAGTTTGCTGCTTAGAGTAAATACAGGGGCTAATGTGATGTTACAGAATGGGATTCCCCACAGCAGACTTGAGATCAGTATATATGCACAGCAACAGTGTCTAAGCAGGCTCAAACAGGCCAAATCACTTTAAATAACTGTGCAGCTTACAGTAAATACAGAGGCTAATGGGATGTTACAGAATGGGATGCCCCACAGCAGACTTGAGATCAGTATATATGCACAGCAACAGTGTCTAAGCAGGCTCAAACAGGCCAAATTACTTTAAATAACTGTGCAGCTTACAGTAAATACAGAGGCTAATGTGATGTTACAGAATGGGATGCCCCACAGCAGACTTGAGATCAGTATATATGCACAGCAACAGTGTCTAAGCAGGCTCAAACAGGCAAAATTACTTTAAATAAGTTTGCTGCTTAGAGTAAATACAGGGGCTAATGTGATGTTACAGAATGGGATTCCCCACAGCAGACTTGAGATCAGTATATATGCACAGCAACAGTGTCTAAGCAGGCTCAAACAGGCCAAATTACTTTAAATAAGTTTGCTGCTTAGAGTAAATACAGGGGCTAATGTGATGTTACAGAATGGGATTCCCCACAGCAGACTTGAGATCAGTATATATGAACAGCAACAGTGTCTAAGCAGGCTCAAACAGGCCAAATTACTTTAAATAAGTTTGCTGCTTAGAGTAAATACAGAGGCTAATGGGATGTTACAGAATGGGATGCCCCACAGCAGACTTGAGATCAGTATATATGCACAGCAACAGTGTCTAAGCAGGCTCAAACAGGCCAAATTACTTTAAATAAGTTTGCTGCTTAGAGTAAATACAGGGGCTAATGTGATGTTACAGAATGGGATGCCCCACAGCAGACTTGAGATCAGTATATATGCACAGCAACAGTGTCTAAGCAGGCTCAAACAGGCCAAATTACTTTAAATAACTGTGCAGCTTACAGTAAATACAGAGGCTAATGTGATGTTACAGAATGGGATGCCCCACAGCAGACTTGAGATCAGTATATATGCACAGCAACAGTGTCTAAGCAGGCTCAAACAGGCCAAATTACTTTAAATAAGTGTGCAGCTTAGAGTAAATACAGAGGCTAATGGGATGTTACAGAATGGGATGCCCCACAGCAGACTTGAGATCAGTATATATGCACAGCAACAGTGTCTAGGCAGGCTCAAACAGGCCAAATAACTTTTAATAACTGTGCAGCTTACAGTAAATACAGAGGCTAATGTGATGTTACAGAATGGGATGCCCCACAGCAGACTTGAGATCAGTATATATGCACAGCAACAGTGTCTAAGCAGGCTCAAACAGGCCAAATTAATTTAAATAACTGTGCAGCTTAAAGTAAATACAGAGGCTAATGTGATGTTACAGAATGGGATGCCCCACAGCAGACTTGAGATCAGTATATATGCACAGCAACAGTGTCCAAGCAGGCTCAAACAGGCCAAATTACTTTAAATAAGTTTGCTGCTTAGAGTAAATACAGGGGCTAATGTGATGTTACAGAATGGGATTCCCCACAGCAGACTTGAGATCAGTATATATGCACAGCTACAGTGTCTAAGCAGGCTCAAACAGGCCAAATTACTTTAAATAAGTGTGCAGCTTACAGTAAATACAGAGGCTAATGTGATGTTACAGAATGGGATGCCCCACAGCAGACTTGAGATCAGTATATATGCACAGCAACAGTGTCTAAGCAGGCTCAAACAGGCCAAATTACTTTAAATAAGTGTGCAGCTTACAGTAAATACAGAGGCTAATGTGATGTTACAGAATGGGATGCCCCACAGCAGACTTGAGATCAGTATATATGCACAGCAACAGTGTCTAAGCAGGCTCAAACAGGCCAAATTACTTTAAATAAGTTTGCTGCTTAGAGTAAATACAGGGGCTAATGTGATGTTACAGAATGGGATTCCCCACAGCAGACTTGAGATCAGTATATATGCACAGCAACAGTGTCTAAGCAGGCTCAAACAGGCCAAATTACTTTAAATAAGTTTGCTGCTTAGAGTAAATACAGGGGCTAATGTGATGATACAGAATGGGATTCCCCACAGCAGACTTGAGATCAGTATATATGCACAGCAACAGTGTCTAAGCAGGCTCAAACAGGCCAAATTACTTTAAATAACTGTGCAGCTTACAGTAAATAAAGAGGCTAATGTGATGTTACAGAATGGGATGCCCCACAGCAGACTTGAGATCAGTATATATGCACAGCAACAGTGTCTAAGCAGGCTCAAACAGGCCAAATTACTTTAAATAAGTTTGCTGCCTAGAGTAAATACAGGGGCTAATGTGATGTTACAGAATGGGATTCCCCACAGCAGACTTGAGACCAGTATATATGCACAGCAACAGTGTCAAAGCAGGCTCAAACAGGCCAAATTACTTTAAATAACTGTGCAGCTTACAGTAAATACAGAGGCTAATGTGATGTTACAGAATGGGATGCCCCACAGCAGACTTGAGATCAGTATATATGCACAGCAACAGTGTCTAAGCAGGCTCAAACAGGCCAAATTACTTTAAATAAGTTTGCTGCTTAGAGTAAATACAGGGGCTAATGTGATATTGCAGAATGGGATTCCCCACAGCAGACTTGAGATCAGTATATATGCACAGCAACAGTGTCTAAGCAGGCTCAAACAGGCCAAATTACTTTAAATAAGTGTGCAGCTTACAGTAAATACAGAGGCTAATGTGATGTTACAGAATGGGATGCCCCACAGCAGACTTGAGATCAGTATATATGCACAGCAACAGTGTCTAAGCAGGCTCAAACAGGCCAAATTACTTTAAATAACTGTGCAGCTTACAGTAAATACAGAGGCTAATGTGATGTTACAGAATGGGATGCCCCACAGCAGACTTGAGATCAGTATATATGCACAGCAACAGTGTCTAAGCAGGCTCAAACAGGCCAAATTACTTTAAATAAGTTTGCTGCTTAGAGTAAATACAGGGGCTAATGTGATATTACAGAATGGGATTCCCCACAGCAGACTTGAGATCAGTATATATGCACAGCAACAGTGTCTAAGCAGGCTCAAACAGGCCAAATTACTTTAAATAACTGTGCAGCTTACAGTAAATACAGAGGCTAATGTGATGTTACAGAATGGGATGCCCCACAGCAGACTTGAGATCAGTATATATGCACAGCAACAGTGTCTAAGCAGGCTCAAACAGGCCAAATTACTTTAAATAAGTTTGCTGCTTAGAGTAAATACAGAAGCTAATGGGATGTTACAGAATGGGATGCCCCACAGCAGACTTGAGATCAGTATATATGCACAGCAACAATGTCTAAGCAGGCTCAAACAGGCCAAATTACTTTAAATAACTGTGCAGCTTACAGTAAATACAGAGGCTAATGTGATGTTACAGAATGGGATGCCCCACAGCAGACTTGAGATCAGTATATATGCACAGCAACAGTGTCTAAGCAGGCTCAAACAGGCCAAATTACTTTAAATAAGTTTGCTGCTTAGAGTAAATACAGGGGCTAATGTGATATTACAGAATGGGATTCCCCACAGCAGACTTGAGATCAGTATATATGCACAGCAACAGTGTCTAAGCAGGCTCAAACAGGCCAAATTACTTTAAAAAAGTGTGCAGCTTACAGTAAATACAGAGGCTAATGTGATGTTACAGAATGGGATGCCCCACAGCAGACTTGAGATCAGTATATATGCACAGCAACAGTGTCTAAGCAGGCTCAAACAGGCCAAATTACTTTAAATAACTGTGCAGCTTACAGTAAATACAGAGGCTAATGTGATGTTACAGAATGGGATGCCCCACAGCAGACTTGAGATCAGTTTATATGCACAGCAACAGTGTCTAAGCAGGCTCAAACAGGCCAAATTACTTTAAATAACTGTGCAGCTTACAGTAAATACAGAGGCTAATGGGATGTTACAGAATGGGATGCCCCACAGCAGATTTGAGATCAGTATATATGCACAGCAACAGTGTCTAAGCAGGCTCAAACAGGCCAAATTACTTTTAATAACTGTGCAGCTTACAGTAAATACAGAGGCTAATGTGATGTTACAGAATGGGATGCCCCACAGCAGACTTGAGATCAGTATATATGCACAGCAACAGTGTCTAAGCAGGCTCAAACAGGCCAAATTACTTTAAATAAGTTTGCTGCTTAGAGTAAATACAGGGGCTAATGTGATGTTACAGAATGGGATTCCCCACAGCAGACTTGAGACCAGTATATATGCACAGCAACAGTGTCAAAGCAGGCTCAAACAGGCCAAATTACTTTAAATAACTGTGCAGCTTACAGTAAATACAGAGGCTAATGTGATGTTACAGAATGGGATGCCCCACAGCAGACTTGAGATCAGTATATATGCACAGCAACAGTGTCTAAGCAGGCTCAAACAGGCCAAATTACTTTAAATAAGTTTGCTGCTTAGAGTAAATACAGGGGCTAATGTGATATTGCAGAATGGGATTCCCCACAGCAGACTTGAGATCAGTATATATGCACAGCAACAGTGTCTAAGCAGGCTCAAACAGGCCAAATTACTTTAAATAAGTGTGCAGCTTACAGTAAATACAGAGGCTAATGTGATGTTACAGAATGGGATGCCCCACAGCAGACTTGAGATCAGTATATATGCACAGCAACAGTGTCTAAGCAGGCTCAAACAGGCCAAATTACTTTAAATAACTGTGCAGCTTACAGTAAATACAGAGGCTAATGTGATGTTACAGAATGGGATGCCCCACAGCAGACTTGAGATCAGTATATATGCACAGCAACAGTGTCTAAGCAGGCTCAAACAGGCCAAATTACTTTAAATAAGTTTGCTGCTTAGAGTAAATACAGGGGCTAATGTGATATTACAGAATGGGATTCCCCACAGCAGACTTGAGATCAGTATATATGCACAGCAACAGTGTCTAAGCAGGCTCAAACAGGCCAAATTACTTTAAATAACTGTGCAGCTTACAGTAAATACAGAGGCTAATGTGATGTTACAGAATGGGATGCCCCACAGCAGACTTGAGATCAGTATATATGCACAGCAACAGTGTCTAAGCAGGCTCAAACAGGCCAAATTACTTTAAATAAGTTTGCTGCTTAGAGTAAATACAGAAGCTAATGGGATGTTACAGAATGGGATGCCCCACAGCAGACTTGAGATCAGTATATATGCACAGCAACAATGTCTAAGCAGGCTCAAACAGGCCAAATTACTTTAAATAACTGTGCAGCTTACAGTAAATACAGAGGCTAATGTGATGTTACAGAATGGGATGCCCCACAGCAGACTTGAGATCAGTATATATGCACAGCAACAGTGTCTAAGCAGGCTCAAACAGGCCAAATTACTTTAAATAAGTTTGCTGCTTAGAGTAAATACAGGGGCTAATGTGATATTACAGAATGGGATTCCCCACAGCAGACTTGAGATCAGTATATATGCACAGCAACAGTGTCTAAGCAGGCTCAAACAGGCCAAATTACTTTAAAAAAGTGTGCAGCTTACAGTAAATACAGAGGCTAATGTGATGTTACAGAATGGGATGCCCCACAGCAGACTTGAGATCAGTATATATGCACAGCAACAGTGTCTAAGCAGGCTCAAACAGGCCAAATTACTTTAAATAACTGTGCAGCTTACAGTAAATACAGAGGCTAATGTGATGTTACAGAATGGGATGCCCCACAGCAGACTTGAGATCAGTTTATATGCACAGCAACAGTGTCTAAGCAGGCTCAAACAGGCCAAATTACTTTAAATAACTGTGCAGCTTACAGTAAATACAGAGGCTAATGGGATGTTACAGAATGAGATGCCCCACAGCAGATTTGAGATCAGTATATATGCACAGCAACAGTGTCTAAGCAGGCTCAAACAGGCCAAATTACTTTTAATATCTGTGCAGCTTACAGTAAATACAGAGGCTAATGTGATGTTACAGAATGGGATGCCCCACAGCAGACTTGAGATCAGTATATATGCACAGCAACAGTGTCTAAGCAGGCTCAAACAGGCCAAATTACTTTAAATAAGTTTGCTGCTTAGAGTAAATACAGGGGCTAATGTGATGTTACAGAATGGGATTCCCCACAGCAAACTTGAGATCAGTATATATGCACAGCAACAGTGTCTAAGCAGGCTCAAACAGGCCAAATTACTTTAAATAAGTGTGCAGCTTACAGTAAATACAGAGGCTAATGGGATGTTACAGAATGGGATGCCCCACAGCAGACTTGAGATCAGTATATATGCACAGCAACAATGTCTAAGCAGGCTCAAACAGGCCAAATTACTTTAAATAACTGTGCAGCTTACAGTAAATACAGAGGCTAATGTGATGTTACAGAATGGGATGCCCCACAGCAGATTTGAGATCAGTATATATGCACAGCAACAGTGTCTAAGCAGGCTCAAACAGGCCAAATTACTTTAAATAAGTGTGCAGCTTAGAGTAAATACAGAGGCTAATGGGATGTTACAGAATGGGATGCCCCACAGCAGATTTGAGATCAGTATATATGCACAGCAACAGTGTCTAAGCAGGCTCAAACAGGCCAAATTACTTTAAATAACTGTGCAGCTTACAATAAATACAGAGGCTAATGTGATGTTACAGAATGGGATGCCCCACAGCAGACTTGAGATCAGTATATATGCACAGCAACAGTGTCTAAGCAGGCTCAAACAGGCCAAATTACTTTAAATAAGTTTGCTGCTTAGAGTAAATACAGGGGCTAATGTGATGTTACAGAATGGGATTCCCCACAGCAGACTTGAGATCAGTATATATGCACAGCAACAGTGTCTAAGCAGGCTCAAACAGGCCAAATTACTTTAAATAACTGTGCAGCTTACAGTAAATACAGAGGCTAATGTGATGTTACAGAATGGGATGCCCCACAGCAGACTTGAGACCAGTATATATGCACAGCAACAGTGTCTAAGCAGGCTCAAACAGGCCAAATTACTTTAAATAAGTTTGCTGCTTAGAGTAAATACAGAGGCTAATGGGATGTTACAGAATGGGATGCCCCACAGCAGACTTGAGATCAGTATATATGCACAGCAACAGTGTCTAAGCAGGCTCAAACAGGCCAAATTACTTTAAATAAGGGTGCAGCTTACAGTAAATACAGAGGCTAATGTGATGTTACAGAATGGGATGCCTCACAGCAGACTTGAGATCAGTATATATGCACAGCAACAGTGTCTAAGCAGGCTCAAACAGGCCAAATTACTTTAAATAAGTTTGCTGCTTAGAGTAAATACAGAGGCTAATGGGATGTTACAGAATGGGATGCCCCACAGCAGACTTGAGATCAGTATATATGCACAGCAACAGTGTCTAAGCAGGCTCAAACAGGCCAAATTACTTTAAATAACTGTGCAGCTTACAGTAAATACAGAGGCTAATGTGATGTTACATAATGGGATGCCCCACAGCAGACTTGAGATCAGTATATATGCACAGCAACAGTGTCTAAGCAGGCTCAAACAGGCCAAATTACTTTAAATAAGTTTGCTGCTTAGAGTAAATACAGGGGCTAATGTGATGTTACAGAATGGGATTCCCCACAGCAGACTTGAGATCAGTATATATGCACAGCAACAGTGTCTAAGCAGGCTCAAACAGGCCAAATTACTTTAAATAACTGTGCAGCTTACAGTAAATACAGAGGCTAATGTGATGTTACAGAATGGGATGCCCCACAGCAGACTTGAGATCAGTATATATGCACAGCAACAGTGTCTAAGCAGGCTCAAACAGGCCAAATCACTTTAAATAACTGTGCAGCTTACAGTAAATACAGAGGCTAATGTGATGTTACAGAATGGGATGCCCCACAGCAGACTTGAGATCAGTATATATGCACAGCAACAGTGTCTAAGCAGGCTCAAACAGGCCAAATTACTTTAAATAAGTTTGCTGCTTAGAGTAAATACAGGGGCTAATGTGATGTTACAGAATGGGATGCCCCACAGCAGACTTGAGATCAGTATATATGCACAGCAACAGTGTCTAAGCAGGCTCAAACAGGCCAAATTACTTTAAATAAGTGTGCAGCTTACAGTAAATACAGCGGCTAATGTGATGTTACAGAATGGGATGCCCCACAGCAGACTTGAGATCAGTATATATGCACAGCAACAGTGTCTAAGCAGGCTCAAACAGGCCAAATTACTTTAAATACGTGTGCAGCTTAGAGTAAATACAGAGGTTAATGGGATGTTACAGAATGGGATGCCCCACAGCAGATTTGAGATCAGTATATATGCACAGCAACAGTGTCTAAGCAGGCTCAAACAGGCCAAATTACTTTAAATTAGTTTGCTGCTTAGAGTAAATACAGAGGCTAATGTGATGTTACAGAATGGGATGCCCCACAGCAGACTTGAGATCAGTATATATGCACAGCAACAGTGTCTAAGCAGGCTCAAACAGGCCAAATTACTTTAAATAAGTTTGCTGCTTAGAGTAAATACAGGGGCTAATGTGATGTTACAGAATGGGATTCCCAACAGCAGACTTGAGATCAGTATATATGCACAGCAACAGTATCTAAGCAGGCTCAAACAGGCCAAATTACTTTAAATAAGTGTGCAGCTTACAGTAAATACAGCGGCTAATGTGATGTTACAGAATGGGATGCCCCACAGCAGACTTGAGATCAGTATATATGCACAGCAACAGTGTCTAAGCAGGCTCAAACAGGCCAAATTACTTTAAATAACTGTGCAGCTTAAAGTAAATACAGAGGCTAATGTGATGTTACAGAATGGGATGCCCCACAGCAGACTTGAGATCAGTATATATGCACAGCAACAGTGTCCAAGCAGGCTCAAACAGGCCAAATTACTTTAAATAAGTTTGCTGCTTAGAGTAAATACAGGGGCTAATGTGATGTTACAGAATGGGATTCCTCACAGCAGACTTGAGATCAGTATATATGCACAGCAACAGTGTTTAAGCAGGCTCAAACAGGCCAAATTACTTTAAATAAGTGTGCAGCTTACAGTAAATACAGAGGCTAATGTGATGTTACAGAATGGGATGCCCCACAGCAGACTTGAGATCAGTATATATGCACAGCAACAGTGTCTAAGCAGGCTCAAACAGGCCAAATCACTTTAAATAACTGTGCAGCTTACAGTAAATACAGAGGCTAATGTGATGTTACAGAATGGGATGCCCTACAGCAGACTTGAGATCAGTATATATGCACAGCAACAGTGTCTAAGCAGGCTCAAACAGGCCAAATTACTTTAAATAACTGTGCAGCTTACAGTAAATACAGAGGCTAATGTGATGTTACAGAATGGGATGCCCCACAGCAGACTTCAGATCAGTATATATGCACAGCAACAGTATCTAAGCAGGCTCAAACAGGCCAAATTACTTTAAATAAGTTTGCTGCTTAGAGTAAATACAGGGGCTAATGTGATGTTACAGAATGGGATTCCCCACAGCAGACTTAAGATCAGTATATATGCACAGCAACAGTGTCTAAGCAGGCTCAAACAGGCCAAATTACTTTAAATAAGTTTGCTGCTTAGAGTAAATACAGGGGCTAATGTGATGTTACAGAATGGGATTCCCCACAGCAGACTTGAGATCAGTATATATGCACAGCAACAATGTCTAAGCAGGCTCAAACAGGCCAAATTACTTTAAATAAGTTTGCTGCTTAGAGTAAATACAGAGGCTAATGGGATGTTACAGAATGGGATGCCCCACAGCAGACTTGAGATCAGTATATATGCACAGCAACAGTGTCTAAGCAGGCTCAAACAGGCCAAATTACTTTAAAAAAGTTTGCTGCTTAGAGTAAATACAGGGGCTAATGTGATGTTACAGAATGGGATGCCCCACAGCAGACTTGAGATCAGTATATATGCACAGCAACAGTGTCTAAGCAGGCTCAAACAGGCCAAATTACTTTAAATAAGTGTGCAGCTTAGAGTAAATACAGAGGCTAATGGGATGTTACAGAATGGGATGCCCCACAGCAGATTTGAGATCAGTATATATGCACAGCAACAGTGTCTAAGCAGGCTCAAACAGGCCAAATTACTTTAAATAACTGTGCAGCTTACAGTAAATACAGAGGCTAATGTGATGTTACAGAATGGGATGCCCCACAGCAGACTTGAGATCAGTATATATGCACAGCAACAGTGTCTAAGCAGGCTCAAACAGGCCAAATTACTTTAAATAAGTGTGCAGCTTAGAGTAAATACAGAGGCTAATGGGATGTTACAAAATGGGATGCCCCACAGCAGATTTGAGATCAGTATATATGCACAGCAACAGTGTCTAAGCAGGCTCAAACAGGCCAAATTACTTTTAATAACTGTGCAGCTTACAGTAAATACAGAGGCTAATGTGATGTTACAGAATGGGATGCCCCACAGCAGACTTGAGATCAGTATATATGCACAGCAACAGTGTCTAAGCAGGCTCAAACAGGCCAAATTACTTTAAATAGGTTTGCTGCTTAGAGTAAATACAGGGGCTAATGTGATGTTACAGAATGGGATTCCCCACAGCAGACTTGAGATCAGTATATATGCACAGCAACAGTGTCTAAGCAGGCTCAAACAGGCCAAATTACTTTAAATAACTGTGCAGCTTACAGTAAATACAGAGGCTAATGTGATGTTACAGAATGGGATGCCCCACAGCAGACTTGAGATCAGTATATATGCACAGCAACAGTGTCTAAGCAGGCTCAAACAGGCCAAATTACTTTAAATAAGTGTGCAGCTTAGAGTAAATACAGAGGCTAATGGGATGTTACAGAATGGGATGCCCCACAGCAGATTTGAGATCAGTATATATGCACAGCAACAGTGTCTAAGCAGGCTCAAACAGGCCAAATTACTTTAAATTAGTTTGCTGCTTAGAGTATATACAGAGGCTAATGGGATGTTACAGAATGGGATGCCCCACAGCAGACTTGAGATCAGTATATATGCACAGCAACAGTGTCTAAGCAGGCTCAAACAGGCCAAATTACTTTAAATAAGTGTGCAGCTTACAGTAAATACAGAGGCTAATGTGATGTTACAGAATGGGATGCCCCACAGCAGACTTGAGATCAGTATATATGCACAGCAACAGTGTCTAAGCAGGCTCAAACAGGCCAAATTACTTTAAATAAGTTTGCTGCTTAGAGTAAATACAGAGGCTAATGGGATGTTACAGAATGGGATGCCCCACAGCAGACTTGAGATCAGTATATATGCACAGCAACAGTGTCTAAGCAGGCTCAAACAGGCCAAATTACTTTAAATAAGTGTGCAGCTTAGAGTAAATACAGAGGCTAATGGGATGTTACAGAATGGGATGCCCCACAGCAGATTTGAGATCAGTATATATGCACAGCAACAGTGTCTAAGCAGGCTCAAGCAGGCCAAATTACTTTAAATTAGTTTGCTGCTTAGAGTATATACAGAGGCTAATGGGATGTTACAGAATGGGATGCCCCACAGCAGACTTGAGATCAGTATATATGCACAGCAACAGTGTCTAAGCAGGCTCAAACAGGCCAAATTACTTTAAATAAGTGTGCAGCTTACAGTAAATACAGAGGCTAATGTGATGTTACAGAATGGGATGCCCCACAGCAGACTTGAGATCAGTATATATGCACAGCAACAGTGTCTAAGCAGGCTCAAACAGGCCAAATTACTTTAAATAACTGTGCAGCTTACAGTAAATACAGAGGCTAATGTGATGTTACAGAATGGGATGCCCCACAGCAGACTTGAGATCAGTATATATGCACAGCAACAGTGTCTAAGCAGGCTCAAACAGGCCAAATTACTTTAAATAAGTTTGCTGCTTAGAGTAAATACAGGGGCTAATGTGATGTTACAGAATGGGATTCCCCACAGCAGACTTGAGATCAGTATATATGCACAGCAACAGTGTCTAAGCAGGCTCAAACAGGCCAAATTACTTTAAATAAGTGTGCAGCTTACAGTAAATACAGAGGCTAATGTGATGTTACAGAATGGGATGCCCCACAGCAGACTTGAGATCAGTATATATGCACAGCAACAGTGTCTAAGCAGGCTCAAACAGGCCAAATCACTTTAAATAACTGTGCAGCTTACAGTAAATACAGAGGCTAATGTGATGTTACAGAATGGGATGCCCCACAGCAGACTTGAGATCAGTATATATGCACAGCAACAGTGTCTAAGCAGGCTCAAACAGGCCAAATTACTTTAAATAACTGTGCAGCTTACAGTAAATACAGAGGCTAATGTGATGTTACAGAATGGGATGCCCCACAGCAGACTTGAGATCAGTATATATGCACAGCAACAGTGTCTAAGCAGGCTCAAACAGGCCAAATTACTTTAAATAAGTGTGCAGCATTACAGTAAATACAGCGGCTAATGTGATGTTACAGAATGGGATGCCCCACAGCAGACTTCAGATCAGTATATATGCACAGCAACAGTGTCTAAGCAGGCTCAAACAAGCCAAATTACTTTAAATAAGTGTGCAGCTTAGAGTAAATACAGAGGTTAATGGGATGTTACAGAATGGGATGCCCCACAGCAGATTTAAGATCAGTATATATGCACAGCAACAGTGTCTAAGCAGGCTCAAACAGGCCAAATTACTTTAAATTAGTTTGCTGCTTAGAGTAAATACAGAGGCTAATGGGATGTTACAGAATGGGATGCCCCACAGCAGACTTGAGATCAGTATATATGCACAGCAACAGTGTCTAAGCAGGCTCAAACAGGCCAAATTACTTTAAATAACTGTGCAGCTTAAAGTAAATACAGAGGCTAATGTGATGTTACAGAATGGGATGCCCCACAGCAGACTTGAGATCAGTATATATGCACAGCAACAGTGTCCAAGCAGGCTCAAACAGGCCAAATTACTTTAAATAAGTTTGCTGCTTAGAGTAAATACAGGGGCTAATGTGATGTTACAGAATGGGATTCCCCACAGCAGACTTGAGATCAGTATATATGCACAGCTACAGTGTCTAAGCAGGCTCAAACAGGCCAAATTACTTTAAATAAGTGTGCAGCTTACAGTAAATACAGAGGCTAATGTGATGTTACAGAATGGGATGCCCCACAGCAGACTTGAGATCAGTATATATGCACAGCAACAGTGTCTAAGCAGGCTCAAACAGGCCAAATCACTTTAAATAACTGTGCAGCTTACAGTAAATACAGAGGCTAATGTGATGTTACAGAATGGGATGCCCCACAGCAGACTTGAGATCAGTATATATGCACAGCAACAGTGTCTAAGCAGGCTCAAACGGGCCAAATTACTTTAAATAACTGTGCAGCTTACAGTAAATACAGAGGCTAATGTGATGTTACAGAATGGGATGCCCCACAGCAGACTTGAGATCAGTATATATGCACAGCAACAGTGTCTAAGCAGGCTCAAACAGGCCAAATTACTTTAAATAAGTTTGCTGCTTAGAGTAAATACAGGGGCTAATGTGATGTTACAGAATGGGATTCCCCACAGCAGACTTGAGATCAGTATATATGCACAGCAACAGTGTCTAAGCAGGCTCAAACAGGCCAAATTACTTTAAATAAGTTTGCTGCTTAGAGTAAATACAGGGGCTAATGTGATGTTACAGAATGGGATTCCCCACAGCAGACTTGAGATCAGTATATATGCACAGCAACAGTGTCTAAGCAGGCTCAAACAGGCCAAATTACTTTAAATAACTGTGCAGCTTACAGTAAATACAGAGGCTAATGTGATGTTACAGAATGGGATGCCCCACAGCAGACTTGAGATCAGTATATATGCACAGCAACAGTGTCTAAGCAGGCTCAAACAGGCCAAATTACTTTAAATAAGTTTGCTGCTTAGAGTAAATACAGGGGCTAATGTGATGTTACAGAATGGGATTCCCCACAGCAGACTTGAGATCAGTATATATGCACAGCAACAGTGTCAAAGCAGGCTCAAACAGGCCAAATTACTTTAAATAAGTGTGCAGCTTACAGTAAATACAGAGGCTAATGTGATGTTACAGAATGGGATGCCCCACAGCAGACTTGAGATCAGTATATATGCACAGCAACAGTGTCTAAGCAGGCTCAAACAGGCCAAATTACTTTAAATAAGTTTGCTGCTTAGAGTAAATACAGAAGCTAATGGGATGTTACAGAATGGGATGCCCCACAGCAGACTTGAGATCAGTATATATGCACAGCAACAATGTCTAAGCAGGCTCAAACAGGCCAAATTACTTTAAATAACTGTGCAGCTTACAGTAAATACAGAGGCTAATGTGATGTTACAGAATGGGATGCCCCACAGCAGACTTGAGATCAGTATATATGCACAGCAACAGTGTCTAAGCAGGCTCAAACAGGCCAAATTACTTTAAATAAGTTTGCTGCTTAGAGTAAATACAGGGGCTAATGTGATATTACAGAATGGGATTCCCCACAGCAGACTTGAGATCAGTATATATGCACAGCAACAGTGTCTAAGCAGGCTCAAACAGGCCAAATTACTTTAAATAAGTGTGCAGCTTACAGTAAATACAGAGGCTAATGTGATGTTACAGAATGGGATGCCCCACAGCAGACTTGAGATCAGTATATATGCACAGCAACAGTGTCTAAGCAGGCTCAAACAGGCCAAATTACTTTAAATAACTGTGCAGCTTACAGTAAATACAGAGGCTAATGTGATGTTACAGAATGGGATGCCCCACAGCAGACTTGAGATCAGTATATATGCACAGCAACAGTGTCTAAGCAGGCTCAAACAGGCCAAATTACTTTAAATAACTGTGCAGCTTACAGTAAATACAGAGGCTAATGTGATGTTACAGAATGGGATGCCCCACAGCAGACTTGAGATCAGTATATATGCACAGCAACAGTGTCTAAGCAGGCTCAAACAGGCCAAATTACTTTAAATAAGTGTGCAGCTTAGAGTAAATACAGAGGCTAATGGGATGTTACAGAATGGGATGCCCCACAGCAGTGTCTAAGCAGGCTCAAACAGGCCAAATTACTTTAAATAAGTTTGCTGCTTAGAGTAAATACAGGGGCTAATGTGATATTACAGAATGGGATTCCCCACAGCAGACTTGAGATCAGTATATATGCACAGCAACAGTGTCTAAGCAGGCTCAAACAGGCCAAATTACTTTAAATAAGTGTGCAGCTTACAGTAAATACAGAGGCTAATGTGATGTTACAGAATGGGATGCCCCACAGCAGACTTGAGATCAGTATATATGCACAGCAACAGTGTCTAAGCAGGCTCAAACAGGCCAAATTACTTTAAATAAGTTTGCTGCTTAGAGTAAATACAGGGGCTAATGTGATATTACAGAATGGGATTCCCCACAGCAGACTTGAGATCAGTATATATGCACAGCAACAGTGTCTAAGCAGGCTCAAACAGGCCAAATTACTTTAAAAAAGTGTGCAGCTTACAGTAAATACAGAGGCTAATGTGATGTTACAGAATGGGATGCCCCACAGCAGACTTGAGATCAGTATATATGCACAGCAACAGTGTCTAAGCAGGCTCAAACAGGCCAAATTACTTTAAATAACTGTGCAGCTTACAGTAAATACAGAGGCTAATGTGATGTTACAGAATGGGATGCCCCACAGCAGACTTGAGATCAGTTTATATGCACAGCAACAGTGTCTAAGCAGGCTCAAACAGGCCAAATTACTTTAAATAACTGTGCAGCTTACAGTAAATACAGAGGCTAATGGGATGTTACAGAATGGGATGCCCCACAGCAGATTTGAGATCAGTATATATGCACAGCAACAGTGTCTAAGCAGGCTCAAACAGGCCAAATTACTTTTAATAACTGTGCAGCTTACAGTAAATACAGAGGCTAATGTGATGTTACAGAATGGGATGCCCCACAGCAGACTTGAGATCAGTATATATGCACAGCAACAGTGTCTAAGCAGGCTCAAACAGGCCAAATTACTTTAAATAAGTTTGCTGCTTAGAGTAAATACAGGGGCTAATGTGATGTTACAGAATGGGATTCCCCACAGCAAACTTGAGATCAGTATATATGCACAGCAACAGTGTCTAAGCAGGCTCAAACAGGCCAAATTACTTTAAATAAGTGTGCAGCTTACAGTAAATACAGAGGCTAATGGGATGTTACAGAATGGGATGCCCCACAGCAGACTTGAGATCAGTATATATGCACAGCAACAATGTCTAAGCAGGCTCAAACAGGCCAAATTACTTTAAATAACTGTGCAGCTTACAGTAAATACAGAGGCTAATGTGATGTTACAGAATGGGATGCCCCACAGCAGATTTGAGATCAGTATATATGCACAGCAACAGTGTCTAAGCAGGCTCAAACAGGCCAAATTACTTTAAATAAGTGTGCAGCTTAGAGTAAATACAGAGGCTAATGGGATGTTACAGAATGGGATGCCCCACAGCAGATTTGAGATCAGTATATATGCACAGCAACAGTGTCTAAGCAGGCTCAAACAGGCCAAATTACTTTAAATAACTGTGCAGCTTACAATAAATACAGAGGCTAATGTGATGTTACAGAATGGGATGCCCCACAGCAGACTTGAGATCAGTATATATGCACAGCAACAGTGTCTAAGCAGGCTCAAACAGGCCAAATTACTTTAAATAAGTTTGCTGCTTAGAGTAAATACAGGGGCTAATGTGATGTTACAGAATGGGATTCCCCACAGCAGACTTGAGATCAGTATATATGCACAGCAACAGTGTCTAAGCAGGCTCAAACAGGCCAAGTTACTTTAAATAACTGTGCAGCTTACAGTAAATACAGAGGCTAATGTGATGTTACAGAATGGGATGCCCCACAGCAGACTTGAGACCAGTATATATGCACAGCAACAGTGTCTAAGCAGGCTCAAACAGGCCAAATTACTTTAAATAAGTTTGCTGCTTAGAGTAAATACAGAGGCTAATGGGATGTTACAGAATGGGATGCCCCACAGCAGACTTGAGATCAGTATATATGCACAGCAACAGTGTCTAAGCAGGCTCAAACAGGCCAAATTACTTTAAATAAGGGTGCAGCTTACAGTAAATACAGAGGCTAATGTGATGTTACAGAATGGGATGCCTCACAGCAGACTTGAGATCAGTATATATGCACAGCAACAGTGTCTAAGCAGGCTCAAACAGGCCAAATTACTTTAAATAAGTTTGCTGCTTAGAGTAAATACAGAGGCTAATGGGATGTTACAGAATGGGATGCCCCACAGCAGACTTGAGATCAGTATATATGCACAGCAACAGTGTCTAAGCAGGCTCAAACAGGCCAAATTACTTTAAATAACTGTGCAGCTTACAGTAAATACAGAGGCTAATGTGATGTTACATAATGGGATGCCCCACAGCAGACTTGAGATCAGTATATATGCACAGCAACAGTGTCTAAGCAGGCTCAAACAGGCCAAATTACTTTAAATAAGTTTGCTGCTTAGAGTAAATACAGGGGCTAATGTGATGTTACAGAATGGGATTCCCCACAGCAGACTTGAGATCAGTATATATGCACAGCAACAGTGTCTAAGCAGGCTCAAACAGGCCAAATTACTTTAAATAACTGTGCAGCTTACAGTAAATACAGAGGCTAATGTGATGTTACAGAATGGGATGCCCCACAGCAGACTTGAGATCAGTATATATGCACAGCAACAGTGTCTAAGCAGGCTCAAACAGGCCAAATCACTTTAAATAACTGTGCAGCTTACAGTAAATACAGAGGCTAATGTGATGTTACAGAATGGGATGCCCCACAGCAGACTTGAGATCAGTATATATGCACAGCAACAGTGTCTAAGCAGGCTCAAACAGGCCAAATTACTTTAAATAAGTTTGGTGCTTAGAGTAAATACAGGGGCTAATGTGATGTTACAGAATGGGATGCCCCACAGCAGACTTGAGATCAGTATATATGCACAGCAACAGTGTCTAAGCAGGCTCAAACAGGCCAAATTACTTTAAATAAGTGTGCAGCTTACAGTAAATACAGCGGCTAATGTGATGTTACAGAATGGGATGCCCCACAGCAGACTTGAGATCAGTATATATGCACAGCAACAGTGTCTAAGCAGGCTCAAACAGGCCAAATTACTTTAAATACGTGTGCAGCTTAGAGTAAATACAGAGGTTAATGGGATGTTACAGAATGGGATGCCCCACAGCAGATTTGAGATCAGTATATATGCACAGCAACAGTGTCTAAGCAGGCTCAAACAGGCCAAATTACTTTGAATTAGTTTGCTGCTTAGAGTAAATACAGAGGCTAATGTGATGTTACAGAATGGGATGCCCCACAGCAGACTTGAGATCAGTATATATGCACAGCAACAGTGTCTAAGCAGGCTCAAACAGGCCAAATTACTTTAAATAAGTTTGCTGCTTAGAGTAAATACAGGGGCTAATGTGATGTTACAGAATGGGATTCCCAACAGCAGACTTGAGATCAGTATATATGCACAGCAACAGTATCTAAGCAGGCTCAAACAGGCCAAATTACTTTAAATAAGTGTGCAGCTTACAGTAAATACAGCGGCTAATGTGATGTTACAGAATGGGATGCCCCACAGCAGACTTGAGATCAGTATATATGCACAGCAACAGTGTCTAAGCAGGCTCAAACAGGCCAAATTACTTTAAATAACTGTGCAGCTTAAAGTAAATACAGAGGCTAATGTGATGTTACAGAATGGGATGCCCCACAGCAGACTTGAGATCAGTATATATGCACAGCAACAGTGTCCAAGCAGGCTCAAACAGGCCAAATTACTTTAAATAAGTTTGCTGCTTAGAGTAAATACAGGGGCTAATGTGATGTTACAGAATGGGATTCCTCACAGCAGACTTGAGATCAGTATATATGCACAGCAACAGTGTTTAAGCAGGCTCAAACAGGCCAAATTACTTTAAATAAGTGTGCAGCTTACAGTAAATACAGAGGCTAATGTGATGTTACAGAATGGGATGCCCCACAGCAGACTTGAGATCAGTATATATGCACAGCAACAGTGTCTAAGCAGGCTCAAACAGGCCAAATCACTTTAAATAACTGTGCAGCTTACAGTAAATACAGAGGCTAATGTGATGTTACAGAATGGGATGCCCTACAGCAGACTTGAGATCAGTATATATGCACAGCAACAGTGTCTAAGCAGGCTCAAACAGGCCAAATTACTTTAAATAACTGTGCAGCTTACAGTAAATACAGAGGCTAATGTGATGTTACAGAATGGGATGCCCCACAGCAGACTTCAGATCAGTATATATGCACAGCAACAGTATCTAAGCAGGCTCAAACAGGCCAAATTACTTTAAATAAGTTTGCTGCTTAGAGTAAATACAGGGGCTAATGTGATGTTACAGAATGGGATTCCCCACAGCAGACTTAAGATCAGTATATATGCACAGCAACAGTGTCTAAGCAGGCTCAAACAGGCCAAATTACTTTAAATAAGTTTGCTGCTTAGAGTAAATACAGGGGCTAATGTGATGTTACAGAATGGGATTCCCCACAGCAGACTTGAGATCAGTATATATGCACAGCAACAATGTCTAAGCAGGCTCAAACAGGCCAAATTACTTTAAATAAGTTTGCTGCTTAGAGTAAATACAGAGGCTAATGGGATGTTACAGAATGGGATGCCCCACAGCAGACTTGAGATCAGTATATATGCACAGCAACAGTGTCTAAGCAGGCTCAAACAGGCCAAATTACTTTAAATAAGTTTGCTGCTTAGAGTAAATACAGGGGCTAATGTGATGTTACAGAATGGGATGCCCCACAGCAGACTTGAGATCAGTATATATGCACAGCAACAGTGTCTAAGCAGGCTCAAACAGGCCAAATTACTTTAAATAAGTGTGCAGCTTAGAGTAAATACAGAGGCTAATGGGATGTTACAGAATGGGATGCCCCACAGCAGATTTGAGATCAGTATATATGCACAGCAACAGTGTCTAAGCAGGCTCAAACAGGCCAAATTACTTTAAATAACTGTGCAGCTTACAGTAAATACAGAGGCTAATGTGATGTTACAGAATGGGATGCCCCACAGCAGACTTGAGATCAGTATATATGCACAGCAACAGTGTCTAAGCAGGCTCAAACAGGCCAAATTACTTTAAATAAGTGTGCAGCTTAGAGTAAATACAGAGGCTAATGGGATGTTACAAAATGGGATGCCCCACAGCAGATTTGAGATCAGTATATATGCACAGCAACAGTGTCTAAGCAGGCTCAAACAGGCCAAATTACTTTTAATAACTGTGCAGCTTACAGTAAATACAGAGGCTAATGTGATGTTACAGAATGGGATGCCCCACAGCAGACTTGAGATCAGTATATATGCACAGCAACAGTGTCTAAGCAGGCTCAAACAGGCCAAATTACTTTAAATAGGTTTGCTGCTTAGAGTAAATACAGGGGCTAATGTGATGTTACAGAATGGGATTCCCCACAGCAGACTTGAGATCAGTATATATGCACAGCAACAGTGTCTAAGCAGGCTCAAACAGGCCAAATTACTTTAAATAACTGTGCAGCTTACAGTAAATACAGAGGCTAATGTGATGTTACAGAATGGGATGCCCCACAGCAGACTTGAGATCAGTATATATGCACAGCAACAGTGTCTAAGCAGGCTCAAACAGGCCAAATTACTTTAAATAAGTGTGCAGCTTAGAGTAAATACAGAGGCTAATGGGATGTTACAGAATGGGATGCCCCACAGCAGATTTGAGATCAGTATATATGCACAGCAACAGTGTCTAAGCAGGCTCAAACAGGCCAAATTACTTTAAATTAGTTTGCTGCTTAGAGTATATACAGAGGCTAATGGGATGTTACAGAATGGGATGCCCCACAGCAGACTTGAGATCAGTATATATGCACAGCAACAGTGTCTAAGCAGGCTCAAACAGGCCAAATTACTTTAAATAAGTGTGCAGCTTACAGTAAATACAGAGGCTAATGTGATGTTACAGAATGGGATGCCCCACAGCAGACTTGAGATCAGTATATATGCACAGCAACAGTGTCTAAGCAGGCTCAAACAGGCCAAATTACTTTAAATAAGTTTGCTGCTTAGAGTAAATACAGAGGCTAATGGGATGTTACAGAATGGGATGCCCCACAGCAGACTTGAGATCAGTATATATGCACAGCAACAGTGTCTAAGCAGGCTCAAACAGGCCAAATTACTTTAAATAAGTGTGCAGCTTAGAGTAAATACAGAGGCTAATGGGATGTTACAGAATGGGATGCCCCACAGCAGATTTGAGATCAGTATATATGCACAGCAACAGTGTCTAAGCAGGCTCAAGCAGGCCAAATTACTTTAAATTAGTTTGCTGCTTAGAGTATATACAGAGGCTAATGGGATGTTACAGAATGGGATGCCCCACAGCAGACTTGAGATCAGTATATATGCACAGCAACAGTGTCTAAGCAGGCTCAAACAGGCCAAATTACTTTAAATAAGTGTGCAGCTTACAGTAAATACAGAGGCTAATGTGATGTTACAGAATGGGATGCCCCACAGCAGACTTGAGATCAGTATATATGCACAGCAACAGTGTCTAAGCAGGCTCAAACAGGCCAAATTACTTTAAATAACTGTGCAGCTTACAGTAAATACAGAGGCTAATGTGATGTTACAGAATGGGATGCCCCACAGCAGACTTGAGATCAGTATATATGCACAGCAACAGTGTCTAAGCAGGCTCAAACAGGCCAAATTACTTTAAATAAGTTTGCTGCTTAGAGTAAATACAGGGGCTAATGTGATGTTACAGAATGGGATTCCCCACAGCAGACTTGAGATCAGTATATATGCACAGCAACAGTGTCTAAGCAGGCTCAAACAGGCCAAATTACTTTAAATAAGTGTGCAGCTTACAGTAAATACAGAGGCTAATGTGATGTTACAGAATGGGATGCCCCACAGCAGACTTGAGATCAGTATATATGCACAGCAACAGTGTCTAAGCAGGCTCAAACAGGCCAAATCACTTTAAATAACTGTGCAGCTTACAGTAAATACAGAGGCTAATGTGATGTTACAGAATGGGATGCCCCACAGCAGACTTGAGATCAGTATATATGCACAGCAACAGTGTCTAAGCAGGCTCAAACAGGCCAAATTACTTTAAATAACTGTGCAGCTTACAGTAAATACAGAGGCTAATGTGATGTTACAGAATGGGATGCCCCACAGCAGACTTGAGATCAGTATATATGCACAGCAACAGTGTCTAAGCAGGCTCAAACAGGCCAAATTACTTTAAATAAGTGTGCAGCATTACAGTAAATACAGCGGCTAATGTGATGTTACAGAATGGGATGCCCCACAGCAGACTTCAGATCAGTATATATGCACAGCAACAGTGTCTAAGCAGTCTCAAACAAGCCAAATTACTTTAAATAAGTGTGCAGCTTAGAGTAAATACAGAGGTTAATGGGATGTTACAGAATGGGATGCCCCACAGCAGATTTAAGATCAGTATATATGCACAGCAACAGTGTCTAAGCAGGCTCAAACAGGCCAAATTACTTTAAATTAGTTTGCTGCTTAGAGTAAATACAGAGGCTAATGGGATGTTACAGAATGGGATGCCCCACAGCAGACTTGAGATCAGTATATATGCACAGCAACAGTGTCTAAGCAGGCTCAAACAGGCCAAATTACTTTAAATAACTGTGCAGCTTAAAGTAAATACAGAGGCTAATGTGATGTTACAGAATGGGATGCCCCACAGCAGACTTGAGATCAGTATATATGCACAGCAACAGTGTCCAAGCAGGCTCAAACAGGCCAAATTACTTTAAATAAGTTTGCTGCTTAGAGTAAATACAGGGGCTAATGTGATGTTACAGAATGGGATTCCCCACAGCAGACTTGAGATCAGTATATATGCACAGCTACAGTGTCTAAGCAGGCTCAAACAGGCCAAATTACTTTAAATAAGTGTGCAGCTTACAGTAAATACAGAGGCTAATGTGATGTTACAGAATGGGATGCCCCACAGCAGACTTGAGATCAGTATATATGCACAGCAACAGTGTCTAAGCAGGCTCAAACAGGCCAAATCACTTTAAATAACTGTGCAGCTTACAGTAAATACAGAGGCTAATGTGATGTTACAGAATGGGATGCCCCACAGCAGACTTGAGATCAGTATATATGCACAGCAACAGTGTCTAAGCAGGCTCAAACGGGCCAAATTACTTTAAATAACTGTGCAGCTTACAGTAAATACAGAGGCTAATGTGATGTTACAGAATGGGATGCCCCACAGCAGACTTGAGATCAGTATATATGCACAGCAACAGTGTCTAAGCAGGCTCAAACAGGCCAAATTACTTTAAATAAGTTTGCTGCTTAGAGTAAATACAGGGGCTAATGTGATGTTACAGAATGGGATTCCCCACAGCAGACTTGAGATCAGTATATATGCACAGCAACAGTGTCTAAGCAGGCTCAAACAGGCCAAATTACTTTAAATAAGTTTGCTGCTTAGAGTAAATACAGGGGCTAATGTGATGTTACAGAATGGGATTCCCCACAGCAGACTTGAGATCAGTATATATGCACAGCAACAGTGTCTAAGCAGGCTCAAACAGGCCAAATTACTTTAAATAACTGTGCAGCTTACAGTAAATACAGAGGCTAATGTGATGTTACAGAATGGGATGCCCCACAGCAGACTTGAGATCAGTATATATGCACAGCAACAGTGTCTAAGCAGGCTCAAACAGGCCAAATTACTTTAAATAAGTTTGCTGCTTAGAGTAAATACAGGGGCTAATGTGATGTTACAGAATGGGATTCCCCACAGCAGACTTGAGATCAGTATATATGCACAGCAACAGTGTCAAAGCAGGCTCAAACAGGCCAAATTACTTTAAATAAGTGTGCAGCTTACAGTAAATACAGAGGCTAATGTGATGTTACAGAATGGGATGCCCCACAGCAGACTTGAGATCAGTATATATGCACAGCAACAGTGTCTAAGCAGGCTCAAACAGGCCAAATTACTTTAAATAAGTTTGCTGCTTAGAGTAAATACAGAAGCTAATGGGATGTTACAGAATGGGATGCCCCACAGCAGACTTGAGATCAGTATATATGCACAGCAACAATGTCTAAGCAGGCTCAAACAGGCCAAATTACTTTAAATAACTGTGCAGCTTACAGTAAATACAGAGGCTAATGTGATGTTACAGAATGGGATGCCCCACAGCAGACTTGAGATCAGTATATATGCACAGCAACAGTGTCTAAGCAGGCTCAAACAGGCCAAATTACTTTAAATAAGTTTGCTGCTTAGAGTAAATACAGGGGCTAATGTGATATTACAGAATGGGATTCCCCACAGCAGACTTGAGATCAGTATATATGCACAGCAACAGTGTCTAAGCAGGCTCAAACAGGCCAAATTACTTTAAATAAGTGTGCAGCTTACAGTAAATACAGAGGCTAATGTGATGTTACAGAATGGGATGCCCCACAGCAGACTTGAGATCAGTATATATGCACAGCAACAGTGTCTAAGCAGGCTCAAACAGGCCAAATTACTTTAAATAACTGTGCAGCTTACAGTAAATACAGAGGCTAATGTGATGTTACAGAATGGGATGCCCCACAGCAGACTTGAGATCAGTATATATGCACAGCAACAGTGTCTAAGCAGGCTCAAACAGGCCAAATTACTTTAAATAACTGTGCAGCTTACAGTAAATACAGAGGCTAATGTGATGTTACAGAATGGGATGCCCCACAGCAGACTTGAGATCAGTATATATGCACAGCAACAGTGTCTAAGCAGGCTCAAACAGGCCAAATTACTTTAAATAAGTGTGCAGCTTAGAGTAAATACAGAGGCTAATGGGATGTTACAGAATGGGATGCCCCACAGCAGTGTCTAAGCAGGCTCAAACAGGCCAAATTACTTTAAATAAGTTTGCTGCTTAGAGTAAATACAGGGGCTAATGTGATATTACAGAATGGGATTCCCCACAGCAGACTTGAGATCAGTATATATGCACAGCAACAGTGTCTAAGCAGGCTCAAACAGGCCAAATTACTTTAAATAAGTGTGCAGCTTACAGTAAATACAGAGGCTAATGTGATGTTACAGAATGGGATGCCCCACAGCAGACTTGAGATCAGTATATATGCACAGCAACAGTGTCTAAGCAGGCTCAAACAGGCCAAATTACTTTAAATAACTGTGCAGCTTACAGTAAATACAGAGGCTAATGTGATGTTACAGAATGGGATGCCCCACAGCAGACTTGAGATCAGTATATATGCACAGCAACAGTGTCTAAGCAGGCTCAAACAGGCCAAATTACTTTAAATAACTGTGCAGCTTACAGTAAATACAGAGGCTAATGTGATGTTACAGAATGGGATGCCCCACAGCAGACTTGAGATCAGTATATATGCACAGCAACAGTGTCTAAGCAGGCTCAAACAGGCCAAATTACTTTAAATAAGTGTGCAGCTTAGAGTAAATACAGAGGCTAATGGGATGTTACAGAATGGGATGCCCCACAGCAGACTTGAGATCAGTATATATGCACAGCAACAATGTCTAAGCAGGCTTAAACAGGCCAAATTACTTTAAATAACTGTGCAGCTTACAGTAAATACAGAGGCTAATGTGATGTTACAGAATGGGATGCCCCACAGCAGACTTGAGATCAGTATATATGCACAGCAACAGTGTCTAAGCAGGCTCAAACAGGCCAAATTACTTTAAATAAGTTTGCTGCTTAGAGTAAATACAGGGGCTAATGTGATATTACAGAATGGGATTCCCCACAGCAGACTTGAGATCAGTATATATGCACAGCAACAGTGTCTAAGCAGGCTCAAACAGGCCAAATTACTTTAAATAAGTGTGCAGCTTACAGTAAATACAGAGGCTAATGTGATGTTACAGAATGGGATGCCCCACAGCAGACTTGAGATCAGTATATATGCACAGCAACAGTGTCTAAGCAGGCTCAAACAGGCCAAATTACTTTAAATAACTGTGCAGCTTACAGTAAATACAGAGGCTAATGTGATGTTACAGAATGGGATGCCCCACAGCAGACTTGAGATCAGTTTATATGCACAGCAACAGTGTCTAAGCAGGCTCAACAGGCCAAATTACTTTAAATAACTGTGCAGCTTACAGTAAATACAGAGGCTAATGGGATGTTATAGAATGGGATGCCCCACAGCAGATTTGAGATCAGTATATATGCACAGCAACAGTGTCTAAGCAGGCTCAAACAGGCCAAATTACTTTTAATAACTGTGCAGCTTACAGTAAATACAGAGGCTAATGTGATGTTACAGAATGGGATGCCCCACAGCAGACTTGAGATCAGTATATATGCACAGCAACAGTGTCTAAGCAGGCTCAAACAGGCCAAATTACTTTAAATAAGTTTGCTGCTTAGAGTAAATACAGGGGCTAATGTGATGTTACAGAATGGGATTCCCCACAGCAGACTTGAGATCAGTATATATGCACAGCAACAGTGTCTAAGCAGGCTCAAACAGGCCAAATTACTTTAAATAACTGTGCAGCTTACAGTAAATACAGAGGCTAATGTGATGTTACAGAATGGGATGCCCCACAGCAGACTTGAGATCAGTATATATGCACAGCAACAGTGTCTAAGCAGGCTTAAACAGGCCAAATTACTTTAAATAAGTTTGCTGCTTAAAGTAAATACAGAGGCTAATGGGATGTTACAGAATTGGATTCCCCACAGCAGACTTGAGATGAGTATATATGCACAGCAACAATGTCTAAGCAGGCTCAAACAGGCCAAATTACTTTAAATAACTGTGCAGCTTACAGTAAATACAGAGGCTAATGTGATGTTACAGAATGGGATGCCCCACAGCAGATTTGAGATCAGTATATATGCACAGCAACAGTGTCTAAGCAGGCTCAAACAGGCCAAATTACTTTAAATAAGTGTGCAGCTTAGAGTAAATACAGAGGCTAATGGGATGTTACAGAATGGGATGCCCCACAGCAGATTTGAGATCAGTATATATGCACAGCAACAGTGTCTAAGCAGGCTCAAACAGGCCAAATTACTTTAAATAACTGTGCAGCTTACAATAAATACAGAGGCTAATGTGATGTTACAGAATGGGATGCCCCACAGCAGACTTGAGATCAGTATATATGCACAGCAACAGTGTCTAAGCAGGCTCAAACAGGCCAAATTACTTTAAATAAGTTTGCTGCTTAGAGTAAATACAGGGGCTAATGTGATGTTACAGAATGGGATTCCCCAGAGCAGACTTGAGATCAGTATATATGCACAGCAACAGTGTCTAAGCAGGCTCAAACAGGCCAAATTACTTTAAATAACTATGCAGCTTACAGTAAATACAGAGGCTAATGTGATGTTACAGAATGGGATGCCCCACAGCAGACTTGAGACCAGTATATATGCACAGCAACAGTGTCTAAGCAGGCTCAAACAGGCCAAATTACTTTAAATAAGTTTGCTGCTTAGAGTAAATACAGAGGCTAATGGGATGTTACAGAATGGGATGCCCCACAGCAGACTTGAGATCAGTATATATGCACAGCAACAGTGTCTAAGCAGGCTCAAACAGGCCAAATTACTTTAAATAACTGTGCAGCTTACAGTAAATACAGAGGCTAATGTGATGTTACAGAATGGGATGCCCCACAGCAGACTTGAGATCAGTATATATGCACAGCAACAGTGTCTAAGCAGGCTCAAACAGGCCAAATTACTTTAAATAACTGTGCAGCTTAGAGTAAATACAGAGGCTAATGAGATTTTACAAAATGGTTATGTTCCCACAGCAGACTTGAGATCAGTTCAGTATATATGCACAACATCAAATGTGCATAAGCAGCCTGAAACCGCTAAAAAAGCCAGTCAGCCAGCCAGTAACACTCAGGCTGGATGAAAAAAAAAAATCTCCCTGTGACTGCCTCCGATTTTTCCTAACTTTCCCTGCTTCTCGCTGACTTCCTGCCTGTCTCCTGCCTGTCTCCTGCCTGTCTCCTGCCTGTCTCCTGCCTGTCCCTGTCTGTCCCTGGCTCTCTAACTGTCTCTCCCTGACTACAGCAGCGTCCTGTCTCTCTCGAATGCAATAGAGAAATGAGGAAAAGCAAGATGGCCGCCGCCTTAAATAGCGCTGTGACGTCACCGGGCTTGCTGGCTGCTGATAGGCTGCATGTGTCTGCCCCAGCATGCACTGGAGCGGGGTAGATGTCTGGACATGTCCCGTCCGCCATCTTAGAATGCCTGTAATGTAAATGAATGGATGTTAAAGGAAAACTTCGAGCGATCGAAGAACGGGGAAATTCGGATTCGATCCGAATCGAATTTTTCATGAAATTCGGATCGAATCCGGGTTCGTCCGGATCGATTCGCTCATCCCTAGTCATGAAGGAGGAGGTAGTCATGAAGAATACACTAAAAGAGTTCAAAAGTGGCCTGAATGCCTTCCTTGCAAGTAATAACTTTAGAGATAGGTAAACCTAAACTGCAAAGGTCAGGCTTGTACCGAACTTTGAGAGTTTGGTACCCAAACACAAACTTCAGCCAATAATAATCAGCATTGGCAATTCTGCGGGCAACTCTACAGTCATACTACAGGCACTGCAACATGTAGTGGCTCATGTGAGCCAGGCTGACCTGGGTCAAGGAGAAGCTGTCCTTGGTGTCAGGTGTCTCCTCCTCTTCCTCCTGCTCCTCCCTCCAGGCACACTCCAGTGACACCTGTGAGCTGAGCTGGGTGCCACTCTGCTGTGAGAGAAAAACCTCCTCCTCCCCCCCCCCCCCCTCTGAATTCTGTGAATCTTCCAAAACTGTTCAATGGCTGGACATTGGAGTACCTGGCCGCTGTCAACCCAGCAACCCACTCTGTGACCCATGTGTGCACTGCCCTGACACCTGAGAAAATAGGCCATCCTCTTCCTTCTCTGCTTCTTCCTGTGCCACCATCACATCCTCCATAAAGTATGGGGATGGTAGCGCGACAATGGCGATATCAGCGCTCACCATATTGGTGGTGTACTGGAATCTCTGAAGCACTGCAGGTATGTCCCTTATGGAGGCCCACTCATTTGTGGTGAAGTGCTGTTGGTCTGCATTTCGACTCATCCTGTTATTTTGGAACTGGAACTCCACTATTGCCTGCTGCTCCTCATACACCACTTCCAGCATATACGAAGTGGAAATCCACCTGGTTGGCAAGTCACATATGAGGTGGTAGGTGGGAAGTCTGAAGTTCCTCTGCAGTGCAGAGAGGTGAGTAGCAGCAGGGAGGAAATGCCAAAACTGTGTGCAAACACCATGCACTTTTGTAGCAGCTCCAGCATCTCTGGATAATGGCCCGGGAAGCAATGCACCACCAAGTTGAGCACATGCATCAACTGTGCCAAGGCTGCTACAAGGTAACGCCCATTATTGCACAACACCTTGCCAGGCTACAGGTGCAGTGGCAGCAACCACTTATCTGTCTGCTTCTGGATTCCGGTCCACAGCTCCGGGGAGGTGTAGGGCCTTTTGCCCAGACAGATGCATTTTAGCACCACATGTTGCCGCTTCCCCATGGCTGTGCTCAAATTGGTGGTGCAGGGGCTGCACTGACTGCATGTGGAGGAAGCAAAGTAGGAGGCAACAGAAGGCACTAACTGATGTCCAGCAACCTTGTGTGGTGTAAGGATATGCACCAAAGTGCTTCCCACCTCAGTCCCAGCCCCCACTACATTGTCCCAGTGGGCAGTTAGATAGATGTAATGTTCCTGCCAACGCTTACTTGTCCATGTGTCAGTGGTGATGTGGACACGAGAATAGCAGCATTGCACAGTGCACACCTTATTTTCTCTACAACCTATTGATTCAGGGCAGGGATGGCCTGGCAAAAAAAGTAGTGGCAGCTGGGAATATTGTATTGTGGAACAGCTGCCACGATTAGATCTTTAAAATGTCCATCTCCACCAGGCGGAAGAGCATTTCAAAGACCAGCAAGTTTGATATGCTCGCATTCAGGGCCAGGGCACATGGGTGAGATGGGCCAAACTTCCACTTTCAAGTTTGAGGGATAGCCAGCTGAATGCCTCCCTGGGATGGAATGGACAGGGTTGGTGATGGTGGGGGTGCTGCTTCTAGTGGTGGTCTCGCATTCTCCTGTTGGGGGGAGACAGGTTGCCTTGTCATTGGTGAGGCGGTGGTACTTACAGAGTCAACCAAAACAGCAGAGGAAGCATCAGGTCTTTGCACATTTTTAGGTGTTCCTGCCACTGTAGCTCGTGTTTGGATTGCAGGTGCCTGGTCATGGACATGGTGCAGAGATTGTTAAGGCTTTTTCCTCACTTCAGGGACTGGTGGCACAGTGTACAAATGATCCATGTCTTTTCATCTGTGCACTGCTTGAAAAAATGCCATGCTGGGGACATCCTTTGCACCAGCTTTGGCATGCTCAGTCCCTGGGCATAGTGGGCAGTGGCGGACTGGGGCCAAAAGTCAACCCTTGATTTTACTGCCCAAGCAAATTTGATATACAATTCCCACTTACTGTACAATGTAAATCAAATGCAGTATACAATCCCCACTGACTGTAGAATATAGATAAAATGTGGTTTACAATTCCCGCTAACTGTAGGATGTAAATGTAGGGCCTGATTTTTCAAGCACTTCTGACAAACAATGCTGTATCAGTGCAAATAAGAGTACTACAAAATATAATTTAGAATTTTTTTATAAAAAAAAAAAAATATATATATATATATATATATATAAATCATGTTTTGCACCACTCTAATTTGCACTGATGTGGCATTGTCTGGCAGAAATACTTGACAAATCAGGCGCCAAATGAGGTATACAATTCCCACTGACTGTAGAATGTAGATCAAATGTATTTTACAATTCCCACTAACTGTAGGGTATAGATCAAATCTGGTATACAATTCGCGCTGACTGTACAATGCAGATCAAATGTGGTATACAATTTACACTGATTGTACACTGTAAATCAAATGTGGAAAACATTTCCCACTGACTGTAGGACGTAGATCAAATGTGGTATACAATTCCCGCTGGCAGTACAATTTAGATCAAATGTGTTATACACTTCCCAATGAGTGTATAATGTAGATCAAATGTGTTATACAATTAACCCTTGTCTGTACAAAGTAGATCTAATGTTGTATACAAGTCCCCCTGACTATAGAATGTAGATCAAATGTCTTCCTTTAAGGCGCCACTGTTATCTCTGTGCCACCCTTATAACTTTCCATGCTATTGTCCTTGCTTACTGTACCCCTGTTTAACTACATTAATATGTCAGTTCTATTTATCTCTCCCACTTTTCCCACAGCAGATCAGGGGCCACATCAGATTTCTCAGAGACCCACATGTGGCCCCTGGCCGCAGGTTGAGCATGTGTGCTGTACACTGTAGTGAAGGTTTTACCCACCCATCAACCAGCTTTACTGCTGAGCTGAACACCAAACACAAACAGATCTCCAGCTGAAATCTCTGTTTGGGTTCGGGGACCTGAACCTGCAAATTTGGCACGGACCCAAATTTTGTGGTTCAAGTTCACTCAACACTAATCATAACTATCATTAAACTGGACCAATATGATTAGAAGAAACATACACACCCCTCCCCAGGGCAAGTCAGATTGCTGCACGTAAAAATTCATTTAGAAGAAGAAAATTGGTGGGGAGGTTTTTCATCTTTCAGTGGGCGCAGAAGCAAATGTGCTGATAATGATGTATCATGTATACAGATGGGACAAGTAGGTTTTGGGGAGGTTTTTTTTCCAACTGTCTGGATCTCCAATGGAGGTAAGTTTTAAGGCTGCTCAGCTGTGTGGGGCTATAGCTGAGTATGTTGCTGAACACCAAACACAAACAGATCTCCAGCTGAAATCTCTGTTTGGGTTCGGGGACCTGAACCTGCAAATTTGGCACAGACCCAAATTTTGTGGTTCAAGTTCACTCAACACTAATCATAACTATCATTATACTGGACCAATAGGATTAGAAGAAACATACACACCCCTCCTCAGGGCAAGTCAGATTGCTGCACATAAAAATTCATTTAGAAGAAGAAAATTGGTGGGGAGGTTTTTCATCTTTCAGTGGGCGCAGAAGCAAATGTGCTGATAATGATGTATCATGTATACAGATGGGACAAGTAGGTTTTGGGGAGTTTTTTTTTCCAACTGTCTGGATCTCCAATGGAGGTAAGTTTTAAGGCTGCTCAGCTGTGTGGGGCTATAGCTGAGTATGTTGCTGAACACCAAACACAAACAGACCTCCAGCTGAAATCTCTGTTTGGGTTCGGGGACCTGAACCTGCAAATTTGGCACAGACCCAAATTTTGTGGTTCAAGTTCACTCAACACTAATCATAACTATCATTATACTGGACCAATATGATTAGAAGAACCATACACACCGCTCCCCAGGGCAAGTCAGATTGCTGCACATAAAAATTAATTTAGAAGAAGAAAATTGGTGGGGAGGTTTTTCATCTTTGAGTGGGTGCAGAAGCAAATGTGCTGATAATGATGTATCATGTATACAGATGGGACAAGTAGGTTTTGGGGAGTTTTTTTTCCAATTGTCTGGATCCCCAATGGAGGTAAGTAGAGATGAGCGAACCGGTTCGGACGAACCGGAATTCGCTCCGAATTTCAGGAAATATTCGATTCGGCACGAACCCGAATATTTTGTGGTTCGTGCCGATCGAATTTTTCCTGAAATTAAAAAAAAAAAATGCCGGCATGGTGGGAGCGAGCCGGCCGGCGGGCCGGTAAAGCCGGCCGGGCCGCTCCCACCATGCCGGCATTTAAAAAACAAACAAAAAAAAAAGCATTTTTGCCGGCATGGTGGGAGCGGGCCGGCCGGTTCCGCGCTGAAAGCGGAACCGGCCGGCCCGCTCCCACCATGCCGGCATTTTTAAAAAAAGCAAACACTTACCTGCAGGTCCGGAGCGTGGAGGCCGGCGCCGCTCTCAGCTGTCATCTGAGGGCGCGTCATCAGAGGCGCCCTCTGATGACGCGCCCTCAGATGACAGCTGAGAGCGGCGCTGGCCTCCACACTCCGGACCTGCAGGTAAGTGTTTGCTTTTTTTTTAAATGCCGGCATGGTGGGAGCGGGCCGGCCGGTTCCGCTGTCAGCGCGGAACCGGCCGGCCCGCTCCCACCATGCCGGCAAAAATGCTTTTTTTTTTTTGTTTTGTTTTTTAAATGCCGGCATAGTGGGAGCGGGCCGGCCGGCTTTACCGGCCCGCCGGTAATCTCACCGATCCTGGGTGAGGGTTTCTTTAAAAACTCCAAAAGGCTCTGAAGAATCTACCGCTCGCCACCGCCGACGCGTTTCGTCGCCGCAAGGCAACTTTAACTAGGCCTTAACTGTATCTCAATGCTGATTATTTTACCTGTCTTGTGAGTGGATTTGGATCTTTTTATTAAAGTTATAGTTTTTGCAATATTACACTATTTTGGGCTTTCTGCTTCTCCATGTATGTCACCCCCTGAGATTTGCCTGGAAAAGAGAGATTGCACAGCGGAGGGCTGTATGGAAATAGTACCTTTGTGACATCTGTAAATGCTGGAGGGTTGAAGTGTGGAAGCATTGCTGGATAAGCGTTTATTTAAAAGTGGATTACATCAGAATTGGCAACAACGCCGTGTAAAATCAATTTTAAGCGCATTGCCTACTTAAAGTTGGTAAGAGTTTGTACGATTGGTGGAGGATTCCTTTGCACAATTTTGCGTGGAGTGCATGCACCGTGGGACATAGTTATATTGAGCACTATAGCACCTTTGAAGGATTAAAAATTGGGACTTTTGTTTTGTTTTATTCAATCTAGCTTGCTCTGTGTTTATATTAACATTTTATTTGTGTTCTTTTTGGGGTTGAGGACATTTCACGTTGAGCATTATTTATCACATGTATTCATTGATTTTTTATTTGGGAAATTGTTAGCGCGGGCCGGTATATCAATAGTTCCACTGTTGTTATATCACTTTATCAATATATCATTGATCTATAGGAGCATGCCATACTGAGGCCACAACCACCAGTGTGCTTTGTCTTTCATAGCCACAGAGAGATGTGTGGTACAGGTGCGGCAGTACGATATGTGGGGTGTCTCGTGTCCGAGAGCACTCCTGAGCTGTGGGGTTAAGTCCATGAAAGTGGATTTACCTTTTAATTTGGGGTATGTAAAAAATGGGGAGAGGGCTATGCCTATCAAAAGGGACACTGCCTTTTCAAAATTTGACCCATTTCTACTAATTGCACAATGATGTGATAAACTTAGTTTAGATTTTTTTAAATGGTCTACAGATATTTTGGGTGACAGTGCTTGTTAAAACTGTTGTGTAAAATAACTCACCTTTTTTAAAAAATACTCTCTTGTGAGTTGTTAATCTTAATAACCTAGGATCGCCATGTCTTAAACTTGTAGTGGAGCGTCTCAGATGTCAGCTTGAGTGTTGCGCTTTTACTCGTGTACTTGTGTCTGACCTGGATTGACCTTTGACCCCCCTATTAAAGACCTCGGATTTCCCGACATTGTCTCTGCCTGCTCCCTTTTGTACTCCACTCCTTTTCTGTGTTGACCTTCAGCCGTCCCTCTGACCTTGCCTTCAGTTATCCCTCTGCTTTGTCGCCTGCTGGACTGACTTCCTGTGTATGACCCTTGCTTCGTCTGAACTCCCGTGAACCCCAGTTTACACTCACCCACCTGCAGGTCTAGCCGTCTGTCGATAACGTTTGTGCTTGTAAGACCTGGGGGCAACCGTGTCCAGTGAGGCCTGCTTGTGTCTCAGCAAATGAGGATTTGTCTAAAGGTGAAGATAGAGGTAGATATTTGGCGGTAGAGGTAGATATACCTGCTAACTGGTGAGCCTTAGACTTGTCTTTTGAAAACAAATGTAATGTGTCTGTAGAAGTATGTCTTATTTCAGATGTGTTGATCCTAAAATCCACAAACTTGCCTTGAAGAAATATTTATAGTTAGGTGTGTATTTAGATTATTACTAGAGATGAAAAAAATTTGATTTGGACTATTCACTGACTTTTTAAAAAAAGGCTAGTTCTATATCAAATGTTAATGGATCACTGTTGAAAAAATTCAAAAAATAATGTCACTGTCCTTGTCCTTATCGTCTGGTGGGCCTTCATCATCTTCAGGTTAATGAAGGACACAAACTCTCCGCCCCGTACTGAGCTCCCGACATCTTGCCACCCCCACAGGGAGGGGCTATTTACAGGTTAGGAGTGAGGTAGCTGGGATGGCCCTTACCACCCCCCCCCCATCACTCAAAATGGCACTGGAGGAAATTCTCATTTCACACCTGTTGATACAGTAGAATTTTCTGTCAAAAGCAATATATTGTGTGTCAACATTAGATCTAACAAAAAAATAAACAGGTGTGGTTTTGGCAATGCTACACATTCTTTTTTCAGAAAATATTGAACAGCTTGAAAGCCTGATGGTTGCTGATTGTTTACAGTGATTCTACATTGGCAGGGGCCAGAAAGGAGATCACCATTCGCCAACTGCAAGAGTACATGCCAGGGGTCCCTAGTGTTATGACTGTTACATGTTTCTTAAAATAATTCTTAACATTTTAACAGAAATGTTGTGACTAAACCCCCAGTGATGGGGGATAACTTGGTGACTTGTGTATTTTTGATAAAAGATCAAATGTAGATATTCTAAGAAATAGAATATCCCTGGCAAATTTATGGCAATGTTTCTGAGAACTAAATACCTTGCACTTCTGGACATTTGAGGGAGGTGGGAAAGCATGGCATCAAAACACTATGAATGATTATTATCTTCAACAGAGACTTACATTAGTCACAACAAAGGATAGCTGATCAGCATATAACATTCCAACCAACAATATTCCAAGTTTAGGCTTCACACTCACCTTCCTATCTCATACAGGGTTTGCTCTTTTTGTTCAGCAGTAATGCCAACTGCAAACACATGGCTGCTCAAATCACAGCCTGCGCTCTGGAGATCTCCCTTGAACTGCCAGAGCTCTTTTTTTTACAAAACTTCCCAGCTGCAGACCTAACAGGGCAGGTTCATTGGCAAAAATTGGCCTAGACTAGGGATGAAAACCCTCACCAGGGACAGATAAGAAACCTGGCCGGAGTGTACACACCTTTTAGTATTGCCCTAGCCCACCCATGCACAGGGGATATTAGATAAGGCATCACCACTTGGGAAAGGAGTGCTCCTAGCCCAACATCTAAAGCATCTGCCTGAAACACAAATTCTTTTTTTCTAATTGGAAGCAATCAACACTGGGATCTTCCTTTTAACTCCTGAAAAGCCAGCTCTGATTTCTCACTCCATTTCAAAATGGTGGATTTGGTCCCATTCGTAAGGTTGGTGGTTGGGGCTTGCTATGGTGGCTGTAGTTGCCAGTTAACCCCAGAAAAGCCTTAATCTGTTTTTGGACAATGGTAAGGGATTTTGACAACTTGAGGTTTGATCAATCCACACCCAATGGTGTATCCCAGCTAACAAGCCCTATCTAGGCCTATTGCACACTTCTTTGATTTGGCGGTTAAGCCGGATTCCCAGATGTAGGAATGCTTGTACCCTGGGCAGGTGTGACTCCCAATCGGAGCTAAAGATGACTAAATCATCCAAAAAACTACTACATAGTTTTCATGGAGCTTTAAAATTCAAGCAAATAATCTCTGAAAAGTGGCTGGGGTCACATGTAACCCAAAAGGTAAAACAAGGCTATAGAAATGACCCTTGGATGTTGAGAAAGCCATCTTTTTCTTTGCCTCTTTAGTCAAAGGAATCTGCCAGAAACCTTTAGAAAGGTTGAGTGTAGTAATTTACCTGGCTGTACCCAACCTTTCAATCAACTCGTCAACCCTAGGCATGGAATAGGCATCAAACTTAGACACTTTAATCAACTTCCAATCATTGCAGAACCTTGGACTACTATCTGGCTTGGGGATCAAAACAATAGGGCTTGACCAAACACTTTGGGGCATCTCCTTTACCGCTATAGCCAACATTTCCTCCAACTCCTGTGAAATTGCCTGTAATTGGGCTTCTGGTACCCTATATGATTTAAGTTTCACTATCTGGCCTGATTTAGTTCTTATATCATGTTCTATGTGGCTGGTCTGGGCAGGTAGATCACAAAAGACTGCTTTGTTTTTTTGGAGAAACCCTTTCACTTCTTGAACCTGTGCAGCAGATAACATTTCTGAAATCTTCACAGCAGGTAACGCCACGCTAGATGGTTGGCTGACTGCTCGTGGCCTTACCTTGCACGCCTTCCAGGTCTTAAATAAAGTAGCCTGATTTATTTGTAAAGGTTTTCTTCTTCCCAGTTGAAGTACCCTAAAGTTTACTTTGTTTACTTTCTCCCAAACCTCAAAGGGGCTCTGCCATTTTGCACGAAATTTATTTTTAATTGTTGGCACCAACACCAAAACCCGTTTTGAAGGTCCTAAGTTTGGAAAACCTGTTGTAGACCCTCGCTTGAGCATCTTGGGACTGTTTCAAATGTTCCTGTACAATTGGCATAATGGCTGCAATTCTGTCCTGCATATGGGCTACATGCTCAATTACACTTCTATGGGGTGTATGCTATTCTTTCCATGTCTCTTTTGCAATATCCAAGAAGCCAATCATTGTCTCCCATACAAAAGTTCAAATGAGGAAAACCCAGTAAAGATCTGCAGTGCCTCTTAGGCCAAAGCATCTGATAGAAAAAAAAAACAGTCCCACTCCGTTCCATCCTTATCAACCACCTTTTTAAGCACACTCTTCAAGGTTTGGTTGATCCTTTCCACCAGGCCCTCAGTCTGGGGATGGTACACTGAGGTGCGTAATTGTGTACCTCCTAAAAACTTACAAAGTTCTATTTATAACTTTGGACATAAAGTCATCAACATTTCCTTTGGGATTCCTATGTGGGTGAACATTTAGAACAACTTTTGCATTGACCTAAGAAGAGATATTTCTGAGGGGTAGAGCCTCTGAATAATGTGTTGCATAGTCTACAACCACCAAGTACTGATGGCCCCAGGCAGAAATAGGTGGTGGGTCTACCAGATCCATATCCCTGCGCTCAAATAGCACCTCAATTATGGGTAGCAGGATGTGTGACATTTGGTAATAAGGCTGGGGTACAAGGATTTGGCACCCTGGACACGACTGGCAAACTCTTCTACCAACTAAAGATACTATATACTATATAAGATGTTCTCTGGTGCTGGTTCCTCTGAGTTCCTGGAAAGTTATCAGGGCCCTCTGCTTCAGATCCTTTAGGCCCTTCACTAGCATTATGCAGTTCAGGTATATTAGCTTTTGTAGCTTCCCATAACTCCCAGAATAATGGAAAATCACAAACAAGCACCATGCACCAAACTTTTGACCATGCCTACTTGTTTTATACTCTCGGCTGAGGTTTCCACTGTGAGTCTTGCAGTGGGGTAGTCTTTACTGTTGCTATGGATACACACTATCACCAACTGGTGGGTTTAAAACCGGTCAGGGTCCATAAGATTGGCATGTATTAAAGTCACCATACTTTGTGAGTCCTGACCACCATCACAGTATGCTCCTCTACTTTATCCAGACACACTAGTCTTGTTGTCACAGTGTCCATGTTATCGGCATGGCAGGTCTAGCAAAAATAGACTCACGGTCCCCCAGATCAAACTCCGTGGGCTCAACCACTTGGTAGCGAGGTGAACAGATCATACATCTGTGACTCGGCTAACATGTTTAGGTCAAAGGCCCAGGTGTAGACTTTCTGTGCATTGACAGCTAGGGTAACACTCAGCAAAGCTAGGATTTCAAAGATCAAAGTAAGCCTTTTGGTTTTCACAAGTTAGAAAGGAGACAAGCACATCCACCCACCGATCCACAGGAAGGTTATCTCTCAGCAATTCTTTCAAAGGTTCCCAAGTATGCTTCTATATTATCCTCTTTGACCATCTTTCTCAAGGCACTCCATACCCATTGCCGGGCTGAAGGCAGTGGTGTTTGTGTCACTACATACTTTTATGCCAGTGCCTGTATCTGCTGCTGCAAAAATAGTCACAGTCCCCCAGGTCAAACTTCATGGGCTCAACCACTTGGTAGCAAGGTGAGACAGATCATACATCTATCACTCGGCTGGCATGTTTAGGACAGAGGCCCAGGTGTAGACTTTCTGTGCTTTGACAGCTAGGGTAACGCCCAGCAAAGCTAGGATTTCACAAATCAAAGTAAGCCTTTTGGATTTCACCAGTTAGAAAGGAGGCAAGCACATCCACCCACTGATCCACAGGAAGGTTATCTCTCAGCAATTCTTTTAAATGTTTCCAAGTAGGCTTCTATATCATCCTCTTTGACCATCTTTCTCAAGGCACTCCATACCAATTGCTGGGCTTAAGGCAGTGGTGTTTGTGTCACTACATACTTTTCTGCCAAGGCCTGCATCTGCAAAGTCTGATTCACTTGTTGCTGTTCTTTAAGAATAGTTTGCACCCTTACAGATTCCTCATGTGCCCACTGCTGCATTTTCACAACTTTCTAGAGCCCCCGCAGCTGCACTGCAGTGGTTTGTTGTTGTGTTGCTGTGGCTTGTTAGTGTGTTGCAGTGACCTAATACTTACTTTAGCCTTTCCCCCATTTTCAGCTCAGATTAGGTCAGTATGTGCTCTGTCACTTTAAGGATTTTGCCCGCATCCAAACACCATGGCCTCGATTCAATGAAGATAGAAAAAAATTCTCATGGTAGTAAAAGATTCAATTCATGAGAAAAAAAGCCTGAGAATATCAATGTTATTGAATCACCAGATAGGAAAACAATGAAAGTCAATGGTACTAAGGATAAGTAGAGAACTTTTTACACTGTAGTAAAAAGTACCATTGACTTTCATTGTCTTTTTTTCTGGTGATTCAGTAACAGTGACATACTCAGGCTTTTTCCTCACGAAGTGAATTTTTTACTACCATGAGAATTTTTTTCTACCCTTATTGAATCAAGGCCCATATGTGGGAATTCGTTTTTTAGTGTTGGTCAGCATGATGTTCAAAGCAGTTAGTGATGGTGACACAGAGATGCAGAATAGGTAAATAAACATCCTTCAGGGAGGATTCCTTTCACAAAGCTTCCCCAGCAGCTTGGTTTTTTAACCAGCAGGGCATCAAAACAGACACAACAAATGTTTATCTTTAGCAGAGGTTTACATCAGTCGCAACACAGAATAGATCAGCATACAATGTCCCAACCAACAAAAGTTCAAGATTAGGCTTCACACACGCCTTCTTATTCCAAGCAGAATTTGCTCTAAGCAGTAATGGCAACTGCGAACACATGGCTGCTTGAATAGTAGCTTGCACTTTAGAGATCTCCATTGAACTGCCAGGGCTCTTTCTTTTAAAACTGGACGGGGTCACTGGAAAGCTTGGGCAAGACTACGCATGGGAATCCTCACCAGGGACAGGTAAGAAACCCATCTGGAATGTATACACCCTTTACTCGCCCAGCCGCCTTCTTAAAAGAGTTACATTCAATGACATTTTCACTGGCTCAGCTGAGTTTGACCAGAACAGACTTTTACAAACACTTTTACCAAACTGCCCCAATGCGAAATCACATATTCAAACATCACTTATGATGATAAGAGAAATTTTAATAAAACATACTTATGCTTATATTTTTTACATTTACAATTCCGTTGATCAATGAAATAATTACTCCAAAAATGTTAATATTTTTGTGTTAACATATTTCTAAATGTGTTTCTATTTCACATACAACAAAAACTTAATTGAAAACCTGTATGTGATTTCAATACCATGTTACTAATTGTGTGCTGGAAAATATACACAGGGGGAAGAAGTTTATGACTGCAAACATTTTTCTTATTATTTATCAAAACCAACATGTATCCAGAGTATTTCTTTCCAGCTGAGCTTTGTTACTAAGCGAAATGCTGCTCTTAGAAATTCTGCAGTAATAGTTTAGATTTTATACAGAGCAACAGTACCCCCTGCTGACTAAATAACTTAATTTCCTATGTCAGTACCTAAAAGAATAGCAGTATTTTGTATGTACAACTTTCCTCTGTCCTTTTATTTTGCAAAGACACTATGTTTTACATACATGTACATAATAAAATGTAAATGTATTCTACATTAGGGATCTTTCACACCTCATGCTTCTGTTGCACTGAAGTAGAAACAATCCAATGGAACATATGTGGTAAGAAAACCCTGCTCATTAATCCTGCAACCCCCCAGGTCGCTCAACCAAACTCACCTCTTCCCCTATAACGCATGCACGGCTGCTCGTCAAATCAGTGCACTTGAATTCACTCGAGCCCCTTCGTCCAGGAGCTTGTCTAATGAGAGCAGATCCCAGCGCGCTGGCGGCTACATCCCGCACTACCCTCTAACAGAGAGTGTGCCCGCACTGGCCATTCACAAATGCCTGGCGTTGACACATCTCATAGTGTCTCCAGGGTGGGTTTTGTTCATATCTCTGTGCTGCCTGAGAAAAAATAATGCATGCTGAGCAGGTAAAGCTTATATATGGTGCTTTACCTGGGCTTTGCAATGGTACAGTTAAAGGGCCAGAAACTTATAGCCACCTTCCAGTTAAAGCGGAACAGAACCCAGATGAGCCAGCCCTGAAATCTAAAAGATTCAGGGCCAGCCACTGGCCTTCCCACTGGACATCCCATTTGGGATTCCCTGCTGTGTGAAACCCTTTGGGGCAAAGGTATTCACTCATCTTGCCCAGAACCAACGGCGAATGTGCAGACTCTTGTCCAATGATACCGCTCTCACTGTGCGTGCTCTCCTGCCCCAGCCATTCAGATAGGCAGGGGTAGATGTGCTCATGCTGCTGGGTATGCGGCCACTTGCACTCCACACTGAAGTTAATGAGAGCCATTTTCTGAATTACATCATCACGGCAAACGGCTCTCATTGGTCGAGAGCCCATGACTGTGCCATTGGACAGAGGAGTTAATACTGACATCCTGGCGGTTTTCACACAACAAGGTACACCAATTTGGGGTGCCCCCAGGCATGGAGCAAAACAAGAAAAGTCAAATCCCCTGGTTTTGTTCTGCTTTAATCACTGAAGGTCCATAGCTGTGTCAATGGTCTCTGTTCTCGATGTCTGCCACCTACTGCAGCGACATCTCACTGGGCCTCACCTTCCAAGTGCTGCCTCTGCAATACCTCTCTCGTCTGGATCCTAATCTTCTCCATCTGCAACATGTAATACTGAAAACTAGGTACAGCACAGCGTAGTAGAGTAAAGCATATTGCACTGCTATGCACTTAGTCATTTCCACTGCAATGTGGTAGAAATGCATGGCAACTTGTTGGCGAACATGCTGGTGAGATGAGTGAATTTTTTAAAAGTTGGTATCGGGGGATTTGTCCAATTTCCTCAAGAAATCCAAACTGATCTTGCTCAAACATTAAAAAAAACAAGCTTACCTCCATCCTAGTTCCAACACCGGGACATGACCTCACCCTCTACAGAATCCAGAGGCGCGGCTGGGCTCCCGGCATCTCTTTTCCCTGTGGAAAAGCAGAAATGTTATAAGCCAGTGAGATTGGCTGAAGCTTCCACCGCTCTCTATGGCTGTCAGTAACAACAGTGGTGGACACAGTGGCAACACAGCAGCTTGGATTTCTGTGGAGATCAGATGGATTAGAGGTTTATTATGGGGGAAAAAGTAATAAAATATTTTTTACAAAAATCAGTATGTTTTTTACATTTAACTATTTGTGAACTAGTAAGGGGTATTTGAGACCCCTATACAAGTTCACAGGGCAGGAGGGGCTGGCAAGTTACCTTCCAACAAGCGGGTGACTTTCTATATCCCCCATGCCCCATTACCTCCCCAAAGCCCAGGGGGATGGGAAGAGCCTGTCTACCGGGGTCTACCGAACCCCATAGCTGGTGCCTTTTTTTTCTGCATATGGGGGACCCTACACAGTTTCTTTTATTTTAATTAATTCATTTTAATTTATTTAAGGCTTTAACCCTTTAAAAAAGCATGGGGTACCCCCTCCTGTAGTGCGGGGCCCTATGTCAATTAAAAAAATGAACATGCACAAACGGAGGTGGTAAAGAGGTAACTAACCATCTACCCACAAAGAGAAGCACCACATGCTATAGAAGGACCACTGAACAAATATTTTTGTGCCGGCACAAAATCAATCTTCAGTAAAGACCCTCAATGCTTACTAAATAGTATACTAAACAAGCATGTGAAGATAAGTGACTTGTGCAAAAATTGTAATAATTAACTTCAAAAACAAATAAATAAGTACATTAGTGCCAAAAACCGTGTAGTGATATAGATCTTGCCAAACTTTAATGTATGAAACCTATACAATGTAACACAAGAGTGAAAGATTTTTTGATTAGTACCAATTATGGATACAAAGTGATGAACAAGTTACAAAGTTCACTACCTCCTTTTGTGCATGTAGATTGGCTATGAGTGAGCACACGGTAAACACTTAATATAGGTGGAGCATTTCTTTGTTTTGTTAAAAAAATTAACCATTTAACACTTTAAAATTTAAAAAAATACATGGGGTCACCCTCTCCAGGAGGGGGGAACCCCATGCCTTAAAAAAAATTATCACCCCCCCCCCCCATCCAGCAAAACCAGCCTGGCCACCAGCTATGGCGGCTGGTATACCAGGATGCGGAAGCTGAGCAGCCATCCCCTGGCTCTGAAGGCTACTATCCAGAATAGCCCTCATGAGCTGTCAGCTCTTCTGCACCTCCCTGGGCTTTTGGAAAGCAGGTAATGGGGAGGGGGTTATGGCAAGTCACCCACTTGCTGGCAGTTGACTTTCCAGCCCCTCCTGCCCTGTGAACTGATATAGGGGTCTCAATGCCGCAGTTGATGAGGAAGATTGGCCTCCCACTTTATTCCCCTTGGGAACAGTGTAAAATAAGCCTTTTCAAAGCATATCAAAATCTCTAAGTGTTTTTAAATATCTTAAGTATTCTAAGCAGCACCCACTGTGGTCAGAGACAGCGATGGGACAACTTTTTTGCATAGGGATGGAGGAATGAAAGGAGGGGCTATGTCTTCTACCCTGTGCTGTAGGAAATGGGGTAAGCAGGCATCAGGTAAGCTGCTTGCTACCTTACTATTGCGATATATATATATATATATATAAAAATATATATAGTGATTATAGAATATTTTGATCAAAGATAACAGAGATAAATCTGTGTGACCTAAAGTTCATTTTAATGCAAAATCAGTAATTAAACGGCATCATTATCATTCAGTGCTTTGGGGCATTGTTAAAAACATGCATATGCAAATATTCTGAATACTAATAAATGTTAGTTAGCATGTTTTTCTGTTAAACTTATAATACCTCCTTATGGCAAGGACATTTCTTTGTGGAGGTGTCTTTTTATGTCCTGGAAAAAAAACATGTACGGAAATGTTTAGAAAACTAAGCTTTTCACGTCTGTTATTTTTATATTTTTTTCCAATTAAAGATCCTTAAGAAACCTAAATTCTCTGTGGATCTCTGTATGAGGGTGTCAGGAAATAGCTACATGCTGCAAAACACACCTCCTATTAAAGTAGACAAAATGTCTAAATAGACATGAGATTTGGTATAGTGATGAGTGGCTTGGTTGAAATTTGGGTATAATTAATTTGTCCCAACTTGCCACAAAACCTCTGGCCTGGGACCCTGAATCCAAACCCCATTGAATCAAGTTGAGGGAAAGTACTCAAAACAATAACACAAAAAAAAAGAAATGAAAAAATATAAAATAAATTAATACATTAATCGATACATATATACATCAATCTATACATATATACATTAATAAATGAGTCATGTGTTAGAGAAAGTACTTCTCCTACCACTCCGATTCCTCCAAATATGTCCTCTGGCGTACACCGTCCGCTGTCGGCCCAGCCACCAACCATGCGAGCCACATGTGCACTGTTCTGACAGAGGGGAAAATGGGCCATCCTCCTCCTTCTCACCATTCATGGGCTGAACCAGGCAGAGGATGGGGATGGTAGCAGTGACGATGGCATCATCAGCGCTGACCATATTGGTTCCATACTGGAAGCACTGCAGTACCACGCTGATGTCCCTTATTGAGGCTCACTCACTAATGGTAAAGTGCTGCTAGTCTGCACTTTGACTCAAGAGGGCATTTTGGAGATGGAACTCCAGTATCGCCGGCTGTTGCTCACAAACCCTTTCCATTATGTAAAAAATGGAATTCCACCTGGGGCTGTTGGTTGGAAGACCGAAATTCCTTTGCAATGCAAACAGGCGAGCGGCAGTAGGCTGGGAATGCACACGCTACGCACTTTATACAGCAGCTCCGACATCCCCGGATAATGGGACAGGAAACTCTGCACCACCAAGTTGAGCACATGTGCCAGGCACAGGATGTGAGTCAACCCGCCTTGCCTCAAGACTGCTACATGGTTTGGCCCATTATCGCACACCACCTTGCCAGGCTTCAGGTCCAACAGCAGCAGCCACTCATCTTTCTGGTCCTAAATGCTGGTCCACAGCTTCTGGGCAGTGTGGGGTCTTTCACCTGCACCGCATGCTGCCATTTCCCCATGGCAGTGCTCAAATTGGTGGTGCAGGGACTACTTGAGAAGGAAGCAGAGGAGTAAGCAGAGTAGAAGGAGGAGGCTACAAAAGACTGATGTCCAGCAATCCTGGGCGGTGGCAGGATCTGCGCCACATTGCTTCCTGTCTCAATCCCAGCCGCCACTACATTCACCCAGTGGGCAGATAGAGAGATGTCATGTCCTTACTTGTCCATGTGTCTGTGGTAAGGTGGACACTGGCATTGCCCAGTGCACATTTTGTTTTTTTCACAAGTTCTTGCTGCAGGGCAGGGATAGTCTGGTGAGAAAAGTAGTGGTGGCTGGGAACAGTATATTGTGGGACAGCCATCACCATGAGATCTTTAAAACTGTCCATCTCCACCAGGCGGAATGGGAGCATTTCAAAGACCAGCAACAGTAAAATGTCCCAATAACGATCAGGGCTCGTGGGTGAGATTGGCCCAACTTCAGCTTTCTCTCCAAAGTTTGCGGGATGGGGAGCTTCTCTGGTATGATGTGGACCAGCTTGGTGGTGGTGCTGCTGGAGCTGGTGGGGTTCCCACATTCTCCCTTTGAGGGGAGACAGGCGGCCTTGTTTTTGGGGAGTCGGAGCTCCAGGCTGAGGCAGAGGGTGTTTGCAGGTTTTTCTGGTAGTTCTGCCACTGCAGCTCATGTTTTATTTGCAGGTGTCAGGTCATGCACGAGGTGCAGAGTTGATTAACAGCTTTCTCTTGCTTCAGCATCTGTTGAGACCCCTGAAAGGCCCATTCAAATAACAATGAGAGAATGAATAGGGAGTAGGGAGCTTAAGGACATGAGGGCCAATTGCCTCTTCAATAAGGAGCTCCCAGCAACTTTCTGTTAAAGCCTCAGTGGGAGGGACAAAATATGTAGTTGATTGATCCTTCACCCCATTGCTATACTGGGACCTGTGGACAGAAGACTCCACATGCAGATGGAAGCCGCATAGCCAAGGTTGAGGGGACGAGATGGCAACATAGTAGTAGTGGGTTAGATAGTGTGTTAAGACCACAACAGTGCCACTACCAGCAGTGAGTAGGACATCAGAAGTGCATCTTTGGGTCCTGTAAATTGATTTTGTAAGCAAGCAATCATTTCAGGTATATGGAAAGCAAATGCGCAAAAGCAAATTTTTAAATGTTTCAGGTATTAGATAAGAGGTAGGTATAGGGGAAAAAGTAGCAATATATATATATTTTCTAGTGTCAGTGTGTTTCGTTACATTTAACTATTTGTCACCTAGTAAGGGGTCCTTGAGACCCCTATACCAGTTCACAGGGCAGGAGGGGCTGGCAAGTCACCTGCCTGCAAGTGTGTGGCATACCATACCCCCCACCCCAATACTTCCATTTTCAAAGCCCAGGGGTTACAGAAGAACCCGCTGGTAGCCTTCAGGGCTGGGGACAGCTGCTCAGCCTCAGCGCCTGGTCTACCAGCCATACCTGGTGTCAGGGCTGGCTTTTCATGGATGGGGTAATACTATGTATTTTTTTTTATTTTTTAAGGGTTAAACACTTGGAAATAGAAAATAAGACAAGGGTCCCCTTCTCCAGGAGGGGTAACTAGATGCTTTTTATTTAATGTTTAAGGGTTGAACTCTTACAAATTAAAAAAAAACAGTCTGAGGTCCCTCCTATCTAAGCAAAAGCAGCCCAAACACTAGCTATGGGGACTGGTTGACCAGAGCATGGAGACCTAGTGGCCGTCCCCTGACCTTGAAGGCGACCAGCCCACATAGCTCTCATGGGCTGCAGGCTCTTCTGCATGCCCTGGGCTTTGGGAATGGAATGGGGCAGGGTGTTATGCCAACAACTCTGTGTGGTGGTGCAGGACATGATCGTGGAGTGGCATGGAACATGACTGTAGAGTGGCATGGGACAGGAGGACAGCAAGAGAGCAGATAAGTTAAGGATTTCATGGAAAAGTTGGGTTTTGTACTGAACCAATTTTTATTCTGAAATTTGGACTGAACTCCGGTTTGAAGAATTCACAGTTACATAGTTACATATACATAGTTAATACCGTTGAAAAAAGACATATGTCCATCAAGTTCAACCAAGGGTGTTGGGGTAGGGGAAGTTATCTTTTATTTTATTTTATAGGGGAAGCTATTTATTTTATTTTTTGTTTTTTTGTTGTTTTTTTACTGATAACCGCTAATAGTAACTGTTAATGTTATTTTCTTCTAAAAAGCCTCTAATTCTTTTTTGAAGCTGTCAGCGGTTGATGTTGTAACAAGCTTCTGTGGGAGGCTATTCCATAGATATATATTTCTTATGGTAAAAAATGATTGTCGCCTCCGAAGACTAAATTTCTTTTTTTTCCAATCAAAGGGAGTGCCCCCTTGTCTTTAGAGAGGATTTTATCTGAAATAGTGTTCTCCCATATTTTTTGTATGGGCCATTTATATATTTATACAAGTTAATCATGTCCCCCCTCAGCCGTCTCCTCTCAAGACTAAACAGATTTAATTCTCGTAATCTTTCCTCATAACTAAGATCCTTCATTCCCCTTATTAGTTTGGTGGCTATCCAGAGTCAAAGCGTCCTTTCTATGAATGGGTGCCCAGAACTGGACGGCATATTCCAGGTGAGGGCGCACCAGTGCCTTGTAAAGAGGCAAAATTACATCCCTATCCAGTGATTCGATGCCTCTTTTAATGCATGATAGTATCTTGGTGGCCTTGGAAGCAGCTGCTTGGCATTGCATGCTGTTATTTAGCCTGCCATCTACCAGTACCCCCAGATCCTTCTCAACAAGTGACTCTCCCAGTTTTACTTCCCCGAGGATATATGTGGCCTTCAGGTTATTAGACCCCAAGTGCATGACTTTACATTTTTCCACATTGAACTTCATTTGCCAAGTGGATACCCAGACACTTAAAGTGCCCAAGTCAGCCTGAAGCTTGTGGACATCTTCCATAGACTGCACTATGCTACATATCTTTGTGTCATCTGCAAAAATAGAGACAGTGCTATTAATTCCATCTTCTATGTCGTTTATAAAAATACAATTCTGTGATTACTCACCTGTAGAATTGGTATTATATGTATACAGCACGTCCTGTTCCAGAATATTCCTTACACATGGGTAATACATCCACAAGATGGCGCTGGACTGCAGAAACTCCTCCCGGCCCTATGTAAGTCAGGGACCTCCCACAAATTCCCCTGTACTGACAAGCAGTTAACAAGAAGCCGGGAGAACAATAATAACAGGAATTCAAAAAGGAACATATGAACAATCACCATACAAAGGTAACTAGGAATAATGATAACATGGGTGGAATGGAACAGGACATGCTGTATACATATAATACCAATTCTACAGGTGAGTAATCACAGAATTGTATTATTCTAAGTATACAGCACGTCCTGTTCCAGAATATTCCTTACACATGGGACATCCAATAGCAGTGTCCATAAGGTAGGGTGGTAGTTTAAACCACTGCCGCCTGCAGAACTTTGCGAACAAAAGTAGCATCAGCTGAGGCCCTAACATCAACCTTGTAAAACATAGAAAAAGTATGAACAGAAGACCAAGTAGCGGCCTTGCAAACTTGTTCAACAGAAGCTTGGTGCTGAAAAGCCCAAGAGGCACCAATAGCACGAGTAGAATGAGCAGTAAGGTGGAAGGGAGGCTCCTTCCCCTTAGCAGAATAGGCCTGTACCACAGTCTGCCGGATCCACTTGCTGATAGTGGACTTAGCTGGAGCAAGACCCTTCTTAGGTCCAGACGGGAGCACAAAAAGAGCATCAGTCTTCCTGAAGGATTCAGTAGCCACCAAATAGAACTTCAGAGTTCTGACCACATCCAGAGAGTGCAAAGCCCGCTCCTTAGGGTTACTAGGATTAGGGCATAGAGAAGGCAAAACAATGTCCTGATTGAGATGAAAAGCAGACACAACCTTAGGCAGAAAATCTGGCTGAAAACGAAACATCACCTTGTCCTGGTGTCTCTCAAAGTAAGGGGGATTGATGGAAAGTGTCGCCAACTCAGAAACACGCCTAACAGGAGTGATAGCCACCAAAAAGACTACCTTAAGAGTCAAGATGGACAAAGGGGCCTCATGCAAAGGCTTAAAGGGAGACCCCTGTAAGGCAGATAAGACCAAGTTCAAATCCCAGACTGGTAACATAGGCTTACGTGGAGGACGCACGTGAGTAATACCCTGGAAGAAGGTCTTGACCAGACGATGGTGAGCAAAGGATCTTTGGAAGAAAATGGCCAAAGCAGAAACATGACCTTGGAGGGTACTAAGCTGAAGGCCCAAATCCAAACCATGTTGCAGGAATTCCAGAATCCTAGGGATAGAAAACACCCGACAGGGAAGAGACTTAGACTCACACCAGTCAATGTAAGCATACCATACCCTATAATAGATGGATGACGAGGACTTCTTCCTAACCCAAATCATGGTATTAACAACAGAGGCAGGCAGCCCCTTTTCCATCAAGATGGAGGTTTCAGCAGCCAGGCGGTTAAAGCCAGCGTTTGTAAATTGGGATGACGTAGCTGCCCCTGAGTGAGCAGGTCTGGATCCTTGGGCAGGGCATACTGATCTACTGCCAACTGTACGACGTCTGTGAACCACACCCTTCTTGTCCAACAGGGGGCAACCAGAATGGTTGGCACCCCTTCCTGGGCAATCTTGCGCAGCACCCAGCCCAGCAGAGGAAAAGGAGGGAATACATAGAGAAGCTGAAAGCTCTTCCAAGACATTGCTAGTGCATCCATGGCCAAGGCCAGAGGGTACTGGGACAGAGAGACAAAGACTGGAAGCTTGTGATTGTGATGGGACGCAAACAGATCCACATCTGGCTGACCCCAGCGGTGGCATAGGGAGCGAAACACCCTGCTGCTGAGGGACCATTCTCCCAGACGAGAAGTCCCCCTGCTGAGGGAGTCTGCCTCCAGATTCTCCACCCCCGGGATGTACACAGCTGAGATGCAGGGAACATTCTCCTCTGCCCAAGACAGTATCAGGGACACTTCCTTGAGGGTCCTCTCACTCCGGGTCCCTCCCTGATGATTGATGTAGGCAGTCACCGTCTGGTTGTCCGAGTGGACCTGAACCGCCCGACCCCGAAGGTGTGGAGTCAGTTGGGCGAGAACCAACCTTATCACCCTCAATTCCAGAATGTTGATAGGGGTGTGGGGCCTCCTGAAGGCCCCACTGACCCTGGAATTTCAGGGATTTCCAGAAGCCCCCAACCTGTCAGACTGGCATCTGTGGTGACTGTCTCCCAGCACAGGGCCAGGAAGGATCTGCCCACCAACAGGTTTCTGAGTCCAGCCACCACGAGAGAGACCGTCTGACCAGAGGGGACAGAACTAACACCTGATTCAGGGATCGAGGGTCCTGATCCCATACTGACAAGAGGTGAAGTTGAAGAGGTCTCATGTGAAACTGAGCATATGGAACCGCCTCGAAGCAAGACACCATCAGGCCCACCAGCTGCATCCCCTGCTGGATGGAGGGATGAGGGCAAGACATAAGGAGCCTGGCTTGGGCCTGAAGACTCTCCACCTTCTACTGAGGAAGAAAAATCTTGACCTGAGGTGTATCCAGAGTCATACCCAGAAAGGACCTCACCATTGACGGTGACAGGAAAGACTTGGGGTGGTTGATCACCCTGCCGAAGGACTCCAGTGTGGACACCACCAGCTGGGTATCCAGCTCGGCCTGCTGAAGGGACTGAGACATGATGAGGATGTCATCCAGGTAAGGAAGGATGCAAATGCCCTGAGATCTCAGCAGAGCCATTACGCCTGCCAGCACCTTGGTGAATACCCTGGGAGCCGAGGTGATACCGAAAGGCAAGGCCACAAATTGTTAGTGCTGATCCTCCAGAGCGAACCTGAGGAATCTCTGATGACCTGGAAAGATTGGTACATGAAGGTAAGCGTCCTTGATGGAGTCATGAAGTCACCCGGGCGTAGTGAATTGACAGCTGAGCGCAGAGTCTCCATGCGAAAGTATTTGAATCTGACCAATTTGTTGAGGAGCTTTAAATCCAGGATGGGTCTGATGGACCCGTCTTTTTTGCGAACAGTGAAAAGATTGGAATAGTAGCCTCTTCCCCTTTCCCTCAAAGGCACCTGGCAGATGACCCCCAACTCCAGAAGGTTTTGGACAGCACGGCACAGACCCTGGGCTGACAGGGTGTTTTGAGCCATCCGGGATTTGATGAATCTTGGGGGTGGCCAGGCTGTAAACTCTATTTTGTAACCGGAGGACACTACCTCCTGAATCCACCGGTCTGAGACGTGAAGCCTCCAGACGTGAGCAAAGAGCCTGAGCCGTCCCCCCACCCGGATGGGTGAGGGCGCCCCTTCATGCCTGAGGGGGCTTGGGTAAGGATTTTAGCTTGGGACCGCAGGAGAGGCCAGGACGGCCACGTCCTCTGCCCCTTCCCCAGTGATCTCCGCGGGCCCCAGTAAAGGAGACTTCTCGGCCAGTTCTGGAATCATGGAAGGATGAGAGAAAGGCACCCATCCCCCGAAAGGACCGGGACGGCCTCCTACGTTGAGGTAACCTACCGTCCCTGGCAAACCAGGGTTCACCAAAGAGGCGCAGGCCCTTGAAAGGGAAACCAGTGAGAGCCTTCTTAGCAGCATTATCAGCTACCCACTGACGTAGCCAGACAGAGCGGCGTATAGCCACCAACAAGGCAGAAGTTCTACCACACATTCTAATGGCATCATCCATAGCAGAAAGAATATATGCAATAAATTCCTCACAAAGCAGGAAAGATCTATACTCTTCCCTGCCCGCATCCTCAGATGCTCCGTCCAAGAGACACTTAAGCACCCCTTTAATGGCAATAGCTATGATAGCAGAGGCACAAACCAGGCGCAGTGCCGTCCCCACACAGGCAAAGGCGTGACAGGCCAGTTGGTCCAAGTGCCGGTCCTCACCATCCCACATGGTAGTAGTATCAGGAGAATGCATGACAGATGTATTGGACAACCCGAGAACGGGCGCATCCACCTCGGGAGTACATGACCAATACTTAACAACATCAGAAGGAAAGGGATACCTCTTGTCCCAACTCTTAGGCACCCCTGGCAACTTGCTAGGTCATTCCCATTTCTTGAGCACTAGATTATTAAAATGAGACTGCTCAGGGAACTCCCAGCGTGGCTTAACCGTATGAAAAAGCTCACCCTGCTGCTGCGGAGCCACTGCCGGGGGAGAAATACAAAGCACTTCAAAAATGTGACTCAGCAATCTGTCAGTGTCATCAGGGGACCACGGGTCTTCCCCAAAGGGAGTCCCAGCACCCCCGTAAATTTGAGGTTGTTCTTCAGAGGATTCAGAATCAGAAAATAACTCCCCCTCCTCAAGGGGGTAGGGACCTGAGACTGAGTAAGGGCCCTCATCTTCTACAGGGAAGAGGGAAACCACGGGTGATAAATGCCACTTCTTAGTAGAAGCCTTACGCTGGGCGGACCCAGTTTTTCAATGCTGGCCACCCATGCAGCCAAATCAGGTTGCGACTCCCAGCTGGCATGCCCCCCACTGGGGGTCAGATGTAGGCGTGGGGGGGTAGGCAAAGCCAGAGGGGGCGGAGCACTAGGCCCAGAAGGTATCATTAACCACAACTCGCTGCACGTGATCCTTCAGCCAGTTTTCAATCCAGTTACAAACTGTGTTTTCTAATCCTGAAGATCTCAATTTCCCCAATAAGCATCTATGGGGGACAGTGTCAAATGCTTTTGCAAAATCCAGAAAAACTATATCCAAGGCCGCCCCTTTGTCCAGGCTTCTACTCACCTCCTCATAAAAGCCAATCGGTTAGTCTGCCAGCTTCTGTCCTTAGTAAAACCGTGTTGGTTGTCACTTGGAATATTATGGGTAGTTACATATTCGTGTATGTAGTCCCTTAAAAGCCCCTCAAGCAACTTCCCCACAATGGATGTTAAGCTAACAGGTCTGTAATTGCCCGGAGAAGACCGTGAGCCCTTTTTAAAAATGGGCACCACATTTGCCTTGCGCCAGTCCCTTGGCACTATACCAGTTGCTAGTGAGTCTTTAAGTATCAACAACAAGGGTGATGAGATAACAGAACTGAGTTCTTTGAGAACTCTTGGGTGAAGTCTATCTGGTCCTGTAGTCTTATTCACATTTAAATTATTTAGTTTTTCTTGGATAGTATCCATGTTTAGCTTGTTAATTATTATACTTGGGCTATTGCTATCAGCAGCATCTCCTGTATTGGCTCCTTGCTCCTCTCTTGTGTACACAGAGCTAAAGAATCCATTTAACAGCTCCGCCTTATCTTCATCCCCAGTGACCATTTCCCCATTATCATTAATTAGGGCACCTACCTGTTCTGATTTAGTTTTCTTTGAATATATAAAAAAAAGTTTAGGGTTAGCTTTGCTTTCTTTGGCCACATCTCTTTCATTTTGTGCTTTTGCCAACCTTATTTCTTTCTTACACATTTTAATTTCTAGTTTATACTTTTCAAGTGTTAAAGCTAAAAGTTCAGCCTTATAATGGTTAAATGCCCTTTTTTGGTTCTTTATTGCCCTTTTAACCGCAGGTGTCAGCCATGAGGGGTTTAATTTTAGCCGCTTATATTTGTTACATGTAGGAATACATTTTGCAATGTTGGTACTCACAATTGATTTAAAGCACTCCCATTTGGCATCTGTATTCTTATTCCTCAACAGATGCTCCCAGTCAATGCCCTGGAGTGCTGCTCTGAGCCTGGAGAAGTTGGTCTTCCTAAAATTTAGAGTTTTTGCCCTCCCCGACAGAAAATCGTTCTTACAGTTTATGTTAAATACAACTATATTGTGGTCACTGTTACCAAGATTTTCACGGATTGTTACTGTCCCCATCAGGTCATCATTATTTGATATTACCAGATCTAAAAAAGCATCACCCATAGTAGGTGCCTCCACGAACTGATTCATATAAGTATCTTGTAGCAAGCTGAGGAATGCTCTCTCCCTTTTAGTGGAAGCAGAACCGTGTCTCCAGTCGATTCCTGGGTAGTTGAAGTCTCCCATCACCACCACTGTACCAGCCTGTGAAGCCCACTCTATCTGTTTATGCAGTTGACCCTCTATTTCCTCAGTTATATTTGGGGGCCTATAGATTACACCAAACTGTATTTCAACATTGTTTACATTGGCCCCTACTTCCACCCAAAAGGATTCTACATCTTCACAATCTTCTGCTAGTATCACCTCATTAATGTATGCTTTGAATTCTTGCTTTACATAAAGGCACACGTTGCCCCCTTTCCAATTTGCTCTGTCTTTCCGAAAAAGAGCAAAACCTTGTAGATTGACAGTCCAGTCATGTGTGGAATCCAGCCATGTCTCAGCCACACCAACAACATCAATATTCTCTGCCAGCACCAGAGCCTCAAGCTCCCCCACTTTACTTGCCAGACTTTTGGCATTTGTGAACATACACTTTATGTTCCTATCTGGGTACATTGAGGTACAGTATTAGCTTCTGCAGTAATGCATCCGCCTAATATTTCACTGCTGGTTTGCAACACATGAATCTCCTTATCCTTCATAGCAGTCCTCCCCCCTTCTAATTCTCCACCCACCATCATGTGCTGTCCCCTACATAACCTGTTTTCACTTTTGACTTCCCTCTTGCCCTCCCCCCTCAACTCTAGTTTAAATACCTCTCCACCCCCTCTAGAATCCTCTTACCCAGCACAGCAGCCCCCCTTCCATTCAGGTGCAAATTTTCTGTAGAATACAGTTTGTACCCCAATGAAAAGTCAGCCCAGTGCTCTAGGAACCCAAATCCCTCTGCCCTACACCAGGACTTGAGCCATGAGTTTAACTATCTAAGCTCCCGCTGTCTTTCATGTGTAGCGCAACGGCACTGGCAGTATTCCAGAGAATAAAACCTTGGAGGTCCTTCCCTTCAATTTGGTACCTAATTCCCTAAATTTATTCTTAAGGATCCTCCATTTTCCATTAATTCTGTCATTGGTCCCCACGTGGACCCAGTAATTTATCCACCCTTTCCACCACATGCCGAACCCTGGCACCAGGAGGACAGCAAACCATTTGGTTGAGGCGGTCTTGGTGACAAATTATTCTATCAGTCCGCCTGATAATAGAATCCCCTATGACCACTAACTGTCCAGTCCTACCTGCAGTCCCAACCACCCGCTCACTAGCTGGACTGACACTCTTGCATCATAACCCAACTTGGCAATTTTGCTGGGGTGCGCAGAAACAGGTATGGCCTTCCTTTTCTGTGCAATCTTTCTACTCCCTCTATCTACGTTTACCCAGCTACTTATCTGCTCCTCCTGACCCATTACTCCACCCTCTGTGTTTACCCCATTTATTGCCTGCTCAGTGAGCAGCATGCCCTTTTCCATATTGTCAATCTACCTCAGTGTTGCATTTTGCTCCTCCAGATCTCTAACCAGAGCTTCCAGGTTTGCAATATGCTGATATTTACCACAGCGGTATTCACCCTGGAACTGCTGTTCCTGAAGTGTATACATATGACAAACTGTGCACTGAAGTAGACCTTCAATATTGCTAGCCATTATCTTAGTTACAAAACAGCAGTAAAAACAATTTTAGTGCTCACAGCTGCAGCAACTTGGCTTTTAACTTCTTATTCTAGCCCAGTCCCCCAATATAAAGTCCCTTAATAAAATGGCCCCTCACTTACAATACAACCTCACTTGCAAATACAACTGAAACTCGCAAAAGCTCCTGAACTCGCTTTAAACAATCTTATTTATACAAAGCAATACTTCCCTTCCAAATGGCAAAACAGGAATTCGGTTCGTTCATTTCAACAAATGGCCCACGGAAATACTTAGAGCCCTAGTATACCTCAATTCTGTTTAATAATGTTATATATGTATTGACTGTTTCTTAGACAATTTGAAGGCTATTGGCCATAATTTGGCCACAAAAGTAGACTTACCCTTTAAATATATTTAATCATTGTTTTTCAGACATATGGCTAAGTGGTTGCAAATCACAGACATACTTTTTGCTGATTGTGTATTCCAACCAAATTAGCAATGGACTTATAAAATAGAAAACTTACTTTTGGTGATCAGCTATATTCCAGTTTAATAATTTGTTGCCCAGTAGGTTCTAAAACTCCTTCTTAAAAGCCTGAGGTAGTTAGCAGTTGTAGAGCACAGAGGCAATGAAAAGCAGCCAAATTACTAAATCCAATCCCTATGGCAACTCTCAGATGAATGTTGTAAAGTGCTTACATATATACTTTGGGTTATTCTGAGAATACCTAGATTTTAACACATTTATTGTGAAAGCCAGTAATACAAAAAAGTGATTTAGACTCATATTAAGGCAAAAATAAATGAATTCCCTTGATTTTATATATGCATTATAAAAAAACTAATATATATTGACATGTTATTTAGCTAGTATTCTGCCAGTTTGTTTTAACTAGGGATATACTTAAATTAGTTACTTCTTACATTTATAAAATAAAAATACATTGCAGTACTTTAACCCTTTAATTGCCGAGCACATAGGCCCTATGGGTTTGCTTCTCCTATCGTTAAGTGCCAATCACGTACAGCCTAAGGGCCGGGCTTTCCGTCCTGCTTTCACCTGACCTCTTGTTTGATCCAGCTAGGCCTTCTCTTCTCCCCAGGGGCATCCAATTACCCCCTGGGGCTCTTCTTGCGTAAGTAGGGGGCCCGAAGTAGCCCCCCCCCGCAGCTTCGGCCGCCGCTGCTAACTGTGGGGGAAAAAATAACCTTCAGTGGCTGAGCGCAAACTCACTTGGAGTGGTCAATGGGGGGTGCCGGATTTGAGTGTGAGAGTGCAAGTAGGGAGAATGTGGTGCGTGGCAGGTGTATGCAGGAGGGGCATCAGCAATCAGTATGCTACCCTGTACATTTACATTTATGTGGAATGGATGTTGGCAAAGTATTACTTTAATATAAAAGGTGCACACCGTGCAACTGAAAATATAAAGTTATGAAAAATATCTTATGTCTTCTACTTTGTCTTGGCCATTCCTGGCTCTGCTGCTGTTTCTCTGAAACAAATGAGTTGTAAGCCATTTCAAATTCTGTTATTTGTTCTACAGATTTATCTTCTCATTGATGCTGTGATTGCTCTCATCAATATTAATAATTAGAATTAATTGGCTGTTTTACAAAACACTTTAACGTTGCTCTGAAGAGAGAATGTTCCAGAGCAAAGACAGAAGGGCAATGATGATAGCACACGCTCGGCTTTTGAATGTCAAAGAAAGGAAGTGTGTAAACACAGCACTAAACAGAAATCTATTTATGTCTGGTGAAGTTAATTAGCAATTGATTTTGGGTATCTGTAAACATATATTTGTTTTATCCACTGTCAGCATTATGGTTTGGGCATTTACTATATATATATATATATATATATATATATATATATATATATATATATATAGCTAAATGTAGTTCCCGAAACTTTACTAATTTTTCCAAACTTTAATGAAAGCATATTTGCGGCCTAAGCATTCCTAAATAAAGCCTAATGTTATCTGCATCGGCTAAATGCTGGGTGACATGAATTTATTGAGCAATTCATCATAAGACACAGATAGGAAACAGATGTGACAAGTTTAACGTATAACACCGAGTAGAAATACAAGAAATGTATTTGTTGTCGAGAACACATACAGGCATCTTTAAAATAAGTTTACAAGCATGCAGCAAATGTATACTTTGCTGTTTTAGTATCATGTATTAGTGTATTTTTTAAAACCTTGTATCCTTTTTTTTTACTGGTATGTTGTTAGCAAGTTGAAAAACAAATTAACTCAGAAAGTAAAAGATATACAGAGGTTCTAAAGATGGAAACTTTGAAGAGAGCGGTGTACTTAAACCAGACCTTCACTCTAAATACAGTCTATCTTGTATGTTTCCCCCACCCTGAAAACACAGATACTGCCTCTTCTGTCTATGCCACTCTACATTCTGGGATTGCTGTCCTTTTCCTGACACCAGCTTTGCTCTGTCTGTGCAAAGCACAGCTATAACCCGCACCCTGCACATGGCCCCCTCCTCCTCTCCTCAGTATGTGATACTTCTGCAGCCCAGTGGGAAAAAGAATAATATGTAAGTGACTTAAAACTTAAAATATATTCATTTTAAATTCTGAGGAATAGTTTTTTAAGGATATGGGCTGTTCATTAAATGATGTTGAATATCCAGTCAGAAGCATTTATAAATCAGGTGCTCTTACTTGCAATCAGGTTTCTATCTGTTCTATAGTACGTTTAAAGCAGACCAACTCTCCCCCAAAAAAACTCAATCTGTTTTGCTTCCCCACCCCAGGTTGGTACAATTGGTTTTTGAAATGATACTATTGTTCTAAACCAGATGTTTAACCCCCCCCTCCTCCTCGCAATCTCATGCTGGGAGCAATTGGAGCCTATTGAAATTAGTGCTGGAAAGAAGATACAAGTTAAAAGAAGATTTAATCCTCCCTTTTTTCACCCAATTTTCCTTTGAAGCCAAAATCGTTTAAGAGTATTTTTATCCATTTCATTACTAAAATACTAAGGGGAGTTGATACATGTTCCTTTTTTTTCCTTTCCATAGGAAGTGGTTGGTCAGCTTTAAGATACTTTGCTTCTTTGAAACAATTCAGACAGAAATGTCCTTCATCTGACCTCATGTTCTTGGTGTCTCTACAATTTTAAATAGAATTAAGCATCTTTGTCAAATTACCATTTTCTGGTGGTGGTCAGGCATGGCAATTGGCAAGGGTTAATAGGGCTTGGCAATAGATGAATTTAAGTGTGGCAAGGATGGGCTTCTGGGCTTGGCACTTGATGTGTACAGACATGCACTGATGGAACAGTATCAGTCCTTCCCCTCAGGGCATAACGTACCAGAGGGCACAAGACTCCCATTCTACATGCCCTCTGCTCTCATACAGAAGAATCTTCTGTGTACAAAGGCACTCATTTAAGTAAATGGGAATGCTCTGTATTCAGACCGTGCCCCCCCCCCCCCCTTGCACAGACTTCTTGTACCGCACTGGGGGTTAACTAACAGCTATGTATATTCTGCTCTAATGTTTGAGAGAAAGCAAACTTGCATGTTCACAGTGATGAAATCTTGTACATTCTGTTATTTGTGCTGTTGAGCCTCCTTCATCCAGACATGGCAAAGGTCGGCAACAGGGCTTGGTACTGACCTAATCAGATGTGACACAGGTCAGCTAGGCATTGGACATGGTAAATTGTGGCAACAATCAATAAAAAGGTTTTTTTGTTACATAGTTACGTGCTTATTTTTGATACAGTTTTCAAAATTTTAAAAAACATTCAAAAAAATTCAGGAATAACAATAAAGGTTGAAGACCGAAGAAGGCCCTGGGAGTACCATTATAAAGGGTTAAACCCTTTAAAAAAATTAAAAAACTGTAAATTTTACATGGCTGGCTGTCAAATGATGGTATATATAGTCTGAAGACCACAACATCAAAACATAATATCGCCATTGCACTATGTATATGTGAAAACTTTTTGATTGTGATCTGACTGTACCTGGTTTGTCCTCATGCCTGGTTTTTAGCACTTAGCACTTTATTTAAACTTTTTGCACATTTTTATATAGGATATTGCGATTTTTGCACCACATGTTTACACTGGGACAATGAATATCAAATATTTTCCTTATTGGTTAGTCATTTATGCCCTGTTATTTATACTGGATCAGCTGATTTAACTGGTGATTATACAACAGTGCCCCCTAGTGGTTGTTTGTCAAATGTGTTTTTTAATTATGTCATGTTTGTATGTAATTTTGGCTTTTTCTATACAATAAAAATTTAGATATATTTTTATAATTAGTGGTGCCACTTTTCTTGGGGATTTTTTGGAGGCATTTGTGGGATTCCTCTTTGTCCTTTATTACTTACATTGGGAATATAGCTTTATTTTTAAAAATGAACCCTACACAATGTGAATACTTTTGATTGTGCCTAGACAATTACTTTAACTTGACATATAAAGTTACTGTGAGCATAGCGCTAGACAGATGCCAGACCTTTAGGCTTTTTATGTGGGCAATTATTGCCACATTACCACTCTCTTGAAAAGCAGCACATCTTGTCACTGGTGGTTAATTTTACTGATGTCCTTGCTTTCTGACCTTGAATTTGTAGAAACTGTGTATTATTACTTCACCAATTTCTTCAGTTGCTTTGCTTTCTGGTCTTCTACTTTTCATGCATAAACCATGCAGGCAAGTATAGATTTCACTGTGACTATCAGTGTAGCAGTACTTGAGTTCTTAGAACCTCTGTCTGTAGGTTTCCTCAAAGGCATTTTCCACCTCACACCAGCTCAGATTTAAACATATAAAAAACACATGTATGAGGGCCAGAATACCCAGGTTTTGTGCACTAGTTTGTGGAAATGTCTTACCGGTGAGTCTAATCTCCTTTTTGCAACTTCTGGCTGATGCTAGTTTTGCTCATAAGACTGAAACTGCCCGATGTCTAAATACAAGATGTCTTAACTTTGGTGGGATATCTTGGCCAAAGCTCTTCTAAATTTCCCTGATTGCAGGGTTTTTAGGTACAACACATGTTTTTTTTTTCTGCCCACATCCTTGAGTGTGCCTGTTCCTACTCCAACACTGGGATATACAAGGTTCTAAGACCCAGCACTGGCATTACTTCCAAAATGGCGATGACCGAAAAGTTCAAAATCTCTGCATTCAATGCCGAGTCTTCTTTTTCTGGAGCAAGCAGGACATTCCATTTTTGGAATCCAGAAGGCTTTAAGTAGTAAGAATTTGTTGGATTGCTCTGAAACTATATTTAATTTTTCTAATTATATTAGACAGTTTATGGATGTCAGTGTATGTAGTACCACCTGGACCTATTTGTTCAGGAGTTTTCTAAAGGCTGACACAATCAGAATGTCACGCTATCTACTGCAGATACAGAGACGCAACCACTTCTGTGAACACTGCTGACGAGAGTCCACAGGGAAGAGGGACAAACTGAATTTGACAAACCTGTTCCTTCCAAAAAATGCCATCTTTTGGGAGCAAATAAGAATTGGATTGTGATAGCATGCATCAGATAGAATGCATCAGTGAGGTCTATGGATGCCACAAAATAATAATTTTCTCACAGAAATTACATTACTTGAATTTTTCATACAATGTTACTTTGTTTAGTCCGAGTCAGAATATCCACTGAGAAAACCTCACTGGGAGGTGGGTTTTGAAGGTCCCACTTGCTGAGCAACTGCAAAGAGCTAACTCTTTTGTCTGTTAGTATTTGGTGTCTGACATTTTCTGTTTGCTTGGGGGTTTTGATCCTTAGTTTCTTCTGAATGAATTAGGACATTTTGTTTTCACTTGTGTTAGTGCTTCCTGTAAAGCAGAAAATAAATACTGATCCAGCAAAAGGCACAGAACAAAGTTTATTTTAGGCTGTAAAGTCGCCCTTTGAACACTTAAACCACAAACCCCACTTGAAAGTATTGGAAAGAACTAAAGGCTTAGCCGAGAGACACTTCACTTTAGTAGAGGCATCAGGCAAAATTTTGCTGCAACACTATAAGTCCTTGTCCTTGGCCAATTGCTTCTGCATTTTCAATAAACAAGCAGACAAGGTTCTATTCAAAACAGTAGTTCATAAGTAGGGGATTAAAACTGCCACTGGCCTATCCCAAGTTAGTATCTACTGTAATTCTCTAACTAAAGGGTCCTTTAAAATACCTGTGTTTTCAAAGGGCATACGGGAATTTCTGGACATCCATTCTGGGAGAGTTTGTTTAAAAATGTAAAATGAGACAGCTTTTCCAGGTTTGTGCCGAACACAGAACTAGTAAACAGACTTAAGGCTTCGGGTTTGGGAACTTTGCAGATCTATATGGATCAGGTTCGCCCAACACTATTTATCACTAACTAAGCTAAAAAACAAGATTTTCTGTCTATTGCTAAAGACGTTTTTGACACTAATTTATATCATATCATAATACATCTTGGTTCATAAAGAGCATTGGAGTGAAGAACATCACTGAGACAAGTCTTGAATGGATTTTCCTGGTTGGTTCACAGTATGCACGTTTGAACAGGCCTCCCCCTTTAACACATTTGTAACTACATTTTTATTATAATGATGGAATTGTAATGTCAGAAAACAATTAGTTACCATCCCTAAGTTAGAACCTTTCTTTATATATGGGGAGGTCTTCTGTTTTCCCCTGCCTGTGCTGGGGTGAGCCCTGGCTTATTTCTGAACTGTCTGAGGACTAATCGGCCTCAATCTTTCTTTCTGGTGTCTTCTTCTGTGTTCCTTTGCCTGTACTAATGGGGGGGGGGGGTCTGGCTAATTTTTTGCATTTCTGTAATCTAGCAGCTCCCCTCTTGAAAATGTAAATGGGCAGAATATCAGAAAACAGGCATCCCAAATTTGGACCCTGTCTTTCTTTCTGAGGTTGTCTTCTCTGTGTTTCTTGACTGCATTTGGGGTTCCCTGATCAATATTATTTTTTTAATTTAACAGGATGTTACATTAGGATAAACATCAGGAAACAGATAGGTACCACAACACAGTTACCCCCCTTGCACTACTGAGGGGAGGCATGGCCATTATTTGGACTTACTGAGGTGTAACATGCCCCAAAAAAAGGACATTGGCCATCTAGTCAGTTTTTTTCACAGTACAGGAGGACAGATCAGTGGTGATCTGTGGTCAGTGCTTGAGACAAAGCAACCCCATTCCTTGGACAGACCAGCTGGCCAAGAGGACATAACAGCTGCCTCAACCTGCTACTCCATCCACCTCTTCCTTTTTCTCACTGCCTATTCATTGAAAACAAGGCTTCTCTGCTTCCACCAGTCAATTCAGGGTCATACAGACCAGGGTCTGTAGTAGGCTCAGGAGACATTCCATCTGCAGTAATGTTGAGGAGTCAAGATCCAAATGTAGAGCTGGGTTGTGTTGTAGTCAAAATTCAGGTGTATCCCAGCTAAGTAGGCAGCCTTCCTTCAAAGAGGTTTGCGGGACTCTTAATGACTCATTGAGCCTCTTGGTTTCTCAAAACTATCCAGGATTAAAGCCACTGCTGAAAAAAGCCAGAGGTGTCTGCATTCTCACCTGCCTGCCTTTCATCTTGTAGATCTTGGTATACAGTTGCCAATAGCAACATAAAACACGTATTTGCTAACATAAGAGAAAATAAAAATACTATATCAGCTACTTTTTGACACAAAATATATACACTTTAAAAATGCAATCAAAAGTGGACTTTTCTCTCAAAGTAGCAAACATACTTAATTCTTTATTATCGAGTTATCAATTAGAATTCAATTAGAAAAAGCAGGTTTTATTGAGACAAAAACAATTTAACAGATCCAATTGACCGGGGCTAATTTCAACCATTATACATATGGTAATGTGTGACCCTACTGTAAAAATTAGCGTATTCATCAATTTATAAGCAGATGCCTCACAGAATAGATGCATTTCAAAGCAAAAATCCTACTCTAATCCAGTGTCCCCAAGACACTGTTAATTTTCTTTTAAATAAGTAGTAGTTAACTGTTTAACCCATAGAATGAGATGTGTAAGGCGAAATGCATTAAATGAATTGAATTGTTAGGGAAGGGCATTATATTATTGTTTCAAAGTCATTAAAACGGGCCAAAAAGGGCCCAAATCCAGATTGTGAAAAAAATATTATCCCTAACACTGTAAATCTGCAATTTTAAAGAGTTTGAGGCCTGAGAGAAATTCCCAATGGAACACACAATAGGAGCAATAAAAATTATTTTACCCAATTCTGGGTTGCTGTTTAATCTTATGGCCTGATTTACAGCATTTACCATTTTTTATTAATATGATTAATCTCTAGTTCACCGTGTGCACTGCAAATGGGGAACATAGCAGTGAACTGAGCCCTAATTCTGGAAACCGAGTTGTAGTGGATGAACTTAATAAGAACTGCCTATTTCCTGGTCTTTATTAGTGTTGGGCGAACCACGAAGGTCCCAACCGCTGAGTAGCCCATCAACTAGGGTTTAGCCCATAGCGGTGAGTGCAGGTGTGCTTTAACCTAAGTGTGCCGCATATAGGATGCTGCTGTACACTTACCTGAGCTGACGCTCAGGGTCTACGTTTTTTTCAGAATGTCCACAACTGGGTCGTCAATAACATGGCCACTTGAGTGAGGACACTGCCAGTACTGCAGTGCCAACACTGTCTAAAGCGCTGATTGGACAAGACTGTCTGCTACCCGTATCTTCTCTCATGGGGGCACCCATCTAATTGAAGACCTGGCTGTGGATGTTGTGTCAGAGGAATAAATGTGAACTCTGATGGTCGGCTCATGTAAGTGTACAGCCTCTACCTATATGCTGCATACTATGCATTAGGTTAAAGTGCACCTCTCACTCGCCCTTTTGTTTTTTGGTACTGTTGCTACCTCTGGGGGCCCCTTGATAGGGTGGGTGTGGAGTGGGGGGACCTCCCTGTCAAGGGGCCCCCAGAGGCAGAATCACCCTCAAAGTTTGCTTCCCTATTGATTTCAATTTCGGTTGGAGTTTGATTTGGGTTTGGGTCAAGTTTGGGTACCCCAACCAAACTTCTGTTCAAAGTTTGGACGAATTTGCCAAACTCTATGGGTTCACCCAACACTAGGCATTAGAGCTGATGGCTTTGTGCTTCTTTCAAGAGCTGAAGCATTATTTCATTAAGACTTAGGGCTTTTGACTGTGGGACTGTAATTTTCTAAAGTAGGCTGTCAGAATTGTGTCAAGATGCCCACTCACATGCATATCAGGAGCATATAATCTGCCTGCTATTCTACAAAATCTGCATGAATTTAAGCTCTCTCAAATAGATTACATCACTCATTGTGAGAGGGGGGTTTAGGGCAGGATTATACTAAACTTTTATTTTTTCCTGGAGGTCCACATTAAGTAAAATAGTACATCAGGTCACCTTTAACCCTGCTACATACCCTCAATATAGGGTTACTTACTTTATCCTTGAGGAACTCAAGGAACACCAGAGACAACTTCACACTGCAGTGCCACGCACCTCCTATTGGTGGAGGAATTGATGTCACACTTGTGCAGCCATTTTCTGTGTCCCTGTCAGACAGAGGTCTGTGTGAGAAGATAAAGTGGTGTATCTCTGTATTGCAGAGGTTTTTTTAGCAGATGGGCACCAGGGGAAGGCAGGGAATGCAGCAGGTCTGAGTGGTTATGCATTTAAAGGTTTTAAAATTCAGTCTTTTTGATGTAGCTGGGAAGGGTTGGACCACTTAAATGTTTTTTTTGGTGTCCTGATTAAGAAAAGCCACACCATGACTCCAATGACAGAATATATAGAAGTGTCACAAGTACCATATTGGTGTCACTGCCACAGGAACCCGAAATTTCGATTTTCGATTTTAAGTTCTGAGCAGATGTTTATGAAATAAATCAGTTAAATTTGATTTCCTGGGAAACAAGTCTAGACCTTTCCATTGTGCATTCACTGTAGGAACAAGGGAAATCAAATCAAATGTGCTTGGGTGTGGAATTGCTTTAAATATTTGATTGTATATGTTATATGTATTTTTTTAACATTTAATATTGATGTAGGGACAAAGGGTTTAATTTGCTTCAATTCTTCTTCCTGTAGAATAGAATGGCTCTCTTTGTTCTCCAAGGCACCAGCTGGGTTTACACATAGGCCCTTATTTAAGAAGGGATAGCGTCAGGTAGTGGCTGGTTCATGACAGGTAGCGACAGGTAGCGACTGGTCAATGCCGGACACGGCACGCAATTACACATTTATCAAGCAGAATCTGTTTAGCGACTGGGATAGCGCCATGTAGCGTCTGATTCATCATTTTCACAGCCTCAGCGAACAGCGCCAGCGTTCAGCCTTGCACAGCGCCAGGTATGACCTCTCGCTATCTGTCGCTCTCCCATACATTTCAATGGACGATTCTTTTCTTCTCTTTAAACAGGGTTTTTTTTGTTTTTTTTCAAAAAAATCACAAATAATTCTGTGACCTCTTCTGGCATTGAAATAGCAGTTTTTTCATATTGTTTTAATTTTTTATATATTTCCTCAGAAATGACATTACAGGTCTGGCATTAAAGTGTTCATGTTACAATGTTGCTACAATGTAATTCCATATGTTTTCACTTAGTTACTAGTTGATAGATGCTGAAAAACAGACTTTAAACATACAGCCTCCTGCGCTATGGACTACAAACAAGTATTTTTCAGCGCCAGAGATTTGTGAGGCTGTTTTTTCCCTGAATATAGTGTGAGTCGGTCGCTATGAGCAGTGCTAACATGCGCTCCCATACAGCGCTGTACTGGTCAAATAGCGACTGCTCACAATGTATTCAACATTACTGAACAGCGACTCACGGCCCAGCACTGCGACTACTAGCGGGCGCTCTGAAAATGCCTGCTACAGACGCTCATCTGTCGCTACCTGCCGCTAATGATGAATCAGCCTGATAGTCAGTCTCCAATACCTAAAGTGATGCTATACCCTTTAAAGGGGATCTATCACCAGATGGCTGGCCCTAAAGCCTAAAACAATCCAGGGCTGGACAACACTGGAGCATCCCATTACTCTTTATTGTTTTATGACAATCTCCGCAGAATCCCCATGGCTTCCCTGCATCTCACTCCCCCCACAGTTTACATATGGAGAAACCTGTGAGGTCACATCCAGTATGAGTAGCCCCTCCCTGTGGCAGGGAGCAAGCTATCACTGAGAGCTGAAGAGCCTGAAGACACCAGGCGGTGACACTTTTGAAGAAGTCGTTTTCCCTTCCCAGAAAAAACCTTTCTGCAACCACTGAAACCTGAGGCGTTTATTTGCCAGTGACAACCATCGGATCCTGGTGCAATCTTACTGAGCGTGACCTGTAATGTCACAAGTCACTCCTAATATAAATGCCCCTCCCTGCGGCGGGGAGCAAGATGTGCATCGTCTGGCACTAGCATGGGTTTGGAGGTAAGCCTATTTTTTGTATTTTTTTAGCAAGTTAATTAAAAATTTGGTTTGGCCAAACTCAGATTTCTTGGGGAAATTCAGTGAATCGTAAAATCCCCAAATTTTAAAAAGTCGGAAATGCTGTGCTGTGGCTGTTTGTTACTCCAACACTTCACTGACCCACCTCCCAGCTCACTGTATGATTATTTTCAGAAAAACTAACCCTTACTTTATTCCCCTCTCTTTCAGTATTAATGCAGTTTTACTAAAAAAAAAGGAAATTGTCCCTTATAATCATCACTGTATTGAAAAAAGGGATATTATCAGATGCTTTCCAATTAACAAAAAACAAAGACTTATGCAAAAATGTTATACTAACTGGCCTATAGTATACTAACAAGCTCTTTGGTCTTTTTAAAGACATTACAATTAGTAATGTATAATTTAGAACAAATATGTGTTTCTAATCAAATTATTTCTCTTTCGTTGTTTATTTATGTGTTTTCAAAAAATCTGTGATGTGTCACTTTCTGGCTACATGAAAACTGTACATAATTTAATGCTAAATGTTTGTAATTTTCTGCTTTTGCCTTGACATATTTCTTACAATATCAGCTGTATTCATATAAGCGCATTAAAACAACAGCTATAGATCCAGTTTTGTGTTTTATTATAACTGTCACAATTTGTCACAAAAACCTTCTAGTATGTACAGATGCAGCAAGAATGTGATTGCAGTAAATATTTTGTTTTAGTACTCTATACTTATTTTTCCAATAGTTTAAGCATTTGATAAATGATGCCTCACTTTAACATGCAATAATTATTCCGCAGGCATAAACAAATATGCTCACTGACTGATCATGTCTTGTATGGCAGTAATCAATGCATTGCAAATAATTACACACCAGAAATATAATTTAAACTGAATCTGTAAAAAGTGAACAGAAATACTAGGAATGTTAACATTTCCAAGAAGTCAAGTCACCTGAACCCACTATGGCTTGTGGGGCTGCTGCATCCCCCAAATCCCAGGCATTTAGCCATAGACTGAAGAAAAAGCCTAAACATCATTTAAGTGCAAATGCAAATGCAAATCGTTTAAGTGTAAGTGCAAATAGGTCAATTAAAGCCCGATAAGTAACATTTGTCCCAAGCTATGTGCACCATACCATTTCACAGCAAATGAGGCTAAAATGTATTGTTTGCCCATACAGTATATGTTGTTTGAGTATTTTCTATTAAGTTGGAGTGTAGTAATAGATATACTGGAAAGTATTCTCTGGGAAGCAACTGAAGCCTCAAGTGTTAGTGTTTGCAGAAAAGTGTTTCCAGGAAGGAAATACCATTTCCCATCAACCAGCTTTTCCGTGTTCAGGCCAGATGCCGAACATGGACTGTGTTCAGGTATGGGAACCCAAACTCGTGAAGTTTGGTGCAAACTCGAACTTTGCAGTTCAGATTTGCCCATATCTATACTTATATGTTATATATGTTACTCTGTTTTGACTGTTGCTAAGTCTGTTCTTTTCTGCTCTTGAAAACAATAAGAAAACAGTACAGTTTTGTTTTTCCTTTTTTAAAACCTGGAGATCAGATGAGATAATGTGTTACTACATCTCCAGGGATCTGTGGTTTCATATATATAGTTTTTACCTGTATATTTTTATTTTTCCCTTGTTAAGGTCTGTTTTTAGCTTTTCTAATGCTAGAGCATTTAAGTTTGCTAAATGTTGTTATTTTGTCAAACATGATTGCTTACAGCAGAAGCATTTTTAGTTTTCTTCCTCACCCCATAACTGATTTTTGTTAAATACAGACAAGTGCACAATCTTGTTTTCCACATAAAGAGATGTTGTCTCCACGGCTCCCTAAAGTCTTGTGAAAGAAGAAGCATCCATTACTAAGAAGCGTTTGGTCAGAGGTTATTCCAAAACTTTAATTTCCTCAAGCAAAAATAGAAAGTATCTGTCCAGCAGAAAAATTGCTGGAAGAAGGCAGTCCAGCCTTTGTTTTCTTTAAGTTTGCTTATTTTAAGTGCTAAAACACCTTTGAGCATGGGCAGGGGCGGACTGGGACTAAAAAACGGCCCGGTACTTTTTGGGGCACAGCGGCCCTGCTTTACTGTTCCTGGTCCAGTATAGTATATTAATGTCACATAATTATATATATATATATACTGTATATATATATATATATATAAAATATATATATATATATATATATATATATATATATAAAATATATATACACACACATCTTATTTTGTTCCATGGTTTACCAGGGTTTAGAGGACTAAAATAAGAAATAAAATATTATGAATGAAATAGTGTGCTAAAATCCCCCCTCCGAATCACCAGACAGTGGGCAGAATCACCCCATTACAGCCAGTGAGCAGGTTCCCTCATTACAGCTAATGAGCAGCATCCCACATTGGAGGCAGTGTGCAACATCTCCCATTACAGGCAGAGAGGAGCATCCCTCATTACAGGCATAGAGGGGTATCCCACTTTACAGGCTGAGAGGGGTATCCCACTTTACAGGTGGAGAGGGGCATCCCACTTTACAGGCAGAGAGGGGCATCCCACTTTACAGGCTGAGAGGGTCATCCCACTTTACAGGCTGAGAGGGTCATCCCACTTTACAGGCTGAGAGGGTCAGCCCACTTTACAGGCAGAGAGGGGCATCCAACTTTACAGGCTGAGAGGGGCATCCAACTTTACAGGCTGAGATGGGCATCCAGCTTTACAGGCAGAGGGGGGGCATCCAGCTTTACAGGCAGAGGGGGCATCCCGCTTTACAGGCTAAATTTAACAACTGTCCCTATTTCCCACACTGAAAAGTTAAAAGGTATGCATTTGGGCACAGATGAGTCAGTAGGGGATAAAGCGGGGGCACAGAACAGTTAGCAGCACTATTTAATTTAGTATATAGATCAGTTGGTGGCAGATCAGATTTGGGCACAGATCAGATTTGTAGACACAGATCGGTCGGGGGCAGATCAGATTTGGATACAGATCAGTCAGTCGGTGGCAGATCAGATATGGAAACAGATCGGTCGGGGGACAGATCAGATTTGGACACAGATCAGATTTGGACACAGATCGTTCAGGGGACAGATCAGATTTGGACACAGATTGGTCAGGGGCAGATCAGATTTGGAAACAGATCGGTCGGGGGACAGATCAGATTTGGACACAGATCAGATTTGGACACAGATCGGTCGGGGGACAGATCAGATTTGGACACAGATTGTTCGGGGGCAGATCAGATATGGACACATATCTGTTAGGAAGCAGATCAGATTTGGAAACATATTGGTCGGGGGCAGATCAGATTTGGTAACATATTGGTCGGGGGCAGATCAGATTTGGAAACATATTAGTCGGGGGCAGATCAGATTTGGACACAGATTGGTCGGGGGCAGATCAGATTTGGGCACAGATTGGTCGGGGGGCAGATCAGATTTGGACACAGATTGGTCGGGGGGCAGATCAGATTTGAAACAGATTGGTCGGGGGACAGATCATATTTGGACACAGATTGGTCAGGGGCAGATCAGATTTGGACACAGATTACTCGGTGGCAGATCAGATTTGGACACAGATCAGTCAGGGGGCAGATCAGATTTGGACACAGATTGGTCGGGGGCAGATCAGATTTGGAAACAGATCGGTCGGGGGACAAATCAGATTTGGACACAGATCAGTCGGGGACAGATCAGATTTGGACACAGATCAGTCGGGGGCAGATCAGATTTGGACACAGATCTTTCAGGGACAGATCAGATTTGGACACAGATCGGTTGGGGGGCAGATCAGATTTGGGCACAGATCGGTCGGGGGACAGATCAGATTTGGACACAGATCGGTCGGGGGACAGATCAGATTTGGACACAGATTAGTCGGTGGCAGATTAGATTTGGACACAGGTCAGTCGGGGCAGATCAGATTTGGACACAGATCAGATTTGGAAACAGATCGGTCGGGGGCAGATCAGATTTGGAAACAGATTGGTTGGAGGGCAGATCAGATTTGGACACAGATTGGTCGGGGACAGATCAGATTTGGACACAGATTGTGATCTGGCTTTGTAGAAGTTTTCTCATTGGTCACAAATGGAGCCTCTCTCCTCTTACAGGGCTGTGAGAGGCTCCATTTTGCAGACATACAGTATATACATACAGGCTTGCAGGCAACATGGAGCTCTGCACAGCCCAGTCTATTAACAGCAGCACATGGGACACTGTTTGTTTTGTAGAGGGGGGTTGAACATTTAAACTTTCCCTTATCAACTGCCAGGAGGGAGGACACACAAAGGGAAGGCTTTACCATGTGGCAGAAACAGCAGCAGTTACACGTTCTCCTGTCCCCGCAGCCTACCTAGAAAAATGTCAGAACCTGGTGTGAAGCATCCACTGACCTCCAGCTCCTGGGACAGGCTGTCACTAGGGGGCAGCAGCGTGCACACATATCCTGCTCTGTCACATGACACAGCTCCTCTGCTTCCCCATCCATGTAAGTGTAATTGCTGATGGCGAGCCTGCGTGGAGCCAATGTTCTAACAGCCGCCTATGCGCAGAGCAGTGTAATGGGTGGAGGCCGCTCTGCCCGCCGCCGCTCTCACACACACTAATGTTTACACGCAGATAATCTGGGTGTAAAGATTAGTGTGTGTGTGTGAGAGCGGCAGGCAGAATGGCCTCCACCCATTACACTGCTCTGCTCATCGGCCACCACCTGCGGCCTTCCCATGTGCTGGCCTACCGGGATTCTGCCCGATATGCCCTATGGCCAGCCCGCCCCTGAGCATGGGCACTTGCCACACATTTTGAAAGGTAACTTTTTTTATCACTCTTACAGCATGAATTCCTTCTTGTTTTGAGAGACACAAATTAAAGTGCCCCCTCCCAAACCTGTAAGGATATGTTTATGTAGGGGCATACAGAGGTTTCACAGGGCCCCATAGCAAAAGTCACAGTGAGCCCCTCGTTTGACATGTTGTAAATGGCCAGGTGGTCACACACAGAGTCTCCCAGACATATACAACAAGGTCTCCTCCACCTGAATAAGCCTCTTCTCACTTTCCTCCTTCTGCTCCTCCGCTCCTCCACCAGCTCTCCATTCTGACTGGTCTACCGACACAATCCTCGCTTTCCCCATCTACAGCTCCCAGCCCTGACATTCTGCTGGACAGGAGCTTTCTGAACCAGCTGGTGCCACAGTACAAGACCGCAAATATACAATATACAAATTATATACTCACCTCAGCCATTGAATCCAGCGCAGCACTGTCTGTTAACCCCCCCCAGCATCTGCCTTCAATCAAGAATCCTTTAGGAGTGCACTCTTTTGCAGTTTCCCTTGCATAATGGAGCATTCAGAGACCAGAAATGCTAGATCCGTTCAGGTTACTTGCCATTCTAATGTACTGTAGAAGCTGGGGAAAATAACTACTTTTAACAGCATGCTATCCTGTATCAGATGTTTATGGGGTGAGATTTGTCAGTCTACAGATATACAATACACATACATGTACTGTAGAAGCTGGGGAAAATAACTACTTTTAACAGCATGCTATCCTGTATCAGATGTTTATGGGGTGAGATTTGTCAGTCTACAGATATACAATACACAGGATTTTTACTGTTGTGGCGGCATCCCAGATTGGGATGCTCCCTTGTGTGTACCCCCCAGGTCACCCCGTTTCACTCACCTTCCTTCTGATTCCATGGTGTAGACTCGGGTGAGAGTGAGCCGCATCCCCGCCCACCTTGCAGCTGTGGCGTGCCAGTGCCCTCTATTCGGAATGGCCAGGTGTGGACATGCTCATGGCTAGAGGTGAGAGGGGATGTGCACAGATGTGGCAAGGGCTCCAGAAGAAGGTGAGTAAAACCGGCAATCTGGGGTGTTTCCAAGGACAGGGCATTCCAATTTGGTATGCCCCAAGGAATGGAATTCGGATGGCCCTGGAGTCTTTTAAACGCCAGGGTCTCCGATGTTCCTCTGTAACTATTAACATACTATACAAACATTAGAAACATGCATTCCCATCAGGATAAGACATGCTCTTCTGCTGTAAAACCACAACACCCAGCATTTCCTGCTGCTCCTATCACTGAAAAACAACACCCTATTCATGTTCCACAACTATCATGTGTATGATCTGAGCATGTGTTCAGATATACCACTCTATGATTCAGATAATCTGGGTCTCCAGAACTTAAAAGTTAAAGAATGTTAAAGCGAAAGCTGAAAAGTTTCCCGCTGACCAAAAATTCTTAGACATACAGTACTCAAAGCAGACCCACCATAACCCCAAAATCAAAGGCTTTGATTCTAGTGCCAGCTGGTAGACCAGCTAGTTGAAAAGGTAGACTATGAGGAAAAAGTAGAATTCTTACCTAGTTACCTACTAACATGTGAAGCATGGATCTGGTGAATAGGAATGCAAGATTTTTAGACACACTTTTGCAGATGGGCATCCCACAAGGATGCTGTTTCTCTCTGGGTGGGCATCCTGAATGTCAGGGTCCCCCTCGATCAACCCCCTGCAAACCCCATAAGTCTTGCCTGCTACCTCACTTCTTGGTGACATGCAGCTGCGTAATTGGCTGGTGTCCCGTTCTCATCCGGCCGCTGGCAAAGCGCAGGCGCAGAGTATGCAACAGTAAGCGTGTTGCCTCACCTCAGCCCTGATTCTTTCATAGGGGGGGCTTCAGTGCTGGCACTAGAAGTGTTCTAAATCAAGGGAGCCGGCGGCCATCTTTTTGTAGCCCCCGCTGCTGCTGCTGATGAAGAGGATTGGGACTGAGGTGAGTTCCAGCAGCTTCTGCTGCTGCATCCTTCAAATGAAGCGGGTTGATGGGCTGCTCACTTATGGCTGAAGTCCGTGTCTGGATTTGGGAACCTGAACCCACAAATTTCGGTATGAAGCAGAACTTTGCAGTTTGGGCTCACCATCTCTAGTGATAAGCTTCAAGCAGCAACAGTGGGGAAAAGTGTTGCAATACTATATAAATGTAGCTTGTCAATTCATTTTAAGCTTTCACCCTAGAATGTTTCCCATAGCTAATGGCCAAAAGGGGTCATTTGTAAGGATGCCAGATGAAAGCAAAAATCTTTGGAGTCAAAGGTTTGTATGAAATGTGCCAAAAATGTGCATGTAACTACAAAGTAGATCTCCATAGCCCATTCTCCTGGTGGGCCCCAGACATTGGTGTAACTAAATGGGAGTGGGCCCTGGTGCTAAAATTGAATGAGGCCCCATAATGGCTTATACAGTAACTTCCAATACTGATAGTATCAGTGATAATGATCATCATTTATTTATAGTCATTACTTAAAACAGAAATAGCTATATTGGAGGTTTATGTGATCTGTCCAGGCATTAGTTTGTAGCAGCTCTACTGCCCAGGCTTTGTTTTTTTTAAATATGCACCCCATCATCCAGCGTCAGTCTCCATTCACAAGGGAACCACTGCCTCCTCCAAGATGGAATTCCCCCCTATTGCATGTCCAATCCAGATAAAAGGTGAGTATAGATATGCTTTTTTGTTACTGTCTGAACAGATCTTTTAAAATGTAGTGAAAAACAGCCAAACTCTGCTGTAGAGAATAGTTTTGTGTGGCGGGTCATACATCATGGGAAGACTGGGAACAGCAACAGGACTCAAGCAAATTATACTGCATCAGCAGGTATCTCCAAAGTTTTTAAAGCAAACCAGAGTTTAAAGATGTGAAGTTAAAGCTCTACTGAAAAAGCACAAAGAAACAGGCAATGTGGAGGATCATAAGTGTAGTGTTTGGTTAAAGAAAGTAATTGCAGCACATCATAGACACAACAAGATTATCTTCTGTTTGGCAAAGTCTGTTTGGATGAATTGCTGCCAGAACCATACCTGGAAATAAGTCTCAATGGACTCAGCTATGCACACAAGTTAAGAACTGGAGAAGAGAAGTGCTTTATGAACATTTCATACAAACCTTTGACTCCAAAGATGTTTGCTTTCACCTGACATCACCTCTTTTGGTCATCAGCTGTGGCCAAATTTCTATGGTGAAAGCTTGAATTGAAAAGTTCAATTTTTTACAGTATTTCATAACTATGCATGTATGCAGATTCCTGAAGAAGTTCTTTTTTTATCAAAATGTGAAAACAGCTTTTACAGTAAGGGGCAGGTGCGTGCACCAGCATTGCAAGTTACAAAATTATATATTTAGGATCACAAATGGAAGCAAACTACTGAATTACTACCAGAGGGAAAATGGAAAAGCCTAAACATAGCGAGAAAACTCCCTGCTTGTTAGCCCAGGAGAATGGAAATTTACTGACAAGAAGAAATATAATGTAATCACACAAGATACTGCAAGCACCAGGTGTTGCTCACAATATTGTGTTTGAATTGATGGCTTGAAATAGCGGTAAAAGAATGTGAAACAGCTGCCCCAGCCATGTGCAAAAAAAGATGAGAGCTTTTAATTAGTTATAAGGATGCTGTTAATTTCTTTCTGATCCTTCTTTACTTGTGGACTTATTTGAAGCTACATAGGGGCTCCTTTATTGCTTCAAAAAGTAGGAAATTTACTAATCAAACAAGAAACACCATTTGGCCAGAAATTAAAAAGAGTTTTAATGTGGCATCTAAGAAACATGTGCATTATTCTGTCAAAAGATAATATGGCAAGGTTATAGCAACACAGAAGGCGAAGATGAAGAGATAAATTTATACTAATTGTTGTCAGAAAATATTTTTTACAGAGTCATTAAATAATATAGACAAGCTGTGTAGAAAGAAAAAAAACTATAGATATATACTACATAAATATGTTAATCCGTTATATTGCCCTAAGCCATGTGCTGGTGCACATTCAGGTTTGGCCAAATCAAATTTTCATGAACCGCCCTTAAAACACTAAAAAAAAATAAGCTTACCTCCATATCCATTTCAGCGCCAGATGGCCCCATTCTCTGGTGCTCAAGTGTCTTCAGTGGGACAGAGAATGCAGACACTCTGTGTCCCCTGTCCCGTTGAAGATGGGCGACACAGCCCGTGTGTGGCCATCCCCCTGGGCCTGAAGGCTATCACTCTGAATAGCCCACACAGGCTGTGGGCTTTACTGCCTGGCCTTTGGGGATGCAGGAAATGGAATGGGGGAGTTCTGCTTGCTGGCAGGTGCCAAAGGTGTCCTCATCTGTCCCACGAAGTCTGTTGATCTCCAAAGCCATGCTCTGCTTCTACAGGAGGGAGGTGGCTGGAAAATCCCTACACGCCCCCTTATCATCCACAGTCAGCCACATTGCTTTTCGATGTGGTCAGGGCCCATTGCCAGGACTTAGGATATTCGCGGAGAGCAGTGAGAGGCAGCGTGGATGGACCAGAGGACAGCGAGGGAGCAGGGGAGTTTTTACTTTTTTATTTATGGATTTCAAGGAAAAATTTGGTCAACATGAATTGAAAGAACTGCATATCTCTACTGATCAAATTACTTTCAGTGATGCTATGGTGCACAAGTCAAACCTATCACCATGGGGATAGTGTAAAATCTCAAATTATATGTAAATACTTTATGTATCCTAAACAAGGCTGCATTTGTAGGTTCACTTTCTGGATTGTGACTGAGCTGGAAAGGGCGTGTCATAGTGCAGCTTTATGAGTCTTGTGCATGCACTGATGTGGTCTAAGATAGCTGTACAAATATTGTGGCTTGCTGTGCTTACTTACGCTGAAAGCACCAAGGGACAGAGTAGCTGTTAGACTTTTTCGAGCAGTCCTGGAGAAATTGAATTTTATAAAGGGTAAATTTGGAGCCCTGCTATGGCTTCTACCCTGAGCTGTAGGCATTGGTGGGGAGGCATATGGGAATGGCTTCCTGCCCACCTGCTTGATGACTTCTGATGGATTCTGTGTGGCTTGTAGGTTGCTTGTGTCTTGCTTTCCATTTTTGTTCTGTTGAACGCAGGTTCCTTCAACACACAGTGATGATAGGAAAGTCACAGTAAGCTATGCCCTGAGGTTTAAAAGGCTATATTTTACACCATCACTTCTTACTCATCAAATAAATATACATTCACACCACACTTTATTTTTGCTTTGGTCCAGGTCTGGTTTTAATGCAGACAGTCCAAACTCAGTTGGTAGGTTCATTTGCCAAGTTCAACTAATACATATTTGAGACATTAAAAACTTTAATGGACTCACCACATAGACCTCAAATTAGGAGTGCCCTCGGGCGCCAGACACCCCATTACCCTTCCACCTGCTCCCACGCCACAAATTTCTAACCCACAGTGCTGGTATGAGAAGATGCAGTGTGGCCTCAAAGTTCAGTGGGCGCCTCCATACACATACAGTTTCCATGCAGAGAGGCACCTATTAATCTTAATGGAGGCAGGCCGTGTAAGCTATGTGAAAAATTCACCTACTGTAGCTGCCTCTCCATCCATCTACCATCCCACATAGCTGGTGCACGGGCTGGTTTTACTTGGAAGAGGAGACCCCACACAGCATTTTTTTTAATATTTAAGGATTTAACTCTTGCACATAGTAGTTGTATTTAATTTGAAAGTGTCATGAAGCGCTCTGTCAGATTAGAGGGAGTCTCCTGGGCAGGATTGGGTTTCTACCGATACATATGTGGTACTGTTGTAATTGGGAGGATTGGGGCTCTCACATGCAATATGGTTTTCTTGAAAAATGTTTTTAACTAAATATATTACTAAAACAATTTCAAACAAGACGTTTCATGTTAAAGCCCAAACTCTGATTCCTGCAAAAAACACAGATAAATCTAGAAAGATATTGCATTCAAGAAGAAGTAACACTATACTATATGAAAGAACAAAAGAAAGATCTGGAAAAAAATACAGAAAAGGAGGACTGGAAACAAATGATGAAAAAAACGACCAAGTTTAATCAATGTAAAATTAGTTTAAGCCAGTAATAAATTAATATTAAGACGGTATCTACATAGCTCCATATCTAGTTCCAATGCAACTAATAAAAATTTGTCCAGCGACCTTATATTGTTTCAAGGGGTGTAAAACCCCCAGAGACTATTTGCATGTTTGGTGGCTATGCCCTAAAGTAAGGACATTGTGGCTAGGGATGAGCGAATCGATCCGGACAAACCCGGATTCGATCCGAATTGCATGAAAAATTAGATTCGGATCGAATCCGAATTTCCCCGCGATTCGATCGCTCGAAGTTTTCCTTTAACATCCATTCATTTACATTTACAGGCATTCTAAGATGGCGGACGGGACATGTCCAGACATGTAAGCTGGGGCAGTGTATGCTGGGACAGTCACATGCAGCCTATCAGCAGCTAGCAAGCCCGGTGACGTCACAGCACTATTTAAGTCGGCCATTTTGCTTTTCCTTCCTCATTTCTCTATTGCATTCGTGAGAGACAGAACGCTGTAGTGAGGGAGAGAGGCAGTTAGACAGGCAGGGACAGACAGGGACAGGCTGGAGACAGGCTGGAGACAGGCAGGAGACAGGCAGGAGACAGACAGAAAGTCAGCGAAAAACAGGGAAAGTTAGGAAAAATCGGAGGCAGTCACAGGGAGATTTTTTTTTTTTTCATCCAGCCTGAGTGTTTGTTACTGGCTGGCTGACTGGCTTTGTTAGCGTTTTCAGGCTGCTTATACTAACTAACTGTGCATATATACTGAACTGATCTTAAGTCTGCTGTGAGGCATCCCATTCTGTGACTACACCAGCCTCTATTTAAGACCATATAACCATTTGCACTTATTCTAATTGAAATTAGGCCTGATAAAGACACTTTTGCTGTGCATAGCACTACTGGTCCCTGCCAGGTGCACTCCTTTTTGGGGCATCCCATTCTGTGACTACAGCAGCCTCTATTTAAGACCATATAACCATTTGCACTTATTCTAATTGAAATTAGGCCTGCTAAAGACACTTTTGCTGTGCATATTCTTACTGCTGCCTGCCAGGTGCACTCCTTTTTGGGGCATCCCATTCTGTGACTACACCAGCCTCTATTTAAGACCATATAACCATTTGCACCTATTATAATTGAAATTAGGGCTGATAAAGACACTTTTGCTGTGCATAGCACTACTGGTCCCTGCCAGGTGCACTCCTTTTTGGGGCATCCCATTCTGTGACTACAGCAGCCTCTATTTAAGACCATATAACCATTTGCACTTATTCTAATTGAAATTAGGCCTGATAAAGACACTTTTGCTGTGCATAGCACTACTGGTCCCTGCCAGGTGCACTCCTTTTTGGGGCATCCCATTCTGTGACTACAGCAGCCTCTATTTAAGACCATATAACCATTTGCACTTATTCTAATTGAAATTAGGCCTGCTAAAGACACTTTTGCTGTGCATATTCTTACTGCTGCCTGCCAGGTGCACTCCTTTTTGGGGCATCCCATTCTGTGACTACACCAGCCTCTATTTAAGACCATATAACCATTTGCACCTATTATAATTGAAATTAGGGCTGATAAAGACACTTTTGCTGTGCATAGCACTACTGGTCCCTGCCAGGTGCACTCCTTTTTGGGGCATCCCATTATGTGACTACAGCAGCCTCTATTTAAGACCATATAACCATTTGCACTTATTCTAATTGAAATTAGGCCTGATAAAGACACTTTTGCTGTGCATATTCTTACTGCTGCCTGCCAGGTGCACTCCTTTTTGGGGCATCCCATTCTGTGACTACAGCAGCCTCTATTTAAGACCATATAACCATTTGCACTTATTCTAATTGAAATTAGGCCTGATAAAGACACTTTTGCTGTGCATATTCTTACTGCTGCCTGCCAGGTGCACTCCTGTTGGGGCATCCCATTCTGTGACTACACCAGCCTCTATTTAAGACCATATAACCATTTGCACCTATTATAATTGAAATTAGGCCTGATAAAGACACTTTTGCTGTGCATAGCACTACTGGTCCCTGCCAGGTGCACTCCTTTTTGGGGCATCCCATTCTGTGACTACAGCAGCCTCTATTTAAGACCATATAACCATTTGCACTAATTCTAATTGAAATTAGGCCTGATAAAGACACTTTTGCTGTGCATATTCTTACTGCTGCCTGCCAGGTGCACTCCTTTTTGGGGCATCCCATTCTGTGACTACACCAGCCTCTATTTAAGACCATATAACCATTTGTACTTATTCTAATTGAAATTAGGCCTGATAAAGACACTTTTGCTGTGCATATTCTTACTGCTGCCTGCCAGGTGCACTCCTGTTGGGGCATCCCATTCTGTGACTACACCAGCCTCTATTTAAGACCATATAACCATTTGCACTTATTCTAATTGAAATTAGGCCTGATAAAGACACTTTTGCTGTGCATAGCACTACTGGTCCCTGCCAGGTGCACTCCTTTTTGGGGCATCCCATTCTGTGACTACAGCAGCCTCTATTTAAGACCATATAACCATTTGCACTTATTCTAATTGAAATTAGGCCTGATAAAGACACTTTTGCTGTGCATATTCTTACTGCTGCCTGCCAGGTGCATTCCTGTTGGGGCATCCCATTCTGTGACTACACCAGCCTCTATTTAAGACCATATAACCATTTGCACTTATTCTAATTGAAATTAGGCCTGATAAAGACACTTTTGCTGTGCATATTCTTACTGCTGCCTGCCAGGTGCACTCCTTTTTGGGGCATCCCATTCTGTGACTACAGCAGCCTCTATTTAAGACCATATAACCATTTGCACCTATTATAATTGAAATTAGGCCTGATAAAGACACTTTTGCTGTGCATAGCACCACTGGTCCCTGCCAGGTGCACTCCTTTTTGGGGCATCCCATTCTGTGACTACAGCAGCCTCTATTTAAGACCATATAACCATTTGCACTTATTCTAATTGAAATTAGGCCTGATAAAGACACTTTTGCTGTGCATATTCTTACTGCTGCCTGCCAGGTGCACTCCTTATTGGGGCATCCCATTCTGTGACTACAGCAGCCTCTATTTAAGACCATATAACCATTTGCACTTATTCTAATTGAAATTAGGCCTGATAAAGACACTTTTGCTGTGCATATTCTTACTGCTGCCTGCCAGGTGCACTCCTTTTTGGGGCATCCCATTCTGTGACTACAGCAGCCTCTATTTAAGACCATATAACCATTTGCACCTATTATAATTGAAATTAGGCCTGATAAAGACACTTTTGCTGTGCATAGCACTACTGGTCCCTGCCAGGTGCACTCCTTTTTGGGGCATCCCATTCTGTGACTACAGCAGCCTCTATTTAAGACCATATAACCATTTGCACTTATTCTAATTGAAATTAGACCTGATAAAGACACTTTTGCTGTGCATATTCTTACTGCTGCCTGCCAGGTGCACTCCTTTTTGGGGCATCCCATTCTGTGACTACAGCAGCCTCTATTTAAGACCATATAACCATTTGCACTTATTCTAATTGAAATTAGGCCTGATAAAGACACTTTTGTTGTGCATATTCTTACTGCTGCCTTCCAGGTGCACTCCTGTTGGGGCATCCCATTCTGTGACTACACCAGCCTCTATTTAAGACCGTATAACCATTTGCACCTATTATAATTGAAATTAGGCCTGATAAAGACACTTTTGCTGTGCATATTCTTACTGCTGCCTGCCAGGTGCACTCCTTTTTGGGGCATCCCATTCTGTGACTACAGCAGCCTCTATTTAAGACCATATAACCATTTGCACTTATTCTAATTGAAATTAGGCCTGATAAAGACACTTTTGCTGTGCATAGCACTACTGGTCCCTGCCAGGTGCACTCCTTTTTGGGGCATCCCATTCTGTGACTACAGCAGCCTCTATTTAAGACCATATAACCATTTGCATTTATTCTAATTGAAATTAGGCCTGATAAAGACACTTTTGCTGTGCATATTCTTACTGCTGCCTGCCAGGTGCACTCCTTTTTGGGGCATCCCATTCTGTGACTACACCAGCCTCTATTTAAGACCATATAACCATTTGCACCTGTTATAATTGAAATTAGGCCTGATAAAGACACTTTTGCTGTGCATAGCACTACTGGTCCCTGCCAGGTGCACTCCTTTTTGGGGCATCCCATTCTGTGACTACAGCAGCCTCTATTTAAGACCATATAACCATTTGCACTTATTCTAATTGAAATTAGGCCTGATAAAGACACGTTTGCTGTGCATATTCTTACTGCTGCCTGCCAGGTGCACTCCTTTTTGGGGCATCCCATTCTGTGACTACAGCAGCCTCTATTTAAGACCATATAACCATTTGCACTTATTCTAATTGAAATTAGGCCTGATAAAGACACTTTTGCTGTGCATATTCTTACTGCTGCCTGCCAGGTGCACTCCTGTGGGGGCATCCCATTCTGTGACTACACCAGCCTCTATTTAAGACCATATAACCATTTGCACCTATTATAATTGAAATTAGGGCTGATAAAGACACTTTTGCTGTGCACAGCACTACTGGTCCCTGCCAGGTGCACTCCTTTTTGGGGCATCCCATTCTGTGACTACAGCAGCCTCTATTTAAGACCATATAACCATTTGCACTTATTCTAATTGAAATGATGCCTGATAAAGACACTTTTGCTGTGCATATTCTTACTGCTGCCTGCCAGGTGCACTCCTTTTTGGGGCATCCCACTCTGTGACTACAGCAGCCTCTATTTAAGACCATATAACCATTTGCACCTATTATAATTGAAATTAGGCCTGATAAAGACACTTTTGCTGTGCATAGCACTACTGGTCCCTGCCAGGTGCACTCCTTTTTGGGGCATCCCATTCTGTGACTACAGCAGCCTCAATTTAAGACCATATAACCATTTGCATTTATTCTAATTGAAATTAGGCCTGATAAAGACACTTTTGCTGTGCATATTCTTACTGCTGCCTGCCAGGTGCACTCCTTTTTGGGGCATCCCATTCTGTGACTACAGCAGCCTCTATTTAAGACCATATAACCATTTGCACTTATTCTAATTGAAATTAGGCCTGATAAAGACACTTTTGCTGTGCATATTCTTACTGCTTCCTGCCAGATGCACTCCTGTGGTGGCATCCCATTCTGTGACTACACCAGCCTCTATTTAAGACCATATAACCATTTGCACCTGTTATAATTGAAATTAGGCCTGATAAAGACACTTTTGCTGTGCATAGCACTACTTGTCCCTGCCAGGTGCACTCCTTTTTGGGGCATCCCATTCTGTGACTACAGCAGCCTCTATTTAAGACCATATAACCATTTGCACTTATTCTAATTAAAATTAGGCCTGATAAAGACACTTTTGCTGTGCATAGCACTACTGGTCCCTGCCAGGTGCACTCCTTTTTGGGGCATCCCATTCTGTGACTACAGCAGCCTCTATTTAAGACCATATAACCATTTGCACTTATTCTAATTGAAATTAAGCCTGATAAAGACACTTTTGCTGTGCATAGCACTACTGGTCCCTGCCAGGCACACTCCTTTTTGGGGCATCCCATTTTGTGACTACAGCAGCCTCTATTTAAGACCATATAACCATTTGCACTTATTCTAATTGAAATTAGGCCTGATAAAGACACTTTTGCTGTGCATAGCACTACTGGTCCCTGCCAGGTGCACTCCTTTTTGGGGCATCCCATTCTGTGACTACAGCAGCCTCTATTTAAGACCATATAACCATTTGCACTTATTCTAATTGAAATTAGGCCTGATAAAGACATTTTTGCTGTGCATATTGTTACTGCTGCCTGCCAGGTGCACTCCTTTTTGGGGCATCCCATTCTGTGACTACAGCAGCCTCTATTTAAGACCATATAACCATTTGCACTTATTCTAATTGAAATTAGGCCTGATAAAGACACTTTTGCTGTGCATAGCACTACTGGTCCCTGCCAGGTGCACTCCTTATTGGGGCATCCCATTCTGTGACTACAGCAGCCTCTATTTAAGACCATATAACCATTTGCACTTATTCTAATTGAAATTAGGCCTGATAAAGACACTTTTGCTGTGCATATTCTTACTGCTGCCTGCCAGGTGCACTCCTTTTTGGGGCATCCCATTCTGTGACTACAGCAGCCTCTATTTAAGACCATATAACCATTTGCACTTATTCTAATTGAAATTAGGCCTGATAAAGACACTTTTGCTGTGCATATTCTTACTGCTGCCTGCCAGGTGCACTCCTGTTGGGGCATCCCATTCTGTGACTACACCAGCCTCTATTTAAGACCATATAACCATTTGCACCTATTATAATTGAAATTAGGCCTGATAAAGACACTTTTGCTGTGCATATTCTTACTGCTGCCTGCCAGGTGCACTCCTTTTTGGGGCATCCCATTCTGTGACTACAGCAGCCTCTATTTAAGACCATATAACCATTTGCACTTATTCTAATTGAAATTAGGCCTGATAAAGACACTTTTGCTGTGCATATTCTTACTGCTGCCTGCCAGGTGCACTCCTTTTTGGGGCATCCCATTCTGTGACTACAGCAGCCTCTATTTAAGACCATATAACCATTTGCACTTATTCTAATTAAAATTAGGCCTGATAAAGACACTTTTGCTGTGCATAGCACTACTGGTCCCTGCCAGGTGCACTCCTTTTTGGGGCATCCCATTCTGTGACTACAGCAGCCTCTATTTAAGACCATATAACCATTTGCACTTATTCTAATTGAAATTAAGCCTGATAAAGACACTTTTGCTGTGCATAGCACTACTGGTCCCTGCCAGGCGCACTCCTTTTTGGGGCATCCCATTTTGTGACTACAGCAGCCTCTATTTAAGACCATATAACCATTTGCACTTATTCTAATTGAAATTAGGCCTGATAAAGACACTTTTGCTGTGCATAGCACTACTGGTCCCTGCCAGGTGCACTCCTTTTTGGGGCATCCCATTCTGTGACTACAGCAGCCTCTATTTAAGACCATATAACCATTTGCACTTATTCTAATTGAAATTAGGCCTGATAAAGACATTTTTGCTGTGCATATTGTTACTGCTGCCTGCCAGGTGCACTCCTTTTTGGGGCATCCCATTCTGTGACTACACCAGCCTCTATTTAAGACCATATAACCATTTGCACTTATTCTAATTGAAATTAGGCCTGATAAAGACACTTTTGCTGTGCATAGCACTACTGGTCCCTGCCAGGTGCACTCCTTATTGGGGCATCCCATTCTGTGACTACAGCAGCCTCTATTTAAGACCATATAACCATTTGCACTTATTCTAATTGAAATTAGGCCTGATAAAGACACTTTTGCTGTGCATGTTCTTACTGCTGCCTGCCAGGTGCACTCCTTTTTGGGGCATCCCATTCTGTGACTACAGCAGCCTCTATTTAAGACCATATAACCATTTGCACTTATTCTAATTGAAATTAGGCCTGATAAAGACACTTTTGCTGTGCATATTCTTACTGCTGCCTGCCAGGTGCACTCCTGTTGGGGCATCCCATTCTGTGACTACACCAGCCTCTATTTAAGACCATATAACCATTTGCACCTATTATAATTGAAATTAGGCCTGAAAAAGACACTTTTGCTGTGCCTATTCTTACTGCTGCCTGCTAGGTGCACTCCTGTTGGGGCATCCCATTCTGTGACTACACCAGCCTCTATTTAAGACCATATAACCATTTGCACTTATTCTAATTGAAATTAGGCCTGATAAAGACACTTTTGCTGTGCATAGCACTACTGGTCCCTGCCAGGTGCACTCCTTTTTGGGGCATCCCATTCTGTGACTACAGCAGCCTCTATTTAAGACCATATAACCATTTGCACTTATTCTAATTGAAATTAGGCCTGATAAAGACACTTTTGCTGTGCATATTCTTACTGCTGCCTGCCAGGTGCACTCCTGTTGGGGCATCCCATTCTGTGACTACACCAGCCTCTGTTTAAGACCATATAACCATTTGCACTTATTCTAATTGAAATTAGGCCTGATGAAGACACTTTTGCTGTGCATATTCTTACTGCTGCCTGCCAGGTGCACTCCTTTTTGGGGCATCCCATTCTGTGACTACACCAGCCTCTATTTAGACCATATAACCATTTGCACTTATTCTAATTGAAATTAGGCCTGATAAAGACACTTTTGCTGTGCATAGCACTACTGGTCCCTGCCAGGTGCACTCCTTTTTGGGGCATCCCATTCTGTGACTACAGCAGCCTCTATTTAAGACCATATAACCATTTGCACTTATTCTAATTGAAATTAGGCCTGATAAAGACACTTTTGCTGTGCATAGCACTACTGGTCCCTGCCAGGTGCACTCCTTTTTGGGGCATCCCATTCTGTGACTACAGCAGCCTCTATTTAAGACCATATAACCATTTGCACTTATTCTAATTGAAATTAGGCCTGATAAAGACACTTTTGCTGTGCATAGCACTACTGGTCCCTGCCAGGTGCACTCCTTTTTGGGGCATCCCATTCTGTGACTACAGCAGCCTCTATTTAAGACCATATAACCATTTGCACTTATTCTAATTGAAATTAGGCCTGATAAAGACACTTTTGCTGTGCATAGCACTACTGGTCCCTGCCAGGTGCACTCCTTTTTGGGGCACCCCATTCTGTGACTACAGCAGCCTCTATTTAAGACCATATAACCATTTGCACTTATTCTAATTGAAATTAGGCCTGATAAAGACACTTTTGCTGTGCATATTCTTACTGCTGCCTGCCAGGTGCACTCCTTTTTGGGGCATCCCATTCTGTGACTACACCAGCCTCTATTTAAGACCATATAACCATTTGCACTTATTCTAATTGAAATTAGGCCTGATACAGACACTTTTGCTGTGCATAGACTTACTGCTGCCTGCCAGGTGCACTCCTGTTGGGGCATCCCATTCTGTAACATACCATACCCCTCTTTATTTACACTAAGCAGCTCTCTTATTTACACTAAGCAGGCCTGTTGGAGGCTGAGCGTTACTGCTCACTTTTGGTGTGCATTATATTCTGTTTCATATAGACCCACCGCTGCCTGGGGATTCTTAAAATATCACCTACTACCACGCCAGTTAGACTATGTCGGGCAGACAAGTGCCTGGAAGTGAAAAGAGGAGTGGCAGAGGCCAAGATTCCGCAGGCAGAGCTCGCATCAGACTGGGGGCCAGTAGCAGCAGGAGTCACGCTGAGAGACCTAATCTGCCAGTATCTGCTAGCGGTCGGGTCTCCACCAGTAACGCATCTGCCGTGGTAGATTGGTTGACGCTCTCATCAACAACATCATCACAACTTACGTCTGAGACCCCCAGTCTAGGGTCGGTAGGTTCCTCTGACACAACCCTGAGTTGGCATGCCCCGAGAGCAGTCCCTGTCCTCCCATTGCCTCTGGCCTACGCCGTTTCCTTCCCCCAGTGACGTATCCTATGCTTTGGGTTCAGCTCCACTCTTTAGTGAGGAGGACCATCAGATAGAGGACAGTCAGCAGCTACTGCCCAGCCAAGAAATGGAGGTGGCTTCTCTAGCTAGGCAGACAAATAGTGATGTGGACAGTGTCGTGGCTGCTGCGAGCGTTCCAGCTCCTGCGCCAGACACTGTTGACGAATCCACGAACATCAGTGACGTACAGCCACAACTCGGTGATAATGATGATGACGATGAAGCCGATCGCACTTGGGAGCCGGGTGATGAAGGGGCTTCATCGTCATCATCAGGAGAAGAGGGGCGCAGGTTGCCCCGGAGTCAGCAGCTGAGGCAGCAAGGTGGTAGCAGTCAGCATGGGGGCACAATTCCAAAGGCTGGAGCCAGCCGGGGCCGAGGTAGAGCACCTGCTGTGCGGCAGTCTACCTTATCGGGAGGTAGTGGAGCAGGGGTTCCTGGAGTTGGCAACAGCAGCAGTGAATCAGTGAGGCCAGGGGGTGGGAAAAGTAGCTACTCGGCAGTGTGGCAGTTTTTCCTGAAGCATCCGCAGGAGGGTAACATGGCCACATGCAAGATATGTAGGCAAAAGGTGAAGCGTGGCCAGGGTCCAAATGTTGGCACCACGGCCCTGCGTCAACATATGATGCGTCACCATAAAGCGACCTGGGAGAACCGAGGCTCCCAAGGGGTGGTCCAGTCTGCTTCCTCACCAAGTGAGCTCCCAATTTCTGCCAGCCAAGGCTCCAGCACCTCAGCCGAAGGCAGCTGTGCGTCATACCCATCCTCTGTCGCTCCTGCTCCTCCTCCTCCTCCTCCAAGTCATGCATCCCGCCAGCAATCCATCAGCGAAGCCATGTCCAAGAGACAGCAGTATGCGCCCACTCATCCTATGGCGCAGAAGCTGAATGTGCTCCTGTCCAAGTTGCTGGTGCTGCAGTCGCTCCCTTTTCAGGTGGTGGAATCTGCACCTTTCAGAGAACTGATGGCTTGTGCCGAGCCGAGGTGGAGAGTCCCAAGCCGTCATTTCTTTGCCAAGAAGGCAGTACCAGCGCTGCACACTTTTGTTGAACAGAAGGTGGGCCAGTCCTTGAGCCTGTCGGTGTGTAGCAAAGTGCATGGCAGCACCGACATCTGGAGCTGTAACTACGGTCAGGGACAGTACATGTCATTTACGGCCCACTGGGTGAATGTGGTCCCTTTGCAGCAGCAGCAGCAACTTGGACAGGTCACGCTGCTTCGGCCTCCGCGCTCCCTGCCCGTTGGGCCTGTGACACCGTGCGACTCGGCCTCCTCATCCTCTGCCATCTCCTCACCCTCCACTGTAGGCTCAAGTCTCAGTGCCCCTCCAGTCTACCATGTGTGCAGGGCATGGAGGTGTCACGCAGTGCTTGACATGGTTTGTCTTGGCGAACGGAGTCACACAGGGGAGGAACTGCTTAAATGTATTCATCAGGAAATCCAAACATGGCTTACTCCAAGAAAACTTAAAATGGGAATCATGGTTACCGACAATGGGAAGAACATTTTGTCTGCGCTGCGCCAAGGAAGCCTGACCCATGCCCCCTGCATGGCTCACGTCTTCAATCTGGTTGTCAAGCGGTTTCTGAAGTGTTCCCCCCATCTGCAAGACATCCTAACAACTTCAAGGAAACTTTGCATGCACTTCAGCCACTCATACGCTGCCAAACACACCCTTCTTGAGCTACAGCGTCAGAATGGTATCCCCCAACATAGTCTGATTTGCGATGTTTCCACCCGTTGGAATTCCACCCTTCACATGTTGGACCGATTATATGAACAGAGAAAAGCCATCACGGATTTCCTGATGATCCAAGCAGATAGGGGGACTCCCCTGTGTAACTTCAATGTCAACCAGTGTCAGCTCATACGTGACACCTGCCGTTTGCTCAGGCCCTTTGAGGAAGCCACTTTATTTGTCAGTCGGCAGGATTACGGGATGAACGACGTGATTCCACTGCTTCATGTACTACAGCACATGTTGGAAACCATGGCTGGTCAGGGCACTGGAGACATGGCGTTTACATCTTACGGCCACATGAACCCCGTTGGAGCTGAACTGGAGGAGGAGGAGGAAGAGGAGGAGGAGTTGCCCAGCGAAACACAGTTTAGGCTTGGCGAAATGGCTGGTTTATCTAGTCAGCGGACAGGAGAGGAGGAGCAGGAGCAGCCAGAGGAGCTAGAGGTTTTTGAGGAAGGCGAGACAGAGGACCCGGGCACACCGTGGCAGTATGCAGTGGAGATGGAGACAGGTAGTCCATCCGAGTCACTTGCGCAAATGGCACGAAGCATGCTCACGTGCTTGCGTAGTGACCCCAGAATTGTTTCCATCTGTCGGCGGGATGACTTCTGGCTGTCCACCTTATTGGACCCTCGCTTCCGGCACAAAATGGGGGCATTTTTAAAACCCACCGAGAGGGAGGACATACTCAACTACTACAAAGACATTCTACGTAGGCAGTTGGCCGATGCCTATCTGCGCCATGGTCCATACTCTCGCAGGTCTGACTCGAGGGGACCTATGCGCTCACCTTCCACTGCCATGGCCGCTGGGGGGGTTGGCAGGAGCAGCAGCAGCAGCTCCATCAGCAGCAGCAGCCTCAGTCTTCAGTCGCTAATGAGTAGCTTTCTACACCCGCATAGTGAGGCTACTCATGAGCAGCAGGAAGACCTGGAGCAGGACCTGAACCAGCAGGTCATGTCATACTTTGACATGACCATGCCAACACACCTTGAGGATCCGCTGGACTTCTGGGCAGCCAAACTTGATTTGTGGCTGCAACTAGCAGAGTTTGCCCTGGAAAAGCTGTCCTGCCCGGCAAGTAGCGTGCCATCTGAGCGGGTGTTTAGTGCGGCGGGGGCCATAGTTACGGCGAGGAGAACTCGTCTGTCAACTAAAAATGTGGAGAGACTCACCTTTGTCAAAATGAATCAGGGATGGATCAGCCAGGATTTCCACCCACCAATGCCTGATGCATGCGACTAGATTCAGCATGGTGCCACGTTTTACACTTTCCAAATGGTGCCAAACATATTTATGTCTTTAGGCCAATTTTTGGGCTCCTGCTGATGTCAACTCCAGGGTGTGAATCATCCAATTTTTGGGCTCCTGAAGCCAACCCCAGGGTCTCTTTAAAGTAATGTTTGGGCTCCTGCTGCTGCTGCCAATTCCAGGGTGTGATTCATCCAATTTTTGGGCTCCTGAAGCCAACCCCAGTGTCTCTTTAAAGTAATATTTGGGCTCCTGCTGCTGCTTGCAACTCCAGGGTGTGATTCATCCAATTTTTGGGCTCCTGAAGCCAACCCCAGTGTCTCTTTAAAGTAATATTTGGGCTCCTGCTGCTGCTTGCAACTCCAGGGTGTGATTCATCCAATTTTTGGGCTCCTGAAGCCAACCCCAGTGTCTCTTTAAAGTAATATTTGGGCTCTTGCTGCTGCTTGCAACTCCAGGGTGTGATTCATCCAATTTTTGGCCTCCTGAAGCCAACCCCAGTGTCTCTTTAAAGTAATATTTGGGCTCCTGCTGCTGCTGCTGCCAACTCCAGGGTGTGATTCATCCAATTTTTGGGCTCCTGAAGCCAACCCCAGTGTCTCTTTCAGCCAATGTTTGGGCTCCTGCTGCTGCTGCTGCTGCCGACTCCAGGGTGTGATTCATCCAATTTTTGGCCTCCTGAAGCCAACCCCAGTGTCTCTTTAAAGTAATATTTGGGCTGCTCCTGCTGCTGCTGCTGCCAACTCCAGGGTGTGATTCATCCAATTTATGGGCTCCTGAAGCCAACCCCAGTGTCTCTTTAAAGTAATGTTTGGGCTCCTGCTGCTGCTGCCAACTCCAGGGTGTGATTCATCCAATTTTTGGGCTCCTGAAGCCAACCCCAGTGTCTCTTTAAAGTAATGTTTGGGCTCCTGCTGCCAACTCCAGGGTGTGATTCATCCAATTTTTGGGCTCCTGAAGCCAACCCCAGTGTCTCTTTAAAGTAATGTTTGGGCTCCTGCTGCTGCTGCCAACTCCAGGGTGTGAATCATCCAATTTTTGGGCTCCTGAAGCCAACCCCAGTGTCTCTTTAAAGTAATATTTGGGCTCCTGCTGCTGCTGCTGCCAACTCCAGGGTGTGATTCATCCAATTTTTGGGCTCCTGAAGCCAACCCCAGGGTCTCTTTAAAGTAATATTTGGGCTCCTGCTGCTGCTTGCAACTCCAGGGTGTGATTCATCCAATTTTTAGCCTCCTGAAGCCAACCCCAGTGTCTCTTTAAAGTAATATTTGGGCTCCTGCTGCTGCTGCTGCCAACTCCAGGGTGTGATTCATCCAATTTTTGGGCTCCTGAAGCCAACCCCAGTGTCTCTTTCAGCCAATGTTTGGGCTCCTGCTGCTGCTGCCGACTCCAGGGTGTGATTCATCCAATTTTTGGCCTCCTGAAGCCAACCCCAGTGTCTCTTTAAAGTAATATTTGGGCTGCTCCTGCTGCTGCTGCTGCCAACTCCAGGGTGTGATTCATCCAATGTATGGGCTCCTGAAGCCAACCCCAGTGTCTCTTTAAAGTAATGTTTGGGCTCCTGCTGCTGCTGCCAACTCCAGGGTGTGATTCATCCAATTTTTGGGCTCCTGAAGCCAACCCCAGTGTCTCTTTAAAGTAATGTTTGGGCTCCTGCTGCTGCCAACTCCAGGGTGTGATTCATCCAATTTTTGGGCTCCTGAAGCCAACCCCAGTGTCTCTTTAAAGTAATGTTTGGGCTCCTGCTGCTGCTGCCAACTCCAGGGTGTGAATCATCCAATTTTTGGGCTCCTGAAGCCAACCCCAGTGTCTCTTTAAAGTAATATTTGGGCTCCTGCTGCTGCTGCTGCCGCCAACTCCAGGGTGTGATTCATCCAATTTTTGGGCTCCTGAAGCCAACCCCAGGGTCTCTTTAAAGTAATATTTGGGCTCCTGCTGCTGCTGCAAACTCCAGGGTGTGATTCATCCAATTTTTGGGCTCCTGAAGCCAACCCCAGGGTCTCTTTAAAGTAATATTTGGGCTCCTGTTGCTGCTGCTGCCAACTCCAGGGTGTGATTCATCCAATTTTTGGGCTCCTGAAGCCAACCCCAGTGTCTCTTTAAAGTAATGTTTGGGCTCCTGCTGCTGTTGCCAACTCCAGGGTGTGAATCATCCAATTTTTGGGCTCCTGAAGCCAACCCCAGGGTCTCTTTAAAGTAATATTTGGGCTCCTGCTGCTGCTGCTGCCAACTCCAGGGTGTGATTCATCCAATTTTTGGGCTCCTGAAGCCAACTCCAGTGTCTCTTTAAAGTAATATTTGGGCTCCTGCTGCTGCTTGCAACGCCAGGGTGTGATTCATCCAATTTTTGGGCTCCTGAAGCCAACCCCAGTGTCTCTTTAAAGTAATGTTTGGGCTCCTGCTGCTGCTGCCAACTCCAGGGTGTGATTCATCCAATTTTTGGGCTCCTGAAGCCAACCCCAGTGTCTCTTTAAAGTAATATTTGGGCTCCTGCTGCTGCTGCTGCAAACTCCTGCCAACTCCAGGGTGTGATTCATCCAATTTTTGGGCTCCTGAAGCCAACTCCAGTGTATATTTGGGCTGCTCCTGCTGCTGCTGCCAACTCCAGGGTGTGATTCATCCAATTTTTGGGCTCCTGAAGCCAACCCCATTGTCTCTTTAAAGTAATGTTTGGGCTCCTGCTGCTGCTGCCAACTCCAGGGTGTGATTCATCCAATTTTTGGGCTCCTGAAGCCAACCCCAGTGTCTCTTTAAAGTAATGTTTGGGCTCCTGCTGCTGCTGCCAACTCCAGGGTGTGATTCATCCAATTTTTGGGCTCCTGAAGCCAACCCCAGTGTCTCTTTAAAGTAATGTTTAGGCTCCTGCTGCTGCTGCCAACTCCAGGGTGTGAATTATCCAATTTTTGGGCTCCTGAAGCCAACCCCAGTGTCTCTTTAAAGTAATATTTGGGCTCCTGCTGCTGCCAACTCCAGTGTGTGATTCATCCAATTTTTGGGCTCCTGAAGCCAACCCCAGTGTCTCTTTAAAGTAATGTTTGGGCTCCTGCTGCTGCTGCCAACTCCAGGGTGTGAATCATCCAATTCTTGGGCTCCTGAAGCCAACTCCAGTGTCTCTTTAAAGTAATATTTGGGCTCCTGCTGCTGCTTGCAACTCCAGGGTGTGATTCATCCAATTTTTGGGCTCCTGAAGCCAACCCCAGTGTCTCTTTAAAGTAATGTTTGGGCTCCTGCTGCTGCTGCCAATTCCAGGGTGTGAATCATCCAATTTTTGGGCTCCTGAAGCCAACTCCAGTGTATATTTGGGCTGCTCCTGCTGCTGCTGCCAACTCCAGGGTGTGATTCATCCAATTTTTGGGCTCCTGAAGCCAACCCCAGTGTCTCTTTAAAGTAATGTTTGGGCTCCTGCTGCTGCTGCCAACTCCAGGGTGTGAATCATCCAATTTTTGGGCTCCTGAAGCCAACCCCAGTGTCTCTTTAAAGTAATATTTGGGCTCCTGCTGCTGCTGCTGCCAACTCCAGGGTGTGATTCATCCAATTTTTGGGCTCCTGAAGCCAACCCCAGGGTCTCTTTAAAGTAATGTTTGGGCTCCTGCTGCTGCTGCTGCTGCCAACTCCAGGGTGTGATTCATCCAATTTTTGGGCTCCTGAAGCCAACTCCAGTGTCTCTTTAAAGTAATATTTGGGCTCCTGCTGCTGCTTGCAACTCCAGGGTGTGATTCATCCAATTTTTGGGCTCCTGAAGCCAACCCCAGTGTCTCTTTAAAGTAATGTTTGGGCTCCTGCTGCTGCTGCCAACTCCAGTGTGTGATTCATCCAATTTTTGGGCTCCTGAAGCCAACTCCAGTGTCTCTTTAAAGTAATATTTGGGCTCCTGCTGCTGCTGCTGCCAACTCCAGTGTGTGATTCATCAAATTTTTGGGCTCCTGAAGCCAACCCCAGGGTCTCTGTAAAGTAATATTTGGGCTCCTGCTGCTGCTGCTGTCAACTCCTGCCAACTCCAGGGTGTGATTCATCCAATTTTTGGGCTCCTGAAGCCAACTCCAGTGTATATTTGGGCTGCTCCTGCTGCTGCTGCCAACTCCAGGGTGTGATTCATCCAATTTTTGGGCTCCTGAAGCCAACTCCAGTGTCTCTTTAAAGTAATATTTGGGCTCCTGCTGCTGCTTGCAACTCCAGGGTGTGATTCATCCAATTTTTGGGCTCCTGAAGCCAACCCCAGTGTCTCTTTAAAGTAATGTTTGGGCTCCTGCTGCTGCTGCCAACTCCAGGATGTGAATCATCCAATTTTTGGGCTCCTGAAGCCAACCCCAGTGTCTCTTTAAAGTAATATTTGGGCTCCTGCTGCTGCCAACTCCAGTGTGTGATTCATCCAATTTTTGGGCTCCTGAAGCCAACCCCAGGGTCTCTTTAAAGTGATATTTGGGCTCCTGCTGCTGCTGCTGCCAACTCCTGCCAACTCCAGGGTGTGATTCATCCAATTTTTGGGCTCCTGAAGCCAACTCCAGTGTATATTTGGGCTGCTCCTGCTGCTGCTGCCAACTCCAGGGTGTGATTCATCCAATTTTTGGGCTCCTGAAGCCAACCCCAGGGTCTCTTTAAAGTAATGTTTGGGCTCCTGCTGCTGCTGCTGCTGCCAACTCCAGGGTGTGATTCATCCAATTTTTGGGCTCCTGAAGCCAACTCCAGTGTCTCTTTAAAGTAATATTTGGGCTCCTGCTGCTGCTTGCAACTCCAGGGTGTGATTCATCCAATTTTTGGGCTCCTGAAGCCAACCCCAGTGTCTCTTTAAAGTAATATTTGGGCTCCTGCTGCTGCTGCCAACTCCAGGGTGTGATTCATCCAATTTTTGGGCTCCTGAAGCCAACTCCAGTGTCTCTTTAAAGTAATATTTGGGCTCCTGCTGCTGCTTGCAACTCCAGGGTGTGATTCATCCAATTTTTGGGCTCCTGAAGCCAACCCCAGTGTCTCTTTAAAGTAATGTTTGGGCTCCTGCTGCTGCTGCCAACTCCAGTGTGTGATTCATCCAATTTTTGGGCTCCTGAAGCCAACTCCAGTGTCTCTTTAAAGTAATATTTGGGCTCCTGCTGCTGCTGCTGCCAACTCCAGTGTGTGATTCATCAAATTTTTGGGCTCCTGAAGCCAACCCCAGGGTCTCTGTAAAGTAATATTTGGGCTCCTGCTGCTGCTGCTGTCAACTCCTGCCAACTCCAGGGTGTGATTCATCCAATTTTTGGGCTCCTGAAGCCAACTCAAGTGTATATTTGGGCTGCTCCTGCTGCTGCTGCCAACTCCAGGGTGTGATTCATCCAATTTTTGGGCTCCTGAAGCCAACTCCAGTGTCTCTTTAAAGTAATATTTGGGCTCCTGCTGCTGCTTGCAACTCCAGGGTGTGATTCATCCAATTTTTGGGCTCCTGAAGCCAACCCCAGTGTCTCTTTAAAGTAATGTTTGGGCTCCTGCTGCTGCTGCCAACTCCAGGATGTGAATCATCCAATTTTTGGGCTCCTGAAGCCAACCCCAGTGTCTCTTTAAAGTAATATTTGGGCTCCTGCTGCTGCCAACTCCAGTGTGTGATTCATCCAATTTTTGGGCTCCTGAAGCCAACCCCAGGGTCTCTTTAAAGTGATATTTGGGCTCCTGCTGCTGCCAACTCCTGCCAACTCCAGGGTGTGATTCATCCAATTTTTGGGCTCCTGAAGCCAACTCCAGTGTATATTTGGGCTGCTCCTGCTGCTGCTGCCAACTCCAGGATGTGATTCATCCAATTCTTGGGCTCCTGAAGCCAACCCCAGTGTCTCTTTAAAGTAATGTTTGGGCTCCTGCTGCTGCTGCCAACTCCAGGGTGTGATTCATCCAATTTTTGGGCTCCTGAAGCCAACCCCAGTGTCTCTTTAAAGTAATGTTTGGGCTCCTGCTGCTGCTGCCAACTCCAGGGTGTGAATCATCCAATTTTTGGGCTCCTGAAGCCAACCCCAGTGTCTCTTTAAAGTAATATTTGGGCTCTTGCTGCTGCTGCTGCCAACTCCAGGGTGTGATTCATCCAATTTTTGGGCTCTTGAAGCCAACTCCAGTGTCTCTTTAAAGTAATGTTTGGGCTCCTGCTGCTGCTGCCAACTCCAGGGTGTGATTCATCCAATTTTTGGGCTCCTGAAGCCAACTCCAGTGTCTCTTTAAAGTAATAGTTGGGCTCCTGCTGCTGCTTGCAACTCCAGGGTGTGATTCATCCAATTTTTGGGCTCCTGAAGCCAACCCCAGTGTCTCTTTAAAGTAATGTTTAGGCTCCTGCTGCTGCCAACTCCAGTGTGTGATTCATCCAATTTTTGGGCTCCTGAAGCCAACCCCAGGGTCTCTGTAAAGTAATATTTGGGCTCCTGCTGCTGCTGCTGTCAACTCCTGCCAACTCCAGGGTGTGATTCATCCAATTTTTGGGCTCCTGAAGCCAACTCCAGTGTATATTTGGGCTGCTCCTGCTGCTGCTGCCAACTCCAGGGTGTGATTCATCCAATTTTTGGGCTCCTGAAGCCAACTCCAGTGTCTCTTTAAAGTAATATTTGGGCTCCTGCTGCTGCTTGCAACTCCAGGGTGTGATTCATCCAATTTTTGGGCTCCTGAAGCCAACCCCAGTGTCTCTTTAAAGTAATATTTGGGCTCCTGCTGCTGCTTGCAACTCCAGGGTGTGATTCATCCAATTTTTGGGCTCCTGAAGCCAACCCCAGTGTCTCTTTAAAGCAATGTTTGGGCTCCTGCCCCTCATAGTGATGCCACTACAACTCAATTGTGCCGCTCTGCGATTCTATTAGCGATGCCTCTGATCTGCATGTGATATTTATTCAAAGTATTATTTAACTAACCCAGCACGCATCCTGTGCGTGTTACAGCAAGGAAGAATGGTTTACAACCCTATTGAGGCTCTAGGAGGCTCAGAAATAGCCGTTTTTAATAAAGATTCGTCGCGAATTTATTCGGGTCGAAACGATTTTTGTCGGAAAATTCGGCGAATCAGTCGAATCGAATTTTTCAAAAGTTCGCTCATCTCTAATTGTGGCATTGGATTTAAAAAAAAAAAAAATACAAGTGACCAAACAATCAATTGTGATATAAAGGTGGCACTGTTAAACTATAAGGCATGTACTTTGGAAGAATATATAATTAGTGGGGGTTGTTTTTCTTGATAAACTGAAAGGTGACCATAGTGGTTATATTTTATTTGAAAATCTCCTAAACCACTCTTTAGGAGATTTTATACGCAATATGATTTTATACGCAGTATGATTTTTCTTGAAAAACATGCATTTTTGTATTTAGAATGCGTTTTTTACATTTTTTTCCACATAGTTCACCCAAAATATTCAGAAATCGCTGAAAAAATAACGTAAGTAAGATACTTCATGTTAAAGCCCAAACACTGCTGAAAAAAAACAATATATAATTTTCCTGGGAAATCCCTGGTCATTCCATCAAATGTTACAGTTAAACATGTATTGCTCAAAATGCTGGCAGCTAAAGGGTTAAAGGATAGGAAAACAAAGAAGTTATCTCTCAGCACGTCTTCTTCCAGAACAATGGTATTTTATACTATGCATCATGTACGCAAGGCTATGCGTTGCCTTTACTAATGTACACATCACTAGGTTCACAAGTTCATAAGTTCACTTGTTCATAAGTTGAACATTATTCCATAATTAAACAAGCAATTTTCAACACTCTTATTCTGAAAACATGTACACCTGCGAGGAGGATCTCGTTATCCTTATCTTGAGATAACCTTGGACAGGGGAACATGCTCATTAATTTTATCTCTAAAATGAACACCTGATCAGTAGATTTCATAGATTAAGATGTGCTTCCTCGCAAAATATTAAGCTAAGTCTAAATGGTTAATTAAATAGGTGTTTGGTTTATAAATGTAAATAAATTTTCTAATAACCAAATCAATTTTTCTAACATTAGCCCTGCTGTTTATACAAAACATGTATCTAAAAATTTAAAAAGATCCAGTCCTCAAGGACAGTTTTCAATATTTGTTGGTATCCCAATAAATTTGCTAGAAGGTCTCTGTAACAGTTCTGAAATTTTCTGTTCCAGTTAGAAAGTTTCTGTCTCATATTTGAAAGGCTTGGTCCCAGTAAGTACCTCGATTCGAAGGGTGGTTCTAGTCAAGGAAATCTCTGAATTAAACCTCTGATGTATGGAATACAGCAACACCCGCAAGAGATCACTACAGCAAAGATCAGAACAAATGTTAAATGCCCATTCAGTTGAAAGGTAAGTGAGCCTTAGTTATGCTACCATCAGTTGAAGTGTTATTTGGGATGAAGGTACAACCATATGTTCCAAACATTTTGGGTCAGCTAGTAGCATGTTCATAGCCATTCTATCTTGCCAAGCCAACATTGAGTAGGGACCCAACTGCTCCGAGATACCCTTTATGATGTCACAAACTTCAGTTGATTGTTATTAATCCAATCTATTTTCTTATTAATATTCACCACCAGGCAAAAAATGACTTAAAGCCCACTGCCACTTGGTTTCTGGCTTTAAATTCATTTGGCACTCACCTGGAAACTCAAATTGAGTCCGTATATACCCGGTTTTTAAAGGATCCTTCAGGGATGGCCTCTCGCTTTAGACGGTTAAGCATCAGAGATTATCTCCCTTCTTAGGCTACTGTGGAGTATGTCCTTTTTAGGCAATATGTCTCCTAGATTCAAGCGTGGAGAAGAGGTGAAACGGCATCAGCAGTTATGCTAATGCTCACCTCCCCTGCCACCACTTAGGAAGCATAAGCCCAAGGTTTTTGTCTCCACACAGCCTCCACACATCTGCTCTCATCGCAGTATGTTTTACAAACCAAGAGGCCTTATAGCTTCTGGAATCCTAAATAATGTTGATTTTTGAGCAATAGTCATTGGTCAATATATCTGCTTCATTTCCTAGACCATATCATTGGAAACAGGTGTAATTACCAAGGTAAATGAATGTGAAGGGGGCACCAATCTTGGTTACAGAGGGATACAGGATAGACAACGTTTTACACTGGATGGACAGAATCTGTGTATAGAAATAAGATATTAAAAAAAAGTAAAATAGAAAACACATTTTCCTACAATATTAATATGAAAACAAGAAAAAAACTAGCTAAATCTGAAAGTCCCCCGAATAGAACAATACTCAACATGCATATCTACATTTAACCCTATTAAATGCCAGTCTATTTGATATGTTGTCACCCTCTTTTGACAGGTCATTTTTCACTATGTTTAAAAAAATAAAAAATGATGTTTTTTTCAAATTTGTCTTCATTATTTAAAACAACAAACGTATTTTATTCAAGAAAACCATATTTTACATGAAAGCCCAATTTCTCCAGATTACATTTGTATCACATATAAATTGGTAGCCCCCAGTCCCTACCCAGGAGACCCCCCCAAACTTAAAAGAACACTTTATAACATTTACAAATACTATTATACACATTATAAAGGGTTAAAAAAAATTGGCGTTGAGTCCCTCTTCCAATGGGAAACCCAGGCTTTTTTTTATTTTTAAGTGGTACAACCCTGAAAGAAAATGGCACGTGGTCCCCCTTTCCCAGCATGACTAGCTTGGGTAGCAGCTATGGGGCTTGTAGAGTGAGGCTTGGAGGCCAGACTCGGTGGCCCCCAGCCCCCCTTGGGGGAGGCAGGTAATAGGGGGCTGGGGGTTAAAGGCAATGGCCTGCCACTAGATTGCCAGACACCGAGCCTTGCAAACTGGTATAGAGGTCTCATGGATGCCTTACCAGTTCACAAAGGGTTAAATGTAAAAAAAAACATGCACGCACACACCATAAAAAATATTTTATTATTTTATTTTGTAACACTTAGCCAAACAATCCATCCCTGAAAACTCTATCCCACAATGATCACTCTGGTTTCTGCTCTCCTGCTGCTGCTGAAAGCCTTTTATACCTGCTGAGTGGTGAGACATAAAGGGTCAATTAAAAAAAAATTTATGATTTCTAAGGGTTAAAAAAACCTTAAAAATCCCCCCAAAAATGATGTGGGGTCCCCCTTCCCAGCATAACCAGACCTGGACCAGCTATGCAGGACTTGTAGAACAGGGCATGGAGACCAGCTTGGTGGCCCTACACCCTCAAGACTACAAGCTCGCTTAACCTTGTGGGCCCAGGGACTCTTCTGCCTTGTGAACTGCTATAGGGGTCTCATGTATGCCTTACTAGTTTACAAAGTTAAATGTGAAAAAAAACAGTGACACACTTCAGAAAAATGTTTTATTAATTTATTTTTTAATACTTATCTCCCATCGATCTATCCCTGAGCACCGTGTCCCACGCTGATCACCCTGGCTTCTGCTCTCATGCTGCTGCTGGAAGCCTTTTATACTTGCTGAGTAATGGGACATAAAAGGTTAAATTAAAAAATGTGGAAAAAGGTGGAGCTCCCCTCAACAGCAATGTGGGTCATGAAGGTAAATTACATCATGCATTTTAGAGCCTGACACTTTCGCAGGATATTAGGCATGAGAAATGTATGTATACATGGTACATGTGCTTAGAATTTTCAGAAACTGTGTAAAGAATTAATAAGCGTGGCTTAAGGATACCACCCACCCCCCTCTCTCTGTTTACTTATGTTGTTCCCCTTTTTTTTTCTTTCTTTCTCTGTTGGTCTTATATATACTGTTTTTCTGTTTTTGTGAGGAAGACTTTACTAGTGTGAAGGTGTGTTTCGTGTTATACATGTTAGTGTTGCAAAAACTCCATAGGTATGTAGTGCCTGTATGTTTGCTATCTTATTAGTATGTTTATATATCTTACATCTATGTTTGTATAACTGTGAAAAATACTAAATAAAAAATGTATAAAAAAGAAAAATGAGTCTGGACACATGGTGGGAGAGCCCTTGCAACTGGATAACATTTTTTTTTTTTAAATTCTTTATTTTTATTTTGACAAGCGTTTTATACATACAACATTAGAATACAACTACAAAGAAGAAGTGGGGGGGGGGGGGGGCAGAATGCAGGTGTGGGTCATAAGGGAAAGGGGAAGGGAAAAAAGAAAGGGGGGGGGGGCAGGAGGCCAGCAACGCTCGGCGAGGCACACATTCCATGAGCCGTGCATTCACACTCGCAGTTTGATCATCAACATTTTGTATGAGCCCGTGACTCTAATGACCGGGGTCCCAGGTACAGGACCCGAATAGGTGCTGAGCGGGCATCAGTCTCAGCCATAATAGATGCAGAACGTACAGTGCTGAAGCCCAAAGCCCTCAGAGACAGACAGCGGTCGCCCTGCGGGTCAATCGCCACGCAGGCTCCAGCACCACACTACTCGGAGAGCAACCGCCCAAACTCATCAGATTCCTGAAACATCAACCAGGGCAACCAGGTGGATCTGTAGCATTCATCTCTATCATTCAAGGCAAGGGTTAGATCTTCCATCTCGCTGATATGTAGCACTTCCCTAACCCAATCCTTCACAGATGGGGGGTTCTTTTGCTTCCACAATCTGGGGATCACTAATTTCGCTGCGTTTAGCAGGTGAACCTGTAAGGATCTTTTGTATTTCCCCACCGAGCGGGCCGTCAGGTGCAACAGGACCCGCGCTGGGTCACGGGCCTCCAGGGTCGGGTCTCCTATTATCTTTGCAATTAATGCCAGTACTTCTCCCCAGTATTTCTCAATCTTGGGGCAGGACCACAAGATATGGAACAATGTCCCCCGCTCGGATCCACACCTCCAACATAGTGGGTCTATTTCGGCTGACATTTTATTGAGCCTATCCGGGGTATAATACCATCGGGTCAGAATTTTGTAGTTTAGTTCTTGCACCCTGGTAGCTATTGAAGATTTATGCGCCAGTGATGCTATTCTTGCCCTCTGCTCCTCTCCGATCTCCCTCCCCAGGTCCATCTCCCACTCTCTCCAGAAGGACGGGGGATCAGCACGCTCCTCCGTCAGTATGGAGTACAGTCTGGAGGTCAAGTGATCATGCGGTATGCTACCCAAGCAGATTTTTTCCAGCTCCGTGTGCCCTCTACATTTTTCCCGCCTGTAGCCTTGTCTGGACATAGAGAACTGTATGCGCAAGAGGGTCCAAGGGTCTAGACTTGCATTCTGGCATACCCCTCTCAGGTCCGACAAAGACGTCCACCCTTCCCCACTCAACAGGTTCCCGCATCTTAATTGCGTCAGCCTACCCCATTCTCTAAGATCCGCTCTGGAGAGCCCCGGGGTCAGTAGGGGGTTGTCTAGGACAGGGACCAGAGGTGAAGGCCAGGGAGAGACTCCCGCGTATGATCTATATTTTTTGAAGACCCTCAGAGATGTTGCGATGGTCGGGTGGCCGGCTAACTCTGGAGGCAGCCCATCCCTGTTCCACATTACTGCCACTAAGGATATGGGAGCCGCGTCCCTCTCTAATTGGACCCATCGTTTAGAATCTCTACAGGTCCTGGATAACATTTTAAAGAATTATATGGTAGGGGTCTCTGTTTTCCACCTGTCTCTGCTTGCTCTATGTCCCTGCTAAATTCAGATTTAGAATATCCCAGGAAAGAGAGGAAATTGTTGGTAATAGATATTTAACCAAGGATTTTTCACTTTCAATTATCTACACAAGGCATCTCTCTTACAAACTCAATAAACCTGATTTTGACTTTGACTTTCAGGGTACTCTAGTCCCCACACTCCATTTATTACCTTAGTTGGCCTACTTTGAAAGTGCTCTGGTTCTTATATGTCCTTCTTATGCACTGGTGCCCAGAACTGTACAGAATATTCCATATGGGGTCTGGCTAGTGACTTGATACACCCTATAATCCTGTTTGCCTTGGTAGCTGCTGCCTGGCATTGATCACTACAGTTAATGGTCCTTTTCCATTTTAGTTTTGTCAATTTTCACAGTTTACTATCAGCTGCAAAGATTAAGACTTTACTGTTAAATCCCTACCCTATCCCCTCGATTCAAAGAGGAAAAGTTAATTGATTTCGTATCGAAAATCGTAAGTTTGGGTGGGTGTTAGTCATTTTTTCCTGTTTTTTTGGCCATTTCCGACTCGCACGAGCCTACGTACGAATGCGTATATGCTCTTACGATCAGCGGAAGTTCGTTCCTAAATTTTAGGATCAAAACGTAAAACTTAGGATCAAATCCTAAAACTTACGATCAAAACGTAAAACTTAGGATAATTGGATGTGTTTAGGTGTGATTCAGAGAAACCTCTAAACGCGTTTTAAAAGAAAGCCACAGCCGACACCTTTTAGCAGCCGGATTGCTGTTCGTGAACAGGTTTTTTGGCTATGTGGAGGAGTCTGCGCGTCTTGTGCTCCAATGAACTGCATGTATCAGCATGGCCGAGGCCATTAATTGTATGGCAATGCATGCCTGATTTAATACATTTCATGTATGCCTTATAAAATCATTTTAATGTGGACCTTAATTAGTCCTTTGCATGTAAACCTTTATTTTGCAATATATTTGCGTTAATTAAAGAAACTTATGTCCTTTGTTATTTATTTTAAAATTGATGTACTAGAATAATATTTTTAGATAGCATTTATTGGTGTAGTTGTTTACCTTTGCTTTGTTTAATTATTTAAGCACATCTTTGGTCAGATGCATCACACTTACTGAGGAGAGGAGAGCGGGATAAAGTGCAGGATGTGGGTTACTGCTGTATTTTGCCCCCAGAGCTGGGGGCACGGACAGTCACAAGGCCCTTTCTGTTTGCAGGCTGCCCGATAATACCTGAGCCGCCATCTTGGCTGTTTCGAGGCTCATAACATGCAGAAGTTGCTGGGTGTTTTTTAATATTTGAGAGCAATCTGTATGTAGAGGGTGTGGGTAACCACACCCAAAATTTAAAGTTGTACCATTTGAAGCCAAAATATTAAAATTAAATCCACAAGTAAAAAATGCAAGTTAAGTAAAAATTAAACAAAGTAAGATTTACTTATGCAAATGCATTCATTAATGGTTGGTTACTACAAAATGAATGAAATAAAGAAAAATAAAAGAACAAATATTTAGAATGCACTTTAATGAGGTAAGTTTGTAGTGCGGAGCCGCAAGATCAGAAGGATTTACGTCCAGACAAAAAAGGAAAAAGGGCAAAACCAATGTTGCAACCTGAGAAATGAAACGGAAAAATCAGGATGGAAACTGACATAGGTCTGATTCCCGAACTGCCATACGAACGGACGTATATTTTAGGATAGAAACGTATTTGCTTATAGAATCACTCGCAAGTTCATACGAACGCACGAGCGGACGTGAAAAATAGGATGATCGTGACCCAAATCCAAGCTGTTACATGTTTCTTTGAATCAACCCATATGTCTTTAAAAAAAAAAATATATATATATATATATATATATATATATATATATATATGTGCTTTAAAAGTTGTGCACAATCCAACTTTTTTCCCCGTCCTCTCCTGGGATTAGTGAAAATGAGATACTTCAAAAACATCTATAATTCTCAGAATATATATATATATATATATATATATATATATATATATATATATCAATTGTAGATGGATTTCTGGCTTCAATCTTTAGATCAAGCCTGAGTGAATGTCTTCAACATACTTCAGTCGGAAGTAAGATCAGGAGCAATGTTAGAAAATATTATTTTACAGAAAAAGTAGTAGATGCTTGGAACAAACTTCCAGCAGAGGTAGTTGACAAACCGTCAGTCACTGAATTGAAAAATGCTTGGGATAAGCACACATCTATCCTAAGATAAAGAATACATACAGTATACACATAAGGGCAGACTAGATGGACCATATGCTCTCCTATCGGCAACCTATGTTTCTATGTTTCTACTTTACCTTTTATAAAAACTCTTAAACTCTTTCTTCTTCCATACTTTCTTTTCTATACTGTAACTTGCATGATCCTTATTAACTTAACATACAATTATCCATCATCCACAATCTAAATTTCCACTTCAATCCCAATTTTTTTTTATCTTGACACTTAGTAAAAAGAAAAAAAGAATATTATTATGAATAGCAATCCGCCGTAATAAAAGACAAAGCCACAGAGCACAACATGGCTAGGAATGTTATCAGCATGCCCTTGAAAGTAATTTGTAGACCAATTTATTTGAATGACCATAAACAGCATGTTATACAAGATACAGCACAACACCCTAGACACAGAAAGCAGCAGGACAACATGGGATATCTTATGAGAAATACCCCACAAGCAGCAAAGCAAAAATAAACATTATGCAGGACAGGGGGCAGCCAAATCCCTTATGAAAAAGAAGTGGATACAACAATGATAATGGCCTATATATAAGGAAATGGAGAAAGCTAATAGGTAACAACAGAAAATACAACAAACAGAATATTGTAATGACACACCGGAAATTATTATTATTATTATTATTATTAATAATTAATAACAATCAGCATGTGTTCTCATCAACACAGCTACAGTCGATTTCCCAGAAACCATTCACATACATTCTTAATGTACTGCACATGAAAATGTTGCACAAGAAAAAAAGAGACCGCACCAACTATCAAAAACCCATAATAAGTGTGCAACACTAAAGGGTAGGTACAAATAAAAGTTTGACACTAATTAATCCAAACCGGGGTCCCACAACCCCCAAAAACCAACCCCACAAAGCAGTGGCACCACTATTTGTATCGAAAAATATACAAAGCTTTATTATTACATATATAATAATCCAACAGGTTTAACCCTTTAAATGCCAGCCACGTAAAATGTACGTGGTTGCCTCTCCGTCACTTAAGTGCCAGCCACGTAAAATTTGCGTGCCTGGCATTTACCCCTGCTAGCGGGCAAAAAAAAAAAAAATACTCACCTGACCCCTCGTTCGATCCGGCCGGGTCTCCTCTTTATTTTTGGTGCCATCCGATCCCCCGTGGGGGCTCGGATGGCTCCAGGAGAGCCCCCGGAATAGGCCGCCCCCCCCGCTTCTGCAGCAGCAGCTGCTAACTGTAAAAAAAAAAAAAAAAAATGACATTCACTTACCTGCCTGTGCGCTGGCTCCCGCTGTCCCTCCTCTTCACCTGGGGGGCCTCCGATCCCCCCCCAGGACTTACCGATCTTCAGGAGAGAGCCCGGGAGGCTCTCTCCTCCTCGATGGCGGCCGCCATCTTGCCCCTTGGGGGCGGGGCTAATGACGTCATCCCAGCCCCGATCTCCGGCTTCAGCTCTCTCAGCTGTCAGATGCCGGTGATCGGTGCCGGGGAAGGAGGATCTCCTGCCTCCCCCTTCTCTGGATGCCGGTCACCGGCATCTGTCATCAGAGTGGCGAGGGACAAGAGCTTACAATCGGAGGTAAGTACAGTAAAAATTTTTTTTTTTTTTTAATAAAATACTTTTATTACTTGTGTTTTTTTTTCACAGTTAACCCTTTGTGAGCTGGTAAGAGGTCCATGAGATCCCTTATACCAGCTCACAAGGCTCTGGGTCTGGCAAGTCACCTGCGGCTAGTGGGTGACTTGCCATTAACCCCCAGCCCCCCATTACCTGCCTCCCCAACGCCCGGGGGGGCAGAAGGGCCCGGGCCACTTAGTGGCTATGTGGGCTAGTAGCCTGCAGGGCCAGGGGCCACCAACGCTGGCCCCTGCGCCCTGTTCTACAAGCCCCCATAGCTGGCCCGGGTCGGTAATGCTGGGTAGGGGGGACCCTATGTCATTTTTTTTTAATTAACCCTTTTGTGTTCTGTCATCCAGCAGCTATAAAAGGCTTCTAGCAAGTGAGCAGAAGCCAGTGATCGCCGAGGGACAAAGTGCTCCAGGATGGATGGGAGGAAGTATTAAAAAAAAAAAAATTAATAAAATAATTTTTTTCTCTTTGTGTGTCTGTTTTTTTACATTTAACCCCTTGTGAACTGGTAAGGGGTCCATGACCCCTATACCAGTTCACAAGGCTGGGGGGGTGGCAAGTCACCTGCGACTAGCGGGTGACTTGCCATTAACCCCCGGAACCCCCATTACCTGCCTCCCCAAAGCCCGGGGGGGCAGAAGAGCCCGGGCCCACGGGCTATGCAGGCTTGTAGCCTGCAGGGCCAGGGGCCACAAAAGCTGGCCCCTGCACCCTGTTCCTACAAGCCCTGCATAGCTGGTCCCGGGCTGGTTACTTTGGGTAAGGGGGGCCCCATGTCATTTTTTTGGGATTTTTAAGGGTTTTTAACCCTTAAAAATCCCAAAAATAAAAATGCCCCCCTCCCCCCCCGGGAGGGGGGGGGACCCTATGTATTTTTTTTCTCGATTTAACCCTTTGTAGTGTGGATGGTAGTTGTATTTTATTTGTAAATGTTAAAAATTACCGATAAATATGTGGTACCGCTCTAATCGGTAGAAATGGGGCTTTCACATGCAATATGGTTTTCCCTAATAAAATACATTTTTTATTTAAAATAAAGGAGGCAATTTTCTAAAAAAAAATTTGTATTTATTTATTTTTTTTACTTAATAATAAATAAAATGAATAATAAATAAAATGTACAAACAAGACATTTCATGTTAAAGCCTAAACTCTGCTGCAAAATATATATATATAATTTTCCTGAAAATTCCAGCAAAAATGTCTCAAAACATGGCGCAAAATGGGGAAAAATGACCTGTCAACAGCGGCTGACAAAATCTCAAGTAGGCTGGCAATTAAAAGGGTTAATAGTACCACTGCATGTTGGGTATTGTTCTGTTCGGGGAAACTTGCGCTTTCAGACTTAGCTTGTTTTTTCTTGTTTGCATATTTATATTTTAGGAAAAGGTGTTTTTTATTCAGCTTTTTTATACATTTTTTAGGGAAACCCTGCGCAACCAAAGAATTCTTTGAGGGATCAATTCCAGAAAGATGAGCCCACTACAACAAGCTGGGTACGCTTAGAAAGCTTAACATGTGTACTTTCAGGAAATATATGGTTTATGGGGGATATTCCAAATGTAAAGGGTTGTTTTGGTTGAAAAATCGCAAGGTGCGCACTTTGACATTTTCAAGAAAAATTACCATTATGCTCATGCTTTACTTTGGGGTGTTTGGCAACTCTTCCCTTGACAGTAACTATGCATGTTGGGTATCGTTCTGTTCGGGGGATGTTGCTTTTTCAGATTATACTTGTTTTTTCTTGTTTGTATATAGTTTTTTTAGGAAAATGTGGCTTTGATTCTGCTTTTTTATCCTTTTTTTAGGGAAACTCTTTGCAACCAAAGAATACATTGAGGGATTACTTCCAGAAAACTGTGGCCACATCAACAAGCCTGGTACAAATAGCCTGAGGTGTGTACTTCCAGAGAATATATAGTTTGTGGGGCGTATTTCAAATGTAAAGGGTTGTTTTTCTGGAAAAACTGCAAGGTGCGCATAGCGCATATCACAGTTGTATTTTTTCTGAAAATCCCCTAAAGCTCTGTTTCAGTTTGGGGGAGTCTCCTGGGCTGGAAAGGGTGTCTACCAATACATATGTGGTACCGCTGTGATCGGGAGAAATTGGGATTTCACACGCAATAAGATTTTATTGACAAACATATTTTTTATTACAAAAAAACACTACAAATTGTAAAAAATAGATTTTTTTTTAATTTTTTTGCACATATTTCGCCAAAAAATATTGAGAATACACCTAAAAATGACAAACAAGACATTTAATGTTAAAGCTCAGACTCTTCTGAAAAAAACAATATATCATTTTCCTGGGAAATCCCTGGAAATCCCTTCAAAAATCACATTTGAACATGGGGAGCACAAAATAGTACAAAATGGTCTGGCAACAGAGTGTGACAAAAACTCCAGGTAGGCTGGCACTTAAAGGGTTAACCCTTTCTACGTGCTCGCTTCAACTCCACTTAAGTGCCAAGCACGTAGAATCTACGTGCTTGACTTTCCCCCCTGCTAGTAAAAAAAATCAAAATCAAAAGTACTCACCTGACCCCTTGTTGGATCCGGCCGGGTCTCCTCTTTAATTTGGTGCCATCCGATCCCCCGTTGGGGGTCGGATGGCTCCAGGAGAGCCCCTGGAATAGGCCACCCCCCCCCCGCTTCTGCAGCAGCTGCTGCTAACTGTAAAAAAAAAAAAAAAATGACATTCACTTACCTGTGTGTGCGCTGGCTCCCGCTGTCCCTTCTCTTCACCTGGGGGGGCTCTGATCCCCCCCCCCAGGACTTACCGATCTTCAGGGGAGAGCCCGGAAGGCTCTCTCCTCTCTCCTTCTCGATGGCGGCCGCCATCTTGCCGATAAGCCCCGCCCCCTTGGGTGGAGATTCAGAAAGGAGTGATACCATCAGTACTTCAGCAGTCCTATCTGCAATTATGTCACTTGTATTCTAGACATCTCAGAGGTTTTGAAAAGGCTTGCAATGGAAGGGGTCCGACCTCTCACCTACTTTCTTGGACATATCACATGGTGAGCATAAATTAGAAGGTGGATTCCATGGGTTGGAGGGACAATTGGGAAAGTGATCTCAACATTTCATTCACAGATAAGGAATGAGACACAAACATGCCTTCTAACACACAAAACATTGATCAGCAGCGCTGTGCAGGAAACCAATTCCAAATTTCTCTAACGTTGGTACCACACTCCAGTAATTCTACACAAGATACATTCTCAGCAGTCATAGAAGTTTTGGAGATGGAGAGGAAAGGGGATTGATGACCACCATACTTTGACACCCATTCCAAAGTACAAAAACGATCTAAGACCTAATGAAACTAGGCACTAGCTTGGTATAGTTAAAAGGATGGACACTGCAAAGTCAGAATAAAATTGTATGCTAATCTCCTAGGAAATGTGTTTTGAGATTTCACAAAAGGTCAAAAGAAGAACACCCAAAGATGAATATCTTATCTTGTCAGAAGAATGTGTAATCTCAGTGCCATCTCAATGTAATTTCATTGTAATTTCAATGTAACATGTATTTTTGTTGCTGTCTTTCAATAAAAAGATTTGATGGGAAAAAACAAAGAGGTGACATTCATGTAATTAGTGACTAGCAGGAAAGGCAATGACGTAATGTTTTCACAAACCTGTAAAAACAAACCTCATTTAACGGAGCAACATTATTGTCTTCTAATTGTCCTGCTACAGCATAGGTCATCCACCTGCGAGGAGAACACAAAACAAACTTAATTGACATTATCAGAGTTAGTTGTAGTGTTTGCTAAAGTTTCCTAGAAGGCAAACATCACCGATCTAATTAATTGTTCTAAGCATTGCAGAATGTCTGTTCAAGGATAAATAATGTTGATCTACAAGTGATTCCTGGGGCATTTCTTGAGGATCACCCAGTGTTTTTTCTGCAAGGTTCCAGCTGTAGAAAGAAGGGCATTGAGCAAACACAACTTAGCCACACTTCCCTGGTGCCAAGTACATTGCACACACACAGACAGAGGTTACTTGGAACAAAGTAGGGGCCCTTCTTTGATCTATTGTGGCCAAATGAGTTTGTGATATTCCAGCTGCAGAAAGCAGGGTATTAAGCAATCACTTGTTAGCCACACTCACCTGGTGCTAAGTACATTGCACACACACACAGACAGAGTTCACCTGGGATACTAGGATAAAGTAGGGGATCAAAGGAGTTTCTCTGTTAGGTTCCAGCTAATAAAAGCAAGACATTAAAAAAGCACACTCACCTGGTACACACACACATACACACACCAGGGGCGTAGCATGGGGGTGCAGGGGGGGCAGCCGACCCGGATGCTGTGTTGTCTGGGGGCGCCAGTTAGATGGCAGGTCAGTATGAAGGGCAAGCCAGGCTGTTTCTGCAGTTGCCGGGCCGCACAGGCAGAGAAGCAGCTTGCAGTGTGTGTCTTCCTGAGTGAGCAGGCTCCGCTCCCTGTCGCATCATCACTCTGCTGCCTGTGGCTCCCAGGCTGTGCGAGAAGAGAGAAGGGAGTAGTAGTACTGTTAAGAAGCTTTATCTAATATGTGAGTCTGTGTGTGTGTCTCTTTCTCTCTCTGTCTCTTTGTCTGTCTGTGAGACTGTAAGTGTGTGTGTGTCTCTCTCTCTCTCTGTCAGTCTGCGTCTCTCTCTCTGTCTATCTGTGTGTCTCTCTGTGTGTGTCTGTTAGACTGTTTTTACTATTTACTAACGCAGTGACCACTCTGGCTATGGTTTAGAACAGGGGTATTCAACCCGTGGACCGCGGTCCGTTTCCGGACCGCGGCCGCTTGCTCTCCGGACCCCATGGCCGGCCGGGAGAAATGACAGAGGCCGAGGCACAGTGGGCGAGGCAGGCGGCCAGGAGGAGAGACAGCGCGCGATGCACAGTGGGCGGGGAAGGCAGCCGATAGGAAGGACAGCGGGGGAGTGAGAAGAGACAGTGGGCGGGGTGGGCGGGGTAGGCGGGCCGGAGGAGAGACAGCAGGCAGGTGGGCGGGCAGGCGTCAAGCCGGGAGGAGAGACAGCGAGCGGGGCCGGTGGGCGGGAGCAAAGACAGGGGGTGGGGCCGGAGGGCGGAAACCCAGGGGACGGCAGACTGGTGCAGAGACGGGGGCGGGGCCGGCGGGAGGAAACACAGGGGCCGGCTAACGAGAGGAGACAGGGAGCGGAACCGGTGAATAGGAGGAAAAACAGCGTGTGGGAAGGCAGGAGGAAAGACAGCAGGGTGAGTTATCCCATCCCATCTCTCTCTGTTCCCAGCTCTGCCTCATCCCAGCTCTCCCTGTTCCCAGCTCTGCCTCATCCCAGCTCTCCCTGTTCCCAGCTCTGCCTCATCCCAGCTCTCCCTGTTCTCAGCTCTGCCTCATCCCAGCTCTCCCTGTTCCCAGCTCTGCCTCATCCCAGCTCTCCCTGTTCCCAGCTCTGCCCCATCCCATCTCTCTATTCCCAGCTCTGCCTCATCCCATCTCTCTTTTCCCAGCTCTGCCCCATCCCATCTCTCTATTCCCAGCTCTGTCCCATCCCATCTCTCTATTCCCAGCTCTCCCTGTTCCCAGCTCTGTCCCATCCCATCTCTCTTTTCCCAGCTCTGCCCCATCCCATCTCTTTTCCCAGCTCTGTCCCATCCCATCTCTCTATTCCCAGCTCTGTCCATCCCATCTCTCTTTTCCCAGCTCTGCCCCATCCCATCTCTCTTTTCCCAGCTCTGTCCCATCCCACCTCTCTATTCCCAGCTCTGTCCCATCCCATCCCATCTCTCTATTCCCAGCTCTGCCCCATCCCATCTCTCTTTTCCCAGCTCTGTCCCATCCCATCTCTCTATTCCCAGCTCTGCCCCATCCCATCTCTCTTTTCCCAGCTCTGCCCCATCCCATCTCTCTATTACCAGCTCTGTCCCATCCCATCTCTCTATTCCCAGCTCTGTCCCATCCCATCTCTCTATTCCCAGCTCTGTCTCATCCCATCTCTCTATTCCCAGCTCTGCCCCATCCCATCTCTCTATTCCCAGCTCTGTCCCATCCCATCTCTCTATTCCCAGCTCTGCCCCATCCCATCTCTTTATTCCCAGCTCTGTCCCATCCCATCTGTCTTTTCCCAGCTCTGCCCCATCCCATCTCTTTTCCCAGCTCTGTCCCATCCCGTCTCTCTATTCCCAGCTCTGTCCCATCCCATCTCTCTTCTCCCAGCATTGCCTCATCCCATCTTTCTCTTTTCCCAGCTCTGTCCCATCCCGTCTATTCCCAGCTCTGTCTCATCCCATCTTTCTCTTTTCCCAGCTCTGTCCCATCCCATCTCTCTATTCCCAGCTCTGTCTCATCCCATCTCTCTATTCCCAGCTCTGTCCCATCCCATCCCATCTCTCTCTGTTTATTTAAATCAGTGCACCAAGGGTAAGAGCTGTAGGATCGACATGGTCAAACAAAAAAAAAAGTTGCTGTTTGTTTCCTCCCCAATGTCCAATAGATATAATGCCAGAGGGGGGACAAGCAGCCTTTATTTAATTATGCTTCTGGAATATATAGCTCCCTGGTGCGCTGATTTTAACCTACCCCCCGGTTCCGGACCTTCAGCTTGTGGCATACTGCTACAAGCGGACCTCTACAAAAAGTTCTTGAGTACCCCTGGTTTAGAATATGGTTGTTTTATGGCCCCTGCCATGTCTTCATAGGATGGTTTTTAGTTGTACTGGACTATATATGGCTTTGACAGTTTACCTAAAAGTGCGCCTATACTCAGAAAAGTTTATGGGATCACCTTCCATCCCCAGCCCTGTGCCTCAGACTACCTCCAATATTCATACAAACACCAAGAAAAAACATAGGGAAGTAGTATTATGGTGAATGGCATGTCATATGCTAATTAGTTTGGTTACAAACTGTCTCATAATGGCAGTTAGGTTGAAGTGCTCCCCATTGCTGAGCTGTGTGACGGTGACTGATTGCATCATCACTAGGGGGTGGGGCTGCTCTGCCAAAATAGCCGACTGCATGTAGTTTGTGTTATAGATATTGGGCAAAGGCTGAGATAAAGAAACGCATGCTGTTTTGGGACACTGGGCTGGGGATATTTCACTTTCTCTAGTTTTGCTACTCTCTGGCAGGGAATCCCGATTTGGGATGCCTCGCTGTGTGCATCCCCACAAATTGCCCAAAAAAGCACCTCCTGTGGGTCACTCAGATAATCAGCAGGGCTCTTTCCATTCAGATCTCCTTTGCCACACTGATGTCAGTGCAGCAAGGAGAATGGAGCAAACGCTGCCGGGCCACATCCCTGCTCCCCTCTAGCTGTTGACATGCCATTTAGAAAAGCATGGTGCCAGATAGAGGTATGCTGGAGATACAGTCACAGCGCAGCGAGGGCTCCAGGAAGAGGTAAGTAAATCGGGCGATCCAGGGTATTTGACACAGTGGGGCATCCCAATTCTTATAGACTCTAGGCTGGTTGGTTGCTCCTCTTTAAAGGGGACCAAAACCCTGTCCACCTGGCCCTAGAGTCTGGAAAACTTCAGGGCGAAAGCCATCCCCAACTCCAAAATCAAACCCCTGCCAGGCATAAATGAATGGCGCGTGCACAGCCACCAGGCAATGCCCCCAAAAAGATTGCATTAATATACATGGCAATCTATTCTGACTGTAGAAAAGTCTGAACATGTGTGCCGTGAGAGCATGGAATGAGGTAAGATTTGTGGCTATCCAAGGGGTTCACATACAGGGGCATCCCAAATCAAGATGCCCTTGTGAAGCAGACCAAAACCCAGGGTCATGTTGATTTTAAAGTGGACCAAAACCCATGATTTTGAACATCCTTGGTTTTGGCCCTTGCTTGCCCCAGATCAGGGTGCCCGGCTGTGTAAAACCCCCCAGGTCACCCGATATGCTTTACCCTTCCCCAGTCCTACTGCCTCTCGTCCAATCAGCATACTAAGGGAGTGGATCCTAGCGCGCCAGTGGCTGTATCCTCTGCTTCCTTCTAACATGGAACGTGCCCGAGCTGGCCATTTTCTTTCAACTGAAACAAAACCCACCAGTAGTCACTAGCTTTCCCCTGATTTGGGATGTCCTGCTTTGTGAACACAACCCCCCCCCCCAGGACATTGGTAATAACTCACGGCTCCCTGGTCCAGTGGCAAATGTGCAGGCTCTCATCCAATCCGAGCCATTTGCCTCTGTTTACAATGGGCAGCATGCACTGCCGCATCCCCTGCATCCCTTGTGGTTTGCCTGCGCTCCTGCCCCAGCCATTCAAATAGGTTGAGCAGAAGCAGCCGGGGATACGGTAGTGTGCACTCCCAATAGAAGGCAATAAGATCCCTTTGTCAAAGGATGCAAACACGGCAAAAGGTTCTGATTGGATGAGAGCGAGCACCGTTTGACCAAGGAGAGGTGAGCTTTACTGGGAAACGGGGGGGGGGGTTCAGATAGCGGGGCATCCCAATACAGGATGCCCCACAGGTGCAGAACAAAACCTGAGAAAGTCAATCAGGAGCAGGGCAATTCAGCTTAAGCTTTATTTGGGGGGGGGGCGCTATTCTTTATCTTTGCCCCGGGTGCAGAAACTCTAGCTACGCCTCTGACACACACAGGTTACCTGGAGCAAAGTAGTGTGGATCCGCCTGCTGACAATAAACAGGCAAACATCCCAAGAAGAAGCCATTTGGTTGTAATGTTTAGTGTTAAAGTAACATTCCAATAAAACATTTTTCTAGTGAAAGGATGGCCAAGGACATTACTTTCGCTTCCAAAGCTTGGGAGTCTTCGTCTCCCTGGAGTGAGTCAACATTATAGAGTTCTGTGTAGGCGTTGTTTAAAATAAAGGGGTTATTTAACAAGGGATAGCGTCAGGTAGTGCCTCGTAGCGGCAGGTAGCGTCTGGTGAATGCTGGACGCTGTATGCAAAACCACATTTAAGTAAGCAAATCTGGTGAGCGCCCCTAACAGTGTCATGTAGCATCACATGTATTATTACAGGCGGCTCAGTGTATAGCGCCGGTTCTCTAGGCTTAGGAGTGCCATGTAGTACCTGTCGCTCTGTAGATCTCTTAGTAGTCCCAAGAAGATAGACAGCTCCCAAATCCCCTGAGTTATTTGACCTGGGAGCACGGACAGACCTCTGAAAGTCCCAAATGTAGTTATGTGCTGCAGGTCCTTGAAGGTAGGATTAAGGGGTGAGGTAACCCCGAAACGCGTTACCTTGTGAATGGGGAGCCCAGGATATTCACTCAACACAGGTTATGCAATATTTTAAAATGTTACATTAAATGTTATGTACCTGCAGCACATAGCTCTGTAGATCTCTCCCATACATTTCAATGGGCTTTCACCCTTTAGTTGCCAAGCCCGTAACACCTACGTGCTGGCTTGGCTGGGCGTTAAGTGCCAAGCACGTAGGTGTTACGTGCTTGACATTCACTCACCTCCTGTCAATCTGTGGCAGCATTCAGCAGGGATTCCGGCTCCATCTTCTAGGAGGGTCCTGGGGGGTCACCTGGAGGTGACCCTGACTTCACCCGAGTCACCTGATCGCCGCTGGACGAATGAGAAGTGGGGCGCGCGGCTGCTGTCATCAGCCGGCGCCACCACTATATAAACAACATGCGGTCTCCTGTTGCTGTCTTTGCCCGTCGGATCGAAGGTAGGTGGAGGTGTGTGGGGGTGGTGGAGGTGTGTGGGGGAGTCACTGATTGTTGGGGGGGTCACTGATTGTTGGGGGGGGTCACTGATTGTTGGGGGGGTGAGTGGGTGGGTGGCCGTAGGTGCTCAGGTGTGCGCCGCTCCGCCGCCGCTGCCGCCACCACTTCAGGAATGTGGGGGGGTCACTGATTGTTGGGGGGGTCACTGATTGTTGGGGGGGTGAGTGGGTGGGTGGCCGTAGGTGCTCAGATGTGCGCTGCTCCGCCGCCGCCGCCACTCCGCCGCCGCCGCCACCACTTCAGGAATGTGAGGGGGTCACTGATTGTTGGGGGGGTCACTGATTGTTGGGGGGGTGAGTGGGTGGGTGGCCATAGGTGCTCAGATGTGCGTTGCTCCGCCGCCGCCGCTCCGCCGCCGCTCCGCCGCCGCCGCCACTTCATGAATGCTGCTCCATTTGCCGGATCTCTCTCATCGGATCGGAGGTGTGGGGTGGGGGTGTGTGTGTGTGTGGGGGGGGGGGTTGTGATCTGTGGGGGGGGGTTGTGATCTGTGGGGGGGGTTGTGATCTGTGGGGGGGGTTGTGATCTGTGGGGGGGGTTGTGATCTGTGTGTGGGGGGGGGGTTGTGATCTGTGTGGGGGGTGGGGGTTGTGATCTGTGTGGGGGGGGGGTTGTGATCTGTGTGGGGGGGGGTTGTGATCTGTGTGTGGGGGGGGTGTGATCTGTGTGTGGGGGGGGGGTGTGATCTGTGTGTGGGGGGGGGTTGTGATCTGTGTGTGTGTGCCGGCGGTCAGATCTGGGGTCAGATCTGTGCGTGCCGGCGGTCAGATCTGGGGTCAGATCTGTGCGTGCCGGCGGTCAGATCTGGGGTCAGATCTGTGCGTGCCGGCGGTCAGATCTGGGGGTCAGATCTGTGCGTGCCGGCGGTCAGATCTGGGGTCAGATCTGTGCGTGCCGGCGGTCAGATCTGGGGTCAGATCTGTGCGTGCCGGCGGTCAGATCTGGGGTCAGATCTGTGTGTGCCGGCGGTCAGATCTGGGGTCAGATCTGTGTGTGCCGGCGGTCAGATCTGGGGTCAGATCTGTGTGTGCCGGCGGTCAGATCTGGGTGTGCCGGCGGTCAGATCTGTGTGTGCCGGCGGTCAGATCTGGGGTCAGATCTGTGTGTGCCGGCGGTCAGATCTGGGGTCAGATCTGTGTGTGCCGGCGGTCAGATCTGACCCCAGATCTGTGTGTGCCGGCGGTCAGATCTGACCCCAGATCTGTGTGTGCCGGCGGTCAGATCTGGGGTCAGATCTGTGTGTGCCGGCGGTCAGATCTGGGGTCAGATCTGTGTGTGCCGGCGGTCAGATCTGGGGTCAGATCTGTGTGTGCCGGCGGTCAGATCTGGGGTCAGATCTGTGTGTGCCGGCGGTCAGATCTGGGGTCAGATCTGTGTGTGCCGGCGGTCAGATCTGGGGTCAGATCTGTGTGTGCCGGCGGTCAGATCTGACCCCAGATCTGTGTGTGCCGGCGGTCAGATCTGACCCCAGATCTGTGTGTGCCGGCGGTCAGATCTGACCCCAGATCTGTGTGTGCCGGCGGTCAGATCTGACCCCAGATCTGTGTGTGCCGGCGGTCAGATCTGACCCCAGATCTGTGTGTGCCGGCGGTCAGATCTGACCCCAGATCTGTGTGTGCCGGCGGTCAGATCTGACCCCAGATCTGTGTGTGCCGGCGGTCAGATCTGACCCCAGATCTGTGTGTGCCGGCGGTCAGATCTGACCCCAGATCTGTGTGTGCCGGCGGTCAGATCTGTGTGTGCCGGCGGTCAGATCTGACCCCAGATCTGTGTGTGCCGGCGGTCAGATCTGGGGTCAGATCTGTGTGTGCCGGCGGTCAGATCTGGGGTCAGATCTGTGTGTGCCGGCGGTCAGATCTGGGGTCAGATCTGTGTGTGCCGGCGGTCAGATCTGGGGTCAGATCTGTGTGGGCCGGCGGTCAGATCTGTGTGTGCCGGCGGTCAGATCTGGGGTCAGATCTGTGTGTGCCGGCGGTCAGATCTGACCCCAGATCTGTGTGTGCCGGCGGTCAGATCTGACCCCAGATCTGTGTGTGCCGGCGGTCAGATCTGGGGTCAGATCTGTGTGTGCCGGCGGTCAGATCTGGGGTCAGATCTGTGTGTGCCGGCGGTCAGATCTGGGGTCAGATCTGTGTGTGCCGGCGGTCAGATCTGGGGTCAGATCTGTGTGTGCCGGCGGTCAGATCTGGGGTCAGATCTGTGTGTGCCGGCGGTCAGATCTGGGGTCAGATCTGTGTGTGCCGGCGGTCAGATCTGGGGTCAGATCTGTGTGTGCCGGCGGTCAGATCTGTGTGTGCCGGCGGTCAGATCTGGGGTCAGATCTGTGTGTGCCGGCGGTCAGATCTGACCCCAGATCTGTGTGTGCCGGCGGTCAGATCTGACCCCAGATCTGTGTGTGCCGGCGGTCAGATCTGACCCCAGATCTGTGTGTGCCGGCGGTCAGATCTGGGGTCAGATCTGTGTGTGCCGGCGGTCAGATCTGGGGTCAGATCTGTGTGTGCCGGCGGTCAGATCTGGGGTCAGATCTGTGTGTGCCGGCGGTCAGATCTGGGGTCAGATCTGTGTGTTCCGGCGGTCAGATCTGACCCCAGATCTGTGTGTGCCGGTGGTCAGATCTGACCCCAGATCTGTGTGTGCCGGCGGTCAGATCTGGGGTCAGATCTGTGTGTGCCGGCGGTCAGATCTGGGGTCAGATCTGTGTGTGCCGGCGGTCAGATCTGGGGTCAGATCTGTGTGTGCCGGCGGTCAGATCTCTGTGTGCCGGCGGTCAGATCTGGGGTCAGATCTGTGTGTGCCGGCGGTCAGATCTGGGGTCAGATCTGTGTGTGCCGGCGGTCAGATCTGGGGTCAGATCTGTGTGTGCCGGCGGTCAGATCTGTGTGTGCCGGCGGTCAGATCTGTGTGTGCCGGCGGTCAGATCTGGGGTCAGATCTGTGTGTGCCGGCGGTCAGATCTGGGGTCAGATCTGTGTGTGCCGGCGGTCAGATCTGGGGTCAGATCTGTGTGTGCCGGCGGTCAGATCTGGGGTCAGATCTGTGTGTGCCGGCGGTCAGATCTGGGGTCAGATCTGTGTGTGCCGGCGGTCAGATCTGGGGTCAGATCTGTGTGTGCCGGCGGTCAGATCTGGGGTCAGATCTGTGTGTGCCGGCGGTCAGATCTGGGGTCAGATCTGTGTGTGCCGGCGGTCAGATCTGACCCCAGATCTGTGTGTGCCGGCGGTCAGATCTGACCCCAGATCTGTGTGTGCCGGCGGTCAGATCTGGGGTCAGATCTGTGTGTGCCGGCGGTCAGATCTGTGTGTGCCGGCGGTCAGATCTGGGGTCAGATCTGTGTGTGCCGGCGGTCAGATCTGGGGTCAGATCTGTGTGTGCCGGCGGTCAGATCTGGGGTCAGATCTGTGTGTGCCGGCGGTCAGATCTGGGGTCAGATCTGTGCGTGCCGGCGGTCAGATCTGGGGTCAGATCTGTGCGTGCCGGCGGTCAGATCTGCGGTCGCGCGTGTGTGGGTGCCGGCGGTCAGATCTGCGGTCGCGCGTGTGTGGGTGCCGGCGGTCAGATCTGCGGTCGCGCGTGTGTGGGTGCCGGCGGTCAGATCTGCGGTCGCGCGTGTGTGTGGTGCCGGCGGTCAGATCTGCGGTCGCGCGTGTGTGGGTGCCGGCGGTCAGATCTGCGGTCGCGCGTGTGTGGGTGCCGGCGGTCAGATCTGCGGTCGCGCGTGTGTGGGTGCCGGCGGTCAGATCTGCGGTCGCGCGTGTGTGGGTGCCGGCGGTCAGATCTGCGGTCGCGCGTGTGTGGGTGCCGGCGGTCAGATCTGCGGTCGCGCGTGTGTGGGTGCCGGCGGTCAGATCTGCGGTCGCGCGTGTGTGGGTGCCGGCGGTCAGATCTGCGGTCGCGCGTGTGTGGGTGCCGGCGGTCAGATCTGCGGTCGCGCGTGTGTGGGTGCCGGCGGTCAGATCTGCGGTCGCGTGTGTGGGTGCCGGCGGTCAGATCTGCGGTCGCGCGTGTGTGGGTGCCGGCGGTCAGATCTGCGGTCGCGCGTGTGTGGGTGCCGGCGGTCAGATCTGCGGTCGCGCGTGTGTGGGTGCCGGCGGTCAGATCTGCGGTCGCGCGTGTGTGGGTGCGTGCGTGCGTGTGCCGGTGGTCAGAGTGAATCCCCTCGATTGCCAGTAAAACTTACCTTACCACCGCTCTAGGTATAGCATAGTGCGGCTGTTGTCCATGCATGCGTCCTAAACACTCCCTAATCTTAACTTTTTCTCTTAGGTTGTTCGCTGAGATCTTCTCCATTTGTTTTGTTGTTTGGACCTTTCGCTTGCCCTTTTAGGAGCCTAGCCCCCGCCCCTCCTTTTTGGAGCCTAGCCCCCGCCCCTCCTTTTTGGAGCCTAGCCCCCGCCCCTCCTTTTGGGAGCCTAGCCCCCGCCCCTCCTTTTGGGAGCCTAGCCCCCGCCCCTCCTTTTGGGAGCCTAGCCCCCGCCCCTCCTTTTGGGAGCCTAGCCCCCGCCCCTCCTTTTGGGAGCCTAGCCCCCGCCCCTCCTTTTGGGAGCCTAGCCCCCGCCCCTCCTTTTGGGAGCCTAGCCCCCGCCCCTCCTTTTGGGAGCCTAGCCCCCGCCCCTCCTTTTGGGAGCCTAGCTGGGATCCCGTGACCTGCTGCTCCTGACTCCACCACTTCTCATCGGGTTGTAACTATACACTTTTATTTCTATTTTTGTCTGTTTTTTTTGCTTTGTTTTATTGTATTGTATTTTTTTGTTTCATTTTTTGTCTGTTTTTTTGCTTTGTTTTATTGTATTGTATTTTTTTGTAATTTGTCTTTAGTTTTAGCCTTTAGTTTTAGCCTTTAGTTTTAGCCTTTAGTTTTAGCCTTTTTTTTTAGATTTTTGTTTGCATTGGGGTATGGCTGGTAAGCGGTACACTGCACAGGAAGCTGCGGCTTACCTGATGGCGTCTGACTCGGAAGATTTTAGTGAGTCAGGGTCTGAGTTCTTCCCATCAGATAGCGAGTCAGACAGTGTATACTCTACTGAGGAAACACAGCCGCGCAGTGCTACCAGTAGTAGCCACCGTAGAAGGGATAGTACCGCACAAAGTGAGGCCACGCTTCAGGCGAGTGTAGTGCAGGATGAGGCATCGAGTGCTGCAGCTGGTGAAGGAGCGTCTGCGTGGAGGCCTCCTAATAATATTTCCCCCGAAATTCCCCCTTTTGATTCGGTCCCCGGGTCAATGTAGACACCACAAATTTTGGTGTCATTGACTTTTTCAAATTGTTCCTCACAGAAGCCATCCTACTGGATATGGTCTTCTATACCAATCTGTATGCCGAGCAGGTCTTAGCGCAAAACCCCCAGCAGAGGCACGCCCGAGCTCAGGCATGGCATCCCACAAATTTGAGTGAGATAAAGAAATTTTGGGGGCTCACTCTAGCAATGGGTATCCTAAAAAAATTTAGTATTTCCTCCTACTGGGATACCCAAACCATATTGGCAACTCCATTATTTCCGGCCGTAATGTCCAGAAACCGCTACCAAATTTTACTGCGGTTTCTGCATTTTAACGACAATTCCACTGCTATTCCCCGTGGTGAGCCCGGTCACGACAGGCTGCATAAATTACGGCCCCTGCTCAACAGCCTGTCAGATCGCTTCGCAGTAGTGTACACCCCCGGCCAAAAATTATCAATTGACGAGTCACTACTGCTTTTCAAAGGGCGCATTGTTTTTCGGCAATATATCCCTAGCAAGCGTGCCCGCTACGGGATTAAATTTTACCAATTATGCGATAGTGTGACCGGCTACATCAAATATTTTCGAATCTATGAAGGAAAGGACACCTATCTGGACCCCCCTGGTTGTCCCCTTGATTTGTCAATAAGTGGAAAGATCGTTTGGGACCTCATGACTCCATTGTTGGGTAGAGGTTACCACTTATATGTGGACAACTTCTATACCAGCATCCCCTTATTTCGCGCCCTTTATTCGTTGGATACCCCGGCCTGCGGCACCATCAACCCTAAACGCAAAGGATTGCCCAGGCCACTACTTGAAAAAAAATTAAAAAGGGGGGAGTCTTATGCTCTAAGAAGCGATGAGGTCCTGGCCATGAAATACATGGGCAAAAAAAATGTATTCCTTCTGACAACACTCCACGATGAGTCAGTTGTGAATGTAAGGCAACGTGGTCCCCGAGCCCCTTCCCAAAAGCCACGTTGCATAACCGATTATAATAAATTCATGGGTGGCGTTGATAAAACGGACCAAATATTAACTTATTACAACGCCACCCGAAAAACTCGAGCCTGGTACACTAAAGTTGCTATCCATTTGGTCCAAATGGCAACCTACAACAGCTTTGTTGCCTTCAAGGCAGCAGTGCCAGGCTCCAATTTATCGTACATAAAATACCAGCAGCAGTTACTCCCTGCTTTGTTGTTTGGGGATACTGCGGAAGAACCAGATCTGCCTACCAATGACAACCAGGCCAGATTAGTAGGGAAGCACTTTATAAAGTTGCTTCCCGAAGTTGGTAAAAAGCGGTATCCCCAGAGAGCTTGTAGGGTTTGTAGGAAGCGTGGCATTAGAAGAGATGTGCGGTATTATTGCCCGACCTGTCCCAGCCAACCCGGGTTATGCCTCGAAGATTGTTTTGAGGTATACCATACTCAACTAAATTATTGAGCAATGCATTTTTTTTTTTTGGTAGGTAGGCCCCTTTTAGGATTAGGTTTCTTAGGTATTTTGTGTTGCCATTATATTTTATTTTCTTTTAGTTTCTTTTCGCTGTTGCTAATCCGAAGGGAAATGGTGGAGCAGGAGCAGCTGGTTACTTGTGGCAAGTGATGATAAAATGTGACCAATTTCAGGTCCTTGATTCCTAATATTGGTCATTGATCACTGCACTGATCTTATAGTCTGATGACACAGCTACAGTATCCTATAATTTGATGACACAGCTACAGTATCCTATAAGATGGCACAGCTACAGTATCCTATAATCTGATGGCACAGCTACAGTATCCTACTTGCACTTCTTAGAACAGGTAAGAAATTGTTTTGTTTTTCCATAGCGCATGTGTTAGTTTTGGGTGATTGGTAACTGTACCCTTCAAAGTACCTATGCATGTGGGGTATTATTTTGTTCAGCAGATGTTGTGCTTTCAGATTTACTGCGTTACTTCTTGCTTGCTTATTGTTTTTATAGGAAAATATGGTTTTGAATCTGCTTTTTGCTTTTTTTTTTAGCGAAATCCTTTGGAACCAGAGATTCTGCCAATCAATAGATTCCGAAGAAAGTCGCCGACGTCAACAAGCCCAGTAGGCTTAGAAACCTTGAGGTATGTACTTTCCAAAAATATATAGTTTGTGGGGGGTATTTCAAATGTAAAGGGTTGTAAATTTGGAGAAACTGCAAGGTGCGCACTTTGTGTGCGCCGCTGATTTTTTCAAGTAAAATTACCCTCAAACGCATGCTTGACTTTGGGGTGTTTGGCAACTCTACACTTCAAAGTACCTATGCATGTGGGGTATTGTTTTGTTCAGCAGCCGTTGTGCTTTCAGATTTACTGCGTTACTTCTTGCTTGCTTATTGTTTTTATAGGAAAAAATGTTTTTCAATCTGCTTTTTGCTTATTTTTTTAGCGAAATCCTTTGGAACCAGAGATTCTGCCAATCAATAGATTGCGAAGAAAGTCGCCGACGTCAACAAGCCCAGTAGGCTTAGAAACCTTGAGGTATGTACTTTCCAAAAATATATAGTTTGTGGGGGGTATTTCAAATGTAAAGGGTTGTAAATTTGGAGAAACTGCAAGGTGCGCACTTTGTGTGCGCCGCTGATTTTTTCAAGTAAAATTACCCTCAAACGCATGCTTGACTTTGGGGTGTTTGGCAACTCTACACTTCAAAGTACCTATGCATGTGGGGTATTGTTTTGTTCAGAAGCCGTTGTGCTTTCAGATTTACTGCGTTACTTCTTGCTTGCTTATTGTTTTTATAGGAAAAAATGTTTTTCAATCTGCTTTTTGCTTATTTTTTTAGCGAAATCCTTTGGAACCAGAGATTCTGCCAATCAATAGATTGCGAAGAAAGTCGCCGATGTCAACAAGCCCAGTAGGCTTAGAAACCTTGAGGTATGTACTTTCCAAAAATATATAGTTTGTGGGGGGTATTTCAAATGTAAAGGGTTGTAAATTTGGAGAAACTGCAAGGTGCGCACTTTGTGTGCGCCGCTGATTTTTTCAAGTAAAATTACCCTCAAACGCATGCTTGACTTTGGGGTGTTTGGCAACTCTACACTTCAAAGTACCTATGCATGTGGGGTATTGTTTTGTTCAGCAGCCGTTGTGCTTTCAGATTTACTGCGTTACTTCTTGCTTGCTTATTGTTTTTATAGGAAAAAATGTTTTTCAATCTGCTTTTTGCTTATTTTTTTAGCGAAATCCTTTGGAACCAGAGATTCTGCCAATCAATAGATTCCCGAAGGAAGTCGCCGATGTCAACAAGCCCAGTAGGCTTAGAAACCTTGAGGTATGTACTTTCCAAAAATATATAGTTTGTGGGGGGTATTTCAAATGTAAAGGGTTGTAAATTTGGAGAAACTGCAAGGTGCGCACTTTGTGTGCGCCGCTGATTTTTTCAAGTAAAATTACCCTCAAACGCATGCTTGACTTTGGGGTGTTTGGCAACTCTACACTTCAACGTACCTATGCATGTGGGGTATTATTTTGTTCAGCAGATGTTGTGCTTTCAGATTTACTGCGTTACTTCTTGCTTGCTTATTGTTTTTATAGGAAAATATGGTTTTGAATCTGCTTTTTGCTTTTTTTTTTAGCGAAATCCTTTGGAACCAGAGATTCTGCCAATCAATAGAGTTCAAACCAATGGACCCACGCCAACAAGCCTAGTATGCTTAGAAACCTTGAATTGTGCACTTTCCAAAAATATATAGTTTGTGGGGGGTATTTCAAATGTAAAGGGTTGTATTTTTTGAAAAACTGCGAGGAGCGCAAAGTATTTGTATTTTATCTGAAAATCTCCTCTAGCGCTCTTTGCAGTTTCTGGGGTCTCCTGGGCAGGAAAGGGTGTCTACTAATACATGTGTGGTACCGTTGTAACCGGGAGAAATGGGGCTTTTACTCTCAATATGTTTTTATTGAAAAACCTTTATTTTCGATTAAAAAAAAACACTGCAAAATGTAAAAACTTGTGTATTTTTATTTTCTTTCACATATTTTGCCCAAAATAATTATGATAAAACTACAAAATTGATAAACAAGAGATATGATGTTAAAGCCCAGATTCTGCTGAAAAAAACAATATGTAATTTTTATGGGAAATCCCAGAAAATCCCTTCAAAAATTACAGTTGAACATGGGGAGCGCAAAATAGTGAAAAATGCTCTGGCAACAGGGAGTGGGAAATGCTGCAGGTAGGCTGGCACTTAAAGGGTTAAATAGCGTGTTTGGCAATTTTTTTTTTTTTTTTGGCTCAAATCATTGTGTGACCTCTCCTGGCTGCAAACAAACACTTTAAGAAACTTTTTTGACTTATTTTTATGCAGAATTGCATTTACAGGTCTGGCACTAAAGTGATACTGTCGCAGTGTTAAAATAATGTCATTCCATGTCTTTTCGCTTTGTTACAGGTGTATATGTGTTCTAAAACAGACTTTAATCACACAGCATCTGACGCTCTATGCTACAGCACCCAGCTTTAGAGCACCAACGCTGTGTGTGTTTAGTTAAATGTGGTGTGGAGCGCAGAGTGCCGGATGCACTGAGCTGGAGCTACCTTTTGCTCGCTGCAGCGCTATACTATTGTTAGAGCCCCCAACACACATCACATTCATCAATGCTGGCCAGGTTACTAGAGCGACCAAGATGCCCTGTTACAGTGCCTGATACCCGCTTACAGAGTCTACTAGTGGTCGCTCTAAGCGCCGCTATACAGACGCGGCAATACCTGGCGTTAGTAGTGAATCAGTCTCCACATCTAGACAGCAAGCACACGTTTGTGGCATATGACACTATACATAGTTTAAACAGATATACCAACAAGGTCCTCAAAGCTATGATTCAGAGCAACAGTCGCTGTCAACTATGAAAGGTACATATTTTATAGGACTTTCAATACCAATAGCTTTGTAACAAGAATAGCCATTAGGAAACATGTGGTCAGTTCTCCAGGTGTAACAAAAGATACAAAGGAAAATCAATCTATACCTGACCTGAGCAGAGGACGTAGGCAGGGCACACAAAAATTAAGCACAGCACTCAAACTCTGTCAGAGTGTAATGTGTTCTGGTGCTGGTGCTGACACACCCATTGTTTTAACATCAAGGGCCTTATTCATGAAGGTATAGTGCCAGGTAGTGCCTATATAGCGGCAGGTAGCACCACGTAACGTCAGGTAGCGGCAGGTGAACGGAAAATGGGCGCAATTACACATTTACATTTCTATGGGTGATCCTTGTATCCCTTTCCTCGTCCCATTTTTTTTTTTAATCATTAATTCGTCCTGCGCTATATCATCCAGCCACACAATCTAGAACGCCTGCGGTCGCTCATTGTCATTTTGTAGTGAATATGGGTTGAGTGGCTAAGATTCTGGCACACTGAGCAGTCGTCGTTGCGAGGAGGGTCAAAGGTTTTGCTTTCACTTTCGTTTTGTGTACTTCCGGTTTTACACCTACGAGGATCCACCATGTGCCCCAGGAGACCTGCCAGATGCCTCCCCAGCTCCTCCTCAGATTCCGATACACCCTCCACCCACCCACCCTGCCCCTTCAGCCTCCCCTGCCCCCCCTGACTCCCCAAAGAAGATGAGAAAGAGGGTGGATCCTCGGGTCAGTGGGCAAGTAGTCAAACTAAATGTACATGTGCATAGTTTTTTTTATTATTATAGCTGCTAAAGCAAAATCTATAAGGTATTTTAATTTGTAAAGCTTTATTGTATGTACAGGACAAACTATTATTTTTTATGTAATCACTTTTTTATATATTTCTAATTCATTTTTTAAAAATATTTTTGGTCATTTGATTACATAAAACCTATATCCATATTTTTTTTAATAATGTTTATTTTTAAAATATATTTATGACATTTTAACTTGTAGATTTGCATTTTTCAGAATACTACATGTATATACATTTATTTTTTTTTCTCTTAGGACTTCTGCATGATGGAGTACGACTATGCCCTGAGTGCCAAGCGCAGCATAGTGATGGAGGTGCAAGCCACTGTGTCTCAGCGCTTCAACACAGAGCTCACCAGGTGAGCCATACTACAAAAATGGTCAGACTAAGTGCCAGGACAATGAGGGCGTATACCGGCTCTATGATGCCTACGCATTTGGTAAGTCAAACCTACATACCTACATCTGTGTGCAGAGTCATGTCTTTGAGTGTCATTTTTTAATTGTTGTCTTTTGTTTCCTCTCCACAGATAAGTGTCCTCCCCTGGGTAAACCCGGTAAGGGGACCCTCCCCGCACGTGTGTTGGGATCTGATGAGTCTGCGGGGGAGGGTCCCTCTCGTAGATCCCATATTGAGGACCCAGGGGAGGAAGGGGATGATGCCCCAGTGGAGTGTGCTGCTGGGGCGAGGGCAGTATAGAGCCTCAGTTTCTCACAATCGGACTCAGCTGAGTCCCAAACCCCCTGTGGCCACTCTCAAGTGGGGAGTCCCAGTGGGGAGGAGGCAAGGGACTCCACCACACTCCCTCTAGGATTAGGGAGTGAGAGGGAGGAGGTTGGCCCATCGGGTTTGGGATCTGCTGGGATATTGTGAGGAGCGGAGGCTCCACGCCTCCACCTCATAGCCCTCCCTGGGATTCCAGCAGCAGCTCATCTCTTGGTGAGTGAAATTATTATAGTGGGTTATTATTTATAGTGTTATCGTGTTGGTATTAAAATTTTCCTTTACAACTATACATTATTTACAGAGCATCATAGAGCCGGCACCTCCACCAGCTATGCTGCAGATTGGCCATAGTCGTGGTAAGAGTTGTTTTTAATTTTATAAAAATTACATTAATATGTTTATTCACATATAGAATATTTTAATGGGCCCAATACCTTATATGGTAGTGACGGGCCCATGTGGCCTATTTCACATTAGCTCCTCTACTGTTGTACCCCTAAATCATGAAATAATGTGGCTAGAACTTGTGTTAGCCAAGGATAATCTAGAATGGAGGATTTTGTTTAAATTTGCCCCTTAGATTTATTTGAATAACTTGGGTGTTTAAGGGTTAAAATAGGTTAGATTCATATTACTTAAACCACATTTACTCCTTTCATAGGTATGTACTGTTTTTTTGGGTACTGCGGCACTTATATATATTTTTTATTCCCTACAGCTTGCACTATGGAGCATTGCAGACTGTGGCAGTATGTTTGAAGGACAAGACTCGTGCTGCTGGGGAAGAATAAAAAGTCATAGGGTGGGGGGAATTAGAGTTGCCGTGTTGCAGCATTTTTCGGCGAATGTTGGGCATTTTGATATTATAATAAATATTTTATTGGTTTAAAAAAAAAAATTGTGTCGGTATTTTTTGCTAAACAAAAAAACAAAAAAAAAAAACACACACATAACCAACAAAAAAAAAAAACATATTGCCAATGTTATCATTGACAATATTACATTAACATATTTTAGCTTTAAAACTGGTTTAAAAAATCACCTACACCATTAGATTTGTGTGAGCTAATGTAAAGTGGCTTCATAGCGACTGATAAAAATCAAATTCATCAATGGCGGCCAGGTTAATATAGCGACGGGGGTGCTCTGTGATAGTGACTGATGGCCGATCAGAGCGACCACTAGCGGTCGTTCCTAGCACCGCAGTACAGACGCTCATCTGACGCTACCTGGCGTTAGTAATGAATCAGCCTGCCTGTGACCTACTTTTTTTGGGAGTACAAAGTCACATTCTCTTTCCTTGTCCATCAAGAAGTCAGTGCTGCACCAGGTTTAAAATGGCATTTTTATTTCATCTTTTACCTAAAATGTTGTTTTTACTCCAAAAATGCAATTCTTGCACCTGGTGCTGATTCAGCCCCATTGACTTTGTTACATATGGGCCTACAAAACAAGCTTCAGTCATCTACATTTTACAACAAGCATATGTTATTTAGTGGGATGTTATTTTTAATGGGAGTTTATAATAAATGGGTTTGCATAAGCTAAGACCTATTAGCAACTAAATGTTTGACTTTGGTTTAACACATGTTTGTCTCAACTTATCTGTTTTTATGTCTTTTTACTGCATAGATAATTTGTATCCTGTAGAAATTAATTTTAAATTGATCATGTAGCTGAAACCAAGAACCCAACCTGAAGTTTAGGGTATGCTGCCAAGTTGCTGTGATAATGGAAGTAGCTTAAAATAGCAATCTGTAAGACAGCATGGTGGCAAGGATGATTATTACCACAGTCTGGTTGACAATCTGTTTATAAAGACTTCAATTTAAATTTTGGCAGGCATTTTCTTACTGTACTTTGCTCACATTTATAGCATTGAATAAGTAACTAGATTATTGTGAAAAGCCATGTAAATGATATATACGATTTGTGTAGGACATGTGTTACTTTTGTTGTATCAACCTTAATCAAGAATTTTAAGATTTATTATATTTTTAAAGGGTTGGTGCAGTATGTTTAAAATGCTTGTCTACTCTTGGCGAGAATGAAGACAACAAAATAATTGAGTAATCTACATCTGTATGAATGATAGGTGTTCATTATAACTTTGCTCATGCCTTTTGTTTAAAGACTGTACTATGACTAATACTTTATACTTTGTATCCAGCCTAAATGTTTCAAACATGGTATATTTTCATCTTTTAAGATTTTTTATATGAATGAGTTTGCAAACCAGGAAACTGTAACTACGGAAATAATGAACTCAACCGATTGCACCCGCCACTACCTTAAAACTGCTGTAGATCTGTGTAGATAGTTACATTTTAACTATGACAATTTACCTAATCAACTCTGCAAAGTGGTTTATTCTCTACCAGATTGCATGGAATCCTCGGTAACTTGGACAGTCATTGAATTCTGACTTCCTATTAGAGGCAGAGAGATAGGGTTTTGTGCTCCCTAGACATGCATACTATTGATTTAAAAATGGTACCGTCATCTTCACCATGAACATGTACAGTGCTGTAAAGTACAAAATGTAGACTACATCCCACATCCAGAGTTTTTCCTTGCAAAAGACACTCACTTCAAATATTGAGGTCTATTTGGTTAACTACCGAACTCACGAGTGTCAGCTAATTGTACCTTCATAGTTACATAGTAACATAGTATATAAGGTTGATTAAAGACTTTAGACTATCCAGTTCAGCCTGTGTATAAAAAGAAAATTTACAGTACTTCCTGTGGTTTAGCAGCCATAGCTGGTAATGTCATTACATGCAAGGAAGACAGCCAGGTCACTTTTGAACTCTTTTATTGTATTCTCCATAACTAATGTCTTTTCTCTCCTCTAACCTTAGTGGATACCCTCGGGTTATGGTTAAGGGGTATAACTAGATTAGGGGAAAGATTTTTTATGTTGACCCGGATATATTAATAGATAGTTATTAGATTATCGCTCAGACTTCTCCTTTCCAAACTAAATAAACTTAACTTGGATATCTTCCAGGTACAAAAAATACTTCTGCATCAAGAGAAATAAAAAGAGCAGTATACATGCCATGGAGGCCCAGTCATTATATCGCAGCAGGTTTCTTTAGTCCATTTAGCAGTGGTAATAAAAGAAAGGGTTCTTGCCACACAGCCATCGCATTTAAACTTTGGCTTCAAGTGTCAGAAGAGGGTGGTGACTGGTTCTTTACAAAGGTAAACTTTGCATTTTCATATTGAAACTAAAAAATCACATACTAAAGGCATTGTCCAGACATAGCCAGGTTGTTTAGGGTTACACTTCATAATGTCTTAAGCCGCTCTTGCTTTAAAAAAAAAATAAAAAAGGCCTTATAGAGATTTTAAGTTGCAATCTGATATATATATATATATATATATATATATATATATATATATATATATCTCATGAGCACATTTTTTGCATACATTCACATAAGACAAAAAACAATGCTAATATTTTTATTATATGCATTTAAAAGGAACTATTCACAATGTTAAAATACATTTGTTTGAATCATTTTATAAACAGCAGGGGAACTTGTTATAATCCACAAAGTCTGATAAGCTTTGTAGAAAGGGCGGGGGGTACAGGCTCTTAAGTGCACAAAGAGTACACTCTTCCACAGATGTGATTATGACACCTAGTCACAATGACAATCACACAGGAAGCCACTGGCTATTTATAAGCTTTAATAGGTGTAGTGCCAAGAGAGTGAAAAGCATGCCTGGGGAGAGGAGAGAGAGAGAAAAGGAAGTATGTTGATAAGATAGTTTACACTGTAAGACCTAACAGTAGACGAATGAGGTGAGGACCTATAGACCACCAGTCAAGTTGGGTAGATCCACGAAAAAGCCTAAATAGGCAAGCAGATGAGGCAGACCTTCACCAGCCCCAGCCACAGACAAGATCGGGGGGAGACTCTCAAAGCCCCCAGCCACCAGTCACATACCGCCGGGAACCCCGCTCAGACCACCCATAACCGATCAATGAGACATCGCCCCCGCTACACATGGAGGCACGGACGCGTACTCTTCAGAGGACGACGACTCTCAGGCCTCATCCCTGGATAAAGTAATGGCTGACATGGAGGTAAGCAATGAGCCTCCGCTGACTACGAAACTGGCTATAGCCCCTCATTCAGACCCCTCACAAGAAGAATCCTCACTTTACAACAGGCTTTCAGCCTTGCTTGACAAACAGCTCACCAAAATATCCCATGACATGTAGGAAGAATTTTAGGAGCTGAGAGCAGATATCAAATGCATTGGGTCCAGGATAGACCTAATTGAAAACAAGCTGGATGACACGGTTCTCTCATTAAATCAAAATACTTCCACTGTCACTGATATTTATGACCATCTGCTGGTACTAAAATAGAAGATTTGGAACACAGATCTAGGAGAGAGAACTTCAGGGTTAAATGCCTAGCCGATACCATTGCAGATTTAGTGGCCGCAGTTAAAAGCCTAATCCAAACCCTGATCCCAGACGTGGATAATCTTCACATGGAGCTTGATAGTTGCCATAGAGCATTAACATCAATGAGACAGGATGGACTGGCCAGGGATGTGATTGTGAAACCCCACTTCTACTCAAGAGAGGGTCCTTACAGCCTGCAGTCCAGACCTAGAGAAGTGCAAATCTTCTCTGATATAGCACCCATTATTATACAGCGCAGAAGAGCCTTAAAACCTCTCCTAGTGCCGCTACAGCAACAAGGCATCAAGTACCAATGGGCCTTCCCTCTCAGGCTGCACTCTTTCTACAAAAACAAAGCACACTCCGTCGCTACATTCCAGGAAGGGGAAGAGATTCTTGCTAAGCTGGGCCTTATTACCCTCACCCCAAGACCCTCCAAACCCCCCTGCACTCCCAGACCCATCTCCCCAATATGGACCCCCGCCCACCAAAGCAAATCTACCAGACCCTCATCCTCGAGAGAAGACCTCTCACAACCTTCCATCATAATGCAGATGAGTGGGGCCCCCCCTGCCCCCCAACCCCCCCTTATCCAACTCCCCCTTGAACCCTTCCACCAAACCCTTGCTTGCTGTAACTTTCAGTCAACCCAAACCCCCTCCCTCCTATCATCTTCCTTATCTGCTTCGCTTCCTTCTCTGTAATCTCTTTTCCACCTCTCCTCTAAGCTAGGACCCTGCCATCATCTATTTTTATCATTCTGTAGCAATATATTGTTCTAGCTTTTTAATACTTGAATTTTAGAACCTCATTATGCCTAGGGAGTGCTGCTGGAGGGGGGGGAGCTACTTTCCTGGCCTCTTGCGGCAGCCTCCCAGACCCATGTATAAGAACAGTTTGTCCGTTTTTTTATTGTACATTTAGTAGTCTATAGCTTCGATTACTAGTCTGGACAACAGACAACTAATAAGCCTCATGCACGCTTTTTATATTTCTATATGACTGCATGTTCTTATTATGTAACAGAAGACTTTTTTCCTCCTCCTGGAATGCAGGAGAGTAACTGTACCTTTCATTCCTTAAAATAAAAACACATTGAAACTAAAAGCTGCATTTCTAATGATATCTTTCTTTTAACCCTTTAAGTGCCAGCCTACCTTGAGATTTTGTCACCCTTTGTTGCCAGACCATTTTGCACTATTTTGCGCTCCCCATGTTCAACTGTGATTTTTGAAGGGATATCCAGGGATTTCCGAGGAAAGTAATACATTGTTTTTTTCAGCAGAGCCTGGGCTTTAATATGAAATGTCATGTTTGTCATTTTCTAAGTGTATTCTCAATATTTTGGGGTGAAAATTGTGCAAATAAATAAAAAAAAAACTATTTTTTACAATTTGTAGTGTTTTTGTAATAAAAAATGTAAGTTTGTCAATAAAATCTTATTTTGTGTGAAACCCCAATTTCTCCCAGTTACAGCGGTACCACATATGTATAGGTAGACACCCTTTCCTGCCCAGGAGACTCCCCCAAACTTAAACAACGCTTTAGGAGATTTTCAGATAAAATACAACTATGCTATGCAATATGCGCACCTTGCAGTTTTTCAAGAAAAACAACCCTTTACATTTGAAATACCCCCAACAAACTATATATTCCCTAGAAGTATAGACCTCAGGCTTTCTAGGCGTATCAGGCTTGTTGACATAGGTGCAGTTTTCTGGAAGTAATCCCTCAATGTATTCTTTGGTTACACAGGGTTTCGCTAAAAATTAGTAAAAAAGCAGAATCAAAGCCACATTTTCCTAAAAAAAACAGAACAATACCCAGCATGCATAGGTTCTGTCAAGGAGAGAGTTGCCAAACACCCCAAAGTAAAGCATGCGCATAACGGTAATTTTATTTCAAAATTTCAGCTCTGCAGACAAAGTGTGCACCTTGTGCTTTTTCTACCAAAACAACCATTTACATTTGGAATATCCCCGATAAACCATATATTTCCTGAAAGTACACATGTTAAGCTTTCGAAGCCTACCCAGCTTGTTGTAGTGGGCTCATCTTTCTGGAAGTAATATCTCGAAGAATTCTTAGGTTGCACAGGGTTTCACAAAAAATTGTATAAAAAAGCTGAATAAAAAACACCTTTTCCTAAAATATCAATATGCAAATAAGAAAAAACAAGCTAAATCTGAAAGCGCAAGGTCCCCCGAGCAGAACAATACCCAACATACATAGGTACCTGTAACCTTTTAACTGCCAGCCTACTTGAGATTTTGTCACCCTCTGCTGACAGGATATTTTTCACCATTTTGCGTGATGTTTAACTGTGATTTTTGCAGGAATTTCCAAGAAAATGGCATATTTTCTTTTTGTGGCAGAGTTTAAACTTTAACATGAAATGTCTTGTTTGTATTTTTTCTACTTTTTTTTATATATTTTTAAGTAAATAAGTAAAAAAAAAAAAAATATTTATATTTTTTAAATTGTCTCCTTTATTTTAACAAAAACATTTATTTTATTAAAGAAAACCATATTGCACGTGAAAGCCCCATTTCTCCCGATTACAATGATACAATGATACCACATATGTATCGGTAGCCCCCCGTTCCTGTCCAGGTGATCCCCTAAACTTAGAAGAGCACTTTATAACATTTACAAATAAAATACAACTACTATCCACATAGTAAAGGGTTAAATAAAAAAAAATGGTGGAATATAAGGGTTTTTTTGGGAGGCAGTTAATGGGGGGTCTCGGGGTTAATGGCAAGTCACCCGCTAGCCGCAGGTGACTTGCCAGACCCCCGAGCCTTGTGAACTGGTATAGGGGTCACATGGACCCCTTACCGGTTCACAAAGGGTTAAAAGTAAAAAAAAAACACACGTACACACTTTTTCAAAATAACTTTATTAAAAAAAAAATTTTTTTTTTATTATTTTTTTTTAATACTTACCTCCCATCCATCCCTGTGTTCCACGCTGATCACTTAGGCTTCTGCTCTCCTGCTGCTGCTGGAAGCCTTTTATACCTACTGGGTTACAGGTAGCATAGGGTTAATTTAAAAAAAAAAATGACATAGGGTCCCCCCTCTCAGGGAGGGGGACCCCATTTTTTGGGGGGGATTTTTAAGGGTTAAAATCCTTAAAAATCTCCCCAAAAAATGGCGTGAGGTCCCCCCTACCCAGCGTAACCAGCCTGTGACCAGCTATGGGGGCTTGTAGAACAGGGCGCTTTAGTGGCCCCTGGCCCTGCCGGCTACAAGCCGTCATAGCCTAGGGCCACGGCTCTTCTGCCCCCCCCCCGGGCTTTGGGGAGGCAGGTAATTTGGGGGGCCAGGGGTTAATGGCAAGTCACCCGCTAGCTGCAGGTGACTTGCCAGACCCCTGAGCCCTGTGAACTGGTATAGGGGTCACATGGACCCCTTACCAGTTCACAAAGGGTTAAAAGTAAAAAAAAAGACAAACACTTTTTTCAAAATACTTTATTAAAAAAGAAAAAAATATTTTTTACTTTACTCACCTCCGATCTTCATCTCCTGTGTCCCGCGGCGATCATATGCAGGTGACGGCTGGGCAGAGGAGGGGGGAGGCAGGCGATCGGAGGATCGCCTACCTCCCTTCTCCTCTGTCCAGCCGTCACCGGCATCTGACAGCTGAACTGCCAGGTGCCCCGACGACACCCGGCGGTGACGTCATTGGCCCTGCCCCCGACGGGGCGGGGCTAAAATCCAAGAAGCTGCGGTGGGAGGAGGGCTGTTATGCCCCCCTCCAGAAGACGGAAGAGCCGGGGGGTGATCGGAGCCCCCCCCCCCCCATGAAGAGGAGAGGCGGCGGGAGCCGGTGGGTGCGAAGGTGAGGAACTGTCATTTTTTTTTTTTTTTTTTGCAGGCAATCCCGGCAGCTGCTGAAATGGGGGGGGGGGCATCCTATTTTGGGCACTCCCCTGCAGCCGGAGGAGCAATTAACTGCAGAAGAGGCAGCCACGTAAATTTTACGTGGCTGGCATTTAAAGGGTTAAAAGGATTTCTGAAACAGAGTTTTATCACTCACTAATGGATGCACATTTAGAACAAATTAAGCAAACATAGCAACAAAAGCACAGTGCATATTTACACGTACATTACATTACATGTAAGTACATATTTACATTTAGTTTATGTTAATAGTGTTTTTGTCTGTAACATTAATACTTGCAAATTAACATTTTTCCCATATCATTTTATTTTGTTGATAGCAAGGGCTGTCCAGTTACTGTGTTTACACCTAGTCCCCTATGATTGTAGAGAAATGTGCTATATTTTTTGAATAAAAAAGCCCCCCACAGGAGGCTGAAAATCTTCATGGCAGTATGTTTTTGAAAAACATTTAAAATGTATAATTTTTTTTTCACATATTTCACCCAAAATTTTATAAAAGCACTTAAACAATTCAAATAAGATATTTAGTGTTGAAGCCTGACCCTGGTAATTCCTGGAGATTTCTGCAAAAATCACAGTTAAACATATAAAGCGCAAAATGGTTAAAAATGGTCTTTCAACAGAGGGTGACAAAATCTCTAGGTAGGCTGGCAAAATGGCTCTTTACCGGCAGAATTTAAATCGATCATGAAAATCGAAAAGTATTCGGGGGTTTTCATCACAGCCGTCTATGGCATCTTTTTCCAATCTAACTATCCACAAATCTTTAGAACTATTTGAAGCATCTGAAAGCATTTGAAATCTTGGAGCAAATACCATATTTCCTAACTGGGAATGCATAGCAGCAGTCAAAATAAACCCTCCAAACACCAGTACCTTCATATTTTTAGCACGCAGCACAATCAATTGTCCTGTCTTTTATTTGGGGTGGGAAACATCAGTGAATTGCTAAATCCTTAATGTATCATTCCCATACAAGGGGAGGATTAAGGGTTCTAAACTTTTCACTATATTATATCGCCTCGCAGCTAGCTCATTCATCATTAAACCACCCCTATGGGTCAGTTTAGAGGCAGCAGCTTATGATTTGTTAACAGCTGACGGTCTTCTATGGGCAATACCAGCTTTTAGGCCTAAATTCATCAAACCCAGATATTAGACAATCTCTGATATTGATGGATTCTGCTAAATCCTCATCTAATTTAGTACCCCCCTATATACCTTGTATAATTGTTTAATAACCCAATGTTTTATCCTGGGTGTTATTGCCCTATTTCATTTGGTAGCTGGACAGAAGCTGGGATTACCTGTTGGGTGCAAATTACATGCTTCCCTTCCAGACATTAGTTTCTGAAAAGCGGTTCCTCTGTTTTCCAGTAAAAAGTGGCAGTGGCCTTCATAATCTATTTTCAGTAATTGTGTAAGGACTATACCGGACACCAGTCTGTCTTGAGCTGACAATCCCCAATCTCCACCGCCTCTTCTGCCTATAGACAAGTCCCCGCTTGTAGGAGACGCGGGTAATGCCTCTCCTACTCGGTTACCCCCAGGACTTACAGGGCGCAAAGATTATCAGCTTAAGGTGGAGACTGATGAACGGCAGGGAGTCCCAAGCGAGGATGCCGGATGGCGGAAGTCCGATTACAAGCCGAGGTCAGAGCCGGGAGGTCACGGGGCGAGGTATCAGAGGGGTCAGGCGAAAATCGTGGTCAGGCAGGCAAAAGGTCGGTTCAGGCTGAGGTCGACAACAGGAATCAAACGAGCTTCAATGCTTGGTACTAGGCGCTATAACAGGCAATGACACACTGCAGTGGAAATCCCTTTATAGTGGGAAAACCGGCAGGATTGGACAGGGAGACAGTGGCTGGGATTGGTGCACTTAGGATCTGACGGCAGATTGGAGCACTGGCCCTGTAGTCTGATGCTGGGCTGATTGCTCCAGCTGAGCTTCCCAGGCAAACTGCTCAGAGCTGCACCTTCTAGACTTTGTTCTCTTAAACAGCCTCCGGTGGCCATTCTGAGTATTGCACCCCCGGAAGACATGAGCTGACTGTAAAGGCCAGCAAGCACAAGCTGAGTGACAACGGGCAAGGGGGGAGGACTTACTCGGCGACACACGCGCCGCTGGGGATGGCATCGGAGGCAGAGGCAGCTGCTGGGCAGGAGAAACCCTGGCCAGTTGCCTAGGGACACCACGGGCACGGACTGAAGGCAAGTCATTCCTGACAGTACCCTCCCCTTCACGAGGGGCCTCCGGACCCTCACCAGACTTAACAGGATTATCACCCTGAATGGTTCCGGCGGACTTCAATAAAGATACATGAGGTACCCTCATGGATGGAGAGGCAGACGGACAAATAAGCTCTGAGACTTGGGTTGCTCCAACTGTGATACTATAGCAATGTTCTGCACAGTGCGGGCTCCATCCTGTCAATTCCCCAGTTTCCCAATCAAAGGTAGGGTTGTGCACCTTTAACCAGGGGAACCCTAAGACAACCGGGGGCTTCAGGGCTGTCTAAGACAAAAAATTCAAGGTTCTCAGAATGGGAAGGTCCCACAACTAGGTTAATTAAAGGGGTTTTGGAGGTGACAGTTCCTCTAGGAACAGGAGTATTGTTTACTGCCAAAATCTGAAGGGGCTTCCCAAGGGGGATTAAGGGAATGCCTAAGGCGGCTACTATGGATTTATCCAAGAAGTTGCCAACTGCTCCGCTATCGACAAAAGCAGAGACGGGTTTCCTGGACAACTCCCAACCCACAGTAGCAGGTAACAACATTTTATTTCTATGAAGGGAAGTTACCTGACCGTCCTGACAAACTTTCTCTATCTTGTCAGGACGTTGCAATCCCGCCAAAGGTCTTTTATTGGGGCAGGTCCTAACCAGGTGACCTGAAACCCCGCAGTACATGCATAGGCCTAAGGTGCGACGTCTACTCTTTTCAGCCGGGGAAAGGTGAGTAGCACCAAGTTGCATAGGCTCTTCTGGGGGCGAAGATGAGACAACACCCATAGAGGATGACTCCTGGTGGGAAGATGACACACTGCAGTGGAAATCCCTTTATAGTGGGAAAACCGGCAGGATTGGACAGGGAGACAGTGGCTGGGATTGGTGCACTTAGGATCTGACGGCAGATTGGAGCACTGGCCCTGTAGTCTGATTGGTGAGCTCTGGGCTGATTGCTCCAGCTGAGCTTCCCAGGCAAACTGCTCAGAGCTGCACCTTCTAGACTTTGTTCTCTTAAACAGCCTCCGGTGGCCATTCTGAGTATTGCACCCCCGGAAGACATGAGCTGACTGTAAAGGCCAGCAAGCACAAGCTGAGTAACAACGGGCAAGGGGGGAGGACTTACTCGGCGACACACGCGCCGCTGGGGATGGCATCGGAGGCAGAGGCAGCTGCTGGGCAGGAGAAACCCTGGCCAGTTGCCTAGGGACACCACGGGCACGGACTGAAGGCAAGTCATTCCTGACAAATTGCAGGCCCATCCTAGTACCAGTTGTGAACTGGGGATAGATCACCTAATCTAAATGGTTTCAAGCAGAAAAAAACAAGGACATTTGACTTTCCCGGGTTTTGTTCTGTGCCCCCACTGTGCTAAACCTCCCAGACCACCCACTAAAACTCACCTCTCCCTGCTGTGCGGGCTCTCATCTAATCAGAGCCCTTTGCTGGGTTTACAGCCTTGGCAAGGGATGCGATTGAATTCAATGGGGAGCTATCTGAATGTAATCTTGGAGGCCAATTTTTATGCGGTGATGGAAGTACAGGGGGCTCCATTCCTCCTAATTACAAGGGATCGGTAGACACCTGTTTTAGGTAGAACATGAAATGGTGCTAAATCAGTCTACGCTATGAGTAAAATTATACTTCCCCTTACATTTTCTGCATAAAGTACACATTTTATTCCGGGAGCTGAATTGACCCCAAGTACATTTTTTTTCTCACTGTGCGTTATTAATTAAATATGAATAGGTAATTTTAACACTTTCCTACAGTTCACCTCTCCTCATGAAGCATAGCAGAATTTATGAGATTATTTTCACTAATAATTAAAAGCAAATGTTGTTGCTGTATTATATAGATTGTTGTCATATTTGAAAATAATCCTGCTGGCTAGAAGGCAAGTGAATAAATATGACTCTGCCAGATAGAATATATAATTGCAGCAGCTATGCTACCCATCATGTACTCCCTACTTGCTATGAAAGGTAGCCATGAAATATTCAAATGCACCGTTACATATTCACGTCCATGTTCTGTCCCTTTGCAAATGCTTCTCATTTAGTAACATCAAAGCTGTCAAAATCAGTTGTGTAAGTTTAGTAAAGCCTTCTTAAAGCTTGTTAAATACTGACACTACCTGGATATCTTTCGCAGAAAAAAGGTCTCAATTGTAGAGTTCAGTTGCAGGGAAGCTACAGCCAGATTTTTACATTGCACAGGGCAAAAGGGGGGTTCTGATGCACCCTGGGGATTTTCACACAGTGGGGCATCCTGATCTGTGGAATGCCAGAGGCCTTGGTTTTGTTCTGCTTTAACATACAGTGCCACTATAAAATGAGCTTAAGCAAGAGAGCTGGTCACCACATACATTAAGACGCAAGTGTTTCTGGCTACTTAAAATGTGCATCAAGAGCTAGTGAGGCAAAACCATTGGTGGCAAGTAGAATTTATAGCCTTCGATACTTTGTTCCTTGTTTACGAAACAGTAGCACAACCTAGTGCCAGGTCCCTGTCAGGTCTGTGCCGGAATCCTTTATAAATGAAAAATCAAATAGCGCCTCTGATAGCACCATGTAGCGTCTCATGTATCAACAGCATGTGCCATTCTTTGAGCTCTGGCGCTTTGTTCCCTACAGTGCCACATCGCACCATGCACTCTGTGTCAATCTCCTATAGAGTTCTATGAGGCATCCATATATTGCCTTTTTTGGCACTTTGCAGTAGCGTTTTTTTATGCTTGTGCATATGCCACAGGATCCCTGGCCAGGTTGAACAATTTTTATATTCAGTTACTGCACTTAGGCTTTGCGCTGCAATAATGCATTTTGCGCCATGCAAATCATGTGTCGTGACAGTCAGGTGTCCCCAAAGCCAATCATTGTGTTTGTGCATTGTTAACAGGTTTCCAGCCTTTTTGAAAGGCTTTTTACAAATTTCTTCATGTGCTTTATGCCCCCATTTCCGCCTTTATTAGAGCCAGTGCTGGCGCTGTGACTTATTTTCATAACTACATTGTTTTTTGGAGATCCCCACGTGCTACCTGTCCCTAGCCCATAAGAAACAGCAGGGCCACGTGGTTACATTTCAGTGCTGCACCACAGGGCACCTGCTGCCAGCATTGGGGCTCAGGCACAGAGATGCTCAAAAGGCCCTAGATAGCACCCAACTTAAATAAGGCTGCTTATAATCAGGCTGTGTGTCTCCCTTTGAACAATACGTTTAGGTTAAGATTTCATAACACATTTTTTAAAAAGTTCTTTATAAATTAATGTATTACCCTTCTTAGATTTTACAGCTAAAGTTTTGCCAATTTCTGACCTCTCTTCTTCTCCTTTCTTACTTAGAAGGTGATTTACAATGTGAGCTACTTAGCAAAACTTTCGCCTTCCCTGCTTTCTCCATGCGTGCGGCCAGAGGAGAAAACTGTGGTGAACTGATCTGTACAGCAGCGAACAGCAATCATCACAGACTTACGTCATGTGTTTTGCTTTGTTCGTGCCATAATTTGCTGGTGAAAGTCACTGGTATTTACATTGAAAAGTGGCTTGGAGAATTCCGATGATATGCCGTTGAACTGCTGTGGCAGATTTCTTTTAGAAAAAGCATAAAATCTTGTGGAAACACACACATTTATAGCATGTGCCAGCATTGGAGGGGTCTCAGAATATATGTGGGGTATCTTTGGAATGTCTGGGTTGTTTAAAAAACTGAAGAAACAAAGTTTAATATAAAAGTTGTGTAAAAATCTATTATCATTATCATTAGTTGGTTTTCACATACTGGGTAACTTTCTGATGTTAATGCATAACAAAAATAAGCCAAAGATGCTAAAAAGAACTAATGACTCGCAAAGGTGTTCGCCAGCATGATGAAAATGACATTGACGTAAATCCAGCAAACACCGTCATCACCAGCCAAACAAGCGGCGGTGTGAGTTGTAAATGCGGAAAAGAGCGAATGGCTAGCGACTGGCCAGGTAATGGCAGGCAAATCGTTTCATAAATGGCTCCCTTTAAGTTGTCCTCTTTCAAACACATGGGATTAGAAAATGTTATTTATTTCAAATATAGAAATTGTACAAGCCTGGAAAGTTAATCTACCTGTTTGTCTGTGCAATTCCTAATGCTGTCTGCTGGCTGCTGAAGTTCAATCTAGAATACCTACCCACTGACCCCGATGTTAGGAGTTAAAAAAATAGTTGACCCAATATTACAGTGAACAGTTGCTCACGCTTCTCCCGCAATTTTACTGGCATATGCATAGTATAGCAATGCCCCAGCCATGGGATTAGGCATCCAAAGTCAAGAATGAATGTATTTTTAAACCTTAATTCAGGGAGTGGAAGGGGACATAGACACTGGAGGTTTTACTACCTCTATCTATGTAGTACTATCTAGCTATTTAGCTGACAGTTTATCACATGTGGAGCACATGTGGAGAAAATGAGGAGTGGATTACTTCTGGAGCATGGCTGGGTGAGTGACAGTGCACCTCCTCACATGTCAAATGAACCTGCCAAACTCTCTGCTCATATAGAGGGTGGGTGTGCCCTGGAAGCCTTCTTGCCTCTCTGGCATACTGATGGGTGGGTGGTGCTAGCCAATCTGCATATTATATATTATTTATTGGGGTGGGGACCAACTTGACACTCTTCAAAATAACTACTGGGGGGCACCCAGTAGCCTCTCTGCTTATAAATAACTGGGGGGGGGGCACTAGATGCTTTGCATATTATTTACCAGGGAGCTGGGGGCCTGCTAGCTTATATGCACATAAATTACTATGGGGAAGTCTGTTTGTCACTCTTTTTTTCCGAATGGGCGACCTTCTAGCTGCTCTGAATACTATTTACCAGGGGACTCGTTAGCCGCCTTGCATATTAGTTATAGGAGAAAGGGGGCACAGATGTACTCTGCATATTGATTATTGGAAAGAAGGGCTGTGTATAATGTGCATTAGCATATGGGGGTCTGGGGGGGTTAACCTGCGGGTGCACATGTGATTTTTAGGAGCTACGGTGTGGGGGGTGTTCTGTCTATTTATTTTGGCATATAGAGCTGCATTATTTTTCATGGGGACAGCAGTGATGCTCGTTATAGCAGTTTCGCAGGCCACTTGCCATGACATGCCACATTGTGTTTTGTTTGTTAGTGGCATGGGTTCCTGACAAATGTAGGGAACTCAGACTTGGAACTAGAAAAACAAAAACCCCTCTTCTACAAGTCCTCAATGAGCTACACTGCATTAAAAAGTCACTGCTGGGGCCGGCCTTGCCATTTTCCTCTGAGGAAGCACATTTTGTACGCTCCCAGCTTCAGCAGCTATTATAAGCATAGAACCTGCATATTTCCATCTTAATCCTGTGCACAATACAGAGGAACTAAATAGGACCCAGCAAGTGGGGACAGAGAAAGCCAGACCCATCTTCAGCTCAGCAGGACCAACCTGGAGCCCCAAGGTTGGAAAGGAAAGCAACAACCTGACCCACAGGCACCGCTCCCAGATCCTACTCAGACGCCGTGTACCTGAGACTCGGCTACGGGTAGCGGCCACCATCTTGCCGTGAGTGCTCCTGTGAGCTGCTGTCTTAAGGGTCGACAAGGAGCAGTAAGTCTGAGGGCTATTGTGTTAGTCGTTTTGGTTGTTGGGTCAGAGGGCGAATTTGAGGGGGTGGCTGTGTATCTATGCCAAAAAACTATCCTAAGAGGTTGTTTCACTAATTTGTACATCTGAAGAGGATTTGGTTAGGGCCTGTCCTTTGTCTGTCTGTTGTGGAGCCCTGAGTCTGTCTTGGAAGGAGTTTATAGTATCTTCTGGGTTGTTGTGGGTCTGGGAGTGTCTGTTGTTCTATGGGCCTTTGTTGTCTTAATCTGTGGTTATATGTTCTTGTCCATGTAGATGTATTCCACTTGTAAGCCCACCCCTCTTTGTATGCAAACTCGTCACATTGCAACTGTCATTATTCAATGTTGCAATGTCTTTGGTAAGTTGGGTATTTCTAGTATTAAAGTGCGCCTACTCAGAGTGTTCGTTAAGATCTCTACAATTTTGTTTACGTTGTTCTTCTAACTCCTGGAGCTGCGTTTTATGTTGTTCTATTATTAACATGCCTGTAAATTTTGTTCCCAGTGTTATTCAGTCATTTAGTTGGGGAAATATCCTTATTCTTAAGCCGATTGACACAAGGCCTGCCACTAAATATAATTTTAAGAATTCCAGTATAGTTTGATTTTATAGAATATATGGACAATTCACAGAACCGACATATATACTAAAAATATAGCACACACATTCCGAGACTTTTACCACAATTGTAAAACATCCACAGCTCAGAATCACTCAATGCAACACAATTGGAAAATAAAATCAGACAATACCTCGTAACCTCAGGCATGCCTACTCTGGATACCAAAGCTCTCACATAGCTTGAATTCCCTATTACTGCTGAAGAATTGTCTGAAGCGGTTAAAGCCTCTCCAACGGGTAAATCACCACGTCCAGATGGCTTTTCCATCGTATATTATAAGCAATACTTACCTGACCTGGGCCCTCACTTCCTAGCAGCTTTCAACGCCTTCTACAATGCCACCAGAGGCATTGGAAGCCCACATCACAGTAATTCATAAAGAGGGGAAAGATCCGCTGCTGAATGTTGTTAGAGTGAAGAGTAATTATTTAAGGTCTTGGTATTCCCCTTGGCTTGGAATTATTCTTCTGTTGTTCCATATTTTGGAACCAGACATCACAAGAAAGGAACCAAATAGGTTCTGTGGATAACTGATAGACCGCCTAATGGCTTATGATTGGCTGTTTTTACTTCTTCTTTTACTGATTGTATTTGCATTTATTTGAATAACACTATATCTACCTCGACCACGTGTCAAATAAAGCTATCACGTTGCTGCTGCAGAATTGTTGTCTGTGGTTTTTATGTGGTCATCCTGATCAGGATTTGAATAGCAAGTGATTCACTAAGGGCTGTGATCCCTGAAAACCTATTATTGAATTAAGATAGAAAAGTATACTCTATCAACGTAGACTTGAAACTAATTGCCAACATTTTGGCAAACATGATTGTCCTTTATCTGCCGTCAATTACTGGTAACAATCAAACTTATTTTATACTACATAGGGAGGCAAGGGATATTGCGATCATAACTCTAAATGTAACTTATTATGATAGATCACACAACACCCCCCTGCAGCTCCTGTCTACTGACACAGAGAAAACGTTTGACAGGGTCAGCTGGGGTTTCTTAAGGCCACATTGGAACACAGAGGTATCAGATCACACACACTCACCAACTTACTTACTTATTACTTTACTTATCTTGAAATTCCTGTTTACATTGATGGGTAACACAGTACAACAAATTACTTTACATTAGAGCTTAGTATTCCAGATAGAAGCAAACAGAATGATGGACAAGCACTCTTCCGCCTCGCTGCCCCTTCACTCCCCTTCCTCTAAATATTCCTCTCCATCTCTCTCTCATTTCCCCATACTTGTTTTCACTCTCACTCTGTTTCTCTGACTCTGTCTATGTCCCCCTTTATTCATACTTTCACTTTGAATTCAGACCTTTAGTTCGGACAACATGGTTGTTTGTGGAATGTTATATAGGGGTATACCCACCTTGGATACATGTGGATGCATACCTTACTTTTGCACTAAAATCAACTGAAGCTGTTTGTGTATGGTGTTCTAATTGTAATACATGAGAATCTCTTGCTTATATGGTTCACAAGACATTTGTGAAAAATGTTGTGGGACTTGCAGGTCCATCTTTGATAATTTTCAAAAACTGTTATTAACAAAAAATTTAAAAAAATGTCTGATGGCTGCTGGTAAACAAAGAGGATACACATGTATTGATGTATAAGGGCAAAACCTAGGTAGATAATTAAGGTTTAATAAGCATTTCAGAAACCCATGCCATGCGTCAACTTATTATATACTTGAGACATAGATTCCAGATTTGCAAATACAAAATAGACATTTTGCAAAGGGTTTTATCTATTTTATTGTAACAGTACTGGAGTTAAGCCAGGATGGCAACTTAGTTTACCCACGGTCTCTTAACTCTAGTACAATTTTGGCTTTCAGATGAAATCAGTAGCAATGTTGCTTGCAAAGTAATCTATTTATTTCAAGATCAGTTTAACTGAACTTGTAATAGTATTTGGCAGTCGGTTCCCTCCCTCCCTAGCATAGTTACCTTTCATCTTTCCTCTTATCTTCTAAACATTACCTTTCTGCACAATGGACCTCAGTCCCCTACAGGCATGGTACCTTCTCCCATCCCCTCCATATAGGTTAACCTTTATCAGCCCCTGAACTGAGATATGGTTTTCTAGCCCCACCAACCCCACACACAAGTGGACACAAGTACCCCTACTCTTCTTCATAAAATCTGCCAAGCAGGACTTTGAAATGGTTGTCTGTGCAGGTGACTCCCAGTACATGAAGAGTTTCCCCTCCAACCCTAGTTAAATTACTTTCAACCAATATTCTATCAAATCAACCATTGTATTTAGATGCCATGCCACAAAGAATTGCTTGTATGTATTTAATGTATATACACAATATCTGATTCTGAATTTGCAAAACAAATGTACAATAGACATGCTACATCATTCCAAATATTGGAGCTTTTTTCATTTGATGGTAAAATAAGTAGTGCATAACAACCAGGGCCGGCTCCAGGTTTATGTGGGCCCTTCGAGCAGCATGGTCTCAGAGGGCCTCTTTGTCGTGGAGAGTCACGACCCATCTCCTTACCCAAGCATTGAGCACGCTGCTAGCCAGCTGCAAAGAGCGAAGTGGCAACACCGCCTCTACCAATTTGTGTCCCCAGTTTGTTGCTGGCTCATGTGGATCAGGGGAGGTTTGCTTAATCGTGGACCAAAACTCTAGAGTTCTTGCTCTACATAGCATGATCCTTAGGGAAACTGGGGGTCCCAAACTGAGATGCCCCTTTAAAGTGGACCAAAACCCAGGGGTGATAATCTTGGGTTTTAGTCTGCTTTAAGTTGCAGCAGCAGATAGGAGGCTGAACAGCCTTTGAGAGACTCTAACCTTAAAAAATAAAGTCCCTCTCTGCCCCTCCTCCACTGGTGCTCAGTTTGGTCTGAGCAGTGAGCTTGTTCCCACATTTGTCTTGACAGTGGCATCCCCACTCCCTCTGCTCTGTGTGCTACAGGTGCACATGGCAAGCTGATGGCAGTGGTGCAAAGAGCAATGGGAGCAGGGATGCAACACCTATTTAACTTCACTGCAGCTGGAATCATCATGGGAATGAGCTTGCTGCTCTCAGAATGGGGACCGGGACTTTAGGATTTCTTCAAAGAGAAATAACAACAGAGATTTTAATTCTCCCATGTGTCATCGCTTTCCAGAGGGGCATACAGATATAGGATGCCCTGGGGCATTCCAAATCAGGATGGGGAAATAGGTCTTTCTAGAGCCTTTTAGAATCTTCTATAAAGTGGAAAATTTGTGTTTCTCTCTGGGCATCCCATTTTGGAATGCCCCGCTGTAGGATACCCCACCGATTGTCCCTACTGCAGCTTTTCGGTCTGCCTGCTGCTGAGGTGCACTCCTGCATTCAGGATTTTAGATAGGCTGGGACAGGAGCACCCTACAGACTGCAGAGAGACCAGGGATGCTGCAGCTCCTCTTTCTATAAACAGGGCTGTATGCTTTGCATTAATATGCAAAGGGGATGCACCAGGGGACCAGCTTATAGGTACATCTTCAGGGCGATCTGGGGGTGTTCACACAATGGGCCATCCCAAAATGGGATGCCCTAGAAAAATAGGCCAATTACCAGGATAATGAAAATTCTGCAGATCCACAAACAGTGTTCCCCCACATTCACAATTAAACCCCAACATGCAAAATGTAAGGCCCCCACACACCCATCACCCCCAAAACACACCATTAAAGCAGAACAAAACCTGGGATTTTGACTATCCTGGGTTTTGTTGCCTGCTATGGGGGCTCCCTGAATTGAGATCCCATTTTGTGAAACCTCCAGATCACTTATGAAAACCTTTCACCGTTCCTCTCTTACGATAGCAAGAAGCTCGGGGGGGGGGGGGGGGGGAATCCAGAACGCTGGAGCCCCCTCGCACCTAACTGAACAGGATGCGCAGAATACCCATCTTCATTATGAGCCAGCGCCGGGAAAGGAATTCCGCGATTGTCTGCCGTGCAGTCATGTGGGCAGCTCCTGCCGGCGGCTGGCACAGAGGATGCGACTACGGCCCACGTGACCGCCTGCCGGCCAATTGCGGGACTCCTTTCCCGGCGCTGGCTCGTAATGAGTATTGTGCAGTTAGGTGCGAGGGGATCCAGAGTTCTGGATGCCCCCCTGAGCTTCTTGCTGAGAGAAGTGGAGCCAAAACCAGTTATTACTTTGGTCCGGTTTAAATCCCAGGGCCATTGAGCAACTCACCATAAAATCATGCAAACAGGCTGTACAGCCAGTACAGTACAAGTAATGCAATTAGGCATTTAATCCTTAGTCATACATTATATGTAACTGCAGCACAATTTTTATCATCTTACCTGTCCAGTTCCGTTAGCCCCTAATGGGATTGCACCCCACCTTACATCCATGCCCCCCTCGGGGATGGCCATCTACACAAGCCAAATGGCAATGACAACAGGTCAGCCTATGGAGGAAAAAACTGAAAACAGAAGAAAATACAAAGAAATACAAAATCATGATTTATAAAAATTATAAATCTAAATAATTTCAAAGACATATGAAAAAAATACATATATTAGATAACAGTTCATAATGATTAAAACAATGCATGATTAGAGAATTAATAATGATAATAATGATGACAGATAAATCACCAATAGTACAAGATAATCCAATAAAAAAACGAGAAAAATTGATTTTATTAATGAGTTTATAGGAATAAATCCCTATGGTTAAGGCCATATGGTATCCAGGAGCACACATTTAAAGATCAAAATAGCTATTCTCTTAAGCAACAGTACCTGTATATCCCTCCCAGGGGCCCAATTTAACCTCATCAATAATTTAAACTGTCAAAAAATTAGTTCTGTTAGAATTATGTATATGTCAGTGTTTAATATATGAGACCCCTGTGGTTCGATGAAAATGTACATCCACATTATAACAAAAATAAAATAGTAAAATTAAAGCAGGGTCAGTGCATCAGGATTTTTTCCTAATGCTGTCACTAAGGGAAGCTTGGGCATTTCATAGCACCCACATATCTCCCTTATGGACACATAAAAATTATAAAATAGGTCAAAGCGGCACAAATCCTTTAGCCCCCCACCCCCCCAAGTGTCAAGCCTGTATCTAGCACTTTGATAGAAACAGTATGATGCCTGTCTGCCCTTGATGGTGTAAAGAGTTGGGTTTCCAGAGTCCAAGGAGGGACTAGTGTGGTGGAGGAGTGTGTGTTGGGCATGCCAGACATGATCTTTTACTCACCTAGCCCCTCGTTCCCGCACTGCAGCGAATTTCCTGTCCCCCGCCCTGATCCACAGTGCTCGCCACCACCCACAGCTCCATGCTCTCCACCAATCAAGATGCTAAGCATCATTAAAATGCAGGAGTGCGCATGCGTGCGGAGCGCGGATGGCCGCATCAGACCGCGCTCCGCTGAAGCCTGGTGCCCCGGCCCCACACAGCCAACAGGAACCGGCGATTTTGCCCCCCCCCCCCCGAGGATTGGGCAGACCCTGGGACCCCCCCTACCTTCTTCTGCGGCGATCGGTGTCGGCGTCCGGTTTGAGCAGGACAGCTGGGAGGTGAGCGACGGCCGCCATTTTCCCTCGGCTGCGCAGGGATCAGCAGCAGCCTTCCCCCAGCTCAGAGGATCGGCCCCAGCAGAGTCCTCCACGCATATCCTGCTCTAAGGGGCATACAGCAGGGTGCTCTACCACCACCTAGTGGCAGACAACACATGGTGCAGCAGCCAGTTTTTACATTATTTGCCACAATAAGGGGACTACACAGGCTGCACCTTTCCAAGCCTCATCTCCTGATCACACCTGGGGAATGATCCTTTAAAATATCATTCGCAGCATCAGTTTAACTTAGGTTTTCAGCCTACCCACACTGTTTATTCAAAGTGGCTTACTATAAAGAGACCTCCAACAAATTATAAGTGCTCTTAAAGGGGCAGTACACTTCTTTACATCCTGATCAGTTTAAGACTCTCGGCGCCCCCCGAAAGTGCGGTCTGCTATACCTGGCCTGTTTGACTACCCAAGCTACTAAATAAGCCTCTTCTGTTGATCTTTGGGGTGCAATTCTGATCCCAGCCGACCCTACTCTGTTGGCTTAACAATTTAACCTGAGTTCTGGTTTAACACCTCCACTGAGACCTGGTTACAATATGGAAACCTCCACACCATCCCAGAGTGACCCTCAAGTCCCTACGGACCTGCTACCTGAGGACGAGTCCTGGATGGACGATTCCCTACATGGCTCACCAGTGAAGTCACAACCGCCACCGCTGGACAGATATGAAGTCATGCTCGAAAAAGCCCTTGAGCGGTGGGCCTTAAACATCACGTCTCAGATCACTGTTAATCTTTCCGCTGAAGAAGAATTGAAAATTCAAAAAGAATTGGGTCACCGAGTCGACAACCTGGAGACTCAATCCACAGCACAGGGCTCGGAATTATCTTCTCTTGGGACGGATTTGGAGGCCTTAAAGGAGGAAAATCTTACCCTTCACCACAAGCTCGAAGATATGGAGAACCGCTCACGGAGGGCCAACATCAGGATCCGAGGTATACCAGAAGCAATTGTTGATCTACAGTCTACCATTACTGCCCTCTTTCAAGAGCTTGCCCCGGCTATCCCCATCGAAAGGCTGGAATTTGACAGAATTCATCGCGCCTTGCAGAAGAAGAGGGCGGACGGACTCCCGCGGGATGTGTTAGTGAAACTCCACTTCTAACGCATGAAGGAACAACTTATGCTGGCTGCACGAGACCAAGGAACTCTCAAATTCCAGAACTTTGAGTACCAACTTTTTGCTGACCTGTCCCCCCAAACTATCACTAGAAGACGTGCCATGAAACCCTCACTTGAAATCCTACAACCAAAAGGATCAGATACAAATGGGGATTCCCCTTCAAAATCTCCTTCAGTTATCTGGATCAACGTTATGAAGCATCCACTCCACAAGACTTGGAGACCATCTTGACTTCTGCCGGCCTGACAGTTCCCGCTTCCACTACAGTTGCTCCCCCTCAGAAGAAAAGAGCGCTCTCATTCTCGCCGACACCCAAGGACAAGCAGGGTCCGCGTAGAAGCAATCAGTCTACAAGCAAAGGCATGGGGGCACTGGCTCACAGGTTTGGTAAGCCAGTCGCGGAGGAGGGTTGACGGGTAAGACTCCCGGGGAATTAAGCGGGGGTTCTTGCCCCTCAGTCTCCTATCGCTGTGATTCCTCAGGATGTAATTTGGAAGTCCCTGTTACTTAGTATCGGGACTTCGTTCTTCTATGTCTGTTTTTCTGTCTTTAATCATAGAAACTTCCAACGCATATACCCTTGGTATACATACCCCCTACGGTCCCCCCACTGCTTGGGTCCCGTTGGGTTCATCCCCTGCCGTTTTATATATTGTTTAATTAACAGCTACTTGCGATGTTGCTGGTTATTTGTTTTGCTTTTCGGTATAGTGGGCCGGGCGCCCAGGTTCCATTGCCTGTTCACTCCTTGCTCCCTCTCTTGCCGGGTTCCCGACGAGTCAGGAAGCTTCATTCCTGACCCCCATTGAGGGTCAGTCCATACTCAGGCAGTTAGCGACCTTCTCTGGAGGCCCCTCCATCCTGACCATTCGCCCCACTGTGGTAGAGCTCTTCTCTACCCCTGTGCGAAATTTTTTAAACAAAGGTTCTTTGTTTCTAGTGGTTTAGCCTTATAATGTTCTCTACAATTCCCCCCTCTTTCTTTTTCCTCCCTCCTCCGCCTTCCTCTCTCCCTTGGGTGTCCAGCCCTCCTAAGCTACCAGATACTATATTGCTTTTAAATGGCGGTTAAACTTGTTTTGCTCAATGTCCAGGGCCTGAATGCCCCCCAAAAAAGGTTAAAGGTGTTTCGACAAATGAGAACCCTACATGCTGATATTGTCTGCTTCCAAGAGACTCATTTCACTAAGAAGAATGCCCCAAAATGTCTTAGCTCAGACTACACTCTCTTCTTTACGGCATCTGCGGATACCAAGCAGAGAGGAGTCCTCATTGCTTTTAAGCGTTCTTTCCCTTTCTCTATGGAGCAGACAATACGAGACCCTTTTGGTCGCTTCCTCATTCTGACTGGTATTGTCCAAGACCAAGCAGTTACAATTGCTACGTACTATGCCCCCAATCAGAATGCCTTTTTTGAGGAGTTTTTTAAGACTTTGGACCTCTAGGTCAAGGGGCTGCTCATACTGGCGGGTGACTTAAATCAAGTTCTGCATCCCACTATGGATAGACAAATGGTGGGTCGGCCCTTGGATCACCCTAGACTAGCCCCCTCGGGAAAGGCATTCTGTTCTCTCCTTAACCAGTATCACCTTGTGGATGCGTGGAGAGAAGTCCACCCCACTAAGCGGGATTTTACTCACTATTCTCACCCGCATAAGGTTTTCACAAGAATAGATCACATCGTTTTGCAGCTATCTTCTGTGCCCCACCTTTCTCGCTCCTTCATTGTCCCGATTGTATGGTCTGATCATGATTTGGTTGCCTTCGAGCTGATCTCCTTAACCCAGAGATCCTCCCAGAGGTCCTGGAAGCTCTACGACCCCATGTTGTCCGATGAGTTGCTCTTAGAATGTTTCCGTAAGGAGATAGAGAACTTTTTTCTACGGAACGCGGGGTCGGTGAGCTCCGAGGCATTACTCTGGGAGGCTCATAAGGCGGTAATTCGTGGGTACTTCATCCAAGAATCAGCTCGGCGCAAAGCCTTACATAAGGAAAAGCTCCTCTCATTGCTTGACGCATACCACTCAGCCTCTTCCGCCTATAAAGAGCGTCCGTCCAGACGCAATAGAATCAATCTTAATCAAGCAGGCGATCAGCTTAACCTGTGCCTTTCAGGCGAAGCTGAACACCAGATAAATCTGTCTAGGTTCAAGTGGTACCGCATTAGCAACAAACCAAATACTTGCCAGAAGACTCAAGGGAATCACTCAGAGGGCCAAAGCAGTGCGCATTAAGAGGGTACATTATCCAGCAATCCATCGAGGGTTGTAGCAACGTTTGGTACACAGCTTGAAGATCTATATAAACCAAAGACTACGCTTGATGAGCGTCTTGCGGACAAGTTGTTAGGACAACTTTCTCTACCTTCTTTGCCCCCTGAGGCTAAGACCTTCTTAGATAAGCTGGTTGACCTCTCTGAGGTCCAGGATGCTATTAACTCCTTAAAGATTGGAAAACAGCCGGGCCTCCGATGGGTTCACCACCCTCTACTATAAAAAATTCGCCCAGGTACTCTCCCCGCGCTTGGTCTGGATGTTTAACTCTCTCAGCAAGGGCGACTCCTGGAGCACAGAGGCGCTCACAGCGGCTGTCTGCATGATACCCAAACCCAATGTTGATGCCACCCTCTGGTCAAACTATAGGCCCATATCCTTATTAAATACTGATGTCAAATTGCTCGCAAAAGTCCTAGCGGCACGACTCAATAGGTATATAGCATCCTTAATTTCTAAAGAGCAGGCAGGATATATTAACAGCGCCAAGTGGGGGACAATATTTGAAAAGTTATCAATCTGGTTCATCATGTGAGGAAGGAGTGACGACAAGCCATTCTACTAACACTCGATATCCGAAAAGCTTTTGATACAGTAGCCTGGCACTACCTACAATTAATATTAAAAAATTGGGGTCTGGGTACCTCCTTCACTACATGGATTTCCTCGCTATACTCTAACCCTGGCGCGTTCGTTAGATACTCAGGCTATTCCTCCGAGAGGTTCACTTTGGGTAGAGGCACTAGACAAGGGTTCCCCTTTCCCCTTTACTTATTGCCCTCGCGAACGAACCCCTATCCAGGCTATTACAAGCTAACGCCAATATAGCGGGAATCACTGTAGGGGGGTACGAGCATAAGATTTCCCTATTCGCGGATGACATATTGATGCTCATATCTAACCCCATCACATCCCTCCCAAACCTCTTTCAAACCTTAGAAGTTTTTTCTAGGATTTCGGGCCAGCAGATTAATACCTCAAAATCCCAAGCTCTTAACATCACCCTCCCTGAAAATACACTATCTGCTCTTAAAGCTTCATTTGACTTCTCCTTTCAAGAGCGGTATATTAAATACCTAGGTGTCAATCTGACATCAAATTATGATTCCCTTTATGCCGCTAATTACCCCACTTTGCTTAAGAACCTCTGTTCCCTGTTGTCATCTTGGGCCAAGCTGCACCTCTCTTGGCTCGGAAGAATTGCCGCTGTAAAAAGGACCTGGCTCCCCAAAATGCTTTTTTTTTCGGAATTTGCCAGTCTTGATTCCAGCTGCATGTCTGAAAGGTCTTCAATCCACCTTAAACTTTCATCTGGGGTAAGCTCTCTTAAGGGCATTGATAACCTGATCCTCAAACACTCCCTCAAAATTTGGAAAATTAACAGGCTGAAAGGCCGTCTAGCTTCCCCCCAGTCTCCTCTCCTGTCAGTACTAGGTAACCCCGGAATTCCTCCCGGCCTTTCTGGAACCAGCGGTGTTCAGCTGGTGGAGAATGCAAAATCTAACGAGGATTAAAGACTTTGCTATGCATAGAGGAATAATTACATTTCCCGAGCTTAAATCCCTTAGGAATATTCTGAGCAGAGAATACCTCCGCTTTTTACAAATAGCCCACTACACAGCATCCAAAGTTAGGATGGGTGCTCCGCCAGGCCCTTCCACACCTTTTGAGCTCGCATGTGGGGCATACCCCCTGGGGAAGGGAATGATAGGGTTTATAAGATGCCGTGCGAAGATGTAGCGGTCCCCCTCCCAACATACACGAATCGATGGGAAAAAGATCTGGGGATAAGCCTATCGTTGAGCGATTGGAGAATGGCTTGGCGGAACTCTTTCTCCAGATTTCTGAACACCAGTGCACAAGAGGTCAACATCAAAGTCCTACTCCGCTGGTACTTGGTTCCGGATATGATCTACAGATTTTGCCCTTCTTACCCTCTGGAGTGCTTTAGAGATTGTCGTCTTCAGGGATCATACATCCACATCTGGTGGGAATGTAGGGTGGTCCGCCATATCTGGGCTAAGGTCTATTATCTCTTAAGGAAAGCAACAGGCCTACACCTGAACCCCTCGCCCCAACTCACCTTGCTTAATCTGAAACCCCCCGACTGTACAAGGTCACAATTTGAGCTTATAAGACACATACTGACGGCTGCCAAACTCATTATAGCGCACTTGTGGAAGAAAAGAACAATTCCTAGTGGGAGTTTGGTCCCCCGCATCAATGAAGTAATGCTTTTTGAGAAGATGGCAGCTTCGATGCAAGGAGGTCTCACCCCCTTTATGACTACATGAGAGGAATGGATCGCTCACTTCCTTCCCCAAAACTTTGACCGCTCTCTCCTAGCATCTCAATGACCTGCCCCACTTATTTTGAGTCAAGCAGAGGATGGACACTAACCCCCATTCCTTCCCCCCTTACTGTCCCTGTTCTTCTGTCCTTTCCCCCCAGGCCCCTTTCCTCTTTCCCCCTGACCCTTATCCCCTGGTACGTGGTTTAGATCCACGCGTACCTCATATTCTGTCTAAATCCACATCGTTACTTATTGGTGTACAAGTTTACATCTTTTTGAGCGTTTTTATGTATACATACTTTACAAAATGTATTGTACGGTTGTATGCTGATGTACCTCTTTCATAACTTCAATAAAAATATTGTTAAAAAAAAAAATGCAGCTGCTACCCTGCCTGTTTGATCTCCTCCAACCCCCACTCTCCCTGCCTGCCTGCCCACATCTGCATGCCTACCTACTCACCCATCCTGCCTGCCCTTCCACCCACTGGCCTACCTGCATGCTCACGTACCAACCCGCCTGTATGCCCACCTACCCACCTGCCTGCACGCCCATCTACCTATCCACCTACCTGCATGCTCACCTATTCACCCACCTGTTTGCATGCCCACCTACTCACCCACATGCCTACCCACCTACCTACCCACCCACCTGCCCATCTGCATGCCCACCTACCCACACACTTATGCTTCAAAAAAATATAACAACTCAGAAATATTCTCATAACGGGGCTATTGAGAGCAAGGAGGAATATCTGCAAATCCGAAGTGTGATATGAACATGTATCCAGCTCACAATGCCCTTTAAAACATAACTTTTACTAATGCATTTAAAAAGATTGTATACCCAGTGCAAGATATATGTGAAAGGCTACTTGCCCCTGGCTGAGTTGAGTGACGTGTTTCAGGGTTGTGGGCCCGTTAGTCTTTTACTACCCACACACTTAACCAGCATGCTCACTTACTCCCCCACCTGCCAGCATGCGCACCTACCTATCTGCCTGCCATCATGCAGCCCCATCCACCCACCTGACCTCCTGCCCATTTTCCCACCTGCCATCATAATCTTCCATCCACCCACCTGCATGAATAATTGCCCACTTTTACACCTGCCTGTATGCCCACTTATTCACCCACCCACCTGCCTACCCACTTACCTGGCAGCCACCATGTCCGCCCATTCACCCACCCGCATGCATGCCCACCTACCTACCTTCCCACCTGCCCATCTGCATGCCCACCTACCCACATACCTAACCAGCATGCTCACCTACTCACCCGCCTACCTAATTGCCCATCCACCTAACTGCATGTCTATCTACCCATATGCCCACCCACCTACTCACCCACCTGTATGCATGCCCACCTACCTATCTGCCTGCCATCGTGCACCCCCATCCACCCACCTGCCCATCCACCTACCTGCCAAGAAAAATACTGCAATAAGCACAGAGGCATTGTAATGTCCATTGTCATTCTATATCTTTTACTGCTATCTTCTGGATATTAAATACACTGCAACTACAGGCAAAGACAATGCCAGCATGTTAAGAATATCTCTGGTGTCAGCAACTAGCATATTATTAGGGCACATAAATTCACCCTATACTATTATTTGTCCATACTAGTCTTGATCTAAAACAAAGTATAAATGGACTGTTGTCAATTCTGTCTCTAGGACCACATAAAAACACAAAAAAGCCATTCTGTCCTTCGGTGCTCTCAGTGAAAGTGAGCATAGCAAGCCACAGTGGTCCAACAGCTGTCTCTACCCACAGCAGTGTATGAACATGACTCATAAAGCTTTAACATAATAGATCATTTCCAGCTCAGCCACAACCCAGAAATGAAAGCAAAGAAAGCGGTTTTGCTTAATGTACATATGGTATTAACATATAATCAAATGCTTTGAGAGGCTTTGAAATTGCTCATTATACACTGTTTCAAAGGAGGATAGGTGGGAGAAATTTAGTGGTTGCCTGGACAGGGAGTTTAACCCATGGTTAAGAAAGCTTAATGGCAGCATCATTTCATTTATCTTCAGATGATGGCAAAGTCAGCTTTAGCCAATTCTATTTTATAGGAGTAGTTTAAAACTATGGTAACCTTTTAAACTTAGTTTAAAAGTAGGTTACTTTTACGTTTTAGTACTTTTTGTCTCCTACTCCAAAATACACAACCTTATAAAAGGGAAACACTACAAAATATATAATTTCAAAAGGTGTACTGGACGGTTTTACATAAAGAATTTGGTTGAACTGCAAAGTTTCTCTTGACATGTGATGTGTGCCGAAAGACAGATACAATGCAGCATAATATGGCCAATTCAACACCGTGCAAATATATATTCTTATGGTGCGAATATTCAGATGCATGTGCTATTCAGAAGTTCAGACGAATCCCATGTATGTATCTTTAAATAGTTAATTTTGTTTTAGCTTTTCTACTGGTCTTTTAAAATGCTATTGTATGTTACAGTTATCAATACTAACCCCTCTGCGTTCTTCCTGTACTCACCCTGGAGTACCCTTCAACCTATCCAACATTCCCCCTGGAAAGTGCCTGGCTAACCTATGCGGCCCATACTTCCCTGGCAATCGTGCTGATTCTGTACCAGGTGAAAAACTTTTTAGGGGAGAAAACTGTGATCCACTTTTAAGTGAATGGTATTTTTTCTCTCCTAAAAAGTAGTGCACTTTTGCTCCTGGTGCTGAATCAACTCCATTATGTAAAATATAAATAAAAAATAGGAATACATAAATCTATACACACACACAAGTACTGGCTGCAGGTGTGATTATGCATGTAAGCACATCTTTGGGTAAATAGTGCCTAGCCTAAGTACATTAGGCTGTCATTTTAAAGGGTTTTTGCTCCATGTCTACTTACTTATGAGGTCATTTGAGAGTGGCAGCACAACGTATGCATGAAAGAGTTTATTTTTTCTTGAGAAAAGGTCCCACTCGCCAGGTAAATGTTGGAGAGCAATTTGCTCTCATGTATGAATGGGCTCTCATGTGTGGACAATATGCAAACGCATGTTCGTACTTGATTTGCAAAATAAAAGAATTGCAAGGGAAAAAATGGTGCTGATTTGCAAAACTGAAAATACTCGCAAAAATCTAAATTCTTAGTGTTGAATTGACCATAATATCTTCTAGCAACAAGGCATGAGAACTTTTTATGGCTTTCTCATCTGGTACAAGGTTGGGGGGGAGGGGATAATGCTTATTATGTAGGAAAGCAAGTTCAAATCTGGATGCACATTTGGGCGTGAACTGCTGCTCCGGAGTCTGGGAATGTAAGAGAAAAGTAATATCCCTGAACTTTTCTTTTAAAATATCTTCTTTATTTTTTTTTATTCCATTCATCAGGACTAGTTTGCCACAACAGTGCACATAAAGCACTTAGCTGAATGTTTATAAGTAAATATTGAATTAATTTCTTTGAACTCTATCAGTCAATACAATTGTCTTGAAATATTAATCTGCCTGGCATGTACATCTTTGGAAGGATAGACTAAAAACCTTTCAATTAGTACAGTTGTAGCCCACTGATTCCATTGATCAAAGCTGCCAGGCAAATGTAACTTTTTAAAACACAAATTGCCTCTTAACATAATATAGATTGTCAAAATCCTCATTTCAGCTGCTTCTTAACAACCTTAACCTTAGGAAGTCAATATCCAAATTTTCATTTGGTACACTGTTTATATAAACTTTTTTTTTCATTTTACCTATGATCAACAATTAGGCTACCAAATAAAAACAAGAAGCTGGAAGAGACACTAGGGTATTTATTTTTCCATTTGTGACCCATGGTTAAAAACATTATTTTAGAACAGAGTTTGTAGTAGAGTAATGGCAAACATGAATGTGTCACCCAAAATGATGTCCTACTGTCAGAGTCAACTTGCCTCTGCTAAAAATGAAACAAATCTCTGTAAATTGCTGCTACCCTAAAGCCCCTATCACCCCCCCATGGCAATCAGTGAGGTAAGCTAGCTTAAATGGCTTAACCCAATGCAGATGCGGTGAAATAGCATGTAGATACTTCATCTCCTGAACTTTCTAGACACCTGACAGCCCTGCTTCTAAAAAATCGAGTTCCACATTAAAATTGCCTTAAATCTATGTTTAAAAATCTATTCTCACTAAACAGAAGTAGAAATCCATCATTTCCAGAAAGCTTTATGCCAGGAGTCCCCAACCTTGTCCTCAAGGCCCACCAACAGGTCAGGTTATGCATATCTCCACAAAGATGCACAGGTGGAGTAATAGGTGCAGCAGCAGAGCTATGGATATACCGGTGGAGTTATTAGTGCAGCAGCAGAGCTAAAGAGTTGGCTTTGTGGAGATCCACAAAACATGAACTGCTGGTGGGCTTTGAGGACAGGGTTGGGGACCACTGCACTAAGTCACATTTTTTTTAAACATTTTAATGCTCTACAGCTGCCAAGGCATAAAGTTACTGGGAGACTAATTTATTATTATTTGTGTGGGCGCCACTTGAGGGCCTCATCCTGCCAGGCAGTGTTTGCAGCGCATTGCTTATGAAGGCTTATGCGCTAGCGACACCTAGCGCCAGCCAAGAGTGCTGCAATCGCCGCAAGCTGACAAAATGTATCAAAAATATCAGGTGCTCCAAGAGGTGCTAATAAATGGAAATTCAGGCACACAGTGCCTGTTGGATTCCCCGTTTTTTATTTTTTAGGGTTTGTATTTTTATTTTTAACTGGAAATTGCATTAGGGACATTAGACTAATATCTTTATCATGACCCAAATCACAAGTTTGCAGCACAAATAAGTGCTAAAAATGCATATAAAAATAATCCCGACCAGCCCAGGGATCCCGCGGCACATGCACAATTGCTTAAATAATTGTAACCATCCCAGCCCATTGAAATATATGGGATCAGACCACACAGTGCTAGGTGAAAGCTTTGTCCTATTTGGAACTGTAGGGAACTCAGCACCATCTCTCATCCCATCACCGGTGCTGATGATAGATGGGATACTACCTGGTCCTATCACAGGCTGTGGATTTTTGACTTGATAAATACACCTTTTTCACTGGGACCTGACACTCATCTGGCACTACCTGATACTACGTGGCCTTAGCCTTTCTTAAATAACCCCCTTAATCAACATTCCTCTTCTTTACCAGCTGTTGATTCAGTGTGTGTGTGTGTGTGTGTGTGTGTGTGTGTGTGTGTGTGGGTAGCATGACAGAGGTGCTGCCCTATATTTTTGAGGCATATAGCTTTCTTTATTTGGTGTGTACTGCTTATCGCAAAACTCCAAGCTTGTCTTGTGTGGAGAGACTGAATGACACTGGCACACTGTATCATAGCTAGGAACTATCTTTTCATCATTCCAGCCAGCTAGAGAAAGGTTCTATCTCCTTCTGACATTCAATCTTTCTCTAGATGGATGGCCTGATCATAAGATCACCACTGGCAGCTCAGCGGTAATAGCAACAGCTCTCCCCCATCCCCTCACTCATGCTTGTGTGTAAGCAGGGCAGTTGTGTAGCAAGATGGCTGCTCCCATGCAGTCCTGGAGTGCAGCATCTGCAAATATATTCCACAACATCTGCAAGGGGTAAAGCTCTCTGACCACGTAGGTAAAAAACATAGAAGTTAATAGGTAGGAGAAAAAGGGGATGATTCAATATATTTTGAAAGCCTCTGAAATGTTTGTGAGAAGTTGCTACTAAATATACAATTAAGTTGAAACACTATCTTTTTTAAAAAAACTTCTTCAAATTAGTTCTATTTTCCAGATTGGGGGGGGGGGGGGGGGCTTCAGGTTAGTTGCAATATTCTCCAATTCCAAAATTTTTTTTTTTTTCTTTACAAAGAGGAAATCCAACAAACTTGGAGTGGAGTATTTAAATACTACATTGGCACATTGCTTGATAGGCTGACATTTGGAGAATATATTATCTATCTTAGAAATAGCTCCATCCCAAAGCCCATACTTGTTTTTATAAAACTTGGAGAAAATATTTAACTTTTTTGTATGTTGAGTAATGGACACCCAGGCTCTTAATACTCCCACAGTAGTCTCCCTTGAACTCCTCCTTCATGTCTGGTGTGATGCAGCTGCTTATACCTGGGGGAGCAGAATGGCTACTGGCAATTATGGTTATTCAACAGCACAGTGACACTGGGGTGGTGGAATCCAAAAAATCAATGAATCAGTTTGCACTTGAAACAAATCTTAGAACTGATTTGCCTGAATCCGACCCTAAATTAGGAAAATCCTCTGGCACATCTTATGCTATAAAGGCTACATAAAACATTCCTGGAATAACCAAGGACGGGCTTATCATTTCTGGGGCCCAGGAAATGTTGTGTCTGGGGACCCTAATCAAATACAAATTTTGTCTATAGAAAATATTAAATTATGCACCTTGTCGGGGATGTAGCAATGGCCTACTCATGCACTGTAAGAGAGTAACAGGCTGATTCATCACTAACGCCAGGTAGCGACAGATGAGCGTCTGTAGCAGGCATTTTCAGAGCGCCCGTTAGTAGTCGCAGTGCTCGGCCGTGAGTCGCTACTTTATAGCGACTCAGTCGCTGTTCAGTAATGTTGAATACATCGCGAGGAGTCGCTATTTGACCACTACAGCGCTGTATGGGAGCGCATGTTAGCGACTGCTCATAGCGATCGACTCACACCATATTCAGGAAAAAAACAGCTCCAAAAATCTCTGGCGCTGAAAGATAGTTGTTTGAAGCCCAGAGCGCAGGAGGGTGTGTGTTTAAAGTGTGTTTTCAAGCATCTATCAACTAATAACAAAGCGAAAACATATGGAATTACATTGTAGCAACATTGTAACATGAACACTTTAATGCCAGACCTGTAATGTCATTTTTGAGGAAATATTTTAAAAATGAAAAAATTATGAAAAAAATGCTTTTTCAATGCCAGAAGAGGTCACAGAATTATTTGTGATTTTTTGAAAAAAAAAAAAAAAAACATTTAAAGAGAAGAAAAGGATCGTCCATTGAAATGTATGGGAGAGCGCCGGGTAGCGAGAGGTCATACCTGGCGCTGTGCAAGGCTGAACACTAGCGCTGTTCGTTGAGGCTGTGAAAATGATGAATCAGACGCTACATGGCGCTATTCCAGTTGTTCAACAGATTCTGCTTGATAAATGTGTAATTGCGTGCCGTGTCCGGCGTTGACCAGTCGCTATCAGTCGCTACCTCTCATTAACCAGGCGCTACCTGACGCTATCCCTTCTTAAATAAGGGCCTAAGCAAACCCAGAGGGTTTCACACAGAGGGGCATCCTGGCATTGTCTGTCCATGGCAGAAGAAATTGTTTGGGAATTGCCCATATGGCAATTCAATTTCTACTTCCTGTGGCATACCAAAATAAGATGTCACACTGTGTGAAACCTCATTGAATTGCCACACCCACTCACCTAACCTCATTCCAATTACACATGCGCAGGTGACGGCCTTGCTATACCTTTATCTAGAAGCTTACTCAATGCAGCAATTTGTAAATCATTGGGCCGGGTACGCATACAGTCAGAGGTGAGCGGGGATGCAACCAGCTTTCCTGCTCTGCACCATTCAGCTTACTAGCTGCTGTCATGTCACAGCATCTTGCATAACTGAATGGAGCTGAGTGCACTGATTCTGCAGCAGCTGCCTTACGTAAGCATACGGTCACTACCTATCTGCGCCACGCTCTGCATTGTGTTAAATGCAACCCCTCACTCTTCGAGTGCTGTTATTTATCAGTATTTAATTTTTTTAAACAAAAAATGCCATTTATCTCACCCTGCCTCTGGGGGCCCCCTGGCAGGTGGGGGCCACAATCATTTTCATGGTATGTTACCAAACATCATCCTACATTAGTCTTAAAACTTGGATCAGATGTGTGGCACAACATTTCTGCTTCTAAATCTCAGAATAATTGCTCATACTCGTTATTAGCAGGACTGTGGATGCAGAGTTGGAGTTGGAGCTAGTTTTGTCTGGAGTTGGAGTCAGTAGAAATGAAGTCGGTAGAATCTCTAATGAATTATTATTGTATAATATGTGACATTCATAGGTAGTTTAGACATTTTAAGCATAAATATATTTTATAGTCACTCAATATAAAGCTCTTTAAAAAATTTAGTCTAGAAAATCACTGATAAGCAGCAGTAGCAGCAGTAGCATAAAGGCATCCTTGTGGCGATAGCGAGTTCTCCAATCTCCCCTGCCCCTAATATTATGTATCTTCATGTTGCACCAAGGCCCTTAGTTACAGACATTTAAAAAGATTATCTAGGCAGAAACAGTCTATACTCCCCCCCCCCCCAGTCCAGCGTTCATCCACAGCCACCCTGTGTAGCATTGACATCTTCATACTTATCAATGGCATGTAGCCAGCAATTCCATCTTCCAGCAATTGTGGCCTCTCATGGTCCATGGAGCCCTTTTACCTCCCACAAGTCTCCTCCATGTATCACAATAGAGGGGCCATGCCAAGGCAGATAGGTCACGCACACTTTAATGCAACAAAGGGAGTAGGCATGTTAGATAGAGTGGATAAAGCCATATTGATGGAAGTTGCTATGTCTGCCCGATGATAGAGGATGAAATAGCTTGTTCTCCCTCATTGGTTTGAAGATGCTGGTGCTGCATGGAGAAGCTGTGGGGGACAAAAGATGAGTATGTTCTTTTTATGGTGTTGCCTGGACAGGGACTTACATTTATGTGTTCAAAAAATGTTTTCCAATAAATATGCTTTATGTTCTATGTAACTTAGCCTGATTAGTTCTAGAATTGTGAGAAAAATAATAATGCTACCATTTTATTACAGTACATGCTTATATCCAATTATTTGCCATTTATAAAGGAGCTTGAGTCAGAGATGGAGCCTGAAAAAATAGAGCCAGAGTTATGCTTTGGCTTAGCGAATCCACAGCCCTGATTATTAGGTATAATGTTTTCATTTCATGCAACTCCTATATGATTGTACTGTGTTAAAAGTTATTTGTAATTCCTATTGCTATTATGATCAATAAAACCATATACTTCACATTGGTCTCAATTCCTATTCTGTTAAGAGGGTGTTGAGCTCTAAACAGACCCTGGGGACTACAAGCAGTGAGGTTCAGGACAAAATGCAAGGAACCATTATGAGCTTACTCATGCTCTAGTGCTCTTTTAAAGTATAATAATAATAATAATAATAATAATAATAATAATTATTATTATTATTATTATTATTATTTATAAAGCCCTCATCCCAGGAGCATACTTCAGCAGACTTGAATGTCACCAAAAGCTTACCACTGGTGCCACAATTAACATTAAAAAGGAGCATGCATGTTTCGACATTGTTATATCCCTGCAGACACACCATCAAAGTCTGCTGAAGAATGCTCCTGAGAGGAGGTGGACTATTTGCACACATGTTGCTTCACAGTGTTTTATTCGCTTTTAAAGAAAATCAAACAATTTAGGATTAAATGTATTAGTACGTATTTGAACTTATAAAACTGAGTTATATGTTCAGGCTTTTTCGTTTGCAGTTTTATATGTACTTCCTTGTTTATCACATCAGATATAAATAATAATAATCAGATTTAAATAATTGAACATTTCTTTGGAACTTAGAAACTCTCTCATGCCTATAATGCGTTCAAAATAATTTAGTAGTGATATCAAGAAAGATATACTGCAAAGTTGTTAATAGATCACTTGCAAAAAAGATCTAACTTGGTACTCCCTATCGATTTCAGAACTTAAATAACTCACTCACTGCAGGTTAGACATTGACAGGTCAAGGAGAAACTTGACGGTATAATTAGTAGGAACAGTGATGGATCAGTGGTAGTTTGAATGCAATGTTCTCATCACACAGTGAAATGTCTGTAGAAAAGGTTGAATAGATAGACCATCTCAATAATTTAGATATCTTTTTCAAATGCTTTTACACTTTGTAATTGGTTCTATTAGGCTGGCAGAAGTTTTTTAAAGAAACACTACTAAAATGCATTTGTACTTGAATACTTTGTACATGAATATTACTACTGCCCATAAACTAGACACTGGGAAAACAAAGGGCAGCTCCCCAATGTTTAGTGAATACCCCTCTAACCAATGATTATATATAATGTAAATGTCATTACGATATGAAAACCGTAAAAAAAATTACAGACCTACACCCTCTCTACCAAGACTGCTCCAGGAAGGCTGTTGGTCTAAGAAATCCCTTACTCTCCTTGCAACCAGTTATATTTAGATTGTCCAGGCCAGGTCTCTGGGGACCTGGGGAACCAAAGCGCAAGCACACACTGGTAGCCAGTACCTCCTGGGGGAGCTCTGTGACACAAGGGACCAGAATACACAGCACAGAATGTTACTGTTACATCTAAAGCAAATAGATTCAAACAAATTGGAATTTGCTCTGAATCTCAGGGAAAAATCGATTTGTAACAAAGCAGAATTTCTTGGGATTCTTGTCCCTGTGGCTGTAAAGACTATTAACCCACATAGTTCATAAGAGCATCAAGCTCTTCTGGAGGCAGGGGGCTTGAAAGGACTTCCCAGCCACCTCACTCATTTAGCCCCTACCTGTGGTAGGGAGTGAGGAGACAGGAACCCAGTGTGTGGTGGAGTAATTGTGTTCTGTGCACTGCTGTCTTTAGTGGAGAGCAGGGCGAGAAAACGGCAGAAGGCGCTGGGCACAAAATTGTGAGGAAGGAGGTAAGAATTGGTGTAAAATTAGACTTTATTAAGGATCTTTATTGGTGTGTGGTGGTTTTCTTTCCACTTTAACCCTTTGTCAACTAGTAAGAGGTCAATGAGACCCCTATACATATCAGTTAAGGGGAGGAAGGGCCAGCAAGTCCCCTGCCAGCAACCCTCTGCCTTTTTACCTGCACCCCACTTGTCAGAGGGATGAAGAAGAACCGGTGGCCATGTGGGTGATGTTGTCTGGTAACCTCTGCGGCCGGAGGGGGGGCATCATTTTTAATATGGATTTTCAGGGTTAAAAATAAAATATAACGTCATGAGTGATGTCAGGGTGTTTCATTTGGCATGATGGCTTTCCCCTGGCAGGTCACTCCTCGAGGTATGAAGAGCTGGAGGGTGAACTGCCAGGGCAAATGATCTGTGCCTCTGCCTGGCTGCAGAGCAGGAAGTGGTGGGGTCCTCCTGTGTCAGAGGATAGCAAGAGAGGAGGTGAGTTTGTTGGTTTATTCTTTTAGCCATTTCTGGGAAAAATTCAATCAGCAAGAATCCCAATTCCTACAAATTGGTTCACTCATCTCTAAAGATGAGTGTAATTGCCTAGAGGTGGTTAGAGGGTTCAACAACAGCAAAACTGATTCAAGCTATGGATATGAAACGGGACGGTAGGATTACTTTATTGTTCTTTTTGCTATCTGGTATACTATCAACAAGATGTAACCTTCGTTTTAACTGATAGAGATATACATAAAAAAGCATATGAGATATACATACAATATTAGTGTACATATACACTGGTAATCATAATAAAATACAATCCGAATGCCCAAATATGTATAATATATATACATATAGTGTATGTACAGTATAAAATGGCATATAAAATAAATATCATGTCACAGAAGCTTTTTATTTTAGAATAACATAATATCCAGTAGCACATTGTTTTTTTCACAATGAAGTTAATAAAACTAGGTTAATATTCTATAGATGTGATAGAGATTGGTGCTTTTTACACTTAATATATTCTCATTTGACAGTAGTGTATGGCAATACAGCGGGAGGCAGTCAATGAAATTAATCACACTGCTACAATGCAAGTTCTTTTGTTAAAGAATGTCCTTGTTTCCTAAAGTACGGCACAACAGAACTTTGGAATTAATCACAAGTTATTGAGTTTCAAACTTTAAATAAAAGTACAAGTTGGTGTCAGTTTAGTTTAAACACTGCAAATGTTTATCTGCCTGGTTTTCTGTAAATAGAACTGACACATACGAATAGCAAGAGCATACCCTTGGTGCCAAAGTACCTTGAATTTCCCAAGTGTCCTTACAAGTCTAGTTCTCTATAAATTGAAGAAAAAATGACAGCTGTCGCAAAGTCTTTCATGAAATATTCATGTTGACCTTTAGAAGCTATATGTTACAATTACTGTTGTAGCCATCATGATCCTGCTTTGGGATTCACACCTTAACATAGCACAGTAAATTGGTAGCTAATATGGATGACTTATGATTTTTTCATTACACATTAAGGTACATTTTTGTAGGAGGACAAGTGATAATAAATTTACAACCAGGCAAATCCAGAAATTGGTACACCTGCTTGTGTAGTAAAAAACAAAATGTGCAATACTAATTTGTAAAAGGAAAGCATTAAACAGAGCAAACAGTAAAACAGGTTTGTGAGCTACTGGGAAAATACATAAACAAATCAAGCTGGAACTAATAAACACACTGATACACAGTGAAAAATATTGAACATTTAAAGGTAAAAGCAAAAAAATGGGCTCCTGGGTGGTAATTAGTGGATCCCACTCATACTGAACTTTGCATGTTCGGGCCCCCAAACCCAAACACAGATTTCAAATTGAGATCCTTGCAGGTTCGGGGTTTGGTCCGGACCTGGAAGAAGGCTGCTAGCAGGTTGCTGGCTGCTGCTGTAGAACAGATAGGACTGTTTGCTTTAGAAATTGTGCTTTAGAAACTGCCCTTTTCAAGACAATATTTAGCAGCTGAAGTGAGGGCTAGAAAGGTGGGATGTCACTACCATTTAAAACCACTTCTTGTCACAACTGGGGTGTGTGTTCCGTGTTATCCCTCAACTTGCTCTAAGCACTGGGGTGTAACATGTTATTCTACAGCTTGCTCTAACCACTGGGATGTATCCTGTTATCCCACAACTTGCTCTAAAGAATGGGATGTGTGTGCCCTTTTATCCCACAACTTGCTCTAAAGACTGGGATGTGTGTGTTGTGTTATCCCACAACCAGCTCTAAGCACTGGGGTGTATCCTGTTCTCAAACCATGGAAGTGGGTATGACTCCCCTTGGATCTATTTGGTAACGACACCACACTTAAATGGCATTATTGCTAAAAATTAAATTTTATTATTTAAAAGAAGAAGAAGGATATATATTCTAAATTACAAAGGTGATACAATTACTATATTTGCCACAACAATGGCATTTAATACACTGATACAATAATTTTGCTAAGATGGAAAAAGTTAGAACATTAGCCTCGATTCAGAGACACATTCGTCCGGACTTCCGTAGCTGTCTGTGAAAGTTTTGGTGGGTGTTTGTCATTGTTTTGCTTTTTTTCGTACATTTTTCATTCGTACGAACGTTCGGGAAGATGCGTATATGCTTTTTCGAAAAACGGAAGCAAATCGGAAGTTTCTCGTTCATTCGGGAGCATTTTTCCACCAAATCTGAAATTTTTCGTCCGTTCAGAAAGTTTTCGTTATTGCAGTGGGCTTGGGATTAATTCAGAGAGCTGATTGCAGATGGGACAACACCCCATAAATCCGTTTCATTGCCGAACCACTCCCGGCACCTTTTAGACGTCGGAACTAGAGCCATGGACGAGTCTACTGCCTTTGAGGAGCATGAGGATCTGCAACTCATGGGAATTGAGATCGTCCGGAGGTCAGAGACCAGACTGCATCGGCGGCGACGCATGGACATCAATAGCATGCATGACGTTGAGCTGTTTGAGCTGACCAGGCTTAATCGCGCTGCCCTCCATAAACTGTATAGTGAGCTGCGGCCATGGTTAGCCCGCACCACAAGGAAGGGGCAAGCAATTTCAAGTATGACCAAGATGCTTGGCTGCCTGCAATTTTTGGCGAACGCCTCGTTCCAGAGGCTGGGTGCCCTCTCCGTGGGGATCTCTCAGCCTACGCTGAGCCGCGCACTATCCAAATTTTTGGAAGGCATGGCTACCCTAACTCGGAAATATATTTGTTTCCCTGAGGATATGGTAGCCAGAAACGCAATTAAACTGGCATTTTATAATATCGCCGACATGCCCAACGTCATGGGTGCTATTGACTGCACCCATGTTGCCCTCGTCCCACCGGCAGTCGACGAGTATATATACAGGCAGGTTGTGGCTTCCATTGTATCTAAATGTTTGGTTGTCCCTCCTTTGGCCAATAACATTATTTGTATTTCTCCATCCTTGTTTTAAAACCATCATTGTGACTAGTCCCTCCTTTTAAGCAGAGCATCCTTGGCCTTATTTACTCCATTTTTAGTCTCCCTTATTGTGACTAGTCCCTCCTTTTAAGCAGAGCATCCTTGGCCTTATTTACTCCATTTTTAGTCTCCCTTATTGTGAATAGTCCCTCCTTTTAAGCAGAGCATCCTTGGCCTTATTTACTCCATTTTTAGTCTCCCTTATTGTGACTAGTCCCTCCTTTTAAGCAGAGCATCCTTGGCCCTATTTACTCCATTTTTAGTCTCCCTTATTGTGAATAGTCCCTCCTTTTAAGTAGAGCATCCTTGGCCTTATTTACTCAATTTTTAGTCTCCCTTATTGTGAATAGTCCCTCCTTTTAAGCAGAGCATCCTTGGCCTTATTTACTCCATTTTTAGTCTCCCTTATTTTGAATAGTCCCTCCTTTTAAGCAGAGCATCCTTGGCCTTATTTACTCCATTTTTAGTCTCCCTTATTGTGAATAGTCCCTCCTTTTAAGCAGAGCATCCTTGGCCTTATTTACTCCATTTTTAGTCTCCCTTATTTTGAATAGTCCCTCCTTTTAAGCAGAGCATCCTTGGCCTTTTTTACTCCATTTTAGTCTCCCTTATTGTGAATAGTCCCTCCTTTTAAGAAGAGCATCCTTGGCCTTATTTACTCCATTTTTAGTCTCCCTTATTGTGAATAGTCCCTCCTTTTAAGAAGAGCATCCTTGGCCTTATTTACTCCATTTTTAGTCTCCCTTATTGTGAATAGTCCCTCCTTTTCATTAGACACTCTATGTTGCTAGTCTCTCCTTTTACATATTCCCTCATTGCAATCAGTCCCTCCATGATAATGCTTCCTCCTTGGCAAGAGTGTATGTGCAACAATGGACCTTCTTTTTCCATTCTTTGCCAAGTTTGGGCCAAGTCAAACATTTTAAAGTGTACTTGAAAGAGAACAAGTCACTCAACCTTGTAAAGGCTCGAACATACATCTTCTTTTGTTGGCCACTTAAATGTAAGGTAGTTGTTTAGTGTTAGTTGTCTGGATGTTAACGTTTGACTTAGCCTGTTAGAAGTGAGCGTTGGATTTGTGGCCTCATTTTTTTTCTTTTTGTTTTATGTTTATTTTTGACACAGAAATCGGAAAATGGGCCATTCGCTGAATGTGCAAGCAGTGGTGACCCAGGACATGCATTTTCTGAGCGTCCTGGCAGGCTACCCTGGCTCAGCCCATGATGCCTACATCCTGCGCCATTCAGGATTATTACGGCGGTTTGAGTCAGGACTTATTTGGAGACATTGGTTAGTGTTTTTTTTTTGTTGTCTACTTGAACTAATATTTCTCAATCAAAACACCACAGACATAAACTTGGTTAAACAAAAATATTTACTACTTCGTAAAATGTTTCTGGGATACAAACAGAATAGGAGGTGAGTGCCCCTCACATACCTTGGGGCTAGACATGTACATGCAATTTGTTTAAATACATGTTCCAAAACAGAAAATTTTACACAAATAAGCCCTCTCCTGCTTGCCCACAACGTGGCCACTTGGCCTTCACTAGGAATGCCATTACATTAGTGCATGGATTGTTAAACCAGACTAGACACATTGGTCACGTGTCTAAAAACAAACATGCAACTAATGGCTGCTGTGTGAGTTGCCACATCCCTTTTAGGCGATGAAGTTAACACACTAAGGTGCCAAATAGCAGTTACAATATGATTCTGGTGGGGAACATTGTATCTCAGAAAACATTTGTAGCAAACCATCTTAATCCGTTGGGCACCCAACCCAGCTCTTAGCAAATTGACCAACAGCCAAAGATGTTAGTGTGGCATGTGTTTGTCAATTAATACATAGCACGCATTCCTTTTCTCCACTCCTAAGTTTCCTAGTTTTCTGAAATTTAATTAAACGTCATGTATGTGGGTGTCAATTTGCACATTACCAGTCCACACACATTACACACCCTGGTCAAAGTGAGCACTCCAATCAAAGCCACACCCTAGAGCCATTTGTTTAGCTAGCCCTTGCTGCCACACCCTAGAGCCATGTGTTTAGCTAGCCCTTGCAGCCACACCCTAGAGCCATGTGTTTAGCTAGCCCTTGCAGCCACACCCTAGAGCCATGTGTTTAGCTAGCCCTTGCAGCCACACCCTAGAACCATGTGTTTAGCTAGCCCTTGCTGCCACACCCTAGAGCCATGTGTTTAGCTAGCCCTTGCTGCCACACCCTAGAGCCTTGTGTTTAGCTAGCCCTTGCAGCCACACCCTAGAGCCATGTGTTTAGCTAGCCCTTGCAGCCACACCCTAGAGCCATGTGTTTAGCTAGCCCTTGCAGCCACACCCTAGAACCATGTGTTTAGCTAGCCCTTGCAGCCACACCCTAGAGCCATGTGTTTAGCTAGCCCTTGCTGCCACACCCTAGAGCCATGTGTTTAGCTAGCCCTTGCTGCCACACCCTAGAGCCATGTGTTTAGCTAGCCCTTGCTGCCACACCCTAGAGCCATGTGTTTAGCTAGCCCTTGCTGCCACACCCTAGAGCCATGTGTTTAGCTAGCCCTTGCTGCCTATGTGTAGGTTTACACACATTTTTGGGGTCATTCACACATTACTAACCTGCTGGAATTGGCGGGTTGTCGGTGTCCTGCTGGCCCGAGTGTCCCTCTAAGGCCACAGGATGGAGCAAGGCCAGAATCATCTCCTCAGCCTGTGTAAATCGCATTTTGGTTGGAAATCCTCCGCCAGTTTTTTCGCTGTAAAACATAGTAAGCATAATTAAGCGCACTGATGGATACACAAGAATAATAAAACCCCCCAAATAAGCTATGTACCTGTACAGCCGCCTTTGACTCTGTTTCTTCCGCACGGCATATTTCAGGTCCGAGATCTTCCGCTGAACCTGTTCCACATCTTTGCGTTCCTCACCCGCTGCATTGACTTGCCTGGTGAGTTCTTCCAAAATCTCTGCTTTGCGCTGTTTGCTGGTGGTTTTGGATTTGCTCCCATATAGGTCATCAAAATATAAGGTGAGCCCACTACCCAATGCCAGAGTTTGGGACTCACCAAAACGGCCACTCAAGTGTCCTCGGCGCAATGTGCAGCCTCTTTGGGGTGGTTGTGGCTCCTCAGTGTTTGGTGGCAAATGGGGTGACATTCTGGGCTGGGGGGATGGAGGAGACCTCAAGGACTGGAGGCTGGCTGTGGATCCTACTGGACTGGGAAAGGGACTGGGTGTTCGGGGCTGGGTGGCCACTGAAGTAGCAGGTGTCAATGTGGCATAGGGGGAATGCATGACAACCTGTGCCGGAGGAGAATGTGGGCGAGCAAGAGAGGGTCTGGGCGAGCTGGAGCTGCTGCTTTGAGCCCTGTGGGTCTGTGGGGCCTTGGAGGTCGTTGGCTGGGGTGAGGCATATCTGGTGGTTCGCACAATCTTGGCCTTTGCTTTGGAGCCACGTGCGGGGGGAGGGGGCCGTTGGCCTTTGACGGCTTTTCGGCTTCTGGACCTTGTTCGGCCCCTGCTGCGCCTTGGGCCCCTGATGCGGCTTCTGGACCTGGACCTTGTTCTGCCCCTGCTGCGCCTTGGGCCCCTGCTGTGGCTTCTGGACCTGGACCTTGTTCGGCCCATGCTGCGCCTTGGGCCCCTGCTGCAGCTTCTGGACCTGGACCTTGTTCGGCCCCTGCTGCGCCTTGGGCCCCTGCTGCGGCTTCTGGACCTGGACCTTGTTCGGCCCCTGCTGCGCCTTGGGCCCCTGCTGCGGTTTCGGGCCCTATGGCCTTGGTGCCACGTGGTGGGGGGATGTGGGGTGGGGCTTCGTCCCCTCTTACCCATCTGTTGGGCATGAGCTTGGCCAGCCTTGGTTTGCTTGCTCTTTATTTGGGCTGCTGCCACCTCCTTTTTGGCCGCAGCCTTGGTGGTAGCCCTTAGCCTCGCTTTAGGCTCTTGCGACCTTGTTTTCGGGCCCTCGGCCTGCTCAGCCCGCTTGCTCTGATTCTTCTTGGCGATCTGTTTTTTAGGTGCCATTTTTGGTGGACTCTCAAAGAGAATGAGCTGTGTGTGCAGGGACCTTTAAATAAGGTATCCGGCGTGTGACGCCTACGCGTTCGCTTACGCGCACGGCCGGCCGTTCGAAACCCGGAAACCGCTGGGGCAGTGTTTATCTGCTGCCGAGAAGAAGAAGAAAGATGGCGCCCACTATCTTCACCCGCCAACAAGAAGAGATCATCATGCTCGTAAGTGTCATTTAAGGAACGTTGCTTTGATTTGTAAATGCTGCTCTACATGTTAAGGTTGCGCACGAAGTAATAGATTGATTTTAAATTTGGTTCACCTACATGCACACCCAAGCGCACGCCACACACGTGCCAAACAACAGTGCGGCCAGATTTGAAAGTTAACTTAGCCTAGAAGTGTGTGTGTGTATGTGTTCATGTGATTGAACCAAAGAATGTATTGTTGCCACTTCTTGATAGTCATTTCAGATTTCTTGCTATGTTTGATTTCTGTTTTGTAGACCATGCGGGAGCGCAGGTACGACTACCTGCCCAACTCGTTTGAGAAACAAAACGTTGCCCTGGAGATCATCTCGGAGATCCAACATCAGACCGACACCACCTTCACCCACACACAGATCATGCAGCATTGGTCGGACCTGAAGCGACTGCACATGCCCCGGGTGCGGAGGTTTTTCGGGATCCATTTCCCAAGTAAGTACATAGCGCTTGCATGCAAAATGTAACTACGACAGAAGTTAGGCCTTTTATTTATAATGCCTTTTCTTTGTTAGTGTTGGAAATGGATTACCGCATTCGCCGCACCCGGAGGCGCACAGGCCGACCAGTGCTGCATGATTCTGCAGCTGGGAGTGAAGGTGGTGGATCTCCAGGGCGACGGGCCGACCCCTCCTCTGTGGCCTCCTCAGACCAGCCCCTGGACCTTACCACAGAGGAGGGGCGGCACAGCGTGGGCAGGGAGTCGTACCCTGCCACGCATGCGGGAGCCTCTGGTATGTCACTCTTCATGTCTACGCACACACATATACATGCTATCTCCTACCCAACTGATTTCTTTCATCTGTCTATCTAGATGCTTCTGGAGCGGGTGAGGAAGTGGAAGAGGAGGCAGCAGATGTGCTACAAGCAGAAGCTGGAGAAGGTGAGTGATGTGAACCAGACTTGCCAAAAGACATTTTCTGACTGAGGAATTTGACCATAAAACTGAACATATTTCCCATGTTTCTACAGGCACTTCTTCACAGCAGAGCCAGGACCCAGGACCTCAGCGTGTTGTCCCCAACGAGCCAGCTCGCGGCCACCAACCAAGTAAGTAGTCAGGGCATTATTAGCATTTATGTGGTACTTGACATCAACACACAGATACATTAAGCCCTAGCCAATGGCAATATAAGAGTGACCTGTGGCCACTTCCTTAGCTTAATGACTTGCCCGAATTACATATGTAGCCTTGATTTATTTGGGTAACTTCAAAACATTCAATCCACAGATGTATTGGTATGAATCTAATGTTTTTTTCTCCATTTGTTACAGGGACCACACGGCAACAAATTTTGGAACTGAATAGGAGGGTCCTTGCGTTGGTGGCCGATATGAAGGTGATGGTTGACTCGTTGGGGACAACAGAAGAAGAGGAAGAGTCCTGGGTCCTGGCCCTGGTCTGCAGACCCATGTTTTTATATATATATATTTTTTGTACAAACAAATTTTTAATAGCCAAGGGCTAAAAATTTCTAAATGGAAATTTTAAAACAAAAAAAATATATAGATTTTACAGTAAAAAAGTTTTAAAGAAACCAACGTTTCAGTGTCATTTCTGGGCACACATACATTTCCAAAAAAGAAAGGGGCAAAAACATATTTTGAGGTCAAGATTGAGATGTCCACGAAGTGATTTGGGTAAGTTTTAGGGTGCTAAAATGGAAGAAGAACCTAAGCGCTAAGTGATTTGGGTAAGTTTTAGGGACCTAAAATGGAAGAAGAACCTAAGCGCTAAGTGATTTGGGTAAGTTTTAGGGTGCGAAAATGGAAGAAGAACCTAAGCGCTAAGTGATTTGGGTAAGTTTTAGGGTGCTAAAATGGAAGAAGAACCTAAGCGCTAAGTGCTTTGGGTAAGTTTTAGGGACCTAAAATGGAAGAAGAACCTAAGCGCTAAGTGATTTGGGTAAGTTTTAGGATGCGAAAATGGAAGAAGAACCTAAGCGCTAAGTGATTTGGGTAAGTTTTAGGGTGCTAAAATGAAAGAAGAACCTAAGCGCTAAGTGCTTTGGGTAAGTTTTAGGGACCTAAAATGGAAGAAGAACCTAAGCGCTAAGTGATTTGGGTAAGTTTTAGGGTGCGAAAATGGAAGAAGAACCTAAGCGCTAAGTGATTTGGGTAAGTTTTAGGGACCTAATATGGAAGAAGAACCCAAGCGCTAAGTGATTTGGGTACGTTTTAGGGTGCGAAAATGGAAGAAGAACCTAAGCGCTAAGTGATTTGGGTAAGTTTTAGGGTGCGAAAATGGAAGAAGAACCTAAGCGCTAAGTGATTTGGGTAAGTTTTAGGGACCTAAAATGGAAGAAGAACCTAAGCACTAAGTGATTTGGGTAAGTTTTAGGGTGCGAAAATGGAAGAAGAACCTAAGCGCTAAGTGATTTGGGTACGTTTTAGGGACCTAAAATGGAAAAAGAACCTAAGCGCTAAGTAGTTAGGGTGAGCTTTAAGGCCCCAAAAGGGAAAAGGCAGGATAGCGCTAAGTGGTTCGGGTGAGCTTTAAGGCCCCAAAAGGGAAAAGGCAGGATAGCGCTAAGTGGTTCGGGTGAGCTTTAAGGCCCAAAAAGGCAAAAGGCAGGATAGCGCTAAGTGGTTAGGGTGAGCTTTAAGGCCCCAAAAGGGAAAAGGAAGGATAGCGCTAAGTGGTTAGGGTGAGCTTTAAGGGCCCAAAAGGGAAAAGGCAGGATAGCGCTAAGTGGTTAGGGTGAGCTTTAAGGCCCCAAAAGGGAAAAGGCAGGATAGCGCTAAGTGGTTAGGGTGAGCTTTAAGGGACGAAAAGGCAGGATAGCGCTAAGTGGTTAGGGTGAGCTTTAAGGCCCCAAAAGGGAAAAGGCAGGATAGCGCTAAGTGGTTAGGGTGAGCTTTAAGGGACCAAAAGGGAAAAGGCAGGAAAGCGCTAAGTGGTTCGGGTGAGCTTTAAGGGCCCAAAAGGGAAAAGGCAGGATAGCGCTAAGTGGTTAGGGTGAGCTTTAAGGCCCCAAAAGGGAAAAGGCAGGATAGCGCTAAGTGGTTAGGGTGAGCTTTAAGGGCCCAAAAGGGAAAAGGCAGGATAGCGCTAAGTGGTTAGGGTGAGCTTTAAGGCCCCAAAAGGGAAAAGGCACGATAGCGCTAAGTGGTTAGGGTGAGCTTTAAGGGACCAAAAGGGAAAAGGCAGGATAGCGCTAAGTGGTTCGGGTGAGCTTTAAGGGCCCAAAAGGGAAAAGGCAGGATAGCGCTAAGTGGTTAGGGTGAGCTTTAAGGCCCCAAAAGGGAAAAGGCAGGATAGCGCTAAGTGGTTAGGGTGAGCTTTAAGGGACCAAAAGGGAAAAGGCAGGATAGCGCTAAGTGGTTAGGGTGAGCTTTAAGGCCCCAAAAGGGAAAAGGCAGGATAGCGCTAAGTGGTTAGGGTGAGTTTTGGTGGATTATAAGTGATGGGAGTGAGATTATGTATGCGAGCACTTTAATGATATAAGTTTGTAGTGCGCAGGCGCAAGATCGTAAGAATTTCGTCTGGACGAATATTTATGGAAAAAGTGAAGCAGGATGTATCGGGAAACGGAAAGGATTCGTGTGAGGATACGATGGGAAAAGGCCAAAAACGAAAGGCTACGTCGTTAGCTGAGAAAATGAATCTGAAAAGTCTCGCTGGAAAATGACATCCTCGTACGCGTACTCTGGCATACGAGCGGACGGAAACTGTACGGAAGGTTTACGAAGCATGCTTGGAATCGCTCGCACATTCATACGAGAGCGGGAACTTTTAAAAATTATCCGACGATGGCACTAAAACGGAAGTTTTTTTGTGTCTCTCTGAATCGAGGCTATTGTGTTTTCTCATCTTCTATCTTTGAAACAAATAATGGCGGATATTTTTCACCACATTGGGGGCATTTTCAATGCCTTGTCCCCACTGTGGAATGCAAGAAGAGAAATATGTAGCTTACATATAATCACTGTTAGTAAGAAAATATATATGTGAAAAGGCGTATTTTCCATTGTCACATAAAACAGTTTTTTGATCACAGCTTTCAGTTTTTCCAGCAGGCATAATGTATCTTTAAGTTGGAAGAAGTTATGACTCTTATTTGCCCGTCAAAAAGTATATACATATGTATATCTCAAAAAGTGACCAATATATGTGGGGGTCTAATAGATTGTCATCTAAGGATATTTTTACCATGACCCTTATAGTCCAGGGCTTGCCACTAAAGACTGAAAAAATGGTTAGAGCGGGATGGGACTGTCAAACAATAAGGTTGATGCAGAGCCTTTTATATTCCTTCTTGATTTTGTCTCTCAGTGTGAACATTACACATGGCTTTCGTTGGCTCTACGTGCATTCGCATGATTCAGAGCCTCCATCGGGTGCGCGTAATAGTTCCGCAGCTGCGTAAGCCATCGAGAATGCTGTGAGTACGGCTCTCGTGGCCTATTCCACAGCCGACGGTCTTGTATACACTGAAGTGAAACTCTCATCTGGTAGCATTTTACTAGCGTTTTGTAACGTACCTTGCCACGAAATGTGACAGTCTCCAACGAGAGCCTCCTCGTTCCCACCGAAAAAGTCTTTTTACTACCTTCATTTTGGCCCCAACTCCCTAATATTTTCATTGTTGTGTAATTTATACACAGTCGCTGGCTTTTTTGCTGGCTTGTACGCATATGCGAACCTTTTGGTTAACCGTTTCCCATACCCTGGCCCCCTGCTAGCCCATAAATTGCTGTGCCAACTCTTCTGTTTCAAACTACTTAGCATGCCATGCTTGCCGTTCATTCTTCTTTTCTTCTTTCACCTTAATGCTTAACTTAACCCCATTAATGTCTATCCTCCATTCTTCTTTTCATCTTTACCTTAATACATACCTTAACCCCATTAATGTCTATCCTCTATTCTTTTTTTCTTTTTTAACCTTAATGCTTACCTTAACACCATTAATGTCAATCCTCCATTCTTCTCTTCTTTTTTAACCTTAATGCTTACCTTAACACCATTAATATCTATCCTCCATTCTTCTTTTATTATTTAACCTTAATGCTTACCTTAACACCATTAATGTCAATCCTCCATTCTTCTCTTCTTTTTTAACCTTAATGCTTACCTTAACACCATTAATGTCAATCCTCCATTCTTCTCTTCTTTTTTAACCTTAATGCTTACCTTAACACCATTATTATCTATCCTTCATTCTTCTTTTATTCTTTAACCTTAATGCTTACCTTAATACCATTAATGTCTATCCTCCATTATTCTTTTCTTTTTTTACCTTAATGCTTATCTTAACACCATTAATGTTTCTACCCCATTCTTCTATTTTTGTTGTTACACAATGTTGACATTACTGTGATTGTTATTTCCCATAAATGAAATTCAGCACAACTTTTCTGTAAAATGAAACACATTTTTTAATGTTTTTTATCTGTTTTTTTATTCAAAGTTAAAACATTATTTTTGTTTAAAATTTTAAAAATATAAAAAAGTAAAAATAAGCATTGTTTTAAAGTGGACCAACACCCAGGATTTTGACTATCCTGGGTGTTGGTCCACTTTAAAACAATGCTTATTTTCTAGTGTTTGAATTCCGCACTAGAGTGTGCCCCACCCGTAGGCGACGAGTCTGGCCACGGCTGCCCAAATCTGGGGGAGGTGAAGGTTCGGCTGCCCAAATCTGGGGGAGGTGAAGATCCAAGCTCACCTGCAGCAACCTACAGAGGAGGAAGATATGTCGGGCTGGGAGTCTGAGGCCGCAAAAGCACAGGAGGACTCAGGTATGAACATCACTCACAAACAAACACACACTCAGGAAGCCAGTTACTACAAACACATACATATGTGTTGTAATGTGTAATTTTGTGACATCTTCTTCTATATGTGCCTGAGGGTGATGATCGAGGGGATAGAGGAGCTCAAATACAACCCCAACCACAAGATGAAGGTGGGTGATGTAGAACACATAAAAGAGAAGGCAAGAAACACATGAAACACATTCAATAACTATTACTTTTGTTTTCTTATACAGACTCAGAGCAAGAGCAGTGGCAGATCCCCGTAAGAAGAGTGGCTCCCACACGCTGAGACCCCTATCAGCCCAGTAAGTGTAAAGACAAGTGACTATTTACTAACATGGCTTCTTCAACAGGTTGTCAGTGTATACTAAATATGTGTAAATATTTTTTCTTTTAAAGTGCACACACAACTGACACAGCAGCACCTAGAAGAACTGACAGGTGCTGTGCATGGGCTGGTGGGAAATATAGAAGAACTGGTGGCAGCCATGGGGAGCCACCCACCGTTTGGTCCACTTCGGTGGGGCACCCCGATCGGCGGTGTCCCGCTGTGTGAAACCCCCCAGAAAGCCCCGAAAACTCACCTCATCCCGCTCCCACGTGACCGCTGCAGCCAATCCCCGCCGCCAGACAAGCGAGAGGCAGCGCCGGACAAGCAGAGCGCGTCCGCCTCCGCCTCCCGCGCGTCCCTCTTACAGGGAGCGCACCCCACCCCCATTCACAAACGGCCGGCACGGGAGCGCGCCCTGCTAGAGGGACGCGCGGGAGGCGGTGGTGGCGGACGCGCATGCGCCACTGGAACGTGGAAAAAGTTGGATTGTGGGCTTCCCCGGGGGTTTCACCCCGCGGGACATCCCGATTTCGGATGCCCCGCGGGGAGGGATCCGATCCCCCTTCGGTGTTGGTCCACTTTAAACACAGGCCTGCCTAATGTAGTAGTGAATGTATTTGCAAGACTTGTCACTTACTTGGGAAGTGTTTTCTGAAAAACTTCCACACCCGGGGCCTCTTCCACCATTTAAGGTCTGACCACTGCTGCATAATCTGGGTGAAGGTGAAGGTGGTGTGAGTCCCCTCCTTCAGGGTCGCCACAACGTCCAGTGACAATGATTTTATGGCGTATATGTAGAGCTGGAAGTTGTATTTGTAAGTAATCATCATCTAAAATACAGAACAAATACATAGCGATTAATAAACTACATCATATACATATTAAAAATAAGTCTAGATGGTCCCCCCTAAACCACTTAAGGTCTGCATTAATGTAATTCTACACCCTTGTTTTTCTGCTGCTATTGTGTGTTTTGGTTACCACCTGGGATGCCCCCAGGTATCTTGCTGATACGCCCAGCTAAGCCCCAATACATCTACCTTGTTCATAACGGTCCCCGCCTGGTGCCCATGTGCGCACTAGCTTTCAGTCACTAGCGGCCTGCAAATGGCTGTGATCCAGCTAGCTACGCGCAATCGGCCTTTCTGACTCAGCATTAGTTTGGAGATATATAAGTTAATAAGGCCTGTTCCTCTCCCCTATATCTGTTTTGGCAGAACACCCTGAAAGCTCACGACATGGGTTCCGCTATCGTTCGTCCACGCCCTTATGCACGCAAACACCATCTAGCCAGAGCAAGCCAGCCGCCAGGGCACGCGATAGCAGCCCGACCCTCATTGCTCGCCCATTCCAGCCAACGAACACCAAGAGTGGGAAGCCAAAGCAGAGCAGTGGGAGGCCATCTAGTAAGACTATCACTGTTAGCCCCAAACATAGTGAATGTCAAGCCAAGAGCTCCTCCACCAAGAGTGCCAAAGCAAAGTAGAGCAGAGGTCATCCTAATAATCGGGCAAGCACTGCTAGTCCCAGACATAATGCTGGCCCTAGCCAAACATCTACCAAGAGTCTGAAGAAAATGAAAGGGAAGGGTAAGGCAAAACACATTAGCCCCCCAACAACCCCCTCTTCCACTGTAGTGCAGCAGGACAGCTCAATCCTGGAGAGCCCCGTATCACTCCTAACATCCACTTCTGCAACATCATGGGACAATCTAGCCCTGTGGAGTGTTCGGCGACACCACTCACCACCCACTCCGATTCCTCCACAACACCTCAGGGCCCCATGACCCCCATTCCACCCAGTACCCAGGGAGATGAGGACCAAAGCTTTGTGGATAGACACCTATGACAGGGAACTTTAAGTGGTAGGTTTAGTGATGCCCAGTGTCTGGCTTTGGCCACGGATGTTTCTGACCACTTTCATGAGCTGTATGGGCATAGAGCGGGCACTGAAAGCAATGATATTGATGGTCCAAGGGAAATATTCGGACTTAAAACATCCTGTGTGCCAGAAAATAAACAAGCGCAAGTGTAACCATGCATTTTGCTGTTGTGGATGTTGATGTAGACCATGACCTTGCCATGACACCATTTCATTATTGTTTTCTTTAAGGTTGCAAACTGGAGGTGGTCTTCCCATGAAATTCACTCTCATACCAGGAGAGGAAATCGTATATGAACTAGTGAATCCTGCCACACTCCATGGCTTGCCAGGGACTTTGGATTTTGATCCGAAATGCGTATATGCGTTTACGTTAACGCGTATATGAACATTCGATGGACGGATCGATATCGTCATTTTTGCGTTATGTCTGATAACTTACGTTATTGGTATTGGCTTGCGTCTGATTCTGAGACCTGATTGCCGATGCACCTCCGCCCTATATAACAGTTTCATTTCCGCTCCACTTATGGGATCATTTTGGACTCGGAATTAGTGTTGAACTTGTTTTGCGGCTATGTGGAGCGTTAAACTGTCTGAGCTGACCCGACTCAATCGCGTTTCCCTCCATAAATTGTATAGTGAGCTGCGGCCATGGTTAGCCCGCACCACGAGGAAGGGGCAAGCAATTTCAGGTATGACCTAGATGCTTGGCTGCCTGCAATTTTTGGCAAACGGCTCATTCCAGAGGCTGGGTGCCCTCTCCGTGGGGATGTCCCAGCCTACGCTGAGCCACTCGCTATCCAAGTTTCTGGATGGCATGGCTACCCTGTGATCCAAATATATTTCCTTTCTGGATGACATGGTAGCCTGGAACGCGATTAAGTTGGGATTTTATAATATCGCCGACATGCCCAACATCATGGGTGCGATCGATTGCACCCACGTTGACTTAGTCCCACCTGCAGCCGATGAATACATCTATAGGTAAGTTATTTGTCATTTTTGTATATAGCCAAACTTAATTTGAACTATCTAGTAATCCCTCCTTCTCAAGTATCCCTTTGGACCAGTTTAGAATGCATACCTTAATCCCTCCTTCTTAAGTATCCCTTTGAACCAGTTTAGAATGCATACCTTAATCCCTCCTTCTCAAGTATCCCTTTGAACCAGTTTAGAATGCTGACCTTAATCAATACTTATCATGTAGCCCTTAGAAAAGCATTGGAATGCCGACCTTAATTAGTCCTTAGCATGTTCACCTTAATTTACCAACACATCCATATTATTTTTATATGTATTTAGACTTATGTCCTTTGTTATTTAGTTTGGGATTGTTTAGTTGTTTTTTTAATTAGGGTTTTTTGTGGGTACCTTGGCTTTGTGTAATTTTTTTTTGTTTCAGGAACAGCAAGATGGGCCGTTCGCTGAACGTCCAAGCAGTGGTTGGTCCGGACATGCATTTCCTGAGGGTGCATGCGTTTCCTTGCAGGGTATCCCGGGTCATCCCATGACGCATATATTTTGAGGAGTTTAGGCTTATATACTCGGTTTGAGTCTGGCGAATTATCTGGTGGATGGCTACTGGGTAAGTTTGTTCAAATTCAATCATTCCCTTTTCACTGTATGCCTATGAATATAGTTGATGACCCATGTATCAACCTATGGCTGTTTTTAGCCCTTGATGACATGTTAAACAATAATGTTGCTTAGAATGTGTAATTTATGTTAGTATATTGTTATTTTTTCAGGGGATTCTGGATATCCGCTGAGGCCGTGGCTCCTGACGCCCGTTCTTTGCCCGCAGAATGTGGCCCAGGAGTCCTGTAATCGGGCCCGCGGCAAGACCTGGGCAGTAGTGGAGAGGGCCTTCGACCTGTTGAAGTCGTGGTTTCGCTGTTTGGACCATACAGGGGGGGCACTGCAGTATGACCCCCAACAAGGTTATCAAAATTATTTTAGCATGCTGCGTGCTCCACAATTTTGCCCTGAGGCAGCAGGTCCCCCGTTATGTGAATATGCCCCCCTCTCCACCTAGGCAGGAACCTGATGATTTTTATGATAGTACCCCGAGTGCTTCTGGGCAATCCGTCCATGCCCAGCTTATTGATAATTTTTTTTTCTTAAGATTTGTCTATTTTGTTATTGTTTTTGTGTTATTTGTATATTTGTTGGCTATCTGAAGGCCTTTCTTCTGGTTTAATAATTTTGTAATGATTTGAGCGTAATGCAGTTTATTTTCTCCTGTTTGTCATTATAAACCTTCATTAATGTAAAAATCCCACAAACATAAATGCATCATCTTAGGCCAGAACAGATAAAGTCCCAAGGCCCAAGCCTGCTGCGTGGGAGCTTGAGCGGGCGCTTGACTGAGGCTCAAACTCAGGCATTGGCTAGTGGGGTATCTGAGGACTATAATGAGCTTTATGGGTGAATTCCAAAAGAAACCAGCAAAGGCATCAACCACCAAATCTTGGTTGCGCTCACCACTTAGGTAAATAGTGTTGGGATGAAGAGGAAATATGTTGAGCAGATCCAGGTCAAATTCTTAATATTGTTGATGGCCATAATAATGTTGGGGTTAGTCTTGGAGGTGAGCCAATACCTGGGCATGTGTGGCATTCATAATCTGCCACTGCTCCAGCATCTGTCTGTTGTTAGTGCGAAATTCATCTAGCATGGCAGTGAAGTTGTTATTTAAGGTGGCCATTTGTTCTGCCATCTGGCTGTTGCTCATCCTAAATTCTGTCAGCATGGTGGTCTCTAATTGTGCAGTAATCTGCTCAGTGGTTCCTTGAGTCACCTGCCTAAAGTAACGGCTGTCATGGCACCATGCTGACTCCAGGATCGGCATGTGCCTCCCCTGGGAAACTGGTCGACATTGCTGACTGCGTCTTCTAATTCCCCAGCTTTGAGCGCCTGCAGATGCTGGAGGTCTAGGCTGAGCAACAGTACCAGATCCACTAGGCAAAACCTCTGCTGCAGAGCTAGCACTGGGGACTGTAGGGTCAGTCTCAGCCTGCTGGCCACGATGGGCTGGCAGCATGCGTTCAGCTTCACTCTGCTGCAGAGGATTTGTTGCAGTAGGATGCTGGGGCAGTGGCAGATTAGGTTCCAGGGGGGTAATTGCAGAAGATCCAATCCGGCTGGCATCCTCCTCCTCCATATGCTGTATAACATCCATTAGTGGGGGAGTCTGTTGGGACATGTAGAAAAATGTGACATTTTTTTTGATAAATATATTTGTGAACAATTAGTCATGTTCATTCACATGCATCACCAGTTACAGCACAGTACACTATCCTATCTAGCTGGTCCTGTGTCCTAGGCAGCAGGGAAGTAGATGGCGTGGTCAAACTGGAGGAGGCTTCCACACTTGCAGAGGCATGATGCTGAGCTGGGGTTAAAATGAAAAGGCACGTAAACACACAAACATCCCTTGATGAGCCTGATGAGTAGATATGCTTTAGAACACACGGTGCAAAGCAGGAATCACAACTCCCCCAACGGTTAAAGTGGATCTTCCAAATGAATCTGAGTCTATCTTATATGTTTTACTCACCCTGTACCTACAGATTGGTCACCTTAAAAAATACAAAAATGAATGTACTGCATGTTAGGAGGCTTTACACATCCAAAATGGTGCCTTAGGGGCCAGCAGTCAGCTTGCAAATAGCATTTGCCTTCTTACTGTGCTGCTGTGCATTCTTGGAATGATGACCTTTCCCTGACCCCAGCTCAACTTTGTCTGACCAAAGCACAGCTAGAACCCCAGTGGTAGAAAGAATAAGAAGTAAGTGATCACAAATTGTCTAAATATTAACATCAGATGCAGTGGTTTTGTAAGCTAAATTTTTTGATATTTTCAATAAATCATGGTGAAGGTCATGTATAGACTGAAAACATATGTAAGGACCATGAACTACTGCACCCTGGGAGAGTGTCCATCATTAACCCCATTCCTTAGCCATTCAACACCCGCTGACAACAGTAACCTCCCCTCAAACACACTCCCTAGGGGCCTGTGTTGATATCTGCGTGTGAGCCTCATTTAAAATGTTTCCAATAACTCTCGTTAAAACAATCATTACTAACCTGCAGAAATTTCCTAGTTGTCCGTGTCCCATGTGCCAGAGAGCCCCTGTAATGCTGCGTGGTGGATCAAAGCCAGGACCATTTCTTCTGCTATGGTGTATTGCAATTTTGTGGAGAAGCCTCCGCCTGTTTGCTACCTGAAAATAAAACAGTAAACATTATTTTTCATTGTGGTCACTACAACAAGCAGCAAAATGCAAACATCAATATGTATCCGTGATTCCTGCGTTTGTTCCGCTTCTTCCTTACTGCATATTTGAGGTCAGAAAATTTGCGCTGGATCTGCTCAACATCTTTCCTCTCGTCCCCCGCTGCATTCACCTGTCTGGTGAGGTCTTCCTAGATTTGTTTTTGCGCACTTTGCTAGTAGTTTTGGAATTGCGCCCATATAGCTCATCAAAATGCACTGTTATCCCACTTTCCAAGGCGAGTGTTTGTGCCTCACCAAAGTGCCCGCTGAAGTGCCCTCACCACAAGGTTCGGCCTAATGTTTGCTGTTCTGGCTCTTCTCTGGTTGTTGACAATTCAGGGGACATTCTTGCCTGAGTGTGTGGAGAAGAATAGGCCGTCACGTAGCTCGAAAATGAATAGACTGGGCTGGCATTTGGACTAGGGGGTCATTGGCTGGCTGGCAACAGAACTTGCAGTGGATGTGGCATAGGACTCGCTTGTTTCAACGTGTTCCGGTGGACAATGTGGGCGAGCAGGAGAGGGTGTGCTTGGGGGGCTCGGGCTTCTCGGCCTCTGCTTCCTTTTGCTTTTGGAAGTCATGCTCCCTTGCTCTTTCGATGTGGTTGGGCGGGGAGCCTTCTTCCTGGAGGAAGTTTTTTTACTTTTCCTGGTGCTGGCAGATTTGGATGGGCCAGGAGTTGTAGTCAATGTAGCCTTGTGGTGGTCACTTTTGCTCCACTCTTCTGGCACCTTTGAACTTGATTTGTGGGAGCGAGTGCTTGGTCTTGAGGATGTGTCCTCATGGCGCTCCGCCCTTTTCGTCTTGCGCTCCTTGGCTGGTGGTTGTTTGCCACTACTTTTCTCTGGTGCCATGATGACATTCACAAAAAGAATGAGCTGTGTGTCCATTACCCTTTAAATACTAATGAATGGGTATGATGCTTACGCAGCTGTGCGCATCCCGGAAACTGCTGGGGCACTACCTATCTGCTGCGGACTAGAAAGAAGATGGCGCCCACGATCTTCACCCGCCAACAACAAGATATAAATATGCTTGTAAGTCTTTTTTTAGGACGTTGATTTGACATCTAAATACATGCATATGCATTAAGGAAGCGCAAGAAGAAACTGTTGTTTTTAAAAGTGATTTAAACTCCGTGCCAAACAGAATTTAGTGCGCACATGTGCGAACCAACTCACTTGCATCTAGAAGGATAGGTTAAGGCTAGAAATGTGATGGGGAATGTCATTTAGTCAACTGATCTAATTGTGAATGAGATTTGTATGCTGTTTGATCTAACAACTATTTTTATTTTTGTGTTTTTTAGACCATCATGGAGCGCAGGTATGACTACCTGCCCAACGACTATGAGAAGCGGAACACCACCTTCACTTTCACGTAGATCATCCAGCACTGGTCAGACCTCAAGCGACGGAAGAGGCCCCCGGGTGCGGCGAATTTTTGCGACACATTTTCCAAGTAAGTACATTCCGATTGCATGCTAGATCTAACAAACACAGAAGGTAGGCCTTTATTTAGAAATGTTATTCTTTTCTAGTGTCCGAATTTGAATATAGGATCAGACCCACCCGGAAGCGAGCAGTCCGGCCAGCGCGGGATGATTCTGCAGCAAATGAAGGTGGTGCATCTCCAGGGCCAACCTCATACCCCTCCTCTGTAGGTGGCTCAGACCAGCCACTCGACCTCTCTACAGAGGAGAGACCTCACCGCATGGGCAGGGAGTCCTACCAAACGACTGAGCACATACACACCCGTATGTGTCTCTGATTTTACCACACACAGGTAAATGCTATTTAAACCAAAACTCATTTCCTGCTTCTCTTTTTATAGATGAATATGTAGCGGGTGAAGGATCGGGAGCAGAGAGAGCAGCAGATCCAGCCCATGAGGAATATGGAGAAGGTGGGTGATGTCACACACACACATTCTAAGTGTAATTTGGTTAATGTTCAATCAGACATTAGAAGTGAGCCTATTTTAAATGTCTCTACAGCCTCACATTCTCAGCAGTGGCAGGCCCCAGAGCGGAGGGTGGTCCCCGAAGCTGAGGTCGCCCACCAGCCAAGCAAGTTTATACTTTAAGATTTGGAGTATGTCGAACATGACATAATCAGCAATAAACCAGAATCCTTAGCCAATTAGCATAATGACATATGGCCTCATCCATTGATGAATTCATTAGCATAATGATATATGGCCTCATCCATTGATGAATTCACTAGCATAATGACATATGGCCTAATGACTTTTATGAAAATGTAATCATAATTCCATCCACAGCTGTGAAACATGTATTTGCAGAACAATGATTTGCATTTTTTTTGTTTACAGACACAACACAGGCAAGATTGCCACAACTGACAGCGACAGTGTTTCGGCTGGTGGGTGATATCCAGGAGCTGAGAGCTTCGATGGGCACCACAGAAGAATAATTATCCAGGGCCTGCCATTGACTTGTAAATAGTTCGTTCCCATTTTAGTGGTTTTAACCCTTTCGCTGCCAGCCTACCTGGAGTTTTTGTCACCCTTGGTGCCAGACCATTTTGCACTATTTTGCGCTCCCCATGTTCAAATGTGATTTTTGAAGGGATTTCCAGGGATTTCCCAGGAAAATGATATATTGTTTTTTTCAGCAGAGTCTGGGCTTTAACATGAAATGTCTTGTTTGTAATTTTTTAGGTGTATTATCAAGACTTTTGGGGGAAATATGTGCAAAAAAATAAAAAAAAAAATCTATTTTTTACAATTTGTAGTGTTTTTTTGTAATAAAAAATGTAAGTTTGTCAATAAAATCTTATTGCATGTGAAACCCCAATTAATCCCGGTCACATCGTTACCACATATGCATAGGTAGACACCCTTTCCTGCCCAGGAGACTCCCCCAAACTGAAACAGCGATTTAGGAGATTTTCAGATAAAATACAACTATGCACTGCGCTAAGCGCACCTTGCTGTCTTTCCAGAAAAAGAACCCTTTAAATTTGAAATACCCCCACAAACTATATATTCTCTGGAAGTATATACCTCAGGCTTTCTAGGCGTATCAGGTTTGTTGACATGGGCGCAATTTTCTGGAAGTAATCCCTCAATCAATTCTTTGGTTGCACAGAGTTTCCCTAAAAAAGAATAAAAAAGAAGAATCAAAGCCACATTTTCCTAAAAAAAACTATATGCAAACAGAAAAAAATAAGTAAAACACCCCAAAGTAAAGCGTGCGCATAACGGTAATTTTACTTAAAAATTTCAGCTCTGCAGACAAAGTGCACACCTTGCGATTTTTCAACCAAAACAACCCTTTAAATTTAGAATATCCCCATAAACCATATATTCCCTGAAAGTACACATGATAAGCTTTCTAAGAGTACTGAGCTTGTTGTAGTGGGCTCATCTTTCTGGAAGTAATCCATTGAAGAATCCTTAGGTTGCACAGGGTTTCCCTAAAAACAATTATAAAAAAAGCAGAATAAAGACCATGTTTTCCTAAAATATCAATATGCAAACAAGAAAAAACAAGCTAAATCTGAAAGCGCAAGGTTCCCCGAGCAGAACAATACCCAACATGCATAGTTACTATTAACCCTTTTAATTGTCAGCCTACTTGAAGTTTTGTCACCCTCTGTTGACAGGTCATTTTTCCCCATTTTGCGGCATGATTAACCGTGATTTTTGCTGGAATTTCCAGAAAAATTATATACATTACATATACATTTTTGCAGCAGAGTTTAGGCTTTAACATGAAATGTCTTGTTTGTAATTTTTCTACTGTTTTTTGAATATTTCTGCTTAAAAAAAAAAATATATATATATTTTTTAGACAATTGTCTCCTTTATTTTAAACAAAACCTTTTTTTTTTTAAATGAAAACCATATTGCATGGGATAGCCCCATTTCTCCCGATTACAATGGTACCACATTTGTATCGGTAGCCCCCCCATTCTTGCCCTGGAGACCCCCCAAACTGAAAAGAGCAATTTATTACATTTACAAATAAAATACTATCCACACTATAAACATAAGGGGTTAATTAAAAAAAATGACATAGGGTCCCCCCTTCCGGGGGGGGGCATTTTTGGGGTAATTTTAAGGGTTTAGGGTTAGGCTAACCCTAACCTTTAAAAATCCCCCAAAAAATGACATAGGGTCCCCCCTTCCGGGGGGGGGACCCCTTTTTTGGGGGAATTTTAAGGGTTAGGGTTAGGCTAACCCTAACCCTTAAAAATAAAAAAAATATAAAAAAATTAAAATTCCCCCCCAAAAATGGGGAGCCCCCCCCATGTAATTTTTTGGGAATTTTAAGGGTTAGGGTTAAGCTAACCCTAACCCTTAAAAATAAAAAAAAAATGACGTAGGGTCCCAACTCCCGGGGAGGGGGGGGGGTTGGGAGACCCATTTTTGGGGGGAATTTTAAGGGTTAGGGTTATTCCAAAAAAAATGGGTCCCCCCCTGGGAGGGGGGCCTACATCATTTTTATTTTTAAGGGTTAGGGTTAGCCTAACCCTAACACTTAAAAAAAAAAAAAAAAAATATGACGCAGGGTCAAAAAAAAAAATGGGGGGAGGGGGTTGAACCCATTTTTTTTTGGAATTTTAAGGGTTAGGATTATTAACAAAAAAAATGGGTCCCGCCCCCCCCCCCCCCCCCCCTGTACGCCATTTTTTTTTTTTCTTTAAGGGTTAGGGTTAAAAATTTAATTTTTTTTTTTGAATTTTAAGGGTTAGGCTAACCCTAACCCGTAAAAATAAAATAAAGACTTTTTTTTTTTTTATTTTAAGGGTTAGGGTTAGGCTAACCCTAACCCTTAAAAATAAAAAAAATGACGTAGAGGGGAACCCATTTTTTTTTTTTTATTTTAAGGGTTAGGGTTAAGCTAACCCTAACCCTAACCCTTAAAAATAAAAAAATGACGTAAGGTCCCCTTCCCAGGTGGGGGAACCCATTTTTTTTTTAATTTTAAGGGTTAGGGTTAGCTTAACCCTAACGCTTAAAATTAAAAAAAAATTACGTAGGGTCCCCCTTACCCATCAGGCTCTCCCCTGAAGCTGAAGAGGCTGGGGGGGGCAATCGGAGGCCACCCCAGTGAAGAGGAGACCCGGAGGGAGGCAGCGCGACTGCAGGTAAGTAAATGTAATTTTTTTTTTTTTTTTTTTTTTACAGTTAGCAGCTGCTGCTGCCAAACGGGGGGGCTATTCCGGGGGCTCTCCTGGAGCCATCCGACCGCCCACAGGGGATCGGATGGCACCAAATTAAAGAGGAGACCCGGCCGGATCCAACAAGGGGTCAGGTGAGTATTTTTGATTTTTATTTTTTTTGCTAGCAGGGGGGAAAGTCAAGCACGTAGATTCTACGTGCTTGGCACATAAGTGGAGTGGAAGCGAGCATGTAGAAACTATGTGCTTGGCACTGAAAGGGTTAAATATTTTAAAATTTTATAAAAAAAATGTTTAAACTAAATAAAAAAGTTTGGTATTGTTAAATAAAAAAACATTTTTTTTTAAAGCTTAAGAAAAAAAAATAATAATATGCATTGGTTAATAAAAAAAACCAAAAGAAAAAACTTCTTCTTTTATGTCAATGAAAAATAAATTAAGAGTTGCTTACAGGAAAACGGAAGAAATAATAACAAAATAGCGCAAAGTGAAGAAAATACAAAGCGCGAGGGAATTGAGGTAAGCATTAAGTGCGCAAAGTGAAGAAAATACAAATCGCAAAGGAATAGAGGTAAGCATTAAGTGTGCAAAGTAAAGAAAATACAAAGTGCAAAGGGAATTGAGGTAAGCATTAAGTGCGCAAAGTAAAGAAAATACAAAGCGCAAAGGAATTGAGGTAAGTATTGTAGCAGAAGTGAGTAAGAGAATAGTTGAGACGGGGACATGAATGAGTTAATTTAGATGTGCGCATGTGTGGGTTAGGTCAGATTTTCATCTGAACGTTTATTTATTGAGCGGAATTCAGAATCTAACGGGAAACGTAAATATTTCGTTAGAGGCGACGTTGGAAAAGGCAAAAAAACGGAAGCCTATGTTGTTTCCTAAGTAACGTAAACGAAAAACGAAAGCAGAAAAATTACATTCTCGCTGGCCTATGCAGCGATGAACAGTTAACAGAAGGCTCTCGCTGCCTGCTTAGAATCATGCTTACACACATACGCCAACGGAAACAAAATGAAAAATAAACAGAACGAGCCAAAAACGAAAAAAGATTTTATGCCTCTCTTAATCAACCCTATTATGAGGTAATAGTTTAGTGACCACAATAAAACCAACTACTAATGAATGCCTTTTTCTTTCAGTTTAATCTCACTGAATGAATGTGAATAGGCTTTTAAGCAAACACACACACACAAATAAACTTAAAGACACGACAAAAAATACACTGGGGAAAAATAAACAAAATTAACTAAAATAAGACGAGACAAGGTGATTTATGCCTGACCAGAGGCACTTCAGAGGTGCCCCTATAAATAGTTGTTGGAATGTCCAATGTAGGTGGAGAGGGGGATACATCCATATAGCGGGGGACCATCTGTAGAATGGCAAAATTCTGAAGTACCATGCATGCCACTATTATCTTTATCACTTTATCTGGCCGGTACTGTAGGCCGCCCTCCGCTGTGTGATCCGAGCACCGGAACCAGCTCTTCAGTAAACCAAAGACATGCTCCACAACAGCCCTGGTCTACCCGTGTGCCCGGTTGTAGGCAGCATATGGACCAGTTCGTAAAAGCCTAACTTGAGTACATTCCAGGTTATCTTTGTGAAAGAAATGTATTTGGCCATCAAGGTAGCTGTAGCTTATCGAGGCTGAGACTGAGCGTAGACTGGGACATCCCCACAGACAGGGCACCCAGCCTCTGGAATGATCTGTTTGCCAGAAATTGCAGGCAGCCAAGCAATTTGGTCATGCCTGCAATTGCATGCCCCTTTCTTGAGGAGGGGGCCAACCATGGCCGCAACTCACGATAGAGTTTCTCGAGAGAAGCGTGGTCAAGTCGGCTATGCTTGAATATCTCAATGTCATGCATTCGGTCAACATCCAGCCACGGCTGATGCATTTCCAAGTCCATAAGACACATACAGAGTATGGCGCCACGAAGCAAGCACTCCATCTCAGTAAAAGACTCGTCAGAGCAAACCATTCCATTCTCACGAACACAAAGAAAGGCCTAACTCACGAGCAAATGGTAGCCATAAGTGCAGTCATGAGTCTGACATTATGTTGGCATCGTAATCAGGGCTCCGAATCATGCGCAAGCCCTCACTAATGACGGCTAATTTGCATGCATGGCCAAACCATTGAAAACAATTATGTGAACGAGAAGCCTTAAAGACATCAACGAAAATGCTAATACACAGAAAAAAGCCAACGAAAATGGAACGCAATGGAGGGAGGAAGTGATTCTCACCCTTTCACCAGACTGACACTTTAAGCTCTGGCCCGGGACGCACTTCTCCACACACTCACACTGCGATGACAGTCCAGTTTCCCAACAAGTCTGGTGCGTCCCCAGGCTAGGTTTTTGAGGCGTCAACCCAATATTAATCCTATCCACTCAAAAGATCCAATAGTCAATAATTTGCTCCATCTTAATATGCATAAGAAGCAGTAATTTCATTAATTAAATATTTCAACTAAAAATACAGTGCCTGACCGTGTACAGCATTTTAAATATCTCTATTGAAATGGTTCTGTTGCATCTTAACAATATTTTATAATTCTGTATGTGAATATATTAGTATACTTCTTACTGTATCCACTTCATATCACAAAGATATTTATATTTTCTATACAATAATGAATCAAGTAAAACTGGAGATACCTTACTGTCATCTAGGGATGAAACTGTCAACAGATAAATTAACAATAATAATGGGCACAATTGAAAGTTTCATTTAAGCTTAAGCCCGGAGCTCAAGTAGCTTTTAACATGCTCTTTTTGGTAGTCCACTGGTTAAGGCACCTAGCTAGGGCGAGCTGGTGGCATCAGTGAGGGACAGCTGGGGAGGGACATCTACCCGTTCTTACTTACTGAGTGTTAGATAAAACTACTCACTTGTTGGCACCCATTGCATTCTACCTGCTGGGTGTTAGAAAAAACTAGTCACTAGTTGACACACCTTGCATTAAACCTTTTGGCCTTTGATAAACTATAACATTGTGGCACACCTGGCATTATATGCTTTTGACCTTTGATAAAAAATATTTCATTGTAGCACATCTGGCATTAGATATTTTTTTGTCTTTAATAAAACTATAAAATTGTGGAAAACCTGGCATTAGACCCTTTGGCCTTTGCTAAAACTAATTGTGGGCACACCTTGCGAGGAGAATGATAAAGGAGGGGCACATTGACAAACAGAGTTGGCAGCGGAGGCCATATAAATATGGGAGCCATATACAATATTTGTACAGGTAATGCAATCAACATGTGTACTGGCATCGTGTGTTACATATGAATGTGGTAAAGAGTGGTAAATAGTTGGTGCGATAGAAGGACATTTGAGTGTAGAAAATCAATCTAATGGAGCTTGAGGAGACAGGGGGTATCCTGATTGTTGCATAAATTCATGCTATACAAAATAGAAAAAAATCTAAAATCTGTACCTATTCAATGTGGTCCGCTACCAGTTTCTAAACCACTTGAGCCATGCTCTTAAAAAGGTTGAGCACCCCTGGTTTAGCGGCTCACCAGCCAGCCCATGGCCCTACCACTTCATCAGCCATTATGCCATTCTGGTCTGGTGCTGACTTTTGGTAGAAGACTACAGAATGGACCGGACCTCCGTGTGCATGCTGTACCCCCCCAGGACCCCAGCTTCTCATTTAAATGCTTCTCATTTAAATGACTTTTATTTACATGCTTCTCGTTTAAACCAAAGATCTCTATTCCAGCCTTATCCTTCTACAAAACATTGTTCCAGTAGCCTTTTGGCTCATCCGGGTGACCCTTAGAATGTATCCTTTCTCACTCCTGATGGTGAACTCAGCTAATGTGAGAAAGGCCTTTAGATATCCAACAGAGGTTGGGTTTTTTTGTGATCTAGTAAACTATAATACATACGAGTCTATTTACCAACTTGCCTGCTGGAAGTTCACTATTGCCTGATGCTGCTACCCACACATCCTTTCCAACATACAGTATTTAAAGTGCAATACCACCTGGTGGCTGTCACGGATAACTCACCGGGCGGCTGGCAGCGGCACCTTCTGCTCGCACGTGCGGGCACATGTCAATTATGCCCTCCAGCGGCGCTGTACTCAGCGCATCTGCCGGAGGTAGAATCTAGGGGCCAATGAGCCCAGGGTTTTTTGGGGCTATACACCCCTTCATTTGTGAGGTCCAATGAGGGATTAGATCCCATGTGCACCAATCCCACACACACACTTCCCCTTACCTTATCCGGTTGTAATCCTATAAAGGCGTCATCCTTGCAGTGTCCCGTGATAGCGTTAAGCTGAGTGTGCCCTGGATAGTGTTTTCGCCTGTTAGATATTGTTGCCGACTCTTGCTTCATTTGACCATTCTTGTTTGCCGCTTGGACCGACCCTGCCTGAACCCCAACCACGCCTCTGTCTCTTCCTCTGTACTGCGAACCCGTGACCTCCTGGATTGACCTTTGGCTTGACCTTGACCCTTCTTTTGCCTACTCCTTGGTGCTGCAATATTATTGGACTGCCTTCCCATGTATGACCCAGCCTGTCTATGTTGCCCTGTCGGGCCCTTGGTTCATCTGCCTTCACTCTCCCGTAAGCCCACATTTGTGCTATCAAGTCCTGGGGGCAACAGTATCCGGTGAGGCGTATAAAGCGTCCCTGCAAACGGGGGCTTGTCGAAAGGTGAAGCTAGCAGCAGAGATTGGGAGTTGCGGGCTTACTACGAAGGCGGTGTCCCACGGGCCTTACAGTGGCAAATCACCTATGAGGCGGTGGGTGGTAAGGTCAAAGTTCCTCAAGCAGTGCAGATAAGCGAGCAGCAGCAAGATGCGAATGCCCAAAGTGAGCGCACATACCACCACTTTATGCAACTGCTCCGGCATGTCTGGACGATGGTCCAAGAAGCTTTGCACCACCAAGTTGAGCACATGGGCCAGCCAACATTGCCACACACCACCTTGCTATACTTTAGGTGCAGTGGAAGCAGACACTCATCTGTCTGCACCTGGATGCTAGTCCGCAGCTCCTGGGTGGTGTGTGGCCATACAGATAGGTTTTAGTAGCGCCTGCTGCCATTTCCCAATGGCTGGACTCAAAATGGTGGTGCAGGTGCTGACTGGATGAAGAGGCAGGAGAAGAGAAAGTAGTGTAGGAGGCAACAAGAGATGTCCGGCAATCCTGGGTGGTGGAATTATATGCACCAAAGCTTTTCATGGCTTTGGCCTGTCCGCCAATACATTAACCCAGTGGGCAGTTAAAGAGATGTAACATCCTTGCCCATGCTTAGTCTTCCGTGTGTCAGTTGTAATGTGGACCTTGCAACATATAGCATTGCTCAGTGCACACCCGATTTTCTCCACAACCTGTTGGTGCATGGCAGGGATGGCCTGCCGAGAAAAGTTGTGGCGGCTGGGAATGATGTATTGTGCGGCTGCTGCAGCCATAATATTTTTATTAGCACCTTTACTATAACTAAATGAGATAACCGTCCCCCTCGCCATAAGTTTTTTAAAGCTCTTCATTTCCCCACGAGCCAGAATGGACATTTTTAACTGCTCGCATTCTAGACTGGGGCTCTTGGTTGAGATAGGCCAAACTTCCACTTTCTGTCCATTGTTTGGGGAATAGAAAGCTGAATGCTTCCCTGGGATGATGTGGACAGGCTTGGTGGCAGTCAGGATGCCCCAGGGACTGGAACTTGGAAGGCCCTGGAGTCTCTTTATTGTTAGATTCTGTCCTTCCTCACACCCACTTCATTTATGGAAATAGTTTTTTTTTAAATAAAAATTGCACACGTATCTGGATTTTTAACAGGGCATGCTAAGTCTATCTGACCACTTCACATTCTGAATGCCACCCCACTAGCCACTAATGCTGTGGTAGATACTCAGATGAACCCTGGGGGAGGTTGGCAGTGCACTGCCAACTTCGGAGCTTATAGTGTGGAAGCTTTGTGACTGGACAAACCATTTAAATGGGGATAACCTGTAGGCAGGAGGTGGGGGTGTACTGGCCATCGGGAGCACTATGAGGAATCCTGGTAAGCCACTGTCCACCCCCCGCCCACTGGTCCCATAGCTTTTAATGTTCAGGTCCTGGCTAAACATCCTGGCGGACAGGCCAGACAGAAGCATGAGAGGCGGTTTCAGAACTTACTAACAACTAGCACAGCCAATAGAACATTGGTTGTGCAGCAGTGCAGTGGCACCTAGGACAGGCAACCAGAATATAAGGAAAAGCTGTATTGGTTCTCTGTGAAGCTGGAGATGTAGCTGCATGGTGAATACAGGTATGAGGGGTGGGGGGCCTATTTGTTGCTAAATCTGCTTGAAGAGGAGCCGAGGAAACATGTGGTGGCATGGGACATCAGGGACAAAGTCTGTCGCTGCCAGTTTTTGGAACAAGATACTCTTGAGGAATTTGATCCACTATAAGAGGACCAATTCCTGTTAATGTTCCATGAGCTGGGGCATCACAATTTGCGATGCTTCATTGTGCAACATTCCTTGGATCACTGAATGTCACTAAAATGTACCTTTCCCATGATCCCACAGCCCCATGCACAAGTTGCATCAGCATCCCTCAAGCTGATTGATTAAATTATAAATTATTAGTTAATGCTATTTAAAGTAAGGAACAATTCTAAACAGAGCATGATCTCTAGGGGGCATATAAATTTATAATGCCCTGCAGTGTACTTTACTAAAACCCCCCATGCCACATCACATGCTTACCCAATTCTTGTATCCTACAGCGGTGACCTGCAGCAGAGTGTCACTGACACAAACTATTAGTGCTCTGCTCATTGTCACATGTCCTCACTACAGGACATAGGGGTGTATGTGTCAGACATTGTGGGGTTTCCGTTGAGCACAGTGGGGGACAGAGATCGTACTAAGTGAACCAAAACTCTGTTTAGTGTTTTGGTCCACTTAGATGTCCACTTAGAACATCACAACTCCATGGAAAGTGAAATTTGTGGGTGTTGTCCCTATTTACTCAATACTCAATTCCACAGCACAGTTGTGGATCACTGGCCAGTCAAATTTGACGGCAGGCTGGCTAGCAAAAATGAATGTAGCAAATGCCATGAGCCATGTTTAGCTAGCTAGATTAGTTATCTCAGTGATCCTGGGGATGCACACAGTGAGGCATACAAGATAGGCCAGTTTAAAGTAGACAACAACTCTCACATCCAAGGCCTGGAGGCTTTCAGACTGTATATCTCTGAGGCATCTTTATGTGGAAAGCCCTGTGCTGTAAACACCCCCCCCCCTCACCCAGTATTCTCACTGATCTTTGGTGCATGCATGTACCCATGGCAAGTATTTGTGAATAGCTGTCCCCGCACTTCATTGATGCAAAATCAATTGCTGTCACCTGGCAATCCATTCTGGTTGGAGCTTATACACAATTACAATGCACAACCTATATATAAGGTATGTGTGCCAGCATGTACTCAATCCAAAACAAACCAACTCAATAGGAAACCCCCATTCTGATTGGGGAGAGCCTGCACTGGCTGTAGAAGTAAAAATATCAGCTGAGTTTCACACACAGGATGCCCCAGGAAAGTGGACCAAAACCCAGGTCAGTGAAAAGGCCTGTTTTTTCTTTCACTGTAACAAAAAAAACACATTGTGGGCTCATAGAATCTCCCCTGCCCTGGTTAGCGTTGTAACCCCACATCACTCACCGGTGACAGCAGGACATCTGTGACTGGGCTAGCTTGAAGGGCGATGTCTACATGTGATGTAAAATACTATACAAAGCCCAGTACAGTATAGCAAGGCCAGTGTGGTAAAAAAAAGTACCAGACCTTTTTTTAACCCCAGTCCACCCCTACCTGTACACAGTAAAGTGTTTGAAGTGCATGCATTTCCAGGATGGTTAACTTGTCCGGATTATGGCACACCATGAAGACAAAAAAAAAGTCATCAGATAGAAGAATAAAGTATTGCTATTCAAATTCGAACTAAAGTTAAATTGAAGCAGATTTTAGAAGCATTTATTTTTAATATAAATACAAAAAACTTTTAGTTATTTCCTAAGAATCTTAAGGAAGGTGCTCCCGAGGAATGCGTGATGTACATACACAACCTGACAAGCAAAACACCCCGGATAAAATGCATTATCTCTTATGGTGACATAGCTGACGATTTACAAAGGAAGAGACCATCCCTTAATTTGCCAATTTGCTACATGATATTCTGCCACTTGTCAGGAAAATGGAACCTGCGTCACTATTCACAATATCTAACCCTTAGATTAAGCAAATATTCAACATGTGTTACATGCAAATGGAATAGGAAAACAAAGTTGAGTTTTGTTCAATTCCAACAGATGGCTATTCTGTACACCAAGAAAGTGACGTCTGAAATTTACAGACACACAGTGCATAGCATGTACTACCCCTACCTCTTTGTTTCAAGATTGGTGAATGGTAGTGGGGTGGAAATGTGAATTGAGTATGGAATGGAAGGGTGCAGTGCCAGAGGGGTGATGCATGAAGTAGTGGCCTGTGAAGCACAATGAATGTCTTTTTGTATATTATTATTTTTACATATTGTTGTATTTGACATATTTAACTACAAATAATTACTAGTGGCTTATCATTAGTTGTGTTACCTTGCATATAACTTGTTCCGGTGGTGCTTTGATAATTTTGCCTTTTTAACTGTTTGTGATTGTTTTGTTTTTTGTGTATATAATAAATTGACATTTTTGATAATACTCATTAGCATTGAGAGGATTTTTTTTACTATTATTGATAGGCCATTAAAGGGATATAGAGGGTTTGGTTTGGCCTTATTGGGGGACATGCAAAGTATTAGTGAAGCAAGTTAAACTCTGGGTTCACATTTGGGTGGGAATTGTCGTCTGCATCTTGGTGGGATTTTTAATTTTAACACACCAAAAAAGTTAAAAAAAAAATATTTTTTCTAATTGTTCCTAAAAAAGATACGTGCACATGTATGTTACCTGTACAGGGCATTTTTACAGGTGAGGTCCCTTATTTTTCCAACGAGGAAAGAATCATTATTTAAAAAATTGGAAACAACAACACTCTATGTGGTGTGCAGAAACAAATAATATCTTTAGCATAGCTCAAAGGGGCTGCTGTGTCCAATCTTTCTAGAGAACATTCTGGAAAAATGAGGCACCTGTAAAAAAATGCCTAATCACATAAGTAGGTGATTTTTGGGGGAAATCTTACTGGTGCGATTAAGATGCTTTAATGTTGAGGGGCGTGGCGCGAATGGAGCAGATGTGAGCCAGAGAGCTCCTGAACCCACCGAGAGTTATTCAGCATTTTGGGCAACAATTTCAAGCCAAACTCACCCCACAGACGGCCCTATGAAGGGCAGAAGAAGGAGAGTCAAGCAGAGGCAGACGATCGCCGGCTCACGGGTGCGGAAAGCGGAGCCGGAGGACAGGAAGAGACGCATGGGCACGGCCATGGCGCCGCTTCCCCCCTCGTTGGAATCCAGCAGCTCGGAGGAGATCGAGAATGCCTCCGGTCAAATTGGAGGCAGTGGAGAGACGCCGCACTCCTTAGCAGAAAGGTCCGTCCCAGGAAGCCCCGGCACGTGGCTGCGGACACCGGGAGTGGAGATGGAGAGGGAGAGCTTCATGGCGGCGACACGTGCGGTCTCGCCCCCCCCCCCCGCAGGGACTGTCAGCAACGGCTCGGCCTGCGCAGAAACGGCGGCATGAAGGTAGGGGAGGCGGCGGTGGAGGGGAGCGGACGTCAGACGCGGGGCACAGCATGGCAGGGAGAAGCTCAGGCGGGGAGGAGGGGAGCCGCGGGGCCCGCTCTACAATGGCACCGACAAGCTTCTATCCACTGCCTGCGCTTGCAGAGGGAGATCACGATTGGTGAGCAGAGGGGGTCAGGGGGGCGGGCAAGGATGTCAGCCAAGACATACCACACATTTGAGGATCCAATAGCCCAGTACCACCCTGATGACCTTTGTGCCGTACATGGGGAATGCCCAGAGCTACAGACCTCATTCCCCAATGAAGACAGCAGGCAGCTGCTGACCACTACGGCCCCTGCCGAACACTGGCCAGCCAAACAGGCCCGCAAACCAGCAAGAGAGGCCACAGCAGTGGGGAAGCTGGAGAGCTACGGATTCACCTCCACTGACCGCACACTGAGCACTGCGGTACCAAGACTTTCCTCTCCCTTACCCCCTCCATCCCACCCCCTCCCGCAGGGGGTGCGGCTCTCTGTAAGCGTCCCGAGGTCTGAGCTTAACCTGGGAGGAGGGGCCCGATTGACCCCCGCAGTGTCCCCCGCTGGTAGTAGCAGAAGACCTATGGTTCCCACTGTGGGTACCCCCTCTCGACCGTGGCATGAGCGAGATGAGGAGATTTTGCCACCCAGCCAACCAGAGGGGGTGCTCGCTGTCCGCCAAGAGCCCGTGTCTCCACCGGTCGTGGACTCTTCGCTCAGAGTGGAACTTCCATCCCCGATCCTATACCTGGATTCCCCGGTGGCTTCTGCTGGAGCCGGGGAGAGGGGGGAGGCACTAGCCGCCAGCAACATCCATCTAGAAACACTCTCTTTCCTCAAGTCTATCCCTACCAAAGCAGATTTCCAAGCGCTGATCAGGAGATATGAAGCAGCCTATAAAAAAGATATATCAGAGGTTAGAAGCCAGATCCAGTCTTTAGACGCCAGAGTCTCTTCTAATCACACAGCTACAGAGGCAGCACTGGCCGACATGGCGGCACAGATAGAGAGTCAAACCGCGCAAATTTTACAGTTGCAGCTCCAACGTGACGACCTGGAAAACAGGCACAGGCGGAATAATCTCCGAGTCCGGGGCATTCCAGAGGCCTCTATGGGAGAACATGTCAAGCAAATAATTACAGTAATATTCAATCAGTTACTTGAAAGAGAGGCAAATACCCCGATAGAGATAGACAGAGCGCACAGAGCGTTGGGCCCGCCTAGCAGTGACCTGTCCCGGCCGAGAGACATTGTTTGTCGCATCCACCACTACAACACCAAGGAGGAAACCTTACGGTGGGCCTGGAGGCATGGCCCGATAGACTTTGACGGGGCGAATGTCACTATATTCCCAGATCTTTCTAGGCGCACCCTAGATTAGAGACACCAGGGCGACCTACAGATGGGGATACCCCCTCCACTTAATCGTGAGCAGAGATGGCAGCTCCTTTACCCTTCGGACTTACCAGGATTTGGTTGGACTCTTCGCATTTCTCAACACCGACCCGATCCCGGTGCCTAACTGGTTGACGGCCCCTGCCTCTCTTCCGCCGCAGAGACTCAGAAGCGCTGTGCCAAGAAGTCGAAGGGACAACAGGTCAAGGAGACCGAGAGAAAAACCATCGAGACCTGCAGACAACGAGCAGTAGTTGCGGACTGTTGCCCTTTGTTGCTGCCCGCCTTGAGACTGGCATCTCTCTTCCTTCTTCGCCCGATAGCATTGTTTAATTCTTGAGTTTTGATCCTGATAGTTGCACAATTCTGTTTTTGTGTTAATAGCTTCTCTCGGTGGGGGAGGCTGACCCCGCGTTCCTCCGCCGGACATTGCCCCCCACTTCTCTGACTTTTCCTGTTTGGGGATAGGCCACAGACTTTATTTATCTATTTAGTTGTCCCTACTTAGAGGGTTTTGACCGGATTGCCCGGTTTACATTGTTACTGTTTTTAGTTTTACCCGCTCCCTATTTTCCCCTTTAGTTCTCTCCCTTGTTTCTTCCCTATTGTTCTCCTTGTCTTGGCTGCATTGCCTGCTCTCACTGGTCTCTCCCCCCCGTCTCGCCCGAGTTACCTACCATGGGAGAGCCTAACCTGGTTTCTTTCAACGTGAGGGGACTGAACACGCCAGAGAAAAGGAGGGCGATACTGAGAAACCTCAGGGTTTTAAAGGCCAGTGAGGCCTTCCTCCAGGAAACGCACTTTAAGGAAGCAAACTCGCGACCATGAGGGACAGGACGTTCCCAGTTTCCTACCACAGCTTCTCTCTGGACTCCCGATCAAGAGGGGTAAGCCTGCTGTTATCAAGGTCAGTGCCCTGGGAGGAGGTGGGGGTGTTGAGTGGTGGAGAGGGAAGGTGGCTCTTTGTCAAGGGGAGGATTTGGTCAGAATCCTTCACCTTTATAAACATCTATTGCCCTAACACGAGACAGGTAGACTTTTTGGAGGGGGTCCTGGCTAAAATGGCAGAATTCGCAGAGGGAAGGGTGGTGATCGGAGGAGACTTTAACCTCACGCTGGACCCGTTGATTGATACCTCCAAGGGACACACATACCTTCCCTACACAAAACTAGGAAAGCTCAAACAGCTCCTGCACACTCATCAGCTTGTAGACCCTTGGCGTATTTTTCACCCTAGCGATAGAGACTACACGTTCTACTCTGCCCCGCACAACATGTACTCTAGACTGGACCTCTTTCTCATTCAACACCATTCACTGCAGAGTGTTAAACAGACTAACATTGGCAACATTGTGCTGTCTGACCACGCCCCAGTTAGTCTTACGTTGTCCACACACACTCCGGCGCCTCGCTCCTGGTCATGGAAGCTCAATAACTCACTTATTCAGGAGGTAGGATTCAGGGAAAACTTAAAACAGAATCTAAGGGAGTACTTCAATAGAAACACTACACCAGGATCCAACCCCGCAGTGATATGGGAGGCACATAAATGTGTGGTTAGAGGCCTTCTGATTCAACAAGGGGCTAGAATCAAAAAGGAGAAAGGTAAGACTACTAGCGAGCTAGTGGGCGAGATCCAAAGGTTGGAAGCTTTACATAAGTAATCCCTAGCGTCGGAGCATCTGGCGGCTCTGACCGCCCTCAGGGACCGGCTACGCAGGATCTGTAATGACTCCAAGTTATACTCCAACTCATCAAGTACAGGAAAACCTATTATGAGTCAGGAGACAAATGTGGTCGCCTGCTGGCCATGGCCCTGAGGGAGGAGAGAGCCAAAACATATGTCCCCAAAATACAGGACAAGATGGGAGCCGTGAAACACAAGGCTGCAGAGATCGCTAAAGTCTTCAGACAGTATTATGAGGACCTATATAATTTACCTATTGAAAAGAAAAACACGAGGGCATCAGATATAGCCGCTTACCTCCGGCGCTCGGGGCTCCCTAAACTCCCGTCTGAGGTGCTGGGCGAATTGGAAGACCCGATCTCCCACGAGGAACTAGCTACAGCGTTGAAGGAGTCAGCCGCTGGGAAGGCGCAGGGGCCTGATGGGTTTCTCCTTCTCTATTATAAAACCTTTGCGGAAATACTCTCGCCCAGAATGTTGGAGGTGTTCAATCTCATGGGCTCAGGCAACACGTTCCCTAGGGACAGTCTTTTTGCACAAATTGCAGTAATACTGAAAGAGGGCAAGGACCCCACCCTTACTTCCAGCTACAGGCCGATATCCCTCCTGAATGCTGATATCAAGCTTTTTGCAAAAATACTGGCATGTCGCCTAGCGCCACACCTCCACCACATGGTGCATCTAGACCAGGTTGGCTTCATGCCCTTCAGGGAAGCGTGTGATAACACCACAAAGACACTAAACCTTATTGATCTGGCAATACAACGGAATCTCCCTGCGCTACTCCTCTCAACCGATGCTGAAAAGGCGTTCGATAGAGTGCAGTGGGACTTCATGTTTGGAGTCCTACGACACATTGGACTAGGAGACGCCATGTTGGGCTGGATAACCAATCTATACCGCGGTTGTGAAAGTCAATGGTGTTGCCTTGAACCCCTTCAGCATCGGTAATGGGACAAGACAGGGGTGCCCTTTGTCACCCCTGATCTTCATACTGACGTTGGAGCCCTTCCTTTGTTGTGTTAGAAATAACCAGAGCATTCAGGGTATATCTGTGACCTCGGGACATTGCAAAATTGCGGCGTACGCGGATGACCTGCTGTTTTTCGTGACTAGCCCAGAAGTTTCTCTTCCAAATCTAGTGAAAGAACTGGAGTCATATAAAGGCCTCTCCAGTTACAAAATAAACATGCAAAAGTCGGAGATCCTCAATGTAAATCTCTCGGCTACTAGAGAGGCCAATCTTAGCCAATCCTTCCCATTCAAATGGACACGTGATCATATTACTTACCTGGGTTCGAAGATAGGCAGGTCTTCGGGTAGGCTTTTTGACCTTAATTTCCCCCCACTCTTGCGTGCTTTCACTAGAGACACTGGCTCATGGTCACATAAAAATCTCTCCTGGTTTGGGAGGTGTAACTCCTTAAAGATGAACCTACTGCCTCGCCTCCTATACTTACTACAGGCCCTCCCAATTGAGATCCCTAGCTCTTTCTTCCGGAGGGTTGGAGGTGTTTTTCCAAATTTCATCTGGCAGGGTAGAAACCCGAGAATTAGCAGATGTCTACTGACTAGACCCAAGGAGGAGGGGGGCTGGGGGTGCCGGACCCGGGAATGTACTACGCCGCTGCCCACCTCGCTAGGGTGGTCGACTGGAGTAGGCATGCCGCTCACAAACAGTGGGTTCAGATTGAACAAAGTAGCTCATCATTCCCTCTGCGAGGCCTCCCATGGGTTGCAAAGCAAGCCATAAGGCAGGAGCTCTCACATCCAACAATAGGCACCACACTCAAGGTATGCCACAAGTTCTTTCAGCGGGATGGAATATCTCCCCCCTTCTCCCCATTATTCCCGATATTAGGTAACCCAGAGTTTACCCCGGGGGTGGGTGGCAGGATACCTGACCTATGGATAAAAAAGGGAATCTGTCGGGCCAAACAATTCTGCCACATAAGTAATAGCATATTGCTGGCGGGACTAGCGGAGGCTCACAGACTCCCGAGGTGGGACGCGTGGCGGAGTAGGCAGCTTACTCATTTCCTTCAATCCCTTAGACACCAGCTGTGCCATTTAAGGGAGCTTACCGGTTTTGAGAAGATGTGTGATGATGCCGGCCCTTCTAGGCACATTCTCTCCATCGCCTATAAAATCCTGATAGGTACCCAGAGCCGAGGTGACATCCCTTGCCTTGCCAAATGGGAAGAGGACCTGGGGGTCACCTTCACGCCAAAGCAGTGTAAGAAAATTATCGGACTGGCCCATAAGATCTCAGTGTGCACTAAGTATAAAGAGTGCAATTATAAAGTGCTCATGCCCTGGTACAGAGTCCCGACCCAGCTAAATAAATGGTTTCCGGGGGTCCCCCCGCTGTGTTGGAGGTGTAATTCCGAGCGGGGCGACATCCTACACATCTTTTGGTCGTGCCCGGCCCTGCAGTCTTTCTGGAAGGGTGTCAGAGAGGTAACGCAGCGCATGACTGAGAGAGAGATACCATGGGGCCCGGCTTTCTTCCTGCACCACCACTCGGCCATACCCACTGGGTGCTATCGGAGGTCTGTAGTATGGCAATTGGTTAATGCTGCAAAGGCGTGGGTCCCTTCGCGTTGGAAGAGCCAGTCGCCTCCTAGTGTCGTGCAGTGGCTCGCCAGGGTGAACGAAATTGAGAGATTTGAGGGGATGATCGCTGCCCAGCGTGAGTCAGAAGAAGAACACAGGGTTAAATGGGTTAGAATTTACGATGACACAAGCTTACAGCGACCTTCTGGTGGCAGGAGAATAGTAGAAGCTGGATGTTCCCGTTAAGGTCCCCATCTGCGCCCCCCCATCCTCCCCCTACCTTTCTTCCTCTCTCTCTCCTTCCTTTTCTACTCCCCCCCCCCCCTGTTTGTCCTCTTCTCCCCCCGTTAGTCTCTCTATTGCATAACTTGTATATTTTTTCTAATTGCTATAGTGACTGTATTGTTTCTATGTTTCATTGGCAACACAACGACTGCCTATAAGCTGATGGGACTGGATTGATTGGCTGCAGGCGGTCGGGGCGGGGGACCTTGCCTTTTTTTGTCCCTAGCTATTGGCCACTCCCACGACCCCCGCCGGGCAGTTGTTAGCAAGTGGTTGATCGTTTTGTTCTGTACTTTATTTTATTAATGTGCATTTCTTTGGTCATGTACTTGTCCTTCTTGTATGTTTTGAAAACCAATAAATAAAGAATATATAAAAAAAAAAAAAAGATGCTTTAATGTTTACATTAAGGTCCAGTCTAATTTAACAATGCTTTGCTTTCTACTAGTAAAATATGATATTTCCATAATATAACGTGTTAAAATATATTTTTATATTAATTATTTATTTTAAGGTATGATGGTATCTTTTATTGCCCTTTTATATTTCAGCATTCATGCAAGTATTGCGGTCAAATTTGAGCTGCCGTAATGATAAATTGCCTTTTGAATTTGTTAACCCATATGCAGAGCTGAAATTACCTGCCAGATAGCCACAGAAAATTAAACAACTTGGCAACTTTTGCTTCCCATGTTGTTAGGACACATCTCAAAATGCATTTTAATAAAGTGACCATCTGGCATATAGATTTGGTCTAAAAAGAAAAAGACCTTGACGCCTTATCTCTATTAAAACATGTCGATGACCAGGATTAAAAGGTAAAAACATATAAATTATTAGCCTTATTTGCTGAAAATTTTTTGTAGATTAACATATTTTATTAGATAAACCTGTATTGCACTAATGATTATACAGTTAAAACAGCATGAATATTAAATAAAAGGAGTCCGTTAGATAATGCCAAAATGTAAATTTCAAAGTCAAATACCATTATCACTGATAAGTACGCAATAAGTCACCTCGCTACATCTCCAGGAATTGGCAATCTTTATATTGTTACTTGCCTCTGTTGGAACAGAAAAACATTTGAGAGTCCACAGTCCGATGTAAAATGGGGTGGTAGTTTCACTTAAGTGGCACCCATAATCTAAAAATGCACCTTGTGAGAGCTTAAAGGTAGAATGATGAATGACTGTAATAGGGGCCATGCTATATTTGGAAAAGTGCACTTTTGATGTGAGCTGCATCGTGGTGAGCTTCTATTCACAGAAAATTGCAGTAAAAATGTTTGTTCCAGTTTCCCAGTTTCTTTACAGTTGAAATATATAATTTTTCTAGAAATTTAGAAATAACAGCACCCAAAAGGGTATGCGGAAAAAATAGCCACTGTATGTGATCGGTCAAAATGCCACATTACAAGTACATTTTTTAAAATATTTTTATTGCACAAATGTAAAAGCTCACTGAGATGAAGACTTCAATTCACACCACAAGGTACACCGCAAGATGCACCACATAAATAGTATGACCCTCCTTGCTACAAACCAAATCTCTACATACTTCTTGGAGGATATTTGGCCACCCAAATCCATAGCAACTGCAAGGTTTTGAAACTAATGTGCACTGACAAAATACTAGTATTGGTAATTTATAAAATATTTTTTGTCATAGATGGTAAAACATTGCTGTCTATAAAATAATAAAGCTGGAAATTTGTAAAGCTTTGGTAAGCATAATAAGGCATTGCACATTTCTGTGTTAAAAAGATCAAAACCTGGGTTGGGCAGTCCTGGATTCTGAAAGATGGGTCATCAATAAATGCACATTTTACCGGTGGCTCCCACAGCATTTTTGTGGCCTTCTTTAGCATTCCAGGCTTCCCTGCAGCTGAGTAGTGTCCCGGGTCCAGTTATTCAGAAATGTAGATGCACAGGAGCAAAGCACAATCAGGAATAAAAGAAAGCCTCTGGAGGATGAGGAAAAGCTGAGATCAATATTAAGGGTCTTTTAATATGAAATATGTACCCTATTAAAAATAATATACACCTAGCCCAAGTATCTACATCTCTTTTTCACTTAACACTTTATGAACTAGTAAGGGGTCCTTGTGACCAGTTTAAAACACAGGAGGGGCTAGCATGTCTCCTCTCCGGGGGCCCTTACATCAAATCCATCAAATCCACCCTGGGCACCAGCTATGTGGGCTTGCATCCCAGGACTCATAGGCTAAGCAGCCAGCCCCTCCCTCAAGTTTACCAGCCCACATAGCCCACACAGGCACAGAGCTCTCATTGGGGGTGCAGGTAATAGGGCAGGAGGTTTTGGCAAGCCACCCACTTGCCAGTCCCTCCTGCTTTTTGAACTGGTACAGAAGCCTCAAGGTCCCCTTACCAGTTTACAAAGGGTTAAGTAAATTAAAAACACACAAACTAGAAAAAACCAGCAATATTTAAAATACAACAATATTTAATCGCTGGGTGCTGTCCTGTGCAGAGCACTGGTAAAGTAGTTGGCAAAATACAGACTGTGGCAAGGAACAAGCTGCAGTGGGGAGCGGAGCCCTTATCCCGCTCTGGTCAGCAAGGGAGCAGGTGAGTTTTTACATTTATTTTTAATCACATGGAAATTCGACCTCTAGTTCAAAGTCGTAAGTGTTCAAAGATCTGTCCCTATCTGCCAGGACCCAGTTTCATGGCTGCATTTTTAAGTCATCTTTGCATATATAACATTTAATACAGAACTTGCACTTTGAACTATATATTATTCAATTTTTTTATTACATTTATTGCTCTGCTCAGAAATTGTGCATCTACTATGGTTTTTAATACATACCTGTCTATATTAAGTGCCTAATATTGTCATTTCAGGCTCTGACATTTTTCTTTTTGCCATATTATGCCAGGTTTCTGTTTTCGATAATAGATGGGCATTCTCTGCTTTTGCTCGCTGATAGCTCTTAGGAGACTCATTTCTAAAATGGTGCAGCTGTTACATTCAAGAGAATTGTACACTGGAATCATTTAAACGTGGTTGAATTGAAGATCTCTATGTAACATGCTAAAGTAACCCCAGCAGAATTTTCTTTTTTCTAACAAATGTTGCATGTCTTTAACTTTGCAGGTGCAGTCTCTGCATGTGCTTAATCTATGTGAAAGCTAACTACTCTCTGGAGGAAAATAAAATGTAAAAATTATTTACATGTCTTTTGAAATACAATTTTCTTCTCATTAGTGGCTGTTTTCAACACAGTAATATAGTTCTATAAAACCACCAGACATTTAACGTAATCATCAATCTTTTCTCGTCTGATAATACATTATTTATATTCTTCTGCGGTTCAGGTTCAATCAGTCTTATTTTCTGTTTTAAGATACTGAAAATAACAAGCACAGAGGAGCAGGAGATTGTACATAACTGCTCTAGCTAAAATAACGGCTTTTCAGCTATTTAAAAAAGAATGCTTGCATAAGCTGGTTCCCACTTGTGTTTGGCTTCTTTACTACCCCTTAAATATATACATCTATTTATATATATGTTTAAGATTTCAAAGATATTCAAGATATTCAAGATAGCATGATGCGCCAATGCACTAAGTTGAGTTTGAAAGGAATATGTATATTCATCCTTTTATCTGCAACCTACTTATGCTTGATATTTTATATATCTGTTTTATTGCACTCTGTGACACATATTGATATCCCCACCCATGCATACCCGGCACCCCACAAGCCTCAATCTTCTTACATTTCTACTCACTCCCTTGGACTACATGACCTCCGGCGGACAATTGCATAACTTGGAGCCTCATTTATCAAACATCAGTGCCAGTCAATGCTACTCAGCACCAATATTTTGCCTCGTTGCCTTTCAGTGCATGATTTAACAAATCAGCAGTCAGCACCAATGCCTGCTTCTAATTTATTACAGGCGCCATATATTTTTACTGGCAAACTTATCAAAGCTGCTTCAGGTTATAGTGGTGCTGTAGATTTAGATCATATAGACCACAATAGGCAAAAATGTACTGAAGTGTTTGCTTGCTTATAAATAATGTTAAACACTATTTGTACAGAACCTGATTTTGTGACTTGTCAATAATGTAAATGTAGGACGGGAGGTCTCCAAATGTTGTTTTATTATTTTTTTGTAAAATCATTTTTTTTTTTACCTATGTGTACTTGGTAAAATGGAGCACACTAACTAAAACTCAGCCTAAGCACACTGTAAAGCTTCTCCCCTATGCTCACAGCAATGACACTATGTAACTGTAATGAAGAAATGCTGGCCAGTGCCTGTTACTGCTGCTCCTGCCAACCCCCTCAGCAGCCATGACAGTGGAAGGTGAGCGCAGAGGTCCCCTCGAGTCAGACCTGCGAGAGTATGGACCATGGTGCAGATAGGCATCGGCCAACTGCCTACGTAGAATGTCTTTGTAGTAGTTCCGTTTGTCCTCCCTCTCGGTGGGTTTAAAAAATGCCCCCATTTTGTGCCGGAAGCGAGGGTCCAATAAGGTGGACAGCCAGAAGTCATCCCGCCGACAGATGGAAACAATTCTGGGGTCACTACGCAAGCACGTGAGCATGCTTCCTGCCATTTGCGCAAGTGACTCGGATGGACTACCTGTCTCCATCTCCACTGCATACTGCCACGGTGTGCCCGGGTCCTCTGTCTCGCCTTCCTCAAAAACCTCTAGCTCCTCTGGCTGCTCCTGCTCCTCCTCTCCTGTCCGCTGACTAGATAAACCAGCCATTTCACCAAGCCTAAACTGTGTTTCGCTGGGCAACTCCTCCTCCTCTTCCTCCTCCTCCTCCAGTTCAGCTCCAACGGGGTTCATGTGGCCGTAAGATGTAAACGCCATGTCACGTCGTTCATCCCGTAATCCTGCCGATTGACAAATAAAGTGGCTTCCTCAAAGGGCCTGAGCAAACGGCAGGTGTCACGTATGAGCTGCCACTGGTTGACATTGAAGTTACACAGGGGAGTCCCCCTATCTGCTTGGATCATCAGGAAATCCGTGATGGCTTTTCTCTGTTCATATAATCGGTCCAACATGTGAAAGGTGGAATTCCAACGGGTGGAAACATCGCAAATCAGACTATGCTGGGGGATACCGTTCTGACGCTGTAGATCACCGCCAAACGCTGTGTTTGGCGGTGTATGAGTGGCTGAAGTGCATGCAAAGCTTCCTTGAAGTTGTTAGGATGTCTTGCAGATGGGGGGAACACTTCAGAAACCACTTGACAACCAGATTGAAGACGTGAGCCATGCAGGGGGCATGGGTCAGGCTTCCTTGGCGCAGCGCAGACAAAATGTTCTTCCCATTGTCGGTAACCATGATTCCCATTTTAAGTTTTTTTGGAGTAAGCCATGTTTGGATTTCCTGATGAATAAATTTAAGCAGTTCCTCCCCTGTGTGACTCCGTTCGCCAAGACAAACCATGTGAAGCACTGCGTGACACCTCCGTGCCCTGCACACATGGTAGACTGGAGGGGCACTGAGACTTGAGCCTACAGTGGAGGGTGAGGAGATGGCGGAGGATGAGGAGGCTGAGTCGCACAGTGTCACAGGCCCAACGGGCAGGGAACACGGACGGCAAAGCGGCATGACCTGTCCAAGTTGCTGCTGCTGCTGCAAAGGGACCACATTCACCCAGTGGGCCGTAAACGACATGTACTGTCCCTGACCGTAGTTACAGCTCCAGACGTCGGCGCTGCCATGCACTTTGCTACACACCGACAGGCTCAAGGACTGGCCCACCTTCTGTTCAACAAAAGTGTGCAGCGCTGGTACTGCCTTCTTGGCAAAGAAATGACGGCTTGGGACTCTCCACCTCGGCTTGGCACAAGCCATCAGTTCTCTGAAAGGTGCAGAGTCCACCACCTGAAAAGGGAGCGACTGCAGCACCAGCAACTTGGACAGGAGCACATTCAGCTTCTGCGCCGTAGGATGAGTGGGCGCATACTGCTGTCTCTTGGACATGGCTTCGCTGATGGATTGCTGGCGGGATGCATGACTTGGAGGAGGAGGAGGAGGAGCAGGAGCGACAGAGGATGGGTATGACGCACAGCTGCCTTCGGCTGAGGTGCTGGAGCCTTGGCTGGCAGAAATTGGGAGCGGCGTGCCACTCGGTGAGGAAGCAGTCTGGCCCACCTCTCCGGAGCCTAGGTTCTCCCAGGCCGCTTTATGGTGACGCTGCATATGTTGACGCAGGGCCGTGGTGCCAACATTTGGACCCTGGCCACGCTTCACCTTCTGCCTACATATCTTGCATGTGGCCATGTTACCCTCCTGCGGATGCTTCAGGAAAAACTGCCACACTGCCGAGTAGCTACTTTTCCCACCCCCTGGCCTCACTGATTCACTGCTGCTGTTGCCAACTACAGGAACTCCTGCTCCACTACCTCCCGATAAGGTAGACTGCCGCACAGCAGGTGCTCTTCCCCGGCCCCGGCCGGCTCTAGCCTTTGGAATGGTGCCCCCATGCTCACTGCTACCACCTTGCTGCCTCAGCTGCTGACTCCGGGGCAACCTGCGCCCCTCTTCTCCTGATGATGATGATGAAGACCCTTCATCACCCGGCTCCCAAGTGCGATCGGCTTCATCATCATCATCATCACCGAGTTGTGGCTGTAGCTCCCTGATCTTATCGGTTTCAGTGTCTGGCGCAGGAGCTGGAAAGCTCCCAACACCCACATCACTCTCCACATCACTATTTCTGTGCAGAGCTAAAGAAGGCACCTCCATTTCATGGCTGGCCAGTAGCTGCTGGCTGTCCTCCAGATGATCGTCCTCCTCACTAAAAAGTGGAGCTGAACCCAAAGCATGGGATACGTCGCTGGGGGAGGGAACGGCGTAGGACAGAGTCAGTGGGAGGACAGGGACTGCTCTCGGGGCATGCCAACTCAGGGTTGTGTCTGAGGAACCGACCGACCCTAGGCTGGGGCTCTCAGACGTAAGTCGAGATGATGTGGTTGTTGATGAGCGCGTCAACCAATCTACCACGGCAGATGCGTTACTGGTGGAGACCCGACCGCTAGCAGATACTGGCAGATTAGGTCTCTCAGCGTGACTCCTGCTGCTACTGGCCCCCAGTCTGCTGCGACCTCTGTCTGCGGAATCTTGGCCTCTGCCACTCTTCTTTTCACTTCCAGGCACTTGTCTGCCCGACATAGTCTAACTGGTGTGGTAGTAGGTGATATTTTAAGAACCCCCAGGCAGCGGTGGGTCTACGACATGTACTGTCCCTGACCGTAGTTACAGCTCCAGACGTCGGCGCTGCCATGCACTTTGCTACACACCGACAGGCTCAAGGACTGGCCCACCTTCTGTTCAACAAAAGTGTGCAGCGCTGGTACTGCCTTCTTGGCAAAGAAATGACGGCTTGGGACTCTCCACCTCGGCTCGGCACAAGCCATCAGTTCTCTGAAAGGTGCAGAGTCCACCACCTGAAAAGGGAGCGACTGCAGCACCAGCAACTTGGACAGGAGCACATTCAGCTTCTGCGCCATAGGATGAGTGGGCGCATACTGCTGTCTCTTGGACATGGCTTCGCTGATGGATTGCTGGCGGGATGCATGACTTGGAGGAGGAGGAGGAGCAGGAGCGACAGAGGATGGGTATGACGCACAGCTGCCTTCGGCTGAGGTGCTGGAGCCTTGGCTGGCAGAAATTGGGAGCGGCGTGCCACTCGGTGAGGAAGCAGTCTGGCCCACCTCTCCGGAGCCTAGGTTCTCCCAGGCCGCTTTATGGTGACGCTTCATATGTTGACGCAGGGCCGTGGTGCCAACATTTGGACCCTGGCCATGCTTCACCTTCTGCCTACATATCTTGCATGTGGCCATGTTACCCTCCTGCGGATGCTTCAGGAAAAACTGCCACACTGCCGAGTAGCTACTTTTCCCACCCCCTGGCCTCACTGATTCACTGCTGCTGTTGCCAACTACAGGAACTCCTGCTCCACTACCTCCCGATAAGGTAGACTGCCGCACAGCAGGTGCTCTTCCCCGGCCCCGGCCGGCTCTAGCCTTTGGAATGGTGCCCCCATGCTCACTGCTACCACCTTGCTGCCTCAGCTGCTGACTCCGGGGCAACCTGCGCCCCTCTTCTCCTGATGATGATGATGAAGACCCTTCATCACCCGGCTCCCAAGTGCGATCGGCTTCATCATCATCATCATCATCATCATCATCATCACCGAGTTGTGGCTGTAGCTCCCTGATCTTATCGGTTTCAGTGTCTCGCGCAGGAGCTGGAAAGCTCCCAACACCCACATCACTCTCCACATCACTATTTCTGTGCAGAGCTAAAGAAGGCACCTCCATTTCATGGCTGGCCAGTAGCTGCTGGCTGTCCTCCAGATGATCGTCCTCCTCACTAAAAAGTGGAGCTGAACCCAAAGCATGGGATACGTCGCTGGGGGAGGGAACGGCATAGGACAGAGTCAGTGGGAGGACAGGGACTGCTCTCGGGGCATGCCAACTCAGGGTTGTGTCTGAGGAACCGACCGACCCTAGGCTGGGGCTCTCAGACGTAAGTCGAGATGATGTGGTTGTTGATGAGCGCGTCAACCAATCTACCACGGCAGATGCGTTACTGGTGGAGACCCGACCGCTAGCAGATACTGGCAGATTAGGTCTCTCAGCGTGACTCCTGCTGCTACTGGCCCCCAGTCTGCTGCGACCTCTGCCTGCGGAATCTTGGCCTCTGCCACTCTTCTTTTCACTTCCAGGCACTTGTCTGCCCGACATAGTCTAACTGGCGTGGTAGTAGGTGATATTTTAAGAACCCCCAGGCAGCGGTGGGTCTATATGAAACAGAATATAATGCACACCAAAAGTGAGCAGTAACACTCAGCCTCCAACAGGCCTGCTTAGTGTAAATAAAGAGGGGTATGGTATGTTACAGAATGGGATGCCCCAACAGCAGAGCACCTGGGAGCAGTAGTACTATGCAGAGCAAAAGTGTCTTTATCAGGCCAAATTACTTTTAGAATAAGTGCAAAGGGTTATAGTAAATAGAGGCTGGTGTAGTCACAGAATGGGATGCCCCAACAGCAGTGCACCTGGGAGCAGTAGTACTATGCAAAGCAAAAGTGTCTTTATCAGGCCAAATTACTTTTAGAATAAGTGAAAAGGGTTATAGTAAATAGAGGCTGGTGTAGTCACAGAATGGGATGCCACAACAGCAGTGCACCTGGGAGCAGTAGTACTATGCAAAGCAAAAGTGTCTTTATCAGGCCAAATTACTTTTAGAATAAGTGCAAAGGGTTATAGTAAATAGAGGCTGGTGTAGTCACAGAATGGGATGCCACAACAGCAGTGCACCTGGGAGCAATAGTACTATGCAAAGCAAAAGTGTCTTTATCAGGCCAAATTACTTTTAGAATAAGTGCAAAGGGTTATAGTAAATAGAGGCTGGTGTAGTCACAGAATGGGATGCCACAACAGCAGTGCACCTGGGAGCAGTAGTACTATGCAAAGCAAAAGTGTCTTTATCAGGCCAAATTACTTTTAGAATAAGTGCAAAGGGTTATATTAAATAGAGGCTGGTGTAGTCACAGAATGGGATGCCACAACAGCAGTGCACCTGGGAGCAGTAGTACTATGCAAAGCAAAAGTGTCTTTATCAGGCCAAATTACTTTTAGAATAAGTGCAAAGGGTTATAGTAAATAGAGGCTGGTGTAGTCACAGAATGGGATGCCACAACAGCAGTGCACCTGGGAGCAGTAGTACTATGCAAAGCAAAAGTGTCTTTATCAGGCCAAATTACTTTTAGAATAAGTGCAAAGGGTTATAGTAAATAGAGGCTGGTGTAGTCACAGAATGGGATGCCCCAACAGCAGTGCACCTGGGAGCAGTAGTACTATGCAAAGCAAAAGTGTCTTTATCAGGCCAAATTACTTTTAGAATAAGTGCAAAGGGTTATAGTAAATAGAGGCTGGTGTAGTCACAGAATGGGATGCCACAACAGCAGAGCACCTGGGAGCAGTAGTACTATGCAAAGCAAAAGTGTCTTTATCAGGCCAAATTACTTTCAGAATAAGTGCAAAGGGTTATAGTAAATAGAGGCTGGTGTAGTCACAGAATGGGATGCCCCAACAGCAGTGCACCTGGGAGCAGTAGTACTATGCAAAGCAAAAGTGCCTTTATCAGGCCAAATTACTTTTAGAATAAGTGCAAAGGGTTATAGTAAATAGAGGCTGGTGTAGTCACAGAATGGGATGCCACAACAGCAGTGCACCTGGGAGCAGTAGTACTATGCAAAGCAAAAGTGTCTTTATCAGGCCAAATTACTTTTAGAATAAGTGCAAAGGGTTATAGTAAATAGAGCCTGGTGTAGTCACAGAATGGGATGCCACAACAGCAGTGCACCTGGGAGCAGTAGTACTATGCAAAGCAAAAGTGTCTTTATCAGGCCAAATTACTTTTAGAATAAGTGCAAAGGGTTATAGTAAATAGAGGCTGGTGTAGTCACAGAATGGGATGCCACAACAGCAGTGCACCTGGGAGCAGTAGTACTATGCAAAGCAAAAGTGTCTTTATCAGGCCAAATTACTTTTAGAATAAGTGCAAAGGGTTATAGTAAATAGAGGCTGGCGTAGTCACAGAATGGGATGCCACAACAGCAGTGCACCTGGGAGCAGTAGTACTATGCAAAGCAAAAGTGTCTTTATCAGGCTAAATTACTTTTAGAATAAGTGCAAAGGGTTATAGTAAATAGAGGCTGGTGTAGTCACAGAATGGGATGCCACAACAGCAGTGCACCTGGGAGCAGTAGTACTATGCAAAGCAAAAGTGTCTTTATCAGGCCAAATTACTTTTAGAATAAGTGCAAAGGGTTATAGTAAATAGAGGCTGGTGTAGTCACAGAATGGGATGCCACAACAGCAGTGCACCTGGGAGCAGTAGTACTATGCAAAGCAAACGTGTCTTTATCAGGCCAAATTACTTTTAGAATAAGTGCAAAGGGTTATAGTAAATAGAGGCTGCTGTAGTCACAGAATGGGATGCAACAACAGCAGTGCACCTGGGAGCAGTAGTACTATGCAAAGCAAAAGTGTCTTTATCAGGCCAAATTACTTTTAGAATAAGTGCAAAGGGTTATAGTAAATAGAGGCTGGTGTAGTCACAGAATGGGATGCCACAACAGCAGTGCACCTGGGAGCAGTAGTACTATGCAAAGCAAAAGTGTCTTTATCAGGCCAAATTACTTTTAGAATAAGTGCAAAGGGTTATAGTAAATAGAGGCTGGTGTAGTCACAGAATGGGATGCCCCAACAGCAGTGCACCTGGGAGCAGTAGTACTATGCAAAGCAAAAGTGTCTTTATCAGGCCAAATTACATTTAGAATAAGTGCAAAGGGTTATAGTAAATAGAGGCTGGTGTAGTCACAGAATGGGATGCCACAACAGCAGTGCACCTGGGAGCAGTAGTACTATGCAAAGCAAAAGTGTCTTTATCAGGCCAAATTACTTTTAGAATAAGTGCAAGGGGTTATAGTAAATAGAGGCTGGTGTAGTCACAGAATGGGATGCCACAACAGCAGTGCACCTGGGAGCAATAGTACTATGCAAAGCAGAAGTGTCTTTATCAGGCCAAATTACTTTTAGAATAAGTGCAAAGGGTTATAGTAAATAGAGGCTGGTGTAGTCACAGAATGGGATGCCACAACAGCAGTGCAACTGGGAGCAGTAGTACTATGCAAAGCAAAAGTGTCTTTATCAGGCCAAATTACTTTTAGAATAAGTGCAAATGGTTATAGTAAATAGAGGCTGGTGTAGTCACAGAATGGGATGCCACAACAGCAGTGCACCTGGGAGCAGTACTATGCACAGAAAAAGTGTCTTTATCAGGCCAAATTACTTTTAGAATAAGTGCAAAGGGTTATAGTAAATGGAGGCTGGTGTAGTCACAGAATGGGATGCCACAACAGCAGTGCACCTGGGAGCAGTAGTACTATGCAAAGCAAAAGTGTCTTTATCAGGCCAAATTACTTTTAGAATAAGTGCAAAGGGTTATAGTAAATAGAGGCTGGTGTAGTCACAGACTGGGATGCCACAACAGCAGTGCAACTGGGAGCAGTAGTACTATGCAAAGCAAAAGTGTCTTTATCAGGCCAAATTACTTTTAGAATAAGTGCAAAGGGTTATAGTAAATAGAGGCTGGTGTAGTCACAGAATGGGATGCCACAACAGCAGTGCACCTGGGAGCAGTACTATGCACAGCAAAAGTGTCTTTATCAGGCCAAATTACTTTTAGAATAAGTGCAAAGGGTTATAGTAAATGGAGGCTGGTGTAGTCACAGAATGGGATGCCACAACAGCAGTGCACCTGGGAGCAGTAGTACTATGCAAAGCAAAAGTGTCTTTATCAGGCCAAATTACTTTTAGAATAAGTGCAAAGGGTTATAGTAAATAGAGGCTGGTGTAGTCACAGAATGGGATGCCACAACAGCAGTGCACCTGGGAGCAGTAGTACTATGCAAAGCAACAGTGGTTAACCAGGGTGAAACAGCTAACAAAGCCAGTGACCCAGGCAGTAACACTCAGGCTGCATGAAAACAAAAAAAAATCCCTGTCACTGCATCCGTTTTTTTCCTACCTTTCCCTGCTTCTCCCTGACTTCCTGCCTGTCTCCCGCCTGTCTACTGGCTGTCTACTGGCTGTCCCTAATTCTCTACTTATCTCTCCCTGAATACAGTCTGCAGTGTCCTCCTGAGTCCTGGATCTCACGAATGCAATAGACAAATGCGCAAAAGCAAGATGGCCGCCGCCTTATATAGCGCTGTGACGTCACCGGGCTTGCTGGCTGCTGATAGGCTGCATGTGACTGTCCCAGCATACACTGCCCCAGCTTACATGTCTGGACATGTCACGTAGACCATCCTAGAATGCCTGTCATTGAAATGAATGGATTTTAGAAAAAAACTTCGCTCGATCGAATCGCGGGGAAATTCGGATTCGATCCGAATCGAATTTGTCATGAAATTCGGATCGAATCCGGGTTCGTCCGGATCGATTCGCTCATCCCTAATCATCAGTTATAAGAAATCGCTGCTGGGGACAACGTGGACTAACTTTACAGTGTGTTTAGGATGTGCTTTAGTTGCTGTCCAGGTTACAAAAATTACAGTAACAAAAATAAGTCACAAAAAATGATTTTACTATGAAAAAAATTTAATTTGGCGACATCTAGGCCCTGTGTTTCAATTATTGACAATCAAGTCATGTGTGTAATACTATTTATAGTATAGTATAGGCACTTCTGCCTATTGAGCTTTAGAGGATATTGATCTACTGCACCAGGTTTCAACTGGCAAGCATTCTGTGAGATGTTTAGAGCTTGGACTATTTATTTTAAAACATAACCATGCAAAAAATGTGTTCTTTGATTTTTATAATATGGTGTGTTCCTTAATATTCCCTAACAAACCTTTGATGTATAATAAACTTGCTACTTTGTGTTGCTCCATCACATAAAATCTCAATAATGTCCTAAAATGTGGAAAAGTTCAATGTTGTGAATTCTTTTTCAAGGCACTGTTCAGTGTGTCTTTTTTGGCTCCTGGGTGACCTATTAGTGGCAATGCTCCGATAAGAGTTAATGTTGCAGTAATTTTTGTTTGTACTCCTAAAGAGAAATTTTAAATTGACTATATATGTATGTAAAACAATTTTACACATGTGTAACACAATCTGGCTAAATATAAAACCGTTTCTCACTTGGACACATGAATAATTAAAAATAACAGAAAGAAAGTCATTTTAAAAGTTAATGAGATGGCTGCTGGATTAATTAGAACTTCCAAAAGAATTTGCACAGAGTATTAGGTAAACATAGCTCAAGACAAATGGCAGAGCACATGGACTTTTAATGCGCTATTAAATTGTAACTGTCCAGGGTAAAGAAATGCACACACAGACGACCAGAAGAACTTACTGTAATATATCACCTTCTCATAAATAATAGGTGCCTGTCAGTGTAAAACTGCCGCCTAAGCAATAATTCAATTTAAAAAGTTGTTTGACTACTGTATTATGATTCTTTGGAAAAGGTCACCACAATAGTTAGTTGAAATGTAATGAAAAATGAAAAACAGAACTTTCAGAAAATACAGCAATACAGCTAATATATTGAATAAAATCAGACTAATAGTTGTGGCATAAATGTAACATAATAATGACTGTTAGCAGCATCTTAAATTGGCTTTACATTATTATCATTTTCTTGTTTAAATGCTAACATTAACCAGAAATTGAAATGTTTATCAGTGTAGAACAAAGACAACTTTAAAGCAGACTCATTGCCTAAAATCACAATAGCACCTGCTGCTTCTGACTATGACATCCTGATTGGTGATGCTCCCCACACCAAGACCTCCCACAAGCCCAAGTCCAGGAGCCAAAATACTCACCTCCCCTAGGCTCATATCCATTGGTGATCCTGATCCTGCCAGGTACAATGACGTAGAAGAAAATATTTCTGAAATATCTGTTAATAAAAAAGAATTTGACATTTTTATAAAATGAAATTAATACTTAAAGTCCTTGAATGCAAAATAAGCAATTTCAAAGCACCTGAAAATCTGATTGCATGTAGATACATGATGTATTTTCGGTGAAACTGAATTTCCGGTTGATGTCTGAACTGGAAAGGATGTGACATAGAGAAAATCTGTGTTGGTCATGCTCTGATGTGGTCAGAGACAGCTGTGGGACCACTCTGGCTTGCTGTGCTCGATCATGCTGAGAGCTTCAAGGCAATAGCTGTTGGACCACTTTTTGCGTGGTCCTGGAGGGATACAGTTTGAAAAATGGCAAACTTTGGCTTTTACTGCAGGAAATTAGAAAGAGACAGGCAATCAGGCTGGCTAATTATTGCTATTGGGTTTAGAGTCACTTTAATACATTTTCTTGTGTTGCTTTAGCTTGGGAAAATGTTTACTGAGGTAGTAAGGTGTAGAAGTGGAGAGGAAGTATGTCTCCTGTAGGCATAACACATTTGCTTTCTCCTGTAGGAGAACATTCTAGATGTAACGAATGTAACGCCAATGTAATTATCTGATGCTCAATCCAAAGCATGGGGTGCCTGATTTACAAAGCTTTAGTGCCACACAGTGCCTCAGCGACACTAGTGGCACTAGTGGCATTAGCATCGTTTTTAACACTAGAAAAAGGTTGGACGCTGTAGGTTAAACCGGACCAACAGCCTATCACAGTTGGAAGAGAAAGGTAGCGGCCATTTTGGAGTTTTCTCTCCTAGCATCTCAGCCATGCTGCTGCCTGGATTCAACTGACATAATTGACATTGCGCAGTAACAGGAAGTGCTGCAGCAATCTAAATTGCCTTGGGGAGGGAAGTATATGAGCACTGTTTGTTGTGTTGGTCGGGTTTAAGTCATTTTTGACTGTTGGTCTGCTTTAAGATCCCAGAGAGCACAATGGGCAGAACTGGATTGACATTTATTAATATTACACACATTTGTACAGAACTTGTATTGTGATTTGTCAATAATATATACACAGGAAGTAGATGTCGCTACATGTCATTTTTTTGTGTAATTTGGAAAACAACTAAAATGCAGCCTACACAGACTGTAAAGTTTGTTCCCTTGTCCCCAGTGATATCCTGGAACTGTAAATATGAAACACAGACCAGCACCAGAAAATACAGTGCCAAACTTTTCCGGGTGGGAAAAATTAATGAATACACTGTACAGCTCGAAAAATATGGTGGTACAATCAGCTGGTGTAATTGCCAGTTGGCTCCAATTGGTGCTGACACAGGCCGGCCAATACTTAACGCAACAATCAATGCAAACTAGTTAGCATCGGGCGCTGTGACTTCTAGTGTCATTGTAGTCCAAAGCGCTCCAAAACTGTTGCTATAGCCACCAGAAAGATGCTAAACAGTGCACATCATAAATAAGGCCCATAATATGTTTTAGGTAAATGGAGGAAATGCAGAGGGGAAGAAAAGAAATAGAGAAATGGTAAATAAACATTGTCAGAGTAAAACATTACTCAGGGTTAGAGAAAAGTGTCAGCGCCAGTCAGTGCCACTCAGCCCCAAAATTATGCCTCAGCGACACTCAATGTGTGAATTAACAAACTGAAAACAGCTTCACAGTGGCCCAGTTTAAAAACTGTGGCCACTCCTACCTGAAATTTTTTTAATTGCTGATTGGCTGATCTCAAGAATGCCAGCTGAAGTGACTGTCGCTCTAGCCACATCCAGGACTGCATTTGGACTCCAGAGCTGGCCAGCATGGCTTTTGGATATTTAATGGCCTAATTTGGGGAAACACTGAAAAGATGATTCAGACTTTTAGTTCCCACCTGAAAGCAATATTTTTGACCTCTAGGCCCTTAGACTTAATGACAACCAATAATCTATTTGATTCACTAGTACAACCATGCCAATCTGCCCATCTAAAAGACTAGCTAAAGAAAACCATTACCTCCAAAGAAGTAACTGCAGCCATCAAATCACTGGAAATGAATAAAAAAACTTGGCCTAGATGGCCTTTTAGCAGGTTATAATAAAGATTCAGCAGAGCCTGGGCTCTAACATGAAATGTCATATCTGTCATTTTTTAAAGTGTATTTTCAATATTTTGGGGTAAACATTTAAAAAAAATAATTTTAATACAATTTTTTACAATTTGTAGTGTTTTTTTGTAATTAAAAATGTAAGTTTGCCAATAAAGTCTTATAGTGTGCTATACGCTATAACAACAAGCACTACATATGTATTGGTAGACACCCTTTCCTGCTCAGGAGACTCACCCAAACTGAAACAGAGCTTTAGGAGATTTTCAGGTAAAATGCAACTATACTATTTGCTATATGCACCTTCACAAGAAGAACAACCCTTTACATTTGAAATACACTGCACAAACTATATATTCTCTGGAAGTACTCACCTCAACCTTTCAAGGTGTACTAGGCTTGTTGGTGTGGTCACAGTTTTCTGGAAGTAATCCCTCAATGAATTCTTTGGTTCCACAGAGTTTCCCTAAAAACTGTACGCAAACAAGAAAAAACAAATTCAATCTGAAAAATCAAGGTCATAAATAAGGCCCATAATATGTCTTAGGTAAATGAAGGAAAAGCAGAGGGGAAGAAAAGAAATAGAGATATGGTAAATAAACATTGTCAAAGTAAAACGTTCCTCATGGTTAGAGTAAAAAAATAAAAAGATAAAATACTTTTTCTTGAAGAAGTATGGTTTAAACCCGAATTCAAAGGTGAATTGAAAAAGAGTTTTTGTCATGTGTATAGATTTGTCATGTGAAAATACCCATTATTCTGCTCTACGCCAAGTCTTTACTCGCATAGACCTTATATTTATCTCACAATTTTTATGCATTTATTATACCAATTGCATGGTCTGACCATGACCAGGAGCCTCATTTATCAAGTGTCAGCAAGAAAAAACAAGGTCCCCTGAACAAAACAATACCTAACATGCATAGGTACTGTCAAGAGAAGAGTGCATGTAGAGGTAATTTTACTTGAAGATTTCAGCTCTGCAGCGCAACTTGCACTTTTTCTACCAAAACAGCCCTTTACATTTGGAATACTTCCCACAAATGATATATTAACTGAAAATATACACGTTAAACTTTCTAAGCGTACCCAGGTTGTTGTAGTGGGCTCATCATTTTAGAAGTAATCCCTCAAAGAATGTTTAGGTTGCACAGAGTTTATTATAAAAAAGCAGAATATAAAACACATTTTCCTAAAAAAATCAATATGCAAACAAGAAAAAACAAGCTAAATCTGAAATCGCAAGGTCCCCCGAATAGAACAATAGAACCAACAAGCATAGCTACTTTTATTCTTTTAATTGCTAGCCTACTTGAAATGTTGTCACCCTCTTTTGACTGGTCATTTTTCACCATTTTGCGCTATTTCCAGGAAAAAAAATATATAATTTTTTGCAGCAGAGTTTAGGCTTTAACATGAAATGTATTGTTTGAAATTTTTCTACTGTTTTTTTAAAATATTTTTGAATAAAAACAAAAATAAATATTTATTTTATTAAAGCCCCATTTCTCCTGATTACAACTGTACCACATATGTATCATTAGCCCCCCCATTCTTGCCCAGGAGACCCCCCAAACTGAAAAGAGCACTTTATAACATTTACAAATAAATATAACATTTACAAATAAAATACAACTACTATCCACACTAAAAAAAATATATAATATATAAAGGAAAAAAAAATATATAATTTTTTGCAGCAGAGTTTAGGCTTTAACATGAAATGTATTGTTTGAAATTTTTCTACTGTTTTTTAAAATATTTTTGAATAAAAACAAAAATAAATATTTATTTTATTAAAGCCCCATTTCTCCTGATTACAACTGTACCACATATGTATCATTAGCCCCCCCATTCTTGCCCAGGAGACCCCCCAAACTGAAAAGAGCACTTTATAACATTTACAAATAAATATAACATTTACAAATAAAATACAACTACTATCCACACTAAAAAAAATATATAATATATAATATATAAAGGAAAAAAAAATATATAATTTTTTGCAGCAGAGTTTAGGCTTTAACATGAAATGTATTGTTTGAAATTTTTCTACTGTTTTTTAAAATATTTTTGAATAAAAACAAAAATAAATATTTATTTTATTAAAGCCCCATTTCTCCTGATTACAACTGTACCACATATGTATCATTAGCCCCCCCATTCTTGCCCAGGAGACCCCCCAAACTGAAAAGAGCACTTTATAACATTTACAAATAAAATACAACTACTATCCACACTATAAAGGGTTTAACAAAAAAAAAATGGCATAGGGTTCCCCTTCCCAGGGGGAAACCCCATTCTTTGGGGAATTTTAAGGGTTAAAAATCCACAAAAAAATACATGGGGCCCCCCTCCCTAGCATAACCAGCCTGGGGACCAGCTATGCAGGGCTTGTACAACAGGGCTCAAGGGCCAGCCATCCTGCAGGCTACAAGCCGCACAGGCTAAATGGCACCTGGGCCTTTCAGCCACCCCCCCAGGCTTTACAGAGGCAGGAAAAAAAGGGCTGGGGATTAATGGCAAGTCACCCTCTAGCCGCAGGTGACTTGCCAGCACCTAAGCCTTGTAAACAGATATAGGGGTCTCATGGACTCCTTGCCAGTTCACAAAGGGTAAATGTAAAAACACACACACTGAAACAAATATTTTATTTGTTTTTTAATACTTACCTCCCATCCACCTTGCACTGTGTCCCTGACATATCACTCTGGCTTCAGGAAGTGAAGAAGAGGGCCATTTCTCACCCTCTCCTCACCTTGGAAGAGCCTGGGGAGGCGATCGGAGGCCACTCAGTGAAGAGGAGACTCAGCAGGAGGGTAAATGTCATTTTTTTGGGCAACAGTTGGCAGCGGGGCCAGCTGAATCGGGTGGGGAGGGTAGATCGTATGGCCCCCGGGTGAAGAGAAGACATGGCTGGATCGAACAAGGGGTGAGGTGAGTTTTTAACTTTTTGTTCTGTGGGTCAGCGACATGAGCCTGAGCCATGAGCCTTAAGCTGGCACTTAACGGTAGGAAAGTCGACTACGTGAAACTCACGTAGCTGGCACTAGAAGGGTTAATGTGCTCCATATAGAATTAAATTTACAGACCAATCGTCTACTAAAAGGCTGATTCATTACTAACGCCAGGTAGCGACAGATGAGTGTAGAGCGGATTTCAGCGGATTTCAGAGCGAACGCTAGTAGTCGATGTGCTTGGCCATGGTGTCAATACCAGACATGTAAGGACAATTATGCATAAAAATATTATTAATCAAAAAAGTTTTCAAAAATTTCATTTTCTAGGCAAGGATACATGTCTGAAAGATTTGAGTTTTTAAAAAATTGGGATCAGGAAAGGGATTTACGGATCGTTCATAGAAATGTATAGGAGAGTGCCAGGTAGCGAGAGGTAAGACGTAGCACTCTGCAAGGCTGAACGCCGGTGATGTATGCTGAGCCTGGGATAATGATGAATCGGACACTACAAGGCATTGTTCCAGTCACTCACCAGAATCGCCTTCATAAATGTGTAATTGCGTGCCGTGTCTGGCGTTCATCTGACGCTACCTGACGCTACTTGACGCTACCTGCCGCTTACAAGGCACTACCTGGCTCTATCCCTTCATGAATAAGGCCGTAAACCAGGACCGTAAATTATTAGTGAAAATATTACTATCTAGACTGAACTCCTGTATAGGCTTATTAATTACCAAAGAACAAGTAGGATTTATACCCAGTTTGGTCCAAGGGTGGCATTGTCTTATTGTTACACTTTATGGCACTGCAATAAAGAGCCTGATTTATCAAGCAGCAGCGTCTGTTAATAACACTGAGCTCCAATATTTAGCCACTGTGCCACTCAGTGCCATTCAACAAAAAAAGAGGCAGGGACGATGTTTCTGGCAGCCTTTGTCTAATTTATCACTAGCGCCATATAGTTCATGGTGACTGGAGCTCCTGTTTATGCTGTGCTGTTATTTATTGGTTCTTTAGGTTAAGATGGGGAGAACTAAATTGAACTATTTTATGCTTATAATTAATGTTACACCCATTTAGTTGTACATTACCTGCATTGTGACTTGTAAAACCTAAATGCAGGCCCTAGATGTTGCCAAATGTATTTTTTGTTGTCAAATCATTTATCCAGGCTTATTTTTCTCCTACCAATCTGAAATTTGGACCACAACAACTAAAGCACAGGCCAAACCCTCAGTAAAGTTTGTCCTCTTTGTCCCCAGCTGTGATATCCTGTAATTCTAATGATGAAACACAGAACAGTCCTGTTACACATAGCGTCAATCTTTTTAGCATGTGCAGCACCTACAATTTGGCAGTACAGACTGGCACTCACTGGCGCTATTATAATCGGCATTTGGGTCCAACAGGCACTGACACAGGCCGGCCAATACCTATTTTGGCAGTCAAAGCTGGTTAGTTAACATTGGGCGTTGTGATTTGCAGCACCATTCTGTCAAAATAGCCTCGCAAAAATGGCATATATAAATAGGGCTCATATATAAACAGGAAAGCTGTAACCTTAAATCATCATATATGTTTTTATGTTTATGCAGGTGTGAGCAGATTAGGCAGGTAAGCAGCCCGGAAATAAACAACCAACCAAACCAACCAACGCTATGTCAGACAAGCAAAAATAGTGATTTATTTTTCTATTCCCAGCGATAAGACTATCAGCGGGGGGATTATCTAATTTGGTTTTACATCAATTGTGGGTTTTGGTCTGTTTGAAGAATAATAGCCCTTTTATGATTTCTAATGTATATTATTATATGTTAACACACTTCTTTTAATTGTGAAGCAAGAGCAAATAACAGATCATTACAGATTCTGCAAAAAGAGCTGTAACATGATTTATGACAATGATATATTCTCATCTCACTAGAAACTATAATTACCGGGGTGCGCATGCGCGAGGAGACGCGAATGGAGCATTGAATCGCGCTCCTCAGGAACCTGCCTCTCCGGCCCCCCACAAGCCCCAGCGATCGGCGGTTTCGGGCCCCGCCACCTCGGGCAGACCCCAGGACTCCCCCTACCAACTTTCATCCGGTTCTGAGGGGGGTCCCGGAACCGCGCTTCCAGCTGCTGACTGCAGGGGACGGCCGCCGCCATCTTGAATAAGGCCGCCCCTCACCTAAGCAGCCCATCCGGACGCCTGGAGCCCGCAGTTCCCCAGACAGCAGGAGCACCAAGGGGATTCAAGTACCCCACCAGAAGCAGCAGCCACTTTGGGTCAGCAGCCGCTGTGAGGTTAGTGACGCCTGGCTAACTCACGTTGAGCCTCTTCCATGTGAGGCAGCCCACAAACCCCCGTACCAGCTATCAGTAGTGCCTTGGGGGACTGGGGATTGAAATAGCAAGGGGTCATTATTTTTAAAGGGGCCACCCCTTCCAAGCTCAACCAGCATCCTCCCCAGCGTTTATCTATATATCCTGGGGCCAGGCATACGGCATAAGGGGAACCCAGCACCCACCAGCTCCGCTTGGTGGTCCCACATCATCTTGGGGGCCCGAGCACTGGGACGACCCTATCCCCTCTGCTGTCAGATAATTAAAGAATTCCCTCCTTAGGCTGGCAAGTCTGTACTCTAATTCTGAGCTCACATGCACAGCTCCATTGGAAGCACATTAAAGCGTCGAAGGGGCGACATCTCTTGGACCTCTGCGCGGACCCCATGAACCACGGCAAGTAATACTACTTATTCTATCTTCTACTTCTTGCATGCGCCCCATAATTGCTTACTACATGGACCCTTGCTTTCAGCTCTCAGGCCTTCCTAAAGAAGAAGAGTCCCCTTTTATATTTTGAAGAGTTTGCTGTTCTCACTGTCTGCCTTCTAATAAGTGGGCCTTTATTCTCTGATTGGTTCGGCCGGCAAAGTAAATAGTACCGCACCTTTCTACGCTGATCGGCTCCGCTCTGGCATTTTCCCCGACGACGCTTTAAAACCAAGATGGATGAACCCGCATCTTCCCAAGGCGAACCTCGAGTTCCCTCCGACCTTCTGCCAGAAGACGAGTCCTGGATGGATGAGTCCCTTCATGGTTCACCGGCAAAGTCGCAGACTCCACCGTTGGACATGTATGAGGCCATGCTTGAAAAAGCGCTTGAGCGTTGGGCCTTAACCATCACGTCCCAGATCTCATCCAATCTCTCAGCGGAAATCAAAGAGCTGGGCCATAGAGTCGACGTTCTAGAACAACAAAACTCGACGCACACCTCTGAACTGTCCTCCCATGGAACCCAGCTGGAGGCCCTGAGAGACGAAAACCTTATTCTTCACCATAAGATTGAGGACATGGAAAACCGGTCTCGGAGAGCCAACATTAGAATCAGAGGTATTCCAGAAACTGTACTTGATCTACAATCCACGGCTACAGCCATGTTTCAAGACCTCGTCCCGTCCATCCCAATCGAGAGATTGGAATTTGATAGGATTCATCGGGCCTTGCAGAAGAAGAGAGCAGACGGTCTCCCGCGGGACGTTCTTGTAAAACTCCATTTTTATCGTACAAAAGAACTGATTATGGCGGCAGCACGGGACCAAGCAGAACTTAAATTCCAGAACTTTGATTACCATCTCTATGCTGACATCTCCCCACAAACCATTGCCAGGCGGCGAGCTATGAAGCCCTCCCTAGAAATTTTGCAGGCCAAAGGTGTTAGATATAAATGGGGGTTCCCCTTCAAAATATCTTTCTACTACTCTGACCAAAGGTTTGAGGCGTCCACACCGCAAGAGCTGGAGAAAGTCTTGTCCGAAACGGGTTTAAGAGCTCAAGCCGTAGTGCCGCCCCCCCCTCCACAAAAAAAGAGAGCACTTTCCTTCTCGCCAGCGCCTAAAGATAAACGGGGTCCTAAGAGGAGCACTCCATCTACGAGCAAGTCAGTGACTTCCTTATCTTACAATTCCGGTAAGACGGCCTATGGTGAGGGGTGATTTGTAGGAGTCTCTGTGTGTTTTATCAGAGCTCTTGCCTTTCACCTTGTCTCCGTGGTGATCGCACGGGAGGTTTATTCTGCGGTTCTGTTGTTTAATCTTTAACCGAGTTTTTGCGACATACTGGGTATTATTTCTACCTACACAACCTTTTTCACGAATAACCCCCTTGGGGTATAATCCAAAGGGCTTTTGCTAGGTTTAACTTGGGGATCTGGACTGGTGCCCTTGCCCTTAATTTCTGGAATGTAACTTAATTGTACCATCTGTCGCTGTTTAAAGTTTGATAATTGTTATGCGGGCCGGAGGCCCAGGTTCTATGTTATGTGCACTCCAAGCTTCCCAACCCGTTGGTTTCCGCCGAGCTGGGAAGCTCATGATACTGACCCCCTGTAGTGGGTCGTACAACCTACCCGTTTTGACTGAGACCTCTTAATTGGGATCTCTTCATTTCACCAGCATTCCCCATTGGGGTTTGGGTCTCCTATACCCCACTGGGAAATTCCTAATTGCAAACAAGGAGGAACTATTTCCTCCATTGGGTTTTTGTCATTATGCTCTTCTTACTCTTTTTTCCGCCTACTTTCCTTTCTCTTCTCTTCTCCTCTCCCCGAGTGCCCATCTTTACTAGCTCCAACAGTAGTGGAGTAACGTAAATGGTAGTTAAATTAGTTTCGCTTAATGTGCAAGGCCTGAATATCCCCCAAAAAAGAGTCAAGGCCTTCCGCCAGATGAGGTCTCTCCATGCCGATATTGTCTGCTTCCAGGAGACTCATTTTACTAAGAAAAATACTCCTAAATTCCTTAGTACAGATTATCCCCTCTTCTTCACGGCATCTGCGGATACTAAACAAAGAGGGGTCCTTATCGCTTTTAAGCGCTCTCTCCCTTTCTCCTCGGAGCAGATAATAAGAGACCCCCAGGGTCGTTTCCTTATAATTGTGGGTGAAGTCCAAGACCAACCAATTACTGTTGCTACATACTATGCCCCGAACCAAAATCAGAACGCTTTTTTTGAGGAATTCCTGAGGACCTTGGACCCCCTTGTTAAGGGGCTCTTAATACTGGCTGGAGATTCGAACCAAATCCTGCATCCAACGTTAGATCGACAGGCTGTGGATCGAACATCCGCTGCAGGAAGAGATGGCTCCTCAAGTACAGCGTTCCGCTCCCTTTTAAACCATTATCACTTAGTTGACGCGTGGAGGGAAATCCATCCCGCAAGGAGAGACTACACTCATTATTCCTGCCCGCATAAGGTCTTTACCAGAATTGACCATGTTTTTTTGCAACTCCCCTCTCTGCCACATTTGTCCCATACCTCCATAGTGCCAATTGTCTGGTCTGACCATGATTTGGTTTCGATTCAATTGTCTTCTCTAACGCAAAGATCCTCACAAAAATCTTGGAAACTCTACGACCCTATGTTATCGGATGAGACCCTCCTTGAACGCACGCGTAAAGTAATTGAGGATTTCTACTTTGATAACACGGGGTCGGTGAGTTCTGATACCCTGCTTTGGGAGGCCCATAAGGCCGTAATCCGGGGTCATTTTATTCAGGAATCAGCCCGGCGTAAGGCCCTTTACAAAAAGCAGTTAGATACATTATTTGATGCATACCACTTGGCCTCTTCTGACTATAAAACCCACCCTACTAGGCACAATAGGATTGCTCTCAATCGGGCCGGGGATCGGCTTAATATGTGCCTTTCCGGGGAAGCTGAACGCCAAATAAACAGATCTAGGTTTAAGTGGTATCGTCTCAGTAATAAGCCTAATACACCTCTGGCCAGAAGGCTCAAGGGAGTCACGCAGAGGATTAAACCTTTGCGCATCAAGACCCTTGACGGTCCGCTTTCCAGTAATCCAGCGAGGGTGGTGGAGACGTTCAGTAAGCATCTTGAGGATCTTTATAAACCTAACACTGCACTTGATGAGCGCCTGGCTGAAAAATTGTTAGGTCGAATACAACTACCTCCCCTGCCTGAAGAGGTTAGGGAATCACTGGAGAGACCGGTTCAGCTCTCTGAGGTCCAGGTGGCTATTAACTCCCTAAAGATAGGGAAACAACCGGGCCCAGATGGTTTCACCGCCCTCTACTATAAAAAATTTTCCCAAATACTTGCCCCACGTCTGGTCGGTATGTTCAACTCCCTTAGGAGCGGCGACTCGTGGAGTACAGACGCGCTTACTGCTGCGGTATGTATGATACCTAAACCTGACGCTGATTCCACTCTCTGGTCCAGTCATAGACCTATTTCTCTCATAAACATTGATGTTAAGCTCCTGGCTAAGGTCCTGGCGACTAGACTTAATAAATCTATAGGGTCTCTAATCTCTAAAGAGCAGGCAGGCTTCATTCCCCAGCGACAAGTGGGGGATAATATTCGTAAAGTTATCAACCTGATCCATCATGCCAGGAAGGAGGGACGTCACACCATGCTATTAACATTAGATATACGTAAAGCATTCGATACCGTAGCATGGGACTACCTCCAGTTTATTTTGAGGAAGTGGGGTGTGGGTCCCTCCTTCATTGCATGGACTGCCTCATTATACTCCAACCCGGGAGCATTTATCAGATATTCAGGTTATTCCTCTAACCGGTTCTCCTTAGGCAGAGGCACTAGACAGGGATGCCCCCTATCCCCTCTATTGTTTGCACTCGCCATTGAGCCTCTCTCCAAGCTAATCCAGGCTAATGTCAACATTAAGGGAATCACGATAGGAGCATATGACCACAAGATATCTCTATTTGCGGACGATATCCTTATGCTAGTCGCGGACCCTATCACATCCCTCCCGAACCTCCTCCATACCCTAGAGGACTTCTCTAAAATCTCTGGCCTGCAAATCAATCCGTCAAAGTCTCAAGCGCTCAATATTTCTCTCCCTGAGATTACTTTGACTGCGCTCAAATCTTCTTTTGGCTTCTCCTGGCAAAAGCACCACATTAAATATCTGGGCGTACGATTAACAGCAAACTATGATTCTCTTTACGCCGCTAACTATCCTGCTCTGGCTAAGGACCTACGTACTCTAATATCTACCTGGACTAGATTACACCTGTCATGGCTGGGTAGGATAGCGGCGACAAAAATGACTTGGCTGCCAAAATTGCTTTTCTTATTCAGGGTACTTCCAATCCCAATCCCGGCTTCCTTTATCAAAGGCCTCCAAGCGTCCTTAAACTCATTTATATGGGGGAAACAGAGACCTCGGGTCAATCGGGGGACCTTATACAGAACTAAGCAGCAGGGTGGCCTTGGGGTCCCTAACATAGCACATTACTACTCCGCCTGTCAGATAGCCCAAATGTCGGCCTTCCATGCTGGTAATGAAAGACCATTATGGGTTGATATTGAGCAGACTAGCTGTTCTCCAATGGAGATTGGGAATCTGTTATGGTTGCCCCCGCGGATTTATAAAGATATCGACAACCCGGTCCTGAACCACTCCCTCAGGATATGGAAATCTAACAGACTGAAAGGAAACTTCTTCTCTCCCCAAACCCCCTTGCTCTCTATATTTGGTAACCCCGAATTCCCCCCAGCCTTTCGGGAGCCTTCGGCTTTTACCTGGTGGAGGGCACATAAATTAACAAAGTTCAAAGATTTTCTAACTTATAGGGGTATGATAACCTTCTCAGAACTTCAATCACATAGGGACATACCGAGCAAAGAATATCTCCGTTTTCTACAAATTACACACTATATAGGTACTAGATCGGGGTTGCGTATATTATCTAGACCTTCTTCCCCCTTTGAATTTATCTGTGAGAAACAGCCCCTAGGTAAAGGGACGGTCTCCACGCTGTACAAGCTGATGGGTGAAGCAAAGGGGCAATCCCCTCCGTCCTACACCACTAGATGGGCGAGCGACCTTGGTGTGGATCTCTCGGAAGAGGATTGGAAAACTGTATGGAGGAACTCATTTACTAAATTTCTGCACACAGGTGCCCAGGAGGTCAACACCAAGGTTTTGCTTCGCTGGTATTTGGTTCCAGAAAGAATTCACAGATTCTGCCCTTCGTACCCCCCAGAATGCTTTAGAAATTGTGGTATGCAAGGAACCTACCTCCATATTTGGTGGGAGTGTAGGCTAGTTAACCAGTTCTGGACCAAGGTTTTTTATCTTATATTTAAGGCAACAGGTCTGCGCCTGACCCCCTCACCTCAATTAGCCCTTCTTAATCTCAGACCCCCCGAATGTCCCAAACCACATTTTGAGCTCGTAAGACATATTTTAACAGCCGCTAAAATGATTATTGCTCAATCATGGAAGAGTGGGTCCATTCCTAGCGGACGTCTCATATCCCGCATAAATGAGGTGATGCTCTTTGAAAAGATGGCTGCTTCAATGCAAGGCGATCTCACTCCCTTCCTAGCTGTTTGGGGAGGTTGGATTACTCATTTTCAGCATAAAGACTTTGGCTCCCAACTGTTTATATCTTAGTTACAAGTCACAACCCTTTTGGATTGCTTATAGTATGGGCACTCACCCCTTCCCTCTCCTCCTCCTCTTCTCTTTTTCTCTATATTCTCTCCTATTCCCCCCCTTTTTTGCCTCGCTTTGAATCTCTTAGTAGCTGTTGATTATTAATAGTATAGAATGTTTTCTATAAGAACCTTTCTGCGCTTTGTTTTGTATGAGTATGCTGTTAATAGGACATTACTCTACCTGTTCCTTAAAATCTCTTGTAATATGCTTGTAGATGTAACGTTTGCATATCCTTAATAAAAAAATTGTGGAAAAAAAAAAAAAAAAAAGAAACTATAATTACATCAAACACAAATTGATACCTAGAGAACTGAAAGTCCCAAATCGAACAGTCACATATTCTGGAACTGTGCTTTATTATCATGATTAATATGCTCATTGGGCACCTGAAAAAACACACATTTACACAGGAGATTAAAACCAAATTAGAATCGTTAAAGGATGATTTTGATTGCATTTAATTAAGCAACAATGCTTTGTCATGTACTGTATGAATAATTCAGGCAAGCAATTTATCAATTACCATCCAAAAAAAGAACATAAGGCAATGTAAATGTTAGAATCCTTTTTGTCACAAAAACAAACACATAAAGCACATATGCTATCAATAGGGATGAGCGAATCGATCCGGACGAACCTGAATCCGTTCCGAATTTCAGGAAAAATTTGATTCTGAACGAATCCGAATTTCCCCGTGATTCGATTGATCGAAGTTTTCCTTTAAACTCCATTTATTTCAATTACAGCCATTGTAAAATGGTGGATGGACATGTCCGGACATGTCCCCTGGAGCAAGTTATCATGGGAAGGTCACATGCAGCCTATCAGCAGCCAGAAAGCCCGGTGACGTCACAGTGCTATATAAACGATGGCCATCTTGCTTGTGCGCATTTCAGCCTTGCATTGCAGACAGAACGGAGGTTGCTGCAGACAGGGAGAAACTAACAGACAGGCAGGGAGAGTCAGGGAGACCCACAGAGACCCACACAATGCCAGGGAGAGCCAGGGAAATAGGGAAAAATTGGGAACGATCCAGGCAGGGACAGCAGAGAAAGTGACAGGGAAACTTTGTGCTGTAAATATTTCTGGCCACTGTGCATCCCATCTTGGCAGTGGCATATTTAACCCTATCTGTTACATACAAGCATTTCTTAAAACTCGATTAGTTTAAATTTTTTTTGTATGCTGTAAAAACCCCATCCCACATGGGCATACTATTTCAACACATTTCACCCTATCTGTTATACTAAATCAGCTTCTAAAGGCTCTGTTTTATTAATATATTGCATTTTTAATTGGTTTTGTGCATCCTTTAAAAACACCAGGCCGCATGGGCATCCCAAACCAGCACATTTCACCCTATCTGTTATACTAAATCAGCTTCTAAAGGCTCTGTTTTATTAATATATTGCATTTTGAATAGGTTTTGTGCGTCCTTTAAAAACACCAGGCAGCATGGGCATCCCAAACCAGCACATTTCACCCTATCTGTTAATCTAAATCAGCTTCTAAAGGCTCTGTCTTATGAATACATTGCATTTTGAATTGGTTTTGTGCGTCCTGTAAAAATACTAGGCCACATGGGCATCCCAAACCTGCACATTTCACCCTATCTGTTTAACTAAATCAGCTTCTAAAGGCTCTGTCTTATGAATACATTGCATTTTGAATTGGTTTTGTGCATCCTGTAAAAATACCAGGCCACATGGGCATCCCAAACCTGCACATTTCACCCTATCTGTTTAACTAAATCAGCTTCTAAAGGCTCTGTTTTATTAATATATTGCATTTTGAATTGGTTTTGTGCGTCCTGTAAAATCACCAGTCCGCAGGGTATCCCAAACCGGCACATTTCACCCTATCTGTTATACTAAATCAGCTTCTACAGGCTCTGTTGTATTAATATATTGCATTTTGAATAGTTTTTTTGCGTCTTGTAAAACACCAGCCCGCAGGGTATCCCATATTGCCAATTTTCATAGTATCTGGTGCAGAGAAGCAGTATCTCACTTTATTTAGCTTCTGCTTTTTAAAGTAAACACATTTTTTTAAGTGCCTATTGGGCATTTCAAATACATAAAAATGTCAGGCAGACAAGTGCCAGGATGTTCAAAGAGGAGTGGCAGAGGCCAAGATTCTGCAGGCAGAGGTTGCAGCAGACTAGGGGCGAGTGGCAGCAGGAGTCGCGGTGAGAGGCCTGATCTGCCAGTATCTGCTAGCGGTCGTTTCTCCACCAGTAATGCATCTGCCGTGGTAGATTGGTTAACGCGGTCATCCACATCATCACAAGTTACATCTGACACCCCCAGTCTAGGGTCGGTAGGTTCCTCTGACACAACCCTGAGTTGGCATGGCCCGAGAGCAGTCCCTGTCCTCCCATTGCCTCTGTCCTACGCTGTTCCCTCCCCCAGCGAGGTATCCTATGCTTTGGGTTCAGCTCCACTCTTTAGTGAGGAGGACGATCAGATATAGGACAGTCAGCAGCTACTGCCCAGCCAAGAAATGGAGGTGGCTTCCTTTGCTAGGCAGACAAATAGTGATGTGGATAGTGGCGTGGGTGTTGTTGTGAGCATTCCAGCTCCTGCGCCAGACACTGTTGAGGAAACCGAGAACATCAGTGACGTGCAGCCACAACTCGGTGATGATGATGATGATGAAGCCGATCACACTTGGGAGCCGGGTGCAGAAGGGGCTTCATCCTCATCATCAGGAGAAGAGGGGCGCAGGTTGCCCCGGAGTCAGCAGCTGAGGCAGCAAGGTGTTAGCAGCATGGTTGGCAGTCAGCATGGGGGCAGAATTGTAAAGCCTGGAGCCAATCGGGGCTGGGGCCGGGGTAGAGCACCTGTTGCGTAGCAGGCTACCTTATCGTGAGGTAGTGGAGCAGGGGTTCCTGGAGTTGGCAACAGTAGCAGTGAATCAGTGCGGGCTGTTGGTGGGAAAAGTAGCTACTCGGCAATGTGGCAGTTTTTCCTCAAGCATCCGCAGGAGGGTAACATGGCTACATGCAAGATATGTAGGCAGAAGGTGAAGCGTGGCCAGGGCCCAAATGTTGGCACCACGGCCCTGCGTCAACATATGCTGCGTCACCATAAAGCGGCCTGGGAGAACCGAGGCTCCGAAGAGGTGGTCCAGTCTGCTTCCTCACCGAGTGGCACGCCACTCCCAATTTCTGCCAGCCAAGGCTTCAGCACCTCAGCGAAGGCAGCTGCCTGTCATACCCATCCTCTGTCGCTCCAGATGCTCCTACTCCTCCTCCAAGTCATGCATCCTGCCAGCAATCCATCAGCAAAGCCATGTCCAAGAGACAGCAGTATGCGCCCACTCATCCTACGCCGCAGAAGCTGAATGTGCTCCTGTCCAAGTTGCTGGTGCTGCAGTCGCTCCCTTTTCAGGTGGTGAACTCTGCACCTTTCAGAGAACTGATGGCTTGTGCCGATCCGAGGTGGAGAGTCCCAAGCTGTCATTTCTTTGCCAAGAAGGCAGTACCAGCGCTGCACACTTTTGTTGAACAGAAGGTGGGCCAGTCCTTGAGCCTGTTGGTGTGTAGCAAAGTCCATGGCAGCGCCGACGTCTGAAGCTGTAACTACGGTCAGGGACAGTACATGTCGTTTATGGCCCACTGGGTGAATGTGGTTCCTTTGCAGCAGCAGCAACTTGGACAGGTCACGCCGCTTTGGCCTCCGCGCTCCCTGGCCGTTGTTCCTGTGACACCGTGCGACTCGGCCTCCTCATCCTCTGCCATCTCCTCACCCTCCACTGTAGGCTCAAGTCTCAGTGCCCCTCCAGACTACCATGTGTGCAGGGCACGGAGGTGTCATGCTGTGCTTCACATGGTTTGTCTTGGCGAACGGAATCACACAGGGGAGGAACTGCTAAAATGTATTCATCAAGAAATCCAAACATGGCTTACTCCAAGAAAACTGAAAAACTGAAAATGGGAACCATGGTTACCGACAATGGGAAGAACATTTTGTCTGCTCTGTGACAAGGAAGGCTGACCCATGCGCCCTGCATGGCTCATGTCTTCAATCTGGTTGTGAAGCGGTTTCTGAAGTCTTCCCCCCATCTGCAAGACATCCTAACAACTTCAAGGAAACTTTGCATGCAATTCAGCCACTCATACACAGCCAAGCACACCATTCTTGAGCTACAGCGTCAGAACAGTAGCCCCCAACATAGTCTGATTTGCGATGTTTCTACCCATTGGAATTCCACCCTGCATATGTTGGACAGACTATACGAACAGAGAAAAGCCATCACGGATTTCTTGATGATCCAAGCGGATAGGGGGACTCCCCTGTATAACTTCAATGTCAACCAGTGGCAGCTCATACGTGACACCTGCCGTTTGCTCAGGCCCTTTGAGGAAGCCACTTTATAGTCACCAGGATTACGGGATTAACGATGTGATCCACTACAGCACATGTTGGAAACCATGGCTGGTCAGGGCACTGGAGACATGGCGTCTACATCTTACGGCCACATGAACCCCGTTGGAGCTGAACTGGAGGAGGAGGAGGAAGAGTAGGAGGAGTGGCACAGTGCACAGTTTAGGCTTGGTGAAGTGGCTGGTTTATCGAGGAGCTAAAGGGTTGTGAGGAAGGCGAGACATAGGACCCAGACACACCATGGCAGTATGCAGTGGAGATGGAGACAGGTAGTCCCTCCGAGTCACTTGTGCAAATGGCAGGAAGCAGGCTCACGTGCTTGCGTAGTGAGTGACCCCAGAATTGTTTCCATTTGTCAGCGGGATGACTTCTGGCTCTCCACCTTATTGGATCCTCGCTTCGGGCACAAAGTGGGGGCATTTTTTAAACCCGCCAAGAGGGAGGACAAACTGACCTACTACAAAGACATTCTACGTAGTCAGTTGGCTGATGCCTATCTGCGCCATGGTCCATACTCTCGCAGGTCTGACTCGGGGGGACCTCTGCGCTCACCTTCCACTGCCATGGCTGCTGGGGGGGTTGGCAGGAGCAGCAGCAGCAGCTCCATCAGCAGCAGCCTCAATCTTCAGTTGCTAATAAGTAGCTTTATACACCCGCATAGTGAGTCTACTCATGAGCAGCAGGAAGACCTGGAGCAGGACCTCAACCAGCAGGTCATGTCATACCTTGACATGACCATGCCAACTCACCTTGAGGATCCGCTGGACTTCTGGGCAGCCAAACTTGACTTGTGACCGCAGCTAGCTGAGTTTGCCCTGGAAAAACTGTCCTGCCCGGCAAGTAGCGTGCCATCTGAGCGGGTGTTTAGTGCGGCGGGGGCCATAGTTATGGCGAGGAGAACTCGTCTGTCAACTAAAAATGTGGAGAGACTCACCTTTGTGAAAATGAATCAGGGATGGATCAGCCAGGATTTCCACCCACCAATGACTGATGCATGTGACTAGATTCAGCATGGTGCCACGTTTTACACTTTCCAAATGGTGCAAAACATATTTATGTCTTTAGGCCAATTTTTGGGCTCCTGCTGATGCCAACTTCAGGGTGTGCCTTTCAGCCAAATTTTGGTCTCCTGCTGCTGCTGCTGCTGCCAACTGCAGTGTGTCTTTAGGCCAATTTTTTCTTTTAAGCTATGTTTTGGCTCCTGCTGCTGCTTGCAACGCCAGGGTGTCATTCAGCCAATTTTTAGGCTCCTGCTGCCAACTCCAGTGTGTCTTTCAAGCTATGTTTGGGCTGCTGCTGCTGCTTGCAACTCCAGGGTGTCATTCAGCCAATTTTTGGGCTCCTGCTGCCAACTCCAGTGTCTCTTTCAAGCTATGTATGGGCTCCTGCTGCTGCTGCTTGCAACTGCAGGGTGTCATTCAGACAATTTTTGGGCTACTGCTGCTCCTACTGCCAACTCCAGGATGTCATTCAGCCAATATTTGGGCTCCTGCTGCTGCCAGCTCCAGAGTATGTTTTTCAGGCAATATAGGGGCCCCTCATAGTGATGCCACCTCAACTCTCTGCAACTGTGCCGCTCTGAGATTCTAATTGCGATGCCTCTGATCTGCATGTCATCATTATTTACAGTATTATTTCACTAACCCAGCATGCATCCTATGCGTGTTACAGCAAGGCAGAATGGTTTACAACCCTATTGAGGCTCTAGGAAGCTCAGAAATTGCCGTTTTTAATAGCGATTCGTCGCAAATAAATTCGGACCGAAACGAATTTTGTCGATAAATTCGGCGAATCAGCCGAATCAAATTTTTCAAAAGTTCGCTCATTCCTAGCTATCAAGTAAGGCATAGAAATCTGGTTACACCTTCATGATTTTCACAGAGAACTTTCCAATTGCTATCAGTATCAGTGTATCAGTTTATGTAATTTCATGTAGGACTGGTATGTAGGTGAGCAAGGTGAATTGGATGCAGCATGAGTGACTGGCGGCGACTGACCAGGAGGCAAAGAAGACCATTGGGATCAGTGGGGACCAACAGGCAGTGGTAAGTACAAACTGCACCAAAATGAAGTGCAGGTAAAGTGCAATAATTTTTACCTGCTCATAAACTTCTATGGACAATGCAGCGGATAGATGGAAGAGATCCTATTTGGTTCAATGAGTACAATTCTATTCCTGCTTATGTTTATGTATGCTTATGTATACAGTATGTGAAGTATTCCAGTTTCAACTCAAGTGAGTGAGTTGTTTATCCAGTGTAGGTCACAGCATTATATTAGGGAATCATGAATTAGAATTACGATGAAAACACCTGCTCTCCTTATGTTTCCTGCAGGGCTTACATCCTAGTCCGGTAGTTTAACCAGATCCTCAGATTGAGTCACTGCAGTGTTCCTAATCAACCACCACTCATCTGCCACCTCTGTGACAAATGGCCACCCCCTTTAACAGTCACAGTGACAGCATGTCCACTCCATTTATCAGAGTAAATGGTGTGGGCATGGCCAGGGACTGATGTGGCAAGGGAATGTTCATTTTGGAGGTCACTGATGAGTGACAACATGAGAGGGCTCAATATCGGGATCCACTATGTACCATCTGACTAGGACAGAAGGGTTGCTATGGGACAAAAAGTGAGTATGTGCTCTTTGTGTTTTCTAAGGGACTTTAAATATTCCTATAGCAATGGTATATGTTTATGTTTTGGATACTAACCAGATTTAAAATATATCATGTTTAGTAATTGTGTAGTATCAGGATCGGAGTTGCTAACAGCATAAGCAGTATGAAATCAAAAGCAGTTTATTGTGCAACAAGTCCATCAAATGCTCACTGCATTTTGTCAAACAAGCAGGGTGCAGGTTAAATATAAAAAAAGTCCTTTCCTTCCAGGGTTAAACGTAAACAGAACTCTGATGCCCCTCTCCTCCCACCCCCTCACCAACCTCTGCAAGTCCAGAGTTTGGACACATAGCAAACGTCTCTCTTTCACAGGCTCCACACTTGAGACTGCCTCTGTCTCATCACATGGCCTTTCCCTAGATTGCAGGCAAAAGCAACCTTTTCTAGCCCCATGATGATCTACTCTCAGCCATCTGTGCTGCTTGAGATGGGCAGGTAAACTCTGGCCCGGAGGGAGGGGAATGGTTTGAGTGATCTAACAGCACTGAAACAAAGAGCATCCTGAATTCCTTATCTCACCCAGGCTAGCACCCTGGGTGAAATATACACTCCCTCCACTGCACAGCCAGCTGCATGCCTACAAAAGGTATGTGGAAAGCCATCCAAAGTTAGATTACTCTCTGCTCATTAGGAAAAAATAAATAATAAAATTATAAATATTGCTGCAGATTAATTGTAGAATTGCCACCATAAAACTTTTTCTTTTCAGTCCATAAAAGGTACAGTGTCTATCATATTTTTATCCAATTACATCACCAAATTATGCTGGTGCTGTAACGTGCTTTGGGGTTAATCATGCATGTGGCACAACAACAATACAAACTTTAAATAGAAAGAAGCCGGATCCATCCATCCTCCCTCCCCTGCCCATGGGCCATCCAGAAAAATGACAGTGAGCTCTCATTCCTCAGTATACCCAGCCACAACATTCACCAGCCAAACGCACTTCATTTCCTGTCAGAGCTTGATTGGTTGTGCTGATGATCATTATTGGGGAATTCTCCCTATTGAAGAAACATTGCCAGGACACCCACCAGTGGACCACCCCCAAAGAATGACAGCAGGTGCTAAGTCCCACCTACCAATGAGCACTGGTCTAGTCCTTGAAAACAGAACCCACTGTTTGAGGAGGGCCCACACCGTGTGACTGCAAACAATACTATTAAAGTTAACTATTAAATTTCCTCTTCAGGGACACTGCTATAACATGTGGCTGACTGAAAATGTGGCTGCTACTGTCATGAATGAATTGCCTTCAGTACTTGCCCATGGTGTCCCTAGGCGGCTGACCGGGGCTTCTCCTAACCGACAGCCGCTTCTGGCGATGCCGAGCTCTCCCTCGTCCACTGTCACCTGGCTCGTGCTTGCGCGCGAGCACAGTCAGCTTATATCCTCCAGCGGCACTGCACACAGCACGACTGCTGGAGGCTGTTTAAAGGAGCTAATCCTAGGAGGTCCAGTTCCGGGCGGTATGTTCAGCCCAGAGGTCTCTAAGTGCACCAATCAACCCACAGATCCGAAGTGCACCATTGAGCTGATCTTCTCTTGGGATATTTGGATGGTATTATAGTTAGAAGCTAGATAGCTTGTAACTCACAGGCATTCTGAAAAATGTGCCACATGTTCAACCATGCCTGGAGTGACACAGAACTGTTTACAGTTTGTCTTCATAATTTCCACAGTGCTGCCAATTTGCACCAAATGTAATAGGCTAGATAGTGATGGAAGATGTTCTAAAATGTTCATTAGATGTAGACAGCAAGACAAGCAAAGGCTTTATCTTCAATGGAAAATGTGATTTTGCTTCCATGTCAAACCTTGCAAAAAAAGCAGCCAGGCTTTCTGACCAGTCAGGTTGTTCTGCAACAGCACATCCCTACAAACAGCTGCTATGGTAGCCTGACAAGATCAAACTTACAATAAATATTTCTAAATTACAATGATAAGCACATTACATCTATCTAAAACAATGAAAAATAACATTTTGCTAAAATGTGTACATAAAATTTGAATTACGGTATACAATAAGCATAAAATGCTGCTGTAAATAACACAGAGGAAACCCCATACATACATATACAACAGAAAACACGTTTAGTAAATTAGCTTTTTGTTAGATATTATTAATTTGTTCATTCTATAGTTATTGGATATAAATACAGTTCCGTTAAATATAATTTTGTTTAAAATTATTAACATTTGCTAAAAACATACACTAGGTCAAACATTTACTTTTCTGCTACTAAATAAATATAAACCACATTGCCTTTCTAGCTCTGAAATTAAGTAGCTGCTGAGATGTTTTAGCCATGTCAATCAAATAGAAGGTAAAATTCTGGTTATTATTATTATTTTTCTTTCAAAATTATTGTTTTCCGTTGAGTACGAATTGGATAGAAAATTGAAAACCTATTTTACATTTTAATATTCTTTCATTGAAGTTTAGAATAATTTAATATTGGACAAACAGACATGGTTCATCTTTGTCAATCATCACTACTATATTACAGCATTCTATTCTCTCTGTATGCTAATAAGATAAGTTTGTGCTTTCAGTAGTTTCTGAAGTAAGCAGTCACACTCACAACACTTTTTCTGACTGTAGTCATGTATATATGTTTAGAGGGCAAAACCACTGGACTATCTTTAAATAAACAACAAAACTGCTGCCATAAATATATTACATCTCGTATTTGTATCCGCACCATGTTTATTGATAAATTCTAGCCAAACCTCTTTTTAGGTAATAGCGCTGATTTATAGGCATTGGACTAGGGTATGTTTGAACATTTTAAGTAATCACTATGTTATTTAAAATATTGAAAGCAGCGAAGTGTATATTGATTTGATGTGACATGTAAGTTTCAATTGACACTCAAAAAACAACAAAAGTTACACTTGTTTCACAAAATAACTAGCATGTCCCTTAGTGGAGGTCATGCTAAAGATCTGGTTAAGAAAATTTACCTTTGGGTGTGAACTGAAGCTTAGGTTTGAGTGAGCTTTTAAACTTGAGCTAAATAATTCTGAAAAAAAAACACCCTTTTATGTTTTGGAAAATGTGGGCTATGCTAAAGAATTTGACAAATCGTTCTGCTTACCTCATAGGGAAAAGTTGTTTTAAAAAAATATTCTTACTTCATAGGAATAACGATACCCTCCACCCCCCATAAATGCAAACATCACATGTGTAAGTGGTTTTTAAGAAATATTAGAACATACATGTTTTATAGAGTTTTTGTGATGTTTGTGTGTTCAAGCAAAACAGCTCACTCACTTTAGTTCACACCTGAAAGCACACCCAAAGGTAAACTTGCTTGACCAGATCTTTAGCATGACCCCGACCATAAACTATCCGTAAAAGCTGTCTGGAAGAAAATAGTGTTATATTCAACTAAAAATATATGTTTGCATGGTGTAGCAATCATCCTGGGTATTAACTGATGTTTTACTAATTTAATTAGATAGAAAAAGTCTTCTATATTCGCTGACAGTATAAAATGTAATTTGCCAATTTAGGAAATAAAGAAGGAGTCAAAACTTATATAAATATCATGATCATCAAGACTAAGAAACCAAAAATAACCAACTAGACAACATTGTATCTGTTTTTAATAAGTTAATCTAAGAGTAACTCAGGTAAAAGTTAGAAAAGTTTATGAATACACAACTTTATGTGAAAAAGAACTTTTTTAAGCATTGCTAAAATTATCCCCCTGAGATCATACTGTACATCCAAACTGATAAAATAATGGCTTTTGCTGGAAATTACAAAGGGGTAATAATTTTAGCCTAAAGTGCAGTGTGAATCAGCAATGATCTTCCTGGCGGTCAATGACCTATATGTGACATTTTGCATATAATAAATTAGATGTCTTTCTTTTGAAATAAATGGTGCCACATAATAAGAAAGGCATCAACGTTAGGATCAGCTCATTAATCTAATGAAGTGAACCCATGGCACATAAACATCATTTATTTTACTTTTATTTTAAGTATGTTTGTATTTTACAATTCACTCCCTATTATTTTTTTATTTAAGAAATAATTTTTTTCTAGTAATATTATGTAAATTGTTTACTTGTACAGTTCTGGTAGCATTAAACCACAAATGCCTTAATATAAATTTATATCATAAAATAAATCATGTTGATACTTTTTTTCCTCCCCATGTGCACTTGTTCTGGTTTATCATTACAGCACTCTGTGGTGACCAAAATCATGAGGGCAGCCAGCATCTTAATTGCAGGCCCCAATATTTTTAACAGGTGCTACAGTAAAAGGTTCCACCAACCAGCTGCACACATGAACTTGAATTACCCATATCATGCAATGGCCAGGATTAGCTGATGTTATGTTGCATACATGCTACCTCATGCAGTAATGATGAGCCAAGGTGGCGACAATCTAGTTCAGAAGCTGTTCAGATACAAAATCCCCTTACAATAATACAATAGTGTATTTTATAAATAAAACAGGAGCTAACCAATGCCACATCTTCCTTCATCTGTCCCCCTTGATGCCATCCTCTCTGGCATCAAGGGGGACATCTGTAATGTGGGGGGGGGGGCACAGGTCAATCCTGCTCCTTAGTGTCACTTCAACATAATTCCAGCCTGCCAGGGCACGGATGCTCTTTGGAATACCCATGTGACTATTGATATAATAAGAGAGGACAGGCATGACAGGAACCCCCGCTGGAAATTATAATTGCCTTTACTAGTCATATATTGTAGCCATCTGTTATCAGAGAACTATTTACAAGTTACAAATATCCAGGGGTGTACAGGGTAAATTATTATTATTGTTAATATTGACCTTGGCATTCCTGGGAACACTCAGAGTTATACACTCAGGTGATGTGTATGTTATGATTTATATTGGTTGTTGTATTCTGATACTTGAGTTTGTTTTTTCTCTTGCCACATTTTATATTAATAATATTGTATTTGCACAGATTTAGCACTAATGCACTTTATGGATTGGTTGTAATATTGGCACTTTATTGAAATATGATGTTTACAGGGCTGGGATTATAGGTAAAACTGGGATGACCTTGGGAATGTACGGTCTAGTCTTATATGTTTTTTAACTGTTTGTTATGTGATTCTTATGGGTATTTGTCAATAAATAATCTATGAATTCATGATATATACTTATTTACTGATTTATTGATTACCGTGGAGGGGGTGCGGTGGTGTGGAGCTATTCTGGGTGAATTGCTGGATTCACCATTACAATATTATGAGAGTGATGTATTAGGTGGGGGAGTGCATTCAAGAGAAGTGGAAAGGCACAGGACAAATCTTGAAGGTGGAGGTGCGAGGAGGTGACCAAGGAAGAGGACAGGAGAATGTCCAAGGCAGAGTGGAGGTTGCGTCTGGGTTGATAACGCTGGATTAGAGAAGAGATGTAGGGAGGGGTCTGGTTGGAGAGTGCTTTGTAGGTTAGTGTTAGAAGTTTTAATTGAACTCTCAGAGAGACAGGTAACCAGTGGAGAGATTGACAGAGGGGGGCACTGAAGAAGAGGGGGATAAAGCAAGCAGCAGAGTTTGAAATAGATTGGAGGGGTGCCAGTCTGTTTGTTGGTAAGCCGGAAAGGAGGGTGTTGCAGTAGTCAAGTCCAGATATGACCAGGGCGTGTAATAACATTTTAGAGGACTCAGGTGAAAGGAAGGGACAGATTCGGGAGGTGTTTAAGTTGGAGACGGCAGGATGTAGCTAGGGAGTTAACGAATGAGAGAGAACAGTCCAGAGTGCTGCCCAGGTATTGAGCTTAAGGAGTTTCAGTTATTGTAAGATTATTTAGAGAGATTGTGGTGTCAGAAAGGGGAGGGGAGTGAAATGGTGGGAAGATGATCAGTTTGTTTCTTTCCATGTTCAGTTTAAGGACATGGAGGAAGAATGGCTGATAGAAAGTCAGGAAGGCAAGAGAGGAAGAAAGAGAGATTGTCATCTGCGTGAAAGTTGGAAGCCCAGTGAGGTTATTAGTTGGCCGAGACCATAAGCGTATATATTAAAAAAGTAGTCCTAGGACTGGGCCTTGTGGTACACCAACAGACAGAGGATGAGGAGAGGAAATTGTGTTTAAGTAAGACACACGGGGAGGCTGATTCATCATTAGCGGCAGGTAGCGACAGATGAGCGTCTGTAGCAGGCATTTTCAGAGCGCCCGCTAGTAGTCGCAGTGCTCAGCCGTGGGTCGCTACTTTATAGCGACTCAGTCGCTGTTCAGTAATGTTGAATACATTGTGAGGAGTCGCTATTTGACCAGTACAGCGCTGTATGGGAGCGCATGTTAGCGACTGCTCATAGCGACCGACTCACACCATATTCAAGAAAAAAACATCCTCACAAATCTCTGGCGCTGAAAAATACTTGTTTGTAGCCCATAGCGCAGGAGGCGGTGTGTTTAAAGTCTGTTTTCAAGCATCTATGAACTAGTAACAAAGCAAAAACATATGGAATTACATTGTAGCTACATTGTAACATGAACACTTTAATGCCAGACCTGTAATGTCATTTCTGAAGAAATATTTAAAAAATGTAAAAAATTTGAAAAAACAGCTTTTTCAATGCCAGAAGAGGTCACAGAATTATTTGTGATTTTTGGGGAAAAAAAAAAAAAACGTTTAAAGTGAAGAAAAAGTTAGTCCATTGAAATGTATGGGGGAGCGACAGGCTGAATGCTGGCACTGTTCGCAGAGACTTTGAAAATGATGAATCAGACGCTACATGTCGCTATCCCAGTCGCTAAACAGATTCTGCTTGATAAATGTGGAATTGCGTGCCGTGTCTGGCGTTGACCAGTTGCTATTTGTCGCTACCTCTCATTAACCAGGCGCTACCTGATGCTATCCTTTCTTAAATTACCCCCTAAATGTGCGAACAGAGATAGGAGGAGAGCCAAGCTAGTGCAAGACCTTGAATTCCAAGAGAAGAAAGAATATTGAGAAGCAGAGCATGGTTGACCGTGTCAAAAGCAGATCATAGATCAAGAAGAATGAGAACGGAGTAGTGACCTGGATTTGGCAGTTAAAAGATCACTGGTGACTTTGATGAAGGCAGTTTCAGTGCAATGACTTGAGCAGAAACGTGACTGGAGGGTATCTAGGAGGGAGTTTGTACTCAGATAGTGAGCCAGTTCTGAGTGGACAAGAAGCTTGGATGAGAAAGGGAGCAGCAAGATTGGGTGGTTGGAGGGCAGAGAGGTTCAGAAAGGGTTTTAATAAGTGAACATTATGCTTTTAGGAGGAAGAAAAGGTACCAGGTGTAGAGGGAGCAGTTAAATAGACATTTTAAGGCTGGAATGACAGTTGGAGACAGTTGAGGGATAATGTGGGATGGAATGGGATCAAGGGAGCAGTTGGTCAGGTGAGCCTTTGAAACAAGAGAGGAGAGACCTTGTACAGTTAGTTGAGTGAAATGAGTAGGGATGAGCGAACCGGTTCGGACGAACCGGTATTCGCTCCGAATTTCAGGGAAAATTCAGAGCGCCGCCCGCTGACAGCGTAGCCGGCCTGCCCGCTCCCACCATGCTCCCACCATGCCGAATCGAACTTTCAAGAACTTAGCTCATCTCTAGAAATTAGTTAATGAGTGCAGCAGGGGGAAGATTGGGAGAAGAGAGGCATTCTGAGGTGTGGAATTACTTTGAATCTTTTATCTTTAAAGTACTGTATGTGGGAAATTGCTTAGCTGTTATCTGGGAGGGTGGAGGGGGTGGCGGTGGACAGAACAGAGAGTTGAAGGTGTTGAATAGCTGTTTTTGATTTCTGGGCCTGTGCTGATTTAAGTGATGCAAAGTGTACCTGTTTAGCACAAGAGATGGCAGTCCCGAGTTCCTGAAGGGCTTTTTTGTCAGACCTCTTGGTTTTGGATTTCCTCCATAGCCATTCAGCAACTTGAGAATGCAGCTTCAATTTTACAGTGTTGGTGTTAAGCCAGGGTTGTCTTTTTTTGGGCTGACTATAGATTAGGGGAGTTAAGGGCAGAGGTTAGTGTATTATGGTAGTGTGAAGCTGCAGTGTCTTCAGTAAAGGCCATAAAGGTGAAGAGGTTGGTAGTAAACAGGTCATGGATGCATGCAAGTTTGTTGTCCCTTTAAACATGAGTTCCATAGTGTGCTTGTTCTGAGGCTTAAGATTTGTCTGCAAGGTGGGAGGCAAAGAGGAGTAAAGGGGTGAGGTAGATGAACCTAGGTTTGGAGTAGAGATGAGCGAACCGGTTCGGACGAACCGGAATTCGCTCCGAATTTCAGGAAATATTCGATTCGGCACGAACCCGAATATTTTGTGGTTCGTGCCGATCGAATTTTTCCTGAAATTAAAAAAAAAAAATGCCGGCATGGTGGGAGCCGGCCGGTGGGCCGGTAAAGCCGGCCGGCCCGCTCCCACCATGCCGGCATTTAAAAAACAAAACAAAAAAAAAAAAAAGCATTTTTGCCGGCATGGTGGGAGCGGGCCGGTCGGCTCCGCTGTCAGCGGAACCGGCCGGCCCGCTCCGCTGTCAGCGGAACCGGCCGGCCCGCTCCCACCATGCCGGCATTTCAAAAAAAAGCAAACACTTACCTGCAGGTCCGGAGCGTGGAGGCCGGCGCCGCTCTCAGCTGTCATCTGAGGGCGCGTCATCAGAGCGCCCTCTGATGACGCGCCCTCAGATGACAGCTGAGAGCGGCGCCGGCCTCCACGCTCCGGACCTGCAGGTAAGTGTTTGCTTTTTTTTGAAATGCCGGCATGGTGGGAGCGGGCCGGCCGGTTCCGCTGACAGCGGAGCGGGCCGGCCGGTTCCGCTGACAGCGGAGCGGGCCGGCCCGCTCCCACCATGCCGGCAAAAATGCTTTTTTTTTTTTTTTGTTTGTTTTTTAAATGCCGGCATGGTGGGAGCGGGCCGGCCGGCTTTACCGGCCCGCCGGCCGGCTCCGCTGTCAGCGGGCCGGCTTTGCCGGCCCGCTGACAGCGGAACCGGCCGGCCCGCTCCCACCATGCCGGCATTTATGATGGGGAACTTCGTAAAAGTTCGATTCGGCCGAACCCGAATTTCTTTGTGAAATTCGGCGAATCGGCCGAATCGAACTTTTCAAAAGTTCGCTCATCTCTAGTTTGGAGCTATATTACCAGCGGTCAGTAGGAGCAGAGAAAGGGAGAAGATATAAGTGTAGGAAGTTTTTAATTGGGGCCCAGGCTAAATTAACTCTGGACAGTCAGGCCTCTTGTCTAAATTAGGGTAATAAATCATGGGCCAGACAAAAGGGGGGACAGCTATAAACTGACAGCTATAAATTTAAAGAAGAGTACATGGCAGAAGAAATACACAATAAAGACATAAGGATCGATTTATGGTCGTACACAAACCAATTTGCACACGTTTTTTTGAGCACCAAATTGAGCTGGGACTTTCGCCTAATTCCTGGTTGTCAAAATGGGATGCGTATTTGTTTTTGCACCAATTTGCACACTAATGTTTGCAAATGTGCCAATTTGTGCCTGAATTTTCCTGCTAGAGCCATTTTGTCGCACCAAACTGTCTCTGACACCTGATTTATGGTATGTTTAGAGGGCGGAAAACTGAACAGAAACTGATTCCAATGAGTAACAGGCTTATTTAATTTCAAAAACCCAGCAGCACCCGGCATGTTTTTGATCAATGAGAGTGTGCAGGTTCTTTTTAGGGATTGAAATAAAGAATAAAAAGTTGTCAAAAATCACAAAAATTAAGGTCCAACCAACAGAAATGTGGATATCAGGCCCCAAAGTTTATCAAAAACAAAACCCATAAGAAATTCTAGTTAAATTATTAAGTATTAATATGCAAACCAAACAGGGGAGAGAGGGTTAAAGAGAACATCTAGGACAAAACATTGGGCAAAACTGGAAAAAATATCTAAAATGGCAGAAGTGGTCACAGAATTTTTCACATTAAAAAAAAAAAAAAAAAAACATTAATAACAATTAATTATTAATATTTAAAGATTGTTCCATTGAAATGCATTGGAGAGCGCCAGGTAGCAAGAGGTCATACCTGTCGCTGTTCAAGGTCGAACGCTGGCGCTGTGGGCTGAGGCTGGAATAATGATGAATTAGTCGTTATATGGCGCTATCTCAGTCGCTAAGCAAGATTGGCTTGATAAATGTGTGATTGTGGTGGGGAGCCGGCGTTCTCGTGGCGGGGCCCGTCATTACCGGCCGATCACCAGTCGCTACCTGTCGCTATTCCTTCATAAATAAGGCCCTATGTCTTTTTTGCATAGAATCCAACTAATAATACAATTTGGTCTTTTGAGCAAAACATTTCTATTCACTAATGCTTTAGCATTTCAAATTAAACAACATAATGGAAAAAGTAATCAATGTGTTTTTAGAGTTTTATTTAATTTATCAGTAAAAAATGCAATTTTGTAATGTTTAAAGAGTCCCAAGAGTAAAGGCTATAGAAAATGTTTAACCTTTTTTGCTATTAGGCAGTATTTCCTCCTGCTATTCAAGGTTCATTCGGACCATTTCTCCAACTATAATTTTATATGGTTTTATTTACCCCACAGAAAAACACAAAAATAACAGTAAGGAAACTTTTATAGAAAGAAACTAAGAGTCCAATTTATTACTAAAATGTGCGGATGGCACTAGAGAGTCTTTTGCAAGGCACTAGGGCCGTCTGCACTGCAGAGCCACCTGCAGAGAGCCGGTGCTGATCTCTCGCTCACTCCTGGCAAGCGTTTGGGTGCTAGTGCAGTGCTTGTATAACCCTATGCGCTAGCAACCCTTATCACTGGCTGGAAGAGCAGATATACCCCAGTATTTAAAGCAGACCAAAACCCACATTTTTAACTAACATCCCCTGAATTGCTCTCCCCAGGAAGAGTACAATTTGGCAATTTTCACTGCTCCTGCTTCACTCTAATCCCAGATAATGCTGCATGTTTTAGCTGTAAAGCCCCGCCTCCTCCATGTTGTGTGTGGCAATGATGTCATTGCCACACCTATGCAAGGACTGATCGTCTGCCAACTTACAGAGAGGGACAACAAAAAAAAAGTGTTCCAGGATGATTCAAAAAGCAAAAATATACATTTCTAGTTCTATACCCTATACCCTAAAGAGAGAGTATCGGTGGGGAATTTGGCCAGTTTAAGTTCAGTGGGTTATAAAAAACTAGCCCAAAAAAGTCAAACCAACCCAGCCCATTGACATCTATGGGATATGGCCACACAGTGCAGGGTGAGCGTCTAAATATATCTGGCACTAGGGAACTTCAGTACTCATATAAGCGCTCACGCTGATGATAGATGGGACACTACCTGGCAATATCAGAGGTGATCTGGATTTTTATCTTGATAAATACAGTTTTTGCACTGGGATCTGACATTCACCTGACGTTCATCTGGCACTATCTGGCACTAGCACTTCTTAAATAAAACCCTTATGTTGAGGTCCAAACCTGTATCATTAAAAACTTTGGCTCATAGAGAATAATGACCAGGAATCCTTGTCATTTGTAGTGTTAGATCTACCACTGACAGATGGTGTGGCCTACAGGTAACATGGCTTGTAATAGAAACACTGACTGGAGGGAAAAAGGATAGGCAATCGTACAGCCAGAAACCTATTACAAAATTCATAAGCATCCATAGGCCTGAAAGCCAGTGAAGAAAAATCATCAGACCTGAAGGCCAAAGATATTCTTATGCCTGGATGAGGGCGAAAACTTTATAAGAGAATTCTAGAACAAATGTTTTTTCAAAAAAGAAGAATACACAATGGATGTAGTGGGGTAACTTTAATCACAGGCTTTTAAATGATCCAACATCAGGTGTTGACTGCACATTCACTCAGTCATGTGAGGGGCAAGGTGAATGAGGAGCAAACCAAGCTTGCTTTTTTGAGTTATTCAAGGGGTAGAATTTACCCTCAGGTATAAGGAATGAGACCCAAACTTGTAGGCCTCATCACCTGAGCAATCAACACAAGAAGAACAACTCGAGAGGGCTTGATGCAGCTGTGATTGTATTGTGTAAAGCAGTGCACACTTATTAAATAAGCAAAGAACAATTGTTCTCCCCCACCCCCTAGTTTGCTGGATCACACACTAGCTATTCATTATTGTTGGGCTGCAAAAAAACTGCTATAGCTGCCATTAGGGTGATGTAAGTGCAGCTTGATGTGTAGATTGAAAAATTTTTCAGACAAAATGTTAAAAAAATAAACAGCATCTTACCTTGCCAAGCTGTCCTCCAGCGCGTGCCTCCTCTCAGCTCTGCGCTACGAATGAGAAGATATAATCTGCCCACCAGTGCCACTCTGCCAATGTGGACCACAAATACTAGCTTGAGGAACTAGGCCAGACCATGCCGTACTCATTATGCAGATTATTATGCAACATCACATGCCACAGAAGAGGAACCATAGGGTAAAATTGTAAACCTTGATATCTTAGCTATTTCTTCTTCAATTTAAAAACGATTGGTTATACCAACAATATCACTTTAACACACAAGAAATAAAATATGCAATTAAAAATGTCTGTTCCAGTTTTCCCAAAATATCACTTGTGATGGGGCAATTTTACAGATAAGATACATGATTTTTTAGAAACAGGGCCTTAAAGTGGACCAGCACCCACCGCTGATCGGCCCGGGATGATCAGCTCCCTCCTCGCGGGGCATCCGAAATTGGGATGCCCCACTGTGTGAAACCCCCCGGACGCCCACAAACCTTACCTTCTCCCGTTCCAACCATGCATGCGCGGGCCGCCGCTCATCCTTCTAGCAGGGTGCGCACCTGCGCCGGCCGTTTGTGAAGGCGCGGGCGTGCTCCCTGTAAGAGGGACACGCGAGAGGCGGCGGCGGTCTCAGCTTGTCCGTCGCTTGTCCGTCGGCGGTGAGGTACGTTTTTTGGGGCTTTCTGGGGGGTTTCACACAGCAGGGCACCCCCGATCGGGGTGCCCCGCAGAAGGGGACCAACACCCAGGATAGTGAAAATCCTGGGTGTTGGTCCACTTTAAGGATATGCCAAAAATGCCAAATTTCTCTGCATAGCCTATAGGGTGTTATTATTACCAAACCTAAAAAAATATTCTTACCTCGTTGGAAATATTATGACCCTCACCTTTACAAATGTCCCATCACAGGTACAGGTGAAATTTTGGGGAAAAAATGGAAACAAAAACTTTGTATTGCACTTTCTTGTGTTAAAATTAAAAAGCTCACCAGCAAGCCAGAATCAGGTAGTGACTTTCAAGTCTGCTTTAATGTCATAGAAGTAGAAGTAGATTTTTCTTTTTTTTTGGTCAAAATGCCTGTTTTCAACTGATTTTGTGAAATGTCATTAGTATTCCTCTTATCCAGACTATCGGCTTTCTATAGCTATATAGGTATGTCCAGAGGTGGACTGGGGTCAAAAATCGGCCCAGGACTTTACCGGACCTGATGTACTGGGCCCAGTGCAGCCTGATGAAGTGATGCACAGCACCATGCATTTTGTCAGACATGTTGTCTGAGACACACCCACTACTATGCCAGGAACTACTAGGAGTCAAAATAAGCTGTATCCTAACATGTTTTGCTAAGCTGTGCTTTTCTGCTGAACTGCATCACATGCACTTGTCACAGGAATATAGCACCCAGGGGCATAACTTGTAGGGGTGCTGGGGGTGCGACGACACCAGGGCCCAGAAAGTCCGTCATTGTTTCTCATCCACCTTATCTCTCATATTTGTGCTCATTAGAAATGAGAAATGAAACCTCATTTGTCCCAGTCTTTAGTCCTACATCCAGTTGAGCTAAAAGATTATTGTATGAGCCTTGTATGAGAAATCTCTGTAGATCCCAATATGCAGAGAAAATGTTCCCCCAAAAAACAGCACATCCCACCCCCAAACATAATATGCAAATATAGTGTGGCCAGTGTAAAGTAGTCAACAATTATATTTGGTGTTCTTCAGTGTGGTGGTTCATATCTTTCTTGCAGACGCTACATCACTACAAGATGGCACTGTTGAGATGGCTAATGGATTGTGACACTGCGGGTCTACCAAACTGTTGGCTGTAACCTAACTACATAGGAGCACAGCTGAGCTGCCATTGGCTGAAGTGAGGGGGAGGCTGATTCCATACTAGCCGCAGGTAGCGACAGATGAGCGTCTGGAGTGCGGCGCTATGAGCGACCGCTATTGTCCGCCCCGATCGGCTGTCAGTCGCTACTGCAGGGCTCCTCAGTCGCTATCTGCCGTTCTTGGGAATCACGCTGACATTGGTGAATGTGATGTTAAAGATCTGCTTTATAGGCGGAGTTTTTACACCGTGTTCAATACAGTGCCTGAGCGTTTTTTTACTGTTGCCTAGAAATCAATCTGTTAGAACATTCTGTAGTAAACACATTGAACCATGTATGTTTTGATAACTTTTATTTATATTAAATTGTATTTTGTTATATTTACATAAATCAAATTCTGGGTTTTGAATCTTCATGGTGCCTAAAAAAGAAACAAAAGTGTAGTTAGTTTTTTATTTTTTTTAATACTTCCCTATTTGGTTTGGTTGTTGCATTTCATTACATACCAAACCCCCTTTTTTTTGTTTTGGATTTTTTGTCATTTCCCATATAAGTAGACCCATTTTTTTTGGATTAGGAGTTTTGGAACCCATTTTTTTTGTTTGGATTAGGAGTTTTGGGACCCATTTTTTTTGTTTGGATTAGGAGTTTTGGAACCCATTTTTTTTTGGGGGGGGGTGGAACTTAAAGACCAACCACATTTGTTGGTTTTGTTTTTTTGAAGTGCCCTCTAGTACAGTAGGTGTTTTAGAGTTAAGGTGACCTAGCTTACCAAATAAAAAGAGGTAATCATGCTTTCCCGTCGCTCAAATCCCGTCTGGGTTTCCTCAGTACTGTCTGCGGCCATGTTGGGGACTTCTGGCACCAGTGTTGTATCTTCAGGGGGTTCAATTCGGTGACATATGCAAATATTGTGTATGACACAGCATGCGAGTATTATTTTGGAGACCTTTTGTGGACTGTACAACATCTCTCCTCCTGGGCGTGCCAAACAGAGAAAGCGTGCTTTCAGCAGGCAAATGGTTCTTTCCACAATGCATCTGGTTTTGCGATGTGCTGCATTGTAGCGTCCTTGGGCAGAGGTCTGTGGATTTCTGACCGGAGTCATTAGCCACGTTTTCTGCCCATATCCCTTGTCCGCTGTTGAATAAACAGATTGAGAGAGCGAGCAATTAGTAAATTTCAAACAACATAATGTAAACAGTCTAGGTTCAGTTATATATTTGGTTCAGTTAATAGTCCACATATTAAACTTGTAAATAGATGCCATGGATTAGTAATTACCCAGTAGCCAGCCAGGTGGCATTTCACTGTTCTCAAACTTCCGGCACAGGACTGATTGCTGGGGCACGTAAGAATCATGGCATGAGCCGGGGAAGCCAGATCTCACGGCCCGCAGCTTCATGTCATGGTCACATACTACCATGACATTCATGGAATGGAACTGTTTCCGATTCCGGTAATGCAGCTCCTGTGCACTTGGAGGGTGGAAAGGGATATGTGTACCATCCACGCACCCTAGCACATTAGGGATCCCTCCCATGCGGTAGAACGCACGTTTGATTTTTGCAGCCTCAGCCTCAGGAAATTTTATATAAACAGGGATAAGGTCACAAATAGCCAGGACTACCTGGTAAAATATGCGGCTCATTGTAGCCTGGCTGATCCTGCTGAGGAGGGCAGAGGTTGCCTGGAAATTCCCCCGTGCCACAATATTAAGCATGGCACATAGGCGAACTATGCCAGGGATGGATTGGGTGCTCCTGGTGGATGGATCGATTTTGGTCTTAATCTGATCATATAGGGACTGTAGTGCTGCACGATTCAGACGAAATCTGCTTCTGATCTGCTCGTCACTTAAATCCCAGACAGAGAGGCGGATGGCAAAGGATCGGGGTGCCCTAAGCCTCACAGCACCCTCCTCCCTTGCCTCCTGACCTTCCTGTATGCTGCCACAACAATACATCCATAACCCAAACATCACCCTCTCATCCATCTCACAATCACTGGCTAGAGCTCAGGCACTGCCCCAAAAGCCCAAAACAATATCAACACACAGACCAACCACTCCACATACACAATCACAATCCACACACAATCACACAAATGCAGCTCACCGCAAAACCAGACGTATAGTGGTTAGAACTATCAGCCTGCTGCAAGTATGCTTTCAAAGTTTGGCACAACCAAGAGGGGAGTTGATGCACAACCCACAAAAGGTCCCCAAAACAATCCTCACTTGCTGAATTCAACACAATATTTTCATATGCCACCAAAAAAAACTCCCAAAGAAACAGCACTGATGCCAGAAATCCTCAACAAAGCCACAGACAGTAAGCAAGAAACACAGCCAGACACTTATTGCAAGCTAGGGCTAAGTAAACCAAAACAATACAGCCTTTGTCACAGTGTATCAATAAAAGAATGCTTAAGAAAGAGGTATTTATACTTATCCAAAGGACTGGTCCGCTTAGCCGCCTCTTGCGTTTGTTAGCTGTTTCCGGTCTGTAATTAGCTTACCACAGGTGTGTTGTAAACGGCTAGCGCAAGCATAATAGCGTACTTTTGCGGATCTGTTTGCTCAGACATCTTTTGGCCAATGAAAGTTATGTGGCTGCAAATTCAAATAGCCGTTTTTGACACCACATTTCCAATGTTGTTAAGAGACATGGTTCACATTTCTTCCTAATGTCTGTCTGCCTTGTTAAGTAGGCCATTAATTAGTTCATTGCCTGACACACATGTTTGCCAGAAACCTCAGTCATTGGAGTCAAGATGTAGCTACAAACACCTGGCCAGTATGTGTGAAGCAATTAACTGGGCCTGTTTATGATTGGTTCTTACACCACATAAAATCTGGCACACTCAAACAGCAGTTGTTGCCATTTTGTAGTCTGCATGCGTGCTGGTGTGTGTTGTTTTGTGGTGTGTGCAGCTACAGGATGAAGCCAAATTCTGGACATCTGCCGGCCACTGCTGGACCGAATACCAGTGGGGTGGGTGCTGGCCGGAGACCTTCCTTAAGGAAAAAAGCACTGCCGGAAGGTGAAGCACCACCCAAGGGCAAGCGTCCATTTGCAAAGAGGGAGCCAGAATTTAATTTGGCGGATAACAATACTCTTGTGCATCTGACACTGGCTAAATGGGACTTATTATTTGGTTACCAAAGTCAGTGTTTAGGCAAACAAGAAAGGAGCAAATTGTGGGATGCCATTGGTGAGCAGCGTACTAGTACTGCTCAATACCCACCTAGTGGCACATCCTGCAAGAAACGCTTCTACACTTTGAAAAGGGCCCTTTTGCTAAAGATGAAGTATGATCTACTTGTAGACAGTGGGACCAAGCAGGGTCCAAAGAGTAAATACAGGCCATATGAGGAGATGCTGAAGTGCAAGATTCCACTCTGTCGCCTGCAGGGTGTGGATGCTGGGGATGACACCACAGGTTGGGGTGAAGGTACATTGTTTTAACATTGCAAATTATGGTTGGTTTAATGTATCTTCTTATTTGTTAACCAATTCTTTGCAATACTAACAGTGGGACATGTTAAGTAGCAGATTAAACCTCTGTAATATTTTAACTTCCTGTCTCTTGTTTTATGCATAGTGGCACATGATGACTCACATGATTCACCTGATGAGCTCACCCGGAATCCTGCCCTTCCCCCACCCTCAAGCTTAACACAGTCTGATATTGAAGGTTTGTTTTTTTTGGTTGTTTTCTTAACTTTTTTGCTTGTTTGTCACACATTAACAATGCATAATTCATTACTTTGCTTTATCATAGTTGCCCTCAGAATTGCACCAGCATCTCCTCATGAGGCTACCTACTCTTTGGATGTCAGTAAGTGCATGTGTCAACCTTGATTTTGGCATTGTCATATAAGTGTGCATGGCTTTCAATCATGTTATTTCATTGTAGGCCAAGTCCCTGCTTCATCTTTGAACCCCACTTCCTGTGTTGCAGGTCTACAGGACCCTGTTGGTGTGTATTGCAAAGCACACTGTATCCTTTCTGTTGTTTGAGTTCCAATGCGTATATTTTGTTGAAAATTCAAAATCATGTTAATTCTCACTCCAAGCTGGATAGTTAAAGGGGATTGGGCATCAACCGGATCCTACATGATAATGTTGTAATGTTGTCCATGCTAAGTTATTGTGCTTAAATAAGTCATTTTTTCTGAAATGCAAAATGCAAAAATGTATTAACAATACTATGGTTGTTAAAAACAGAAGCAAAAAAATGGGGAAACCCACCCTCCCCCAAACAAATGCCAGAGATATACTGAGTTGCACCACTCATAAAAGAAGTATGAAAAATGTATTATTAATAGTAATTACATAGAAAGACATACTAACATTTATACAAGTAGACAACAGAAATACATTAACACATAAAAACACCAGGGGGCGCCGGAGGTCTGGTGAAAATCATCATGCTGGCCTAAAGTGCATTTCTAATCTCAATACATGAAACCTAACTACCCATATCTATATGTGCAAATATGCAATCAAATACACAATTGTGCTGTACAATAACTATATAACAATATTGTAAAAACAACCAAAGATCACTACTAATTATCATCAAACAGGAGAACAAACCAAGGTGTGCAAACAGAGAAAATAGCGCAAGAAAAATATATGTATGTGCATATACAGACCAACCGGGGTACTCCTGCAGGAATAAAACGCCAACGCGTGTCGTAGTGACCCCTACACTACTTCATCAGGGCGGAAAATACTATGGTTGTTAATATTGATATCCATTGTGGCTTGCTTTAGACCCAAATACAGGAAGTGCGTGTCCGGAAAGGGTCCTTCACCGTGCGGCTGCTAGGGATGAGGGTAAGACTGAATTTTGTGGGGTTTTAGTAAGGATGTTGTTTTCAATGAAATGTTGTTTGTGTCTTGACATTTGTTTTGAAACATGTTATTTTAGGGCAAAGCTCGACTGAGGCCCTAGGTCTGGACATCTTTGAGGTGGCGGGTATGTGTAATTTGACCTATGTGTGTATGTTCTAGTTTGGCAAACTGATTACCTCATCTTGCTCTTCCATACATCTTCAGAATATGTTAGAAACTAAAAGCTTTTGTGTCTTGCACAATCAGTCACTTGGGAGAAGTATGGGCTCGATAATGTTGTTAAGAACTAGTCACACAATATCAAATGACACACTAACACTGTTTTAGAGATTAACCACGATTACCTGTTTGGGGGTCAATCAGGTCCCACAATGTAACTAACAACACACTTTGTTGTTAGCAGGACTCCTTCCCTGAAACACAGAATGTGCCCTCCGCACAAGTGCCATGTGCGCAGGCTGCAGAGGCTGGACCAACGGTAAATTCTAATGGAGCCATACTTTTTTTTTTTTTCTTACCTGCATTATTCAAGCTTGACTACAATATTGTGTTTTTGTTTTAGGCTGCTCAACCAACAACTGGGCGAAGTGCACCAACAAGTGCTGGGCTTTATGAGCTAGGATCCCGGATGCTGGAGGCCTACAGTCGCCACAACCACGTGATGGAACTCTGGAAGCGCGTTGCGGCATTGGAAAATCAGTCGCTGCTGGACCAACAACAAATTAATGAACTGCACCAGCAACTTAATGAAGTGCAGACTCAACAACAGTCTGGAGTGCTGCATGCCATGCAAGAAATAATGCATGGCATCCAGCAATCTTTACAGCGCCAGGACAAAACTTTGTTGCTGTTACAGCAGCTAATACAGCAGCAGTCTATTTTTTTTACTGCACTGTTGTCCCCCAACACTGCCCCTAGCCATGAGTCGCAACCTCCCCGCCCACCCAGGGACTAATTGGTCCAGTTGTTAGCCATTTGAAAGGCTTGAATTTGTATTGACTTGATTGACTTAAATTAATGTATTTGAAAATGCTAGAATTTGTGTGGGTTACCAAAATACATACCTACAAACACAGTCAGGGATACCTCTTTATATCTAGATATGTTAATGTTGACTGAAAATTACTACAGTCATTGTTTGTCATACATTACTATGTTTACAAAATGAAATGCAGAACAATGTGTTTAAGGAACACAAAAAAAATGGGTTACTATACACTTAACATATGGTTTAAAAGGCACGACACACTGAAAGTAGAAACATAAAAAACATTTATTTTTTATAAAAGGGGCCAACATGGCCAAAATTACTCTGCACAGCGGATAAAACCATACCCCCCACCCTACCGCTGTTTCTTCTTTCCCAGCAGCATAAGTTGCGTCCGCTGGACGTACTGCCACAGTCTGCGATGCTCATTAACGCAAGCTGTATGGAGACCCAAAAATGGATTAGTCAATAGAATGTGAGACAAACGTACACAGATGATTTCACATTATCTAGTTTGGTCTCATAATGTGATCAACTACTTTAACATTTGTGCAAACTGGGTCCTTATGTGGGTCCGTTATATAAGTACTAGTGCCTTACATGTGCATTTATCAGAAGTAACCGTTTGTACTAAATGAAGGGTGAAGTAAGATTGTGGGCATTGATTGGGTTATTTTGGTCCAAACATCATGTCCAAAGTGCTAAAGATTCTAACCCTTCAGCTATTCCTATTCTAGTTCTCAACCTTATTTTTTTTAAAAAATAATTTGGACACCAACATTTTTTAAACAAAATGTATTATGGGTTTGAAAGGAAACAAAGGGGATGCAACAATCTAGCATGCAGACATGCATTTATGATTGTGGGTCACGCAAATGTCAGCTAAATGTGTGCTAATTAACCACATAGGGACATTGCCAATTATTCTAGCTTTTAGGGTGACACATAGGTGGGCAAAGTATGTTTGGATATGAAGTTAGTGTACTCACCATCGCAGCTGTGGCTCGGGCCCATGCTGCTGGGTGTCCCTGGAGCTTGGGTGGAGAGTATGGTCACAGGGTCCGTCTGCGTGAAAACATCTGTTTGGAAAAAACAAACCAAAAACAATCATAAGGTTTGCGCTTACAAATTAAGATTATACATCCACCTGTTTAGGGAGTCTGGTAAATAATGCTACCATGTTTACACACATGTTTGCTATACACTAGCATATTTACAGGTCCGTAAAGGTCAGGTGAATAATTTAGGTGTACAACATGGACACATCCATATAATGTGCCGCAAACATTTACAGTGCTATGCTAATGCAGTAATTTAAGCTGAGCTGATCATATTCATAGTAGAGTGTGCAACATGTGTTTGCATTAACCCTTTAACCGCCAGCCTACCTGGAGTTTTACTTTGTATATACCTGCTGGTGTGCCCTTTCCTTTAGTTCCACCTTTTTTTTTCTTTGGATGGGATACTATTATGTGGTTGTGGAAGTCAGTGAGCACCCATGCAGGTCTGATTTAATTGCGTTAGGATTTAGTAGTGCCCCTCACCGGTTGTCTTGATCATACCTGGAGTTTTGTCACCCTTTGTTGCCAGACCATTTTGCACTATTTTGCGCTCCCCTTGTTCAATTGTGATTTTTGAAGGGATTTCCATGGATTTCCCAGGAAAATTATATATTGTTTTTTTTCAGCAGAGTCTGAGCTTTAACATGAAATGTCTTGTTTGTCATTTTTCAAGTGTTTTTTTAATATTTTGGGGTGAAATATGTGCAAAAATATTTAAAAAATTTATTTTTTACAATTTGTAGTTTTTTTTTAAATAAAAAATGTGTTTGTCAATAAAATCTTATTGCGTGTGAAATCCCAATTTCTCCCAGTTACAACGGTACCACATATGTATTGGTAGACACCCTTTCCTGCCCAGGAGACTCCCTCAAACTGAAACAGCACTTTAAGAGATATTTAGATCAAATACAGCTATGCTAAGCGCTATGTGCACCTTGCAGTTTTTTAATAAAAACAACCCTTTACATTTGAAATACCCCCCACAAATGATATATTCTCTGGAAATACACACTTCAAGCTTTCTAGGCGTACCAGGCTTGTTGATGTTGCCACAGTTTTCTGGAAGTTCTCCCTCAATGTATTCTTTGGTTACACAGAGCTTCCCTAAAAAAGGCCACATTTTCCTAAAAAAAAATATATGCAAACAAGAAAAAAACAAGTTAATCTGAAAAAGCAACATCCCCCGAACAGAACGATACCCAACATGCATAGGTACTGTCAAAAGAAGAGTTGCCAAACACCAAAAAGTAAAGCATATGCACAATGGTAATTTTGCTTGAAAATTTCAACTCTGCAGACAAAGTGCGCACCTTGCGCTTTTTCTGCCAAAAAAACCCTTTACATTTGGAATACTCCTTCCTTGAAAGTACACATGATAAGCTTTCTAAGCGTATCCAGCATGTTGTAGTGGGCCCATCTTTCTGAAAGTAATCCCTCAAAGAATTCTTTGGTCGCACAGGGTTTCCTTAAAAAATGTATAATAAAGCAGAATAAAAAATGAGTTTTCCTAAAATATCAATATGCAAACAAAAAAAACCAAGCTGAATTTGAAAGCGCAAGGTCCCCCAAGCAGAACGATACCCAACATGCATAGGTTCTATTAACCCTTTTAACTGCCAGCCTACTTGAGCTTTTGTCACCCTCTCTTGACGGGTCATTTTTCACCATTTTGCGCTATGCTTAACTGTGATTTTTGCAGGAATTTCCAGGAAAATGATATATTTTATTTTTGCGGCAGAGCTTAGGCTTTAACATGAAATGTCTTGTTTGTAATTTTATTTTACTGTTTTTTTTTAATATTTTTGAGTAAATTAAACAAAACAAAAAAAATATTTTTTAGAAAATTGTCTCCTTTATTTCAAATAAAACCTTTTTTTTTTTTTTAAAGAAAACCATATTGCATGTGAAAGCCCCATTTCTCCCGATTACAACGGTACCACATATGTATCGGTAGCCCCCCGTTACTGTTCAGAAGACCCCCCAAATTGAAAAAACACTTTATAACATGTAAAAATAAAATACAACTACAATCCACACTATAAAGGGTTAAATCAAGAAAAAAAATTGGCGTGGGGTTCCCCTTCCAAGGGGGGGGGGGGGGAGTAATCCCCATTTTTTTAATTTTAAGGGTTAAAAACCCCTTAAAAATTCCCATAAAAAAATGACATGGGGTCCCCCCTACCCAGCATAACCAGCCCGGGGATCAGCTATGCAGGGCTTGTAGAACAGGGCGCAGGGGCCAGCTTTGGTGGCCCCCCACCCTGCCAGGTATAAGCCCACACCTTCTAAATTAGCCCGGGCCCTTCTGCCCCCCCTGGGCTTCGGGGAGGCAGGTAATAGGGGGGCCGGGGTTAATGGCAAATCACCCGCTCACCGCAGGTGACTTGACAGCCTTGTAAACTGGTATAGGGGTTTCATGGACTCCTTACAAGTTCACAATGGGTTAAAGTGGACCAACACCCAGGGCTGATCGGCCCGGGAATCTATAAGATTCCCAGACCGTTCTATTTCCTCCCCCTGGGGCATCCAAAATCGGGATGCCCCTCTGTGTGACACCCCACGGAACACCCGCTACCACTTACTTGAATCCCGGTTCTACGGCGCATGCGCGGGCCGCATCCCCACTATCCCTCTAGTAGGGCGCGTGCCCCCGCTGGCTATTTACGCTCCCTGTTAGAGGGAAGTGGGGGAGGCATCCGCTAGCACGCTCAGAGCGGCTGAGCTTAGACGTCTCTTAGACGTCCATAACTCAGCCCCTCTGAGCGCGCTGATTGGACGAGCGGCCGCGCATGCGCCGTAGGACCCGGGTGAGGTGAGTTATTGTGGGTGATCGGGGGGGTTTCACACAGCGGGGCATCCCCGATCGGGCTGCCCCGGGGAAAAGGACCAATACCCAGGATAGTCAAAATCCTGGGTGTTGGTCCACTTAAAAAAAAAACACACACCACAAAATGCTGGAAGCATTTATTACCAGCTGGGCGACAGGACATAAGGGGTTAATTAAAAAAAAAATTGACATAGGGCCCATAGGGGGGGGGGGGGCATTTTTTTGGGGGAAATTTAAGGGTTAAAAACCCTTAAAAATCCCCCCAAAAATTACGTAGGGTCCCCCCTACCCAGCGTTACTGACCCAGGCCAGCTATGGGGGCTTGTAGAACAGGGCGCAGGAGCCAGGCTACTAGCCCACATAGCCATAGTGGCCTGGGCCCTTCTGCCCCCCCTGGCCTTTGGGGAGGCAGGTAATGGGGGGCTGGGGGTTTTGGCAAGTCACCCGCTCGCCGCAGGTGACTTGCCATACCCAGAGCCTTGTGAGCTGGTATAGGGGTCTTATAGACCCCTTACCAGCTCACAAAGGGTTAACTGAAAAAAAGACACAGACAAAATGATTTTATTAAAAAAAAAATTTTTTTTTTTACTGTACTTACCTTTGATTGTAAGCTCCTTTGTCCCTCGCCGCTCTGATGACAGATGCCGGTGATCGGCATCCAGAGAAGGGGGATGCCGCACCATTCACCGACATCTGACAGCTGAGAGAGCTGAAGCCGGTGATCGGGACCGGGATGATGTCATAGCCCTGCCCCCAAAAGGGCAGGGCTTAGCGGCAAGATGGCGGCCGCCATCGGAACAGCAGGGGAAAGAGCCTTCCAGGCTTTCTCCTGAATATCGGAAAGACCTGGGGGGGATCGGAGGCCTCCCAGGTGAAGAGGAGGGTCGGCGGGAGCCAGCGCACACGGAGGTAAGTAAATGTCATTTTTTTTTTTTTTTTACAGGAAAAGCCGGAGGTAGCTGAAATGGAGGGGGGCACCATATTCCGGGCCTTCCCCTGCAGCCGGAGGAGGTCCGATGAACGATCGGAGACCACCATCTTGAAGAGGAGATCCGGCTGAATCAAACGAGGGGTCAGGTAAGTGACTTTTTTTAATACTTTTTTTACTATTAGTGGGGAAAGTCAGGCACGTAAAATTTGCGTGGCTGGCAGTTAACTGCAGGAGAGGCAGCCACGTAAATTTTACATGGCTGGCGTTTAAAGGGTTAAACAAATAAAAAAAATGGCTAGGCAGCATCATGGTGTACACAGTAACTTTGGGGTTGGTTGCATTTGGATTGAACTGGGGTGGGGTTCCAGAATATTCTACTAATTAGACAAAAATATTATGCTATGTAGCAGCAAACATGTGTATGTAGTTTGTAATGTCATTACATACGCCATGTGAGTGAGAACAACAAACACTTACCATGACTATGCCCGCAGGCAAGGGCTGGCGCATAGCTGCTTTAGGTGCCGGCTCTCTGATGCCCTAAAAACCAGATAACAAGGGCACAGGATTATTGAAAATGCACCGATTCCACCTGTAACATACAAACAACAATTAGAAATGCGCTCACCAGGGGATGAACTGCCGCTGGTATCCCAGGGAGGACTCTGAGGAGGAGGCGTGGAGCCTCGACTCCTCACAATCGGCCCAGAAGATCCCAAAACACATGGGCCACCCTCCTTCCTCTCACTCCCAGATCCTTGAGGGAGTGTGGGTGAGTCCAACTCCACCTCCTCACTTGGACTCCCCACTTGAGAAGGGCCCACAGGGTTTTGAGACTCAACTGAGTCAGATTGTGAGGAGCTGAGACTGCCCTCCCCCCCAGCAGCACGCTCCTCTGGGGCGTCATCCCCTTCCTCCCCTGGGTCCTCAAGATAGGACTGGCGAGATTCATCCGCAGATTCATCCGACCCCACCACTCTTCTGTGGGGGAGGAAACCCTTCCCACGTTTGCCCAGGGGAGGACACTTATCTGTGTAGAAGGTAAAAAAATAAGGACACCTTTAAAAATAAACCCAAAAATGTACTACATTATAATACAACATTATTGTATGGATTTACATGTGGTGAGGTGACACTTACCTGAAGCATAGGCATCATAGTGCCTATAAACGCCCTCTGGGTCCCGGCACTTGAAATCCGACCACTTCTGTATAATTGACCGGACACTGAGATTGGTCTTGAAGCGCCGGGACACAGTGGCCTTCACCTCCAACGCTATGCGCCTCTTTGCACCACGGGCATAGTCATATTCCACTAGACAAAAATCCTATAAAAAAACACATTAAAAAAAAAAAACATCAATACATATATATATATATACAGCAATAAACATATATAACAAGCTATATTCTTGCACATCATAAATGGACCATATACTCACTTTAACCACCTGGCCGTTAACACGCGGATCCACCCTTTTGCGGCGCAGTTTGCTGGTTGCGGGGGAACAGGGGATGTTGAGGGGCCAGGGGAGACAGGGAGGTGAGGGTGGGGAGGGGTTGGGGGTGAAGAATCAGAGGTGTAGCTGGGGAGGCGTGTGGCAGGGTGTCTAGGCCGCATGGTGAATCCTCAGAGGTGGAAACCGGAAGTTGCAAAAAAAAGTGAAAGGCAAAAAAAGGACACTCATCGCTAAAATACGCTAACATATGCTTTCCAAATCGCTAGCATACGCAAAACAAAAAAAAAACACGTAGCAGTCATGCTAGTGATGAGTCAGATGCGCCCGTGTCTGCTGCGTATTCAACAACAGCGACTGTGGGCGTTAAGAGAACATTCAACCAAAAAAAAAAACACATTTATGATCAGCACAGAGCCGCCACCTGCGACACATAGCGACTGGCCCTCGCCACAACAACACTGATTAAAGTTCAAGGATATAGCGTGGGTGCTGTTTTTAGCTGACTGCGGCATAGAGCGCCTGTAACGCTTTAAAAAGATTGATTATTTGGGTGGTTTGACACCTTCGAAAACGCTAACAATAGCTGAAATGAAATTAGGAGAGGGCTGTGACACATTCCTAAATACATTTTCAGAAAAAAATAAAAAAACATTGGAAACATTCAAGTCAATTCAGAAATAATGCTTAATACATTATATGTAAAAAAAAATAAAAAAAAAAACCCAAAAAACAAACATTGTGTCTGCCATAGAAATGTATGGGAGAGCGACTGATAGCGAGAGGTAATACCTGGCGCTGTGCAAGGCAGAACTGTTCGCTGAGGCTGTGAAATTGATGAATCATCCGCTACATGTCGCTATTCCAGTCGCTAAACAGATTCTGCTTGATAAATGTGTAATTGCGTGCCGTGTCCGGCGTTGACCAGTCGCTATCTGTCGCTACCTCTCATTAACCAGGCGCTACCTGACGCTATCCCTTCTTAAATAAGGGCCTAAGATTAGAGGAGGTTCTAGAAGCCAGCCAGAGGGAATCTATATAAGGAGAACATGAGGAGAGTTACCTCAGAATGTGTGGAGAGAAGTCAGAAAAGAGAGAGTTACCTCAGAAGTATTGTAGTAACAGGGAGTGAGGAAGGTACCAGCAGAGTCAATTGGTAGCAGTCAGCAGTGTAAGAGAGAGCAGGAGAGCCACATTTATGCCTAACAAGTGACCACAGGAAAGGTGGACCAATCGAGATGCTAATAAAGAAAGCTTAAGGCCTCAGTATTCTGATATGGGCCCAGAATGAGTGCCCACCACCTGTTAAAGTCCACCTGGATGTAATGCTGTGCTATGGAAACTGCTAATGGAACTGTTGTGGATAAAGACTGTATGACCTGCTGTAACCATCAAGTGTACCTAAAGTTCTGCAAATAAAGTAAGTGCCCTTTTGATAAAGTCGGTCTCATTTGGAGTTATTGGATACAAGCCCACATCAGGAGGGCCCCCAAGCCTGTTAACAAAGAACCCACTCCCCACACGCCTGAGGAGCTAAACCCCTCAGGGACCTGTGTGCTACAATAGATTCCCCCTACAGACCTAAACATCATTATGCAGTGTCAGCAGACACCCCAGACCCAGTAATTAAATGAGACCTTCAGTCATAAATGACTTGAGGCACAGTACAGTAACTTCAACCAGTCCTGGTGTCTGTTCCTCTACAGTGGGGGGCATCCCGATTTGAATTGCCCTGTTATGTGACACCCCCAGTTTCTTACCTGACCAACAGTCACATGGCACATGTGCAGACTCCACCAATCAACATGGCTGAACCTTCATTCATGTTTTCTAAGTAGTGTGGCTTAGGAAGCACACATGAAGATACATCATCAGTGCACTGGCAGAAGAGCATGTGTATGTGCCATGACACTGCAGTTCAGATAATTACAGGATATCTCGGGGGTTTCATGTGGTGGGGCATCCCAAAACAGAAACAGACACCAGGGCTGGCTGACTTTACTCTATAAAGTTGTGCTTGAGTAGGGGATGGGTTGCTAAATGAATGGGGTCTGCCTGAGTGGAGGAGTGAGGAACAAATTCCAAGATAGTGAGATAGTGAGTTTTGTTCCTCTACAAAAAAAAAAAAAAAAAAAAACCAAAAAAACAAACATTGTCGCTGCCACAGAAATGTATGGGAGGGCGACTGGTAGCGAGAGGTAATACCTGGCGCTGTGCAAGGCAGAACAATGGCGCTGTTCGCTGAGGCTGTCAAATTGATGAATCATCTGCTACATGTCGCTATTCCAGTCGCTATGGAATCCACCCTCACTCCATGTGTGCTGAGGTGAGGGGACAGGGAGGGAAAGAGAGCTCTGGCCACTTCAACTTCCCACCATATTCCTAAGGGGCTGTAAAATGAAAAGCATCTAGCCACCCCGCTGTGTATGCAGGCCAGAGGAGGGGGCGCATTCCTGTGGGCAGCGCATCATGTGAGCAGTAAAAAAAAGTTATTACACTCACATGCTGCTGGCTTCTGTTCCGTCCTCCGCGCTCTGGAAAACCCCGGTGTCATGTGACAGCTCAGCTGATGTCATCTGCCTGAGCCACACAGAGAGGACACTGAGTCTGGCAGCATGAAAGTGATCACAGATCACCTACCTGCTCACCCTCTGCATCGGGGGGAACAGTGCACCACCACTCACATGTCGTACACAGGATCTTTATTAACATCCCCAAAATAATAGAGAGGCTTTAAAGTGGCCGGCGCTTCTTGTCATAATGTGGGCTGGACGGCCCAAGTCTCTTTCTCAAAGGGTGTCCTGGCCAATTTTGGGCAGGCGCGGCCCACCGGGAAAAGTCCCGGTTTGCCCTATGGCCAGACCGTCCCTGAGTATGTTATCTACCAGGGGTTTACAATTCTTTATCCTGTGGAAACTGGAGTATAATGTCTCTAAATGTAAAATCATGCAGTTGGGTATCCCCGCTCTTAGTACCGTATGGGCAGTGCTGTTTTAGCCAGGTCTTCAGAGGAGAGATATTTAGGGATACTGATTACTGAAAGCTGCCAGATGAGTGGACACTGTAGCCAGGCATTAGGAAAAGCAAGCAGGATGTTTGGCTGCATAGCTCGAGGCATCACCAATAGGACAAAGGAGCTTGTGATGCCGCTGTAGAGAGCCCGAGTGAGGTCATTCTAGAGACCTAACCTACAAAAAGACGGGTGCAAAGGTGGGCAACAAAAATGTTGGAAAGATATAAACTAAAAACTTATCAGGAGAAACTTAAGGAATTTACTTTGCACAGTATGGAGGAAAGAAGGGAGATAGGGGGAAAGATCAGGAACAGTGTTCGAAAAAATTATTTTACATAAAGATTAGCAGATGTTTTGAACAAATTTCCAGCAGAGGTAGTTGAAAAATCAAGAGGGTTTAAATATGGCTGGCATAAGCATACATCTATCCTAAGATACAAAGAACATACACACAACTGGGCAGACTAGACAGACCATATGGCCTCCTTCTGCTGTCAGTTTCTATGTTTCTATGTATCTGGCAGGACATAGGGAACAGACTATAATTTGCTGCAGAAATTCATGTGTTTATGTACAGTACGGTATATGTATAATATTTTTAGAACATATTCAGAAGTTTCCTCCAGTTTATGCCACCCTAACTTGGATATAACAAACAAAAAATGACCCGTCAGGCTCCTTCCACTCCAAGCTAGCATAATTTAAAGTATATTTTCAGCCAAAAAACTAAAAAAGATATACTCATCTTTTCTCCCACACAGACTGTTGCTCCTTGCAGTGCTTCCTTGAAAGGCTGGATGCAGATCCCTCATTGTGGGCAGCTCACTGTGACTGATGGTGTGGAGAATCCCCACACTGGAGGGAGTCAGGAAGGGACTCAATGAGAGGGCGGCACTGTGTATGGTGCTGGGTGGTGAGGGACCTGCATCCAGCCTTTCAGGTAAGTGCTGCAGCCCAGGACTAGGAGAGACGGTAATAGAAAAGGTAAGTATAGCTTTTATTGTTTTTTGACTGAAAATGTACTTTAAAAATATATCAGGGAAACATGGTGGAGACTGGAGGACACTAGTGGGGTAGTCAAGTTTGCTGGTGCAGACCATAGAAATCAATAGTGGCTTTACCCCACAATTCCTTTTTTCTACCTTAAAATAAATCTTTATAACTTATAGGTCCCACAGTGCATGTGAGGGCTCTCCTTCAATCAGCTGTCAATGTAGTGCATATCTATGAGTGGCATAGAAAGCTCAATGAAGGGGAAGTGACAGGCATCCTTGTAGCCACTCCCTTTAGGCTGTACATGCCCATGCAAGCCATTCAGGTAGATCGGGGGAGGGAGCATTTATCAGCCAGAGAGATGCCCAAGATTCTACCATGGGCTGCAAATGCGCTAATGGATCACTGGAAAGGTGAGTCCCAGTGGTTTTATATACTGCAAAAAATACGTCGGGAAGACAAAGCGAGAACTTTGGGTGTGAATAGGTGAGCATGATCGCGACATCTGCAACAAAAATGTAAAAAGCACAGTAGCCGAACATGTTTGCGCCCTAGGTGAGTGTGCACCTGCATCTTGGAATATTAGTGTCACTGTTTTGGCATTTGCTGGTTGCACCTACCTTATACACTGGTACTGTATATGTACCTCAATGGAAATCTTCCGTGACATCAACGGCAATCCAGAAAACCATGCAAGGGCACATATAACCAGGAAGAAATAGAGACTATGCTTTTCTCTTCTGACCCTGCAGCAGCTTTTGTCCCTCTTTTCTTCTGTCTTTATTTCCATTCATTCCTGGTTATGCTTATTCTTATAAATACTTGAAAGCATGCTCGTTTCTAGGGCTTCCTGGACCGGGAGCTTTGCTCTCACTGCCGGCTAGGATGTGTGCCGCACGTGAGGCGCGCTGTTCTGCCCCAGTGAGCTGGTGTAATGGCAGCAGCCGCGATCCTATCAAATTGCGGCTGCTGCCACGTCACCAGTTGCCGGGTCAACATCAACGCTCGGTGTCACACATCCTCTCCCGCTGGCAGATGGGGAAGCCGCCGCTCATTTAGTTGTGAGCGGCGGTTGGCGGTGACGGAGCCCTGCTTTCTCCTGCGGGCTCCGACGGGACCAGGTAAGTATCTCTGTTGCTTATACTTATATTTTATAATGTATACATATGTTTTGTGATATGGGAATCCCGCTGACGTCATAGTGACGTCAGGTGGGAATTCATTCGCCCTCAGTACATAAATGTGTGTGCTGCCCTTACACGGTTTGCAAGTCTGCCCTGAGGAAGGGGGTACATTAACCCCGAAACGTTGGCATTACAGACTTTGATTGCCCATTGATGGACTATTTTTGGCTTATGGACTATATTCTTCAGAGATTGACTACCTATGCCTTATCTATACGCAGCATGGCTTGCTATAATTGTATGCTGTGAATACAATTTTCTTGCTTCATATGGTGTGCTGACCCTTTCTTTAACTAAAGCCGAACATTTTAGGGATTGGCACCAGGGCAGTCCTGTGGATCTAATAACATGTGGAATATTTGTATTAAAAGGGAAGGGCTATTGGGATCAAAGGCTTCTCCAGCAAGAGTTCCGTATGATCTTCGAATTGGGAACTAGGTACCCCATGGACTCAATAACGACATGGGTCTGAGTAGTGTTTGCGGAGGCCTGTACCTCTAGATGCCCTGGTTGGCCCCCTCCATTGTTGCCTTTTTGGTCCCCTCTTCACTTTTCTTCCCTTCAGTTACTTACCTTTTCCTAAATATTTTGTGTTTGAGATAAAATTAGCATGGTGAGTATGAAAGGATGAATGGACAGTTTTTGATTGGTAGGCAAAGAGGTGTATGCAGATATGCTATTGCTGTATTATATTGAATAATATGCTCTCTGCCCCTTTTAGTACAAACACTGAGAAGTGGAATGCCTCTTTAAAAACACATCAAAATAGCTCGACTTTAGCTCATAAGCGGTGTGATGCTGGTGGGACCTCTAGTCCTCTTGGCCAGGCTGCTTAATCTTACAATGTGAAAGAAAGCTCGGAGAGATGATTGACCAGGCAGGAAGATGAGGCGTGGCCTCTGGTTCAAGAGTGAAAGAGGATTAGCCACCCACCACCCTGACAAAGTTCCAGTTGGCGGAGCGAAAAGCGCATCGGCAGTCGGTCTGCCCAACCACGCATTCCCCTCCTCCTTACACATGCTGAGCTCGGCAGCTTGTCCTTCCTGGATTTGTGGGCACCTTTAGAGTTTTATGCTGCACACAGCTGATCCAGCAAAGTTAAAAAGGCATCTACAGGCGGTAGAGCTGGGGATTATGGACAGTAGTGGACCCAGGTCTATACCAGCAATGCTAGGAGGTCCCAGCTCCTGCTGTGCTTAGCATTCTCTGGTCACACAGCAGGGGTTATTTGTCTAGGCACTTTATGGTGCTGTCTTCATGAGTCACAAACCAGTGTGGGACATGTCTTGACTACATATGGACACTGTTAACAGTACTTTCTATATTGAGACTTTGGCCAGCCAACCTCAGTGCAATAGTGTCGGAATGTGAGTGTGGATAAATGCATGGCAGTCAGGGGTACATGAGGGATACACAATGTCGTGTAGTTTTATTGTGTCATGGGGTTTGTACTGTTTTATCTTGGTGCCAGGTTTTGTGTGCAATCTATTTAATAAATGTATATGTTTTGTTCTGGTATTCATTTGAGTGCACTGTCCGTTAGTGCCAGTCCTACATTTAACAACTTGTCTCTTAGTGTATGTTCGTATATATGCAAATAGGTTAGTGGGATGCAGGTTTAGTTTGATTTCTGGCAGTGCACAGGATTTGTGTGGATTTTGGGGTCTCCCAGCCTTTTAATTGTATTCCACACAAATTGAAACTATTTTAGCATAGTACAAGCACATGTTAATTTCTTCCTATATGAGCCATAAAAAGTAGCTTTATTTGCTTCAATATCTGGATCATGGCTGAACTGGAATGGACATGCCATGGCTCAGTTGCTGTGATCAGAGATAGCTGTGGGAATACCGGCCAGGGGCAAGTCTCACGCTGCAAGATCCAAGGCTCAAAGTGTCTGTTAAAGACCCTTTTTTTGTGTGGTCTGGGGGGATTAAAATTGAAAGGAGGTAGGCTGCCATAGATTCTACCCAGCACTGCAGGAAATGGAGGAAAGGCACCTGAAACTGGCAGGTGACCTGTTTGCTGCCTTATTATTGCTGTTGTGTTAAAACTGTGGAACATGGTGATAGTAAATCAAGCCCAAGTAATACTTTCTAAAGGCTACCAGGCAAACACTTATAATACATTTTTAAAGTCATTTATACCTTTTGAAAACTGAAAACTAGCCTTAAATGGTTTATCCCGAGAAATAACAGACAGATGGATAATTGGCTAGACCGTATTCTCTGTGACATATCACTCTTCTTCAAATTAAACATGATAAAACAGAGATTCTCATTATAGCTTCCAGCTGAGGGCGCATAGTTCAACTACTCATCACAATTAACACCTATGCAACCTACTCTCTTCACAAGTTAATTATCTAAGGGTCACGACTGAAGCATGTCTTCTTTTCTGGTCTGTTTTAAATTCTATATATCTCAAAAGCACATTTTCATCCATACTAACAGACTGGGGAAAAAATCAACCATTTTAAAAAAAGGTTTAAAGTCATCTTTATTCCATATCACTAAATTAATCACTACACATAACCACTACAAAATTAAAATCCTTTAAAAAACACATAATGACACAATACATATAAGACAAACCAACGTGGAAGTGTGTAGGCGATGGGGAGAGCACTGGCATGCACAAATATCAATCAGCATCTATATTTAAAACACATAAACACAAGTGACCTAATCAGTGCAAATAACAATGTGCAAATCCTACCTATGATCCAGATCCTATATCAAATAACTATTAAGTGCAAAGTGCAACCAATCAATAGATACAAATACAATATATAGTCACAAATAGAACCTACATAATTACCCAATACCTGAATGCCCTATAAGAAATATAAAAATAACCACAAAATACCCCATCAATATAGATGCTAGTATCAATCAACCATTAAATACCAAATACAGCGCAAAAATTAATCCAACCAAAATATACTCAAGGTATAACGGGTATGCCAGGAAAGGGTCTCTCCACCGCCTACAACACCAGGAGCCTTGCGTTCCGTGGGTGTGTCCCCCACTTCATCAGGCTACATGAATGGTGGCTGAGCAGAACTTAAATACAGCGCCCCCGCCCCCCAATTCAAAGTGGCTAATGTCTCACCTGTCTCAAAGATCACATCCGGGTGAGAAAGCAGGGAGAGACACATGTCCATAGCCAGCGGGGGCGTGCGCAGTCTCTCTCCAGGGCTAAGCAGCTACATCAGCTGTATCAGCAAGTTCCCACGAGATAGGGCTCGGTGCCTGAGAAAGTATCATGGCAACATGGGCAGCGTCACTATGTTGCTTAGTAAATAAACACAGCACACGCTGATAAAGCAAATGACAGCAGACGGATGGACAGGGGAGAGAGAGCCAAGGAGGGAGGGGGAGAGAGAAAAGGGGAAAGAAGCGCTGCCCTCAAGTCTGTATCTTCTCATTTTACAAGTACATGCAAAAAACATACACATATATAAACACAGTAATACATGACCATGAACAAGAATGCAATATTAATTGAAAACATATTGCGTGACAAATATTATATTAAATCAAGCAATAATATCTATTCACCATAGGTTAAGTTGTTTCTACCCCCAACAATCAATAGCCAATTACATCGATTGAGGTGACCAAAACAAAATAAAGTGGAAGCAGATCCCAGAATTGAGCCCACACATGTGACAATTGGCCATGCATCAAATGCAACAATTTAAATAAATAAATAATTTTCAATGTACCAATCCCATGTGTGGGCACAACTGATCCACAATATATAACCTGTAAACAAATGATATAACGATACACAAAAATGTAATACAGTAACCTGATAGTCACTGGATATAAACCCATAAACGATCAAAAATAGCTACAATCTGCAGCAAAAGGATTTCTGTCAACTAGAGATGAACATAAATCTATGTACATCAATCCAATCAGGGCCCAGACAATGACTAGTATTCCAACCATATACTGCAAAAAACACTCCAAGTTTCCTCTGACCAGTTGTCCCCTCAGATCATGTGACAAGAAGGTGAAGAAGATAAGTATATCTGTATAGGCGGATCCTCCAATGCGACCATCTTTTCAACCCAAGATGCTAATTCGGGCCCTCTGGGAAAAAAATAAAAAAAATAAAAAAATTATATATATATATATATATATATATATATATATATATATATAAAATAATAAAATAAAATATATATATATATATATAAAAAAAAACAAAAAAAAACCACATACATATACATGTGTACATGCACACATGCATATGCGTCAATGTATGCACATACACACACATACATACATGCATATTAACAAAGTGAACATCACAACGTGTCTAGGCAGACGGTAGCTATACTCTACTTACCCACCTGCATCGACAATCCAAGTGAAAAGAACCCCTGTCGTGTGCTAAAGCTTTATGCCCATACCTACTAACTAAATAAGACAAAACTAAGGCCCCACCTCCAAACAGGAGGGGCTATAACAAAAAATGACAAACTCCTAACAGTACACCACTCCAAATGAATGACAGAATACACAATTTGTACATGATGAAAACAAAAATGCCCATAAAATCAAGTGACTCTAAACCCAATAGTGAAAAAAAGAGAAAAGTTGTGTGGGGTCCACCCCATACTTAATATACAATATAGTCACCCCAAAAAAGGGAGCAAGTGAAAAATCTTCATTCAAGCCGAATCGCGTACACGTATTGAGTCTAAACATCCACCTGCTTACCAATTGTCTCAATCTTCTTTTAATGTTAATGCTGCTGGCTATGGACATGTGTCTCTCCCTGCTCTCTCACCCGGATGTGATCTTTGAGACAAGTGAGACATTGGCCACTTTGAATGGGGAAGAAGCACACACACCTGCAGGCCATTGTTATGTGCACATGCACGCCATTCTCTCACCCGGATTTGATTCTGGTTACAGGTGAGACATTAGCCACTTTGAATTGGGGGGGCGCTGTATTTAAGTTCTGCTCAGCCAGCATTCATGTAGCCTGATGAAGTGGGGGACACACCCACGGAACGCGTGGCTCCTGGTATCGTAGGCGGTGGGGAGACCCTTTACTGGCATACCTGTTATACCTTGAGTATATTTTGGTTGGATGTATTTTTGCACTGTATTTGGTATTTAATGGTTGATTGATACTAGTATCTATATTGATGGGGTATTTTGTGGTTATTTTTATATTTCTTATAGGGCATTCAGGTATTGGGTAATTATGTAGGTTCTATTTGTGATTATATATTGTATTAGTATCTATTGATTGGTTGCACTTTATAGTTATTTGATATATGATCCGGATTATATATGGTAGGATTTGCACATTGTTATTTGCACTGATTAGATTATTTGTGTTTATGTGTTTTAAATATAGATACTGATTGATATTTGTGCATGCCAGTGCTCTCTCCATCGCCTACACACTTCCATGTTGGTTTGTCTTATATGTATTGTCTCATTATGTGTTTTAAGGGATTTTAATTGTGTAGTGGCTATGTGTAGTGATTAATTTAGTGATATGGAATAAAATATATTTTTTGAGACATTTTTTGAGTGCCTCCCTCTATGATTCTGTGTTCTTGAGGTGAGCTTTATGTAGCTTTGGGAGTGGCACCTTCAATGATTATAGGGTATTGTGCAGACCCCCTTGCCTTTATATATTGCTCACAGCAGTTCGCCACCTTTTGCCACCATTTTTCTGCGTAAATTGTACTCTTCTAAGCTAGGTGAAGTGCAGCGATTATCCAGTTAATAATCAGTTGTCCCTACGTTCGAGAAATCAGAAGTTGTGGAAAACCATGAATGTCATAAATCAAGCCCTGTTTTCATAAATAGGTGAAGAGTGATAGTATAATCTGTTAAAATATAAGATAAACCAGGGATCCCAACCTTCAAGTACCACTTTACATTTTCTGCTTATCACCAGAGTGGTATGGGTTTGCCATTTACCTAAAACAGATTGAACAAAGGCACAGACATTTAGAAACTATTTGAAGTACACATGAATGGTGTTTGCCATCACCTTTTGGAGCAGTTTTGTGTTAATGGGACAAGTCATTACTGGGTTAGGTATAGATGGCAGCAGGTTAGGGTACAGGTCAGTCTGTAGCCTTGCTGAGTACAACCTAATATAACCTTTCATACAACCAAAAGAACTGGTTGGAACCCCTGAATGGGGCCAGAAGGGGCCAGAGTGCACAAGACTTTCCCCTTAACTGCCCCTCATGTACACTAGCACCCATTAATCTCAATGAAAATGTTCTATGCATAGACCATGTCCATCCACTAAAAACAGGCTTCTCATGCAGGTGCTGCAGCTGAGGTTGGTAGGGAAATGCAGTTAAAGTAAATTAACAAGTTTAGGTTTCAGGGTAGAAATATGCAGGCTAAATGCTTGCGTATGTCGCTTTTTCGTAATTGGAATTACTAACCTTGAGTCATTATAAATAGAAAGCTTGAGACAGCATGTTTAGGGAAGAGAGTGGATGGTATCATGGGAGGACACAAAAAAAACATTTAGCAGGTACCTGGGTAAAAGTTAAAAGTTGGGTTACGGGTAAAAATTGTAGGGAGGCTAGCATTGAGTAGTTACCCCCCCCCCCCCAACAAGTTCCCGGTTGGCAGATGAGGATGATATTTGGGATTACAGGATGCTGGTAGCTTGGTAGTTATTGTGGGGACAGACAGGGCAATCTGACATTGAGACCAGGATAGACGAAAAGTGTGTTGCCTTCCTCGAGCAATAGTTCAGCATGTCACAGAACTTAGGCCATAGGCTTAAGGCAAGAACCTCAACAGTAGTGTTCTCAGAAATATCACCAGTACCAAAAGCCACATCAGAGAGGCAGTGGGAGACTATGGTGGGTAAACAGGTCGCTCGAGTGAAAGGAGTGGTTTGGGTTCTTAGAGAACTTAGATGACTTCTCAGTGGGCAACAGGTTCTTTGGCAGGGATGGACTGCACCTAAATGGGGAGAGTGCATCTGTTCTGGTGGAGTATTTAATCTAAGCTCGGGGAGGGGGTGTTAGGCAAGAAGGAGACAGTGGGTGTATATCTAGCAGGCATAGGGGCAATACAAAAAATAACCATAGAAACTGGAAATGCATGATTAAACCAAAAAATGGGTGTTGGCCCGCCTTGGGGAGGCACCCTGATTAATGCTAGATATGTGTTTTGTAATAGATCAAGGCAACTGGGCTTGCATTTTGGTATTCCTCCCACTATTAGGAAATGCAGCTGGATGACTTGTGAAATGTGTTGAAGTAATAAAAAAAAAAGAATACAGCTATTACAGTTAACTATATTTATGTCTACAGATATGCAGGAGTCAACTATTCATTTATTTTGTAACTTTTCCAAAAAAATGAAAAAAATGAAAAAAGTTAATTCAACTGTTACCTTCTGAAGATGTGCCATGGATGAAGGGACACTTCTACATATCTTTTGGAAGTGCCTTAAAATAATAAACTTTTGGAAGAAAGCGGGGGATATTATCCTACCTGTCACAGATGTGAGGCTATAGAGCAACCCGACAGCTTTTCTCTTGCATTTAAACCTCTTATATAACAGTGAGTACTCACGATCGCTGCCATTCCATCTCCTTAACACAGCTAGGGCCTGCATCCCAACTTTATGGGAGCAACCCCCACCCCCCCCCCCAATTGATCTCTAGCTTGCTAGGACACAGGAGTATATGAGAATAGAAAACAGCCATTCTCCAGAACCACTCGAATAAATGGCACGAAGTTTGGCCCCCATGGTTTAACTTCGTTGAATCCCAGCAATACAAGAATCTGTTATCAAGACCTCAGGCTGGTTAGTTTTCCCTTACACCTCCTCCCTCTCTCTTTTTTCTTCCTATCCCTTCTCTCATGTTTTCTTGTATCACTTCTCCCTTTTCACCTTGCTCGCTTTTATTTATCTATGTTGTTCCACTTTTTTTATTTATAACACTATATTAAGAATGGCTTATTACTGTCCATCACAACAATTACTGTTGCATCTGCCAAATGAAGGTTTGATAGTGGTACTCAATGTTTTTTATCTTTTTTATCTGTTCAGTGAACTAAGTGTAACGTGACCCTATACAATTCCCTGTATACTATGTACTAGTTATGCCCTTTAATGAAAAGAATATTAAAAAAAAGTGGCAGAAGGACTAATTGCCAAAGACAGTAAAACTAACCCCAAACTGGTAGACTCACACATTCACGCCATTTAGATACTAATTTATTATAAAAGTTGCAGGCAGCTCTTGAGCACCTCATCCGAGATGCTCAGCAGAGCCCACACCGCAATGTCAGCTTTAGGCTGCCGGTCCTTTCAGCTGTAGCACTCCCGGCCAGGCAGTGTTCGCAGTGCATGCCTTTTTTATGCCTATGCGCTAGCGATACCTAGCGCTTCCCAGGAACGCCGGAAGCTGAAAGTATGTATGAAAAAAAAGACATGTTGGAATCCAAATTTTAAATTTTTTAGGGTCCTGTAATTTGATGTTTTTTTATTAAAAATTGGAATTGCATTGGGACACTTGAAAAACAAATCACAAAAAAATGTAAAATGCCTAAATAATTGTAACCATTTAAGCCCTTTGAAATGTATGGGATAAGGCTGCATGTTGCAGGGCAAGCGCTTAGGGCATTATTCATGAAGGGATAACGATAGGTAGTGACTGTTAGGCGGCAGGTAGTGGCAGGTAGCGGCCGGTGAATGCAGGAGACGGCACGCAATTACACATTTATGAAGCCGAATCTGATGAGGGACTAGAACATCATTACGATTCATCATTATTCCAGACTCAGTGTACAGTGCAGGCATTTAGCCTTGCAGAGTGCCACGCATTACCTCTCGCTACCTGGCGCTCTTCCATACATTTCTATGGAGGATCCTTAAATCCCTTTCCTGATCCCAATTTTTTTTTTTTCTTAAAAAAATCTCAAAACTTTTTGACATGTATCATGGGCAAGAAAATTACATTTTTGAAAATCTTTTGGATTAATAATATTTTTATGCAGAATTGTCCTTACATGTCTGGTATTAAAGTGTTCATGTTACAATGTTATAACAATGTAATTCCATATGTTTTTGCTTTCTTACTAGTGGATACATGTTCATAAACAGACTTTAATCACACAGCCTCTGGCGCTGTGGGCTAAAACGACATGATTTTGAGCGCCGGCAATATTTGAGGCTATTTTTTTGATGAATGTGGTGTGAGTCAGTCGCACTGAGCTGGCACTACCGTTCGCTCCCATACAGCGTAGTATTGTGACTCATATTCATCAATGCCAGCCAGCGACTGAGGCACTCTGAAACAAAGAACCATAGCCAAGCACAGCAACTACTAGCGGTTGCTCTGAAGTCTGCACTACAGATGCTCATCTGTCGCTATCTGGCGTTAGTAATGAATCAGCCTGCCCGTCTTATCTGGGAACTCAGAACTCAGGTAGTAGGGAACTCAGCGCCGGCACTCATCCCATCACTGGTGCTGTTGATAGATAGGACACTACCCGGCACTATCACGGGCATTCTGGATTTTTGACTTGATAAATACACCATTTTCACTGGGACCTGACATTCACCTGACACTCATCTGGCACTATGTGGCCTTAGCATTTCTTAAATAAACCCATAAGTCCTGTTTTCAGGACGGTCTCAATCCATCCAGCCCAACAATTTTTTATGTATTAATCTAATATGGTTTTTAAAAATATGATTGAATAAAATGTTGTATTTTTCTAACAGAATTGCATTGGTAGTAGAGATAATTTAGGCAAAATGACCAGCCCAGGTCTTAAAATATACAAACCTAAAAGTGTGGGCCCCCTGAAAAGCAAGGGGCAGGACAACTATACTTAAAAGCACTTTGATAAACATCTTCTTTGCATCCATATTCTCAGAGAAACATGATATGCCAGGTGAAATGCAGAGAAATAACTAAAACTTTCCTGTCTGCAGAAAAAATCCCATAACCAGCAAGAAAACAACCATACTAATCAGAGTCAACTGGTTCCTAAGCCAAATATAGTTCGTCGATTTTGTGGGCACATCAAGGTCTAATGCAATTGCTCATTCTCATTGCGAAACAGTTTGTGTTGTGGCCAAATTATGTTTAAACATTCATACCAGAAAGGCATGAAAGTTAATTTAGGTGGCAGGACAAAGGACTCAAGGTCTAGCCAAGTAAACAATTCCCTTTCATCTTTATTGCAAAAGCAATCACTACCTATAATGGGAAATGAGGTCATGGCAAAACTTTATTTAAAGGATGGCTGGCCAATGGGAATACTGTGTGATTGGTGCAACTATAATTCTGGATAGAATTGGAGAAATAGATGCCAGGGACTGAACTGCCCTGACCAGTACCTGAGACACTCAGGTGTAGGTAATGACATCTACTGCTGGACAAAGCGGTGTCTCCAATGAGCCGCTCTGTCAAAAAGCAGCACGCGCGCCCGCACTACTGCAGGGGAGCAAGGGAGGCAGGCAGGGCAGCTTGCAGCGCTCTCTGAACGGCGGGTCACCCGAGGGAGGTAAGGTCTTTACAACAACTAGAGGCAAAATACAAAGGGTAAATGCAAAGGGCACACCCCTTGATAACACACAAAAGGCAAGAACTGGATGTAAACAATGTTTGGCACATAAGGAAATGCAAAGGCTACTCAACTTGTTTTGCCTTTTTCAACAATAGAGTAGGAGCCAGACCCTGAAGAGGGCACAGCTGTAGGCATCAGGTAGGGACCAATCAAGGAGCAATGCTGGACATAGCTCTGCTAATCAACCGGGTAAGTACAACTAAGCTGCACACACAAGTCAATCTACAAAGACATGCCACTAACACGGTACACCAAACACACACAAACACAAATCAAACATCCAGGGGAGTACAGAAAAAACATAAGCCACAACACACTAGAGGAAGCCAAGGCAACAACACATTTGCCATATTACAACACAGCACAAGACAAACATGCTAAATGGAGATGGTCAAAGAGGAACAAGGGAAACATAGAGCACAGACCACAGAGATAGGGAAGGCAAAGCAGTGCCTCCCCAATGATTTTAAGGCCAAGCACACTGGAGGTGCCACATTGCAGCAACATTGGTTTGGCGCACAACTAGCAAAGACAGACTTACTTAAGTCTACATCAAGAGCATGGGGGATTAGGCCAAAGAAGGAAGAACTAAAGAAAGGCACACACTAACAAACCAAAAGGCCATAAATTAGGGGGACAGAATAAGAATGGTCACAGAGAAGTGCAAACAACACCTAAACAGGATGTCAGGAAGAATAGCAACAAATAAAAAACAAAACATAAAGAAGTAATGCATTTTTCTGTTTATTTGCCAGGAGACATAAATCCCAGTACCCTGGAGGAACAACTCATCCCACAGTGCTACCCAGCTGATTGGGGCCCTACAGGAGTTTGTAGACCGGTTGCGGAACTAGGTCCAACTAAAAGAATAAGGAGGAAAAAGAATAATAACTAAACGAATAAGGAGGACCCTGTCAAAGCCAAGTTCGGGGGGGGGGGGCTCCTCTCTGTGTTTTGCTGGAAAGTTGCCCACCCCAGCACAATGTTTGAGTGTAAAGGGCTAAAGGGACTGTTTAATGTAGGCCACATTGGCCAAAGTTTCAATTTTAAATTAGAATTGAATTTTTTCTGCTGATATTTCTTGTGTCAAGTTCGTGTTTAACACGCACAACCACAACCATTCTAACCAGAGCAGTTAGGAAAACACACAAGTCAAAGACATACTAAAGAGGAGCACACGCAAGGGGAAGAAGAAGCAGGATTAGCTAATGCCACTGCTAAGACAACACAGGTGTTGAGTTTCAGCTCCAAGTGTTGTTTGTACTTTAAAGGACATTTCATTTGAGAACAGACTGGAGATGGAGAGCTAACTTCAGAGGGCCTTTACTCTGGCTAAAAGAAGGGCTGCAGATCTAACTCTCCAACTCCACTTTGTGACTTCAGTGGGCCTTTACTCAGCCTAAAAGAGAGTTGGAGAACTAACTCTCCAAATCCACTTTGGGACTTCAGTTGGCCTTTACTAGGGCTAAAAGAGGGGCTGGAAAGAGCTAACTCTTCATCTGTGAACAGACTGGAGATGGAGAGCTAACTTCAGAGGGCCTTTACTCTGGCTAAAAGAAGGGCTGCAGATCTAACTCTCCAACTCCACTTTGTGACTTCAGTAGGCCTTTACTCGGCCTAAAAGAGAGTTTGAGAGCTAACTCTCCAACTCCACTTTGCGACAGCAGTAGGAATTTACTAGGGCTAAAATCCTGTTTGGGGTGAAAATGGTCCTTCAATTGTTAGGACACATGGACAGAAGAGCTACATCTCAAATTCCTGGTTAGGTTTTAATATGCCTTTAAATAAGCTGATGGCTCCTCTGTGTGGCATGTTTTTGTAAGTTTGGAAGGTTACCAGGAGCCCCCTCCCCCCACGCCAGATTACCTTAAGGTTGAATGAGCCACTTTATTGTTTATTGTTTTATTATTTTTAGAATCTAAAATATATTATGTTTATATAGGAAGCCAGTGTTATTTGGTATCTTGACTCCTAAGTAATTATATGGATTGATTTTTAATATTGTGTGATTTTGTGATAACATCATTTAATATTATGACATTTAATAAGAGTCAAATAATTAGAAACAGGATCACTATACTACAGAGAAGTGCTTGAAGCTGAATATATTTTCCCGAATTGATACCCATTTAGGAGAAGGGTTGCGAGCGGAAAATAGCTTTTTCTAATGATGAGTTTACAGGGTAATATTATGTTAATATTATGGCATTCATCCATTGTGATTCTATCTGATAGAGGATACGTGGCAGAAGAAAACCAATGACTCTATGCTTGCCTGATTTTCAGGGCAGCACAGTGCAAATGTGAGAATATATATCTACTAAGAGATATGTGGAAAGTGCACTCAAAAACTTTTAGAAAGGAGCTTCCCTAGAGCCGAGAAATAAGCAAGAGAAGGGGTTATGTATACTGCATAGAAAATCCAAATTGTGAAGGCCCGCTGTGTGTATTCCCCAGAATTGCATGTAAGCTCACCCTTCCCTTGTTCTAACGGTGCATGTGCGGCCACTGGGCCAATCAGCGAAACTCCTTCAATTCCAATTTCCTTTGTGCATTTTGTCACAAGTAATATCTATTCTTGTGAAAAGGCATCAAAAGCATTTATTAGGTTTGCATTCCCAAAGATAATTTATATTGCCTACCTTCTCCTCACATTTACAGCATTCGACTAAAATTCAGCCTAAACGCACTGTACAGTTTGTCCCCAGCAGTAAATTCTTGTAACTGTAATGATGACATGCTGACCAGCGCTGGAAGGTTTCAAGGAGGGAAATAATCATAAATATCAGAAAAAACGCAGTACAAACTGGCGCTCACTGGCGCTGGGATATTCAGCAGCAACAGGCGCTGACATAGGCCAGCCAATACATAATGCAACAATCAAAGCTATTTAGCATTCTTGGCAGCGACTGATAGCGCCAATGTAGTCTGCAGCACAGCGTCAGATAAGACAAAAATGCCAGCGCTCCTAAATTGAAGCTATAGGCACCAGAAATATGTGCATGTCATAAATAAGGCCCTTAGTTTTTTTTGTTTTGTTTATGTTTGCTTTTTTGCAGCATTTCATAATTGTTTAACTCTCATGTATTCTTTTCTTTTCATATCCAATTAATACACTATTCTCTATATGTTGAAACTACTCCAAATACTTATAAAAGTTTTTCTTGTAACAGGTTATTACCGTATTTTTCGCCATATAAGACGCACCTGCCCATAAGACGCACCTAGGATTTGGAGGAAGAAAATAAGAAAAAAAAAATGTAAACCAAAAACGCGCCATTACAGACAGTGTGGCTTTCCCCTATCCAATTCCCATAGGCAGTGTGGGATGCCCCCATCCCAATCCCCGTATATCCAGTGTGGCATCCCCCCCTCCCATTCCCCATATACCCATTGGCTGTGTGGCATCCCCCTCTCCCCCCATTAGTATAGGCTGTGTGGCATCCCTCTCCCCACATTCCCATAGGCTGTGTGGCATCCACCTCTCCCCCCATTCCCATTGGCTGTGTGGCTTTCCCCCTCCCCCCATTAGTATAAGCTGTGTGGCATCCCTCTCTCCCCATTCCCATAGGCAGTGTGGCATCCCCCTCTCCCCATTAGCATGGGCTGTGTGGCATCCCCCTCCCCTCATTCCCATAGGCTGTGTGGCATCCCCCTCTCCCCATTCCCATAGGCTGTGTGGCACCCCCCTCCCCCATTCCCATAGGCTGTGTGGCATCCCCATTCCCATAGGCTGTGTGGCATCCCCCTCCCCCCATTCCCATAGGCTGTGTGGCATCCCCCTCCCCCCATTCCCATAGGCTGTGTGGCATCCCCCTCCCCCCATTCCCATAGGCTGTGTGGCATCCCCCTCTCCCCCCATTCCCATAGGCTGTGTGGCATCCCCCTCTCCCCATTCCCATAGGCTGTGTGGCATCCCCCTCCCCCCATTCCCATAGGCTGTGTGGCATCCCCATTCCCATAGGCTGTGTGGCATCCCCCTCCCCCCATTCCCATAGGCTGTGTGGCATCCCCCTCCCCCCATTCCCATAGGCTGTGTGGCATCCCTCTCTCCCCATTCCCATAGGCAGTGTGGCATCCCCCTCTACCCATTAGCATGGGCTGTGTGGCATCCCCCTCCCCCCATTCCCATAGGCTGTGTGGCATCCCCCTCCCCCCATTCCCATAGGCTGTGTGGCATCCCCCTCTCCCCATTCCCATAGGCTGTGTGGCATCCCCCTCCCCCCATTCCCATAGGCTGTGTGGCATCCCCATTCACATAGGCTGTGTGGCATCCCCCTCCCCCCATTCCCATAGGCTGTGTGGCATCCCCCTCCCCCCATTCCCATAGGCTGTGTGGCATCCCCCTCTCCCCATTGGCTGTGTGGCATCCCCCTCCCCCCATTCCCATAGGCTGTGTGGCATCCCCCTCCCCCCATTCCCATAGGCTGTGTGGCATCCCCCATTCCCATAGGTTGTGTGACATCCCCCTCCCCCCATTCCCATAGGCTGTGTGGCATACCCCTCCCCCCATTCCCAAAGGCTGTGTGGCATCCCCCTCCCCCCATTCCCATAGGCTGTGTGACATCCCCCTCCCCCCATTCCCAAAGGCTGTGTGGCATCCCCCTCCCCCCATTCCCATAGGCTGTGTGGCATCCCCCTCCCCCCATTCCCATAGGCTGTGTGGCATACCCCTCCCCCCATTCCCAAAGGCTGTGTGGCATCCCCATCCCCCCATTCCCATAGGCTGTGTGGCATACCCCTCCCCCCATTCCCAAAGGCTGTGTGGCATCCCCATCCCCCCATTCCCATAGGCAGTGTGGCCCCTCTCTCCCCATTCCCACCCCCCTCCCCCCATTAGTATAGGCAGGCGCCATATTAAAAAAAAAAAAAAAAGTTAAACTCACCTGTCCGCTGACACCGCTGCGCTGAGCGGCCGGCTCCGTGAATGGGGTGGGCGTGGCCTGCGCCGCAGCGTCGACGCAGGCCACGCCCACCCAATTCACGAGCTGGCTCTGTCCCGGTCCCGCCGCTGCGATCGCTGTCTTTTCAGGCAGCGATGACAGCGGCGGGGCCAGAGACAGAGCCCCTGCCGCTCCTCCATCTGCTTCTCCACATGCGAGCACGAAGGTCCGGGCAGAGGGTGGGCGTGGCCTGCGCCGGTGCAGGCCACGCCCACCCACTGCCGGGACCTTCGTGCTCGCGTGTGCTCTGAGCCCGGCAGCAGATGGAGGAGCGGCAGGGGCTCTGTCTCTGGCCCCGCCGCTGTCATCGCTGCCTGAAAAGACAGCAATCGCAGCGGCGGGGCCGGGACAGAGCCCCCGCCGCTCCTCTGGCCTCTCGCAGTGTGCCAGACAACGCGGGAGCGCCGGGGATGGATGAGTTTTTTTTTTTGTTAATTTTTTTTTTTTTTTTTTTTACATTCGCCCGATAAGGCGCACTGACATTTTTCCCCCACTTTTGGGGAAAAATAAGTGCGTCTTATAGGGCGAAAAATACGGTATATTTTTAATAGTATTTAAATAAGCATAATACATAGAGCATTGGCTACCTCGAAGCAGTGGAGAACACTAAAACAATTGCATCATTAGTTACCAGTTTTTCAGTGACAGAAAATTAGGTAAAGAATTTACTGTTCACTGACCGAAAGGGCTTATGGGAATAACCAGTACTGTGTCAGACTAATTGCATACTTTGCAGAAAAAGAAAAGATTTACTTTTCGGAAAACACTGATGTTACAAATTGATAAACTAGCACCATCTCATGGTTCAGGGTGATACATTATCCTACATTTTAGAAATATATATATATATATATATATATATATATATATATATATATATATATATTTATTTATTTAGTATAATATATATATATATATATATATATATATATATATATATATATATATATATATATATATATATATATATATATATATATATATATATATATATATATACCGTATTTTTCGCCCTATAAGACGCACTTATTTTTCCCCAAAAGTGGGGGGAAAATGTCCGTGCGCCTTATCGGGCGAATGTAAAAAAAAAAAAAACTCACCTGTTCCCGGCGCTTCTGCGTTGCCTGTCACACTGCGGGAGCCCAGAGGAGCGGCGGGGGCTCTGTCCCGGCCCCGTCGCTGCGATCGCTGTCTTTTACAGGCAGCGATGACAGCGGCGGGGCCAGAGACAGTGCTCCCGCCGCTCCTCCGCCTGCTGCTTCTTCCACCTGGGGAACATGCGAGCACCCAGGTCAGGGCAGCGGGTGGGCGCGGCCTGCACCAAGTCGGTGCAGGCCATGCCCACCTGCTGCCCTGACCTGGGTGCTCGCATGTGCCCAAGAAGAAGCAGCAGGCAGAGAAGCGGCGGGGGCACTGGCCCCGCCGCTGTCATCGCTGCCTGTAAAAGACAGCGATCACAGCGGCGGGGCCGGGACAGAGCCCGCCGCTGCTTCTTATGGCCAGCTCCGTGAATGGGGTGGCGCAGGCCACGCCCACCCCATTCATGGAGCCGACCGCTCAGCGGAGCGGTGTCAGTGGAGAGGTGAGTTTAACTTTTTTTTTTTTTACTTAAGCCGCACCGGGGGGTGCCACACAGCCTACGGGAATTGGGGGGAGGGGGGATGCCACACAGAATATGGGGGGAGAAGGGGATGCCACACAGCCTATGGGAATTGGGGGGATGCCATACAGCCTATTGGGGGGGAAGGGGATGCCACACAGCCTATGGGAATTGGGGGGAGAGGGGATGCCACACAGCCTATGGGAATTGGGGGGAGGGGGGATGCCACACAGCCTATGGGAATTGGGGGGATGGGGGATGCCACACAGAATATGGGGGGAGAAGGGGATGCCACACAGCCTATGGGAATTGGGGGGATGCCACACAGCCTATTGGGGGGGAAGGGGATGCCACACAGCCTATGGGATTTGGGGGGAGAGGGGATGCCACACAGCCTATGGGATTTGGGGGGAGAGGGGATGCCACACAGCCTATGGGAATTGGGGGGAGGGGGGATGCCACACAGCCTATGGGAATTGGGAGGAGGGGGATGCCACACAGAATATGGGGGGAGAAGGGGATGCCACACAGCCTATGGGAATTGGGGGGATGCCACACAGCCTATTGGGGGGGGGAAGGGGATGCCACACAGCCTATGGGAATTGGGGGGAGAGGGGATGCCACACAGCCTATGGGAATTGGGGGGAGGGGGGATGCCACACAGAATATGGGGGGAGAGGGGGATGCCACACAGCCTATACAAATGGGGGTAGAAAGGTGGATGCCACACAGCCTATGGGGGAGAGGGGGATGCCACACATCCTATGGGGGAGAGGGGGATGCCACACAGCCTATACTAATGGGAGGAGGGGGATGCCACACAGCCAATGGGAATGGGGGGGCACACTGCCTATATGGAGAATAGGAGGGGGGAATGCCGCACTGCTTATGATAATGGGGTGTACACTGCCTATATGGGAATGGGAGGGGGATGCCACACTGGGTATACGGGGAATGGGATGGGGGCATGCTACACTGTCTATGGAATGGGGGCATCCCACACGGCCAATGGGAAAGGGGAATGCCACACTGTCTGTAATGGTGCGTTTTTGGTTTAAAATATTTTTTTTCTTATTTTCTCCCCCTAATCCTAGGTGCGTCTTATGGGCAGGTGCGTCTTATAGGGTGAAAAATACGGTAATATATATATATATATATATATATATATATATACCAATGAAGAACAGAATGTGAACATCCTGATTTGGTATCCACTGCTGTGTGAAACCTATCCCAGGGCATTGATCCCAGGGCATATGTGCGCATCCCCGCTATACCTCTAGCTGAAGTGTAGAACTGAATGGTTGGCAAGAGTATAGGGAGGAGCAGGGGTGCAGCCAGCTGCATGCTTGCTCCATTCAGAGAAAAAAAATCACACCCCGGAGAGTGAAAATCATGGGTGTTGTTCCTCTTTAAAGCGAACAAAAACTGTGAATTTTGCTTTCCTGGCTTTTGATCTGTGCCCATGCAGCATCCCGGAGCAGGATGCCCCACTGTGGAAAATCCCCCAGGAAGCCCGTTAAAACTCACCTTGTCATGATCCAATGATGCATGCAGGGGCCCTTGTCCAATGAGAGCTGTCCGCTGTGAAATTGTCATTCTCAAGGCGGCTCTCATTCAAATCAATGGAGAGGGTGTGCTACCATGTACGCGCTCCTCTTGTAAACTATGAGAGCCATCTGTCGAAATAACGTTGTTACAGGAGGTGGTTCTCATTGGACAAGAGCCCGCAAGGTGCTGTTGAAACGCCGTGAGTTGAGTTTTTTCTTAGTTTCACACAGCAGGACATCCCGATTCGAGATGCCCCAAAGAAAATCCAGCAGCTCGCCCTTAAAACTTTTAGCTTCTAGGCCAAACACTGTGTCAGGCCGAGGGACACCCGCCTTCAGAGTAAGCCCACGACCCCCAATCTCCGCTGCTAGCTTCACCTTTAGACAAGCCCCCGTTTGCCGGGACGCTTTATACGCCTCGCCGGACACGGTTGCCCCCAGGACTTAATAGCACAAAGTATGTGAGCTTACAGGGGTTGAAGGCAGATGAACCAGAGGCCAGACTGGGCAATGTCGGGTAAGTACTGGAAACAGTTCGGGTACTTCAGGAACAGGTAATACTGGAAGCAATTCAGGTGCTCAGGAGAATTCAAGCGAAGTCAGACGTCAAGCCAAGGGTCACACCGGGAGGTCAGAGAGCTGCGCAGTACAAGGGATGAGGCGAAGGCGTGGTCAAGATTCAAGCAGATGGTCAATAACGAATTAAACAGACAATCACGGGAACAATAACAAAGCCAGCTAAACGCTATCACAGGCCCTGACACACTGAAGAGGTAATCCCTTTATAGGACTGAACCCGGCTGGATTGGACAGGGAGGCAGTGACTGTGATTGGTGCACTTTGGATCTGTGTGCTGACTGGTGCACTTTGGATCTGTGTGCTGATTGGTGCGCTTCGGATCTGTGGTTTGATTGGTGCACTTAGAGAGCTCTGCGCTGATTGCCCCAGCTGAACTCCAAAGGCATACTGCCCAGAACTGCACCTCCTAGGTTTAGCTCTTTTAAACAGCCTCCAGTGGCCACTCTGTGTATAGCACCACCGGAGGACATAAGCTGACTGTACTCGCGCGCAAGCACGAGTAGAATGACAGTGGACGAGGGAGGAGGGTGCGCTCGGCGACACACGTGCCGCTGGAGCTGGCATCTGAGGCAGAAGTGGCTGATGGGCAGGAGAAACCCCAGCCAGTTGCCTAGGGACACCACGGGCATGGGCTGAAGGCAAGTCATTCATGACACACTGTTGGGTTTTCCTCAACTTCAAATCCTCCGAAAACATTAATGTTCCTGTTTGCAGGTGGCCTGCAAATGCATGATCCACCATTTTGTTTCTAAAATTCACTACCGCAGGAGTTAGGAAAAGGTAAATTAATGGCTCTTTGCTAAGATCTGTTGGCAACGTCTGTCTTTCTGAATCAGAAAGCAGAGTTTTATGTGATTCCTGTGTAGGAGGAAAGAAGAAATAGTTGAGGTTTAGGTCTTACCCAGTCCCACTACAGCCATGAACTGAAATGTAAAAAAAACATTAACACTAACAATATGTAGATTATATTATGCAGGGGCAGACTGGCCATAGGGAGACCCAGGACTGAACTGCACGGTGGGCTGAACTGTATTAGGGCCAGTTGGGCTTCAGCTTTTAACACCCACATTTGATTCCTGCCTACTTAGTCTCCCTCTCAGCCCCACTGCACCTACAATCCAAGGAACCCCAGCCCCCAATGGTATAGCCTGCCATCATGGAGGGGGGGCCTTAGCAAGGATGCCAGTCCACCACTGAAACAATGGGGGTTATTTAAGAAGGGATAGCGCCAGATAGTGCCTCATAGCGGCAGGCAGCGCCTGGTGAACGCCGGGTGCTGTACGCAAAACCATATTTATGAATTTATGAAAGCAAATCTGGTGATTGACTGTAACAGCGCCATGTAGCATCCAATGTATTATTACAGGAGGCTCAGCGTATAGCACGGCCGTTTTCTAGCTTTCAGAGCGCCAGGTATTACCTTTCGCTCAGTGTCGCTCTCCTATACATTTCCATGGCCGTTCATTTAATTGTGTTTGATATTTTTTTTTTGTTTTGTTTTTTTTGCTCAAATCATTGTGTGACCTCTCCTGGCTGTAAACAAACACTTTTAGAAACGTTTTTGACTTTTTATATTTTTATGCAGAATTGTCATTACAGGTCTGCCACTAAATGTTAATGTCACAGTGTCAAAACAATGTCATTCCAGGTGTGTTTGCTTTGTTACAGGTGTATATGTGTTCAAAACAGACATTAATCACACAGCTCTATTCTATAGCAACCAGATTTAGAGCACCGACACTGTGTGTGTCCTTTTTTTGATAAGTATGGTGTGGAGCGTCGAGAGTCGGTCCCACTGAGCTGGTGCTACCTTTCGCTCGTACTGGTGTTAGGGCGCCCAGCATAAATCACATTCATCAATGCCGGCCAGGTTACTACAGCAACAGCGCTGATACCCGCTTACAGCATCTACTAGCGGTCACTCTAAGCTATATAGACGCTCATCTGCCGATACATGGCATTAGTAGTGAATCAGCCTCCATGTATATATTTATGTCCAGTTTTACAAGCTGTTTTCTACCACTGTGGACATGGAATACTTGAAACTTGGAAAGGGGGAAGCGGTTATATACTGTAGGTTAACTGCAGTGAATGGTGGGTGGGATAGATAAATGAATGGCATTTTCTGGACTGCATTTTCAACCCTGCTATAATAGAATTCATTTGTCATTCAATTACTGTGATTCCTTGCTCTTAGGAGGGGTGGTTTTGCATACAGCGCCCAATGCCAGATTCTGCCTGCTGCTACGAGATACTACCTGGCGCTATCCTTTCTTAAATAACCCCCATAGTTTACTTTTAATTGAGTAGAGATTTTCTGAAAGAATACTTTCTGACATTAAAGTGGACCTTCACCCTGAATAAGAGCCTATCTTATGTTTGCCACACCCTTTATATACAGATTGTTCACATTAAAAATCCTCCTACCTGCATCTACTGCATGATATGTGCCATTAAACGTCCAAGATGGTGGCTTATGGAGCATCAGGCAGCCTGAAAACAGGAATTGTCTTCTGACTGTGTTGCTCTGCATTCTGGGATTTCTGTCCTTTCCCTGACCCCAGCTCTGTTCTATCTGTGCAAAGCACAGCTATAACTCCACCCCCTGTACTTTATCCCGCTCTCTTCTCCTCAGTATGTGTGATGCTTCTGAGGCAAGATGGCGGTGCCAGTATCTTAGAGTCCTGAACAGAGTTGAAACCCAGTGGGGGAAAGAAAAATAAGTAAGTGACTAAAAACGTAAAATATATTAATTTCAGATGCTGGGGAATCATTTTTTAAGGGTTTCGGCTTTTCATTAAACCATGCTGAAGGTCTGGTATGAGAATAGAAGATTTGTTAGGGTTTGATTAATATTTCCATTGATCATTTCTCAAGCTGTTGCTCTCAGTATAATATTTCCATAGACTTTGATGTTTTTGGATGAATCTGTTTTTGCTAAAAGTCTTTCCTCTCCATATTATCCCTTGCCCTCGTTTTACCTCTCCATAATGCTTCCGAAAAAACATTCATACTGTATGTCTATGAACAAAAGAAAAAGATCCCTGCACTGCCAATGACACATTGATTGTTATAAAAAGTAAATTGAGCTAATTATGAAGGTTTCCAACCCCTAGCACCAAAAAAAAAGCAACACCTCTTTTTACCCCATTTCACAATTCTACGGTTGTGCCACTAGATGACATAACAGGTGTCACTAAGATCTGCAGATGATCAGGGATGGGTGAATCCCCCAGGGAGTTCAGTCAAACTCATAAATGTTCGGGTTGAAATCAATGGGGACTTGAACTTTGGGGTATGGCTGTATAGGGCGTAGAGGGTGCAGCAGTAAACTTGCTGCTTTAACTCACCTCAGCCTGCGATCCTCTTCCTCTCAGCGGCATTTCAAGCTGGCCCCAGCCGGGTCTACAGAAAGATGGACTCCGACTCCCATAAGTGAAGACACTTCTAGTACCAGCTTACAGTGCTCACTCATGGGAATGGACAATCATCTTTTTAAAGCCCCAGCCGTGGCCAAATTTAAACGCCGCTGCTGCTCTCCCGGGGCCACCACTGAGGATCACGGGCTGAGGTTAGTGCATCCTTAGGTCAAGCAGATTGATGGGCTGCTCAGCAGGCCAACTTTTGCCATAAACATAGCAGTCACAAAATATAAACTGTAGAATAGAGGCAAAGCTGTTTCACTTGCAGCAAGATTTTACCATATAAATAAAGCACAATGTCAGTGTAAAAAGACATTCTTTTAAAGTCTTATCTTTGAGTTAACAGGGTCTATGTTGTATTAAAATGGAAGGCAATGCATTCTAACTGTTTTATCTCTTAAGAGATACTGACATTTCAAATAAATGTTATTTTGCTGGCATGTCCCAACAAGGCAGGAAGCTGCTTGATGTGAAAAGTTTATCTGACAAAGTTGTGCAGATCCCCATGTTACGTCTGTTCTGTAGATAAATTAACAAAGGTAGTGTTTTCAGCATGGCACCTTTAATAAGCAGTCCACTTTCTCAGAAGTTCAAACTTGTTAGAATCCAAACCTACATAGAGGGAAGCTGGACTATTGCTGTTAAGAAAATGACCCTTTCACCTGCCAAAGGAGACAGTAATGCAATCCCCCTTCAAAAGAACTCAACAATAACATCCATATAACACAGCGGACAAAGCAGAAAAAGTCTATTGTGTTTTTAAATCAAATCAATCTTTTTTCTGACCAAAACTAAAAAAATAGAGGAACACTAATAGAAAAAAAGGTTTGCTTATGCTGTGCTCTTTTATTCACTTATTTTTATAAAGGCAGTTTTTAAGCTCCATGAATTATTGGATAGTGGTCATGTTCAAAATGTATGGTAAAGATTCAGAGTTTAAAGAGCTAGCATCAACCCCCTGTACAATTCAATACAAGGAGGAATGTCACTATTCTAATCAAAATCAATCACATTCATTCATTATGGTGGGATGAGCTCTAGACTTCATGCTGCATTTTGTAGAAAACATCTTTACCTCTGTCCAAATGAGCGCCTTAAATTACAGAGAACCCATCAATGCTAAGTCTAAAGTCAAAGCATACTTGGCTTTCCTTCCATGCTGATTTCAGCTAGACTGCTTTCTCAGAAGGGTGTACGTGTTGCTTGATCCTCTTTTAAGCAATGCCTCGCAGTTTTCGCTCTAGTCTCTGTATGGATCACAAACTGGAAAGATATGTTGAATGGAAGGGGGTACTTTCAGACAGGGGCAATATATAAACATAACAGTGGAGTTTATTTTTTCTGTTGACAGTGAACTAAAAGAAAATCAACAAGCGTGAAGTACGATTTGAAGCACATATGAGTAAGTTTGTGTGCATGTGCAAAGGACTTCCGGCATCAAGTATAAAATTGCTATATATCAACATGGTGTGATTTTCTTATTACTTAAAACTCAGCATTGTGAGTACAACAATTTAAACAGCCCCAAAACCCAATTCTGCTGTAAAATAATCCTTTGTGGAAAAAAAACACACAAACTGCAAACCCATAATTATATACCATTGAATATCCTTAACTTCAATTTCTGCTGGCAATGCACTAAAAGAAAAAGGTCATACAGAAACCTAAAAGTATACAACAATTATACATGCATATACATATACAAGCTAATATAGTTCTCATATAGTTCTCATAAAATTCTTCTTAAAACCCTGGACCGAATCAAATCAATCCTGTCGTGCAGTTCACAAATAGTGTGTGCCCATCACCAATCCAATCTACTTACCAGAACTGGTGATAAATCAAGCATGTAGTTTAAATCCACTTTGAGTATTAATCTCCTCTTATCCAGTATTAATCACCACTTGTTGCCAAGGTTCAAATTAATTAATTAATACTCAGCCAAAGGTTCATAAAAGTAAGTAAAATGCACACTTACAATCCATCCACTTAAATATCCTATTTTATTTATATGTCAAAAATAAGGGGAGTTTCTCATACCCTTCCTCACTATCACGCTGTGCGTCTTTCTGTCCCCAGTCTCCACTCAAAGGTACTTCCTATATTTGGAGCTCAGATGTTTTTACTAACGGGATTTCTGGCGTCACGCAGCTTCAGGCAATGATGTCCTCATCTCAGGGCTTCCTGTAGATGAAACGCAAGTTTGCTTTCCATCTACAGGAAGTAATGTGGAAGTGTGGACTTTACAAACTGACGCCCTTCATTTAGGGATGTGCTCCTGGCATTCTAGCATCTGAAGTAAAGAGCTCACAGGAAGTATATATACATATAGTGTTCTAAATAAAATATATATAAAAATACCTGACTCCTAACAGGAGAGGGAGGCCTAGCTTCACAAAAATATAAAATCACAAGCATGTAATAAAACTATCATCAAGGATTATCAGTTTAGGTCAAATTCTTTATTAAAACCATCATCTGCCAACATTTGGAGATAGAAGATCCAATAGGACTCCTTGGATAATTTCCTAATCCTACTGGCTCCTCTCCAATGAGGCCTCATTTTTTGGATTGCCACAAAATCTAACAGGGAGGGGTCATTATTTTGTATATTTTTTAAATGCAGAGATACTCTTTGAGGTTCTAAATCAACGTGTAATATTATACGTATGCTCCCTGATTCGAATCTTTTATTTTTTTCCTGTTTGACCTATATATTGCATGGACAAGTAAGCATATAGACAACACATTTAGAACTGCAAGTAATACATTATTGAGTATTATATTGTTTGGTATTGTTGGCAAAAGATTTTCTTTGTTTTGTTTCCAGAAGTTACACATGGCTTACAGTCCCAACATTTATAAAATTCTGTGATACCAGTTGTAGCTAAATGAATAGGCTTTGGTGGGTCCACAAAACTTCTTATGACCCTATGTTTTAGATTTGTAGCTTTCCTACAAATATTAGGTGCTCTTTCAGGTAATTATGAGCCTAAAAATCACATCATTTTTTAATATATGCCAATGCTTCGAGAACATTTCTTGAATGTCCCAAAATTGGCCGTTAAACTTAAGGCATATTCCATTTAATTTTTATTTTTTCCTTCCTGCTTTTCTTTTTTTGCCAATAGAGATTGTTTATCTCTATGGCCAATCTCAATCCTCTATTTTTCTACTTCTTTTTGAATAACCCCTTTTCAGCAGCCACTGTTGTAAGGAATGGAATTGTATATAATAATTATCTAATAATTTAATAATAATCTAACAGTGCAATTTTGCCTCATAAACTGGCTTTTTGGTATCGATTGCAGCCACTTGGGGTGATGACAACTAGAGACTGGAACAAAGCCAACATGGTCTGTAGCCTTAAAGTGGGTCTTCGAGTTGTGTCTCTTACTTATAAATATTTAAATCCAAAAAGTTGACTTTATCTGTGCTAATACTAGGACTAAATTCTAAATTAAAATAATTTTCATTTGCATAATTCAACAATGTGTTTAAACTCTCCATTGTGCCATCCCAAAATAAAATCACATCACCTATAAACCTTTTGCAAATCATAAGAGAAGGATGGTGAATACAAAAAATAAATTGCTATTCCTCCCACCTTCAATAGAGGTTCGCCATACTGTGTGCAAAATTTGGCCCCCTGCCAACCCCTTTAACTTAATAATTAACTTAAATAATAATTGCCCCATACCAAAAATAATTGTGATTCGACACAAATATTAATCATTCAATAATAAACTCAATATGTTCAGAAATAATTTTATTTCTCTAGAAAGTGTCCTCCTGCTAGTACACCCTGTTCATGCGGGATCACAGTGTACAATGATCTGCTGAAACCATAATTGTAGCTTCATTTATCTTGATTATCTTGATCTCATTTATCCAGCATATAAGCAGTGTGCTTCAAATAAGCTGGTAAGGTTATTAACAATGGTTGGAAATTTGTATCGTTAAGTTCATCTAGCCTGCAGGTCAAAGATCTGATATTTCCCTTTATCCAACCATTTTAGTGGCGCTTTTATCTATTCCACACTACTCAAAAGTTCCTTTTCCTAAAACCGTCTGTTTTCTGCTTTCTATTTCATGCACTCTTTCTTCTCCTCTTTTGAAATCTTTTCTCTTTACCCCACCTTTTACCTGATATATCATAGGGGAGTAATCCATTAGCGGGTTTCTGTATCTCAAATATTTGTGAAAATAGAAATGTGGCTCTTTATTGTCCCCTTTCCATAGGCTCTCTAAAGGGAAACATCTGTTATACAGTGGTATTGGGTCGTGTTCTTCCCTTATACTTTCCCCTTTATTTACCATATTATCTCTGTATTGCTCCCACATCTGATATACATTCTTTCTATTACTTACTTCCTAACATCTATTCTGAGATCTTTTTATGTTATGTTGACAATCTCCCCATTCATAATCCTCTCTCCTATGCACGTGTTTCCTTTAAATATTCCTAGGTTGTTTATGTAGTGGTACCAGGGTCTGGTTCCCTTGATCGATATGGTTCTGCCACTGCAACTTAAATACTCCTTTATCTTTATAATCTCTCTGCTCCCTCTTTAGCACATTCTGTGATTTGATGTCATTATCATCCTTATCTAAACGTTTTCGCAAACCAGTTGATAATTCTATGTATTCATTTGTTTTTACATACGGTTGCCGGTATTCTTTCTTTTTTTCTATCTCCAAATTTACCTGTTTTAATTGATCTTTCTGTTTTGGATTAACATTTCCAACAATTTTAATACACACACATTAAAAAATTCAACCCATTCTTGAAAAGAACCATCTGCACTCCAAATATAGGAAGTGCTTTTAAATGGAGACTGGGAACTGGAAGTCACACAGCGTGATAGTGAGGAAGGGTAAGAGAAACACCCTTTGTTGTAGATATATAAATACAATAGGATATTTATGCCGCCAGTCTTGATAGAGAGCCATGAAACGGGAGTTATAGCTATACAAAGTATTGTGCAATGAGTGCCAATTGAGATTGCTTGGATGTATTAACCAAGTGGATGGATTGTAAGTGCGCATTTTACTTATTTAAAACTTTTTTACATGGTATTATGCTATTAGTGTTTTTACTTGTTTTTATGAACCTGTGAGCTGAAATCCAACAGGCCGCCTCATATAATCAACTAGCTAGTGATCCCACAGCACATGCAAATGCCCTCCTCCAATTAGCTGCTAGCACTCCATTTGTCTTTACAAAGCTGCTCTGTCTCTCTAGTAAAGCTGAACATAATGTTGACCAGTCCCTTTTGGTTGTGTGTATCTATGCCAGCCACTCAGAAATGCTTGGCACAAGTACAGGCATCAGCCAAAGGGAAGCTGCCACAACCCAGGCATGCACTGTGGAATCACTGGCAAGGTGAGTATTCTAGACTATATGAAGGTCTTCACACAGTGTGGCATTCTAAATTGGGATGCACCAGGGATAGGGTATCATATGGTCCTGGTGTCTTTTAAACTCCAGGGATTCCATTGTTCTCCATTGTCATCTTTAATTAACATGATTGGTATAGAATAATGAGGCAGTGATAAATAGGCTGTTCTCTCAGAAATTGAAATTGTAATAAGGAGACTAGTTGTAGTTGTAAGTAGGATAGCTGGACATTAGGCTCAATTCAGATGCACATTTGTCTGGACTTTCGTAGCTGTCTGTGAAAGTTTTTGTGTGTCGTTGTCATTTTATTTGTTTTTTTCGTTAGTTTTTCATTCGTATGAACATTCGGGCTAATGCGTATATGCGCTTTCGAGGAACGAAAGCAAATCAGATCATTTGCATGAGTTCGGATCATTTTCCCATAAAAATCTGATATTTTGCGTTGGTTCAGATAACTTACGTTATTGCTATGGGCTTGCGTCTCATTCAGAGAGCTGATTGCCGAGGGACCACCACCCTATAAAACCGTTTCATTTGCAATCCCCCCGGGACCATTTTGACCTCGGATACCCTTGCAATGAACCAGTTGTGTGCCTTTGTGGAGGAGCATCACGAGCTCCAGCTAATGGAAATTGAATGTGCCAGCAGGGCCGAGACCAGATTGCACGGGCGACGCATGCATATCGATGGCATGCATGACGTTGAGCTGTTCGAGTATGACCAAGATGCTTGGCTGCCTGCAATTTTTGGCGAACGGCTCGTTCCAGAGGCTGGGTGCCCTCCCCGTGGGGATCTCCCAGCCTACGCTGAGCCGCGCGCTATCCAAGTTTTTGGAAGACATGGCTACCATTAGTCAGAAATATATATTTTTTCCTGGCGACATGGTAACCTGGAACGCGCTTAAGCTGGCATTTTATAATATCGCCGACATGCCCAATGTCATGGGTGCCATTGATTGCACCCACGTTGCCTTAGTCCCTCCGGCAGCCGACGAGTACATCTAAAGGCAAGTTCAATCAGTCATTTTTTTATATAGTTGACATAAATGGTATTTTAAATATCTCTTAATCCCTCCTTATAAATAGTCCCTGTGAAATAGCTTACACTGTATATCTGTTAATCCCTCCTTGTAAATAGTCCCTGTGAAATAGCTTACACTGTATATCTGTTAATTCCTCCTTGTAAATAGTCCCTGTGAAATAGCTTACACTGTGTATCTGTACCTCCTTGTAAATTGTTCATGTGATATATTTGGCCGGATTTAGTGTCATCAATGTTTTTGATGTAGCCCAAAGCCAAACATTTGCAAGTGGACCTTAATTTGTCATGTGAAAGTTAATATTTAGTTGATCCAACATACATATCCTTTGTAGGCCTAAAAAATAGTTATGTACTTAGTGTTATTTGTATTGGCCAACATGTTTTTGGGAGGATGTTAGGATTAATGTTTGAGTAATTTACCTAGCCTTGCTAATTTTTTTTTTTTTTTTTTCCCAGGAACCGCAAAATGGGCCACTCACTGAATGTCCAAGCAGTGGTGGCCCTGGACATGCGGTTCCTTAGCGTCCTCGCCGGGTTTCCAGGCTCATCCCATGATGCGTACATCTTGCGACGATCTAGATTGTACCGTTGGTTTGAGTCTGGAGAATTCTCAGGTGGATGGCTCCTTGGTAAGTTGACGCAAATAACGTCATTCCCTTTTCAATGTATGCCTATTAATATAGTTTCGGACCCATGTCTGAAGCTATGGCTGTTTTTACCCCTTGATGACAGGTGAAACCGGACCTTAACCATGATCTTTAGAAAAGCACAACCCTTACAAAATGAGTTTCCACAATTAGTAAATAATATATTTATACTTTCTAGTAAATTACTTCTTATTCTTCCCCACACTCGGCTGCAATTCTGTTCTTGACTTTATGATAGGGTCTGCGCCATCTTTGCTCAGAAGCATGACACTTACTGAGTAGAGGAGAGCGGGATAAAGTTCAGGGGGCAGGTTAGAGCTGTGCTTGGCTCACACAAAGCAGATCTGGTGTCCTGAAAAGGTAAGACATCCAAGAATGCTGAGCAGCACAGTCCTAAGCCAATACCTGTTAGCAGCCTGCCTGATTTGCCCTCATCCGCCATTTTAGATGTTTCAAGGGTCAGAACATGCAGTAGATGGTGTTAGGCTGTTTCTTTAGCAGAGCAATCTGTATGTTCAGGGTGTGTCTAAAATATAAGATAGGCTCTTATTCAGGGAGAACGACCTTTTTTTTTATACATTTTTGTGTCATGTGTAATTTATGTTAGTATTTTCTTATTCTTTCAGGAGATTCCGGCTATCCACTACTTCCCTGGCTGCTGATGCCCGTCTTTCGGCCACAGAATGCCGCACAGGACCCCTACAATCGGGCACACCGGAAGACCCGGACCGTTGTGGAGAGGGCCTTTAGCCTGTTAAAAACACACTTCCGGTGTTTGGACCATACTGGGGGAGTACTCCATTATGACCCCAAAAAGGTCATAGACATCATACTGGCCTGCTGTGTCTTACATAACTATGCCATCATGCAGCGTGTCCCCCGGTATTTGGATATGCCCCCCTCTCCACCCAGCCAGGACCCAGAAGACCACTACCATGGCACACCTAGTGCCTCTGGCCAAGCAGTTCGGGCCAATTTGATTCAGAAACATTTTGCATAATTTTTGTTGCCTGTGTCTGTTTTGTGCCTGTAATTATTATTTGCTCCTCTAATGTTACCTTGTAAATCTTTTATTATTTTTGGGTGTACCAACTAGTAATGAGTTAATTACTAAAATATTCACACATGATCTGAGACTCATGCATTTTTTTGCCTTGTTTGTTTAGGAAAAACTTAAGTAATCTAAAAATAACCAAAACATGAATGCATCAACTTAGTCAACAACAGGTCAAGTCATATTCAATATTTTTTATTGAAATATGAAAACTTGGAGTTAAAGGGCACTCGCATACTTCATGTACATACATAGTACAATATTAAAATACATTTGTGGCAAATCATGGCACCTGGCAATTGGCCACATCCAGGAGTTTTAAAGTAATGCAGTTTCAATCCTAAATAAAATAGACAGACATAGGGAGCAAGCATTTGCATGTCAATATTTGCCCTGTAATAAATAGGGCCACATACACACCCTCTCCTGCTTGGCCACATTTGCCACAGGCACAGGTGGAAAACAGCCATACCTATGCCACTTTCACGCCTGTAAGTCAGTGGCCCACCCAAACAAGAAGCCCCAGTCCAAATCCAAGTCCAGTAGTTTGCCAGCCCAGAATGTCCCCCAATCATGCCTACAAACAGGATGAGCAATGTAATTAGGCCAAAGCCTGCAGCTCAACAGCTAGAGTGGCAGGTTCAGTGAGGCTTGAGCTCAGGCATTGGCTAGTTGGGTATCTCAGGCTCTAATGAGCTATATGGGCGAAAATCCAAAGCATACAAGCAAAGCCATGAAAAAGGCTATATTGGTAGCGCTCACCAGACAGGTCAATACAGTGGGGATGTAGAGAAAAGATGTGGAGCAGATACAGGGGAAATAGGTGTTAAAATGGTTGATGCCCATAAAACCCTGGTGGTGGGCCTTGGAGGTGGCCCATCACCTGGGCATGTGTGGCATTCATAATCTGCAACTGTTCCAACATGTTTCTATTGGTTGTTCGAACTTCATCCAGCATGGCACTGAAATTACTACTTAAGGTGGCCCTGTGGGTGTTGCTAGTTCAAACTTCCTCAAGCATGGCTGTGAAATTATTAGATAAGGTGGCCATGTGGCTGTTGGCTTGTTCGTCCTAAATTCTGTCAGCATGGTGTTTAATGTATTATTTAAGGTCTCTAATTGTGCATGATGCTACTCTGTGGTTCTTTCAGTTAGCTGGTGAAATAAACGCCTCTCATGGTGCCATGCTGACTCCATGATTGGCACGCGCCTCCCCTGGGAAACTGGGCGACGTAGCTGACTACGCCTCCCAATTCCCCAGGTTGGAGCGCCTGCAGATGATGGACATCTAGGGCGACCAACAGCCACAGATGTGCTTGCCAAATCCTCTGCAGCAGACCTACCACTGGGGACTGTAGGCTCAGTTTCTGCATGCTGCCCGCGATGGGCTGGCAGCATGCGGCCAGCTTCACTCTGCTGCAGAGGATTTGGTGAAGAAACATGTTGGGACAGTTGCAGATTATGTTCCAGTGGGGTCTGTTGTGAAGGTCCCATCAAGGTGGCATCCTACTCCATCTACTGGATTTCCTCGATCAGTGTGTGGCTCTGTTGGGACATGTGAAAAAAGGTTCAGTTTGTGCCCTAAATATATTTGTTATGCAAATTAGTCATGTTAATTCACATGCATCTGCAGATTCAGCAAATTACACTTACCGTATATATCGGGTCCTGGCTCCTAGGCAGCACGGAAGTTGACGGCGTGGTCCAACTGGATGAGGCTTCCACACTAGCTGAGGGTTGATGCTGGGCTGTATTGTTTAAAAAAAGGCACATAAACACCCAAATATGCATTGATGATCTGTATTACTACATATGCTTCAATAAATCACGTGGGCAAGCAGGAATGGCAACTCCCCCAACGGTCCAAGGTGACCTTCACTATGAATGTCATTATCTGTTATATGTATGAGTCACCCTGTACATACACATTGGTCACCTTAAATAAAACAAACATGCATGTACTGCATGTTATGAGGCATCACACATCCCTAAAGGGCCATTAGGGGCCCACACTCAGCTTGCAAATAGCATTTGCCTTAAGAATATGCTGGTGGGCATTTTTCCTATGTAGACCTTTCCCTGACCCCAGATCAAGTATTTGAGACCAAAGCACAGCTCAAACCCAAGTGGCCTAAAGACAAAGAAGTAAGTGTTGGATATGATTGAGTAGAATCACATAACAGGCAGTCCTTAGCTAATATTAAAACTTTAATGGTGACCAGAAATACTGTCCAAGGTCATGTATGGCCTAGCAAATTAGAAAATGAACATTCCAAAGATATTCCACACCCTGCTAAAACTGTAACCTCCCCTACAAGCCACTCCCTAGGGTCATGTGTTCATATATGCCTGTGAGGGGGGGCGTGTCCCGGCTTTGAGCACATGAGACGCACGTGAGGGGGCTCCTGCTTCCCAACCCTGCAAAATTGTACTTACCGGGCGATCGGTAAGGAAACCTTGACATGACCAGGCGTGTGAAGGGGCACAGAAAGAGGCAAGAAGACAGCAGAGCTTCACAGACCCGCAGATCCTCAGAAAAAGAGCGCCGAATGGCAGAAGCTGAGGCGGTCAAGATGGCGGCGACGGAGGAGCCCCATGGGAGTGACGAGGAGGAGCGTGCCTGTTCATCCTCAGGTGAAGATAGCAGCCCGGGCAGAGGGGAGCGGAGGAAGCCGCCGGAGGCCTGCAGGAACGTGACTGTTGGCGCGGGCGGCAGCAGCAGCAGTGAAAAGCGCACCTGGTGTCAGACGGGACAGGCTGGGTGTACCAAGATGGCGGCCATCCGGGGACAGAGAGCGGCGCTCGCTGCGGAGGCTGACGAGCGCGGGACTGACAAATGCCCTGGAGCTGAGGTAGAAGACGGGGGCGGCATGGAGGTGTGGTGCGGGAGTCGTATGGTGAAGCCCGGGCGGAGTGGGAGTCCCGTCCTTAACAGCAAGGGGAGCACCAAGATGGCGGCCGCTACTCCACATGCAGCCAGCAGAGAGCCTGAGGCACATGAATCAGGAGAGGAGCACTGGCACACTGTGAGAGAGAGGAGGGGTCGCAGCTGCAGCATGGTCACTACCCCTAATAATTCACAATCCATACTGACAGAGGGGGGAGACCAGGGCTGTACCCCGGCCAGGCGAAAGATTGAGGGGACACATGTGTCGAAGAACCCACCCATAATGGATGTCAGGTCCCCACCCTGGCCCCTGAAAACAGCTGAGCCCAGGAAGTGCTGAGGCCAAATGAAATAAATAAGGATGAAGAGCGCGCGATTAAAGGCCACCGCAGCAGCTATACAGCAGATCTGGGGAAATTTGCCTACATACCCAGGATAACTGAGGAGACAATACACCCTCCATGCGCTCCCCAACTAAGTGAGCAGCTTACCCTCGCGGCACCACATGCTGTTCTTCCACAACGAGTGGCTAAGCACCAAAGAGAGAGCAGAAGCACAAGTGAAGTGTCAGGGGGAGATCCTGCGCCCTTGGGCTCCCCAGTGTCGCCGCTTCCTCCCTCACCTGAGAGACCCCCAGAGAAGGTGGGCGGAAGCCCTGCGCTCATGTCACCAGCGGAACACTGGATATCACCAGCACTTACGCCGGTTCTGGTTCCCGACTGGGGTTCCAAAGCAGCATCGGAGGTCCCAGGCAGAGAGAAACATAGGGACCAAGAGATTCATCTTGAAACTATCTCCCTACTGAAGGGGATGCCAACTAAAACGGATATAGAGAAGCTAATTGAGTGTTACGAAGCAGCCCATAAGCGTGAGATTACTGCTGTTCAGCAGGAAATCTTTGAAGTAGAATCTAGAGTAAATGACCTTGAGAATGAAGGAACCGCAACCGACCACCGGGTAAGAGCGCTAGAAGAAAGATGCAACAAACAAGAAGCAATTATCAAGACCTACCACTTACATCTAGACGATCTTGAGAACCGTAGCAGACGGAACAATCTGAGAATAAGGGGCGTTCCAGAGTCCCAGATTACGGAAGATGCCAGAGCCATCGTAACAGCCATCTTTAATGATCTGCTGGGGAGAGACCCCTCCACTACGATAGAGCTGGACAGAGTCCATAGGGCACTGGGCCTGAGGAACACTGACCCTTCTTACCCCAGAGATATTGTTTGTAAGGTCCACCTCTGCACGGTTAAAGAAGAAATCCTCAGAAAGGCCTGGACAAAGGGGTCTGTGCTCTACCAGGGCAAAGAAGTCAAGATCCTTCAGGACTTATCTACAAGAACTCTTCAAATGCGGAAGATAATGAGGCCTCTGCTAGATGTTATCCTAAGCAAGGGTGCCTCATACAGATGGGGCTACGCATTCCATTTAATTGTTAGGAGCTCAAGAGGCGTTTTCCAGCTCAGAATGCATAGCGAGCTGGAGGAACTGTTTAATTTCCTGCAATGTGAGCCAATTTGCATTCCTGACTGGCTGGATCCTGATACGCAGGCACCGCGCACGCATCTTGCAAGCAAGAGGAGCGGAGGCCCGAGGTCCTTTTGGGAACTCAAGCACAACAAAGGACCACCGAGAAGACCTGCAGGAGTCAGAGGATGGGCTCCCCCTGCTGAATCATTTCCTATGCGGGGTCAGGGAGGTCCCAGGGAAAGCGGGACCTGGCGCTCCATCTCACCCCAGGCTCACGCGCCCGGGGGGGGGAGAGAGCGGGGGCCTTAAACAGCTAAGCGGCGTGATGGTCTCGGGCTCCTGGTGTCTGGAACTCCAGGTCCGCCCTCCGCCCCTTGAGAATGGAGATTGTCGTGGTTTCCCCTGATGTGTCTGTTTCAACGGTTTAATTGTTAATGCGGGCCGGTGGTGGGGGGGGCCCTGATCCTGAACCTCCTACACGTTTGGCGGGAGGCCGCCTTGTAGCTAGAGGCGGTGGGGGGGGGCCTTTAATAGGACCCTCTCGGCTGCCATTGTGTTTGATTAGTGTGGGTTGGGGTCTGGGGGTCCCTCAACAGCATGGGACCCGATGTTTTGAGACTCATGGGTCATTTAGACCGGACCCCTATAGTCGCCCGGTAGTTGGTGATGATGTGTCAGGATGGGTTGGGAGACGCTATGCCTAGCTTCGGGTTACGCATTTCCTCCTTGGCGGACACAGCACCCCCAATAGGACTGGTTTAGAGGGCTCTTAGTGACCCCTTAGGCCACATACGTTCCCGTTGAGGGTTTGTTAGATCGGTTTCGATTCATTATTCATTTAGTTTTAGCGTAGTTCCCCCCCCTTGACTTTAACTTCCCCTCCCCGTTGGGAAGGAGTATCCCCGCTGCCCCTTACTTACCCCTCCCCCTTTCCCTTGGTGCGGATCTCTGGGTCTAGATAAGTGTAACGAATACGGAAACAATTGCGATCGATTGTTTAATATTATGACCGACATAAGAGTAGTGTCCCTAAACGCTAAGGGTCACAATAGCCCCGAGAAGTGTTCTCTCATACTTAGAAATATGAAAGGCCTGAAGGCACAAGTGGCATTTTTACAGGAGACTCACTTCAGGGCTGAGAACCCACCCTCGTTCGGCAACAGGTTCTTCCCGAGAGCCTATCACAGTTACTCCACGGATTCCAGGTCTCGGGGGGGTCAGCATTCTTGTGGCAGCGGCTCTTCCCTGGGAACTAGTGGACTTTGTGATGGACGAGGAGGGAAGGTGGATCTTCCTTAAAGGGAAGATCGCCTCTTATTGTTCTACGTTCGCCAATGTGTATGTGCCAAACACGGGCCAGGTGGGTTTTCTGGAAAAAGTCCTGGAGAACTTATCCACTTTTAGAGAAGGCGAATTGATCATGAGTGGGGATTTTAACTTGGCTCTTGACCCTATCTTAGACACCTCAAAGGGTAGCCCTCACGAATCATATACCAGATTGAAAAAACTGAAAGGTTTGCTTGCTCTCCACCAATTGGTTGACCCCTGGAGAATCATTCATCCGAACGAGCGGGATTATACTTACTATTCTCCACCCCACGGGACATACTCGAGGATAGACTGGTTCCTGGTGCCCCACGCCTCCCTGTGCCGGATATCTGGCGCCTCTATTGGTAGCATAACTGTCTCTGATCACGCGCCCATCTCGTTGGAAGTTGCCTGCCCACAGCAGATTCCAAGGAGTTGGTCTTGGAGACTGAACACCTCATTACTTGAAGACTAAGCGGTACTGACAGAGGTACATACGGAGCTCAAAAACTTCTTTCAAACTAACATGACACCAGATTTGAGCCCTGGGATCCTCTGGGAAGCACATAAATGTGTCATCAGGGGCATCTTTATAAAAATAGGATCCAGAATCAAAAGAGAAAAGGTAGAACAGGTTCAAAAGTTGATTAGAGAAATTGGGGTTTTGGAAAGAAAACATAAGGAATCCCTCGCAGTAGAATGTCTGGCCACTTTGACCTCCCTTAGAGAAAAACTTAAACTGCTCTGCTGTGACAAAATCAAGGCGCAAATGAACAACTGTCGCAGAATATTTTATGAATCGGGAGACAAATGTGGGAAGCTTCTAGCGCGGGCACTAAGGGAGGAACGGGTCAGAACCTATGTCCCGAAAATTGTTAATGCGGGAGGACGGGTTACACATTTGTTTAATGAAATTGGGGAGGTGTTCCGGGGCTATTATGAGCGCCTGTACAATTTGCAAGAGGCGCAGAGTCCTGACCTTGGTGAGAAGATAGGGAAGTACATACTGGAATCAGGGTTGCCCAGACTGCCGAGGGCGGTATTAGAGGAGCTTGAGGACCCCATCTCTATGACCGAACTCCATAAAGCAGTTTCGGGTGCAGCAAACGGGAAAGCCCCGGGACCGGACGGTTTAAGCCCACAATATTACAAAAAATTCTTCCCGATCCTCGCTCCTAAACTACTAGGGGTCTTTAACTCCATTAAGGAGGGTAAAGCGTTCCCGGCGGACACTTTACGGGCCCATATCTCGGTCATTCCAAAGGAGGGCAAAGACCCGACGCAGTGTGCTAGTTATAGGCCAATTTCCCTTTTAAACACGGATCTCAAATTGTTTGCTAAGATCTTAGCCTCTAGGTTGTCACCTCATCTACACCGGGTTATTGGACTGGACCAGGCAGGGTTCATGGCGCACAGGGAGGCGAGGGATAGCACCGCTAAGGTGCTGAACTTGATTCATTTAGCACAAAAGAAAAAGATACCCTCTCTCCTGCTGGCGACGGACGCTGAAAAAGCATTTGACAGGGTCAACTGGGAGTTTATGCAGGCCACGATTAGACATATTGGGCTTGGCCCAAATATGGTAAATTGGATAGGAGGTCAGTACGATTCCCCGTCCGCCGCGGTACGAGTGAACGGTGTGCTTTCGGGGTCCTTTGGAATCGCGAATGGTACGAGGCAGGGCTGCCCGCTCTCGCCACTAATCTTCATACTGACCCTTGAGCCTTTCCTCTGTCGGATCAGGAAAAATCCAGATATTAAGGGGTTGACCAATGCTTCCGCACATTACAAAGTGGCTGCCTATGCAGACGACCTAATTTTCAGTCTGACCTGCCCTGAGGTTTCCCTCCCCAATCTAATGTCTGAGTTGAAGGAGTACGGAGACTTGTCGGGCTACAAAATTAATTACCAAAAATCCGAAATTCTCAATGTTAGCATACCTCACCATACAGAGTTCATTCCCGTTCAAGTGGGCAAGAGAGTGCATTACTTATTTGGGCACAAAGATTGGGAATAATCTGGCAAAAGTTTTTGACTTTAATTTCCCGCCACTTCTCAAGAGGTTCGAGGATGAGACGGAGAGATGGGGAAGGGGAAGGTTGTCGTGGTTTGGTAGGTGTAATGCCACCAAGATGAACCTTCTCCCACATCTACTATACATCCTACAGGCACTCCCAGTAGCTGTCCCGCAGAGCTTTCTACGGAAGACCAAGGCACTTTTTGTGAGATTCATTTGGGGAGGCAAGAAGCCAAGGTTGAATAGTGCCCTTCTTTCCCGGGCCAAAGAAAGTGGGGGACTGGGTTTTCCTGATCCGATCAGATACCATGCGGCAGTTCACCTTAACAGGGTCGTGGATTGGTGTCTTCACAAGAGTCACAAGCAATGGGTTAGCTTAGAACAAGGATTCTTGGAGATACCGATTACAGTCACCCCTTGGCTCAATGCCACGGACATCCCCTCGGTAGCCAAACATCCCACAATAGGGGCCACCTTGAAGGTGTGTCATAGACACCTAGAACACCGAGACATCTCCCCTGCTCCTTCCCCGATGTACCCTATCTTAGGGAACCCCAGATTTCCCCCGGGAAATGAGGGTCCAAAAATGAAAGCTTGGAGAGAGGCAGGGTTGTACAGGGCCATACACTTTAGGACAGGCAAACTTAGAGGATTTAGCCCGTGCGCAGGGTCTCACTGATTTGACAGGCTGGCAGCGTTATCAATGCACACACTTTCTACACTCGCTTCGGGAGTACTCTGAAGGCATGCGGAAACTTACGCCATTTGAAAGCCTATGCTCCAGCAACCAAGCAATTAAGCATACCCTCTCTTACACACATAAGTTACTGGCCTCCCCCCCGGAGGCAGAAATGCCCTCTTTTTTGAGAAAATGGGAGAGAGATCTTCGTGTCTCCTTCACGCCAGACCAGTATAGAAGACTTCTAGCTATGCGTCACAAAACTTCTACTTGCACTCGCTTGCAAGAGTGCAATTATAAAATATTGACGCGATGGTACAGAGTGCCGGCGTCAATTAACAAATGGTTTCCGGATGCTCCAGGGGACTGTTGGAGGTGTGGTGTGGCCAGGGGAGACATGATGCATATTTTCTGGGCGTGCCCCGCTCTCAGGCCCTTTTGGGACTCGGTGAGGGAGTTAGCTGGCAGGGTGGTGGGGGCGGAGATAGCCGATGACCCGGCTCTCTGCCTTCTTCACCTGTCAGCTGCCCCTCTGAAGTCATATAGGAAATCACTGTTGTGCCATCTTCTTAATGCGGCTAAGGCCTGTATTCCCCAAAAGTGGAAGAGCCCAGATCCCCCCTCTGTTGCGCAGTGGATATTAAAGGTGAATGAGACTATGAGATTTGAGAGTGTAATCCTTTCTCGGGAGAATAGGCTGGAGAGTTTTACGGGTACATGGTTCGACTGGTTGAGATTCTCTGAATCTAATGAGTGCCACGTATTGTTGAGAGAGGCCCAGAGATCCGCGCCCTTTCCCTCCTCACCTTCCCCTTCCCATCCTCCCCAACTTTCACCTGTAGATTGTCCTATAGTGACCTAGTTTCAATCTGAATGTTATGTCATGCTGTGTGATTAGTAGGTTCTACTTTGACATTCATGTTGCATTACTATCTGCTATATGAGTACTGTTCTACTGCATTCATGCCTTGTACCTAATTCCGAAAACCTTAAATAAAGAATTACATATATGCCTGTGAGCCTCATTTTACACGTTTAAAACATTTCACATACACACTAACATTACTAACCTGCTGGAATAGTAGGGATGTCCGTGTCCCGTCGCCTCGAGTGTCCCTCTAAGGCCACAGGATGTATCAGGCCCAGCACCACCTCCTCAGCTCTGGTAAATTGTAATTTAGTGGGGAAGCCTCCGCCAGTTTGTAGGCTGAAAAATATAGTTTGGGAAATGTATGAAAATGTGGACAATACAAGAAGCAGACAAATGCACAAAGCATATATGTACTTGTAATTCCACCGTTTATTTTCTTTCTTCCGTGCTGCATACTTCAAGTCTGATATTTTGCGTTGAATCTGCTCCACATCTTTGAGCTCTTCCCCCGCTGCATTGACCTGTCTGGTGAGCTCCTCTAAAATTTCAGCTTTGCGCATTTTGCTAGTTGCTTTGGATTTGCATCCATATAGCTCATCATAATGTAAGGTCAGCCCACTAGCCAATGCCAGAGTTTGGGCCTCCCCAAACCTGCCACTCAACTGTCCTCGGCGCGATGTCCACCCAATTGCTTGATGTTCCGGATCATCAGTGGTTGCAGGCAATTCGGGGGACATTCTGGGCTGGCTGTGTTGGGGAGAAATGTAGGACAGGTGGCTGGCTAAAGATTGTACTGGACTTGGATATGGACTTGAGGTCCTTGGCTGGGTGGCCACTGAACTTGCAGGCGTCGATGTGGCATATGGAGAGGGCCTTGCCACCTGTGCCGGTGGCAAATGTGGCCAAGGAGGAGAGGGTGTGCTTGATGTTGTTGGGCTTCTTGCCCTGTGCCTCTGTGGGCCCTTGAGACTTGTGCTTGCATGCCCTTGGGAGGTAGTTGGACGTGTCTGTGGTGATGCTGAGCTTTGGGGGCTGGGACTTCTGTCCCGGTGGATTTTCCTCTTCCCATGCCCGCTTTTCCCATGTGGGTGTGGAGATGGTGACCTTTGGAGGCTGGGACTTCTGTCCCAGTGGCTTTTCCTATTCCCATGCCCGCTTTTTCCATGTGGGTGTGGTGATGCTGAGCTTTGGGGGCTGGGACTTCTGTCCCGGTGGATTTTCCTCTTCCCATGCCCGCTTTTCCCACGTGGGTGTGGAGATGCTTAACTTTGGGGGCTGGGACTTCTGTCCCGGTGGCTTTTGCTCTTCTCGTGGCTGCTTTTCCCACGTGGATGTGGTGATGCTGAACTTTGTGGGCTGGGGCTTCTCACACTCTTCGTGGGCTTTTTTGTGGCCATGTCTGTCTGCTTGGTGGCCTGGGGCTTCTTCTTCGCAGCCAGCTGCCTCCTTTGGTTTGCTGGTTGGTGGTGCCTTAGCAGACTTTGTTGGTATTGTCGCCTTGGCCTGCCCACTGCGGGTTCCCCGCATCTTCGGCATTGGAATTTTTGAGCGAGTGGTGGGGCCTGAAGAAGCCTCCTCATGCTTATCTTGCTTTTTGCTGCTGCCCTCCTTGGCAGCTTTTGCCTTCCCGACGGCTTTTTTGGGTGCCATAATGATGAGACTCTGAAAGAGAATGAGCTGTGGGTCCAGGACCCTTTAAATACTAATGCCTGGGTATGACACTTATGCGTATGCGTGCATACGGCTGTTCGTCCGGCCGTGCGGAACCCGGAAACTGCTGGGGCATTACTTATCTGCTGCAGACAAGAAGAAAGATGGTGCCCACGTTCTTCACCCACCAACAAGAAGAGCTGATAATGCTCGTAAGTGTATTTTAATGCCTTTGATTTGCCATCTAAATGCATGCCTAGCCCTTAAGGAAATGCAGGAAGAAACGGTTTGGTTGAAAAGTGTCTAAAACTCTGTGCCAAACAGAAGTTAGGGCCCACATGTGCAAACCAAGTCACTTCAATCTAGAAGGCTAGGTTTAGCCTAGAAATGTGTCTGGTAATGTCATTTAGTCAACTGATCGATTTGTGACAGATATTTGTATGCAGTTTGATCTAAATACTATGTTTTTTTTGTGTTTTTTAGACGATGCTTCAGCGCAGGTACGACTACCTGCCCAACTCTTTTGAGAAGAGGACCGTTGCCCTGGAGATCGTTTCCAGGAATCAGCACGAGACTGACACCACCTTCACCCACACGCAGATCATGCAGCACTGGTCGGACCTGAAACGGCTCCACATGCCCCGGGTGCGGCGATTTTTCGTACTCCATTTCCCAAGTAAGTACATAGCAATTGCATGCTAGATGTAACTAATACACAAGGTAGCCCTTTATTTATAAATTATTTTCTTTTCTAGTGCTGGAAATGGAGTACCGAATCTGATGCACCCGGAGGCGCACAGGCGACCAGTGCTGCATGAATCTGCAGCAGGAAGTGAAGGTGGTGGATCTCCAGGGCGACGTTCCTACCCCTCCTCTGTTGGGGCCTCCGACCAGCCCCTGGACCTTTCTACAGAGGAGGGGCGTCACGGCATGGGCAGGGAGTCGTACCAAGTGACGGAGCCGTTAGCCTCTGGTATGTGACTCTTCATGTAACCGCACACACATACATGCTATTTGAAACAAGCTCCCTTAATCTCTTTTTCTAGATTTTGATGTAGTGGGTGAAGGATCCGTGGGAGAGTCTGCAGCAGATCATGCCCAGGAGGCACATGGAGAAGGTGGGTGATGTCACACACACATTGAATTTGTCATTTGTTTACTGTTGACTAAGACATTAGAAGTGACCCTATTTGACATGTCTCTACAGCCTCAACTTCCCAGCAGTGGCAGGGCCCAGAACGGAGGGTGGTCCCCGAGGCACCAACGAAGTAAGTTGTAATGTCATTCTTTGGATTATGTGGTAATTGACATGATCATCAAGATACCTAAAGCCATAGTCAATGGCATTAGCATAATGACATATTAATCCTTAGATTAATTACTTAGCAGAATGACATATGTCGTCATGAGTTAGCTTGCCACCTAAAAAACATTCCATCCACAGGTGAGAAACATGTATTTGTCAAAAAATAATGTTTGTTTCTTTTTCTCCAGGGACCACACATGAGTGGAAGCCATGAGTGAAAGGGTCCTTCAGTTGGTGGCCGACATGCAGGAGCTGCGTGACTCTTTGGGGACCACAGAAGAAGACTAATGTTCTGGGTCCTGCCATTGTTTTGTATATAGTTTTTAATTATTTTATTGCCAAACATTTTATATATTTTAAATATTTTAAAAATTTTTATAAGCCAATAAAAAAAAAAGATGCACATTTTTAACAAAAAAAATTTACAAAAAAAAGTCACAAAAAATGGCATTTGGTTATAAACCAAAAAAAAACTGTTTCTGTGTCATTTTATTTCAAAAATACATTAACACAAAACGAATGGGCAAAGAAATATTTAGAGATGAAGATTCACATGACCGCAAAGTGATTTGGGTAAGTTTCAGGGGTCATACATGGAAAAAGAACCTAACCGCGAAGTGATTTGGGTAAGTTTTAGGGGTGAAAAATGGAAGAAGAACCTAACCGCGAAGTGATGTTAGCACTTTAATGAGTTAAGTTTGTAGTGCGCAGGCGTAAGATCGTAAGGATTTTCGTCTGGACGATCATTTATGGAAAAAGGGAGTCAGAATCTAACGGGAAACGTGAAGGGTTCGTGGGAGGAGTCGATGGAAAAAGGGCAAAAACGAAATCCGAAGTTGTAACATGAGATAATAAAACGGAAAAGTCACGCTGGAAAATGACATTCTCTTACTCGTACTCTGGCATACGAACGGAAGAAGACTTTACGAGACTTTACTTAACGAGAGCGGGAAAATTAAAAAAAAAAAAAACACATCGACACAAAAACGAAAGTCTATTTTTGTCTCTCTGAATCAACCCTATTGACTTCATAGTCACATCCCCCTTCAGAATTATTATTATTATTATTGTTTATTTATAAGGCGCCATCGTATTCTGTGGCATTGTACAAAGTAACAGGAGGGTGAGACAAGTAACATTCTTAAAAGACACAGGACATTATGAGTTTTATATAACAGAGATGTAACTACAAATGCATATAATACATACAGTATGTGAAGAAGAGAGCCCTGCCTTTGCAAGCTTGCAATCTAAAGGTAAAGGTGGAGACAAGAGGTTTGGTTACTAAGAGTATTTATATTCATGGTAGCAAGTGCTCTGAAGGGTGAAAAGTCTTTAAAATGGTTTTGGTTAGGCCAGATGGTAAGCTTGTCTAAATAGATGGGTTTTGAGGGTGCTTTTGAATGTTCTAAAGCAGACTAAGACCCACCCAAACCAAGCCCAGACTCTGCTGATAAAAAAACAACATATAACAATATACCCTTAGAAATCCCTGGAAATCCCGTCAAAAATCACAGTTAAACATGTGTAGAGCAAAATAGTGAAAAATAATCTGGCAACAGAGGGTGACAAAGACTCTAGGTATACTGTCAGTTAAAGGATTAAACATTTATGCTCTTTGATCTACATTTTGGGGGGGGGGGGGGTGGAAAAAATTGTGTGTTTTACAAAGAGGTAAAGAAAACTGTTCCAGATTGAAAAAATGACACACACATTCCTGGGTCAGAACCCTAGCTGCTCCTCTAGAGTTAGGCAGCTCCATAAAGCCTCTGCTACTCATATACACAGTTTAGTAATCTATGGCAGCTCTATGATAACTCTCCATTATTGCCATTTTTCATTTTGCATTCCAGTACACTTGGGTAGTCAAATGGTTTTAACAATGTATATAACAATGTAACAAGTAACAATGTATCTTAGAAGGAGGAGAAGGAGGCAGATGTGTAGGAAAAGAAGGATTATATAGAGGAGAATGTACACTGGACAGAGATGGGTGTTTCCACGGAATGATGAAGTGCACCCCTTGGTCATCACTAGAGATGAGCGAACTTTTGAAAAATTCGATTCGACTGATTCGCCGAATTTTCCGACAAATCGTTTCGACCCGAATTTATTCGCGAGGAATCGCTATTAAAAACGGCTATTTCTGAGCCTCCTAGAGCCTCATTAGGGTTGTAAACCATTCTCCCTTGCTGTAACACACATAGGATGCGTGCTGGGTTAGTTAAATAATACTTTGAATAAATATCACATGCAGATCAGAGGCATCGCTAATAGAATCGCAGAGCGGCACCATTGCAGAGAGTTGAAGTGGCATCACTATGAGGGGCAGGAGCCCAAACATTGCTTTAAAGAGACACTGGAGTTGGCAGCAGCAGGAGTCCAAAAATTGGATGAATCACACCCTGGAGTTGGCAGCAGCAGCAGCAGCCCAAACATTACTTTAAAGAGACACTGGGGTTGGCTTCAGGAGCAAAAAATTGGATGAATCACACCCTGGAGTTGGCAGCAGCAGCAGCAGGAGCCCAAACATTACTTTAAAGAGACACTGGGGTTGGCTTCAGGAGCCCAAAAATTGGATGATTCACACCCTGGAGTTGGCAGGAGTTGGCAGCAGCAGCAGCAGCAACAGGAGCCCAAACATTACTTTAAAGAGACACTGGGGTTGGCTTCAGGAGCCCAAAAATTGGATGAATCACACCCTGGAGTTGGCAGCAGCAGCAGCCCAAACATTACTTTAAAGAGACACTGGGGTTGGCTTCAGGAGCCCAAAAATTGGATGAATCACACCCTGGAGTTGGCAGCAGCAGCAGCAGGAGCCCAAATATTACTTTAAAGAGACCCTGGGGTTGGCTTCAGGCGCCCAAAAATTGGATGAATCACACCCTGGAGTTGGCAGCAGCAGCAGCAGGAGCCCAAATATTACTTTAAAGAGACCCTGGGGTTGGCTTCATGAGCCCAAAAATTGGATGAATCACACCCTGGAGTTGGCAGCAGCAGCAGCAGGAGCCCAAATATTACTTTAAAGAGACCCTGGGGTTGGCTTCAGGAGCCCAAAAATTGGATGAATCACACCCTGGAGTTGGCAGCAGCAGCAGCAGGAGCCCAAATATTACTTTAAAGAGACCCTGGGGTTGGCTTCAGGAGCCCAAAAATTGGATGAATCACACCCTGGAGTTGGCAGCAGCAGGAGCAGCAGGAGCCCAAACATTACTTTAAAGAGACACTGGGGTTGGCTTCAGGAGCCCAAAAATTGGATGAATCACACCCTGGAGTTGGCAGCAGCAGCAGCAGGAGCCCAAACATTACTTTAAAGAGACACTGGGGTTGGCAGCAGGAGCCCAAAGATTGGATGAATCACACCCTGGAGTTGGCAGCAGCAGCAGCAGGAGCCCAAACATTACTTTAAAGAGACACTGGGGTTGGCTTCAGGAGCCCAAAAATTGGATGATTCACACCCTGGAGTTGGCAGGAGTTGGCAGCAGCAGCAGCAGCAACAGGAGCCCAAACATTACTTTAAAGAGACCCTGGGGTTGGCTTCAGGAGCCCAAAAATTGGATGAATCACACCCTGGAGTTGGCAGCAGCAGCAGGAGCCCAAACATTACTTTAAAGAGACACTGGGGTTGGCTTCAGTAGCCCAAAAATTGGATGAATCACACCCTGGAGTTGGCAGCAGCAGCAGCAGGAGCCCAAATATTACTTTAAAGAGACCCTGGGGTTGGCTTCAGGAGCCCAAAAATTGGATGAATCACACCCTGGAGTTGGCAGCAGCAGCAGCAGGAGCCCAAACATTACTTTAAAGAGACACTGGAGTTGGCTTCAGGAGCCCAAAAATTGGATGAATCACACCCTGGAGTTGGCAGCAGCAGCAGCAGGAGCCCAAATATTACTTTAAAGAGACCCTGGGGTTGGCTTCAGGAGCCCAAAAATTGGATGAATCACACCCTGAGTTGGCAGCAGCAGCAGCCCAAACATTACTTTAAAGAGACACTGGGGTTGGCTTCAGGAGCCCAAAAATTGGATGAATCACACCCTGGAGTTGGCAGCAGCAGCAGCAGCAGGAGCCCAAACATTACTTTAAAGAGACACTGGGGTTGGCTTCAGGAGCCCAAAAATTGGATGATTCACACCCTGTAGTTGGCAGCAGCAGCAGCAGCAGGAGCCAAAACATTACTTTAAAGAGACCCCGGGGTTGGCTTCAGGAGCCCAAAAATTGGATGAATCACACCCTGGAGTTGGCAGCAGCAGGAGCCCAAACATTACTTTAAAGAGACACTGGAGTTGGCTTCAGGAGCCCAAAAATTGGATGATTCACACCCTGGAGTTGCAAGCAGCAGCAGCAGCCCAAACATTGCTTTAAAGAGACACTGGGGTTGGCTTCAGGAGCCCAAAAATTGGATGAATCACACCCTGTGGAGAAAAAGTAGCTAAGTTAGTAATATCTACATAAAATTATGAATAAACAAATGCAAAAGTATTGCCAAAGTGAAGTTTTGTTTGAGGGTGTGTTTCCACCTTTTAATTAAATCAGAAACAACAAGGTATCATTGCCTCTGACTAATTAGCCCTCAAAAATTCTTGGAATTTTTAATCTGGAATCATGTCTTATCCGTCTTATCCGAAGAATATTAATAAAAAGTAAGAGTAACGTAAAGGATTTTTTATCAATACTTACTTGTGGTCCGATGCGGAGGAATGTCTGCAACTGGAGAGCAGCGCCTTAAATCTGTTTTGCACGATCCATCTTTCTTTAGTGTTGGTCTGGCCCCGTCATCAATCTACTGGAATACATCAGGCATTGTTGGGAGGAAAGCTTGGCTGATCCATGCGCCATTCATTTCCACGCAGGGCAGTCTCTGGAAAAAAAAAAGTATGTATAAACCAGGGTCTTTTTCATATAAAAACAAATGGTTATTTTTGCTTTCAAACCATATGTTCCACAGCTTTACCAGTCATTGTGTCAGCCAATGAAGCAACTTTGTCTCGAAGTGCTGCAAAAGCAGTCCACTGCATCACAAGTGGCATCTGACACCCCCAGTCAACTGTCTGTTGTCTGTTGTTAAGCTTTGGGTTCAGCTCCACTATCCATTGATGAAGATCTGATAATCATAAAATTCAGCAGCTACTGCCCAGCCAAGAAGTGGAGGAGACACTCGCCTCTTCTTCCACTAGCCGGCAATTAGTGATGAGGAGAGTGTCGTGGGAGGAGGTGTTGCAAGCCGAGGTAGTGGAAGAGGGTCCCTGGAGTCTGCGGTGGTGGCGGCGACAGCAGCAGCAGCAGTGAATTATTGGGGACTGTTGATAGGAAAAATCAGCTACTCAGCGATGTGTCAGTTTTTCATGTTGCATCCACAATCCTGTGGAGAAAAAGTAGGTTAGTTAATATATATACATAAAATTATGAATAGACAAATGCAATAGTATTGCCAAAGTGAAGTTTTGTTTGAGGGTGTGTTTCCACCTTGTAATTAAATCAGAAACAACTAGGTATCATTGCCTCTGAATAATTAGCCCTCAAAAATTCTTGGAATTTTTAATCTTGATGTCTGAGGGATTTCTCCTCTCAGACAGCGTCACCATAAGTCCAGCCTGGAATCTGGAATCATGTCTTATCCGTCTTATCCGAAGAATATTAATAAAAAGTAAGAGTAACGTAAAGGATTTTTTATCAATACTTACTTGTGGTCCGATGCGGAGGAATGTCTGCAACTGGAGAGCAGCGCCTTAAATCTGTTTTGCACGATCCATCTTTCTTTAGTGTTGGTCTGGCCCCGTCATCAATCTACTGGAATACATCAGGCATTGTTGGGAGGAAAGCTTGGCTGATCCATGCGCCATTCATTTCCACGCAGGGCAGTCTCTGGAAAAAAAAAAGTATGTATAAACCAGGGTCTTTTTCATATAAAAACAAATGGTTATTTTTGCTTTCAAACCATATGTTCCACAGCTTTACCAGTCATTGTGTCAGCCAATGAAGCAACTTTGTCTCGAAGTGCTGCAAAAGCAGTCCACTGCATCACAAGTGGCATCTGACACCCCCAGTCAACTGTCTGTTGTCTGTTGTTAAGCTTTGGGTTCAGCTCCACTATCCATTGATGAAGATCTGATAATCATAAAATTCAGCAGCTACTGCCCAGCCAAGAAGTGGAGGAGACACTCGCCTCTTCTTCCACTAGCCGGCAATTAGTGATGAGGAGAGTGTCGTGGGAGGAGGTGTTGCAAGCCGAGGTAGTGGAAGAGGGTCCCTGGAGTCTGCGGTGGTGGCGGCGACAGCAGCAGCAGCAGTGAATTATTGGGGACTGTTGATAGGAAAAATCAGCTACTCAGCGATGTGTCAGTTTTTCATGTTGCATCCACAATCCTGTGGAGAAAAAGTAGGTTAGTTAATATATATACATAAAATTATGAATAGACAAATGCAATAGTATTGCCAAAGTGAAGTTTTGTTTGAGGGTGTGTTTCCACCTTGTAATTAAATCAGAAACAACTAGGTATCATTGCCTCTGAATAATTAGCCCTCAAAAATTCTTGGAATTTTTAATCTTGATGTCTGAGGGATTTCTCCTCTCAGACAGCGTCACCATAAGTCCAGCCTGCTGCATTACCCAGTGGTGGACCTTTCAGAGAACTGATGGCTTGTGCCGAGCCGAGGTGGAGAGTCCCATGGTATCATTGCTTTGCGAAGATGGCAGTACCTGCCCTGTAAAATGTTGTTGAACAGAAGGTGGGCCAGTCCTTTAGCCTGTCAGTGTGTACCAAAGTGCACAGTGTTGTCTACGTCTGGAGCTGTAACTATGGACTCATGTTGGACAATATATATCCTTTTAGGCCCCCTTGGTGATTGTGGTTTCACGCTGTTCTTCACATGGTTTTCCTTGAGTCACACATGGGAGGAACTACTAAAAATGAGAACTCAATCCATGAAATCATTGCTTAGTCCACGAAAACAGCAAATTTGGACCCATGGTGACTGATACTTGGAAGAACATCTTGTTTGCGCTGCGACAAGGAAGCCAGAGTCATGCGTCCTGACATGGCACATGTGTTCAATCTAGTTGTCAAGCATTTTCTGAAGTCTTGCCCCCATCTGAAAGACATCCGAACATCAGGAAAGAAAGTTAGCATGCACTTCTGGCACTCCTACACCACCAAGCACAACCTTATTGAGCTTCAGCGTCAGAACGGTGTACCCCAACATAGTCTGATTTGCCATATTTCCACCCGTTGGAATTCCACCCTCCATATGCAGGATCCACTATAGGAACAGAGAAAAGCCATCACGGATTTCTGGATGATCCAAATGGATAGGGGGACACCCCTGTGTAAATTCAATGTAAACCATTGGCAGCTCATACGTGACACCGGCCGTTTGCTCAGGCCCTTTGAGGAAGCTACTTTATTAGACAGTTGCCAGGACTATGAGATGAGCGATGAGATTCCACTGCTTCATGTACTACAACACATGTTGGAAACCATGGCTGGTCAGGGCACTGGAGACATGGCACATACATTTCACAGCCACATGAAGCCTGTGGAGGCTGAAGTGGAGGAGGAGGAGGGGGTGGGGCACAGCAAACCACAGTTTAGGTTTCACAAAATGAGATTTTATCTAGTCATCTGACAGGAGAGGAGGAGCAGGAGCAGCCACAGGAGCTAGAGGGTTGGGAGGAAGGCGAGACAGAGGACCCAGACACACTGTGGCAGTTTACAGTGGAGATGGAGACAGGTAGTCCCTCCGAGTCACTTGCACAAATGGCACGATGCATGCTCACATGCTTGCATAGTGACCACAGAATTGTCTCCATTTGTCAGCGGGATGACTTCTGGCTCTCCAACTTATTGGACCCTCGCTTCCGGCACAAAATGGGGGCATTTTTTACGCCCACTGAGAGGGAGGACAAACTGACCTACTACAGAGACATCCCACGTAGTCAGTTGGGCGATGTCTATCTGTGCCATGGCCCATACTCCCGCAGGTCTGACTCGGGGGGACCTCTGCGATCACCTTCCACTGCCATGGCTGCTGGGGGGGTGGAAGGAGCAGCAGCAGCAGCAGCTCCATCAGCAGCAGCCTCAGTCTTCAGTCGCTAGTGAGTAGCTTTCTACACCCGCATAGTGAGTCTACTCATGAGCAGCAGGAAGACCTGGAGCTGGACCTCAAACAGCAGGTCATGTCATACCTTGACATGACCATGCCAACACACCTTCAGGATCCACTGGATTTGCTGGGAAGCAAACTTGACTTGTGTCCGCAACTAGCAGAGTTTGCCCTGGAAAAGCTGTACTGGCCGGACAGTAGTTGATTTAGATGGCAACTGGGCTGCTCTATATAATGAAGCAAAATGGCAAATTTACCTCACAATATAAGCTATTGCCCCTCAGATTTACACATGGGCTGCTCTATATAATAGTGCAAAACCATGAATTTACCTCATAATATAAACTATTGCCCCTCAGATTTACACAGGGGCTGCTCTATATAATGAAGCAAAATGGCAAATTTACCTCACAATATAAGCTATTGCCCCTCAGATTTACACAGGGCCTGCTCTTTATAATGAAGCAAAATGGCAAATTTACCTCACAATATAAGCTATTGCCCCTCAGATTTACACAGGGCCTGCTCTATATAATGAAGCAAAATGGCAAATTTACCTCACAATATAAGCTATTGCCCCTCAGATTTACACAGGGGCTGCTCCATATAATGGTGCAAAACCATGAATTTACCTCATAATATAAACTATTGCCCCTCAGATTTACACAGGGGCTGCTCTATATAATGAAGCAAAATGGCTAATTTACCTCACAATATAAGCTATTGCCCCTCAGATTTACAGAGGGCCTGCTCTTTATAATGAAGCAAAATGGCAAATTTACCTCACAATATAAGCTATTGCCCCTCAGATTTACACAGGGCCTGCTCTATATAATGAAGCAAAATGGCAAATTTACCTCACAATATAAGCTATTGCCCCTCAGATTTACACAGGGGCTGCTCCATATAATGGTGCAAAACCATGAATTTACCTTATAATATAAACTATTGCCCCTCAGATTTACAGAGGGGGTGCTCTATATAATGCAGCAAAATGGCAAATTTACCTCACTATATAAGCTATTACAGCTCTATATAAATAAAAATAAATAAATAAAAAAAGGGCCTGTAGAAGCTTATTTAGTATAACAGATAGGGTGACATGTGCTGGTTTGGGATGCCCATATGGGCTAGTGTTTTGGCAGCAATACAAAAACCAATGCAAAATGCAATAGCTTAATAAAGCTGATGCTGATCAACGCTTATTTAGTACAACAGATGGGGTGCAACATGCAGGTTTGGGATGCCCTGCGGCCTGGTGTATTTAAAGCAGACCAAAACCAATTCAAAATGCAATAACTTAATAAAGCTGAGGCTATAGATGCTTATTTAGTATAAACAGGTAGGGTGCAAGGTGCTGCTTTGGGGTGCCCTGCGGCCTGGTTAAATGAAAGCAGTCAAAAAGGAAGTGCAAACTGAAGTAGCTTAATGAAGCTGATGCTGATCAACGCTTATGTTGTATACCAGATAGGGTGCAAGGTGCAGCTTTGGGGTGCCCTGCGGCCTGGTTTATTAAAAGCAGTCAAAAACAAGTGCAAACTGAAGTAGCTTAATAAAGCAGCTGATGCTGATCAACGCTTATGTTGTATAACAGATAGGGTTAAAATAGCATGTGCCTTGGGATGCCCGTGTGGCCTGGTATATTTCAAGCTGAACAAAAAGTAACAATAATCCAAGTATGAGAAATGCTTGTGCTTAACATATAGGGTTAATCAGCATGTGCCTTGGGATGCCCGTGTGGCCTGGTATATTTTAAGCTGAACAAAAAGTAACAATAATCCAAGTATGAGAAATAATTTTGACCTTCTTTACAGCGCCATACTTTGAAAAAAAGCCTTAATTTCATGCCGATCAATCCAAAGGTCAATGCCCCCAACAAAAATAGTGTTCGGCATAAGTTTTCCTTCTGGAAGGACGTAACCTTTAGTTTACATGGTTGGGGTAGGTTATCTTACAAATTGGGATACCCCAGGCAGCAGTGTCATTGAAAGAGACAGATTGTAATGCAGGCCATACGCAAGCAGAGAAACTCAGGCTGCAACAGGCCTCTTTAGTTTACATGGTTGGGGTAGGTTATCTTACAAATTGGGATACCCCACTGTATATGAAACTGAATATAATGCACACCCAAAAGTGGACAATCAGCATCCAAGAGGTCTGCTTAGTTTAAGTAAGAGAGCTGCTTAGCTTAAATAAGAGAGCTGCTTAGTGAAAATAAGAGGCCTGCTTAGTTTAAATAAGAGAGCTGCTTAGTGTAAATAAGAGAGGTAGGTTATGTTATGTTACAGAATGGGATGCCCCGAAGCAGACTTGAGATCAGTATATATGCACAGCAAGAGTGGATAAGCAGGCTCAAACAGGCCAAATTACTTTAAATAACTGTGCAGCTTACAGTAAATGCAGAGGCTAATGGTATGTTACAGAATGGGATGCCCACAGCAGACTTGAGATCAGTATATATGCACACAGCAACAGTGTGTAAGCAGGCTGAAACAGCCCAAATTACTTTAAATAACTGTGCAGCTTACAGTGAATGCAGAGGCTAATGGTATGTTACAGAATGGGATGCCCCAAAGCTGACTTGAGATCAGTATATATGCACACAGCAACAGTGTGTAAGCAGGCTCATACAGCCCAAATCACTTTAAATAACTGTGCAGCTTACAGTAAATGCAGAGGCTAATGGTATGTTACAGAATGGGATGCCCCAACAGCCAGCAGTGCACCTGTGAGCAGTACTACTATGCACAGCAAAAGTGTCTTTATCAGGCCAAATGACTTTTAGAATAAGTGCAAAGGGTTATAGTAAATAGAAGCTTGTGTAGTCACAGAATGGGATGCCCCAAAAACCAGAGAGCACCTGGCAGCAGTAGTACTAAGCACAGCAAAAGTGTCTTTATCAGGCCTAATTTCTATTAGAATAAGTGCAAATGGTTATGGTATTAAATAGAGGCTGGTGTAGTCACAGAATGGGATGCCCCAAAAACCAGAGAGCACCTGGCAGCAGTAAGACTATGCACAGCAAAAGTGTCTTTATCAGGCCTAATTTCTATTAGAATACGTGCAAATGGTTATATGGTATTAACCCTTTAACCGCCAGACTACCTTGAGATTTTGTCACCCTTTGTTGCCAGACCATTTTGCACTATTTTGCGCTCCCCTTGTTCAACTGTGATTTTTGAAGGGATTTCCAGGGATTTCCCAGAAAAGTGATATATTGTTTTTTTCAGCAGAGTCTAAGCTTTAACATGAAATGTCTTGTTTGTCATTTTTTAGGTGTATTCTCAATATTTTTGGATGAAATATGTGCAAAAAAAACCCCCAAAAACAATTTTTTACAATTTGTAGTGTTTTTTGTAATAAAAAATGTAAGTTTGTCAATAAAATCTTATTGCACGTGAAACCCCAATTTCTCCCGGTTACAGTGATACCACATATGTATTGGTAGACACCCTTTCCTGCCCAGGAGACTCCCCCAAACTGAAACAACTCTTTAGGAGATTTTCAGATAAAATACAACTATGCTACGTGCTAAGCGCACCTTGCAGTTTTTCAAGAAAAACAACCCTTTACATTTGAAATACCCCCAACAAACTATATATTCTCTGGAAGTACACACCTCAGGCTTTCTAGGCGTACCAGGCTTGTTGACATGGGTGCAGTTTTCTGGAAGTAATCCCTCAATATATTCTTTGGTTGCACAGGGTTTCTCTAAAAAAGTATAAAAAAGCAGAATCAAAACCACATTTTCCTAAAAAAACCTATATGCAAACAAGAAAAAAACTGAAAATCTGAAAAAGCAACATGCCCCGAACAGAACAATACCCAGCATGCATAGCTACTGTCAAGGGAAGAGTTGCCAAACACACCAAAGTAAAGCATGTGCGTAACGGTAATTTTACTTCAAAATTTCAGCTCTGCATACAAAGTGCGCACCTTGTGCTTTTTCTACCAAAACAACCCTTTACATTTAGAATATCCCCCATAAACCATATATTCCCTGAAAGTACACATTTTAAGCTTTCTAAGCGTACCCAGCTTGTTGTCGTGGGCTCATCTTTCTGGAAGTAATCCCTTGAAGAATTCTTAGGTTGCACAGGGTTTCACAAAAAAAATTATAAAAAAGCAGAATAAAAAACACCTTTTCCTAAAATATCAATATGCAAATAAGAAAAAACAAGCTAAATCTGAAAGCGCAAGGTCCCCCGAGCAGAACAATACCCAACATGCATAGGTACTATTAACCCTTTTAATTGCCAGCCTACTTGAACTTTTGTCGCCCTCAGTTGGTCATTTTTCCCCATTTTGCGGCATGTTTAACCGTGATTTTTGTCGGAATTTCTTGGAAAATATATATATATTTTTTTGCAGCAGAATTTAGGCTTTAACATTAAATGTCTTGTTTGTAATTTTTCTACTGTTTTTTAAATATTTTTGCGTAAAAAAAAACAAAAAAATAAATAAAATAATATATATATATATATATATATATATATATATATACAATTGTCTCCTTTATTTTAAATAAAACATTTTTTAGTAATAAAAACCATATTGCATGTGATAGCCCCATTTCTCCCGATTACAACGGTACCACATATGTATCAATAGCCCCTCATTCTTGCCCAGGAGACCCCCCAAACTGAAAAGAGCATTTTATAACATTTACAAATAAAATACTACTATCCACACTATAAACATAAGGGGTTAATTTAAAATTACATAGGGACCCCCTCCCGGGGGGGGGGGACCCCAATTTTTTTTGAGAATTTTTGGCTAAGCCTAACCCCAAAAATTAAAAAAATAGTGGGCCCCCCTGGGAGGGGGTCCCTATGTCATTTTCTTTTTAATTTTAATTCTTTAAAATTTTAATTTTTTTTAATTTTTTCTTTTTAATCCCAGGGGGTGGGGGGACCCCATTTTTGGGGGGAATTCTAAGGGTTAGGGTTAGCCTAACCCTAACCCGTAAAGTGGACCAACACCCAGGATTTTCACTATCCTGGGTTTTGATCCACTTCCGCGGGGGTGCCCCGCTGCGTAAAACCCCCGAGAAAGGTATAAAAAACTCACCTCAGCCCGCTCCTACAGCGCATGCGCGAGCGCTCGTCCAATCAGAGCGCTCAGAGCCGCTGTGGTATGCAAGGACAAGGGACGGACAACCACAGCGGCTCTGAGCGCGCTGGCAGCCGCATCTCGCGCTTCCCTCTAACAGGGAGCGTGCCCGCATCGGCGATTCACAAACGACCGGAACGTGTGCGCGCCCTGATAGAGAGAAGCGCGAGATGCGGCCCGCGCATGCACCCTTGGAACAGGGATAAGGTAAGGCGATTGGGGCGTCCTGGGGGTTTCACACAGTGGGGCATCCCGATTTCGGATGCCCCGCAGGGAGGGATCTGATCCGGGCCGATCAGCCTGGGTGTTGGTCCACTTAAAAAAAAAAAAAAAAAAAAGTAGGGGGGGGGACCCCATTTTTGGGGGGAATTTTAAGGGTTAGGGTTAGGCTAACCCTAACCGTTAAACATTTTTTTAAAAATCACGTAGGGACCCTCATTTTTTTTTGGAATTTTAAGGGTTAGGGTTAGCCTAACCCTAACCCTAACCCTTAAAATTAAAAAAAAAAATGACATAGGGTCCCCCCTCACAGGGTGGGGGACCTCATTTTTTTTTTTAATTTTAAGGGTTAGGGTTAGGGTTAGGCTAACCCTAACCCTTAAAATTAAAAAAAAAAATGACGTAGGGTCCCCCCTACCCGTCATAACCAGCCCGGGACCAGCTATGGGGGCTTGTAGGCACAGAGTGGGGGGGCCAGCTTTTGTGGCCCCCCCCACCCTGCAGCCTACGAGCCCACATAGTCTATGTGGGCCCGGGCTCTTCTGCCCCCCCCTGGGCTTTGGGGAGGCAGGTAATTGGGGGTGCAGGGGTTAATGGCAAGTCACCCGCTAGGGCAGGTGACTTGCCAGACCCCAGCCTTGTGAACTGGTACAGGGGTCTCATGGACCCCTTACCAGTTCACAAAGGGTTAACAGAAAAAAAAAAAACACGGACACAAAATTTTTATTTATTAAAAAAAAAAAAAAAAAAATTTACTCTTTACTCACCTTCGATCGTCAGCTCCTGTGTCCCTCGCTGATCTGCTGTCAGATGACGGTGATCGGCATCCAGAGAAGGAGGAGACAGGAGATCAGAGGATCTCCTGTCACCTCCTTCCAGGGCACCGATCACCGGCATCTGACAGCTAACAGAGCTGTAGCCGGTGATCGGGACTGGGAATGACGTCATAGCCCCGCCCCCAAAGGGGCGGGGCTTAGCGGGGACGACGGCACGGACTGACGTCATTAGCCCCGCCCCCAAAAGGGGCGGGGCTTAGCGTCAAGATGGCGGCCGCCATCGGAACAGGAGAGGGGAGAGAGCCTTCCAGGCTCTCTCCTGAAGATCGGAATGACCTGGGGGGGGATCGGAGGCCCCCCAGGTGAAGAGGAGGGTCGGCGGGAGCCAGCGCACACAGAGGTAAGTAAATGTCATTTTTTTTTTTTTTTTATTTTACAGGAAAAGCCGGAGGCAGCTGAAATGGGGGGGGGGGGGCACCCTATTCCGGGCCCTCCCCTGCAGCCAGAGGAGGTCCGGTGAACGATCGGAGACCACCATTTTGAAGAGGAGACCCGGCTGAATCAAACGAGGGGTCAGGTAAGTGCCTTTTTTAAAAACTTTTTTTACTATTAGTGGGGAAAGTCAGGCACGTAAAATTTACGTGGCTGGCGGTTAACTGCAGGAGAGGCAGCCACGTAAATTTTACGTGGCTGGCGTTTAAAGGGTTAAAGAGAGGCTGGTGTAGTCACAGAATGGGATGCCCCAAAAACCAGAGAGCACCTGGCAGCAGTAAGACTATGCACAGCAAAAGTGTCTTTATCAGGCCTAATTTCTATTAGAATAAGTGCAAATGGTTATATGGTATTAAAGAGAGGCTGGTGTAGTCACAGAATGGGATGCCCCAAAAACCAGAGAGCACCTGGCAGCAGTAAGACTATGCACAGCAAAAGTGTCTTTATCAGGCCTAATTTCTATTAGAATAAGTGCAAATGGTTATATGGTATTAAATAGAGGCTGGTGTAGTCACAGAATGGGATGCCCCAAAAACCAGAGAGCACCTGGCAGTAGTAAGACTATGCAAAGCAAAAGTGTCTTTATCAGGCCTAATTTCTATTAGAATAAGTGCAAATGGTTATATGGTATTAAATAGAGGCTGGTGTAGTCACAGAATGGGATGCCCCAAAAACCAGAGAGCACCTGGCAGCAGTAAGACTATGCACAGCAAAAGTGTCTTTATCAGGCCTAATTTCTATTAGAATAAGTGCAAATGGTTATATGGTATTAAATAGAGGCTGGTGTAGTCACAGAATGGGATGCCCCAAAAACCAGAGAGCACCTGGCAGCAGTAAGACTATGCACAGCAAAAGTGTCTTTATCAGGCCTAATTTCTATTAGAATAAGTGCAAATGGTTATATGGTATTAAATAGAGGCTGGTGTAGTCACAGAATGGGATGCCCCAAAAACCAGAGAGCACCTGGCAGCAGTAAGACTATGCACAGCAAAAGTGTCTTTATCAGGCCTAATTTCTATTAGAATAAGTGCAAATGGTTATATGGTATTAAATAGAGGCTGGTGTAGTCACAGAATGGGATGCCCCAAAAACCAGAGAGCACCTGGCAGCAGTAAGACTATGCACAGCAAAAGTGTCTTTATCAGGCCTAATTTCTATTAGAATAAGTGCAAATGGTTATATGGTATTAAATAGAGGCTGGTGTAGTCACAGAATGGGATGCCCCAAAAACCAGAGAGCACCTGGCAGCAGTAAGACTATGCACAGCAAAAGTGTCTTTATCAGGCCTACTTTCTATTAGAATAAGTGCAAATGGTTATATGGTATTAAATAGAGGCTGGTGTAGTCACAGAATGGGATGCCCCAAAAACCAGAGAGCACCTGGCAGCAGTAAGACTATGCACAGCAAAAGTGTCTTTATCAGGCCTAATTTCTATTAGAATAAGTGCAAATGGTTATATGGTATTAAATAGAGGCTGGTGTAGTCACAGAATGGGATGCCCCAAAAACCAGAGAGCACCTGGCAGCAGTAAGACTATGCACAGCAAAAGTGTCTTTATCAGGCCTAATTTCTATTAGAATAAGTGCAAATGGTTATATGGTATTAAATAGAGGCTGGTGTAGTCACAGAATGGGATGCCCCAAAAACCAGAGAGCACCTGGCAGCAGTAAGACTATGCACAGCAAAAGTGTCTTTATCAGGCCTAATTTCTATTAGAATAAGTGCAAATGGTTATATGGTATTAAATAGAGGCTGGTGTAGTCACAGAATGGGATGCCCCAAAAACCAGAGAGCACCTGGCAGCAGTAAGACTATGCACAGCAAAAGTGTCTTTATCAGGCCTAATTTCTATTAGAATAAGTGCAAATGGTTATATGGTATTAAATAGAGGCTGGTGTAGTCACAGAATGGGATGCCCCAAAAACCAGAGAGCACCTGGCAGCAGTAAGACTATGCACAGCAAAAGTGTCTTTATCAGGCCTAATTTCTATTAGAATAAGTGCAAATGGTTATATGGTATTAAATAGAGGCTGAAGTAGTCACAGAATGGGATGCCCCAAAAACCAGAGAGCATCTGGCAGCAGTAAGACTATACACAGCAAAAGTGTCTTTATCAGGCCTAATTTCTATTAGAATAAGTGCAAATGGTTATATGGTATTAAATAGAGGCTGGTGTAGTCACAGAATGGGATGCCCCAAAAACCAGAGAGCACCTGGCAGCAGTAAGACTATGCACAGCAAAAGTGTCTTTATCAGGCCTAATTTCTATTAGAATAAGTGCAAATGGTTATATGGTATTAAATAGAGGCTGGTGTAGTCACAGAATGGGATGCCTCACAACAGACTTGAGATCAGTTCAGTATATATGCACAGTTAGTGTATAAGCAGCCTGAAAACGCTAACAAAGCCAGTCAGCCAGCCAGTAACACTCAGGCTGGATGAAAAAAAAAAAAATCTCCCTGTGACTGCCTCCGATTTTTCCTAACTTTCCCTGCTTTTCGCTGACTTTCTGTCTGTCTCCTGCCTGTCTCCTGCCTGTCTCCAGCCTGTCCCTGTCTGTCCCTGTCTGTCTAACTGTCTCTCCCTGCCTACAGCAGCGTCCTGTCTCTCACGAATGCAATAGAGAAATGAGGAAAAGCAAGATGTCCGCCGACTTAAATAGCGCTGTGACGTCACCGGGCTTGCTGGCTGCTGATAGGCTGCATGTGACTGTCCCAGCTTGCACTGGCCCGGGGTTGATGTCTGGACATGTCTCGTCCGCCATCTTAGAATGCCTGTAATGTAAATGAATGGATGTTAAAGGAAAACTTCGAGCGATCGAATCGCGGGGAAATTCGGATTCGATCCGAATCGAATTTTTCATGAAATTCGGATCGAATCCGGGTTCGTCCAGATCGATTCGCTCATCCCTAGTCATCACTCAATGACCTTTTATGAATATGTAGCACCCTTGTCCATGCTAAGTGGATCACAGTCAGTCAAGTGCACAGTGCATTGTAACTGTCACTGTACTGCAGCATGCTTTTAGTGTACCTGAAATGTTTCTTGTAACACAAGAAAATGTTTTAGTGTTATTTAATCTTGCGGTCTGCACCTTCTCTCTTGCTAGATTTTTACTCACCTTCTCTTTATCTTAATGGCTTTCCACACTCCCAGATTCTATTATTCCTCCCCTGCCACTGTACCTTTATTAATTTGTTTAACTTTTGTACCTTTACCTCTATATGTCTCAGTCTTTGTTTTATTGTATTCCTCATTTTTAGATAGTATTTAATCATTTGCTGTGATAATTCCATATCTGCCTCCTCCCTTCAAGCCAAAAAACTCTGGCAGTTGCTCAAGGGCTGTGCAATCTCACCTTCAGGGGCCCTGATGAAGAAATTAATTGTATTGGGCCCTATGTTCCCCACGGGTGTGCCAGCTACAGTTTTATGGTGGCACAAACCTGGTTTCTTTGTATCCATGGTCCTTTATCCTGGTATCAAATCCAGGTTCAGGTTTCCACTTCTATCACCGCTTTGTGTTCCTGGACCTGTTCTGGCATTGCATTCCAGATATATTATATTTTACCTGTTATAGGTCTGTATTCAGTGACGTAACTAAATATGACTGGTCCCTGGTGTGATTAAATAGGGCCCTTTCATGGCTTATAAGCTTACAAGTCTTTAACTTTACTGGGTGCAGCTAGACAACTAAAAACTGTATAAGGTGGAGGAGCAACAATGATGGGGCCCTGACCTTCTGGGGACCGTTGCAGTTGCGCCACCTCAAGTTATGCCCCGCCTGGTTTAGGCCCTTATTCATCAAGCGATAGCGCCAGGTAGTGTCTGACGAGCGCCAGGTAGCGGCAGCTAACGGCGACTACCGACTCAAGTACGCCCGGCGGCGGTCACAATGACGCATTTATCAAGCTAAATGAGGCTAGCGCCGGCGAGAGCGACGGCTAGCGCGGCATTCATCATGAAGCCGGCTGGCCCGAACAGCGCCGCTGCAAATTCCTTCACAGCGACACGTATTACCTGGCGCTACCTGCCGCTCTCCCATACATTTCAATGGCAGACGCTGCAATGATTGTTTTTAGTGGTTTTTGGCTTTTTTTCTTTGTTACAAAATTCAACACATGTTTATATTGATATGTTTTATTAATCTGGCTGGTTATTTTTATGTATTTGAAGTTTTTATTATTTTTCACAATGTAATGTTGTGAGTGACATGGGAATTGCATCTCCTCCACCCAAACTCATTGGCATCAAATTCGCTTGTTTTCCACACAAACGGGGCTTGTAAAGCTATTTTGTAGCCTGTCAGGTTGGGCGGTCACGTTCGCTCTTCGAAATTGTCAGCGCCCAAGCTATTCGGCAGCCCTGTCCTTGATGAATCTGTGTTGGTCAGTGTTTGTGCAGTCGCTGTTTTAATTCGCTATGTGGCGGCGCGAGCGTCGCTGTGCCTCGCTGCGCTGCGTTGTGCGGCGCTGTGCTGTTCATACATGTGCCCTTCTGCCATTTGCAAGGAATTCACTTCCAGCGACCCCAGTCGTTGTTAATGAATACACTGGAGTTGTGAGCGTGCCTGGCCACATATTGCAGGATTAACATTCAGTCGTACCAGCTCATAACAACCCGTTATGCATTCTCATGTGTGCCACATTTTCAGGTAGTTGTCTACTTTGATTGTGTGATGACTTTTTGAATGAATCAGATTTTTATATTTAAGGCCCACGGTGTATGCTTTAGAAGGACCTATGCATTACAGTATGTAGAATCCCCTGCTAAATCAAGCTAATAATTCGTGGCGCCTTTTGCCCTAGCTTGTTTTGCAGCGTCATTTTAATGTATTTCCGCCACTTAGCGTATACATAGCTGATATAAGCTTGTCCCTGTTGCGCGCATGTTTGCTTTTGAATTTGGAAGCACAGTTGCTTGCGTCATATCCGGTTCCGGGATCCTCCTTTGCGTTTCAACGCCACCTTAATGTAAAACTGTCTAGCGCTTATGCCAATAGCTTGTTTGGCAGCGTCATTTTAATGTATTTCCGCCACTTAGCTTGCACATAGCTGATATTAGCTTGGCCCTGTTGCGCGCATGTTTGTGTTTGAATTTTGAAGCACAGTTGCTAGCGTCATATCCGGTTCCGGGATCCTCCTTTGCGTTTCAACGCCACCTTAAGGTAAAACTGTCTAGCGCTTATGCCACTAGCTTGTTTTCAAGCGTCATTTTAGTTTTCGCCACTTAGCTTGCACATAGCTGCGAATAGCTTGTTGCTGGTGCGCGGAGCGTTTTTTTTTTTTAAACTTTTTCCCAATGTCGCTTGGGTCATTTCCGGTTCCTGTTTCCTCCTTAGCGTTTCCAATATGATGCCCAGAAGGAGAGTCATGCGCCTCCCCAGCTCCACCTCAGACTCAGACCCCACCACCCCTCCCCCACCTCCCCAACCTACCTCACCTTCCTCAAGCACCACCCCTCCCACCCCTTCCCCTCCTGGGCCTAGTAAGGCCAAGCGCACCCGGGTGGATAGTAGAGTCAATGGCCAGGTGGTAAAAGTGAGTATTTTTTGGTTTGTCTTTTTAGCTTAAAAGTTTCAGAACACACAGGGGGGATTGGTTATGACAAATTTTGCTTTTAATAACACATTTGAGCAATCCCCATGGGGCATCCCCATTGTGGATGTCCTGCTTGGATGCCCCCCCTGGAGGGCCCTAAATATTACCTCAGTCCCGTCCCATCTGTGCATGCGTTAGCTGCGGATGCCTATTGCGCTTACCTCTAGCAGGGTGTACCCCTGCGCCAGACATATTGTAATTTTGGGTGCAGGCGCACTCCCTGTTAGAGTCAAACGCCACATGCCTACTTTGCCGTGCAGACCCAGCTGAGCTGGTATGCACGTCCCAACGGCCTTGTATGCGCATACCACAGCGGCGCCGAGCCCTGTGTTTTGCTGGGGGAGTGACGTGGGAGTGTCCTCAGTGGTGTATTTGTGGCCTTCCAAGGGGGTTGCAGACAGCGGACCACCCACAATTGGTGTGGCCCACCAAAGTGCACACAAACCCAGAATAGTCATAATCCTGGGTGTGGGTCCACTTTGATGTGGTCTATGTATAACTGTTTATGACTGTTTTCTGATGTCATGTATTTATTTTATTTTGTTTGTTCTTTTTTCATAGGACTTCTGCCTGGCCGAATATGACTATGCCCGTGGAGGCAAAAAACGCATAGCCATGGAGGTGAAGGCCACAGTGTCCCGGCGCTTCCAGACCGAGCTCACCATCCGCTCAATACAACAAAAGTGGTCCGATTTCAAGCGCCGGGACCCTGAAGGCGTGTACCGCCTATATGATGCCTACGCATCAGGTAAGTTAAAGCTTATGTTATGTTTAGCCTTTGTGCAGAATCATCTGCTAAGCTCTGTCCATTTGTGCTCTTTAGATTAATTCTTTTCTTTCACCCCCTCCACACAGATAAGCGTCCTCCCCTGGGGAAACGTGGGAAGGGATTCCTCCCCCGAACCAGGCAGGCGGACTCGGGGGAGTCATCGGGGGAGGGTCCCTCCCGCGGGTCCTATTTAGAGGACCCAGGGGAGGAAGGGGATGACGCCCCAGAGGAGTGTGCTGCTGGGGGGCTGGCTGGATCAAGCCTCAGCTCCTCACACTCTGAGTGTGAGGAATCTCACCAGGCAAGGGGCCACTCTCAAGCAGGGAGTGAGAGGGAGGAGGGTGGCCCTTTGCCTGGTGGATCTTCCGACCAGAGTGTGAGGAGCCGAGGCTCCCCGCCTCCTCCTCAGAGCCCTCCCTGGGCTTCAAGTGGCGCTTCATCCCCTGGTGAGTGTACATTTTTTAATTGTTAGTCTGTGACAGGTTTCATCTTGCAATGTGTCCTTAGCCCTTGCCATTCCTCTCTAATTTGCAGGGCATCATATAGGCGGCACCTCCATGGCATTTTGGCGTAGAATTCTCCACGGGCATAGTCATGGTAAGTGTTTTTGGTTAGCCATCACATTCCCAATGTTATTACATTCATTCAAGTGTACCCAAAAACATTGATGGTGCAAGGTTTCTGGAAGCTTCCAGGACCAATCACATCCCTCACCCAGGGCCCCCCCCACCCAAAAAAAAACACAAAACTCCTTACCTCTTTGGGGGTGGGCAAAGCCACCGTCCAAGCCTCCTGTGTGACACTGTAGATGTGTGTGCGCCTGCGCTCTTTTTCCAAATGGCCTGCGCGTCCGCACACACTCGAGGAGTGATGTGTGGAAGGCAGCGGGCGCGGAGTACGTTGGCTCATGCAAATTGTGTGGCTCGGCCAAAGTGGACCCAAACCCAGATTAGCAGCAATCCTGTGTATAGGCCCACTTGTAACAGACACATGTTTCCTGGTCCATTGTCACAGCTGGTTTGATAAGGTACCCTAACCTCACAAACCCCACTACAGTGCGAGCCAACTGTCAACCACCCCTATGTTTCTGCCAACACCATGATGGGTGTTCGCATTTCTTTTCTTGGGTTAAGTTGTTCCCGCTCCAACATGTGGGCCACTATTAACATTAGCCAAACAACTGCAAAAGATTCCTTTACATAGCACTGTCTATGTTATTTGCACATTCTCTTTAGGGATACATGTGTGAAGCCTTCCAAATTGACATTAACTCATGGTCCAGGAAATATGCTAATTTAGGTCAACCTGTATGTAACCATGCAAGCCTTTGCATTTTCAGACTCAAGAACCAGATGGATGTCAAATAGTCATGTGTCATTTGCCCACTAATTGTGTTTTTGTCTTTTGCTTTATGTTGACAGATGTTGCGACGCAGACGGAGCCAGAGACCCTCCTCCCCACCCCAGCTCCAGGGACGGCCAGCAGCATGGGCCCCCGCCACAGCTGCGATGGTGAGTACATCCCACTTCATATGCCTAAAGACTTGTGAAACCTATGTCTTCTAGTCACATCTGCAGCCAATTTAAATTTACCTATGTGTTAATTTCACACACATCTCGATTCAATGTGTTTGCACAATAATCCAACATGCCTGTTTGCATGCTTGATTGTTGGCTCACATCCTTCATTAGGCCACATAGAGACTATTTTTGCGTTAGACACAACCAAATGGGCCCTATTAGGTCTGGACCTGTAACATTATAGGGTAAACTCGTGGACTCGTTCGGACTTAGGCCCTGATGTTTGGCTGTTTCTAAACACAAAAATGGACACACAGGGAATTATACCTTCTTTGCTTCCCAAGAGTTAAACTGGAACAACAACCAGGATTTTGACTTTCCTGGGTGTTGTTCCACTACGGTGGGGCACCCCTGATCGGCACCGCTGTGTGACAACCCCCTGAACTCACTTTGACTCCCACAAACGTACAAGCCATTGCAAATTGCCTCCTCCTCCGCGCCCCTTTTTACGGGCGCGTGCCTGCGCCGGCAATTCACAGACGGCCGGCGCAGGCACGCACACGTCTAGAGGGGCACCAGGGAGGGCCCAGCGGCACTGCCACACAGAAACTGAGGTAGGTATTTTGGGGTTTGGGGGGGGTTTCACACCCAGGGACATCACGATCTTGGATGTCCCGCGGGGAGGGAGGTGATCGGGCAGGGAATCTGATAGATTCCCGGGCCGATCACCCGTGGGTGTTGGTACACTTTAAGCGAAAATGTATGCTTGGGATGTGTTGTTCACATTCCTGCCAGTCAATAGTACTCATATAATGTTAACCAATAAGCACACAGTGGTCAACAATGTTAATGTGAGTGTCACCTAATTGGACACACTGACATTACATTGCTACATCTGTGTCTGTTGAGGTCACTGCCAATTTATTATTAAATTGTTGTTTCTACATTTCTACAGCTTGTGAAAACCAGCATCGCAGACTGTGGCGGGAGATCCGGCTCCTGAAGCTGATGCTGCTGGCCAGGAAGAGGCGCCGACGGCGTCGTTAGGGTGGGGGGAAGGCTGGGCTCTTGATGGCCGTTGTTGGCCAAGGTTGGCCGTGTTGGCCATGGTTTTGAATAAAAATTTTTTGATTAACATCATTACAGTGTGTTGCATTGCAAAGCATAGTTTAACTGTCTCCCAAACCATTTGTGAGTCAATGTAGCCATACCTTTGGAGCCATTTCAGGTGTTAACCATAGTAAGCTATGGTCTCCAATGTGTGGGCTAAATTGACCAATACATTGACATATGTAGATCCAGATACTCATCCCTGACTGTGTTATTAGCGAGGTCTTAGGAAACACACAATTTAGAGGTGGGTGAAGCAAATATATTTACATAAACAAAATTATACAAAATTAATATTCTTGGCTGGGTGGCCGGGGAGGTTGGGAGTCATTGCTAGGGGCGGTGTTGGGGGACAACAGTGCAGTAAAAAATATAGACTGCTGTTGTATGAGCTGTTGTAGCAACAACAAAGTTTGTTCCTGCCGCTGGAGACATTCTGCCTGGCGCTGTATTGCTTCTTCCTGGCGCTGTACAGATTGCTCAATTACATTTGCCAGCCGACCAAGTTCCTGGTTCTGGAGTTGGTTTTGGAGTAACTGGTCCATCTGGCGCTGCAGGGCCTCATTTTGTTGCTGACACATCAGCACCTGATTTTCCAACGCCGCAATGCGCTCATTAGTTCCATCACGCGGCTGTTGGCGACTGTAGTCCTCCAGCATCCGGACCCCTAGCTCGTAGAAATCGGCACTGGTTGGTGCCACACCTCCTCTTGCTGTGGTTTGAGGCTAAACAAATAGAAAACCACATTTTAGTCAAACAGAACCAATGCAGGTATGCCCCTCAAAATAAATCCCCTAAACAGTCACTATACAACTTACCCTTGTCTGAGCCTCGGAAGCTTGGCCACATGGGACTTGGGAAGAGGTCCCAGCTTGGGGTTCTGGTTCCGCCTCCTGCAAAAACAACAATGAAAGGAAATGTGACATGTTGCTTCTTCCACTACCCACGAAGATGCCAATGTGGTTCGAGTTCGTCTACATCAGCCATGTTACCTGCGTGTCCTCCGGCACAGGTAGGCTCGAGGTTTCGCTGCCAGAGAGTGGCAATTCAACATCCGAGATGTCCGGCAAGTTGGCATATGCTAAACAGGAAAATCAGGTTAGTAGGTCTGTGGCCCAAACTCTAATGTAACCTGGTTAGGCTATCGAGGCCATACCTCTAAAAAGTGCCAAAATACACACTAGACCAAAGGTATCTGTTAAACTCAGATTGTTAACATGTATGTTACAGGACTAAGAGGCAATAATTTTTGCAAATCACATAAGAAACATTGCTTAAATTACACATACCCGCAATCTCCCAGATGTCTGGAGTGGGGTCCTCACTCGAGCTTGGACCTTGAAAATACATGTGGACACACAAGTTGGCAGAAGCAAGTGCCACAAAAGTAGAGCCAAAATACAGACTAGAGCAAGGCAGAACAACTTACCCTCATCTCTGGCAGCCGGAACTTGAGGGGCCCTTTCTGGACAGCCACTTCCGATATTCGGGTCAACTAAAAAACACAAGGAATGTCTCTAAATATTCAGCAAACTACTACGGGGAATGTTTGGCTAAAAAGATGTCCGCCAAAATACATTGCTATCACTCCAATAACTAATAGACTGACCCTGGGGAGGCAACAAGCACTCCCAAGAGGCATCTTCAAGTTCACCAAGCAAACATGTAGCTTAGTAGACTAACCAAATTGAACCAGTGTAACATAAACAGCATAAAGGATACATTATGTATTGCTCTACACACCAACAGGGTCCTGTTGACCGGCAACATCGGAAGTGGGGTCCAAAGATGAACCAGTCACTTGGCCTACCAAGAAAAAAGAGGAATGAGACACATGCACTTGGGTAAAAGTGGATCAAGCAAGGTGAACACATGCACTTACCGACATCCAAAGAGTAGGTGGGATCCGGAGGAGATGCTGGGGCCAAGGGCATGGGAGCTATGCCAAAATAAAGCCAACATTGAGCCATAGTTAATGTGCGTGCAAAAATACAACATGCATTAAGGTGTGTGAGCAGCTCTTTCACTAATATTCACTAATCAAGGCCAGTGTGGCTCCCACATTGATATGCCGATATATGGCTACACATCTCTGGCTTCAAACATATCTACACATGTTAGGGCCTTGTTAGTTAGTTGCTGTGAGTGTTACAGTGGGCGTGAAATTAGGCCGCAGCCATATATTATTAATACTCAACAGTGCAAAACTTGATTGTTTGAGCTGCTCCCACACCCATTTGTTCACCAAACAACCAGCAACCAAATTAGGGGTAAATACCTTCAATGGCAGACTGGGGTAGCCTTGAGGTTGCTGGAAGGGCAGGAGCTTGGGTGTCCTGAGGCACATCCCGGACAGCAGCATGTGCACCTATGCATAAAGCAACAGACAGAAAAGTAACAAATGTTTGAGCTCTAATGTAATACTTCACAGGTCCTACTGTTAGTTGGTCAGAATGTAAAAATGCAAATCACATACATTAACATTAGGTTAGTACAAAAGCCAGAAAATATGTACCTTCAGTCCAACCGGTGGTGTCATCCCCAGGATCCACACCCTGCAGCCGAGCCAGTGGGATTTTGGCCTTCAGCATCTCCTCATACGGCCTGTAGGTACTCTTTGGAGCCTGGATGAACCCACTGTCCACATCAAGATCGTGATTCATCTTTTTCATAAGGGCCCCTCGCAAAGTGTAGAAGCGTTTCCTGCAGGATGGGCCACTACGTGGGTGTTGAGCAGTGCTACTAAGCTCCACACCAATGGCATCCCACAGTTTGCTTCTTTCTTGTTTGCCTATGGACTTGCTTTGGGAGCCAAATATCAGCTCCCATTTAGCAAGTGTAAGGCGCACAAGATGATTATTCTCAGCCAAATTAAATTCAGGCTCCCTCTTGGCACCTGGGCGCTTAGCCTGGGGTGCTGCCCCACCTTCAGGCTGTGCCCTTTTCCGTAAGGGAGGTCTGCGCACAGCACCCACCAAACTCCTACTCGGGCCTGCTGTGGCCGGCAGATGTCCTGAATTTGGCTCCATCCTGTAGCTGCACACACACACAAATACACACCCAACAAGCACGCATGCAGACTACAGAATGGCATCGCAATCTCTTAGGCTTGGCCAGGTTTTATGTGCTCTAACAGCCAATCAAAAAGCAGCCCACTTAATTGATTCACACATACAGCCCAGTTCCTTCTAGGCACACCTCCACTGCACTGACTGAAGCATGTGTGTTAGCCAATTAACTCATTACAGACCTCATTAACCAAACAACACACACCCAAATCCAACAATGGACTGATGTATCTCAAACCCTTGTGACATGTGGTTAGCCTAACGGCTATTTAAAAAAACAGCAGCTTCCCTTTCATTGGTCCACCCCTGATTTTTGGGCCATGTCCGTTAATGCACGCAAGTTACGGCTCAAGTACGCTAGTAGCGCTACTAGCGTGCGCGTGCGCACTCTGTTTTACGCACACCTGGGTCGGCTAATTGGCGCCCGGAAATAGCAGAGCGACGCAAAAGGCGGCAAAGCGGACCTGTCACTTTTGAAAATGAAGTATAAAAGGAAGGTATGTTCTAGCTTCTGCTATTCTTACACTGTGGCAAAGGCTGTGGTGTGGTGCTGTGCTCGCTTCCCTTAGCTCATTTGAGCCTCTGTCTGGTTTCTGTCCTCACTCTCTGTGGCTTGTTGGGTGATTTCTGACATCAGTGCTGTTTCTTTAGGAGCTTGGTTTTGGTGGCATCTGCAAATATTGTGTAGCATACAGCAAGTGAGGCTTGATTTTGGGGCCTTTTGTGGGCTGTGCAGCAACTCCCCTCTTGGTTGTGCCTAACTTAGAAAGCTGGTTTTCAGCAGGCTGGTGGTTTGGACCACTATAGTTCTGGTTTTGTGGTGAGCTGCATTGTAGCGGGTGTGTGTGGAGTGTGATTGTTTGTGTGTGTGTTGTGTGTTAGTGGTTTTTTTTGTTTATTTTTGTTTTTGTATATATCTTTAGTGTGTGTGATGGATAAGAGGGTGATGTATGGTGTCTGGGTGGATGGATGTATGTGTATGCTGAAAGAGCAGGAGGAAAGGGAGCGGGGTGTTGTGAGGCTTAGGGCACCCCGCTCCTTTGCAATCCGCCTTTCAGTATGGGACTTAAGTGACGAGCAGATCAGGAGCCGCTTCCGTCTGAATCGTGCTGCACTACAGTCCCTATACGATCAGATTAAGACCAAAATCGAGCCATCCACCAAACGCACTCATTCCATTCCAGGCATAGTACGCCTGTGTGCCACTCTGAATATTTTGGCACGAGGGACCTTCCAGGCAACCTCAGCCCTCCTCAGCGGGATAAGCCAGGCTACTATGAGCCGCATACTAATCCAGGTAGTTCTGGCAATTTGTGATTTAATCCCAATTTACATCAGGTTTCCTGAGGATGAGGAAGAGGTTGCCAAAATAAAACATGCTTTCTATCTGATGGGAGGGATCCCGAATGTGCTAGGGTGCGTTGATGGTACACATATCCCTTTCCGCCCTCCCCGTGCACAGGAGCTGTCCTACAGAAACCGGAAGCAATTCCATTCAATTAATGTGATGGTGGTCTGTGACCCAGACATGAGGCTGCGGGCGGTGAGATCGGGGTTCCCCGGCTCATGCCACGATTCTTACGTCTTGCAGCGGACAGTCCTGTGCCGGAAGTTTGATAACAACGAAATGCCAGCTGGCTGGCTACTGGGTAATAAATTAACCATGTCAATGTATTTTGCAAATATGTGGCCTAGTAAGCCAATTTTAACCAAACTACCACCAAAAAACATGTACTAGTACTAATTGCTGTCTCTCTCCTTGTGTTTTTTCTACAGCGGACAAGGGATATGGGCAGAGAACGTGGGTCATGACTCCGGTCAGGAACCCACGGACCTCTGCCCATGAACGCTACAATGCAGCGCATCGCAAGACCAGAAGCATTGTGGAAAGAACCATCGGCCTGCTGAAAGCACGCTTTCTCTGTTTGGCACGGCCAGGAGGAGAGATGCTCTACAGCCCACAGAAGGTCTCCAAAATCATCCTTGCCTGCTGTGTGTTACACAATATCTGTATATCCCACCGAATCCAAGCCCCCGAGGAGACAGCACTGGTGCCAGAAATCCCCAACATGCCCGCAGCAAGAAGTGAGGACACCCAGACTGGCGATGAGCTAAGGGAAAGGATGATCACTTCTTTTTTTGCGGTAAACTAACTAACCTTCACTCTAATGCAAGTACTGCACTACTGGCTAAATGTATTAGAACTAACATCAAAAAGAGCCCAAAAACACACTAAGGGGGGTGTAAGATGACCCAAACCACTCTAAGGGGGGTGTTAAGATGACCCAAACCACTCTAAGGGGGGTGTTAAGATGACCAAATCCACTCTAAGGGGGGTGTAAGATGACCCAAACCACTCTAAGGGGGGTGTTAAGATGACCCAAACCACTCTAAGGGGGGTGTTAAGATGACCAAAACCACTCTAAGGGGGGTGTTAAGATGACCAAATCCACTCTAAGGGGGGTGTAAGATGACCCAAACCACTCTAAGGGGGGTGTTAAGATGACCCAAACCACTGTAAGGGGGGTGTTAAGATGACCAAATCCACTCTAAGGGGGGTGTAAGATGACCCAAACCACTCTAAGGGGGGTGTTAAGATGACCAAAACCACTCTAAGGGGGGTGTTAAGATGACCCAAACCACTCTAAGGGGGGTGTTAAGATGACCAAATCCACTCTAAGGGGGGTGTAAGATGACCCAAACCACTCTAAGGGGGGTGTTAAGATGACCAAAACCACTCTAAGGGGGGTGTTAAGATGACCCAAACCACTCTAAGGGGGGTGTTAAGATGACCAAAACCACTCTAAGACGCCAATGTTGGTTATCAAGTAATGCATTTTAGTATTTGCTACAACTATACTACTTTAAAGATCTATACTAACTGCACTTTTCTTATTTTTTCAGGCACAAACACGGGCACCGTGATCAATATTTAGGACTTTCCCAACTTTATTTGACTTTACTTTGCTTTTTCCTTTCTGTTTGAATTTTACTTTACCATTTCTCTTGTGTTCATTTTTAATTTTATGTAGATTTGAATAAAAAATCTACTATATATAGATACATGTGGCTATGTGTTTAATTCTGGTGAACGTTTCCTTGGCATTCTACTTCCTATTGTAATTTTATTTTTCTTTCTGATTTTTGTTTTTATTTCCCTTTTCCATTTTCCTTTTATTTCTCTGTTCTGTTTTTTATTTCTTTTTCTATTTTCCTTTCTCATTTCTGTTTTTCTTTTCTTTTTCTATTTTCCTTTCTCATTTCTGTTTTTCTTTTTTCTATTTTCCTTTCTCATTTCTGTTTTTCTTTTCTTTTTCTATTTTCCTTTCTCATTTCTGTTTTTCTTTTTTCTATTTTCCTTTCTCATTTCTGTTTTTCTTTTCTTTTTCTATTTTCCTTTCTCATTTCTGTTTTTATTTTTTCTATTTTCCTTTCTCATTTCTGTTTTTCTTTTCTTTTTCTATTTTCCATTTCTTTCTCTGTTCTGTTTTTATTTTCATTTTCTTTCTCATTGGTGGTTTAATTGTATTTCCTTTTTATTTAACAAATAAATAAAAAAAAAAAATTGTGGCTATGTGTTTAATTATGTTTTATTTTGCATTTATATTCTAATATCTGGTTGAATTTAATTTCCTTTTCAACACAAAATAAAAACTCTTTAATTTTTTAACAAATGTGGCAATGTGTTTTATTCAGAAGGTACTGGATGGCCAGGACACAGCAAAGCTAACAGGCGCTGTGTAGAATACCGTGGTCACACTGACTGACAGCGCCTACAAAGCTGAGGGCCAACATCATATTCAGCAATGTAGGCGTTGTTCGCAACAACGCCAGGTAGCGACTGAGGAGGCCTGCTATAGCGAATCGCTACCGCCCGCGGCTGACGCTAGCGGCGCTCATAGCGCCATACTTCAGTCGCTCATCTGTCGCTACCTGGCGCTATTGATGAATCGGCCTCCCTGACTTGGCTCAGCTCAGCTCCTTGGCTAATCCTGCCTATTGCTAACCTTGACCCTGCATCAGACGTGTCCCAACCTCTCTACCTCTCTGAGATCACTCACTGTTCTCAGGAATTAAAAACAAGATTTGTGTCTCATGGGGAATATCGGAAGCATTCGTGAAGTAAAAAATGATCTGGACAACCTGAAATGTGTCTAATCATGCCTTCCTGTCACAAAACCTCAAAAACTTCTTTGAATTTTAAAGAATCAATCAGGTTTTTTAGCTTTATTGAAATGGAACAAAATGCATCATACTAACAGTACCCTTATTGTCTGAAATACTTTATATTCTAAGACTGAATTGAAATAGATGTTCTTTAAATGCACGCCTTTGGCATCTAAATGGACAATCTTGCCTGGCAGCTATAATGATATCACTGCATTGTTCTGTTTTACATGTTTGCTGCACATGAAATAGGCATTGAACTTCACAATAGAAGCTTGATTTTAGTAATTAGAATTATGCTACACTCTAAGAATAACAATACAAGGCACAGGGAACTATTGTAGTCACATATTTGTTCTAGTAATGAGAAACTGCTATTAGATCAGTCTGCTGCAGTGATTTAACATGAAAGTGATGACAAGTTATACATGAACAAAGGCTCAAATAATACTGGTGCTTTCATCATTTTTCTGCTTGTTTTAACTTAATGTTTCAGAAATGTGCTGCTATAGCTTTACTGTGAAATATGATTCGTTATAGGTGGGTTCTATACGAATAGGGGGAAGCCAGTATTGCAATTTGCAATAGCAAAGTCTTCATTTAAAATAGAAACATAATTTGTATTTCATAATGTTTAGTAATCATTATGCTGAGGTGTCAGTTCCATAAGTGCAGCATTCCAATATAAGGCCCAGATGGTTTCTAGATGGATCTATGAACCATCTAGATGGTTCCAGCACCACCCATCATTTTGTCTTGTGTTTCTTAAAGTAAACCTAAACCCACCATGCTGAGAAATGTAGAAATACAGGATGGCAAACCCATGTACTGCCTATAGGGTGATGGATGATGGAGATATTAGCCAAAAAGATGGGTTTGGTTTAATAGACTTCTAGTCAACTTTAGTTCTTTTTTTGCCTGAACAAGGATTTTAAACCAGAACAGCAGCTTTGGAAAACAAACACCCCAAAACCCCATTTGCAAACATGATACTATATCATTGTCAGCACAAAAATTTGCTCCTGCATCCTAACAAAGCTACAATGTTGCCTCACCGATTTTATCCTGGTAGCATTTATTTTGGACATATCCCCACAATGCACAGTTGCAGGAAACTTGCAGCACTTCCCCTTTGCAGGTGGTCTGCAGCTCTATGGGACACCATTTTGTTTGTGAAATTGACCAAAGCAGGTAAATAAAGTTTAATCTGCAGCAATCTGAATTGCCCTGTGAAGGGTTGCATAAAGGCACTGTTTCTTCTAAGGGTGTTGGTCCAGTATAAGACTGGATTTAACACTGGAGTGCTAACACTGATTTAGCTAAATTAATAGGGGGACAGATTATCCAGTGATCTCACATCTCTCCACTGTGTTGCACATTTTTTTAAGATCTGAAATCCCTAATCCTTATGGGAGATTTTAAATATTAAACCTATGCAGGTTTCATGTCTGAATTTATCCCATTATATGCCAGCCTACCTATAATTTTGTCACCCTCTGTTGCCAGACCATTTTTCACTATTTTGCGCTACACATGTTCAACTGTGATTTTTGAAGGGCCTTTGACATTCCAGTGAAGCTTCTAGTAAAGCCCTAGCTTTAACAATGTCTTGTTTTTTTGAAGTGTATTCTCAATATTTTTGGGTGAAATATATGCAAAATAAAATGTAACTTTTTTTGTAATAAAAAATGTAAGTTTGTCAATAAAATCTTATTGCGTGTGAAATCCCAATTTCTCCCAGTTGCAATGCAACACATATGTATTGTTGACACCCTTTCCTGCCCAGGAAACTGCCCCAAACTGAAATAGCGCATTAGAAGATTTTCAGATAAAATACAACTATGCTATGCATTATGCGCACCATTTACATTTGAAATCCGCCCCCACAAACTATATACCGTATTTTTCGCCCTATAAGACGCACTTATTTTTCCCCAAAAGTGGGGGGAAAATGTCCGTGCGCCTTATCGGGCGAATGTAAAAAAAAAATATATATATAAAAAAAAAAAAGCTCACCCGTTCCCGGCGCTCCCGCGTTGTCTGCCTCACTGCGAGAGGCCAGAGGAGCGGCAGGGGCTCTGTCCCGGTCCCGCCGCTGCGATCGCTGTCTTTTCAGGCAGAGATGACAGCGGCGGGGCCAGAGACAGAGCCCCTGCCGCTCCTCCATCTGCTGCCTCTTCCGGGCTCAGAGCACACGCGAGCACGAAGGTGCCCACCCGCTGCCCGGACCTTCGTGCTCGCATGTGCCCAGGAACAGCAGATGGAGGAGCGGCAGGGGCTCTGTCTCTGGCCCCGCCCCTGTCATCGCTGCCTGAAAAGACAGCGATCGCAGCGGCGGGGCCGGGACAGAGCCAGCTCGTGAATGGGGTGGGCGTGGCCTGCGCCGGCGCTGCGGCGCAGGCCACGCCCACCCCATTTACAAATCCGGCCGCTCGGCGCAGCGGTGTCAGCGGACAGGTGAGTTTAACTTTTTTTTTACATGGCGCCTGCCTATACTAATGGGGGGAGGGGGATGCCACACAGCCTATACTAATGGGGGAGGGGGATGCCACACAGCCTATACTAATAGGGGGAGGGGGATGCCACACAGTCTATGGGAATGGGGAAAGAGGGATGCCACACAGCCTATGGGAATGGGGGGAGGGGGATGCCACACAGCCTATACTAATGGGGGAGGGGGATGCCACACAGCCTATACTAATAGGGGGAGGGGGATGCCACACAGTCTATGGGAATGGGGAAAGAGGGATGCCACACAGCCTATGGGAATGGGGGGAGGGGGATGCCACACAGCCTATGGGAATGGGGAGAGGGGGATGCCACACAGCCTATGGGAATGGGGGGAGGGGGATGCCACACAGCCTATGGGAATGGGGAGAGGGGGATGCCACACAGCCTATGGGAATGGGGAGAGGGGGATGCCACACAGCCTATGGGAATGGGGAGAGAGGGATGCCACACAGCCTATACTAATGGGGGGAGGGGGATGCCACACAGCCTATACTAATGGGGGGAGGGGAATGCCACACAGCCTATGGGAATGGGGAGAGGGGGATGCCACACAGCCTATGGGAATGGGGGGAGGGGGATGCCACACAGCCTATGGGAATGGGGAGAGAGGGATGCCACACAGCCTATGGGAATGGGAGGAGGGGGATGCCACACAGCCTATGGGAATGGGGAGAGGGGGATGCCACACAGCCTATGGGAATGGGGAGAGGGGGATGCCACACAGCCTATGGGAATGGGGGGAGGGGGATGCCACACAGCCTATACTAATGGGGGGAGGGGGATGCCACACAGCCTATACTAATGGGGGGAGGGGGATGCCACACAGCCTGTGGGAATGGGGAGAGGGGGATGCCACACAGCCTATGGGAATGGGGAGAGAGGGATGCCACACAGCCTATACTAATGGGGGGAGGGGATGCCACACAGCCTATACTAATGGGGGGAGGGGGAAGCCACACAGCCTATGGGAATGGGGGGAGGGGGATGCCACACAGCCTATGGGAATGGGGAGAGGGGGATGCCACGCAGCCTATGGGAATGGGGAGAGAGGGATGCCACACAGCCTATATTAATGGGGGGAGGGGGCTGCCACACAGCCTATACTAATGGGGGGAGGGGGATGCCACACAGCCTATGCTAATGGGGGGAGGGGGATGCCACACTGCCTATGGGAATGGGGGGAGAGGTGGATGCCACACAGCCTATGGGAATGGGGGGAGAGGGGGATGCTACACAGCCAATGGGTATATGGGGAATGGGAGGGGGGGATGCCACACTGGGTATACGGGGAATGGGATGGGGGCATGCTACACTGTCTATGGAATGGGGGCATCCCACACGGCCTATGGGAATGGGATATAGGAATGCCACCCTGTCTGTAATGGTGCGTTTTTGGTTTAAAATATTTTTTTTCTTATTTTCTTCCCCCAAATCCTAGGTGCATCTTATGGGCAGGTGCGTTTTATAGGGCGAAAAATACGGTATTCTTTGGAAGTAGACACCTCAAACTTTCTAGGCGTACCAGGCTTGTTGATGTGGGCGTTTTTTGGAAGTAATCCCTCAATTAATTTTTTGGTTGCACAGTTTCCCTAAAAAAAAAAAAAAAAAAAAGCAGAAATAAAGCTGCATTTTCCTAAAAAAAAGCAAACAAGAAAAAACAAGTTAAATCTGAAAAAGCAAGGTCCCCCGAACAGACCAATACCCAACAGGCATAGATAATGTCAAGGGATGAGTTCCCAAACCCTTTATATTTGAAATAACCCCACAAACCATATATTCCCTGAAAAGTACGCTTGTTAAGCTTTCTAAGCATACCCAGCTTGTTGTAGTGGGCTCATCTTTCTGGAAGTAATCCCTCGAAGAATTTGTAGGTTGCAAAAGTTTTGCCTAAAAAAAAAATAATAAAAAAGACGGATAAAAAACATGTTTTCCTAAAACATCAATATGCAAACAAGAAAAAAACAAGCTTAATCTTAAAGTGTAAGGTCCCCCCGGACCACTGTAGAAGTACTGGAGAGGGCCTATATGACCCTCTACTCACCACAAAGGCCCCTTGGTGAAGCGGAGACCTGGCAGGAGGGACCACGTCCACAGGTGAATAAATGTCATTTTTTTTGTTTGTTTTACAGAAGCAGCAGTGACCTAAGTGGGGGTGGCTATTCTGGGCCCTCTCCAGAAGGCAGAAGAGCTGGGTGAAGAGAAGCCCCGGATGGATTTAACAAGGTGAGTTTTTAACTTTTATACTTTTTGTTCTGCGGGGGTTTAAAATCAGCTACATGAGCCTCATGTAGTTGGCACTTAACGATAGGAGAGGCTACTACATGAGACTCATGTAGCTGGCAGTAGAAGGGTTAATATCCATGCAGTATGTCTGTTTGTCTGTCCATTCCCTCTCCTAATTTTTCTCCTGACAAGACAAAGACAACAGCATGATTCAAATTATGAGCTAATTTAAGGCTAGCACCATGTACTGCCAAACAGGTGCCTGGCGCTATAACTAGAGATGAGCAAATCGATTCTGATGAACCCGAATTCGTTACGAATTTCAGGAAAAATTCAATTCGTTACAATTCCGAATATTGCAGCGATTTGATCGCTCGAATCGCTTCCTTAAATCTCCGTTTACTGCTATCCAGCCCGTCTGATATGGTGGATCCACATGTCAGGACATGTCCCATGGGGCAAGGAATCCTGTCTGCTACCTATCAGCAGACAGGCTTACCGATGATGTCACAGACCTTTATAAGTGGCAGCCATTTTGCGGAAGATCATTCTGACACTGTATTGCGGCCAGAGCAAATCAGGCAGGGAGAGAGCGAGAGATAGATAGATAGATAGATAGATAGATAGATAGATACAGCGAGGGAGAGATAGATAGATAGAACACAGAACAGAAGAAGCGAGGGACAGATAGAAAAGCAGAGAGGCTGTGACAGTGACAGAGAAAGACAGGGAAAGTTTAAAGTGTTTGCATTAGCTTTCAAGCCTATTTAGTGTTGTTAACACACCTGCCTATTTAGCTTTTCCTTTTCCTGGTGTCATTCTTTAAAAAGCGTGCTAGCATTAATATTTCAAGAGTACCTGTCTACTAACTGGTTGCATTTTGTAATGAAATTCACTTTTTAAGCAAACTTTGCCTTTCACCGGAGGAGCATCCCAAATATTAGCATAAATATTTCAAGAGTACCTGTCTACTAACTGGTTGCATTTTGTAAACAACGTCACATTTCCACTATAAAAGCAGCCAACCTATGTATTTGAAGAGGGGGTATCCCAAACACTAGCATAAATATTTCAAGAGTACCTGCCTACTAACTGCTTGCATTTTGTAAACAAAGTCAATTTTCCACTATAAAAGCAGCCAACCTGTGTATTTGAAGAGGGGGCATCCCAAACACTAGCATAAATATTTCAAGAGTACCTGTCTACTAACTGCTTGCATTTTGTAAACAAAGTGACTTTTCCACTATAAAAGCAGCCAACCTATGTATTTGAAGAAGGGGCATCCCAAACACTAGCATAAATATTTCAAGAGTACCTGTCTACTAACTGCTTGCATTTTGTAAACAAAGTCACTTTTCCACTATAAAAGTAGCCAACCCGTATATTTGAAGAGGGAGCATCCCAAACATTAGCATAAATATTTCAAGAGTACCTGTCTACTAACTGCTTGCATTTTGTAAACAAAGTCACTTTTCCACTATAAAAGGAGCCAACCTGTGTATTTGAAGAGGGGGCATCCCAAACACTAGCATACATATTCCAAGAGTACCTGTCTACTAACTGGTTGCATTTTGTAAACAAAGTCACTTTTCCACTATAAAAGCAGTCAACCTGTGTGTTTGAAGAGGGGGCATCCCAAACACTAGCATAAATATTTCAAGAGTACCTGTCTACTAACTGCTTGCATTTTGTAAACAAAGTCACTTTTCCACTATAAAAGCAGCCAACCTGTGTATTTGAAGAGGGGGCATCCCAAACACTAGCATAGATATTTCAAGAGTACCTGTCTACTAACTGGTTGCATTTTGTAAACAAAGTCACTTTTCCACTATAAAAGCAGCCAACCTATGTATTTGAAGAGGGGACCACCTAAACACTAGCATAAACATTTCAAGAGTACCTGTCTACTAGCTGGTTGCATTTTGTAAACAAAGTCACTTTTCCACTATAAAAGCAGCCAACCTATGTATTTGAAGAGGGGGCATCCCAAACACTAGCATAAATATTTCAAGAGTACCTGTCTACTAACTGCTTGCATTTTGTAAACAAAGTGACTTTTCCACTATAAAAGCAGCCAACCTATGTATTTGAAGAAGGGGCATCCCAAACACTAGCATACATATTTCAAGAGTACCTGTCTACTAACTGGTTGCATTTTGTAAACAAAGTCACTTTTCCACTATAAAAGCAGTCAACCTGTGTGTTTGAAGAGGGGGCATCCCAAACACTAGCATAAATATTTCAAGAGTACCTGTCTACTAGCTGCTTGCATTTTGTAAACAAAGTCACTTTTCCACTATAAAAGTAGCCAACCTGTGTATTTGTAGAGGGGGGCATCCCAAACACTAGCATAAATATTTCAAGAGTACCTGTCTACTAACTGCTTGCATTTTGTAAACAAAGTCACTTTTCCACTATAAAAGTAGCCAACCCGTATATTTGAAGAGGGAGCATCCCAAACATTAGCATAAATATTTCAAGAGTACCTGTCTACTAACTGCTTGCATTTTGTAAACAAAGTCACTTTTCCACTATAAAAGGAGCCAACCTGTGTATTTGAAGAGGGGGCATCCCAAACACTAGCATACATATTGCAAGAGTACCTGTCTACTAACTGGTTGCATTTTGTAAACAAAGTCACTTTTCCACTATAAAAGCAGTCAACCTGTGTGTTTGAAGAGGGGGCATCCCAAACACTAGCATAAATATTTCAAGAGTACCTGTCTACTAGCTGCTTGCATTTTGTAAACAAAGTCACTTTTCCACTATAAAAGTAGCCAACCTGTGTATTTGTAGAGGGGGGCATCCCAAACACTAGCATAAATATTTCAAGAGTACCTGTCTACTAACTGCTTGCATTTTGTAAACAAAGTCACTTTTCCACTATAAAAGCAGCCAACCTGTGTATTTGAAGAGGGGGCATCCCAAACACTAGCATAGATATTTCAAGAGTACCTGTCTACTAACTGGTTGCATTTTGTAAACAAAGTCACTTTTCCACTATAAAAGCAGCCAACCTATGTATTTGAAGAGGGGACCACCTAAACACTAGCATAAACATTTCAAGAGTACCTGTCTACTAGCTGGTTGCATTTTGTAAACAAAGTCACTTTTCCACTATAAAAGCAGCCAACCTATGTATTTGAAGAGGGGGCATCCCAAACACTAGCATAAATATTTCAAGAGTACCTGTCTACTAACTGCTTGCATTTTGTAAACAAAGTGACTTTTCCACTATAAAAGCAGCCAACCTATGTATTTGAAGAAGGGGCATCCCAAACACTAGCATACATATTTCAAGAGTACCTGTCTACTAACTGGTTGCATTTTGTAAACAAAGTCACTTTTCCACTATAAAAGCAGTCAACCTGTGTGTTTGAAGAGGGGGCATCCCAAACACTAGCATAAATATTTCAAGAGTACCTGTCTACTAGCTGCTTGCATTTTGTAAACAAAGTCACTTTTCCACTATAAAAGTAGCCAACCTGTGTATTTGTAGAGGGGGGCATCCCAAACACTAGCATAAATATTTCAAGAGTACCTGTCTACTAACTGGTTGCATTTTGTAAACAAAGTCACTTTTCCACTATAAAAGCAGCCAACCTGTCTATTTTAAGAGGGGCATCCCAAACACTAGCATAAACATTTCAAGAGTACCTGTCTACTAACTGGTTGCATTTTGTAAACAAAGTCACTTTTCCACTATAAAAGCAGCCAACCTGTGTATTTGAAGAGGGGGCATCCCAAACACTAGCACAGATATTTCAAGAGTACCTGTCTACTAACTGGTTGCATTTTGTAAGGAAAGTCATGTTGTTAAATTGCCACCAGCCATTGCCTTCAACCGGGGGGGCATCCCAAATATGCTAGCATGTGTCTTTTAAGAGTACACACATTGGCAGTTGGCAGCAGCAGCATTAGGAGCCCATATATTGCCTGAAAACACACATATGAGCTGGCAGCCGCAGCATAGGGAGCCCATATATTGCCTGAAAGACACACCCTGGAGTTGGCAGCAGCATAAAGAGCTACCATGCATCAGCTACTACCATGGATCAGCCATTGGTGGCTGGAAATCCTGGCTGATCCATGCCTGATTCATATTCACAAAGGTGAGTCTCTCCACATTTTTCATGGACAGACAAGGTCTCCTTGGCATGACTATGGCCCCCGCCTCACTAAATACCTGCTCAGATGGCACACTACTCGCCAGGCAGGAGAGCTTTCCCAGGGCAAACTCTGACAGTTGCGGCCACAAGTCAAGTTTGGCTGCCCAGAAGTCCAGCGGGTCCTCAAGGTGCGTTGGCATGGTCATGTCAAGGTATGACACTACCTGCTGGTTCAGGGCCTGCTCCAGGTCTTTCTGCTGCCCATAATTAGCCTCACTATGCGGGTGAAGAAAGCTACTCATTAGCGACTGAAGACTCAGGCTGCCCCCCCAGCAGCCATGGTAGTGGAAGGTGAGTGCAGAGGTCCCCCCGAGTCAGACTTTCGAGAGTATGGAGGATGGCGCAGATAGGCATCGGCCAACTGACTATGTAGAATGTCTCTGTAGTAGGTCAGTTTGTCCTCCCTCTCAGTGGGTGTAGAAAATGCCCCCATTTTGTGCCATTAGCGAGGGTACAATAAGGTGGAGAGCCAGAAATCATCCCGCTGAAAAATGGAGACAATTATGCGGTCACTATGCAAGCACGTGAGCATGCAGCGTGCCATTTGTGCAAGTGACTCGGAGGGACTACCTGTCTCCATCTCCACTGCATACTTCCACGGTGTGTGTCTGGGTCCTCTGTCTCACCTTCCTCACAACCCTCTAGCTCCACTGGCTGCTCCTGCTCCTCCTCTCCTGTCAGGCGACTAGATAAAACGGCCATTTTATCAAACCTAAACTGTGCGCAGTGCCCCACCCCCTCCTCCTCCTTCTCCGCTTCAGCCACGACAGGCTTCATGTGGCCGTGAAATGTATGCGCCATGTCTCCAGTCCCCTGACCAGCCATGGTTTCCAACATGCGTTGTAGTACATGAAGCAGTGGAATCACATAGTTCATCCCGTAGTCCTGGCAACTGACTAATAATTTGCTTCCTCAAAGGGCCTGAGCAAACGACAGGTGTCATGTATGAGTTGCCACTGGTTTACATTGAAGTTACACAGGGGAGTCCCCCTATCCGCTTGGATCATTAAGAAATCAGTGATGGCTTTTCTCTGTTCGTATAGTGGATCCAACATATGGAGGGTGGAATTCCAACGGGTGGAAACATCGCAAATCAGACTATGTTGAGGGATACCGTTCTGACGCTGTAGCTCAAGAAGGGTGAGCTTGGCGGTGTAGGAGTGGCTAAAGTGCATGCAAAGTTTCCTTCTCGTTGTTAGGATGTCTTGCAGATGGGGGAAGACTTCAGAGAACGCTTGACAACTAGGTTGAACACATGTGGCATACAGGGCGCATGGCTCAGACTTCCTTGTCGTGCGCAAGATGTTCTTCCCATTGTCAGTCACCATGGTTCCCATTTGCAATTTTCGTGGAGTAAGCCATGATTTAATTTATTGATTTATGATTTTTAGCAGTTCCTACCATGTGTGACTCAGTGGCTCAAGGCAAACCATGTGAAGAACAGCGTGAAACTGCCGTGTCCTGCACACCTGGTAGGCTGGAAGGACACTGAAAAAAATTAATAGAAGTACCGGAAAAAAAAAATATTTATAAAAAAAAAAAAAAAATATGAAAAAAAAATTTGTACAAAAATTAACAAAATATTTAAAAAGACAATGAAAAAAATATGAAAAAAAACAAAAAAAAAAATTAAAAAATATGTGTTTTTAAAAAATACTATATATATATATATATATATATATATATATATATATATATATATATATATAAAATGAAAAAAAAATACAAAATTAACCAAAAAAAAAAAATGGATACATTTTATATGTTATTGTTATATGTTATTGTTATTATGTTTATAATTTTATAAATGTGTTCAAATAAGATAAATGTTAACAATTAATATGTAATTGACAATTAGGCACTTTTTTCTGTGACACCATTGCTAAGTGCAAGTGCACTGTCACAGGCACAACGGCCTAGGAGCGTGGAGGCCACAGCGGAGGGACCTGCCCAAGTTGCTGTTGTGGTTGTGCAGGAACCACAATCACCCAGTGGGCCTTAAAGGGTATGTATTGTTCCTGACGTAGGCGCTGCCGTGCACTTTGGTACACACTGACAGGCTAAAGGACTGGACCACCTTCTGTTCAACAAAATTGAACAGGGCTGGTACTGCCTTCTTCGCAAAGTAATGACAGCTTGGGACTCTCCACCTCGGCTCGGCACAAGCCATCAGTTCTCTGAAAGGTCCACCACCTCAAAAGGGAGGGACTGCAGCACCAGCAACTTATACAGGAGCACATTTAGCTTCTGCGCGTTGGATGAGTGGCCACATACTGTTGTCTCTTGGACATGGCTTGGCAATGGATTGCTGGCGGAATGACTGACTCGGATTAAGAGGAGGAGGAGCATCTGGAGCGACAGAGGATGGGTAAAATATAGAAAATGAAAACCCGCGCTTAGAAGATTTAGATATTTTACACAATTAATTGAAAGTATGAATTCTGCTCAAACGTGTAAGAACCCAATATCCCCAATAGGCTCAGCAAACAGTAAAATAATTAGAATACACAGAGCAAGTGATTAGTTAACAAAAAATACAATTATTATAAACTGGCCCAAATCAGTCATAAAAAATCTGATGTCAAAGTCCCTTAATTATATACATGAGTTTAATGAAGTCCCAGAAATTGACTCGTGGTGTTAAATTTTCAAACTGCAATTTATGCCGGATATCCCAAATCTCATGCAGCAGGTATTCAATAGTGCTCAAACACATAGGTATCATCCACCGCGTGCCCACCACCTATTTTTGGTACCCTTACCAGGTGGCGTATATTGGTACGCCTTAAGAATAAGCCACTCCTTGCTCCGTAGCTCTATTCAATTCAAATCTGATCCTCTTGTTGTTTAGGATAAATACCCATAGATTTTGGGCTTGAAGGTAGCTCAATGTGGGTTTTTGCATGAAAGAAATCAATGAAGGAAATATATAGCGTAATATCGCTTTTAATAATAAAAACATCTAAAATGTTAAAAATGTGCACTCACATTTAAAATCCTTGATGTACAGCATATATATACAGGCGAAGCTCTCACCCTACTTTCGGTTCACCTCGGCTGCTGGTGTCCACGAGGGGGAGAGGGAGTTCGCTTTCAAAAATTGCAAGATTCCTTTGTTGTATTAGTGCAGGGGTCTGCCTAGTCGCCGAGGATGGGACACACAGGAGGTGGTGGAGCCTTGGCTAGCTGGAACAGAGAGCGGCGTGCCACTGGGTAATGCAGCAGGCTGGACCACCACTTTGGAGCCAACTCTCCCAGGCCGCTTTATGGTGACGCTGTAAATGTTGACGCAGGGCTGTGGGGTCAACATTGGGACCCTGGCCAGACTTCGCCTTCTGCCTACACATCTTTCATATAGCCATGTTAACCTCTTGCGGATGCTTGATGAAAAGCTGCCACATCGCCTACCAACAGTCACTGATTCACTGCTGCTGCCGCTGCCGATGACTCCAGGGGCCCTCTTCCACTACCTCCTGGGAAGGTAGCCTGCCGTGCAGCAAGTGGTCTACCCCGAGCACATTTGCCTCCATACTTTCCCCTTCTGCCACCATGCTGACCGCTAAATCTGTCATTCTCCATCACTCCAAGCCTTTAAAAGTGCCCTCAAAACTGGATAATCGTGTTAACCAATGGATGACGGCAGTTGAGTTGCTGGTCGAGACACGGCCGCTAGATGATCCCTTGATGAATTTAGGCCTCTGCAACTTCTCTGTGCCCATCCTGGCACTTCTCTGCCTGACATATTTAGTGCATATATGAGGGGAGGACAAAACGCTACACTACACTTAAAACAGGATTTGTCAATAACAGCAGCAGGGGTGCAACTATTTATGGCCTTTCACTAAGTAGTAACTTGGCCCTGAAGACTTTAACAGGAACAAAGTGATGAAACTCTTAGATGTGCGTATGTGATGCTCTGATGAGGGCAATTCAATGTGCTCCAGTACGCTTGAAAAATGTTTTTTTGAGAGACTGGCCTGAGTGAAAATGAATGGATGGATCAGCCAAGATTTCCACCCACCAATGCCTGATGCATCAGAGTAGATTGATCATGATGCCAGACCAACACTAAAGAAATATGGATAGTGCAAAACAGATTTAAGGCGCTGCTCTCCAGTTACAGACATTCCTCTGCATCAGACCACAAGTAATTATTAAGGAAAAGCTTTACGTTAATCTTAATTTTTATTAATATTCTTAAGATAAGATATATGTGCCCAAAATCTGCATATGTTCTCTTCATGCTGCTGCCAACTCCACTGTGTGTCTTTCAGGCAATATATGGGCTTCTAATGCTGCTGCCAACTCCTGGGTGTGTCTTTCAGGCAATATATGGGTTCCTTATGCTGCTGCCAACTCCAGGGTTTGTTTTTCAAGCAATATATGGGTTCCCTATGCTGCTGCCAACTCCAGGGTGTGTTTTTCAGGCAATATATGGGCTCCCTATGCTGCTGCCAACTCCAGGGTGTGTTTTTCAGGCAATATATGCTCCCTATGCTGCTGCCAACTCCATGGTGTGTTTTTCAGGCAATATATGGGCTACTAATGCTGCTGCCAACTCCAGTGTTTCTTTCAGGCAATATATGGGCTCCCTATGCTGCTGCCAACTCCAGGGTGTGTTTTTCAGGCAATATATGCTCCCTATGCTGCTGCCAACTCCATGGTGTGTTTTTCAGGCAATATATGGGCTCCTAATGCTGCTGCCAACTCCAGTGTTTCTTTCAGGCAATATATGGGCTCCCTATGCTGCTGCCAAGTCCAGAGTGTGTCTTTCAGGCAATATATGCGCTCCTAATGCTGCTGCCAACTCCTGGGTGTGTTTTTCAGGCAATATATGAGTTCCTAATGCTGCTGCCAACTCCAGGGTGTGCCTTTCAGGCAATATTTGGGCTTCCTATGCTGCTGCCAAATTCAGGGTGTGTTTTTCAGGCAATATATTGGCTCATCATGCTAATGCCAGCATGTAATTGTTCCGCTGTGCGACAGCAAATCTAATAGTGACGCCTCTGATCTGCATGTCATACTTCTTTACAATATTATTTCACTAACCCAGCATGCATCCTATGCATGTTAGAGCCAAGAAAAACATTCTGCAACCCTATGGAGGCTCTCGATAGCCCAGAAATAGCCGTTTTAAAAGCGATTCTTTGCAAATAAATTTGGACCGAAATGAATTTTCCCGGAAAATTAGGCAAATCGGCCGAATCAAATTTTTCAAAAGTTCGCTCATCTCTAGCTATAACCTGGCTTTGGTGCTGGACAAGTGATGCTGTAGTATCCTGTGCAGCATTGATAAATGTGATGTCTGGAGGGTGCTGTAGAAGTGCTTTCCCTGAATCAATTCAGCACCTGAGCGTACCACTGCTGCTATTGTTTTTTAACCAATCTGCAGCAGCCTCCTTTTTCAGCCACATTACCCAAACAGCTTAATTACACATCAACTGTCATTTTATAGTGTTTATTTGCAATATTTTTTATGCGAAAATAAAGATCAGAAATGAAAATAAAGATGTTCTTTACACATCATTCCACACAGCAATTGTGTTTTATCAACCATACATCTGGTTTTGCGGTGAGCTGCATTGTAGCACACTTCAGATGTGGTCTGTGAGTTCCACACAAACATCATGATCCATGTCTTCTGGCCATATCCATTATACGCTAAAATGAAACACATAGATTATTGTTGATCAACAGAACAAACAACACTCCCACCTGCTGGCTGCCTATGTCTCTGCACTTTCTCCTCCCACCTAGTGATGTAGTTCAGATTTATTTTAGAGTTGCAATGTTTCCCTGTACTTACCTAGTAGCCACCCTGCCGGCATCTCATTGTTCTCAAATTTCCAGCACAGGGCAGACTGCTGCAACAGATTTGAGTCGTGGCAGGATCCGGAAAGCCTAATCACACAACACGCAGCTTCATATAATTATTACAAACCACCTTCAGATTCATGGAATAGTAGTTCTTCCTGTTGCAATAGGGAAGATCTAGGGCCTGATGCAGAGCCTCCTCTGAACTGCCCTTAAAACCTTCCGATTGTCCGGGGCTCCCGTTTGAATCGTGGCTCAAATGTGATGCAGAGCCTCCGTCGGAATGGCTCCCTAACTGATCCGTCAATTTCACTTTACTCGGAAAGCTTTTTTTGCTCTCTCGGGTGCCTTCAATTTGATCTGATTTTTCCTGCCTTTTTGAACGTACCTGCTTGGTTTCCGTCGTATTTGACCTTCCATTTTGGTGGTTTGAGCAAGTATACTTACATCTCCATGGCTCTTCAGTTGCCAATCTGGCTACACGCAAGCGCACATCCCTCAAACTCCCTTGGAATATGCATATGGCCACAAATGCAAATTTGACACAAATCTTTTTTTTTTTTCTTTTTTTGTGGGTGTTTCCTTGTCCTTAATGCATACCTTAATCATCTAGTAGATCCTTCTTCCTTGTCCTTAATGCATACCTTAATCTCCTTGCTTGTTCCTTCTTCCTTGTCCTTAATGCATACCTTAATCTCCTTGCCTGTTCCTTCTTCCTTGTCCTTAATGCATACCTTAATCTCCTTGCTTGTTCCTTCTTCCTTGTCCTTAATGCATACCATAATTGTTTGTGCGTTTTTCTGAATTATTGTTCCATATCTAACCCTTTGGTGTCATGGAAATGTGTGCTGATGTTGTGTGATTGTACTTTTGCAGGAAAGCCAACTCTCAAAATATGTTAATTTTTTTTATTATTCAAAGGTTTTTTTTGTTTTGTTGTTATTTTTTAGGTTTTTTTTTGGGGCGGGGGTAAAACATTAACCAATATTTACATTTTTTTTTTTTTTATTTAAAATTATGCCTCGGGGTCTTCGGGATGTCTTCTTTGATCTGTGAATGAAAAACAACATTAGTTTAGCATTGTTTTTTTGGTTTGGTTGGGCGTGGTTTTTTTGGGGCCCATATCCAACCGGACCTTCTGCGTGATTTCATGAAAAGCACAAACTATTTTTAAAAGATTCCGCAGCATCTTAAAATAATATATAGTAAGTTTTTAGTCAATTAATTATTATTATTTCCCCCACTGGGCTGCAACTCAGTTCAGGAATTTAGGATACGTGCGCCGCCATCTTGACTCTGAAGCATCACACTTACTGAGGAGAGGAGAGTGGGATAAGGTACAGGGGGTGGGTTATAGCTGTGCTTTGCTCACACAGAGCAGAGCTGTGCTCTGGAAAAGGTTGGTAAGATGATTTGTAAGGTGGACAATCTGTATGTACAGGGTGTGGGAAATATTTTAGATAGACTCTTATTCAGAGTTAAGGTCCGCTTTAAGTGCTTTTTTTATAAAAATTAATTTGGAAATGTCTCTGAATTTTAGTTTTCAAATGTAATTGTTTGCTCATTTTCTTTAGTTTAAATAAACACCACTTACAAGGTTTGGGCCGCACATTGCGTCGGGGGCGGAGTCTCCCTTCAGCCTCCCTCTGTTGCTGTTGTGAATCTGTATGGATGACAAACACACTGATATTAGAGACTGTTGTTCTTTCATGAATAGAATATTAAGTTAGGCTTCTAGGTATCAATCTACTCACCTTCCCCAGCAACCTCTTCCTCCTCGCCCCCTTCCTCACTCATCCCTTGGGATGTTCCAGCGACGTCTGAATCTACAACAATAGTGCACATGAGTATCTGTATTTAATGCATGTATTTCCACATATCTAACTATATTTCCCTTACCGGAGTCCGGTTGAGGCTCTGTTATGGTCGACTCCCTGCCGTCAGATCCCCCCCTCCCCTGCATGCTGAGGTCCAGCGGCTCCTCCGAGTCACTTACAGAGGAGGGGGTGGCCGTTGACCCTGGCGGTGGGCCACCTACACCTTCACCTGTTTCGCCCAACACTGGGCTGCGTGTCCTGGTCCGGGTGGGGCGGAACCGTAGTTTCCATTCATGGGCTGAAATACAAACACAATCATTAAACCACGCCCAGGCGATGCCAGGGTTATAGGTGCATTTACATTTTCTACACTTACATGGAAAATGTTGGTTGAAGTACCGCCTCACCCGGGGCTTATGCCTTCTTTTTAAATCAGACCAGTGTTGGGCGATCTGGGTGAAGGTATAGGTGGTTTGGGTTCGGCGTTCTATCGCCTCCACCACCTCCAGGGCCAACGTCCGTTTGGCATAATCAGACGGCAGGAAGTCGTAGCGATTCCTCAGCATCATCTGTTAGAAAAAGAGACAAGGACACACCATTAATCCACAAAATACATTAACAAGTTTCCTGGCCTAAATCAAGTCACTTTATTAACCTCTTGCTGCCTCACATTGCCCTAGTTCTGCTATCTGCATGTAGGCTAGTTTGTAGCTGCGTACATGGGTTAAACTAAGGTGGGCTGGTCTGTAAGGTGACAAACTAAGTTGTTTCAGACTATTCTTGCGTTTTTTTCTTTTTTTATTACAAGGAATGTGTGCGCGCACATAAACGCACGCTCGCTCGCTCGCATACTCACATCCATGATGAGCTCGTCCTGCTCCGTTGTAAAGACGGCGGGGGACATCTTGGCTTCTTTTTCAAATTCTAGCTCTGACGTTCCCCCGCGGTGACGTGCGTGCGTGCGCGCAGGCGCGCAACCGCAGTTGTAAAAATATTTAAAGTTCAAGGCACTCCGCTTGGTGTGGGATACCATATCAATATGGGCAGACCTAAAGGGAGCACAAAGAGCCAGCCGCACACATGCCTCATCCTAAATAAAACACAAAAGCAGGCACAAGACACATGTAGAACATGCACCAACTAAAACGGTGGGGACTCCACAGACACAGGCACATTCCCCAAAACGCAGGAGCAAGGAGACATTAACCCATTCTCAACCACCGGCCCAAAAACCACACACGACTCCCCAGATAGCCAACCATCTATTTCAAGTGATGCAGGGGACAACACACACCCATGTGGGCGATAACCACGCCGTGGGTCCCTAACAGGCCGTTTTTGCTAAGCACAAAGCATGGCTGTTGCCAATGCTGTTTGGGTACATTATGGTGTTCTGTCCATCGAGATACTGAACAAATCAAGCGGACAGTTGTGGACCTGAAATCATATAGTTGGCCAAAAATGGACATGCGCCGGCAGCAGGTAAAGCCCAAATGCATTTAGAGTCGCTTTGTGACCAGCATGTAACACTTATTAGGTGTGATTTAATCTTCCCCAGCCTGCAGACAGGGGGTGGTTTCAAGAAAATACATTGGCCACATTGGCCACAAGGTCAGCACGGATTGTGTGTGCTGGCCCACTTGGTGTACCAGTGTAAGGAGGGGTCTGCTCGTCAGAAATAGGGAAAGGTTCTGCACCCAGGTCAGTATATCGAGCAATCCTGCTTCTAATGGCAAGGTTGTGCAGGACCCCACAAGCAATAATTATTTTGATAACCTTGCCAGGCTGATACTGAAGAGAACCCCCACTCTGATCCAGACATCGGAAACGCATCTTCCACAACCCAAAGGCACGTTCCACCACAGAGCGAGACCTCCTATGGGCTGTGTTGTAGCGCTCCTGTGCCTGGGAAGATGGGTGCAGGATGGGTGTGAGCAGCCATGGTAACAAGGGATAGCCTGAGTCACCTGCAAAAATACAAAAGACAAACATAAGGTGGATGCCTAAAAAAAGGTTTAGGTGTGCATAGAAACATTAGTACACAGGGACAAATAGGTGAGCTAGGTATGGTGGGAGGAATTGACATTTTTACTGAGCCTACAAACACATGCAACCTGTACACTCCTTAAAAATGTCTGCGTAATGCTACTGAGATAAGAGGGCCAGAACATAAGCCAATAGTGGAGAATACTTTCACCCATTAATTAAACCAAAAACCTTTTGAAGTTTCCAGGAAAGGTCTCACAGATTAGTGGGGTAGTGGCAAATCCACATTCAAACCTGGGGGCCAAGAAATACAACTTTAAGACACATACCCAGTAACCATCCTCCAGAAATATCTCCAGATTGAAACCGTTGATAGAGGCTGGAGTTCCTCAAAATGTGCGCATCATGCGTGGACCCAGGAAAGCCAGCAAACAGACTGAAAAATTGAAGATCAGGGCCCGCCACTGCCTGAACATTGATGGAATGGCCCATCTTCCTGTTCCTGCACCAAGCAAAACACAAGTGTAATTAGTGTGAGCCATAAAAAATGTGTGATAACCAGAAAAAAAGCAGACCCAAACCACATACCTGAACAGATATTCCAGGTCCGCAGGGGGGATGAGCGAGACATGTGTGCAATCGATTGCACCAAGGACGTTGGGCATGTCGGCTATGTTATAAAAGCCCAACTTAACCGCATTCCAGGCTTCCCCTGTTTGAGGGAAAAAAATGTAATTCTGTGCCAGGGTAGCCATGCCATCCAAAAACTTGGTTAGGCTGCGGCTCAGCGTAGACTGGGACATCCCCAGGGAGAAGGCACCCAGTCTCTGGAACGAGCCGTTCGCCAAAAATTGCAGGCAGCCAACCAATTTGGTCATACCTGCAATTGCATGCCCCTTTCTTGTGGTGGGGGCTAACCATGGCCGCAGCTCGCTATACAAGGCATGGAGAGAAACACGGTTAAGGCGGGTGAGCTCGAATAGGTCAACGTCACTCATGCCATCGATGTCCAAAGGCGTGCGCTGCAGCCTGGTTTCTTCCATACTCAGAACTATCAGACGGCGTAGCTGGCGCCTTTGATGTTGGCCCACAGAGGAATGCATTCCCAAATAGCACGGAGCTCCAATACGGCTGGTCAGACTTGCCGTAAGTGAAGGCTCGGCGGCCCCGTTTTATTAGGCTGATTTCAATCGGAAATCAAGGCTCTGCATCACTGGAAAAAACGGACCAATGAACGAGGCGTCCGTTTTCCCGGGAAACAGCCTCGTGCGAGCCGACAATCGGAAAGGCGGCTGAGCGCACACCTGAGCGCATAAACGCACACTAAAATCAACGTAGCACCCTTTCCTGACCCGATCAAAGGCCAAAACCAACGGCAAAATGCACGGGAGAACTGAACGGGGAGGCTCTGCATCAAGCCACTAGTGCTTGAGGTGGGCAAAATGGAATATGTGTGCCTTCAAGGCACCCAAGGACATTGGGGGTTCCTGCCATGTGGTAGAATCGACACTTTATTTGTTGCACATCCTACTCCTCAGAAAAGCGAATATATAGTGGGATAAGCTGACATATGGCCAGGACCAACTCATGGAAGATGTGGCTCATGGTCGTCTGGCTGATGCTGCTAAGAAGAGCAGCAGTGGCCTGAAAAGTGCCCCGCACTAAGATATTTAGGAAGGCACACAGGTGTACTATGCCAGGTATAGCCTGGTTGCGGTCATTGGTGGGGTCAATTCTGTGTCAGATTTGGTCATACAATGACAAAAGCGCAGCTCAATTCAGCTGAGATCTGCTGTGGAATTGTTCATCACTTGTCCTGCACAGACAACCGACTAATTAAACATCTCTGTGCACATAATCTCTCCTCCCTGACTTCCAAAGACTCCTGTGATACCTCAGTACTGGCAGCACACCGCAGCTACACAGCAAACATCAGGCCAAAAGCTTCCTCCTCACACCTCTCCATTGCCAGTACACTCACTCCAAGCCACATACACACACTCTCTCACACAAACACACAACCACTCAAGTAAAATAAAAAACACGCACACTCTTACACAAACACAAATGCACCTCAATGCAACTCACCACAAAACCAGATGACTTGGTGGGTAAACCATCAGGCTGCTGAAAGAATGCTTCCTAGGTTTGGCCCAGCCAAGAGGGGAGATGCTGCACAGCCCACAAATGATCTCCAAAAACATCTACACTAGCTGTGTCCTACACAATATGGGCATCCAGCACAAAATGCAAGAGCTCACGGAAATAACATTGATGTCAGCCAGGCTAGACAAGCCAGCAGACACTGGTGAACACATACAGACTGTCTCTGCCTGCCTAGAATCACTATTCAAAAACAGAATGATGCCACAGCCTTTGCCACAGTGTCCAAAGATGATATACACAACCCTTTATTTATACTTATCCGCTTGTAATGTATCAGACACAGCAGGGCCCCTTTCCATGCTTCAGCATCCATGCTCACAGCACAAGGAAGAACGCTAAGCAGTTGTGTATAAAACGATCAGAGTCCTGTGTTCAGCATCAATAGGTGGCTCAGAGTGTTTAATTAACGCTATACTAGCACCTTGTCTCCAGTCTTAATCTATCAGTAACATTCAAATAGCCATTATATTATATCATCAAACATTTCCTGCTGTTGCTACACCTCTAACATCATTTCTTTGAGCGTTTTATTTTTAACATCTTCAATAACCTTTACATCCGCCATCTGTGTATTATTGGTTTATTAGCGTTTTAGCGTCATACACTCCACACACCAGCATTTTCCTTGTTAGTCTAATTGAGCATTCCCTGCTTCTGTCTGGTCCCACAAGCATATAGCATCTGGTCAACATATCATTAATCTTGTTCAATTAACCTGTTGGAAGTGCACCTTCTGTGTGAGTCTTTATCACAAAAGAGTCTTCTATGGCACCTACTAAGCGTGCATTGTCTTCAGTGGGCCAGTCCACTGGCGGCCCCAGTAACATTGTATCGGTTTGTATCGTTGAGAGAATAGGTTGTAATACCACGCTGCTCACAACTACAATGTAATAGTCCAATCTATTCCAATCTGTTAAGAAAGGCGGAGCTCAACGTGCGAGATGTAAGGTTCCAATCCTTGCATAGGAAATTTCACAGATATCACATAAACATATGATTACACAGAGCTCTCAATAATCCACCGTGATGTACTTCAATCCACACGTGTTAACACACAGGGCAATCCACCACCGATCAATCAGGCCTCTTACCGGACAGCCAGTATAAAACGGCAGAAAGATATAATCTCTCAGTTAAATCCCGGTCTCCTCTGGATTCTTTTTTAAACCTCAATATAATCTTCAAAACAATCAGATTTAGATCAGTGGTCAAAAGCCAGAGATCATTCGAATCCTATTCCAGAGTCATATTCAAAGATGGAAACTCCACATCAATAGATCAGAAGTGGCTCAAATTTAATTGACCATGTGGAGAAAAATTAAGAAGATATATAGTGCAGATTGTCTAAAAATATCTAAATTTTAATAGGTAAAATTTGCACTCACAAAATATTCAATTAAAACAAGCACAATTCAAGTACAGCTGTCATGTCAGATAGTAGCTCTCACCACGCCGACACCCAGGAAGGACATGCACTCAAGCTTGAAAATATCCTGATTACTCCAACGCGTTTCACCCACATGGGGCTTTGACTAAGGTAATCAGCACAATAACCACGCCATATTTATGGCTCCCTAATCAATTACATATGCAGCCTGATGCGGCTGTAAACCCGGAAGTAATAACAGTGACAGACACTCTTCTCATGTCTACCCAAAAAGTGAATCGTGATCAGCATCATCAAAAAAATTAATAACTCATCTATAGAGTAAATAAGAAACAAACATATAGGTGCTCCCAACCTTGTAAATTGCTCAAATCCTCCAAATAAGATAAATCCAGATTCTGGAACCCGCAGGAAGCCGGAAGTGCGCCATATACCGGAACCACCAGATGGAACGCAGAGACCGCGCGCATATTAAGCAAAGGATTCAGTCCCATGCAGCCTGCATGCAGGTCATAAACCCCGCACCTATCTCAGACCTGGGCGTCTCATCCGCGCACCGGAAATGGTAGCTCGCGCTCCAAGTCCCGGAGCGCACCCCAGTGCCTAAGCTAATCCTGCGTCGCAGACGCAGATGTCACAACTGCGCACCGGATATGACAGCTTGCGCTCCAAGCCTTGGGACGCAAGCTAGTGTATCAGCTCCACGTCAGGGAAGCTGTCTATCTAGTTTCATACCTGAAAGGCTCTGCGTTCCAGCTCATGGACCGCACACCGCCGCAGCCATAATTCCATAAAGCCAAAGGAGAAACAAATTGCATGACGACCAATCATGTCTGAAATGATTGGTCAAACAATTAATTTAATAATAAAAGGAAATATTTTAAACGCATGATGTGAAGAAAGTGGTTAGTAATAATAATAGATACATGAAAATTATATACAAACTATAACTATATCTCCTGCCACTGAAGTTGCAAGATAGAACCTCTAATCGGTGTCTATGATGTATTTAGTAGTCAAAAAGAAATTTAGTGCATATCAAGTCTAGCATAAAAATCAAAAAAATATTTTTGATATATCTGAGCCACCACCACTGTTAATAATAAATGAAGTGAATGAGGTCTGTGACTATAGTGAATAGATGAAGTGACTAATAAGGAATAGTTTTAACCTATCCCTATTTGTCTTACACCTAAATGCATGGCGCCCCTGCGGCGTCCACGTAGGTGAGAGCTCCTTTACAGAATTAAATCACATTCAAAACATTACATAAAAAGGATTTCATAAAACAGATTAAAAATAGGCTAAAAGGAAAGCGGAACATAAGTAAAGTTAATGTCTGGCGACCGGAATTATTAAAAATTGATCTTAAGAGCTATCTATGAAACAGTTTAGGTCGAATTCCACATTCAATCCATTAGGAACCAACGTATTAAGATCAAATATCCAGCGGCTCTCCCTTTGTGACAGCTCCCTTATCAGGTTGGTTCCACGCCAGTGGGCTTCAATCTTATCAATCCCCATAAAGCACATCTGGCTTGGATCCGCAGCATGAAATTTCTTAAAATGGTTTGAAAGGTTATGTGCCTCGTATCCCCTTTTAATGTTGTAGATGTGCTCGCGAATCCTTACTTTAAAGTGGACCAACACCCAGGATTTTGACTATCCTGGGTCTTGGTCCACTTCGGTGGGGCACCCCCGATCGGGGTGCCCCGCTGTGTGAAACCCCCCCTAACCCCCCGAATAACTCACCTCTCCCCGCTCCCAGCGCCAACGTACAAGGAACGTCTAAGCGGCGGCCGCCGCCGCCGCCTCCCTCGCGTCACTTTTGACGCGCGCGCGCGCCCACGCCGGCCATTCGCAGACGGCCGGCGCGGGCGCGCGCACGCCTACAGGGGCGCGAGGGAGGCGGCGGCGACCGGCCGCCGCCGAAGATAAGGTAGGTGAGTTGGGGTGTTTGGGGGGGGTTTCACCCCGCGGGACATCCCGATCTCGGATGTCCCGCGGGGTGGGGGGTGATCGGCCCGGGAATCTTATAGATTCCCGGGCCGATCACCCGTGGGTGTTGGTCCACTTTAAGGAGACGAGCAGTTCTACCAACATAAAAGAGCCCGCAGGGACACCATATTATATAAACCACATATTTTGTGTTGCAACTAATCATCTTCTTAATTTTAATAGGCCTCAATGATCCCGTAATTTGGAATTCTTTAGTGGATTTATCAGATTTGTGGCTGGTCCTACAGCCACAACAAGTGCCACATCTAAAAAATCCCTTTAGAGAGTTGTCAGCTAAAGACAACCTATTCGGGGGATTTATGTAGCTCCTAACCAATCGATCTCGAAGGCTTGGTGCCCTCCTATATATAAGAACTGGACTCTTAGGTAGTGTCAAACCTAAAATGGGGTCATCCTGTAAGATGTGCCAATGCTTTTTAAGAATTCCCTTTATTTTACGGTGCTGTAGATTGAAACCAGTCAGGAAGGCAAATTCATTCTGCTGTTTCTTTACCCTTTTTTGTCCATGGGGTTTCATAAGTGTGGATCTATGTCCCTTATTTCTTTTAATTGTTGTTTTATGGCATCCGCAGGGTATCCCTTCTCTAGAAACCTCTCAGACAATTGTTCAGATTGTTTATCGAAATCTGCGATCCTACTGCAGTTTCTTCTGAGTCTGGTTTGTATCGTTGCCATGCACATGGTGTTGGCAGCAGGCAGACACAGGCTCTTGGTCTTGGTTGGAGTAGCAGAAGTAGCTATGTTGCCCACAGTGCTTTTTCAAGGTTGATGGCTGTGTGTTCCCTCCCCCTCTGCTACTGTTTCTCAAAGTCTTGGGGCCAGACATGTGCAGCCAACAACAGCTCCTTACCATGAACAACATATCTAACCATCACCTGAGGTTGTGGCTCCTGTTGTAGCAGCCAATAAAAGAACTTCAGCCAAGCATGAGCCAGAAATTAATTTGGCTGATAACAACTCTTGTGAAGCTGACCCTGTTGAACTGGCCATTGTTATATGGGCCACAGAGTCAAGGCCTCAATAAGCATGAGTGAACAAAGATCTTTTAGTCAATAGCAGATGACCAGAACATCAAATTACAGGTGCTTCCTCAAAAAAAAATTCAACACCTTGCACAGAGCACAAATTAAGAAGATGGAGGCCGAACTGATGATTGCGTTTGGAAAAAAGGAGGGGTCAAAGAGTTCCTATCGTCCATATGAGGAGATGTTGAAATAAAAAATTCCTTGATGTAGTCTGCATGGTGTTGATGCCCTGGATGACACTATAGACTTGGTAGAAGTTAAGTGCTTGTTATTTAGCTTTCTCTATGTCACACTCCTTCCTTGAATCTATTGGTCAGCAAATAACTAGTAACACACATGTGTGGAAATAACACATTTTATTTTAATTTAAAAAAAATTGAAATTCTGGACAACATCACCAACAAACAAGGCTGCACAGCAGCAAAATCATTATTGCCCCGCACCCTGCATCTTCTGCTGCAGCTCCAGCAGCATCTCACTGGATTGGCAGTTTGACTTTCATATATATGTGGTTTTCCCACACTGCACCTGGCATTCACTTGACACTGTCCCCTCGATTCAAAGAGCAAAAGTTAATTGATTTCGGATCGAGAATCGTAAGTTTGGGTGGGTGTTAGTCATTTTTTCCTGTTTTTTTGGCCATTTCCGACTCGCACGAGCCTACGTACGAATGCGTATATGCTCTTACGATCATCGGAAGTTCGTTCCTAAATTTTAGGATCAAAACGTAAAACTTAGGATCAAATCCTAAAACTTAGGATCAAAACGTAAAACTTAGGATAATCGGATGTGTTTAGGTGTGATTCAGAGAACAGTTTTCAAACCTCTAAATACGTTTTAAAAGAAAGCCACTGCCGACACCTTTTAGCAGTCGGATTGCTGTTCTTGAACAGGTTTTTTGGCTATGTGGAGGAGTCTGCGCGTCTTGAGCTCCAATGAACTGCATGTATCAGCATGGCCGAGGCCATAAATTGTATGGCAATGCATACCTGATTCATGTATGCCTTATAAAAGCATTTTAATGTGGACCTTAATTAGTCCTTTGCATGTAAACCTTTATTTTGCAATATATTTGCGTTAATTAAAGAAACTTATGTCCTTTGTTATTTATTTTTAAATTGATGTACTAGAATAATATTTTTAGATTGCATTTATTGGTGTAGTTGTTTACCTTTGCTTTGTTTAATTATTTAAGCACATCTTTGGTCAGATGCATCACACTTACTGAGGAGAGGAGAGCGGGATAAAGTGCAGGATGTGGGTTACTGCTGTATTTTGCACAGACACAGCAGAGCTGGGGGCACGGAAAGGTCAGAAATCAAAGAATGCAGAGCAACACAGTCACAAGGCCCTTTCTGTTTGCAGGCTGCCCGAGAATACCTGAGCCGCCATCTTGGCTGTTTCTAGGCTCATAACATGCTGAAGTTGCTGGGTGTTTTTTAATTTTTGAGAGCAAATCTGTATGTAGAGGGTGTGGGTAACCACACCCAAAATTTTAAGTTGTACCATTTGAAGCCAAAATATTAAAATTAAATCCACAAGTAAAAAATGCAAGTTAACTAAAAATTAAACAAAGTAAGATTTACTTATGCAAATGCATTCATTAATGGTTGGTTACTACAAAATGAATGAAATAAAGAAAAATAAAAGACCAAATATTTAGAATGCACTTTAATGAGGTAAGTTTGTAGTGCGCAGCCGCAAGATCAGAAGGATTTACGTCCAGACAAAAAAGGAAAAAGGGCAAAACCAATGTTGCAACCTGAGAAATGAAACGGAAAATTCAGGATGGAAACTGACATAGGTCTGATTCGCGAACTGCCATACGAACGGACGTACATTTTAGGATAGAAACGTATTTGCTTATAGAATCACTCGCAAGTTCATACGAGCGCACGAGCGTACGGGAAAAATAGGATGATCGGCACCAAAATCAAAGCTGTTACATGTTTCTTTGAATCGACCCTTATGTGATACTACGTGACATTAGTGCTTCTTAAATAAGGTTCCTAATTATTTGTTAATAGCTTGCTCTATAGTAACCTATTTATCCCCTATTTTATAGTTCCTGCTTGTATGGTCTGTGTGTATAGGGAGGTTGCTCAACGTAGTAGGCTGTCCAGTCAATCACCAAAATGACAGTTACATCAGATACTAGCAAGAAATTTTTGCATAATATACTGATGATATTTGGGTTTGCTGTGGGATCTGTCATGATGCAGGGGATTTTATGCTTGGCTACCTCAATTTTCGATTTGAAAATGAAAAAATGCTAAATCAACCACAATCAGACAAGAATGGATCTGTGGATATGCCAAATCTGATCAAGCAAAGAACGAGAATTAGTTAGTGGGTTGCAGCGCCTGATTTCTGTGACTGCTGTGAGATGTGACATGATGTAGGATTGCTATGCAAACAAAAAATGCTAAATTTGTCACAATCAAATTAGAATGGATCAGTGGAAATGCCAAATGCAGTTGAGCAAAGAACGAGAATTAGTTCCTTGGTCAAGTGTCGTATCATTTTTGCTAACATAAAACTTCTCGCTGCTGCTGATTTCTGGGACTGCTATGAAAGTGTCATATCATTTTGGCTGACGTAAAACTTTTTGTGCATTGTGGTCAATCTGGCTTATCAACAGGTGGGGGTGGGGGGGCGGCAGCATCAGCAGAGTCCAATAATAGAGCTAGTTATTAAAAATATGTTTTCCTCAGTTTTTCCCCATACTACCTATAGAAATGAACAGTTTTAACTTAATTGCTCAGCAGTAGTGAAAACTCTGTTAGGTACCCCTCAGCAAGGCAGGATAGTGTAGCACATACATGTAGTGCATATGATTAATATTATTATTATTTAGCAGAATAACATTTTATTATTAACAAGAAAGGGAAGATTTAGTAAAAAAATAGGGAGGGATCCTCCCCATCTCGGACCATTAACTCATGGGGCTCGATTCAGAGGCAGAGAATTCTCACTCCTTTTTTTGGAGAAAAAAATGCCTTTAACTTTCATTGTCTACTCTGTATTAGCCCGAAGGTAGACACTGAAAGTCCAATTGCAGAAAAAGAGAAAAAAAAAAATAGATTTCCTTTTTTTACTGTGTCTTATTTTACATTTAACCCTTTGTGAACTGGTAAGGAATCCATGAGACCCCTATACCAGTTCACAAGGCTAGGGGCTGGCAAGTAATCTGTGGCTAGCGGGTGACTTGATATTACCCCCAGCCCTCCATTACCTGCCTCCCCAAAGGCCTAGAGGGCAGAAGAGCCTGGGGGCTATAAGGCTTTGTGGATTTTTAGCCGGCAGGGCAGGGGGCTGCAAAAGCTTGCCCTGTGCCCTGTTCTACAAACCATTATAGCTGGTCCCCGGGCTGGTTATGGGGGGGACCTCACGCAATTTTTCAGGGGGATTTTTAAGGATTTTAACCCCTAAAATTCCCCAAAAATGGTGCCCCTGGGAGGAGAACGTTACATCATTAGTTTTTAATTAACCCTTTATGTCCATTCCCCCAGCAGGTATAAAAGACTTCCAGCAGCAGCAGGAGAGCAGAAGCCAAAGTGATCAGCATGGGACACAGTGTTCTGGGATAAATGAGAGGTAAGTAAAAAAAAACAATAAACATTTTTTCTGTCTTTTATTTTTTTTACACTTAACTCTTTGTGAACTGGTAAGGGGAAACCCCTATACCAGTTCACAAGGGTGGGGGCTGACAAGTCACCTGCGGCTAGCAATAAACTCCCAGCCCCCCGTTACCTGTCTCCCCAAAGGCTGTGTGGAGGGCAGAAGAGCCCACAGGCTACAAGGCTGTGCAGGCTTGTAGCCTGCAGGGTCCACCAAAGTTGGCCTCTGCACCGTGTTCTACAAGCCCTACATAGCTTGTCCCTGGGCTGGTTATGCTGGGTAGGGGGATCTCATAACTTTTTATATTTTTAAGGGTTTTAACTCTGAAAAACAGAAATAACTGGTTCCCCTATGTCATTTTTTTAAATTAACCCTGTATAGTAGTAAATGTTGCTGTAAATGTTATAAAGGGCTCTTTACAGTTTGGATTCTCCTGGGCAGAAACGGGGGGGGGGGGGGGGGGGGCCTATCAAAACATATGTGGTACCATTGTAATCTGAAGAAATTGGGCTTTTTAGTTTGCTTTTTTATACTTTTTTAGGGAAATCCTGTGCAATCAAAGAATTCTTTGAGGGATTACTTCCAGATAGATTAAGCCACTACAATATGCTGGGTATGGCTAGAAAGTTTAATGTGTGTAATTTCAGGGAATATATGGTTTGTGGGGAGTATTCCAAATGTAAAGGGTTGTTTTGGTTGAACAAGCACAAGGTGTGCACATAGTCTGCAGAGCTAAAATTTTCAAGCAAAATTACTGTTATAAGCATAGTTTACTTTGGGGTGTTTAGTAACTCTTCCCTTTGCAGTACCTATTCATTTTGGGTTTTTTTCTGCTCAGGGGACGTTGCATTTTCAGATTTAACTTGTTTTTTCTTGTTTGCATATTGTTTTTTTAGTAAAATGTGGTTTTGATTCTACTCTTTTATTATTTTTCTAGGGAAACTGTGCAACTAAAGAATTCATCAAGGGATTACTTCCAGAAAACTGTTCCCACATCAACCTAGAAAGCTTGAGGTGTGTACTTCGAGGGAATATAGTTTGTGGGGGATTTCAAATGTAAAGGGTTGTTTTTCTTGAAAAACTGCAAGATGCACATAGCAGTTGTATTTTATCTGAAAATCTCTTAAAGTGCCAATATATATACGTGGTACCATTGTAACCAGGAGAAATGGAGCCATTACAAGTAATATGATTTAATTGGAAAACTTACATTTTTTATTGCAAAAAAACTGTACAAATGTAAAAATAGATTTCTTAAATTTATTCCACCCAAAAATATTGAGAATACGTTATAAAATTTCATGTTAAAGACCAGGTGCTGAAAAAAACAATATATAATGTTGCTGTTAGTTAAAGGGTTATTTGTGCATAAGTGCATATTTGTGTTTCATATATATGGCTTTAAATGCCTTATAGATTTAGGGGCCGCAAATATACTTTAAGAAAATTATACAGGGAGAGATCCAGAGATCCAGACATTCAGAACATCCCCCTGTCTGAGCACCTTGCAATTCCAAGTGAGGTTCTTATTTATGAAGGGATAGCGTCATGTAGCGTTAGATTCAACATGATCCCAGCCTCAGCGAACAGTGCCTGCGTTCAGCCTTGCCGAACGCCAGGTATTACCTCTCGCTACCTGGCGCTCTCCCATACATTTCTATGGCAGAGACTCAAATGTATTTTTTGGGTATTATATTTCTTTTTTTTTTCTCCAAAATACAAATGTGTTAGACATTATTCCTGAAGTGTATGTAATGTTTCCAATTTTTTTTTTTAACTTCGAAAAGTTAATTTGTAGAGTGCCACTCAAATGTAAAACTCACACCCCTACCCCAATGTCATTCCCCTTATTTTTCCAGTTTTTAACATTTGTTTACACCACAAAAAATCACACAATCTAACTGTGTCTGGCGCTCTATGCCGCAGTCAGACAAAAAACAGCGCCCACGCTATTTACTAGAAATTTCTTGTTGAATCTGGGTTATTGCGGCGAGGGCCAGTCGCTATGCCCAGTCGCTACCTGTCGCTGGCTCTGGCGCTATGCTGTTCATACATGTGTTTTTTTTTTTTGGACCATGAAATTCCTTGTAAAGCCAAGAGTCGCTGTTGTTGAATAAGCGGCAAAGATTTTCGCGCATCTGAGTGCACCAGCATGACCTTGAAACCATAGTTAAAGTTAATATTAACCCATTAGTGATAACATTGTAAAACACATTGTTCCCCCTTACATTCTTGAAGCATTCAAATGTATCCCAACCTATTTCTGTAGTCATGTTTTTAACACATTCACATATCTATATATAAAGAGGTCTTAATGTATGTGTTACTCTCTCTGGAATTACGTTGCCAAAAAGAATTACGCAACATAAACAAAAATATGTAAGAAATAAATTTTATCTTGTTCTGTATGGAGCAGCTGAGCTTGTTATGTTTACGCTATTTTAACCTTTGCGTATCCTTGCGATATCATAGGCGTATGTTAGCGTATTATTAATGTGAGGAGTGTCAGATTTTTAGCTTTCACTTTCGTTTTTGCTACTTCCGGTTTCCACCTACGAGGATCCATCATGCAGCCCAGACGCCCTGCCAGATGTCTCCCCAGCTATTCCTCCGATTCTGGAGAGGAGTGGGGAGGAGGACATGGACTCGCCCATACTCCCTCAAGGATCAGGGAGTGAGAGGGAGGAGGGTGGCCCATCAGTTTTGGGATCTTCTGGGCCGATTGTGAGGAGTAGAGGCTCCACGCCTCCACCTCAGAGTCCTCCCTGGGATACCAGCTGGAGTTCATCCCCTGGTGAGTGCATTTCTAATTGTTGTTTGTCTGTTCCAGGTTGAATCTGTGCTGTGTTAAATATCCTGTGCCATCATTATCTGTTTTTCAGGGCATCATAGAGCCGGCACCTCCAGCAGCTATGCACCAGACCTTGCACTCGGGCATAGTCGTGGTAAGTGTTTTTGGTTATCAGTCACATGGTGTATGTAATGAGATTCTAAAATACATACACATATTTTATGCCACCTAGCATTATATTGTGCTGAAATTTTCAGACACTTCAGTCACACCACTCCAGTTCAATACAAATGCAAGCAAGCACAAATATATTTTTTTAGTGATTACAGCATGATGCTGCATTGCAAATGTGTTAGCAAATGTCCATTTAAATTCAGTAATTTGCATTGCACTGGGAATGTGTACAAAAAATGTATGTAAAAACAGGACTGTCACGGACCGGGTGGAGCGGACTCAGGTGTGGAACTGCTTTAATCGTGGGACCGATGGCGGGTACCGTGTCAGGGGAGCGGAGTCTAAGGGGCCACCAATATTCACCAGAGCCCACCGCAAGGCAGGTTGGTCTTGTGCGGCGAGTGACCCCCAGGTCGCTACTCCCCAACAGCGGCCCAGTCCCACAGTCAGCCGAGGTTCAGCGAGGTACACAAGTGGCAGGCAAAAGGCGTAGTAAGTACAGGCAGAGATCAGGGCTGGCAGCACAGGTTCGCAGTAAAGGTGAGTAGCCGAGGTCGGGGTAGGCAGCAAAGGTTCAGAATCGGGGACAGGAAGAGGTCGGTACACGGGTGAGCAATCCAAGAATGTCTGACTTTCAACAAGCATGGAGAGACCAAGATCGGGCACTGAAGGAAGGAAGTGCCTCTTTAAATAGGGGAAGAGAATGCAGGATTGGATGACCAAACACCAATCAGTGCTGTACAGGCCCTTTAAATCTCAGGAATCCAGTGCGCTCGCCCTCTAGTGGACGGATACGTGCGCACACCTGAGCATGTGAGGAGGAAGCATGGGGGGAAGGGCAGCAGCTGGATGCAGCCATGAGGGAAGTGCTGCAAGATGGATGATGGCTGCATGCAGCCATGGAGGTAAGTGACTTGCTGTGAGACGGGCGTGCAGCGCTCGCCCTAACAAGGACAATGTTATTGAGTGCTCCATGTGGCCAAATAAAATTATACAGCTGATCTCATGAACCACTAAATACCATGCTAATGTCTTCTAAACATGTTTAAAACCTTGTTAGCATGATTTAGATCAGACAAAAAACAGGTGGATGTAGAAGAATAAGCTTCAGGGACCAAGATTATGACGTTTTTTGTTGGGTTTTTGTCTACACAGATGTTTCCATGCAGATGGACCCTGTCACCATACTCCCCACCCCTGCTCCAGGAACCCCCAGCAGCATGGTCCCTAGCCACAGCTGCAATGGTCAGTCCAATTACTTTTTTGCAATACATACTTTTACAACATATGTCTTCTGAAAGAACCATGCCTAAGGGTTAATGTCATTATGGGGTTAATTAGCAGACATGTAGATGACCTTTGGCCGAGACACAATCATAAATGCATGTATGCATGCTAGATTGTTGCCTCCCCTTTCTTTAAACGTAAACACATAATACATTCGGCCTGTGAGTGTGTTTGTTCAATAACAAACTCCTTCAATATTAATTTTGCTAACTATATTAGGAATAGCAGAAGGATTTGCTTAGTTAGTACTATGGACATAAGTACTATAGGCAAACCGGAAAAACAATGTCCCCAATCTTACGTAGGCCTTCAATTCATAAAAGAGGTAATGTAAACATATAGGGTATTGCGAGAATTTGCACATGTAAGCCAAATAATGTAATGTAACCAGATATTCACAGAGTTTAGCATAATGTGAAGAATGTGGCTACATAATGAGTAACAACTATTAACTTGTAATATATATGCTTATGTTTTTATCCATTTCACAACAATAATGAGCTTTTTTTCTCCCTACAGCTTGCAATAATGAGCATCGCAGACTGTGGCAGTACGTCCGCCGGACCTGATATCTGCTGCTGGGAAAAAATAGCCGTAGGGTGGGGGGTATGGGTTTTGCCGCTCTGCGGAATTTGTAATTGGCCATGTTGGCCTTTTATTTTTAAACATTAAAAATGTTACACTTTTTTACCTTTAATTGTGTGTTGAAACCATAGTTAAAGTGAACATTAACCCATTAGTTAGTTCATTAGGAAACACATTGTTAGGCCTTACATTCTTGAAGCATTGTAATGTAGCCCAAATTATTACTGTAGTAATTTTTGACAAACATTCACATATATAGATATAGAGAGGTGTTAATGTCTGGGTTAGTAGCTATGTAATTAGGTACCAAACACACATTAGTCAAGATATACAAGAATTTATTACAAATTATAAAAGGATTTGATGTGACCCAAAACAAACAAAATTAGTCCCTGGGTGGCCTTGGTGGTGCCGACTCATTGTTAGGGGCGGTGTTGGGGGCCAACAGTGCAGTAAAAAAAATAGACTGCTGCTGTATTAGCTGATGTAACAACAACAAAGTTTCATCCTGGCGCTCTATAGATTGTTGGATGCCATGCATCATTTGTTGGATGGCATGCATCATTTCGGAAAAAATAGCAAGCGTCAGCACTCCTTAAAATTCAATTGCTTTAATGATAAGAGTTAAAATTGTATCTCCATATCCATATCAGAAAAAGGCAGCTAAAAACAGTAACAGACCCTAGCGAATGTCAGAAAATACCATGCTAGCTTACGCGTTTCGGACTGCTGGGGTCCTTAATCATAGATAAATGCATGGTATAAAAGAAACACTTTTATAGAGTAAAGAAAAAGAGGCTTACCTCCCGCCGCCATCACGCCAGCCAGATCCACGCCACCGACGGAAGTCCGGGTGCGTCGTCACCCGGAAGTCGTCCTGCGAACCAATAGGAACGAGAGAGGAGGGAGCCAATCAAAAGAGAGGTCAACACAACGTCACCTCGCACACTACGGGAACCCGGACGAGTTGCCAGGGCAACGGAGCCACAGGACGCCAACGGGGAGTGAGCGGCAGCTGTGAGAGCAGAAGAGAGGTAATTAATAATAAAAAATACATGTATAGATAGCGCAAGATGTTAGGTAGATGTTAGTTATGGATAGTACACATTAAAGTAGGCTGCAGCATAAATATAAACAGTTAGCAGCTAGATGATATTAACATTAATAAAGAGATTTTTTTCTTTTTTTATATATATGCACGCCAACATAGAAGAAAGATCACCAGACACTTATTGAAACATTATGATATAAAAGCGCATATATGATCCAGCATAGGATATTGTGGTACAGAGACATTAATTGCACAGGCAGGGGACAATGTTTCTGACTCTATCTGTCGGTGATAAATGAAATGTCCCATTTATGGTTTAACCCATGTGGGAATCTTGTGCCCAGGGTGAAAATCCAAAACGCCTCTCTGGCTAATAATTTTTTATGGACATCCCCCCCTCTTGGTCCAATATTAACCTTCTCTATAGCGCTAATCTTAAACATTATATCCTGGCCCGAATGTTGTTGGTTATGGTGCTTGGCGACATTAGAGTTCTTACTGGGGCATAGCCTACCTATGCCCTGTAAGTGTTCCGAGATACGTACCTTTAACTTCCGTGTAGTGCATCCCACGTATTGTAAATGGCAATGTAAGCACGTGACCAAATATATTAACATTTTTGAATTACAATTCAACAAGGTTTTAATTGTATACATTTTGCCTGAGACAGTGGATGCAAACTGGTTGCCCCTATCCACATACTTGCAAAGGCCACAACGCGGAGTACCACAAGGGAAAAAAACAGTTGTGGCCAACCAAGTATGCTCCTCACGGGGCATCTGAAAAAGGCTAGGTGAAAGGAAATTGGCCAGACTCTGGGATCTCCTACTAACCACACGTACACCGTTGTCAACTATTGCATGGAGAGAAGGATCTGCTTTCAATATGGGTAAATTGTTCTTAATAATCTTAGTAATCTCATGGAACTCTAAAGTATAGGGTGTGCTGAAAGTCACCCCTTCATGGGTGGGGGATGATTTTTTTCTTCTATTAGTCCCCAACATGGTATCGCTGGATTTTTTTGAAGCTATATACCTCGCCCTGGAGAGCATCCATGGGGGGTATCCCCTCTCAGCTAACCTAGACTCAATTTGGCTAGATTCCTGAAGAAAAGAGCTCGTCTGGGAGCAATTACGGCGACTACGGACCATCTCACCCACTGGGATAGACTTAATAGTGTGTGATGGATGGCAACTGGAAGCAAGTAATATGTTGTTGCCTGCAGTGGGCTTGCGGTAAGTTGAAGTCTGGAGTTGCCGTGACAAATTGTCAACAGTTATTCTAAGATCTAGGAACTCAATCTCTTTCTCATTAATATGGGCCGTAAATTGTAGGTTAAGATCATTGTAATTACAAAATTCAATAGATTGAGTTAAATCCTCTTTAGATGCGTTCCAGATTATAAACAAATCATCAATATAACGAAAGTAATTAATGATGGAACAACGCCATATATTGGCTTCCCCATATATCGAGTGGTGCTCCCACCATCCCATGTAGAGATTGGCTAGGGACGGGGAAAAGGGGGCACCCATGGAAGCCCCTCTAAGTTGTAAATAAAATGTATTATCAAAAACAAAATAATTGTGTTTAAGTAAATAATCTGTAGTCATGATGATGAATGAACATAAATCAAAATCATAATCCGAATATAATTGTAAGTGGAATTCTAAAGCTTTTATAGCTAACTCATGTGGGATGGATGAATATAACGATGAGACATCCATGGTGCAGAGAATTGATCCTGGTTGCCATACAAAATTAGAGAGCAACCGTATAAGATGGCCTGTATCTTGTAGGAATGCTGGGAGTCTCAAAACTAGTGGCTGGAGCATACTGTCTAGCCATTTCCCCAAGGGCTCGTTAAGGCCCCCAATACCAGCCACAATGGGTCGGCCTTTGGGGGGAATTTCCTGCTTGTGAATTTTAGGTAGATGATGAAATAGGGGAATGACTGGATTAGTGACTTTAAAGCATTCTACCATCTTAGATGATAGGACCCCTAATGAAGAGCCCTCATCTATTAGACGGAACAAGGCCTCCTGGAATGTTTTTGTGGGATCCATAGAAAGTTTTTTGTATGTGACATGCATCATTTCGGCCTGTGGTTGGTTTCGCAAATCTCTAACTTCTTGCCTCAGTTCACGAATTTGTTGTTGGTCCACCAACGATTGGGTTTCCATTGCCGCAATGCACTCCTGACTTCCATCACATGGCTGTTGGCAACTGTAGTGTGTCCACTTTTTCAAACCAGTATAGTGTCAATACCTGTCCAAAGTTACCCATTGGCCAATACACACACCCTTGACATTTAGTAGATATTAAGAAGAAAGATCTCTGTTAAACAAACACCCTAAACTCATTGTGTTCACACAGATCATAATCACATATCTAAAAACACACATACCCGCCACCTGGGATATGTCCAGACTTAGGCCATCACTAGAGTTTTGCCCTAAAATACATAGTTGAGAGCAAATGTAAAGAGGCATACAACATTTCATGAAAAACAACATCCTCACCTTAACAAATTCAAACACATCCCTAGCAGCCGTGCGGTAAAGGGCCCTTTCCTGGACCAGCACTTCCTGTATTCGGGCCTAACATAAAGCAGAATTGGTATTACTTTAAGCTGCCATAGTATTGTTAATGTAAATGTATTAGAATAGCAGCCTAATGCCAAAACATGTATTTTACATTTTCAACATTTGAGAACTCGGAAATAGTATCCGTTTGCTGCACAAACATAACCAACTATCCAGCTTAGAATGTGAAGTATCATGGTTTGCCATTTTGACATAGTAAAATCTACACATTCCACAACAGAATACACAAAGGATACAGTGTGCTTTGCAAAACACACCAACAGGGTCCTGTAGGCCATTCCATAACAAAATACACAAAGGATACAGTGTGCTTTGCAAAACACACCAACAGGGTCCTGTAGGCCTGCAACACAGGAAGTGGGGTTAAAAGATGAAGCAGGGACTTGGCCTACAATAAAAAGCAGGATTGAGATACATTCACACATTTAAATTACTTTCACAAAAGCCAGGTTGCCACATGCACTTACTGGCATCCAAAGAGTAGTTAGACTTATTAGGAGATGCTGGTGCAATTCTGAGGGCATCTATGTGAAACAAATTAAAATAATTATGCATTATTAATGTGCGCTCGAAAAAATAAACAGCAACAACAATATCATAAAATCACATTCTCAAGACTATTTACCTTCAACCTCAGACGGGTTAAGGTTGAGGCTGGGGGAAGGGCAGGATTCTGGGACCCCTCATCACCCGATTCCTGCGAGTCCTCATGTGCCTGTCAAGCCTCCTGGCTACAATCATGGGGAGAGCTGAGCTGAGCTCCAGGTATGGGGCGAAGTGAAGCAGAAAAAACTCCAAGAGCAAATAAAAAGTCTGAGCAGAGTCCAAGGGTGAATCCGGGGTCAGAGGCAGGCAGAAAACAGGCAAAGTCCATAAGCAATCCACGTCAAAAATCAGGTTATCCGTCAGTGTGTAAATCCAGGTATTCAGGAATCAGGGAAACAAGGTCCAGGAAGTAAGCTGATAACACAGCATTGGCTGTAGGCCAGCTGTCCTCTTAAATAGGGCTATCAATCAGCACAGGGAGGGATGTGCCAGAGTCTGGTGAAGTCACTTCCTGTCCATTCAAACTCAGGACACCAGGAAGTGAAATCAAGTCCAAGAGCTTACACTCTAGGCCTTGTGCACTTCCAATGGGCTGAACAGCAGGTGTCACTGTGGAGCATGCGACAGAAGAAGAGCCTGCTCTGTTAAAACCATGCAGCCGAGCATGTCTGCTGCTGCATGCAGTCCGTGGTATGGCGCGCTCACAATGCCTTAAAGGGTAGGAAAGGCGAGGAGACTGACATTGCCCCCCCTTAAAGGACGCCTCTGGGCGGCCGATCTAGAGAGTCTTTGCTGAAAAGCTCTGATTAATTGTGGAGCATTGAGATTACTAGATGGCTCCCAGGAATCTTCCTCTGGGCCGTAACCTTTCCAACGAACAAGATACTGAATGGAGGTACCTCTCTTCCGTGAATCCAGGATCTGTTCTACCTCATATTCCTCTTCACCATCCACAATAATTGGATCAGGAGGTTTATCTTGGGAATCTCTAAAAGTTCCTTTCTTTAAAAGGGACACGTGAAAAACTGGGTGTATCTTCAGGCGATTAGGTAATTCCAATTCAAAGGCAACTTCATTAATAGCTCTCTTAATCTTAAAAGGCCCGATAAACTTAGGACCCAACTTCTTAGAGGGAAGATGAAGCCTTAGATGAGTGGTAGAGAGCAGGACTTGATTTTCTACTGCAAAATTGGAAGCTGAAGACCGATGAGTGTCTGCTGTCCTTTTGTAACGTTCTTGGGCAGCTCGAAGGGTTGTTCGGAGCATCTGATGAGTGGCAGTTAGATGAGCTCCTAAATCTGCAGCTGCCGGTACATTCACTGGGATGCAGGTATCAGGCAAGGTCTTGGCATCAAATCCATAATTTGCAGCAAATGGAGTGAGGCGGGTCGAAGAATGGACAGAGTTATTATAAGCCAGTTCAGCTAATGGGAGTTACTGTGTCCAATTGTCCTGCAGGGCCGAGGAGTAGCATCGTATGTACTGCTCCAGTGATTGATTCACCCGTTCAGTTTGTCCGTTGGTCTGGGGATGATAGGCTGATGAGTGGGCCAAAGTGATCCGTAAACTCCTACAGAGCGCTGTCCAGAACCGGGCAGTAAATTGGGAACCACGGTCAGACACAATCTTAGACGGCAGGCCATGTAAACGAACAATCTCTTTCACAAAAACTTGTGCTAACTTCCCCAGGAAGGCTGGGGAGAGCTATAAAATGAGCAAACTTGGTTAAATAGTCCACAACCACCAAGATAGTGTTGTTGTTGTCAGAAGATGGAAGTTCTACAATAAAGCCCATAGAAATATGTTCCCAGGGACGTTCTGGCACTGGGAGAGGCATGAGAAGACCTGCAGGCTTGATGGTTATGTGTTTATTCCGGGCACACGTCCCACAAGAAGAAACATGTGATATACAGTCTGCTCTTAAGGTGGGCCAACAGAAATGACGTTGAATCAGATGTAGCGTCTTCTTGAGCCCGAAATGGCCTGCCAAGGGGTGATCGTGGAATTCGGCCAGAACCCTGGAACATAAAGATTCAGGAACAAAAATCTTTTCTGGATGGACAAGAATTCCATCTACTCGTGATAGTTCAGATTGTAGGTTCTCTGGGATAGAATCGGATGCTCGTCGAATCTCAGCAATGAGTTCAGATTCAAGTAACAAAAAATGGTTCGGTTGCAAAATAGTGGGTTCCACAGGTTCAGGACCTTGGTCAGAAGGATGAAGACGGGAGAGTGCATCAGGTTTGGTATTTTTGTTTCCTGGACGGTAAGAAATATGAAAAGAGAATCTGGAAAAGAATAGTGACCACCTTGCCTGACGTGGCCTGAGTCATTTTGCAGACCGAAGGTACTCCAGGTTCTTGTGGTCCGTGAGGATCAAAATTGGATGTCTGGCAGCTTCCAATAGATAACGCCATTCCTCCAGGGCAAGTTTGATAGCAAGAAGTTCTCGGTCACAAACATCATAGTTTTGCTCTGCTGAAGACAGTTTTCTGGAAAAGAAGGCTACGGGATGGAGTTCTCCTTGCTCAGATTCTCGTTGAGAGAGTACTGCCCCTACAGCATTGACGGAGGCATCTACTTCAAGTACAAAAGGGAGCTCGGGGTCGGCATGTCTCAAGATAGGGGCAGAAGTGAAACGCTCCTTGAGATGAGAGAAGGCCTCCTCAGCAGCTTCAGACCAGACAAATGGAGTATTCTTACGGGTGAGATCGGTGATAGGGCAGACTATCTGTGAGAAATCTTTAATAAAACGTCTGTAAAAGTTGGCGAAGCCAATGAAACGCTGTACTTCCTTGCGATTCATAGGTTGTGGCCAGTCCAAGACGGCAGCCACCTTCTCAGGATCCATCACAATGTCGGTACTGGTGATAAGTAACCCCAGGAACTGAATAGAAGGTTGTTCAAACTGACATTTCTCCAGTTTGGCGTATAATTGATGCTCTCGAAGATGCAGAAGGACACGACGGACATGTTCCCGATGTTCCGAGAGGGAGGAAGAGAAGATTAGTATATCGTCCAGGTAGATGATGACGAAAATATCAAGATAATCCCGGAACACGTCATTTACAAAGTGCTGGAATGTTGCAGGGTCATTACAGAGTCCGAACGGCATGACCAGGTATTCAAAGTGACCATATCGTGTGCGGAAGGCCGTCTTCCATTCGTCACCCTGACGGATCCGAATTAAGTTGTAGGCTCCCCTCAAGTCCAACTTGGTAAAGAACCGAGCGAACCCCAAACGCTGGAAGAGTTCAGAAATCAAGGGCAAAGGGTATCGGTTCTTGACTGTAATTTGATTGAGGGCCCGGTAATCTATACAGGGTCTCAGAGACCCATCCTTCTTCTCCACGAAGAATATCCCTGCTCCTGCAGGCGAAGTGGAATGTCTAATAAAACCCTTAGCCAGGTTTTCATCAATATATTCACGGAGAGTCTGTAACTCGGCTTCAGACAACGGATAAATACGCCCAAAAGGGATGGCTGACCCAGGTAGAAGGTCTATCGGACAGTCATAAGAGCGGTGAGGAGGTAGCTGGTCTGCACCTTTTTTGTCGAACACATCCTGGAACTCTAGATACGCAGGCGGAAGGGAATCCGGTGGATTAAGGGTTACTACAGAGAGGTTACTCTCCTGCTGTCTGCAAAATTGGTTGCAATAGGGGGAGAACAAAGAAACTGAACCGGAAGACCAGTCGATGACGGGGTTATGTATAGAGAGCCACGGGAAACCCAAAATAATAGGGTACAAAGGAGAGTTAAATCAAAGTGTATTAATTCTGAGTGTCCATCAGGAGTAGAGCAGCCAAGCGATTTAGTTCTATGGGACACCGGTCCGGACTTGACGGAAGTTCCGTCGGCCAAAGTGAGAAGCAGAGGGGTAGGCCGAACTTCACATGGAATATTGTGAGTCTGTGTGAATTCTAAGTCCATGAAACAGCTGCAGGCCCCGGAGTCAATCATGGCCCTGGTCTCAACCCTTCCTCCGGGAAGTTGTAAACTAAGAAGCACAGAGAGGTGAGAACCAGGCACAGGAAGTGGTGTGCTCTTAACAAGAGGTGTTGATCTCTTCATAGCTGCGGGTCTGGTAGGACAATTAACCCGAAAGTGTCCGGGGTTCCCGCAGTACATGCAAAGGTTTAGCCGCCTCCGGCGCAGTCTTTCCTCTTGGGACAAAGCAGCCCGGATGGTTCCCAGTAGCATGGGCTTGATAACCCCCGAATCGGTCTGCGGAGAGTCAGGTGATGCAGGCGAGGACCGTGGAGCAAACCATTGGGTTATGGGCTGAACGCTCTTCACGGCGTTCCCGCAGCCGGCGATCCACCTGAATGACTGCAAGAATAAGTTCATTTAAAGTTTCAGGAGTGTCAAAGTGGGCCAGTTCATCCTTAATCAGTTCAGAAAGACCTAAACGAAACTGATGATTTAAAGCTGGCTCATTCGACTGGGTGTCAAAACTCCAGCAATGAAAATCAACAACATACTCCTCAACTGGACGGCGACCCTGTCGCAAATTACGGAGAGCTGCCTCTGCTGATGCAACATGTCCGGGATCATCATAGATGGCTGCCATAGCAGAAAAGAAAAGATCAACAGAGGCCAGACAAGGATGATTTTGCTCCAGAAGACAATGGGCCCATGTTTGGGGAGGCCCTTGCAGAAGGGAAATAACAATTCTGACCCGGACTTCCTCAGCAGCATAGGTTCGTGGTTGCAGAGAAAATAATAACTGACAACTGTTCCTAAAAGCACGAAACTTCTGGCGATTTCCTAAGAAAAATTCTGGGAAAGGAACTTGGGGTTCAGGGGTGACCCCGGAATCTGCCCCCTGTGTGGTAGGAACAGCTGTAGCAGAAGATACTGTCGGGGGCGTGAGTTGATTTAGCCGATCCACAAGCTGAGTAAAGCCTCCCTGTAAGCCCTGGACGGCTGCACAGAGGGAAAAGACTTGCTGCATCAAATTATCAAATTGACAGGGTTCCCCACCGAAGCTCATGTTATGGCTGTGTTATACTGTCAAGCCTCCTGGCTACAATCATGGGGAGAGCTGAGCTGAGCTCCAGGTATGGGGCGAAGTGAAGCAGAAAAAACTCCAAGAGCAAATAAAAAGTCTGAGCAGAGTCCAAGGGTGAATCCGGGGTCAGAGGCAGGCAGAAAACAGGCAAAGTCCATAAGCAATCCGCGTCAAAAATCAGGTTATCCGTCAGTGTATAAATCCAGGTATTCAGGAATCAGGGAAACAAGGTCCAGGAAGTAAGCTGATAACACAGCATTGGCTGTAGGCCAGCTGTCCTCCTAAATAGGGCTATCAATCAGCACAGGGAGGGATGTGCCAGAGTCTGGTGAAGTCACTTCCTGTCCATTCAAACTCAGGACACCAGGAAGTGAAATCAAGTCCAAGAGCTTACACTCTAGGCCTTGTGCACTTCCAATGGGCTGAACAGCAGGTGTCACTGTGGAGCATGCGACAGAAGAAGAGCCTGCTCTGTTAAAACCATGCAGCCTAGCATGTCTGCTGCTGCATGCAGTCCGTGGTATGGCGCGCTCACGATGCCTTAAAGGGTAGGAAAGGCGAGGAGACTGACAGTGCCACTATGCATAAGCCAAGAGAAATTTGATTCAATATATACATAGCTATAATATGATACTTACCATGACCTACTTTTAATATGGGAAAGAGTTATGTTACCAAAATGGGTCAACATTATTAACAACATTAATTTACAAGGTAAAATCAATGTACCTTCTCCCCAACCGGTGGTGTCATCTCCAGCATCCACACCCTGCAGCCGACAGAGTGGAATCTTGCACTTCATCATCCCTGCTTCATCCCACTGTCTACAAGTAGATCATTCTTCATCTTTAGCATAAAGGCCCTTTGCAAAGTGTAGAAGCGTTTCTTGCAGGCTGGGCCACTACGTGGGTATTGAGCAGTGCTAGTAAGCTGCTCACCAATGACATCCCACAATTTGCTCCTTTCTTGTTTGCCTAAACACTGACTTTGTGCGCCAAATAATAACTCCCATTTAGCCAGTGTCAGACGCACAAGAGTATTATTTTCCACCAAATTAAATTCTGGCTCCCTCTTGGCAAATGGACGCTTGGCCTTTGGTGGGGCTTCACCTTCAGGCTGTGCCCTTTTCCTTGAGGAAGGACTGCGGCCACGACGCACACCACTGGTACTGGGCCCACCAGGAGACACAGCAGTGGCCGGCAGATGTCCAGAATTTGGCTCCATCCTCCAACACACAAGGACGCATGCAAACTACAGAATGGCAACAACTGCTGAATATGTCTGGCAGAATTTGAGTGCTTTAGTAGCCAATCACAAACAGGCCCAGTTAATTGATTGACACATACTGTGCAGATGTTTGGAGATACAATGATTGACTACAATGATTGATGTTTCAGCCAAACATGTGTTGCAGTCAATAAACTAATTAATTATCTACTTACCAAGCCAGATAGACATTAGGAAGTAATGGGATCCATGTCTCTTAACAACATTAGAAATGGTGTGCCAAATACGGCTATTTGAAATTTGAAAAGCTTACCTTGGATTGGGCAAAAGATGTCTGTGCAACCAGATACGCACAAGTACGCTATTATGGAAGCGCTAGGCGTTTCTGCAACACCTGTGGTAAGTGAATTACAGACCGGAAACTGCTAACAAACGCAAGAGGTGGCTAAGCGGACCAGTCCTTTGGATAAGTTAGGTATAAATTCCCAAAACTTTAATCATTCTTTTCTTGATACACTGGGGCAAAGGCTGTGATGTTTGGTGTTACTTTGCCCTAGCTTGCACAAAGTGGCTTGCTGTGTTTAGTGATTACTGTCTGTGGCTTTGTTGAGCTTTTCTGACATCAGTGCTGTTTCTTTGTGAGATTTGTTTTGGTGGCATCTGCAAATATTGTGTAGCATCCAGCAATTGTGGATTGTTTTGGGGACCTTTTGTGGGTTGTGCAGCAACTCCCCTCTTGGTTGTGCCAAACTTTGAAAGCATACTTTCAGCAGGCTGATGGTTCTAACCACTATACATCTGGTTTTGTGGTGAGCTGCATTTGTGTGATTGTGTGAGGATTGTGATTGTGCCTGAGGACTGGTTGTGTGTGTGTTGAGACATTGTGACATTGTGTGTTGTGCATTTTTTTTGGGCCAGTGCATGAGCTATGGCCAGTGAGTGTGAGATGGATGTGGGGGTGATGTTTGGTGTATGGATGTATTGTTGTGGCAGCGCAGAGGAAGGTCAGGAGTCAAGGAAAGAGGGTGCTGTGAGGCTTAGGGCTCCTTTGGCATCCGCCTCTCTGTATGGGATTTAAGTGACGAGCAGATCAGAAGTCAATTTCATCTGAATCGTGCAGCACTACAGTCCCTATATGATCAGATTAAGTCCAAAATCGATCCATCCACCAGACGCACCCAATCCATCCCTGGCATAGTTCGCCTATGTGCCATGCTCAATAAAGTGGCACGGTGGAATTTCCAGGCAACCTCTGCCCTCCTCAGCGGGATCAGCCAGGCTACAATGAGCCGCATATTTTACAAGGTAGTCCTGGCTATTTGCGACCTTATCCCCGTTTATATAACATTTCCTGAGGATGAGGAGGAGGTTGCCAATATAAAACGTGCGTTCTACCGCATGGGAGGGATCCCTAATGTGCTAGGGTGCGTGGATAGTACACATATTCCTTTCCGCCCTTCCCGTGCACAGGAGCTGCATTATAGGAATCATTTAGGAAACATTTCCATTCCATGAACGTCATGGTAGTATGTGACATGACATGAAGCTGCGGGCCGTGAGATCTGGCTTCCCCGGCTCATGCCATGATTCTTACGTGCTCCAGCAATCAGTCCTGTGCCGGAAGTTTGAGAACAATGAAATGCCACCTGGCCACTGGGTAATTAATAATCCTTGACATAATTACAAGTTTAATATGTTGACAAGTACATTTGAAAACTAGATCACAGAAGCTTTAATGTATACATTATGTTCATGGCACTTTACTAATTGCTCCCTCTCAATTTGTTTATTCAACAGCGGACAAGGGATATGGGCAGAAAACGTGGCTAATGACTCCAGTCGGAAACCCACAGACCACTGCCCAAGTACGCTACAATGCAGCACATCGCAAAACCAGATGCATTGTGGAAAGAACCATCGGCCTGCTGAAAGCACGCTTTCTCTGTTTGGCACGCCCAGGAGGAGAGATGTTGTACAGTCCACAAAAGGTCTCCAAAATCATCCTCGCATGCTGTGTCCTACACAATATTTGCATATGTCACCGAATCGAACCCCCCGAGGAAACAGCACTGGTGCCAGAAGTCCCCAACATGGCCGAAGACAGTAACGAGGACACCCAGACTGGGTTTGAGCGACGGCAAAGCATGATTAGATTTTTTTTCGGTAAGCTAGGTCACCTTAACTATACTACAACTACTGTACTACAGGGCCCTTCTAAACATTACTTTAAAAATATGTGGGTGGTCGAAAATTAGTAAACAGAAAAATGTGTAGCTTAAATTAATCCAAAAAAAAATATATGTGGGTGGTAGTTTATATTGAGTGGATTGCTTTCATTCTTTAAAGTTCCAAGGTGTTTTGTATGTAATTAAATTCAACAACAACAAACAAAGGGGATTTTGGTAAATATATTTTTAAGCAACTACATTAACTAACGACAATTTTTTCTCCATTTCAGGCACCATGAAGATGGCAACATCTGTTTTTTGATTTTCCTAATCCAAAAAATAATCTGCTTGAATCTGTATTGAATGCGGTGTCACAACTCAACAGCGCCTCTAAAGCACATCTGAAACATCACATTCAACATTGGCAGCGTGATTACCAATAACGGCAGGTAGCGACTGAGGAGCCCTGTAATAGCGACTGACAGCTGATTGTGGCGGCCACTAGCGGTCGCTCATAGCGCCGCTATACAGACGCTCATCTGTCACTACCTTGCGTTATTGATGAATCAGCCTGCGAGTCAAGGGACGGGGAGTTTCTCCATCAGTACCATGTAAATAACTTATATATAGAAATTAGAGGGTTAAATTGGTTTATTTCTTTGTGCGAAGGTGCAACCCCCCTTCCCCCTTTACTCAAATTTAATTTCAATCTGGATCTGAACTGCAACACTCTTTGTGATGATGGTGATAGTTGGTGTTCGCTGGCCACTGCTCATTGTGTATACATTTTGCATCAAATTACATTTTTAATGCCTGTAATTTATATAATGTGCAAGTCAAAACACCTGAAGGTAAATAATCAGTGCCTACTGGAACTTAATGCAGATTTTTACAACCCTAGTGAGTGTTTTGGCTGCTTTTTAGTTGTTGTGCTACAAAGACAGATTGTTAAAAAAAAGAAGGCATGAAAAAAGATTTACTGTATTTGCCGGCGTATAGGACGACTGGGCGTATAAGACGACCCACCAACATTTCCACTCAAAATATAGAGTTTGTTATATACTCGCCGTATAAGACTACTCCCTCTTCCGCACACCGAATAAAACGTAAAAGAACATCAGATTACACTGCAGCCACATCCCTGCTCGCCTTTAGTTTGGGATGTGCCCACACTGGCTATTCAGAATGCGTCCCAGCTAAAAGCATAGTAGGGATGCAGCTGCAGTATAATGTGGTTTAGGCTCTGGGAAAATGGCCAGATGGGGGGTTTCACACAGTGGAGGATCACAATTTGGGATACCCCTGGAGTAGGGAACAAAACCCAGTGGGGCCTCCCAAATTTGGAAGCCCACTGTGTGAAATACCCCCGACTGGCCTTTTTCCCAGAGCGCAAATCAGATTACACTGCAGCTGCATCCCTGCTCGCCTTTAGTTGGAGACGTGCCTGTGCTGGCTATTCAGAATGCGTCCCAGCAAAGGCATATTAGGGATGCAGCTGCAGGGTAATGTGGTGTTGGCTCTGGGAATAGGGCCAATAGGGAGGGTTTTACAGTGGGGCATCCCGAATTGGAATGTCCCAGTGGGTTTGTTCCCTACTCCAGGGGCATGCCAAATTGGGTTTCCTCTACTGTGTGAAACCCCCCAACTGGCCCTTTTTCCAGAGCCCAAACCACATTACACTGCAGCCACATCCCTACTATGCCTTTAGATTGGACGCATTCTGAATAGCCAGCACAGGCCCCAACTAAAGGCGAGCAGGAATGTGGCCGCAGTGTAATGTCGTGTGGAGTCTGGGAAAGGGGCCAGTTGGGGGTTTTACACTGGGGGATGCCCCATAGAAACTTTTTTTTTTTTAATAAATCTTAAATAAATCACACCTCAGATCAGATGCTGAAGAGTCCCCTTCAAAGTGGAGAGCAGCGAGGGTGATGTCAGGAGTGCGTGCCAGGAGCCAGCCCCCTGCCTGCCCACACAGTGCCTGACAGCAGGAAAGCTGATCTGCTCGGCGCTCACCCTGCTGGCCTGCTCAGTCTCTCTCTGCTGTGATCAACTAGTGCTGCCTGAGCAAGAGCATCGCTCTGCAGGAGGAGGAGGAGGACGATCGTGATGCCCAGCTTGGTGAAGGTAAGTACATTTATATGTATGTGACCCAGGTGCACCCGGCGTATAAGACGACCCCCCCACTTGGAGGCATGTTTTACAGGGGGAAAAAGTCGTCTTATACGCCGGCAAATACGGTAATAAGAAATTAATAACTTTACTTTTGGCAACATTTAAGTCCTGCGTTTACTTTCATGACAAGTCGCCAATGCACGTTCTCTACAAAAAAATGAGTTAAACATTTTTTTATAGGCAAAAAACACTTCCATACAGTTCTCTCCATTGTCTATGGGACCTTAAACTACAGTGGCAGTTATAAACTGCTGCAGCTTAAACAAGAGAGCCCACATAGAGATAGAATTGCAACAGCCTACCTTTGAATAGGACCACCATAGCAAAAAGCTTAAGTGCTTCAGCAATTTGTACATGTGAAAAAAGGGCGGCATGTGGGAGTTTTTTTTTAAATTTTGCTATTTTAAATTACAGTTTTTCTTTAAAAGTATAACATAAAGTTTTTGAACCTAAAAATAAAACTTACATAACATAACATAACAATAAGGTACCCTTAAAAATGAGCCCTTTCCGAACTGATCCCCCCTAGCAGCATTGAGGCATCCCAATTTGCATGCCCTGCTGTGAATTGGGCCCCTGTCAGGAAGCCCTAGCCTGGGCAGCCCATATTAACTGCTTCCACGGGCCATTTTCAGTTCACTGCAAGATGTGACATCCTGTTGGATTCACTGTGATTGGCTGCCAGACGTCATGCGAATGGAAAAGAGAAAAGAGTATGGACTGCCTGGTCTCAGATTTCAGGATCAGCATGCTGCCAAGCTGCAAGAGGGAAGGGAACTTTAATCAATTTTGAAAATAAATCATTTTTAAAGGAAGTTGATCTCTTATCTTTCACATATAACAAATATGTTTTCATAGATTTATGGTTGTCATAAAAATGAAAGCCAAGTTATGGCTCCAAGTGTTTGCATCAAAAAGGGAAGCTTCCTGGTAGCTTCACCTGTTGTGCTAGGTCTGCTTCAACTAACTTCGAACATTGCTCAAAATATTTTATACATTTTATTTCAGCATTTTTTCATTTATACTTGTAAAGAAATCACAAAATATTATCTATACATAAAGCAGTTTCTTATTTTAATCCAAAGAAATTAGCTTCTTTATATTATATGTGTAAACCCTTACTATACATTCAAAGCCAAAGATTTAGAGTGTTTACCACGGAGGATTTAAAAGCATCAAGGCTATGTAATCAGTGCATGAATGCAAATGTCAAAAGTTATCCTATGACTGAGGCTTCATACAGTTCCTTATACTCAGAACAATGAGGAACAGCGAATACACAGATATACACGAGTTGTACAGAACACTTCATTCTGGATTAAGAAAACAAATAAATACATGCAATAGCAAAATTATGTGGGATAGAGAGAGGTGAACTGTTATATAAGCTGGAAGATGAATAGCTAATGGATTTATTATTCTATGGTAAAGGAAGTCAAATCAATGTGGGGCGCTCATTTAAACAAAAAAGCGACACTGGAAGATTACAGTCAGTTGAAGGTTTCTCTTAATGTAATAGAAATTACATAAATTCTATTGTATACATGCCACTAGTATTATTCTGCACATTTCTAACTGTAAAAAGATAAAAATCTGTCCTCCTTAAATTCAGCCTAAACATGTGTTTCTATATACTAGATCTAGATAGGGCATTGAAAAAAAGTGTTATTATAGGTTATATGGGTAAATAATTTAAAAATATACTATATGGAGCATTAAAATAAAAAATACGTATTCACCTGCACAGCATCAGGTGCTCGGTTCTCCCTGTGCAAACTCAGTTTGTGCGGCTCTGCTTCCACCTCCAAGCTGCCTCACTGAGATGGAGTGACTACTTAGTTCCCCTAAAACATGGTTTTATGGGTATACTAAAAAATGAGCCCTTGCTCTAATACCACACTTCAACTCTCTCTTAGTCCACTTACAGCTTAAAAATGTGGTGAGGAGGGATCAGTTCTGTTCGTAGCAACCAACTTACCAGGAGACTCCTCCCTCTAGTACATGATCTCACTAGACAGAAGACACATCCACTCAACACCTACTAATTAATTCATAAGCATACCTTCATATCAGTGCTTTATATCTCTGTTACTCAGATTTTATTGAAAAAAATAATTACATACACCAAATAAATAGAGGATACAGTGTTTGAATAAAAACGAGGTAGTAAAACCCTATGGGATTGATCTTAAATTTCTGGCATCAGTGTGGAGATGGACTTCTGACGTGTTTTGCACATTCGCTTCCTCAGGGAAGGAAGCCTTTCCACTAGCTCTAATTATTAAAAAAACATAAAAACCAAATGACCAATATGTGCTTGCAAATAACTTCTTTTATTAACATACATTTTCTCAACTTACATTTCACAGGTTTGTCTAGACTGACCTGTTTTTTGGCCCCATATTTTTAGGGGCTTACCTTATAAATAGAGATCAGGAGGAGTATGCAGAATTAAACCAGGAAGCATCCAGGAGTAGCTCTATCTCAAAAAATATGAAGGAATATCTAACAGTTGAGAAACAGTAGTGCAAATGTTGTACTGTATAAAAAGCCTCAGGGGGGGGGGGTTGTGGTTGACTCAGGAATAGGAGGATTAACAGATAAAGCATGTACATATATAGATGAACATCTTAAACCATTTGTAAAAGTGGTACCGGCTAGTCTCCATGGCCTGAGTATATTGCAAGAAACAACATTAGCTCCCCATACAATCCTCCCCAATTTTGATGTGGGGGCCCTGTACGCCAGCATGAAGGATGACTACGAGCTCTATGATTCTACTTTAACCAACTTATTTCCAAATCAGGACCTCTTTCTTGATGAACCTACTCAGATTTATCCTTATCCACAATGTATTTATGTTCAATAACTCCCCCTACCCCAGGTGCAGGGTAGGGCAATGTTGATGACGTGCCATATCCTACATGCCATATCCTACAATAACCAACTTATTGCCACATCAGGACCATGGCTCTTTCTTGATGAACCTACTCAGATTTCTTCTTATCCACAATGTATTTATGTTCAATAGCTCCCCCTACCACCAGTTGCAGGGTAGGGCAATGTTTATGTCGTGCCATATCCTACAATAACCTGTACCTGGGGTAGTGGGAGAGCCAGTTATGGAATAGAGGGGATCTCTCTATGTACTTGTGTCACATTCTTAGTTGGTACAAGTATATAGAATATGTCCTCTTTTTCTGAACGAGCACTGGGGAAGAGCTAATTGACTTTGCAGAACACTTGTACAACAGTCAAGACAATCTTAAGTTCAATCTGAATTTTGATTGGTCAAAGATTGTGTTCTTAGAGTTGCGTATATATCAGAAGATGGAGTGGTGAGCACAAAGCTGTACAGAAAAGAAACTACCTCTAATAACACCTTGAGGGTCAGAAGTTCCCACCCACAGATTCAGTTTTCCCATAGCTGAATAAAACAGATAAAACAGGACTGCACCAGCAAGCAGAACTTTGATGAGGTTGTTGGCTGGTTGAAGAACCAGCTACAACAAAATGACTACAGTGAAACATGTCTGAAGTGGGCTTATTTAAGAGCTAAAGAGAGTGAGCAAGTGATATTCATGAACCAAAATCAACAAAAGACCAAGGAGAACAATGAGGAAACAACCAAATAGTTAAAGCACACCTCCAGTCAAAAAAAGGAAGTTTAGTAAATGTTTGTTGTGCAGAGGGACTTCCAAAATTTTAGTCAGGAACTTTGCAAACTAACAGGTTCCATCACATTTTCTGAAGTTTTGCCTGTATGTACTCAGGGAAAAAAGGCACTCAACATCGCCAAGTTCAACTTGTGGTTACGTCAGTGGTGTGAAGACAAAGGCTTTGGATGTATTAGTCATGATGTTAGAAGGTGGTCGAACAATGAGTTGTTTAAGAGGGATGGCTTGCATCCTTCACAGAAAGGCACAAAAGAACTTGGAGTGGAACTCAGAGCATTTTTTGATTTAAACTAGAGGAAGGGGACAGAGATGTAACTTGCGAGGGTGATTTCTGTCCCCTACCATTTAGGATGAAGCAGGACATTGAAGCAGGAAACCCGGTTAGTGGTAGGCTAGAGGTGGAAAAGATCAAGGACACACTAAAATACAATACCAACAACATCCACATGATGTGTACCAATGCTCGCAGCTTGGGCAACAAGCTCTGTGAATTAATGGCTATCATATCCAGAGATGAATTGGATCTTGTTGCAATAACAGAGACTTGGTTCAAGGATCACAATGACTGGGAGATAGCCATACCCGGTTACACATTGTACAGAAAAGACAGATTGGATAGAAAGGGCGGTGGAGTAGCCATTTATGTCAAGACTACCCTTCAATCAACAATAATTCAGCATACACATAATGAACTAGAAACTCTCTGGGTTACCATGCAGACTAAGGAGGGAGCTGTGGTCAGAATTGGTGTGATATATAGGCCCCCTGGACAATCTGAGGATCTAGATAACCTGTTAATAGATGAAATCAGTGGAATGGCAGAGAAGGGGGACGTTGTAATTACAGGTGACTTCAACATGCCTGATGTGGACTGGAATATCCCAAGTGCATCGGCATGCAAGAGCAGGACAATATTAGAGGCACTTAATGGAGTGTCTCTAAAACAACTTGTGACATTGCCAACTAGAGGAGATAACATTCTGGACTTAGTTCTGACCAATGGGGATCTGGTGTCCGAGGTCAGGGTTGAAGAAAATCTGGGTTCCAGTGACCATCAATGCTTATGGTTCAGAATAAAAACAGACATTGTGCAATCACACACCAGAACCAAAGTGCTAGACTTTAGGAAGACAAACTTCAAGGAAATGGCGGAGTATGTAGAAAGAAAATTAGGTGAGTGGAACAGAGTAGCAGAAGTGAGTGCCCAGTGGTCACTATTAAAAATGGCCATCTTAAAGGCAACTAAGCAATATGTGAAACAAACTAGCAAGAATAAAAGGAAGAAGAAACCATTATGGTTTACTAGGGAAGTCAGCACTATCATAAAAGATAAGAAGTCTGCCTATAAGAAGTATAAAGTAAGTGGAAGTGTAGCTGACAGAGAGGCGTATAAAATTAAACAGAGGGAAGCAAAACTAATTATAAGGACTGCTAAAGGGCAAAAAGAGGAAGAGATGGCCAAATCTATGAAGAGGGGAGATAAAACCTTTTTCCGATATATTGGTGACAGAAAGAAGAAAAACAATGCAGTCTCAAAAATTAGAAATAGGGAAAATAAATATATTGACGGAGATAAGGCTGTGGCTGACCATCTGAATAGCTACTTTTGTTCGGTATTTTCAGATAGTAGCAGGCATGGTCATAGCACAACATCCAGCTGGGAGAGTACAGCTCCGGAGTTTCTGGAGGCTGATGTCTTAGCCGAGCTGGCACATCTAAAGGTAAGTAAGGCAATGGGTCCAGATGGAATCCACCCCAGAGTTCTAAGGGAACTTAGATTTGTGATTGCAGCCCCTCTAACTGATTTACTTAACCATTCCCTTTCAACTGGTGAGGTTCCAGATGATTGGAGAATGGCCAATGTCGTACCAATCCATAAAAAGGGGAGTAGAGAAGAAGCCAGTAATTACAGGCCAGTTAGTTTAACATCTGTAGTGGTCAAATTAATGGAAACACTCTTAAAAAAACAGATAATTTCCCATCTAAAAATGAATGACCTATTGGACCCAAAACAGCACGGCTTTACTGAGGGCAGATCATGTCAGACCAATCTTATTGATTTCTTTGACAATGTCACTAAAGTGTTAGATGAAGGTGGTGCTGTGGATATCGCCTATCTGGATTTTAGCAAAGCCTTTGACACTGTACCACATAAGGAGCTCATAGATAAGTTATTGAAGGTAGGACTCAATCCCTGGATAGTTCAGTGGATTTCCAGTTGGCTGAGGGATCGGTATCAGAGCGTTGTTGTAAATGGCGTGCAATCTGAACAAAGGCGAGTTACAAGTGGTGTGCCGCAGGGCTCTGTCCTGGGCCCCATTCTTTTTAATATATTTGTAAGTGACATAGGAGAAGGCTTGGTAGGAAAAGTTTGTCTGTTTGCTGATGATACAAAGGTTAGTAATAGGGTGGATATTCCTGGAGGTGTCTGCAACATGGAAAATGATTTAGCTTTACTGGATAGATGGTCAAAACTGTGGAAACTAGAGTTTAATGTCTCTAAATGTAAAATCATGCACTTGGGTAGAAGGAATCCCTGCTCTGAGTACCGTATGGGCAGCACTGTGTTAGCCAGGACCTCGGAGGAGAGAGATTTAGGGGTACTGATTACTGATAGCTGCAAGATGAGTGGACAGTGTAGCCAGGCAGTGGGAAAAGCAAGCAGGATGCTCGGCTGCATAGCTCGAGGCATCACCAGTAGGAAGAGGGAGGTTGTGATGCCGCTGTATAGAGCCCTGGTAAGGCCACAGCTAGAATACTGTGTGCAGTTCTGGAAACCTTACCTGCAAAAAGATATTATTCAAATAGAACGTGTCCAAAGGCGGGCAACGAAAATGGTGGAAGAACTTACACTTAAAACTTATCAGGAGAGACTTAAAGAACTTAATTTGTACAGTCTGGAGGAAAGAAGGGAGAGGGGGGACATGATTGAGACCTTTAAATATGTGAAAGGATTGAATAAGGTTCAGGAGGGAAGTGTTTTTAAGAAGAAACTTAACGATAGAACAAGGGGGCACAACCTGAAGCTAGTCGGGGGGAAGATCAGGAGCAATGTTAGAAAATATTATTTTACAGAAAGAGTAGTAGGTGCTTGGAACAAACTTCCAGCAGAGGTAGTTGAAACATCAACAGTCACTGAATTTAAACATGCCTGGGATAAGCACACATCTATCCTAAGATAAAGAGAACATACAGTATACACATAAGGGCAGACTAGATGGACCGTATGGTCTCCTTCTGCCGTCAACCTTCTATGTTTCTATGTTTCTATGTTTCTATATGTCAAACATAGGGATGAGCGAATCGATCCGGACGAACCCGGATTCGATCCGAATTTCAGGAAAAATTCGATTCGGATCGAATCCGAATTTCCCCGCGATTCGATCACTCGAAGTTTTCCTTTAACATCCATTCATTTACATTACAGGCATTCTAAGATGGCGGGCGGGACATGTCTGGACATGTATCCCGCGCCAGTGCAAGCTGGGGCAGTCACATGCAGCCTATCAGCAGCCAGCAAGCCCGGTGACGTCACACAGCGGTATTTAACGGCGGCCATCTTGCTTTTCCTCATTTCTCTATTGCATTCGTGACAGACAGACAGAACGCTGTGTAGCTGAGGCAGTTAGACAGGCTGGAGACAGGGACAGACAGGGACAGGCTGGAGACAGGCAGGAGACAGGCAGGAGACAGACAGGAGACAGACAGAAAGCCAGGGAAAGGTAGGAAAAACGGAGCTGGCTGACAGGGAGATTTTTTTTTTTTCATCCAGCCTTTGTTAGCGTTTTCAGGCTGCTTATAGTAACTAACTGTGCATATATACTGAACTGATCTTAAGTCTGCTGTGAGGCATCCCATTCTGTGACTAAAGCAGCCTCTGTTTAAGACCATATAAGCATTTGCTCTTATCATATTTGAAATTAGGCCTGATAAAGACACTTTTGCTGGCCAAAGCACTACTGTACCCTGCCAGCTCGATTCCTGCCCGGGGCATCCCATTCTGTGACTAAAGCAGCCTCTGTTTAAGACCATATAAGCATTTGCTCTTATCATATTTGAAATTAGGCCTGATAAAGACACTTTTGCTGGCCAAAGCACTACTGTACCCTGCCAGCTCGATTCCTGCCCGGGGCATCCCATTCTGTGACTAAAGCAGCCTCTGTTTAAGACCATATAAGCATTTGCTCTTATCATATTTGAAATTAGGCCTGATAAAGACACTTTTGCTGGCCAAAGCACTACTGTACCCTGCCAGCTCGATTCCTGCCCGGGGCATCCCATTCTGTGACTAAAGCAGCCTCTGTTTAAGACCATATAAGCATTTGCTCTTATCATATTTGAAATTAGCCTGATAAAGACACTTTTGCTGGCCAAAGCACTACTGTACCCTGCCAGCTCGATTCCTGCCCGGGGCATCCCATTCTGTGACTAAAGCAGCCTCTGTTTAAGACCATATAAGCATTTGCTCTTATCATATTTGAAATTAGGCCTGATAAAGACACTTTTGCTGGCCAAAGCACTACTGTACCCTGCCAGCTCGATTCCTGCCCGGGGCATCCCATTCTGTGACTACAGCAGCCTCTGTTTAAGACCATATAAGCATTTGCTCTTATCATATTTGAAATTAGGCCTGATAAAGACACTTTTGCTGGCCAAAGCACTACTGTACCCTGCCAGCTCGATTTCTGCCCGGGGCATCCCATTCTGTGACTAAAGCAGCCTCTGTTTAAGACCATATAAGCATTTGCTCTTATCATATTTGAAATTAGGCCTGATAAAGACACTTTTGCTGGCCAAAGCACTACTGTACCCTGCCAGCTCGATTCCTGCCCGGGGCATCCCATTCTGTGACTACAGCAGCCTCTGTTTAAGACCATATAAGCATTTGCTCTTATCATATTTGAAATTAGGCCTGATAAAGACACTTTTGCTGGCCAAAGCACTACTGTACCCTGCCAGCTCGATTCCTGCCCGGGGCATCCCATTCTGTGACTACAGCAGCCTCTGTTTAAGACCATATAAGCATTTGCTCTTATCATATTTGAAATTAGGCCTGATAAAGACACTTTTGCTGGCCAAAGCACTACTGTACCCTGCCAGCTCGATTCCTGCCCGGGGCATCCCATTCTGTGACTAAAGCAGCCTCTGTTTAAGACCATATAAGCATTTGCTCTTATCATATTTGAAATTAGGCCTGATAAAGACACTTTTGCTGGCCAAAGCACTACTGTACCCTGCCAGCTCGATTCCTGCCCGGGGCATCCCATTCTGTGACTACAGCAGCCTCTGTTTAAGACCATATAAGCATTTGCTCTTATCATATTTGAAATTAGGCCTGATAAAGACACTTTTGCTGGCCAAAGCACTACTGTACCCTGCCAGCTCGATTCCTGCCCGGGGCATCCCATTCTGTGACTAAAGCAGCCTCTGTTTAAGACCATATAAGCATTTGCTCTTATCATATTTGAAATTAGGCCTGATAAAGACACTTTTGCTGGCCAAAGCACTACTGTACCCTGCCAGCTCGATTCCTGCCCGGGGCATCCCATTCTGTGACTACAGCAGCCTCTGTTTAAGACCATATAAGCATTTGCTCTTATCATATTTGAAATTAGGCCTGATAAAGACACTTTTGCTGGCCAAAGCACTACTGTACCCTGCCAGCTCGATTCCTGCCCGGGGCATCCCATTCTGTGACTAAAGCAGCCTCTGTTTAAGACCTTATAAGCATTTGCTCTTATCATATTTGAAATTAGCCTGATAAAGACACTTTTGCTGGCCAAAGCACTACTGTACCCTGCCAGCTCGATTCCTGCCCGGGGCATCCCATTCTGTGACTACAGCAGCCTCTGTTTAAGACCATATAAGCATTTGCTCTTATCATATTTGAAATTAGGCCTGATAAAGACACTTTTGCTGGCCAAAGCACTACTGTACCCTGCCAGCTCGATTCCTGCCCGGGGCATCCCATTCTGTGACTACAGCAGCCTCTGTTTAAGACCATATAAGCATTTGCTCTTATCATATTTGAAATTAGGCCTGATAAAGACACTTTTGCTGGCCAAAGCACTACTGTACCCTGCCAGCTCGATTCCTGCCCGGGGCATCCCATTCTGTGACTAAAGCAGCCTCTGTTTAAGACCATATAAGCATTTGCTCTTATCATATTTGAAATTAGGCCTGATAAAGACACTTTTGCTGGCCAAAGCACTACTGTACCCTGCCAGCTCGATTCCTGCCCGGGGCATCCCATTCTGTGACTAAAGCAGCCTCTGTTTAAGACCATATAAGCATTTGCTCTTATCATATTTGAAATTAGGCCTGATAAAGACACTTTTGCTGGCCAAAGCACTACTGTACCCTGCCAGCTCGATTCCTGCCCGGGGCATCCCATTCTGTGACTAAAGCAGCCTCTGTTTAAGACCATATAAGCATTTGCTCTTATCATATTTGAAATTAGGCCTGATAAAGACACTTTTGCTGGCCAAAGCACTACTGTACCCTGCCAGCTCGATTCCTGCCCGGGGCATCCCATTCTGTGACTACAGCAGCCTCTGTTTAAGACCATATAAGCATTTGCTCTTATCATATTTGAAATTAGGCCTGATAAAGACACTTTTGCTGGCCAAAGCACTACTGTACCCTGCCAGCTCGATTCCTGCCCGGGGCATCCCATTCTGTGACTACAGCAGCCTCTGTTTAAGACCATATAAGCATTTGCTCTTATCATATTTGAAATTAGGCCTGATAAAGACACTTTTGCTGGCCAAAGCACTACTGTACCCTGCCAGCTCGATTCCTGCCCGGGGCATCCCATTCTGTGACTAAAGCAGCCTCTGTTTAAGACCATATAAGCATTTGCTCTTATCATATTTGAAATTAGGCCTGATAAAGACACTTTTGCTGGCCAAAGCACTACTGTACCCTGCCAGCTCGATTCCTGCCCGGGGCATCCCATTCTGTGACTACAGCAGCCTCTGTTTAAGACCATATAAGCATTTGCTCTTATCATATTTGAAATTAGGCCTGATAAAGACACTTTTGCTGGCCAAAGCACTACTGTACCCTGCCAGCTCGATTCCTGCCCGGGGCATCCCATTCTGTGACTAAAGCAGCCTCTGTTTAAGACCTTATAAGCATTTGCTCTTATCATATTTGAAATTAGCCTGATAAAGACACTTTTGCTGGGCATAGCACTACTTGTCCCTGCCATGGCATCCCATTCTGTGACTAAAGCAGCCTCTGTTTAAGACCATATAAGCATTTGCTCTTATCATATTTGAAATTAGCCTGATAAAGACACTTTTGCTGGGCATAGTACTACTGGATCTTTTTTGGGGGGCATCCCATTCTGTGACTAAAGCAGCCTCTGTTTAAGACCATATAAGCATTTGCTCTTATCATATTTGAAATTAGCCTGATAAAGACACTTTTGCTGGGCATAGTACTACTGGATCTTTTTTGGGGGGCATCCCATTCTGTGACTAAAGCAGCCTCTGTTTAAGACCATATAAGCATTTGCTCTTATCATATTTGAAATTAGCCTGATAAAGACACTTTTGCTGGGCATAGTACTACTGGATCTTTTTTGGGGGGCATCCCATTCTGTGTCTAAAGCAGCCTCTGTTTAAGACCATATAAGCATTTGCTCTTATCATATTTGAAATTAGCCTGATAAAGACACTTTTGCTGGGCATAGTACTACTGGATCTTTTTTGGGGGGCATCCCATTCTGTGACTAAAGCAGCCTCTGTTTAAGACCATATAAGCATTTGCTCTTATCATATTTGAAATTAGCCTGATAAAGACACTTTTGCTGGGCATAGTACTACTGGATCTTTTTTGGGGGGCATCCCATTCTGTGTCTAAAGCAGCCTCTGTTTAAGACCATATAAGCATTTGCTCTTATCATATTTGAAATTAGGCCTGATAAAGACACTTTTGCTGGGCATAGCACTACTGGACCCTGCCAGGTCCACTTCTGTTGGGGCATCCCATTCTGTGACTAAAGCAGCCTCTGTTTAAGACCATATAACCATTTGCTCTTATCATATTTGAAATTAGGCCTGATAAAGACACTTTTGCTGGGCAAAGCACTACTGGACCCTGCCAGGTCCATTCCTGTTGGGGCATCCCATTCTGTGACTAAAGCAGCCTCTGTTTAAGACCATATAAGCATTTGCTCTTATCATATTTGAAATTAGGCCTGATAAAGACACTTTTGCTGGGCATAGTACTACTGGATCTTTTTTGGGGGGCATCCCATTCTGTGTCTAAAGCAGCCTCTGTTTAAGACCATATAAGCATTTGCTCTTATCATATTTGAAATTAGCCTGATAAAGACACTTTTGCTGGGCATAGTACTACTGGATCTTTTTTGGGGGGCATCCCATTCTGTGACTAAAGCAGCCTCTGTTTAAGACCATATAAGCATTTGCTCTTATCATATTTGAAATTAGCCTGATAAAGACACTTTTGCTGGGCATAGTACTACTGGATCTTTTTTGGGGGGCATCCCATTCTGTGACTAAAGCAGCCTCTGTTTAAGACCATATAAGCATTTGCTCTTATCATATTTATATTATAAGACACTTTTGCTGGGCATAGGCTTACTGCTGCCTGCCAGGTGCACTTCTGTTGAGGCATCCCATTCTGTAACATAGCATACCCCTCTTTATTTACACTAAGCAGCTCTCTTATTTACACTAAGCAGGCCTGTTGGAGGCTGAGTGTTACTGCTCACTTTTGGTGTGCATTATATTCTGTTTCATATAGACCCACCGCTGCCCGGGGGATCTTAAAATATCACCTACTCCCACGCCAGTTAGACTATGTCGGGCAGACAAGTGCCTGGAAGTGAAAAGAGGAGTGGCAGAGGCCAAGATTCCGCAGGCAGAGCTCGCATCAGACTGGGGGCCAGTAGCAGCAGGAGTCACGCTGAGAGACCTAATCTGCCAGTATCTGCTAGCGGTCGGGTCTCCACCAGTAACGCATCTGCCGTGGTAGATTGGTTGACGCGCTCATCAACAACATCATCACAACTTACGTCTGAGACCCCCAGTCTAGGGTCGGTAGGTTCCTCTGACACAACCCTGAGTTGGCATGCCCCGAGAGCAGTCCCTGTCCTCCCATTGCCTCTGTCCTACGCCGTTCCCTCCCCCAGCGACGTATCCTATGCTTTGGGTTCAGCTCCACTCTTTAGTGAGGAGGACCATCAGATAGAGGACAGTCAGCAGCTACTGCCCAGCCAAGAAATGGAGGTGGCTTCTCTAGCTAGGCAGACAGATAGTGATGTGGACAGTGTCGTGGGTGCTGCGAGCGTTCCAGCTCCTGCGCCAGACACTGTTGACGAATCCACGAACATCAGTGACGTACAGCCACAACTCGGTGATGATGATGATGACGATGAAGCCGATCCCACTTGGGAGCCGGGTGATGAAGGGGCTTCATCGTCATCATCAGGAGAAGAGGGGCGCAGGTTGCCCCGGAGTCAGCAGCTGAGGCAGCAAGGTGGTAGCAGTCAGCATGGGGGCACAATTCCAAAGGCTGGAGCCGGCCGGGGCCGGGGCCGGGGTAGAGCACCTGCTGTGCGGCAGTCTACCTTATCGGGAGGTAGTGGAGCAGGGGTTCCTGGAGTTGGCAACAGCAGCAGTGAATCAGTGAGGCCAGGGGGTGGGAAAAGTAGCTACTCGGCAGTGTGGCAGTTTTTCCTGAGGCATCCGCAGGAGGGTAACATGGCCACATGCAAGATATGTAGGCAAAAGGTGAAGCGTGGCCAGGGTCCAAATGTTGGCACCACGGCCCTGCGTCAACATATGATGCGTCACCATAAAACGACCTGGGAGAACCGAGGCTCCCAAGGGGTGGTCCAGTCTGCTTCCTCACCAAGTGAGCTCCCAATTTCTGCCAGCCAAGGCTCCAGCACCTCAGCCGAAGGCAGCTGTGCGTCATACCCATCCTCTGTCGCTCCTGCTCCTCCTCCTCCTCCTCCAAGTCATGCATCCCGCCAGCAATCCATCAGCGAAGCCATGTCCAAGAGACAGCAGTATGCGCCCACTCATCCTACGGCGCAGAAGCTGAATGTGCTCCTGTCCAAGTTGCTGGTGCTGCAGTCGCTCCCTTTTCAGGTGGTGGAATCTGCACCTTTCAGAGAACTGATGGCTTGTGCCGAGCCGAGGTGGAGAGTCCCAAGCCGTCATTTCTTTGCCAAGAAGGCAGTACCAGCGCTGCACACTTTTGTTGAACAGAAGGTGGGCCAGTCCTTGAGCCTGTCGGTGTGTAGCAAAATACATGGCAGCGCCGACATCTGGAGCTGTAACTACGGTCAGGGGCAGTACATGTCGTTTACGGCCCACTGGGTGAATGTGGTCCCTTTGCAGCAGCAACTTGGACAGGTCACGCCGCTTCGGCCTCCGCGCTCTCTGCCCATTGGGCCTGTGACACCGTGCGACTCGGCCTCCTCATCCTCCGCCATCTCCTCACCCTCCACTGTAGGCTCAAGTCTCAGTGCCCCTCCAGTCTACCATGTGTGCAGGGCACGGAGGTGTCACGCAGTGCTTCACATGGTTTGTCTTGGCGAACGGAGTCACACAGGGGAGGAACTGCTTAAATGTATTCATCAGGAAATCCAAACATGGCTTACTCCAAGAAAACTTAAAATGGGAATCATGGTTACCGACAATGGGAAGAACATTTTGTCTGCGCTGCGCCAAGGAAGCCTGACCCATGCCCCCTGCATGGCTCACGTCTTCAATCTGGTTGTCAAGCGGTTTCTGAAGTGTTCCCCCCATCTGCAGGACATCCTAACAACTTCACGGAAACTTTGCATGCACTTCAGCCACTCCTACACCGCCAAACACACCCTTCTTGAGCTACAGCGTCAGAATGGTATCCCCCAACATAGTCTGATTTGCGATGTTTCCACCCGTTGGAATTCCACCCTTCACATGTTGGACCGATTATATGAACAGAGAAAAGCCATCACGGATTTCCTGATGATCCAAGCAGATAGGGGGACTCCCCTGTGTAACTTCAATGTCAACCAGTGGCAGCTCATACGTGACACCTGCCGTTTGCTCAGGCCCTTTGAGGAAGCCACTTTATTTGTCAGTCGGCAGGATTACGGGATGAACGACGTGATTCCACTGCTTCATGTACTACAGCACATGTTGGAAACCATGGCTGGTCAGGGCACTGGAGACATGGCGTTTACATCTTACGGCCACATGAACCCCCTTGGAGCTGAACTGGAGGAGGAGGAGGAGGAAGAGGAGGAGGAGGAGTTGCCCAGCGAAACACAGTTTAGGCTTGGCGAAATGGCTGGTTTATCTAGTCAGCGGACAGGAGAGGAGGAGCAGGAGCAGCCAGAGGAGCTAGAGGTTTTTGAGGAAGGAGAGACAGAGGACCCGGGCACACCGTGGCAGTATGCAGTGGAGATGGAGACAGGTAGTCCATCCGAGTCACTTGCGCAAATGGCATGAAGCATGCTCACGTGCTTGCGTAGTGACCCCAGAATTGTTTCCATCTGTCGGCGGGATGACTTCTGGCTGTCCACCTTATTGGACCCTCGCTTCCGGCACAAAATGGGGGCATTTTTTAAACCCACCGAGAGGGAGGACAAACTCAACTACTACAAAGACATTCTACGTAGGCAGTTGGCCGATGCCTATCTGCGCCATGGTCCATACTCTCGCAGGTCTGACTCGAGGGGACCTCTGCGCTCACCTTCCACTGCCATGGCCGCTGGGGGGGTTGGCAGCAGCAGCAGCAGAAGCTCCATCAGCAGCAGCAGCCTCAGTCTTCAGTCGCTAATGAGTAGCTTTCTACACCCGCATAGTGAGTCTACTCATGAGCAGCAGGAAGACCTGGAGCAGGACCTGAACCAGCAGGTCATGTCATACTTTGACATGACCATGCCAACACACCTTGAGGATCCGCTGGACTTCTGGGCAGCCAAACTTGATTTGTGGCCGCAACTAGCAGAGTTTGCCCTGGAAAAGCTGTCCTGCCCGGCAAGTAGCGTGCCATCTGAGCGGGTGTTTAGTGCGGCGGGGGCCATAGTTACGGCGAGGAGAACTCGTCTGTCAACTAAAAATGTGGAGAGACTCACCTTTGTCAAAATGAATCAGGGATGGATCAGCCAGGATTTCCACCCACCAATGCCTGATGCATGCGACTAGATTCAGCATGGTGCCACGTTTTACACTTTCCAAATGGTGCAAAACATATTTATGTCTTTAGGCCATTTTTTGGGCTCCTGCTGCTGCTACTGTCAACTCCTGCCAACTCCAGGGTGTGATTCATCCAATTTTTGGGCTCCTGAAGCCAACTCCAGTGTATATTTGGGCTCCTGCTGCTGCTGCTGTCAACTCCTGCCAACTCCAGGGTGTGATTCATCCAATTTTTGGGCTCCTGAAGCCAACTCCAGTGTATATTTGGGCTCCTGCTGCTGCTACTGTCAACTCCTGCCAACTCCAGGGTGTGATTCATCCAATTTTTGGGCTCCTGAAGCCAACTCCAGTGTATATTTGGGCTCCTGCTGCTGCTACTGTCAACTCCTGCCAACTCCAGGGTGTGATTCATCCAATTTTTGGGCTCCTGAAGCCAACTCCAGTGTATATTTGGGCTCCTGCTGCTGCCAACTTCTGCCAACTCCAGGGTGTGATTCATCCAATTTTTGGGCTCCTGAAGCCAACTCCAGTGTATATTTGGGCTCCTGCTGCTGCTGCTGCCAACTTCTGCCAACTCCAGGGTGTGATTCATCCAATTTTTGGGCTCCTGAAGCCAACTCCAGTGTATATTTGGGCTCCTGCTGCTGCTGCTGTCAACTCCTGCCAACTCCAGGGTGTGATTCATCCAATTTTTGGGCTCCTGAAGCCAACTCCAGTGTATATTTGGGCTCCTGCTGCTGCTGCTGTCAACTCCTGCCAACTCCAGGGTGTGATTCATCCAATTTTTGGGCTCCTGAAGCCAACTCCAGTGTATATTTGGGCTCCTGCTGCTGCTGCTGCCAACTTCTGCCAACTCCAGGGTGTGATTCATCCAATTTTTGGGCTCCTGAAGCCAACTCCAGTGTATATTTGGGCTCCTGCTGCTGCTGCTGCCAACTTCTGCCAACTCCAGGGTGTGATTCATCCAATTTTTGGGCTCCTGAAGCCAACTCCAGTGTATATTTGGGCTCCTGCTGCTGCTGCTGCCAACTTCTGCCAACTCCAGGGTGTGATTCATCCAATTTTTGGGCTCCTGAAGCCAACTCCAGTGTATATTTGGGCTCCTGCTGCTGCTGCTGTCAACTCCTGCCAACTCCAGGGTGTGATTCATCCAATTTTTGGGCTCCTGAAGCCAACTCCAGTGTATATTTGGGCTCCTGCTGCTGCTGCTGTCAACTCCTGCCAACTCCAGGGTGTGATTCATCCAATTTTTGGGCTCCTGAAGCCAACTCCAGTGTATATTTGGGCTCCTGCTGCTGCTGCTGTCAACTCCTGCCAACTCCAGGGTGTGATTCATCCAATTTTTGGGCTCCTGAAGCCAACTCCAGTGTATATTTGGGCTCCTGCTGCTGCTGCTGCCAACTTCTGCCAACTCCAGGGTGTGATTCATCCAATTTTTGGGCTCCTGAAGCCAACTCCAGTGTATATTTGGGCTCCTGCTGCTGCCAACTTCTGCCAACTCCAGGGTGTGATTCATCCAATTTTTGGGCTCCTGAAGCCAACTCCAGTGTATATTTGGGCTCCTGCTGCTGCTGCTGCCAACTTCTGCCAACTCCAGGGTGTGATTCATCCAATTTTTGGGCTCCTGAAGCCAACTCCAGTGTATATTTGGGCTCCTGCTGCTGCTGCTGTCAACTCCTGCCAACTCCAGGGTGTGATTCATCCAATTTTTGGGCTCCTGAAGCCAACTCCAGTGTATATTTGGGCTCCTGCTGCTGCTGCTGCCAACTTCTGCCAACTCCAGGGTGTGATTCATCCAATTTTTGGGCTCCTGAAGCCAACTCCAGTGTATATTTGGGCTCCTGCTGCTGCTGCTGCCAACTTCTGCCAACTCCAGGGTGTGATTCATCCAATTTTTGGGCTCCTGAAGCCAACTCCAGTGTATATTTGGGCTCCTGCTGCTGCTGCTGTCAACTCCTGCCAACTCCAGGGTGTGATTCATCCAATTTTTGGGCTCCTGAAGCCAACTCCAGTGTATATTTGGGCTCCTGCTGCTGCTGCTGTCAACTCCTGCCAACTCCAGGGTGTGATTCATCCAATTTTTGGGCTCCTGAAGCCAACTCCAGTGTATATTTGGGCTCCTGCTGCTGCTGCTGCCAACTTCTGCCAACTCCAGGGTGTGATTCATCCAATTTTTGGGCTCCTGAAGCCAACTCCAGTGTATATTTGGGCTCCTGCTGCTGCTGCTGTCAACTCCTGCCAACTCCAGGGTGTGATTCATCCAATTTTTGGGCTCCTGAAGCCAACTCCAGTGTATATTTGGGCTCCTGCTGCTGCTGCTGTCAACTCCTGCCAACTCCAGGGTGTGATTCATCCAATTTTTGGGCTCCTGAAGCCAACTCCAGTGTATATTTGGGCTCCTGCTGCTGCTGCTGCCAACTTCTGCCAACTCCAGGGTGTGATTCATCCAATTTTTGGGCTCCTGAAGCCAACTCCAGTGTATATTTGGGCTCCTGCTGCTGCTGCTGCCAACTTCTGCCAACTCCAGGGTGTGATTCATCCAATTTTTGGGCTCCTGAAGCCAACTCCAGTGTATATTTGGGCTCCTGCTGCTGCTGCTGTCAACTCCTGCCAACTCCAGGGTGTGATTCATCCAATTTTTGGGCTCCTGAAGCCAACTCCAGTGTATATTTGGGCTCCTGCTGCTGCTGCTGTCAACTCCTGCCAACTCCAGGGTGTGATTCATCCAATTTTTGGGCTCCTGAAGCCAACTCCAGTGTATATTTGGGCTCCTGCTGCTGCTGCTGCCAACTTCTGCCAACTCCAGGGTGTGATTCATCCAATTTTTGGGCTCCTGAAGCCAACTCCAGTGTATATTTGGGCTCCTGCTGCTGCTGCTGCCAACTTCTGCCAACTCCAGGGTGTGATTCATCCAATTTTTGGGCTCCTGAAGCCAACTCCAGTGTATATTTGGGCTCCTGCTGCTGCTGCTGTCAACTCCTGCCAACTCCAGGGTGTGATTCATCCAATTTTTGGGCTCCTGAAGCCAACTCCAGTGTATATTTGGGCTCCTGCTGCTGCTGCTGTCAACTCCTGCCAACTCCAGGGTGTGATTCATCCAATTTTTGGGCTCCTGAAGCCAACTCCAGTGTATATTTGGGCTCCTGCTGCTGCTGCTGCCAACTTCTGCCAACTCCAGGGTGTGATTCATCCAATTTTTGGGCTCCTGAAGCCAACTCCAGTGTATATTTGGGCTCCTTCTGCCCCTCATAGTGATGCCACTTCAACTCTCTGCAATTGTGCCGCTCTGCGATTCTATTAGCGATGCCTCTGATCTGCATGTGATATTTCTTAAAAGTATTATTTAACTAACCCAGCACGCATCCTGTGCGTGTTACAGCAAGGCTGAATGGTTTACAACCCTATTGAGGCTGTAGGAGGCTCAGAAATAGCCGTTTTTAATAGCGATTCGTCACGAATTTATTCGGGTCGAAACGATTTTTGTCGGAAAATTCGGCGAATCAGTCGAATCGAATTTTTCAAAAGTTCGCTCATCTCTAGTCAAACATCTGCATGGTGTTACCCCTCTCAATAAGCTGATTATGTCACTGATAGCTGGAGAGGGCTTTAGGGGAACAATTTACTAAGCTTTGATTTTTCTTGACTGTAGGTCCGCTTTAATCACAACTTCTAATAGACAGCATCGGGAAATAAAGGAGATAATATTCAGTAGGAAGTAAAGAAATGGGTACATGCAGCCCCTAAAGTTACATATCACTTCGCTACTAGAGCTATTATGTTAGAAACTGAAAAACTTGTTGCACAGTCCATGGCACATACCGATGTGAAGGCTGCTCTCAGTGCCAATACATCAAGACTGGAAAGAGCACTACCCTCCCAGATGGGGATATGTGGAAAACAAAACATTTCATTAACTGTAAATGCAACATGCTGTGTACATGCTGACATGTGAGTGTTGGGCAAACTACATCAGTAACACTGAAAGGCAGTTTATGGAAATAATTTATCAATACACTTATTATATACGTAAAAAGAACTTAGGCTTCCCCATCAGCAGGCATTACTTACAATACCATTGAGGGTCACCTCAAGGATTTGAGGTTTCAGGGGTTGATATGTGTACATGAGAATCAAAGGGGTGGGGATATAATCATGGGCATCCTAGATGGATTTCCAAAGCCAGGGCAGACCAGCACCTTCTGCTAATTAGGACTCACATATGTCCCATTTCTAGGAAATAGTTAAAAAATGTTAGGGGGTAAACAAGGAAGTAAAATAAACACAGGAGTGAAGAAGTGAAAGATACTACTGCATAGATATCTCTGACCCAGGAGACAATGTGGACCAGTAGGAGTATAAGGAGAATCAAGTGGAAAGAAATACACTGCTCAATGGGGGGATGGTACACCTAGTAACAAAAAGGCCCATATAATTACAAAACATAACTCTTTATAGTGAGGAAATGGTTAATCTACTCTAATATTATAAATGGACAGAAAAGTAACAGATGAAGGTGTCAATTCAAAGTCTGGTGAGAGAACTTTTTTAGAATGGAGAACTGTTATTCCATTTCAATGTCTACCAGGTATAATTTTTCACCTGGTCCTGAATCAGCCCCAAGGTAGACAATGAAAGTGAATGGCAATTTCCTCTCTTAAAAAAATAAATGAGTTTTCTCACCCGGCTCTGAATCAACCCCATAGTGAAAAAATAAATTAGGCCATATTGGTAAAGATGAAAATCTTTCTGCATCAAAGGATAATCATAAGCATAATAGTTAGAGAAAAAATAGTTATGTAATAACTGGTATAGAATGGATCCATATAACATAGTACTAATAAAAGATAGGATGATAGTATACAGGAGGGAGCATATGTGCTTCAAAGGAAATTTTTAATATTTGATATACCAAGTAATGTATAATAAAGTCCAATATTAGGAGCAATGCCACATTTAATAAGGGGTAACGAAGAACAGGGGCTGGAAGTGGAGTGATGGCTAGGATGCCAGAGCAGGAGGTTTTGCAGCACGATATGCATGACGCAACAGTAAAGGAAGGAGGCGGGGAACAAATGGTGATTGAAGCCGGAGGAGACCAAACATAACTACAAGGGGAGATCATATAGGCATCAGCTCAGAAAGGCTGCACAGAGCCCAGCTTGGGACCATCAATCTGAGTCATCCCCGTGTGACAGGACCATTTACTACCATTTCTATTCATAAGTCCCTAAGAATAAGGCATTTACCAATAGAAATGGTGCTGAATATACATGAATAACTATTAGAGAGAATGCATGTACTGTCCCTTAGATGCAATAAGATAGATTTGTGATTCACCATCATCTGATGGGAATACATTTATATCTATTCAGCTTTAGCGACATGGATCAGCTGGTTTGAGCAGTAACAACAGTCACATAAAAAATTATCTCTAAGGGATATAAAATAGGACAGGCTGGACAAGCCGTCTGTAAAAATTTAGTTGAGAAAATGTATGCAGATTTTAATAAGAGAAGTTAATTGCAAGCAAAAACTAGAGCTGGTGGAGAGCCTTTCATTGAGAAAACATGTCGGAAGACCATCTCAACACGGACACCAGCAATTTAAAATCAATGAAATCAATGCCATAGGGTTCTTACTATATTTTTCATGTAAATACTGCATCCAAATACCAAATATTGTATGTAATACATTTTTGATATCTGAGGAGCAGAGAGAAAAGCAGTGATGTAAAGTTATGCTTAAGGAACTAATGTGTAGGTGGTGAATGGAGGTGTCTATGTCTAGTGAGATCATACTTGGGGTAGAGTCTCCTGATAAGTTCCTTTTGGGGGGGTTGAGGAGAAATGTGTTTTCAAGGAAAGAAATCCAGACCAATTGTTTTTTGGTCTTTAACTTCAACTAAAGCTATTTCTTCCCTTCCCCTTTCTTTTTTGGCTGAATGTGATGCAATTAAGAAGCATATATAACTAAATAAATACTGTATAATAACTGGAGATGTTGTATCCAGACTGCATTGTTAACCCTTTCCATGCTGGCTAATTCCAGTCTACCCATTTCTTATGCCCACCGGCCTTCTGAGTTCACCCTATTCACTGAGTTGCTCCACCAAGTCATCTTTTTTATGGCAGACCCAGTGGTATATTGCTGAAGTACTTTAGTATATCATTACCAAATTGTATTCATGGATGAATAATTGTGCATTTATTAGTTCACTTATTAATACAAATGTATGACAGTATTTACAATGTTCAGAAAGAAAATGAAAAAAAAAACAGCAACGGAAAAACGGTGGTCCAAAGTGGCGCTCACTGCCATAGGGATGATCAGCAAAGCAACAGGCTTTGACATAGGCCGGCCAATACATAATGCAACAATAAAAGCTAATTAGTTAGCGTTCTATGCAGTGACTGCTAGCACCATTGTAGTTCACAGCGCCAGATAAGGCAAAAATGATGGCGCCCCAAATCTGGTTCTATAGCCACAAGGAAGATGCTAAATGCTGCACATCATAAATCTAAGGACTTTGTTGTCCTCTGGGGTTTACCCTTGATGCTTCCACCGCTGCTCATTCCATTGAAGGTAGTGGTGGAGTACTTAACGTGTGCCAGCTGGTGCTAGACGATCCGAGGATAGTAATAGTATTAGTAGTAATAATGTATAGTTAATTCATTTAAACAAAAACGGACAAGACATAAACATATAGCACTTTGTACTTGGTATATTAATATACTTATTTGTAGTTCTATCCCAGTGTCTTCACTCGAATTTGTTTACTCCTTGTAACATCTACATCCGCTTGCAGGTTTTAACATTTAGATACATCCCCTGTTATTTTTAAAGTGGACCAACACCCAGGATTTTGACTATCCTGGGTGTTGGTCCACTTAGGTGGGGCACCCCGATCGGGGGTGCCCCGCTGTGTTAAACCCCCCCGATCGCCGCAAAAACTCACCTCTCCCCGCTCCCACGTTACCTCGTCCGGCCAATGACAGCGCTCAGAGCCGCTCTGGTATGCGCGTCCAAAGCCGCTTGGACGCGCATACCAGAGCGCTGTCATTGGCTGCGTCTCTCGCTTCCCTCTAACAGGGAGCGCGCCTGCGCCGGCCATTCACAAAACGGCCGGCGCGGGAGCGCGCCCTGCTAGAGGGAAGCGAGAGACGCGGCCGCGTCTCGCGCATGCGCCGTTGGATCGCCGGTAAGGTAAGGATTGTGGGCCTCCTGGGGGGTTCCTCACCGCGGGACATCCCGATTTCGGATGCCCCGCGGGGAGGGATCTGATCGGTCCGGGAATCTTATAGATTCCCGGGCCGATCCCCCCCTGGGTGTTGGTCCACTTTAAATACTGTATGTCTATGTCTTGTCCGTTTTTGTTTAAATGAATTAGCTACACAAGCATCACATATTTTTATATAGTGTGTATGGTGAAAGAACTTCAGTCCATTTACCTACTCCTTATGATTTAGTTTTTGTGGTGACCCTCTGGGACTAGCAACTGTTTTTGATATACTTATTTTTTTGGCCACTGTATTTATGTGGTACTCACCATAAATGTTCTGGCAAGTAGCCAAATGGCCTGTTGGTTATAATATTAAAAGCACTCATTAAGAGCCGATTGTAGGCTATGGGAAGTTAGAGGGGATTTTTTGATAGGGGATAATAATTTTCTTATAGTTTCTTTTTAACAAATGTTCCTTGAGCCGAGCTATTTGGAACATTTTTCAATAGAAAAAAATTGCACCATCTTTAGTCTGAGTAATTTATTTGCAGATAATATAAAATGGAAAGTCAAAAGTGACATATTCTGTCACTTATTATATTCTGTTACATTATTATTTAAGAGAGAGGGGTTGGGAAGAAATGCATATGATTGTAGGGATACCATTCACACAGATGCTGAAAACCCTTAATCATGAAACATGAATACTAATCATATTTGGGGGTCTATTACACGAAGGTCAGCCATGCTGACAGTGATTTAGCATGAAAAAGACTGTCAATATAAAACTTTTTTGCTATCACTACTACTGGCACAGTCACCTTGTTGATGCATGGGTGAGTGGTGTTTCGAGCATCTATTCACAGAGTGGGCTGGTGCATGTGTAGAGTAGGAGAGGATAAAGAAATGGGCAGGCTGATTCATTACTAACACCAGGTAGCGACAGATGAGCGTCTGTAGCGCGGATTTGAGAGCGACCGCTAGTAGTGGATCCTTGTTTCAGAGCGCCTGAGTCGCTGCCCGGCATTGATGAATATGATGTGTGAGTCGCAGTACTACACTGTATAGGAGCAAATGGTAGCGCCAGCTCAGTGCGACCGCCTCATACCACATTCATCAAAAAAACAGCCTCAAACAGCGTCAAAATCATGTAGTTGTAGCTCATAGCGCCATAGGCTGTGTGTTTAAAGTCTGTTTATGAACATGTATCCACCAGTAACAAAGGTAAAACATATGGAAATACATTGAAATAACATTGTAACATGAACACATTAATGCCAGACCTGTAATGTCAATTCTGCATAAATATATAAAACACGAAAATATTTTCAAAAATGGCTTTTTCTATGCCAGAAAAGGTCACAACATAATTTGAGATTAAAATAAAAAAAAAAATTATAAAAACCCCCTGTTTAAAGAGAAATAAAAGAACATCCAATGAAATGTAAGGGAAAGTGACAGGTAGCGAGAGGTAATACGTGGCGCTCTGCAAGGCCAAACGCCGGCTGAGGCTGGGATAATGATGAATCGGACGCTACATGGCGTTATCCCAGTTGCTCAACAGAATCTGCTTGATAAATGTGTAATTGCGTGCTGTGTCTGGCGTTCACCTGCCGCTATCTGTCACTACCTGTCATTTACAAGGCACTACCTGAAGCTATCCCTTCATGAATAAGACCCTTAGTCTGAAACTCCTTATATTACACAATGGTACAGAATACGAAAGCCATCACTTCTTCAATTTCCAAATAACAAGCCGATTGCTTTGCCCCAAAAAAGGATACCTTTGTAAAATGTTGGGCTTTTTTTATTCATACATGGTTAATTGAGTGCTATAGTATTCAAACTGAACTGAATCTTGTGACTGAACCATACCTGAAAGCACGTGAAGCTGGACCAGAATCTGAGGCTCACATCTGGAACAGATTTTAAATCTGAATGTTTGGCTGTTGTTGCACATAAGGACTGCAAAATGGGTGACTGGGAAACAAACCAGCATCTGCAATTTATAGGAAATCAGAGAATGCTTCAGCAACCTTACGTGACCTGGCATGGACTTAAATTGCCAGTAGGTTTCTGGAAGATGACTACCAAGTGAGAAAGGGTGGCATAGACAGAAGATGTCGCTGGAGGATAGGGGCATAGAAGGGAAACCTGAGAAATAGTGATGGGCTTTAGGTCCGGGCTTCCAGGGCAAGATGAAATAACATTTTCCGGCCAGGTCACAAATACAGTAGTTACACAAATAGGCAAAAAAGGATAAAATAAAGTTTTAAAATAAAAAACTCACCATTGCTATGCCTTTCTTCACCTGTTCCTCTCTACAGGTCCACCGGGTTGTTGGCTCCCACCTGATCCTGCAAACTGTGATATTCTTCATGTAGAGGAGACATGAATTCACCCTGCTGGCATCTGTAGTAAGGCGGATACAGGTCCCCCCTTCTCCTACCTTGCTGTCCCACCAAGTTAATGCTGAGCTGCCAGGGCTAGGAGGCTTTTATACCAAAGAGGAGAAGCCTCTTTGGTGACTAATGAGGTCACAATTTTTTCTGCTTTAACTGTTTCTGAACTGGTAGAGGGTCCAAGGGGCCCCTATACCAGTACACACATTGTGATGACTAAAGCTATTGTATCCAGAATTTGGGAGTACTGATTGCTGGATACTTGGCAAAATCCGGCCACAGGATTTCCAAACTGAACTGTCCCCACACTGGTTCAGCAATACCCAGGAAATCCCCTCCATGTTCTTTCCTCCAGTGATGCAGATTGTCACATGGTGGTATTCCAAATAGGCCCCGCCTATACAGTATAAAATCTTCTCTCCCAGCAGCCAACATTACCCCTGGCTACATGCCAGGGCAGGTGTACAGGGGACGTGTGTCTCCCTTTTTACCAATTGCTGCAATGCAATGGAACTTCAAAATATGAAAGGGGTCTAAGACTATAGAAAGACACAAAAAGACAGAGAACGGAGCTGTTTCAACAGAGTAGTGGGCGTGCAAATGGAGGACGCCTACCAAGCCTTGGCATGTCCTGACATACTCCCTCCATTGAAATAAATAGACTGGATGTGAAGAGCAAATTTTCTAGTGGCTGTCGCACTCTTACTCATATGTATCCCATGTCGGGTGGGTGCGCAGTCCGCGGAGACACCGCCAAAGTCCAGGAATTTTGTAAAAGAACCAGCACTCCAATGCAAAAGTAAAGCTAAATGAGCTTATATTTGTTATTCAAACACCATAAATCGTGCAAAGCAAGGATTGGTTTCTGTGGCCCCCTTCCTCAGGACCAACCACATACAACCAGAACAGACAGTGAATAGCCATTATATACAAAAAGGGGGCCTACTGGCCCATAACCATTCAAAAATTTGCGCCGGCGCTCGGAAATTAGCATATCAATAAGAATGTTAATTAATGCTGTAAATAACAATCGAGGGGCCCCTTGAGGTCCCGGCTTACCTCTGCTATGTGCCCCTGCCAATAGAATCTCCAGGGCACCGCCGCTATTGTCAGCAGGGGGTTGCCCAGCAACCCCATGCTGTCCCCCAATCAGGGAAAGTCAGGCGTGATGTCACAGGTCCCGGGAAATCTGCCCGGTAACCGATGACGCTGCCCAGGAGCCAATTGATTGGCTCTCGGGTGTAGCAGAGCAGCACTCTATCTCCAGCAAAAGCTTTGCTGGAGGCAGAGCATCAGCTTCTGCACCCGACCCCAGTGCGGCGGTGTCTTAAAAAAGAACGCAACTGCAGGATATTGAAGAAGATATTCACAAAATAACCATATAACAATTGGGAATAAAAATTTGAAAAATAATAATGTGAAAAACTTATCCTACATAAGGAGAATTGCCCTTAGGGATGGAAATGGAACACCAATGATTTGCTTGGACTGGAGAATTGGGGTACACACAGTCAGTCCTAAAGATAGGGGGAAGGTTAATTAATATGAAAAGGGGGGGAAGGAAAAGGTTAGTTCATCTGGAAATGGGGGGAAAAAAGTCAGTTCATCTGAAATTGGGGAGAAAAAAGGTTAGTTCATCTAGTATCCAAGAAGCTGCTGAATCCAAATGATGTATTGAGTCCTCGTGGAGCAACAGTGTCCAGTCTATGGATCCAGTAAGTTTCACGTTGGAGCAGGTGACGATTCCTATCACCCCCCCTCGGTGGTCTGGGGATGTGTTCAATCACCATGCCCTTTAGTTCATGTGTCTGATGGTCATGTATATAAAAATGTACAGCTACAGGTTTTTCCATGTCCACCGGTTCTCCATTTCTTGCTTTCTCCTGATGAACTCGTACATCACTTTTGTGTTTTTGGAAGCGTTTTTTGAAAGGGCCGATCGTCTTTCCCACATATAGGAGACCACAGGGGCATTTTAAGATATATACACAGAAATCCGTGTTGCAGTTGTAGTAGCCTCTGAGTTTTATTGGGCATCCCGTATGCGGATGTGAAAATTGTGTGCCTATAATGAGTGAATTGCACACATTGCAATTGAAGCACTTATAACATCCCAACTTGGATGAAAGTACCTGTCTCTGTGGATTGTATTTCTCCACAGGATCCGCTCTTATGAGTAAGTCCCTCAGATTACGGCTACGGTTATAAACTCTCAGTGGTGGTCTTCTGACCATGGTTGTCAGGGTCTTATCTGCAGTAAGAATGTTGTGATGTCTGCGTATAATACGTTCAATATATGCCGAGGTATGGCAAAATGTCTGCGTAAACGGAATACGTTCTTCCTTTTTCTGTTTAGGATTCTCATTACTGAAGATGTGGCGAGCTTTTGTTATGGCCGCGGTCAAGATCTGTTTGGGATACCCTCGTTCTCTAAATTTGTTATACATGTCTTTAAGCTGCTCCTCCAGTGTCTCACTATCCGAGTGTATCCGAAGGACTCTTAAGAACTGTGAAATGGGCAAATTGTCAACCAGATGTCTGGGGTGTGAACTCTCATATTTCAAGAGAGTATTTCTGTCCGTTGGTTTAGTGAACTGGCCCGTCTTAATTCGGCCTGTGGAGTCCTTGTAAAGTGCCACATCTAGAAATGTGACATGGTCCCTTGACACTTCAGGGTTAAATTTAATGGTCGGGAACACTGAGTTCAGCATTGCAATAAACTGCTGGGCTGATTCCTCATCATCTTGCCAGATCATAAGGATGTCATCAATATAGCGCCCCCAAAAGGTCACGCTTTTGTCATATTGAGGTGTGGGGTAAATATAACTTTCCTCTATGAATCCCATAAACAGATTTGCGAACGCCGGTGCGACTGCACTCCCCATCGCCGTCCCGACCATTTGCTCAAAAAACTGCTTTTTAAACTTAAAGAAGTTATTGGTCAGTACCATCAGCTCAACTTCACAGCTCTCAGGCCTTCCTGGGTGGGGATGTTTGTATACAATGATGAAGTGTCCATTGTGACCATTAGGGATGCCCCTGTTGTCATAACTGTTCTCAGTTTTTGCAAAAAATCCCCTGTGTCTTTCAGATAGGAAGGTAATTCAGACACATATGGCTGCAAATAAATGTCTATCCATTGTGCCAGAGGTTGTGTAACAGAGTCCGTGCCTGCCACAATTGGGAGGTATTTCAGTGGGCATAGGCCTTTGTGGATCTTAGGTAACCCATAGATAACAGGAATAATAGGATATTCCATATGGAGAAAATCAGCAACATCTTTCGTGACCCATCTATTGGCCAAGCCCATATCAATATAATCCTTAACCATTTCTTGTACACGGTGGGTGGGGTTATCACTTATTCGTCTGTAACTGACAGTGTCAGATAGCATCTCTTGCATGCCCTTTTTATATTCAGCGTATTCCAATACCACTATTGCTCCCCCTTTATCAGCGGGCTTTATAATAATTTTATTATCTGCTTTGAGGGATTTGAGGGCTCCAATCTCTTGAACTGAAAGATTACTATAAAACCGTCTTCTGGATGCCATTTGTATAGTGTCAGCTCTGATCATCCGGATATATGACTCGATTGAACCGAAATTGCCCTGAGGTATGAATTTGCTCTTAAGTTTAAAGGTTCTTTTTCCAGTGCTGGTATCACTGGCACTAGTGTCTGCATTAAAAAATTGTTTCAACTTTAAACGTCTCTCATGCTTAAACAAGTCTATGTCAAACTGGAATAGATCAAATTTTGAGGTGGGACAAAAAGAGAGGCCGCGAGAGAGCAGGCTTACCTCATCCATGGTGAGCTGTCTTGATGAGAGGTTCATGACGGGGCTTTCCTGGAGGTTTGTCGCGTCTGGCGTGCAATGCTGGGTGCCGGGATGATGCCGCTGGCCGCCCCTCCTGGGTCGTCTGATCCAGGGGCTATCCGAAAAAGGGAGGGATCCCGAAAGTCTCGGGTTTTGGGCCTTGCCCCCCTCGGGTTCTCGCTGTCTGATGACCAGTTCTCTGTGGGAATTTCACTGTCTGTTGAGGTTTCTTCCTGGGGCTGTCTACCCCTAGGTTTATATGTGAACCGCCGAGGTCGCCTCCTGGTTGTTGGTTCCTCTTTCCCAGTAAGAGAGGCAGACTTGAAGAACAGCATTCATGAATGAAGACTAGGGCTGGACATTGGGGAGTGTGATCTTGGTATCCATGGGGAGGCCAATTCATTAATAGCGCCAGGTAGCGACAGATGAGCGACTGAAGTATGGCACTATGAGCGCCGCTAGCGTACGCCGCGGGCGGTAGCGATTCGCTATAGCAGGCCTCCTCAGTCGCTACCTGGCGTTGTTGGGAACAACGCCTACATTGCTGAATATGATGTTTCAGATCAGCTTTGTAGGCGCTGTCATTTTGACACACGCTATTCAACACAGCACCTGCGCTTTGCTTTGCTGTGGGCTTGAAATCAATGTTAGTACCTTCAGAAGTAAACACATTGCAACATGTTTCTTTTTAGTATTTTTATTTTGGTTTTAAATGTTTTTTTTATTAAAGTAAAATTTTCAAATTAAATTTCTGAATTTTCAGGGTGTTCATCGGGGTGCCTGAAAAAGAATAAAAAGTGCAGTTAGTGTTTAGGTCATCTTCCACCCCCCCTTATAATGGTTTTGGTCATCTTACTCCCCCCTTATAGTGGTTTAGGTCATCTTACACCCCCCTTATAGTGGTTTAGGTCATCTTCCACCCCCCCTTATAGTGGTTTAGGTCATCTTCCACCCCCCCTTATAGTGGTTTTGGTCATCTTACACCCCCCTTATAGTGGGTTTGGTCATCTTACACCCCCCTTATAGTGGTTTTGGTCATCTTCCACCCCCCCTTATAGTGGTTTTGGTCATCTTACACCCCCCTTATAGTGGGTTTGGTCATCTTACACCCCCCTTATAGTGGTTTTGGTCATCTTACACCCCCCCTTATAATGGTTTTGGTCATCTTACTCCCCCCTTATAGTGGTTTTAGTCATCTTACACCCCCCTTATAGTGGTTTAGGTCATCTTCCACCCCCCCCTTATAGTGGTTTAGGTCATCTTCCACCCCCCCTTATAGTGGTTTTGGTCATCTTACTCCCCCCTTATAGTGGTTTAGGTCATCTTACACCCCCCTTATAGTGGTTTTGGTCATCTTACACCCCCCTTATAGTTGTTTATGACAAATTATGATTGGAGCCAACAAATATTTCCCCTGTAGTGCAGTACTTGGATTAGAGTGAAGGGTAGTTAGCTTACCGCAAAAAACGAAGTGATCATGCTTTCCCTTAGCTCAAAGACAGTCTGGGTGTCCTCACTTGTTTCTGCGGCCAAGTTGGGGATTTCGGGCACCAGTGCTGTTTCTTCAGGTGATTGGATTCTGTGGCATATACAAAGATTGTGGAGCACACAGCAGGCGAGGATGATCTTGGAGACCTTTTGTGGACTGTACAGCATCTCTCCTCCTGGGCGTGCCAAACAGAGAAAAAGCGTGCTTTCAGCAGGCCGATGGTTCGTTCCACAATGCTTCGGGTTTTGCGGTGTGCTGCATTGTAGCGTTCTTGGGCAGAGGTCTGTGGGCTTCTGACCGGAGTCATCACCCACGTTCTCTGCCCGTATCCCTTGTCCGCTGTGGGAAAAACACAAGGAGAGAGACAGCAATTAGTACTAGTACATGTTTTTGGTTTCATTTTTAAAAATTTTGCTTACTACGCCACATATTTTATGCCAAATACTTTGACATGGTTAATTATTTACCCAGTAGCCAGCCAGCTGGCATTTCGTTGTTCTCAAACTTCCGGCACAGGACTGTCCGCTGCAGGACGTAAGAATCGTGGCATGAGCCGGGGAACCCCGATCTCACGGCCCGCAGCTTCATTTCATGGTCACAGACCACCATGATGTTCATCGAATGATATTGTTTTCGGTTCCTAAAATACAGCTCCTGTGCACGGGGAGGGCGGAAAGGGATATGTGTACCATCAACGCACCCTAGCACATTCGGGATCCCTCCCATGAGATAGAATGCATGTTTTATTTTGGCAACCTCATCCTCAGGAAACTTGATGTAAATAGGGATCAAATCACAAATCGCCAGTACTACCTGGATTAATATGCGGCTCATTGTAGCCTGGCTGATCCCGCTGAGGAGGGCAGAGGTTGCCTGGAAGGTCCCTCGTGCCAAAATATTCAAAGTGGCACACAGGCGTACTATGCCTGGAATGGAACGAGTGCGTTTGGTGGATGGCTCGATTTTGTGCTTAATCTGATCATATAGGGACTGTAGTGCAGCACGATTCAGACGGAAGCGGCTCCTGATCTGCTCGTCACTTAAGTCCCATACTGAAAGGCGGATTCCAAAGGAGCGGGGTGCCCTAAGCCTCACAGCACCCCCCTCCCTGTCCTCCTGCTCTTCCAGCATACGCATACATCCATCCACCCATACCCCATACATCACCCTCTTATCCATCACACACTCAACAGATATACCAAATCAGCCAAACAAAACCAAAAACCACAAACACACCACACACACAAACAATCACACTCCTCACACACTCACTACAATGCAGCTCACCACAAAACCAGAAGTATAGTGGTCAGAACCACCAGCCTGCTGAAAAACGGCTTTCTAAGTTAGGCACAACCAAGAGGGGAGTTGCTGCACAGCCCACAAAGGCCCCAAAATCAAGCCTCACTTGCTGTATGCTCCACAATATTTGCATATGCCAACAAAATCAATCTCCTAAAGAAACAGCACTGATGTCAGAAATCACCCAACAAGCCACAGAGAGTGAGGACAAAACCCAGCCAGACACTCAAATGAGCTAAGGGAAACAAGCACCACACCACAGCCTTTGCCACAGTGTAACAATACCAGAAGCTTGCCAAATCCAGCCATTTATACTTCACTTTCAAAAAGGACAGGTCCGCTTTGCCGCCTTTTGCGTTGCTCTGCTATTTCCGGTCTCCAATTAGCTGACCCAGGTGTGCGTGAAACGGAGTGCACATGCGCACGCTAGTAGCGCTACTAGCGTACGTGAGCCTAAACTTGCGTGCATTAACGGACATGGCAGAAAATTCTGTGGTGGGCCAATGAAAGGTAAGCTGCTGTTTCTTTAAATAGCCGTTAGTATAGCCACATGTCACAAGTGTTTAATATACATGAGTACATTGTTGTCTTTGGTTGTGTGTTGTTTGGTTAATGAGGTCTGTAATTAGTTAATTGCCTAACACACATGCTTCAGTCAGTGCAGTGGAGGTGTTGCTACAAGCACCTGGCCAGTATGTGTGAATCTATTAAGTGGACCTGTTTGTAATTGGCTGTTAGAGCACATAAAACCTGCCCAACCCAAAAAGAGGGCGATGCCATTCTGTAGTCTGCATGCGTGCTTGTTGGTTGTGTATTGGTGTGTGTGTGCAGCTACAGGATGGAGCCAAATTCAGGACATCTGCCGGCCACAGCAGGCCCAAGTAGGAGTGTGGTGGGTGCTGTGCGCAGACCTCCCTTAAGGAAAAGGGCCCAGCCTGAATGTGGTGCAGCACCCCAGGCTAAGCGCCCAGGTGCCAAGAGGGAGCCTGAATTTAATTTGGCGGAGAATAATAATCTTGTGCGCCTTACCCTTGCTAAATGGGAGCTGCTCTTTGGCTCCCAAAGCAAGTCAATAGGCAAACAAGAAAGAAGCAAACTGTGGGATGCCATTGGTGAGGAGCTTACTAGCAGTGCTCCACACCCACGTAGTGGCCCATCCTGCAGGAAACGCTTCTACACTTTGAGAGGGGCCCTTAAAAAAAAGTTGAATCACGATCTTGATGTCGAGAGTGGGACCATCCAGGGTCCAAAGAGTACCTACAGGCCGTATGAGGAAATGCTGAAGGGCAAAATTCAACTTGCTCGGCTGCAGGGTGTGGATCCTGGGGATGAGACCACAGGTTGGACTGAAGGTACATATTTTCTGTCTATTTTGTGATGGTAATGTTAATGTATGTGATTTGCTTTGTCTCTTTCTGGCCAACTAACAGTAGGACCTGTGAAGTAGTACATTATACCTCATAAATGTTTTACTTTCCTGTGTGTTGCTTTCTGCATAGGTGCACATGGTGCTGTCCATGAGTCGGGGGAGGAGGAGGACACCCAAAATCCTGCCCTTCAACCAACCTCCAGCCTAACCCAGTCTGCCATTGAAGATATTTAACACTAATTTAGGGGCTGGTTGTTTTTGCCCAAAATGGGTGTGGGAGCACCTCAAACAATAGCTTGTACCACTGTTGAGGATTACTAATATGGACCTGCGGACTAATTTCACGCCCACTTTAACCCTCACAGCAACTAACTAACAAGGCCCTAACATGTGTAGCTATGTGGGAAGCCAGAGATGTGTGGCCATATATCTGCATATACATGTGGAAGCCACACTGGCCTTGTTTAGTGAATATTATTGATTGAGCTGCTCACACACACCTAAATGCATGTTTTATTTTGTGCCGCACATTACCAATGGCTAAATGTTTGCTTTGTTTTTGCCTAGCTGCCCCGCCATTGGCACCAGCATCTCCTCAGGAGCCAAGCTACTCTTTGGATGCCGGTAAGTGCATGTGTCAACCTTGCTTTATCCGCTTTACCACAAGTGCATGTCTCTAATTCCTCTTTTTGATTTGTAGGCCAAGTGACTGGTTCATCTTTGGACCCCACTTCCGATGTTGCAGGTCAACAGGACCCTGTTGGTGTGTATTGCAATAAATAATGTATCCTTTATGCAGTTTATGTTACAATGGTTCAATTTGGTTAATCTAATAATCTACATGTTTGCTCTGTCAACTTGAAGATGCCTATTTTGAGTGCTTTTTCCATCCCCAGGGTCAGTCTAATAGTTTTTTGAGTGATTGCAATGCATTTTTTGGGTATATTTAAAGACAAACATTCACCCAAGTAGTTGGAGGAATATTTAGAGACATTAATTGTGTCTTTTAGTTGGCCAGAATATCGGAAGTGGCTGTCCGGAAAGGGCCCTTCACGTTGAGGCTGCCAGAGATGAGGGTAAGTTGTTTTTGCTTGATTATCTAGTATGGATTTTGGCAATACTTTTGTGGAACTTTATTAGGCCAACTTGTGTTTAAACATGTATTTTCAAGGGCAAAGCTCGAGTGAGGGCCCCACTCCAGACATCTTGGAGATGGCGGGTATGTGTAATTTTAGCAATGTGTCTGATATTATTTGGCCCAATTATTGCCTCATATTCCTCTTACATACATGTTAGCACTCTGAGTTTAACAGATACCTTTTGCCTAGTGTGTAATCTTGCACTTTGTGGAGGTATGGCCTCGATAGGCTATCCATGTTACATTTGAGTTTGGTCCACTGACCTACTAACCTGACTTTCCTGTTTAGCATATGCCAACTTGCCGGAGCTCTCTGATGTGGATTTGCCCCTCTCTGGCAGCCAGACCCCGCTCCTACCTGTGCCAGACGTCACGGAGGTAACATGGGTGATTTAGAGGACCAATAACCACATTGGCATGTTTGTGGGTAGGCCATGAACCAACATGTCACATTTCCTTTCTTTGTTGTTTTGGCAGGAGGCGGGACCAGAACCCCAAGCTGGGACCTCTTCCCAAGTGCCATGTGGCCAAGCTTCAGAGGCTCAAGCAAGGGTAAGTTGTATTGTTACAGTTTGGGCAAATGATTTGGAGGGGCATACCTGCATTGGTTCTGTTTGACTAAAATGTTGTTTTCTATTTTGTTAGGCTCAAACCAGAGCAAGAGGAGGTGTGGCACCAACCAGTGCAGACTTTTACGAGCTAGGGGTCCGGATGCTGGAGGACTACAGTCGCCAACAGCCGCGTGATGTAACTAATGAGCGCATTGCGGCATTGGAACATCAGGTGCTGATGTGTCAGCAACAAAATGAGGCCCAGCAGCGCCAGATAGACGAGTTGCGACAAGGCCAACAGCAACCAACTAACCAGGAACTTGTTCGCCTGTCAAATCTGATGGAGCAATCTCTCCAGCGCCAGGAACAAAGTTTGTTGCTGACACAACAGCTCATACAACAGCAGTCTATTTTTTTTTCTGCACTGTTGGCCCCCAACACCGCCCCTAGCAATGACTCCCAACCTCCCCGGCCCCCAAGCCAAGAATATTAATTTGTTTGTTGTTGTAATTTTTTTTGGAAATTTGATTACCCCACCTCTAAATTGTGTTTTTCCTAAGACATAGCTAAGAACACAGTCAGGGATGAGTATCTTGATCTACATATGTAAATGTAGGCAAAAATTAATGCCACACATTGGTGACCATAGCCTACTATGGTTTACACATTAAATGGCTACAAAGGTATGCCAAAATTTACACACAAATGGGTTTGTAGACACTTAAACTATGCTTGACAAGGCACAGCACACTGTAATTAACAAAATACAAAATATTTATTAAGAAAGGCGGGCAACAGGCCCAACATTTGGCCGCAAAGTGCATAAAACCAGGGGCCAGTCATCACCCCACCCTAACGACGCCTCTTCTTGGCCAGCAGCATAAGGCGAAGACGCTGGATCGACCGCCACAGTCTGCGATGCTGGTTTTCACAAGCTGTAGAGAGTAGAAAAAAAACAGATTTAAAAAATCGAATGTGACCTCAACAGACACAGATGTAGCAATGTAATGTCAGTGGGTCCAATTAGCTGACGCTCATATTAACATTGTTGCCCACTGTGCCCTTAGGTGTTACCATTATATGAGTACTAGTGGCTGGCTTAAATGTGGCCACAACATCCCAAGCATACATTTACTCTTAACTCTTGGGAATAAAAGAAGGTATAAGTCCCAGTGTGGACATTTATGTGTTTAGTCACAGCCAAACATCAGAGCCTAAGTCCTAACGAGTAAACTAGTTTGGCCAAGAATCTTAGAGGTCATGACCTAAGCAGGCCCATTTGGTTGGGTAGAAACCACAATTTGTCTCTATGTGGCAAACTCAAGAATGTGAGGCAACAATCAAGCATGCAGACATGCATGTAGGATTGTTGGCCAAACACATGTAACCTAGATGTGTGTTGATTAAACACATAGGTACATTGTAAATGTCTGCAGAATTAACTATAAGACATAGGATTCACAAGTCTTTAGGCATATGAAGTGGGATGTACTCACCATCGCAGCTGTGGCGGGGGCCCATGCTGCTGGCCGTCCCGGGAGGTGTGGTGGTGATGTACACCGGCTCCGTCTGCGTGGCCACATCTGTCAGGAGAAAGCAAAAGAGAAAAGCAAAATTAGTGGGCCAATGACACATGACTATTTGCCATCCATCTGGTTATGGAGTCTGCCAACTCAAATGCTTGCATGGTTACACACAAGTTGTCCGACATTAGCATCTTTCATGGTCCATGAGTTCATGTAAATTCTTCTGGGTTGCAACATGGACACATAAAGATAATGTGCCAATAACCTTGACAGTGCAATGCTAAGGACTAATTTGCAGTTGATTGTAGAATGTTATTAGTGTGCAACATGTGTTAGCCGGAACAACTTAACAAAATAACACATTTGCTAGCCCCCATCATGGTGTGGACAGAAACATAGGGGTGGTTGCCATTTGGATTGCACTGTAGTGGGGTTTGTGATGTTAATGTACATTATCAAACCAGCTTGTACTATGGACCAGGAAACATGTGTCTGTTAAAAGTGGGCCAAGACCCAGGATTGATACTATTCTGTGTTTTGGTCCACTTTGGCAGAGCACAACAATTTGAGTGAGACACCGTCCGCCGCCGCTGCCTTCCGCGCATCACTCCTCCAGTGTGTGCGCACGCGCAGGCCATTATGAAACAGAGAGCGCAGGCGCACACACATCTAGAGGGGCACGCAGGAGGCTGCGGCGGTGGCTTCTGCCACCCCCAATGAGGTAAGGAGTTTGGGGGCTTTTTGGGGGGGGGGCCCTGGGTGAGGGAGGTGATTGGGCAGGGAAGCTTAGAGATTCCAAGCACAATCAACAATGGGTGTTGGTCCACTTTAAGGAATGTCATAACATATGGAATGTGAGGGATAACAACAAACACTTACCACGACTATGCCCGTGGAGAAGGCGTTGCCAAAAGGCCATGGAGGTGCCGCCTATATGATGCCCTGCAAATTAGAGAGGAATGTCAAGGGCTAAGTACAAATGGCCAGATGAAACCTGTCACAGACTAACAATGACAAAATGTGCACTCACCAGGGGATGATCCGCCACTTGAAGCCCAGGGAGGGCTCTGAGGAGGAGGCGGGGAGCCTCGGCTCCTCACACTCTGCTCCGAAGATCCCCCAGCCAAAGGGCCACCCTCCTCCCTCTCACTCCCTGCTCCTTCAGGGAGTGTGGGAGAGTCCATTCCTTCCACCCCACTTGGACTCCCCACTTGAGATTGGCCCCTTGGCTGTTGAGACTCCTCAGAGTCAGAGTGTGAGGAGCTGAGGCTTGATCCTGCCAGCCCCCCAGCAGCACACTCCTCTGGGGCGTCATCCCCTTCCTCCCCTGGGTCCTCTAAATAGGACCCGCGAGAGGGACCCTCCCCCGATGACTCCCCCGAGTCCGCCTGTCTGGTTCGGGGGAGGACTCCCTTCCCACGTTTCCCCAGGGGAGGACGCTTATCTGTGTTGAGGGGGTGAATGAAAAGAATATTATTACCCAAAATGGACACAGCTTAGAAGATTATTTACAAAAAAGTATAAACATAGCATAAGCTTAAACTTACCTGAAGCGTAGGCATCATATAGGCGGTACACGCCTTCAGGGTCCCGGGGCTTGAAGTCCGACCATTTTTGCATTATTGATCGGACTGTGAGGTGGGTGTCGAAGCGCCGGGACACTGTGGCCTTCACCTTCATGGCAATCAAAACAGCGACTGCACAAACTCTGACCACCACAGATTCATCAAGGACAGGGCTGCCGAATAGCTTGGGCGCTGACAATTTCAATGAGCGAACGTGAGCGCAAAACATGACTGACTAAAAAGTAGCTTTACAAGCCCCGTGTGTTGTGAAAGCAAGCTATTTTGAGCCTAATGTGTTTTGTGGGAGGAGATGCATTTTAGATGTCACTCACAACATTACAGTGTAAAAATTACAACTTTCATCTAAAAAACAAAAACAACAAGACAGATTAATAAAACATATCCCAAAAAACATGTGTTGAATTTTGTGCAAAACACAAGAACACAAAAACCACTTAAAACAATCATTGCAGTGTCTGCCATTGAAATGTATGGGAGAGCGGCAGGTAGCGACAGGTCAGACCTGGCGCTGTGATGGGATTAGCAGCGGCGCTGTTCGTTGTAGTCGGCTACATGATGAATCCCGCGCTAGCTGCCGCTCTCGCCGGCGCTAGCCGCATTTAGCGTGATAAATGCGTCATTGTGGCCGACGCCGGGCGTACTTGAGTCGGTAGCCGCCGTTAGCTGGCGGTACCTGGCGCTCGTCAGACACTACCTGGCGCTATCGCTTGATGAATAAGGCCCTAAGTATTTTCACTGGAGCAGGACGGAACAACTGTGGTGACCAAAAGTTAAAAGTTGAGTATAGACTTTTTGTGTCCATTATTACATAAGCCCCCATCATTTTACTGTTATAACTGACAGGCAGAGCTAAATTTAAAGTACATCATTGTAGCAAGGTGTGTTCATACCATTCAATAGGTTTCCATTGATTTTACTGTAGCGATAACTGCCAAGGCTAAAAGATAAGAACATCATGAAAATAAATGGTTACTGAAGTGTTTTTATTCCTCAGCTATATGAAAAATGTACTCAAAAAACCTTTTTATAGCAATCCAAAAATGAGGTTAAATACCTGTGGGTGGCTGTCAATATAAACTGCATTTCTCTAAATGCTTTCTGCATATATGTTCTAGGCCAATCATTGTTTCAATTAGTTTCATGGAAAGTATGGAAGCTGCCTAAAACTACTTTTTTTAGTTTTATAATGACACCACAATAGACCTGTCTGAGCAGAAGTTTTAAAGAGCTGAAAGAATGTGCTTATAAGTCCAATGCCATGATAAAGAAATAAAAATATACAATTATTTCGGCACATAAGGACTGATTTGGCACTGTGAGAATTTTTTTTTTTACTTTTTGTGAGAAAAGAATGTATTTTGATTTTTTTCCTTGGTGCAATTCAGCACTATTTTTAGCTGTGCAAATGTTTGAATAATTTGCACAGCTAAAAACTATGCTGTGTTGCGCTGAAGAAAAAAATCAAGATAACATTTCTTTTTTCACAAAAAAGTGAGAAAAAAAATTCTTAAAGGTGTCAAATCAGCAATATACTTTATTGTTATGTAAAATAAGCAATGGTATAAATTATTAATTTTTTATTAATGACAGTTGATCACAACCCCCCCCCCCCATACGCCCCCTGCAAGCCTATTATTCAGCACCTCCTATTTACTTCATTCTCTTCAGTCGCCAGTAAATGATCCCACATTGTTGCCGCCAGCCAAACATGATGACTGGGTCACACAGATATGTGCAAGACTATCCAGCAAACATAATTGTCCAGCGGCTAGGGAAGGGAATAGACAGAAGAGTAGTTCTGCGGAAGACTGTGGGGCATCAACTTATTTGAGCAGGGAGAGTTTTACCTTGACACTATTTGAGAAAGGAAAGTGGTCCTAAGGCCCCTCTACAAGTTCAAAGGGTGCCAATCCCCACACTGGCATTCGGTTGACGGCTTGCTGACATCTTCCAAATTATTCACACCCACTCTTAGCCCCCAGGGGTGCAAAATAGCCTAGTGCTAGGTCCAATGTTTCTCCAGGGGTGCCCCCATACTGGTACACATGCCAAGAGGCATATGGACTGGTATCCTGGCATAGCGATAGGCCAGACATTCTGCCCTCAGAGCCATGGGAATCCCATGCATGTAAAATGTACGTAAAGCTCTGTTCGCTCCCATTGACTTTTTGCAGGCTCTGTTTTCAATTAAGTAGGATGAAATGCAGCAAGCAGGACTTTTTTGCTGCCACTGAAGCACAACAGAGAGGTGTGAAAGCCCATAGAGGATACATTTTAGGATTATTTGCAGATTCAGTAAATTTGAATAGAACATAGAAACCCATATAAATCAGCATATGTGACTCCTGCTTGGGCACATCTTATATTTGACTAAAATAAAAAATAAATGGTACAGTTATATACCATGGACCTTAAATATCATAGATTGAGTGTACATTTTTTTTCAGAGTGATAGGTGCCTTATCTAAAAACCAGAGTAATGAGACTTCCTGGTCAGATTCAGAGCCCCATCACTGGATTATAAATGTTCAAATATATAATGCAGAGCACTGAGCTAGAATAATAATATAACATTTTTTAAAGCAGGTATTTCATTTTGCATTAACTGTCTAAAGTGTGACCACTCTCCAGAGAGGAAACAGATCTTGGATCTGAGCCCAGCCTTCATACCTGCATTTTTATGCTTTTTCCATTTGTTTTTCTTTAATATATTCATTCAAATCGCGACCTCCACAATGTTCCTGTGCATTGGAAATTGGCATCTCTTTTTTACACTGTTGTTGTAGTGCAATTGCTGTTAACTTAAAAACACTGCTGTATATTTTTCATGCTTTGGATTTTTAAGTGAAAGGTTATATAATACAAAAAAAACACATGGCACCATTTGAATATTTGTGTCTTTTTATTCCACACATTGTGTTACATAAATATCCCATATAAAGAAACTTTCTTTGCAGGCAAATGAAGTATTCATGCAAGTATTCATGTACAGTAACTATAGAGAGTGCCAGTCTTAGGCTAAGTGTCACCCTATGCAATATTTTAGGATGGTGCCCCCTAGAGATACACACACAAAATTAAGAGGAAACAAGGAAAAGAGGGAGATAGAGAGAGAAAGAAAGAGTGGGGGAGCGAGAAAGAATGAGAGGAAGTAAAAAGAGAGAAAGAAAGTGAAAAAGCTAACTAGAAATGCAAAAAAAAAGAACCAAAAAGAAGGAAAGAAAGAAGGAAAGAAAGAAAGAAAGAAAGAAAGAAAGAAAGAAAGAAAGAAAGAAAGGAAAGAGAGCGAAAGGGAGAGAATGAAATAAAGAGAAACAATAAGGCTGATTCAGCACCATGAGTATTTTTTACTCTTGCGTTATGGTTCAATTAATCTCCATATTTAGCTGTGCAATATTTTAAAGCATTTGCACATCTAAATATGATACTGAATTGTACAGAGGGGAAATCATAAGAAAAGTTATTTTTCTTTCAGAAAATTGAGTAAAAAATGCAGTGTAAAAAGTCTAAACTAAAAGTAATTTTCTTGGAGATTCCTGCAAAAATCACAGTTAAACCTCACACAAAATGGTGAAAAATGACCTGTCAACAGAGGGTGACAAAATCTCAAGTAGGCTGGCAGTTAAAAGGGTTGAAAGTACCTATACATTTTGGGTATTGTTCTGCTCGGGGGACCTTACGCTTTTAGATTTAGTTAGTTTTTTCTTGTTTTAGGGAAAAATGTTTTTATTCTGCTTTTTTATTCATATTTTTAGGTAAACCCTGTGAAACCAAAGAATTCTTCGAGAGATCACTTACAGAAGGATGAAGCCACTACTAAGCCACAGAAAACTGTGGCCACATCAACAAGCCTGGTACGCCTAGAAAGCTTGACATGTGCACTTCCAGAGATTATATCGCTTGTTGGGGGGTATTTCAAATGTAAAGGGCTGTTTTAATTGAAAAACTGCAAGGTGCACATAGCATAGTTGTAGTTTATCTAAAAATCTCCTAAAATGTGTTTCAGTTTGGGGGAGTCTCTTGGGCATATGGTACCGTTGTAACCGGGAGAAATAGGGCTTTTATGTGTAATAAGATTTTATTGAAATACTTACATTCTTTATTACTATAAAGCAGTACAAATTGTAAAAATACAGATTTTTTTACTTTTTTATTTTTTTGCACATATTTCACCAAAAAATATTGAGAATACACCTAACAAATGAAAGACAAGACATATAATGTTAAAACCCAGACTCTGCTGAAAAAAACAATATATACATTTTTATATAATGTGTAGCACAAAATAGTGAAAAATGGTCTGGCAAAAGAGGGTGACAAAAGATAAGACATGCTGTGGTTATTATATTAGATGTCTCCTGAAGCATGAAGGAACAGGGAGGGGAGGTGGCTGTGGAATTTAAAAGTAGCAGGGTATTTCACGCAGCGGGGCACTCCCGATCGGTGTGTCCTGGGGGAAAGCACCAAAACCCAAGATAGTCAAAATCCTGGGTTTTGGTACACTTTAAGGAGACTCTAGTCTCAAGACCCCCCCAACTCCACCCCGATGTCGCCCACAACCCTACCCTATTATTATTTTACTTACCGTATATACTCGAGTATAAGCCGAGTTTTTCAGCCCACTTTTTTAGCTGAAAAAAGCCGCCTCGGCTTATACTCGAGTCAGTGGCCGCTGCGCGCAGGTTGGTGGGAGGCGTCCATTGTTTCTATTGGATGCCGACCACATGGGGCACGCCCACCAACCGGCACGCAACAACCAGGAAGTTCCTGCGCACGTTTGTGAGAGTGGTGGCGGCGGCGGAGGCAGTGGCGGCGGCAGAGGGAACGGAGGTGGCCAGCGCGCGTTTGTGAGAGCGGCGGCGGAGGCAACGGAGGTGGCCAGCGCGCAACAACAGGTAAGTGTGGGGGGGACCACTGGGTTTTTTTTATTTTTAATTGTTGTTAACTGTTAATGATGCCAAGTGAGCACACATATGATATCCAGGGCCAACCTGAGGAGAAGAAAAGATGGGAAAAAGAGTAATACTTCCAGAAGTTGGAACAAGAGATGGACAGAATGTGGAAAAGAGAATTTAAAAAGTAGTAAAGTAGTAAAGAGTGAATTTAGAAAAGGGAGAGAGGGGTAATGAGGAAACATGAAGGAAGAGAAGGTGATAGAAACCTATGTGTGACGGCTTGGCCCCTAGTTTGAATTGGGCCCCAGCGCAAACCAGCCTGGGGGGGGGGGGGGGCAGGTACTCTCATTTATAAGCAACACCAGCAGTAATAGTGTGGCAACCTGCATGTCTCAGGTCAGAGTGGCCATTATTAGGGCCACCTAGCCGGGCCCCCTTTTCATCCCTTGGACCCCTATACCTGAGTCCCTAATGGCTGCTGTCATCACATCCACAGCCTACATTTTCCACCCTAGGCTTATACTCGAGTCAATAACTTTTTCCAGTTTTTTGTGGTAAAATTAGGTGCCTCGGCTTATATTCGGGTCGACCTATACTCGAGTATATACGGTATATATTTATGCAGAATTGACATTACAGGTCTGGCATTAATGTCATGTTACAATGCTATAACAATGTAATTCCATATGTTTTCGCTTTGTTACTGGTGGATACATGTTCAAAAACAGACTTTAATCACACAGCCTCCTGCGCTCTGGGCTTCAGAGAAGCATTTTTGAGCACCGGTGGTGTGTGAGGCTGTTTTTTTGATGAATCTGCTGTGAGTCGGTCGCAATGACCAGTCGCTAACATTCGCTCCCATACAGAGCTGTACTGGTCATATAGTGACTCCCCACAATGTATTCATCAATGCTGCACAGCGGCTGAGACGCTCTGAACTAGCGACACATGGCTGAGCACAGCGACTACTAGTGGGCGCTCTGAAATGCCTGCTACAGACGCACATCTGTCGCTACCTGGCGTTAGTGATGAATCAGCCTGCCCGGGCTTTAATCATCAAGCCATAGCGCCAGGTAACGACTGGCAGCGACAGGTAACAACAGGTTGACCGCCGGGCGCTGTACGCAATGCCACATTTATCAAAGCAAATCTGGTGAGCGACTCTAACAGCGACACGTAGCGACCGATTCATCATCACAGATGGCTCACCGTATAATGCCAGCGCTCTGGCTTCCAGAGCGCCTGGTATTACCTGTCGCTACCTTCACTTTCCCATACATTTCAGTGGACGATCCTTTTCGTTTGTTTAAACAGGGTTTTCTTTTTTTTTTTCTTTTTTTTATAATTGTGTCACCTCTCCTGGCCTATTTAAAGTCATTTTTGAAAACTTTTTTGATTTATAATATTTTTATGCAGAATTGTCCTTACATGTCTGGTATTAAAGTGTTCCTGTTACAGTGTAATTACTATGTAATTCCATATGTTTTTGGTTTGTTACTAGTGAATACATGTTCAAAAACAGACTTTAATCACACAGCCTCTGGCGCTCTGGGCTACAACGACCCGATTTTGAGCGCTGTGAGTCGATCGCACTGAGCTGGCGCTATTCTTTGCTCCCATACAGCTCTGTACTGGTGTTAGAGTAACTCACACAATATATTCATCAATGCCGGCTAGCGACTGAGACGCTCTGAAACAGCGAACCATGGCCGAGCACAGCGACAACTAGCAGTCACTCTCAATGCCTCGCTACAGACGCTCATCTGGCGGTACCTGGCGCTAGTAATGAATCAGCCTGCCCGAGGCTACTAACGTCAGGTATTGTCAGATGAGCATCTGTATAGCGGCGCTTAGAGCAACCGCTAGTAGACGCTGTAAGTGGGTATCAGGGGCTGTAACAGAGTGTCTTGGTCGCTCTAGTAACCTGGCCGGCATTGATGAATATGATGTGTGTTGGGAGCTCTAACAACAGTACAGCGCTGCAGCGAGCGAAAGGTAGCGCCATCTCAGTGCGCCCAGCACAAAAAACTAGACACATAGAGCATCGGCGCTCTAAACACTGTGACAATAACCCTTTAGTGGACCCTGACGAAGCTCCGGTGGGCGGAGCGAAACGCGCGTCGGCGGACGGCCGGCCCCCTCCACGTGCAGGCCACCCCGCTCTCAGCCCCGCTTCAACCTACAGTTCCTCCACCACAGAAGTGTTGCGCAACACGGATATTGGCGGCAGTGTCAAGCGACGGTCTCCTGAAAGCTGCAGCTAAGTACCTGTCTTTGCATAGGTGTTATATATAATGATGGTGCTTTCCATTTGGGCCCAAAGACATACATGCAATGTCATGCTGGCAATTGAAAGATTTTGTATATACTGCTAACTAGAGTGCAAGCCATAGACTGGCCCTGGGACACCTTGCAGCCTGAGAGATCTATTTAAAGGCGACATCAACGTCTGTTGTGTATACTTAAGCCGCATATCAATACAGAGACAGCACATTTTGAGAGGAGGCACGCCACGGACTCTCTCTTTTCAGAAGTAATTTGTTTTCAGCAAGATTTGAGGATCAGTGTGTTCTGCCATTTAGGTGGGATTCAGCGGCGCGGTCAGCGGGGTGGGCTGTTTGAATGCGTGGCGGTGTGTGTGATGTGCACGGTGGGCCCCCGTGATTTTAGAGCACTGTATGTAGGATTTTATTTGTCAGTTTTTTCTCATGTGTGTGCTGAGATGGGTGCAATAAAATTTCATGTCTTGCTCAGCAATTTTCGTTTCTAGCATTTATGCCAGGCCTACAGTTAACCAGGTGTGATATATGTTTTGTTAGAGTATATTCTTGTGGTGGTTAGTAGGACGGCGCGGAGATTGGTGCGGCAGTGCATATGCTTATATCATTAAACTCTCTCCAGCCATTTTATTAGAATTTGTTGACTTTAGTGCCAAACCTGTAAATTCAATTCTGCATAAAAAAATAAAAAGTTAAAAAAATTTATAAAAGTGTTTGTTTGCAGCCAGGAGAGGTCACACAATGATTTGAGCAACAAAAAAATATTAATTAAAATTAATTGCCAAACACGCTATTTAAACACAAACAAATGAAAGCCCTTTGAAATGTATGGGAGAGTGACACTGAGCGAAAGTTAATATGTGGCGCTCTTGAACCTAGAGTGCCAGCGCTATATATGCTGAGCCGCCTCTAGTAATACATGTGATGCTACATGGCGCTGTTAGAGGCACTCACCAGATTCGCTTTCTTAAATGTGGTTTCCCTTACATCACCCAGCGTTCACCGGGCGCTACCTGCCGCTACGAAGCACTACCTGGCGCTATCCTTTCTTAAATAACCCCCTGTGTGATATTTTCTGTTCTAACGACACCCATGGTTCTGCTATATATATAGAATCTCCTATGTTTACTCATTGTGTCACAGGGGGACCAGAAATAAAATAAAATAAAAAATACAAACTGCAATTTTATTTTATTTATGGCGTTTATTCATCAAGGGATAGCGCCAGGTAGTGCCTTGTAAGCGTCAGGCAATACGCAATACCACATTTATGAGCGTCTGATTACAGGCAGCTCAGCTTTAGCGCCGGTGCTCTAGCTTCCAGAGTGGCAGGTATTACCAGTCGCTACCTGTCACTCTCCCATACATTTCAATGCACGTTCCTTTTCTTCAGTTTAAACAGGGTTTTTTTTTCCCTCTCAAATAATTGTGTCACCTCTCCTGGCCTAGGAGAGGTGACACATTTTTGTCATTTCATTTTTGAAAACTTTTTGGATTTTTTATATTTTTATGCAGAACTATCATTACAGGTGATTAAAGTATAAATGTTACAATGTTACAATAATGAAATTCCATGTGTTTTCGCTTTGTTACTGGTGGATATGTGTTCAAAAACAGACTTTAATCACACAGCGCCTGCCGCTCTGTGCTATAGCGACCAGATCCAGAGTGCGACGCTATGTGTGTATGTTTTTTTGTTGAATATGGTGTGAGTCGTTGAGAGGGGCAGGCTGATTCATCACTAACACCAGGTAGCGACAGATGAGCGTCTGTAGCAGGCATTTTCAGAGAGCCCGCTAGTAGTCACTGTGCTCGGCCGTGGGTCGCTAGTTCTTAGCGACTCAATCGCTGTGCAGCAATGATGAATACATTGTGATGAGTCGCTATTTGACCAGTACAGCGCTGTATGGGAGCGCATGTTAGCGACTGGTCAGTGCGGCCGACTCACAACATATTCAGTAAAAAAACAGCCTCACAAAACTCCGGCGCAGAAAAATGCTTCTCTGATGCCCAGAGCGCCGTAGGCTGTGTGTTTAAAGTCTGTTTTTCAGAATGTATCCATTACGTAACAAAGCGAAAACATATGGAATTACATTGTAATAACATTGTAACATGAACACTTTAATGCCAGACCTGTAATGTCATTTCTGAGGAAATATATAAAACATGAAAAATGTTTGAAAAAATAGCATTTTCAATGCCATAAGAGGTCACAACATTATTTGAGTTAAAAAAAAAAAAAAAAAAAACCCAGTTATAAGAGAAGAAAAGGATCGTCCATTGAAATGTAATGGAGAGCGGCAGGTAGCGAGAGGTAATACCTGGCGCTGTGCAAGGCTGAACGCCGGCGCTGTTCACTGAGACTGGGATAATGATGAATCGGACGCTACATGCAGTTATCCCAGTCGCTCAACAGATTCTGCTTGATAAATGTGTAATTGCATGCCGTGTCCGCCGTTCACCTGTCGCTACCTGTCACTACCTCTCATTAACAAGGCACTACCTGACGCTATCCCTTCATAAATAAGGCCCTTGGTCGCAATGAGCTGGCGCTACCTTTCACTCCCTGCAGCGCTGTACTGTTGTTAGAACGCCCAACATACATCTCATTCATCAATGCCGGCCAGGTTACTACAGCGACTGAGGCGCTCTATTACAGCGCCCAATAGCCGATCACAGCTTCTACTAGCGGTCGCTCTAAGCGCCTCTGTACAGATGCTCATCTGCCGATACCTGTCAACTACACAGCCTCCAAAAACTGATGGACTTTTTGCTTAAAGGCCAGCTACTTCCGCACTGCACATCACACCTTCGCAGTGTCAGTACGGCTCCAAGGGATCTGATCTGACTATTCTTAGGGTTTGGGATTAAACCTTTTTACTCTTAGCATATATAATTGGCTACTATTTCAGTAGGTTTTATAGTTTCACCTGCCTATGAGCCAAAAACTAAGAGGCCGATTCATCAATAGCGCCAGGTAGCGACAGATGAGCGACTGTAGCGTGATTTTTTCAGCGCCAGCCAGTATTCGCTGTGCTTGGCCGGCATTAGCTTGATGACAGCGACTCAGTCGGTGTGCGGTAATGTTGAATACGGGCTGGGGGGTCGCTGTTTCACAGGTTCAGCGTTGTATGTGAGCGCCTGACAACGAATGGCCAGAGCGAACGGCTAGCTTCATATTCATCAAAAACTCACGCTCCGAATGTGCTGTCGCTGTCCATTCCTTGTTTAAACCCCAGAGCGCTGGCGGCGATCTGTATTAACTAGTTTTTAACCCCTAAACAACCATATTTTTTTAATGTAACATTATACATGTTTTTAGAATCATTTTGTTATATGTATACATTAATCTCAGACCTGTTAGATCAATTCTGCACATTTTTTTTTTTTTTTTTTTTACTTAAAAATAAATCCTAACATTGCAGAAGTGTTCTCCGATTTTTTGACATTTAAAAAATTAAAAAAAAAATTATTACCAATTAATCATGAATTATTATAGATTGCTCCATTGAAATGCATTGGACATCGCCAGGGAGCGACAGCTCATACCTGGCGCTGTGAGGGAATTTGCAGCGGCGCTGTTCGGTCCAGGCGGCTTCATGATGAATGCCGCGCTAGCCGTCGCTCTCGCCGGCGCTAGCCTCATTTTGCTTGATAAATGCGTCATTGTGACCGCCGCCGGGCGTACTTGAGTCGGTAGTCGCCGTTAGCTGCCGCTACCTGGCGCTCGTCGGACACTACCTGGCGCTATCGCTTGATGAATAAGGGCCTAAATGGGGATCATTACTGTCCTTGTGCTGTCAGCACTGTTGCTGACAGTGTGCTTCTTGGCTGGATTCAGTTCACTTACCCTCATTGGGATGAGGCCTGCTGACATTTAGGTAAGTACAGTATAGTCTTTTTTCTATTGTTATTCTTTTTTAGATACGTCCCTTAATGGACTTGTATTTTATTGTATTTGTCCACACCACAAAAACTGTATAAATATATTTTAGCTCCTGTTTGTCATTTTATAATATGTTTATACCGTAGATAAAAATAATATTTTTCAGCTATAATGTATGTACAGAACTCTAATGGAAAGCAAGGACAGTTGGCAAGAAAAGATAATGTCATAGCCACAAAGGAAATGGATACATGCAGGGATAAGAGCAGTTTCTAGCATCAAAGTTCTTTTCTGGTGCTTTACTGACATCTTGTGGATTTGTGTGCTTATTAATTGATTTACAGCTCAATGTTATTTTCCTACACAGCTTTGCTATTATTGCTAGCTTTGCCACTTATGAATACATTGCTTTTACAGGATGATGTAATTAGTCTTGTTTTCTTGTCTGTAGTTGTTGTCTGTGGCTGTACTTTTCTGTCTCCAGCAATTGATTATCTTTAATTATGAGGTCTGAGGATCTAGTGTGCAGTTCTCTATTCATTTTTTTATTCATCAGACCTTTGTGTCATGCACACTAAATTAATTTCTAGTGAAATCTTTGATGTTGGGTACAACATTCTTGGGTAAGAAAAATGATATTTAAGTATAAAGTATTTAATATTATTAATATAAAGTATTATTTCTAACTAAAGTCACGATCTACAGTATATTGCAGGTTATTAAATGTGTATATGAAACATTAAGATATTGCTTGGTAAAATTTACAATAGGGTTGATTCAGAGCCTGGTGAGAAAACTCACTTCTTTTTTAGGAGAGAAAATTGCCATTCACTTTCATTGTCTACCTTGCAGGTGATTCAGAGCCAGGTGAAAATTTACACCCGGTAGACAATGAAAGTGAATGGCAATTTTCTCTCCTAAAAAAGAAGTTAGTTTTTTTTTTATTTTGCTCTGAATAGACCCCAATAAAAAAAATTGACAGTAAATGTTCAGAAAACGTTTTACCTGGTGACAGCAGGTGCTCAGAAATAAAGAGGACAAACTAGATCCACTCCCGTGCCCCCTGCCCCTCTGCTAACCCAATTTTATGCAGCCAAATAAAAACCCTATTTGTCCCCCACAAACGATCATTCTTAGTACAGTAACGTACCTGTCTGCCCAGCACTCAGATCCTTACCTGTCTAAGAGATCCTAGTCGTGTAACCCAATCGCGCTGACGCCGATCTTTCAATTTTTATTCTACACTTGACAAAAATATACTGTATTTTTGCCCTATAAGACACGCACTTTTTTCACCAAAAGTGTGTGTGTGTGTGTGTGTGTGTGTGTGTGTGTGTGAGAGATTCAGAACGTCTTATTGGGTGAATGTAAAAAAAAAAAAAAATGTGAAAAAAGTAAACTTTCATGAGTCTCACGCCCATTGTCCCCGTTCTGTGACCGCCGCCGCACCTCGGGCTGGCGCACGCAGTTGTCGAGTTGTTGAGCGCAACTCAAGTGTTTGTGTTGGCTTGCACAGACACAGCGTCCTTGCCCTGGTGCTGCCACTGCCTTTTGGGCGTCGGTGCGTGCTGACACAAACACCCGAGAGGCAGTGGTGGTGCCAGAAGTCAGAGTGACAAAATCCCCGCTCTGGCTTCCAGTTGCGCTATCGCCTCTGGGGCACTGACACATGAAAGGCAGTGGAAGCGCTGAAAGCCAGACAGCCTTGACACTGTCTGCAGGGCTGTATTTAGAAATCATGCTGCCCTAGGCTCCTCTTGGTAACACGCCCCCCCACCCATTGTTAAAGTGGAACAACCCGGCATTCTGGCAATCTTTGGTATCCATGCCCCAGAGGCATCCCATTTTGGTGTATTTGGTGGTATTTTGGTGTATGCATGGGCTCTCGTCCAATCAGAGCCATTTGCCTTGACTATGTCATTTGGCAAACGTCTGATTCGCTTCAATGGGGGGCACAAGCAGGCGTATCCCTAGCAATGTGCATTCCCCCACTGAAGCCTATATGAATGCCTGGGGTGGTAGCACGCACAGATCAAAGATGCAGTGGATGCGGCTGCTGCCGCTCCCTATTGAAAACAATCAGAATGGTTTGCTGAATGACAAAATGATCTGACTGGACAAGAGACTTTGCATGTGCTTTTGAACCGGGAAGAGGTGAGCTATTATGGGTGATCTAGGGGGTTTCCCACATCCCCAAAATGGGGGGCCTTGGAGGGAAGGCCAGCGACTGGCCCTGAAATCTTTTAGATTCTGGGTCCGGACGCTCAGAATTTTGTCCTGCTTTATAGGGGACCTCAAGCCAAACAGATCTGAGGTCCATCTGGCCTCTAAGCATTGGGGCTTGATCTGGGATGCCCTGGTGCGCGTTACCCTGACAGCCTAGCCTTGTACTCACCACCTCCAGGTTTGCTACCATTCCCTGCTGTTCACAGGACCACCAGCATTCTAATAGGTTTGCCCAGTGAGCTTGAACCTGGATTGGCTGATGCCATTGGAATGACAGCTGGAAGCTGCAAGTGGAAATGTGCAAGTGGTAGGTATTTCATCTTTTGGGTCAGGGGCTGTCAAGGAAGAGAAAGGGGGCAAAAGAAAGTGGGTACAAAGGGCAGTATTAAGAGGCAGAATGAAAAAAAAGTGAGACTCAGGTCAGAAGCATAAATAGCAAACGGCAGAAAAGCACAGTGGGCATGGATCAGGAAGGGACACTGGGAAAGTTTCAAGAATAGAAAGACACAGCAGAGGGAGGCAGAAAGGAGGAAGTGGGCACAATGGGAATCGGGCAGGGGCTATAAGGGAAGAATGGGGGAACTACAAGCAGCAGGAACAGGGGGAAAATAAGGAACAGCTGGCTGCAAAAAAATGACAGGATGAATGGAGTGAAATGGGAAGCTAGAAGTAAGCAGCAGGAATGAGAAGGTACTGACTATACTGACTAGAATGAAAGGGCAGAAATGATGAACAAAGGCTATGGGAGGCACAGAGTGGACAGGATGGAGGGGCAGAAAGGAGGAAGAATGGGCAACCAGAAGGGGGCACAGCGGGCTGCAGGAAGGAAAACACTTAAACACTTATTTAAACAGCAGCAGCTCCATCACACTATTGAACAGACTTACTGCAGAATATTCCTGCATTCCTGACACAGACACAACCGAGGCATGCTGGTGATGACATGGAGGGGCGGGGGGGATTACTCCGGCTAGCTACGGCATGAACTCTGTTTTACATGCAAATTAGGGCAGCAAGGGGCTCAGGGGGGAACACACAGAACCTTATCTAAACAGTTGGCAAACCAGCCTGCTGTTATCTCTCAGACCCGACAGTGAAAGGTCTTCTGCTGGTTTCCCCCTCCTGTCTGCCTGGGGAATAGATAATGGGTCATACCATGTGCGGGATAAAGGGGGGGGGGGGCTGTAATGAAGGGCTCACTGAATGACCACATGTATCAAACAAAAACACAAAACAGTGGTGCCTGTGGCATGCTGCTGGAGGGCAATACTGATCAATATTAATCCAATGCAAATGCTGCCATCAAACTTCTTTTTTTGTAATGCCCTATGCCCTGCTGCCGCTCCCTGCTCCCCTTGCACATTCTGTCTGCCCTAGGCCGGTGCCTAGGTGTGTCTAATGCTAAATACGGCCCTGACTGTCTGTCCCCGCTCTGGCTTCTGGCGCCGCCACTGCCTTTCGAGTGTCAGCATCCACTGACACAGACCAGTGCGTGCCTAGGCCAGAGCGGGAACAGCGTTCATGTTTGTATGCTTTTTTCTGGGGGTTTGGGGAGAATACCACACTGAATAAGGGGATAGGGGGCGGGGGGAAACCACACTGCCTATATGGGAATGGGATGGGGGTAACACACTGCCTATGGGGAATGGGAGGGGGCATGCCACACTGCCTATGGGAGGGGGGAATGCCACACTGCCTATGGTGAATGGGAGGGGGAAATTCCACACTGCCTATGGGTATGGGAGGGGGGAAATGCCACACTGCCTATAGGAATGGGATGGGGGAATGCCACACTGCCGAAAGGGATGTGAGGGGGGAATGCCACACTGCCTATGGAAATGGGAGGGGGAATGCAACACTACCTATGGGAATGGTAGGGGGAAATGCCACACTGCCTATGGAAATGGGAGGGAGAATGCAACACTGCCTATGGGAATGGGAGGAGGGAATGCCACACTGCCTATGGGAGGAGGAATGCCACACTGCCTATGGGAGGAGGAATGCCACACTGCCTATGGGAGGGGGAATGCAACACTGCCTATGGGAATGGGAGAAGGGAATGTCACACTTTCTATGGGAATGAGAAGGGGGAATGCCACACTGCCTATGGAGAATGAGGTGGAGGTATGCCACAGTGCCTGTAATGGGCTGTTTTAGCACAAAGGGATGTGAGGGGGGAATGCCACACTGCCTATGGAAATGGGAGGGGGAATGCAACACTACCTATGGGAATGGGAGGGGGAAATGCCACACTGCCTATGGAAATGGGAGGGAGAATGCAACACTGCCTATGGGAATGGGAGGAGGGAATGCCACGCTGCCTATGGGGAATGGGAGGGGGGAATGCCACACTGCCTATGGGAGGAGGAATGCCACACTGCCTATGGGAGGGGGAATGCCACACTGCCTATGGGAGGGGGAATGCAACACTGCCTATGGGAATGGGAGAAGGGAATGTCACACTGTCTATGGGAATGAGAAGGGGGAATGCCACACTGCCTATGGAGAATGAGGTGGAGGTATGCCACAGTGCCTGTAACGGGCTGTTTTAGCACAAAATATAGTTTAGAATATTTTTTTCCTTATTTTCCTCCTCCAAATCCTATGTGTGTCTTATAGGGAAAAAGACACAGCAAATGCAGCACCTTTTTTGCTTGCATTTTTCATGAGCTGAACTCAAAGATCTAATACTTTTTCTGTGTACACAGAATGCATCTTTATCTCAAGTATTGTTCACAAATGCATCTAAATCTGTGTTAGGGAGCATTTCTGCTTTATTGATATAATCTATCCCTCACATGTGTGGCATCAAGATTGGACGGAACCCCCCTCACCTCATAACAAGCAATGTGCAGATTCCACCCCCAAGAACCCCATTACAGGCAGTGTGCAGAATCCCCTCCCCCAAGAACAGCATTACAGGCAGTGTGCAGAATCCCCCCCAAAAACCTCATAACAAGCAGTGCCCCCCCCCAAGAACAACATTACAAGAGGTGTGTAGAATCCCCCCCCCCCAGAGCCACTGAACAAGCAATGTGCATAATCCATTTCTCATGCAAGTACCCCATGCCCCATTCTGCAGTGTGCAGAACCCCCCTCTGCCAAGAACCCTATTACAGAACTGTCACGCTCCGAGTACCGCGATTAACCACTTAGACAACTCCAGCTCTCTTGGTAAGGACCTCAACCCCCAATCTCCGCAGCCAGCTTCACCTATAGGAGCCCCCGCTTGCCGAGACGCAGAACACGCCTGCTCGGGATCGGTTGCCCCCAGGACTTTATGGCTCAAAGGATGAAGCCTTACGGTACAGAGGACTGGAGAGCCCGCGGCTGGAAGTGGAATCGGGTAGCCCGTAACTGAGCGTAAGGAGGAAGTCCAAGGACAGGCTGGAGGTTGGTAACAGGAGACCTGAGGAGGCCACAGGACAATAGCAATGGGCAGATCGTGGTCTAGGTTCGAGGCAAGGGTCGGCAGCAGGAGTGGAGATCGAGGATGGTCAGAGGCAAGCAAAGGTCGGCAACAGGAGTGGAGATCGAGGATGGTCAAACTGGCAAGGGTCGGCAACAGGAACGGAGATCAAGGATGGTCAAACTGGCAAGGGTCGGCAACAGGAACGGAGATCGAGGGTAGTCAAAACAGGCAAGGTCGGCAACAGGAATCAGGATCAAAATCGAGGATAAACAGCTACAAGGGTCTAGGCGCTATAACAGGCAATGACAAACTGACTGGGGTGAGATTATATAGGGAACAGGTATGATTGGCCCTGGGGAATCAGTGTGGTGATTGGTGCAACTATGAACTTTACACGGATTGGTAACCTAGGGCGTACAGCCCAGAACTAAGAGCAGCCGATTGGCTCAGTGTCAGAGGGGTGCTCCCACTAATGCAGCTGGGCTTTAAGGCAATTAATTAAACTTCCTCCGGCGGCCGCGTTGAGAGCAGCGCCGCCGGAGGGTATAAACAAAGCACGTGCGCGAGCACGAGAGGCAGCGCTGGAGCCGTCGAGAGAGGGGGAAGGCGCGTGCGCGCCAGCCGGGACAGAAGCTGCCGCCCGCCGCGGCCGCCGGACAGGTGGCTGCGCAGCGGGAGCGGGCGGCTGAGGACCCGAGACGCCGCTGGAACGGGGCACTGGTGAGCGGACTCTGATATTACCCCCCCCCCTCACGAGGGGCCTCCGGACCCTCACCAGGCTTCCCCGGATTGTCACGGTGGAATTTCCGTACAAGAGCCCTGGCATGGACATCACAAGAAGAAACCCAGCACCTCTCCTCAGACCGTAACCAACCCAATCAATTAAATACTGTAACGTATTGCGAACCCTACGTGAATCCAGAATCTTGTTCACTTCATATTCTTGTACATTATCCACTAAAACAGGAGGAGGACCAGCAGGAAAATAGTTTTTTGCTGGTTTCAACAGTGAAACATGAAACGAGTTAGAAATTTTCATAGTAGGAGGGAGCTGAACTTTGAAGGTCACGTTACTAAGTTTACTAATAATGGGGTAAGGACCGATAAATTTAGGACCCAGTTTATAAGAAGGTTGCCGGAGAGCAATGTTCTTGGTGGAAACCCAGACAAGATCTCCACACTGAAGGATAGGTTCCTGAGATCTACGACGATCAGCAAATTTCTTATACTTAACGCGCATAGTTTCTAAATTTTCCTGGACGCGTGCCCAAATATCCTTCCGTTTCTGAAGCCACTCTTCTAACACCGGAAAATCAGAAGGTGCTGCAGAAATAGAAGAAGCCTTAGGATTCTTTCCATAATTACAAAAGAAAGGGGATATTTTAGTACTGTCACTCGGCGCATTATTATACGCAAATTCGGCAAAGTCAATAAATTCCGACCACTGCTCCTGAGTGTCAGAGATGTAACATCTTAAATATTGTTCTAAACTTTGATTAGTTCTTTCAGTCTGCCCATTAGACTGGGGATGATATGCGGAGGATAAAGAAACCTGAATCCCCAAGCGTGAACAAAAATTTCTCCAAAAACGTGATATAAACTGCACACCCCGATCGGAAACAATATTTACTGGAATACCATGAAGCCGAAAAATATGCGAGATGAATAAGCGCGAAAGTTCAGGAGCCGAGGGTAGCTTGGGTAGAGCAATGAAATGAGCCATCTTACTAAATCTATCGACGACCACCCAAATCGCAGTATTCCCATGTGACAGAGGCAAATCAACAATAAAGTCCATCGAAATGTGAGACCATGGTTCTTTAGGGATCTCAAGGGGAATCAGATAACCGCTAGGGGCCTTGTGTACCCCTTTACTTCGTGCACAAACGGAACATGCGTCGATAAGGGTAGTGATATCACGTTTCATAGAAGGCCACCATACATGGCGACGAGCTAAAATAAAAGTTTTATGAACTCCCAGATGCCCAGCAGTTTTTGCGTCGTGGAATTCACGGATTACATCAGAACGCAAATGCGGCGGTACAAAGTGACATCCTATGGGTACATTTACAGGCGATTTATTTTGGAACGGCGCCAAAACACTAGAGAGATCAGGGAGCAAAGCCCCGAGTACACAACCTGCAGGTAAGATAGGTTCACCAGTCTCTCCCCGATCTTTACACTCACCAAACATGCGCGACAGAGCATCAGCTTTAGTATTTTTTACACCTGGCTTAAAGGTAATAATAAAATTGAAACGCGAAAAAAATAATGCCCAACGGGCCTGTCGAGAATTCAACCTCTTGGCGGAGCCTATATACTCGAGATTTTTGTGATCAGTATATACAGTGATAGGATGTAAGGAACCCTCCAACCAATGACGCCACTCATCAAACGCCAGTTTAATAGCTAATAGTTCCCTATTGCCAACATCATAATTTTGTTCTGCGGTATTAAACTTCCGAGAAAAATAAGCACATGGATGCATACGTTCAGGAGACCCAGAGAATTGCGATAAAACAGCTCCAACACCTAATTCAGACGCATCTACTTCAACAACAAAAGGTCTGTTGACATCAGGGTGCACTAAAACTGGCGCCGAAGTAAAAGCCTGTTTTAGGACACAAAAGGCTTCAATAGCTGATGGTGACCAGTTAGCAGTGAACGCGGCTTTGCGGGTGAGATTGGTGAGAGGAGCAACAATACTAGAAAAACCCTTGATAAAACGTCGATAGAAATTAGCAAATCCTAAAAAGCATTGTAATTCTTTTAAGGATTTGGGTTGTACCCAATCCCGCACTGCCGAAACCTTTCCCGCATCCATCTCTAACCCCTGACTAGAAATAATATACCCCAAGAAGGGAACAGAGGTGACCTCAAACATACACTTAGAGATCTTAGCGTATAGATTATTTTCTCTCAATTTCTGAAGGACCAGTTTTACATGTTGTCTGTGTTCGGAAAGGTTCTTGGAGAAAATGAGGATATCATCCAAATAAACCACTACGAAGTTACCCAAATAGTCACGAAACACGTCATTAACAAAGTCTTGAAAGACCGCAGGAGCATTGCAAAGGCCAAAAGGCATGACTAAATATTCGTAATGACCATCTTTCACATTGAAAGCCGTCTTCCACTCATCCCCTTGCCGAATACGGATCAGGTTGTAGGCTCCCTTTAGATCTAGTTTAGAAAAAATTCGAGCCCCCACTACCTGATTAAATAAATCACCTATTAAGGGAAGAGGATAACGATTTTTAACAGTGATCTTATTCAAGGCTCTATAATCTATGCAGGGCCTTAAACCTCCATCCTTCTTCTCAACAAAAAAAAAGCCGGCACCCGCCGGTGAAGTAGATGGGCGGATAAAGCCTTTGCTCAGATTTTCAGAAATATATTCTTTCATGGCCTGCTCTTCAGCTCGATTCAGATTATAGATCTTGCCCCTAGGAGGAATAGTTCCAGGAAGTAGGTCGATGGGACAGTCATAGGGTCTGTGTGGGGGTAGATTATCGGCGGACCGCTCAGAAAAGACATCCGCCCAATCAATATAAGGCAGAGGCAGTTCTAGGGGCGCAATCTGCACACTCTTAAGGATAGTGGAGAAGCAATGTGATCTGCAGAAATTACTCCACTTAACCAGATCACCCGACTGCCAATTAAATACGGGGTTATGGAGTTTTAGCCATGGGTATCCCAAAACTACTGGTGTCTCCGGACAATCAAACACCAGAAATTCTATAAGTTCAGAATGAGATGAGCCCACCACTAATTTGAGAGGAGGGGTCTTGTGACTGACCGGTCCCCCCTGGATAGCCTTCCCATTTATTGCCAACACCTGGAGAGACTTTTCAAGAGGTATCAGTGGAACCCCCAGGATGGAGACTATGTTCCGATCCAGGAAGTTACCTGCAGCTCCACTATCGACAAAAGCAGATACTGCCTGTTTGGAAAGACCCCAGAAAAGCTCTGTAGGGATTAACATCTTATCATGGTGAGAGTAATGCTTCCATCCACCTAGGTCAGCACCCTCTTCCTGACCTAGGCGAGAAAGTTTCCCGCCGGATATCCCTTATTAGGGCAAGACCTGGCAAAATGCCCCGGGGACCCACAATAGAGACAAAGACCCAAAGACCGTCTTCGTTGTTTCTCGTCCTGAGAAAGACGGGCTCTGCCAACCTGCATTGGCTCCTCTTGAGAGGGGGAGGAGGAGTTTACCCCACCAGGAGTTGAAGGGCTGGGAGTTTGTGAAGGTCTAAAGGGAGTAGTAACCCTAACCCTTTCCCTGGCTCTCTCCCTAAGACGCCTATCGATCCTGATGGAGACCTGCATAAGCTGGTCCAAATCTTTAGGAGTGGGAAAGTTGACCAGGGCATCTTTAATATTTTCGGATAGCCCCATGCGGAATTGGCTACATAGGGCTGGATCGTTCCAGGTAGATTCTACTGCCCAGCGCCGGAACTCAGCGCTGTAGTCCTCGGCGGAATTCCGACCCTGCTTCAGGGCCCGAAGCCTGTTTTCCGCCGTGGACTGACGATCTGGATCCGCATACAACACTCCCATAGCTGAGAAAAAGGATGTCACGGAGTGTAAGGCAGGATCTTCAGGGAGTAAGCTGAAAGCCCATGACTGGGGATCTCCTTGTAGCAAAGAGATAATTAAACCCACCCGTTGGGTTTCTGTGCCAGAAGAAAAAGGCCGCAGCCTAAAGTAGAGTTCACACGAATTCTTGAAATTCGAAAAGCCGGCCCGGTCTCCAAAGAACTTTTCAGGTAAAGGAACCTTAGGCTCAGGAATATGAGGTGATACAGCGGGTGTTGAAGTCTGGCGGGTTTCTTGATTGGCCACCCTCTGGGCAAGTTGATTGATAGCGGTGGCCATCGCCTGAACTTGCTGTACCAGGTCTTCCATAATAATATTTTTTTGGGCCTGTTATAATGTCACGCTCCGAGTACCGCGATTAACCACTTAGACAACTCCAGCTCTCTTGGTAAGGACCTCAACCCCCAATCTCCGCAGCCAGCTTCACCTATAGGAGCCCCCGCTTGCCGAGACGCAGAACACGCCTGCTCGGGATCGGTTGCCCCCAGGACTTTATGGCTCAAAGGATGAAGCCTTACGGTACAGAGGACTGGAGAGCCCGCGGCTGGAAGTGGAATCGGGTAGCCCGTAACTGAGCGTAAGGAGGAAGTCCAAGGACAGGCTGGAGGTTGGTAACAGGAGACCTGAGGAGGCCACAGGACAATAGCAATGGGCAGATCGTGGTCTAGGTTCGAGGCAAGGGTCGGCAGCAGGAGTGGAGATCGAGGATGGTCAGAGGCAAGCAAAGGTCGGCAACAGGAGTGGAGATCGAGGATGGTCAAACTGGCAAGGGTCGGCAACAGGAACGGAGATCAAGGATGGTCAAACTGGCAAGGGTCGGCAACAGGAACGGAGATCGAGGGTAGTCAAAACAGGCAAGGTCGGCAACAGGAATCAGGATCAAAATCGAGGATAAACAGCTACAAGGGTCTAGGTGCTATAACAGGCAATGACAAACTGACTGGGGTGAGATTATATAGGGAACAGGTATGATTGGCCCTGGGGAATCAGTGTGGTGATTGGTGCAACTATGAATTTTACACGGATTGGTAACCTAGGGCGTACAGCCCAGAACTAAGAGCAGCCGATTGGCTCAGTGTCAGAGGGGCGCTCCCACTAATGCAGCTGGGCTTTAAGGCAATTAATTAAACTTCCTCCGGCGGCCGCGTTGAGAGCAGCGCCGCCGGAGGGTATAAACAAAGCGTGCTCGCACACGTGCGCGAGCACGAGAGGCAGCGCTGGAGCCGTCGAGAGAGGGGGAAGGCGCGTGCGCGCCAGCCGGGACAGAAGCTGCCGGACAGGTGGCTGCGCAGCGGGAGCGGGCGGCTGAGGACCCGAGACGCCGCTGGAACGGGGCACTGGTGAGCGGACTCTGATAAGAACAGTGTGCAGATACTCCCCCCAAGAACCCCATACCAAGCCATGCACAGAATCCTTCCCCCCAAGAAACCCATTACAGGCAGCATCTCTGCCATGACACAGACACACACAGCTTACTGGTGCTTCTGCGCAAATGATCAGCCTCAGACAGCCTGCTTCCAACTCGGGGGGGGGGGGGGGGTATGGCCTGTGTATGAGCATTGTCTAATTGTTTTCAGTGATGTCAACCATACATAGGACACAGCCACTCACCAGCAAGATCTAGGGAGGGAAAATCAGCAGTACAGGATTGCCAGTATGGTGAGTGCAATGTATCTTTTGTTTGTGTGTGTTCTGCCTGTCAGCCACCTGTCATTGTCCGTCTGTTAGCCCACACACAGACACATTTGCTTCATAAGACTCACATACACACCATACCCCACTTATAGACTTATGGAGTAAAACATATGATATCTATTAAAAATTGATTAAAGATTGACTAAATGATTATGAAATATTGAATTCTCGCCTATATCATAAGGCAACAGCCTCTAACAATATAATAAAGGAGCACTATCGGGAAATTGTGTAATATTAAAAATCCATATAAACACGTTAGCTAATAAGAGGAGGAGCTACTTATACACCCATACTCAATACAACTCCTGCTAAACAAGTCATTTTCTTTTCCTAAAATCCAGGGGTAAAATCCAGAGGTTTTTATAGTATCAGGGGTGACAGATTATGGCTTACAATAGACAGCTTAACGTGGACCAAAACCTGGGATTTTCACTATCCCGAGTTTTGGTCTGTCCCCTGGGGTACCCTGGTTTGGGGTGCCCCCTGTGTGAAACCCCCCAGGTTGATGAGTCCACTTACCTCCTCTTAGGCCCATGCTGCAGCTAGAGCAGCTAGCTCGAATCCAAGCGCACTTCTGAGCAGCACCACCATCACTTGGCTAACTTCAGCTGCGCGCGGCCCTGCAAAGACATTCATTTGCAGTGGGAAGGTCCGTACACAGCTAAGGAAGGAAGCAAATAATGCCGGTGCTGTTAACACATGCACTGTGGGCACGGGGGGTCTATTTACTGTGTGCCCTGGGGGGTTTCACACAGCCTGCAGCACAACTGCAATGTGCCCCCCATAGAAGTCTATCGGCACCACAGGTAAAGTGCATGTATTAAGCTTTACATCTGGTGCGTTGCGGTGAGAGGGCCATACTCGCCCTCATCTCCGGTCAGGCACTACTGTAGTCAGCTTCTTGGAGGCCTTCAGGCCTCTCTTCCCTAAAGAACTAGTGGAAGGCCCCAAGAGCTGTCTGCAGCAGTGCCTGACCAGGGAGGATGCTGGTCCTGCCACCACCTGCTCTCATTACTGTGTCCTCCTGCTGTCACCAAGGAGGGTGCTGGAGCTCCCTCCACCACTGCCAACTCCTCGCCACATGGCAGAGAGAACACAGCACATAATTGTGTGCATTGCTGTGTTTGTGTGCTGTGCTGCTTTTGTGTGCTGTGCTTGTGAGCTGCACTGTGTTGGAAAGCGCACAGTGTAAAAAAAAGACTAACTACAAATATGGCAATTAAAACAGACTAGATAATATAACATACTTCATTTCAATATGTTGGTATATGGATCAATTGCATTGGATGGATTATATACAAGCAAATGTGCAGGTAAGCAAATGTGCACAAGTATGTTACATGTCTTATCATGAAATACGATAATACTTTATCTATGTAATAACAATCAAAAGTCAGTACATCTGTCTGTCTGTCCTCTATTGACTTCCAAATGCCTGAACCGTTTGACCCGTTTGTTTTGGGTGCCTGGAAAGCGTCGATCCCATCCTTGTCAGATGTACAAGAGAGGAGGGGAATGGGGAAGACCAGGCCATAGAAATGAATAGGAAAATCTCCACACAAGCGCACAGTTCACATAATTCGAGCCAAAGAATCTGAATTAGAATCAGTTTAATCCCCAAGTATAGATTGCATACATACAAGTAATACTTTGGCAATATTCAAGCATATGGATAAGAGAGAACAAGAGGAAATATGACAGCCAGGTCTGTTGGTAGCTCACGAAGAGAGGGTTGGGGATAACAGACCTATAAAAATAAATGGTAGAATGTTCTGGAGATCACATTTTATACCTCACAAAAATGATAAAAATTATGTAGGTGTCTGACCACACTCTCCTAAACACACACACACACACACACACACACACACACACACACACACACACTTACCTCATGAGATTATGTACCTCATGAGTTTACTCATCTCATGAGATTACTTACCTCATGAGATTATTTACCTCATGATATATATATATATATATATATATATATATATATATATAGAGAGAGAGAGAGAGAGAGAGAGAGAAAGAGATGATAGATAGATAGATAGATAGATAGATAGATAGATAGATAGATAGATAGATAGATTCATATGCAGTGACAGTTTGTATATAATGTAGGTAATGGTAGTTGGGAAGGTATATTGAAGCCTTAGCAACCGATTTGATTACTACTTTCATTTTTAAAGGGAGCTGAAATCTGATTGGTTGCTAGGGGAGGCTGCCTCATTTTTCATTTATAATAGTTCAGTGAAAACATCTCCCATTCTATATTCTGCTCTTTGGGCACATACTAGAGTTTTCATTAATAACAGAGAGGGGTGGCAACCTGCAGCAGATCTTACTGACTTCAGTGGCATCTTTTGGACCCACCAAGATCAGTACTGACTTACAGCCACTCAGTTTGTAAGATTTTGATTTCACATTTGTAAAGTGTATTGTACTTGGCTTTTACGACACCACTACATCTTCAGGGTCTAACGTTAGCTTTTATTTGGCAAAATGCCTCCAAACAAAACTTGCTTATTTGCCAGGATGTCTGAGATGAGTGCACCATGGCACATAGACGTGCTCTGAAAGCCTTGGATTGAACACAGAGACTTAAGGGGTAATACCCAACTAATGGGTGGGACCTTGGTCTTGTTTGCTTGTGATTTCAGGCAGACCTTGTATATAATACCAAAGGGAAACATGGCTGATGAACTGGATGCATGTTTTAAGACATGTTCAGGGGCTTACTCTCACAACCAACATGAGAACACATATTTTTAGAGATGAATTTGCTCTACAGTTCTCTCAGTTGCTTCTGATGCTTTGCAGTGGTGTATTCCAACAAGATGCAGATGGCAATATATCACTCATTGCTGGTTTATGCAGGGCTGTAGAGGCCCCTGGGCACCTCAGAATAGAAGTGTTCCCTGACATTGGCTTTCGGTTTAACAAATGAAGTTTTGATGAACTGGATATGTCAAAGAGCTATTTTGGCTGCAAGAAATTATGCAGTAAATGCAATGAACTTACAAATTCTTAAGGAGTTGCCAGGATTTGTTTATTACTACAAATCCATTGCCACCACAATAGATCCAGAACAAATTGTGTGGTATCCAGTTGAGTTTTTAAACTCTTTAGAACCAACTGAATGCCTCCTCATCAGTTAGATCTAAAGGCTGGGGCTCCAGTTATTCTAATGTGGAATCTAGGTGCACCAAAACTGTGTAATGGAACTAGGATGTGCATCAAAACATGTCATCCCTATGCTTTTGTGCGATGTGCTTGTGCAAATATGGCAAATATGGCAATTAAGACAGACTGGATAATATAATGTACTTCATTTCAATATGTTGGTATATGGATCAATTGCATTGGATGGATTACATACAAAAGAATACATTCTGCTTTAAAAACAGTTAATAATCACAGACATATGAAAAGTTATTATAATTAGATTCAATATGACAGGTAGGCAAATGTTCACATGTATGTTACATGTCTTGCCATGGAATACGATAATGCTTTATCTATATAATAACAATGAAAAGTCTGTACATCTGTCTTTCTGTTCTCTATTGACTTCCAAATGCCTGAACCATTTGACCCCAGATTTGGGGAGGGGCTGGTGCTCCAGTTATTCTAATGCAGAATCTAGATGCACCAAAACAGTGTAATGGAACTAGGATGTGCATCAAAACATGTCATCCCTATGTGCTGGAAGCAACCTTCCTTATTGAATGTGCTGCTGGAGAAGAAGTTTTTATTTCGCAAATTCCCCTGATTAACTCTGATTAACAATTTCCTGTTAAGCTATCATTTTCAATGACAATAAACAAGGCCCAAGGCCAATCACTGCAGGTGGCTGGTATAAATTTGGATTCTGCATGTTTTTTTGCATGGACAGTTGCATGTTGCCTGCTCCAGAGTTGGATCAGGTAAAAAATGTCTATGCATCTGGCAATAAAACTACCAATGTTGTTTATAAACAGGCTCTGTCATAAAGTCTTCTGACATGACATCTCAATTTGGCTATTAGGTATTTAGGATGTTAAAAGTTTTTCTTTTATTTCTAATGTGCATTTAGGTTACAATTTACAGTGCATAACTGTTGGGAATATAGAGCTTCTTGCGTTTTCCTTGTTAACAAAAAAATGAGGGCATAGATTGGCCTTCTGGGCACCCTTGGAACAAATATAATTAACACACTGACATTTTATACAAGGGCAGCGTCGGGTACATTTTCTAGTAAAAAAATAATAATTACAGATAGAGAATAGGTTTGCTTTCATGAAATCTTTTTCCTTACTAGAACTTCTATACCTGTGTTTTGTAGCAGTTCTTTCATTTATGTCAACTTCTACAGTAGCTTAGAAGCAGGTTACTAAATACTTTAATGTGCCTAGAAACTTTATAAATAAACAGTGAAAGAAGAGAATCTTGTGTGAACAATATATGGTTATCTAGTGGCCTCCAGTGGAAAAAAAGGGTTATTGACCCAAAGCATTCTATTGTTCTAGGTAACATAAATTGCCAGTCTGTGCAAATCTAACCTGCTGTCAAAAGTTAATTAAGACATTGTTTGTAGAAACCATATGCTTTCTCCAGAATTATTACATTATGGGAAATAAAACAGCTGAGCTTTTCACAAGCAGAATAATACCAATCAATACTAATCATGTAACTGGTTGTAATTAATGTAAAACTGAAACTGATATGATTTACTTTCATTTTTGTCCACTCAGCAACAGCTTAACATGTTTTAGAATTGGAAGGATGTAGTGCAATACAAGTAGCAGTACAAGTCACTAGTGGTCATTTGGGTTTAGATGCCCACTGTAGATCGTGACATTCTATATAAAGAAAAACTTGATTTTTTTGTGTTCTGCCATATTTTTTTACTCTTCAGAAATGTAAAATAAACATTTGTGTTCTGTGACCTGTGATTTACTCATCAGCATGCTGTTTCCAAGTTTCCCTTTTTTCTGTGGCTCTGTGTTGCTAACGTGGGAATAGCGTTCACAACCTTGAATAAAGCCCTTTAGTATAGATGTCATAGTTAATATAGTTGCTTATTACAAATCCTAGAATCCTTCCACTGAAAAGGGTAAGCCCCCCCCCCCCCCCACATAGCAAAACTTGGAAAAATGAGGCAGAAGTAATGACCCCAAATGAGAACGCTGTCAATAACTCACAGATATCACATATACATATGATTACACAGAGCTCTCAATAATCCACCGTGATGTACTTCAATCCACACGTGTTAACACACTGGGCAATCCACCACCGATCAATCAGGCCTCTTACCGGACAACCAGTATAAAACGGCAGAAAGATATAATCTCTCAGCTAGATCCCGGTCTCCTCTGGATTCTTTTTTAATCCTCAATATAATCTTCAAAGGATCAGATTTAGATCAATGGTCAATAGCCAGAGATCATTCGAATCCTATTCCAGAGTCATATTCAAAGATGGAGACTCCACATCAATAGATCAGAAGTGGCTCAAATTTAATTGACCCTGTCTCCCCGGAACTCCCGCCGCCGGTGGAACCGAATCCGCACTCCAGGTTCCAATTGGACCGGTAAGAGGCCTGATTGATCGGTGGTGGATTGCCCAGTGTGTTAACACGTGTGGATTGAAGTACATCACGGTGGATTATTGAGAGCTCTGTGTAATCATATGTATATGTGATATCTGTGAAATTTCCTATGCAAGGATTGGAACCTTACATCTTGCACGTTGAGCTCCACCTTTCTTAACAGATTGGAATAGATTGGACTATTACATTGTAGTTGTGAGCAGCGCGGTATTACACCCCATTCTCTCGCTGTCAATAACTAATTAGCTACTGGAACACAACACGGTAATCATCTCTTCGCTGAAGAGGCTGAATTAGAGAAGTAGGGTTTAAATGTGAGCCTCAGCCAATCAGATGAGTATCCAGCCAGAGCCAGAAAGTCTCAGCTCTATACACCAAACGCACCACTTTGGTGTACAGATGGTAACATAAACATGCTGTTGCTAGAGAAAAGAGTTGAAAACATATGAAAAGGAAAAAAAAATAACAGATAAGCTCAGCAACAATCAGTTTCCCACCCAATAATGGACATTTTTAAAAATGCCATCAAAAGTGAAAATACCCCCTAATCAATGTAGCTAAAAACAAAGGAAAAAGATAACAGCTTGAGTTCTAAATGATTAAACACTACACAAATGTGCGCCTAACAGGGACATAACAATAGGGAATGCAGGGGGTGCGACTGTGCCAGGGCCCAGAAGGTCAGGGGAGGCCCTATCATTGTTGCTCCTTCACCTTATTTATCATATTTGTGCTCACTTGGCATCATTTAGAAAAAGGAAGAATGTTATGGTATTGTATGAGTCACATTTAGTTATGCTATTGGTTCCTAAATAATTTGTATTGGTATAAGAAACCATATGGATAACCTGAGTGCATGGGACTCTGAGTAGACATTATGTCTTTTGAATCTTGGTTTGAATATGGTTTTGAATCTTGCCGATTGGATCCGATTCACCCCATCCCGGATACCAGCAAGATCTGGGTCAAATGATCTGCCATGCCACCCTCAGATGCTGTATGCCGATGAGCACCAGCCTGTATACTGGTCCATGGGATCGAGGCTTGGACTGGCCACAGGGTTACCCGTAAATCCCCTGGTGGGTCCGTGGTCCCAGGGGTCCCTTTGAGGGTTTTCAACACCAAAATCTAAACTATGTGTAGCTTATTTGGCATCCTAATGCACACACAGAGACAATATAGTTTGGCATAATGTTTCTGTGCATGAGCTCGGAACCTAAGGCTCCCAGAGTTAGTTCTATTGTTGGGCACCAGGTATCCCAGTTCGACACTGAAGGGACCACTTACCAGTTCACAAACAGTTTTAAAAAAATAAAGTTTTATAATAAAAAAGAAAATAACTTACCATCCCCCATCCTTCTTCATCTGTCCCTCGCCGGTCAGCATCCTGTCTGTAGGTTCGAGGGCCTCCTTTTGGCCCTATTGCAACTGCCCTGCTGGCATCTGTATATTGAGGAGCACAGGTCCCCCTCCCCTTTCCTTTGTTTCCTGCCCTTCTGGGCAGGGAGGTTTTTTTCCCACAGAGGAGGAGCCTCTGTGGAACCCCCCATATTACTAATGATGCCCCTGGAGGGAGAGACACAAGGGAGATTCCCTGTGGAATTCTCCTCCATGTCCTTCCCTCTGCAGATAGAATCTTTTTTTCTCTAGATGGTGGGAGTACCCCTTCACATTCTTAATTTCTTTCCATTCCCAATCTAGTACCAACCCCCTACTGTTGTCAGTTAAAGCCGCAAAAAACCCTCTCCCCCACATCACCCAGTTCTCCCCAGTTAAGTACCTAGGGCTATGCAGCCGACTAGACTGTGACCGGGTTTTAAAAAAAACAGGCCCACCACCCAGGCCATGCCCTCACACCCCTTTAAAAATCACCAATTGGCTGACTGGCCCCAATTGGCTGACTGGCCCCAGGGAAGCCGGGGCTGCGGCCGCTGCTGACCACAGGATAGTGGGAGCTGCTGGTAATCATGAGTTTACTGGTGACCAAGGGGGTTTCACAGAGCGGCACCCGATTTGGGATGCCCCGGGGGCAAGCCCGGCCTGGAGTATTTCAGACTCTAGAGCCAGCCACCATGGCTTTCAAGCTGCTTTATGAGTAAATAACCCATATCTTGTTTTTTAGCCCATGTGTCAAGGTAGCAAGAGGCACATCCATAGCTGGATTTGCGGAATCTGCAGGGACATGGCTGTAGAATGGGAGTTACAATTTATAGGGCAGGTTTGGTTTTACAATGCAAATCTGGAGCAGTTAGTAGCATTTTTTCTCACTCAATATCTTTTAAAGTAGACCAAAAGCCATCTTGGGCTGTCCTTGAATTTATAAGACTCCAGCGCCACCTAATTCCCTTTCCCTAAGCCATCCAATTTGGGATGCCCCGCTGTGTGAACCGCCCGGGTCCCTAATGGTGCTTATGGGCGCAGTGGCCATACTACGCCATACCTTTAACCATTGTGGGCATGTCCCCTTCCCACAGCGGGGCATCCCAAATCAGGATGGCCCGGGACAAGATAGTCAAAATCCCAGGTTTTGGTCCACTTTAATGCAGAACATTGCACGGCTGGTTTGGGATGCTCCACTGTATGAAACCCTCCTGGGGGGGCGCAACACTCATCTTTTTCCTTTCCTATTTAAAACATTGAAGTATGTTCTTAGAATAAATCAGGTGCATTGCCTATAGAGAAAATGTATTGCAACAGCTGATGTCAGCTCACTGTACATCATAATACCGCACAGAAATGCATAAAATCTTTAAGATATTATCTAAAAAGATAACCAACTGTCTGAAACACAGATACAATTTATTTTGGACAGGATGACCTTTTCACTTACCCACAACTTGGTTCCAAAATGAATTTTACCTTCAAAATGCAGAGTAAGCAATGATCCCAAAGCAACTCTTTACATTTGGAATACCCCCTACAAGCCATATATTCCCTGAAATTACACAAGCTTTCTTTTTTTTTTATTTTATTTATTTTCAAAGATATAACAAGTCAATACAAAAGTAAGGAATAGAGACTAACTTGAGGCCCGACGGGGCCAGTCAGCATACATACAGTTAGGTAATAAGCATGCGTTTAAGGCTGAGAACCACCATTACATATTCATATGTCATAGAAGTACGGGGTGATATAACCCGCCTCTTGATCCTCCGCCCGGGCCGGCAGGAGTCCCCCCACGGGGACCAGGTAGCTGGCACCCGTGGCGGACTCCACCAACACGGGGGGAGACCGCACCGTTTCCAAACATAGTTATCCTGTTCTGAAGTAGACTGGCCCAGAAGAGCCCAAACCATAGGAAGAGAGAGGGGGAAGAGAAAAAAGAGAAATAGAGAGAGGGGGGGAGTAGAGGGAAGGAGGGGGGAGGGAAATGAGAAGGGGGGGGAGGGGAATGGGAAGGGGGTGCCCTGGGTATGACCCCCATAGGGTGTATTAAAGATCGTCACCTAGGGTTCCCCAATTCTATAGAGTACGTCATGTAGAAGTCAGCGAGGGGATGAGGTAAGTATGAGTGTCAGAGGAGCTAAGGGCCTGTCTGGGACCCATCTGTTAAGAGTGTCTTATATCTATCTGAGTCTTTAAAAAGGAACCATGGTGTCCAGGTCTGTAGGAATTGTTGTGTAGCCCCATGGATAGAGGCGGTGAGCTCCTCCATTTCCATTACCCGGTTAATTTCCCCCATCCAGTCCGTTACTGATGGGGTCCCCTCCGATCTCCATAGTCTCGGAATGGCAGCCTTTGCCGCATTGATGAGGTGTCTCAGAAGCGATCTCCTATAAGTCTTCAGGGGGATATCCGCTAGGTGCAGGAGGAGCAGAGCAGGGTCTCGGGGCACCGGATTGCCCACAATCTCCCCGGCAATGTCGGCTACAGATTGCCAAAAAGGCACTATCTTAGGGCATTCCCAGAACACATGGAAAAAACTTCCCGTTGCTCCCCGGCATCTCCAGCACTCAGTAGGAACTGTCGGGTCTATCATATGTAATCTCTGCGGGGTAAAATACCATCTAGTAAGACATTTATAATTTGCTTCTTGTGTCTTGGAGGATATAGAGGTTTTATGAGTTGCTAGAAATATATATCTCCACTGGCTCTCCGTTAGCTGTCTGTCCAGGTCCCTCTCCCAGTCCGCACAGAACCGAGGCATCTCCTTGCTCTCAGAGCTCCCCAGCAAAGCATATAGTTGAGATATCAGCTTAAGGGGGGGATCTTGTGCCGTGGCCAGCCGTTCAAAGGGAGTGAGGGTCCTGGACAGCGCCTGTTTAGGTCCCAGACTCAAGAGAAAGCTCCGGAATGTAAACAAGAGCCAGTGGTCGAACAGGTGCGTATCCCATCTCTCCCGGAGGTCTTCCAGCTGGGTCCAGCCCGAAGGCGATATGAGGTCCAGTCCCCTCGGTATGCCCCTCTCGTTAAAGGCCTCCCTGAGACGAGGGAGCACGCCTATTGGGAGGTAGGGGTTGCTCACCAGCGGGACCAGGGGGGGTCGGCCAGGATGATATCTCTGCCCTACTTCTAACTCCATCCAGGACCCCAAGAGAAGTAGCTATGAGTGGGTGATCTTTACCGAGAGTCCTCCCTCTCCTAGCAACCCAAGCAGCGTCCTTCAGAGGGGATTGCAGCCAGGATGCTTCTAGGCCCACCCATTTCTTCCTTGTACGCTGATGGTGCCAGTCCAGTACTCGTTGGAGATGCACCGCACGCCAATACTGAAACAGATCAGGGCAGGCTAAACCCCCGGCTGATTTAGGTTTAAAAAGAAGGCGCAGTTTCACCCTTGGTTTACGTCCCTGCCAGATAAATTTAATGAATGCCGAGTTCAACGATTTAAAGTATGCCCTAGGGATGTGTACAGGGAGGGCCTGAAGCAGATAAAGGATCCTAGGCAAGATCGTAAATCCGCCTTAACTCTAGAAAGGAGGGGGCCAAAATTTGCAGTGCAAATCCCATCTACTGTTTTAGTAATCTTAGTGCCAAGATATGTGATGGCAGTGGGAGGCCATCTAAACGGGAAGGAAGATCTGAGGAAGGCAGCAGTCTCATCTGGGAGATTTACCCCCAACGCTTCTGATTTATCATAGTTTATTTTTAAGAAGGAAAGCCTACCAAACCTCTCAAATTCCCTCATCAGCACCGGGACGCCCACTCTCGGGTTCGTGAGAAAAAAAAGCAGATCGTCCGCATAGGCTGAGATCTTATGAGTGGCTGAACCGACTGTGACCCCTTGTATATCCTCCTGTCCCCTAATTCTGCACAGAAATGGTTCCATAGACAATGCAAATATCAAGGGGGAGAGGGGGCAGCCCTGTCTAGTACCATTCCTAATGTCAACTCGGTCCGATAGAGCGCCATTAACCTTGATTCTTGCCGAGGGGTCCGAGAAAAGGGCCATCACTAATTGCAGCGCCCGAGGTCCCAACCCGATATGCTCTAGGACTGCTCCAATAAACTGCCAATTCACCCGGTCAAAGGCCTTCTCGGCGTCGGTGGACAGCAACACAACCGGCTCCCCGGTCTGTTTGACCTTATGGAGTAGGTTCAGCACCCTGGTTGTATTGTCGCGGGCTTCCCGCCCTGGGATAAATCCGGCTTGATCACCATCCACCAACCCCGGGAGCAGCCCCGACAGCCTACCCGCCAGGACTTTCGCGTAGAGCTTAAGATCTACATTCAATAATGAGATGGGTCTATAGCTACCGCAGGAGAGTGGGTCCTTCCCAGGCTTCTGTATTACAGTGACATGAGCGGTTAGGGCCTCACTCGGGATGGTGGCCGGGCCAGAGGGCTCCAAGAGCGAGTTAAAGGCGGACAGGAAATGCGGACCGAGGAGTGGAAGAAATTGTTTATAATAAATGACCGAGAACCCATCAGGTCCTGGCGACTTCCCATTCGGCGAGCCTTGAACAGCCAATTTAAGCTCTTCCATGGAGATCGGTCTCTCCAGGGCTTCCCTCTCCTCCTTACGCAGAACCGGCATTCCCGAGTCCTCTATATATTTCTTCATTTGCTCCAGACGCCCCTGACTCGGGCCCATCCCCACAGGGCGGATATTATAAAGCTTTTGGTAAAAAGACTGAAATGTTTTTGCGATATCTGGGGTATTATAAAGCTTAGTCTGACGCTCGTCAACAATAGCCTCTATGTAGTTCAATGATTGCTGTTTTCTGAGGGCTCTCGCCAAGAGTGCGCTGCTTTTGTTCCCCCATTCGAAGTACATTCTCCTACATCTCTTTATGATATAGGCAGCCCTAGAGGTCAGGAGAGAATTCAGGGCTGTCCTGGCCTCCGAGAGCTCCAATAGGTTGCTTTTGGCTAATGAGGCTTTATGAGATTTCTCCAGCTCTTGGACCCTCTCCAGTCGTTTCTGCAGCTCCCGCTCCCTATCCCTCTTCCTCCGGGTGGCGTGGCCGATTAGGATGCCCCTAATTACTGCTTTATGAGCTTGCCAGTTGTTAAATGGGGAGGTGTCGTTGCTTTTATTAAGTTCAAAGAACTCTTTTATGGCTTTTTGAAGGTCAAGGACCAGTGGCTCGTCTTGTAGAAGGGATTCATTCAGCCTCCACGTCCACTCCCCCCTAGAGCCAGCGGTTAAGTTGAGGGAGAGGGCTACGGGGGCATGGTCTGATATGATCGTGGGTTCCATTTTGGTGTCTGTTATCTGCGGTAGAAGGCAATGGGATACTAGAACGTAGTCGATTCTGGAATATGAGGAATGGACTGCAGAGTAATGCGAGTAGTCTTTAGTGGTGGGGTGGGTGATTCGCCACGGGTCGCAGAGCTGAGCCTTCTGAAGGGCCTTCTTTATTTTCCTCAATGCCGCATATGCCAGAGCCGATCGCCCCGTGGAGGAATCCAACAAGGGGTCTAACGCCACATTTAGGTCTCCTCCGAGAATGATGGGTCCATCTCGTACTGCCATGAGTTTGTCTAAAAAGGATTCTAGAAAGGTTACCTGCCCAGAGTTAGGTGCGTATGCAACCGCTAAGGTATACTTCTTATTAAACAGAGAACCCTTGAGGATCAAGTATCTCCCCTGCCCATCCGAGATTTTGTCTGTGACCCGAAAAGGGGTGTTCCTGGCGATCAGTATCGCTACCCCCCGTGCCTTGACATCCGGTGCATTACTGGTATAGGACTGGGAGAAGGACCTGGAGGCCAGCCTAGGGGCACCTTCCCCTTTAAGATGCGTCTCCTGTATGAAGGCGAGGTTTGCTTTATGTCTGGCCAATTCCTGAGCTAATTTGGATCTCTTAATGGGGGTGTTCAGTCCTCTAGCGTTCAGCGAAATCACCTTGAGTTTTTTGGTAAAAGGAGGGCTATGTCCAGCCCTAGGATCAGAGTCCCTCATGCTGTGGCAGTCTTCGGGCGTCGTTCGCACCCCCTGGTCTAGCTGAAGGCTAAGTTAAGAGGAACGGGAGGAGGTGACGAGGGAGGGTGGGAGGGGAAGGGACAGTGGGAGAGAAGGAAAGAGGGGGGGAGAAAAAAGGAGAGAAGCGAGGTCAAAGGAAGAGAGAAGAAAAGTGGTGTTGGGAAGCGTCCCCGTCCAATGAACAGGGTTTAGCTCCCTCAAATCTGAACACCTAACAGTAACTAACGAGGATCCAAGGACGCCCCCCCGATCCCAAAGGATGATCAGAGAGGCGGCTCGGAGACCCGGTACATACGAGGGTGGGCAAAGCCCTACCCACAAGGAAATCTGAGGAACCGGCAGCGACCCCGCGATCCCAGAGACCGGGAATCAAGGAGCCACCGCCCGCCCTCCGCCTGGGGACCGAGAGGCAAACCGGCGTTCGCGAGAAGGGTGCCAAGCACAAATTAGTTCACGCTGATCCGGCGTCAGCTCCTGGCCGCCCATGAATTATAACATCTTATCATAACAGTGCAATTGTAATCCTGAGTTAATATTAAAAATCTAAACAATTGAATCCAACAAAATCTGAGAATTCGAGAACGGAGCTCCATTGCCCATCAGCCAGCGGGAAAAGGGACAGGCAAATCGCTAGCGTAGTAGGCCCCTGAAATCCCGATTGCAATCCCCCCCCCCACGGATGGTCGGAGCTGACCCCCGGGCACGAGCCGAGAGACCACCGCGTCGCTGACCTAATAGTCTCCACTCGGGCCACGTGGCCTTCTCAGTCCCAGTCCAAGGACCAGCACCCGACCATGAAAGTACAATGTAAGCCGGCCCCAGATCTACTAGAAACAGGCTTTAGCTACTATCAAAACACAGTAAAACACATATAACAAGGTATAAATGCAAACATACGACCTGTCAGAAGGCAGTCCAATCATCACAAGGGGGGGCAAGGTTAGGGAGGGGGGAGGGGAGAGAGTCCAGCAAAAAATAACAGTGTCCTTTATGACACGGCGACCTCGTAAGCATCGATCAAAATCACTCAGGCTCACGCGTCAGGGGGATGGAGAGATCGTCGCCCTCGGGCCTGAGGAGGATATAGATCTGGGCTGGTGCCCATCCAGTCCGGGATTTGGAGAGGTCGAAGTCCGAACTGTTTCAGAAAGGCTGGCAAGTCCTCATGCCTACGAAGTGCAGAAGTTTTGCCCCCCTTCGAAGCAATCAAAGCGAAAGGATAGCCCCACCGATAGGTCACGTTGTTCTGTTTAAGCAAATCTAACAGTGGTCGTAGGATTCTCCTTCTCGCCAGAATGGATCTTGAGAGATCGGAGTAGAAATGAAGTTCCGCCCCGTCGAAGTCTAAGGGTCCCCTCCTCCTTGCCGCCGACATGATCGCTTCTTTCTCTTGAAAAAAGTGGACCCTACAGATCACGTCTCTCGGAGGGTCGCCCGGTCGGGTGGGGGGAGGGGTGATAGCTCTGTGCGCTCGGTCAATTTCTATCTTAGCGCCTCCCTCTGATTGTTCTCCTAGAAGCGCGGAGAAGATGCCCTGGAGTGTAGGCATTAAGTCCTCCGCTCGCGTCGCTTCAGGAAGACCTCTAATGCGGATGTTGTTCCTCCTGTTGCGGTTTTCCAGGTCTTCAAGGTGGAGGGTTAGGTTATTGGTGGCTGTTTCTTGTGCTTGCAAGCGAAGTGTGAGCTGTCGTATGGCGGACCCATCCTCTTCCTGGTTTTGTTCTACCTTGTCCAGCCTAGCATCCAGTTGTCTCAGATCTCCTCTCAGGAGACCCACTTCTTCGGATAGTTTTTCGCTAATTGAGCGCGTGATCCGAGATAAGTCCTCCTTAGTGGGCAAGGAGCGCAAATGAGCCCAAATTTCGGATAACGTGTGCTCCATCGGGGGTGGTCCGGGCGCGCTAGTGTCCCCTTGAGTAGGCTCCCCTCCTGCGGTTCCACGGAGGGGGCTGCTCGAGGGGCCTGGATCCCGGGGGGCCTCGCCGGATTTTGAGATATATCGGTTGAGATCAGTCTGGGTGGCTGCCAGGGAGCCCCTCGTCTGGGTTTTGGAATCTTTATGTTTGCTACCGCCGCCCATCGCGGATGGATTTCCCACTGCAATGCCACCCGGTCAATGGGAAGGGGGTATCTCAGAGCTCCGCCGGGTTTCCTTCAAGGTGTTTCTTCTAACGCAGGGGCAGATCAACTGGGGCACGCCCGGAATACACCGATTATGGTATAGGCGCCTAGGATGAAGTTGGGTAATGACAACGCTGTGCCCGTAGTGGAACCGTATTGCGCATGCACACTCGGTTCTGCCGCCGTAGGATCTTTTTTCAAACGTGGTGAGTAGAGAGCGGTGTGTTTCTTTATAGGCTAGGACAACCTAGGTGCGCCTCTGGAGCAGTATGGATATAGTATAAAATGTGGAACTGGAAATACACATGCAGAGTAAGGCGAAGTCAGGGCTGGATCATTATTGAGTTGAAACACTTGGAGCACCTATGTGAGAAGTTGCTTGATCACCAATCATTCATATGGAGGGCAATAGCTTCATCCAGATGTCACAGGGCAGCACAGGCAAATTGTTTAGTGCAAGCAGCAGGGCTCTCAGCCTGCGGACGTCTGCTTTACTATGTGGGCTAAGGGGGTCCACAATGCAGCCTCGGGTCTCAGTAGGGGAAGATGCGCTCCCAGCGCTCCTCTTTACTTAAGGGTAGAGCCAGGGGTGGGTGGATGGGTGAGGCGTCCGGGCCTGCGCTCCCCAGGCAATGCAGCTTCAGGGTTCAGTGGGTAAATGTGTGCTCCCAGCGTCCCCCCTTACTCGTTGATAGAGCCGGGGGTGGATGGATGGATGGACGGGCGAGGTGTCTGGGCCTGTGCCTCCCAGGCAGGGCAGCCTGGAATCCCAACTGATGAAGGTATGCTCCCCGTGTCACACATAAGGTGATAGGTGGGGGGGGGCCCCAGAGTAATCGCTCACCTTCTCAGGTCAGATGCAGGGCTGTCAGCGCTCCTCGGCCTCGGAATCAGGATACAGCAGCGTGGAGGGGACAAGATGGCGGGCGCTCCTCCAGCCGCCTCTCGGCAAGGGCTCCCCGCTGACCGCAGCTCCTCAGTCGGCGGGACCAGGCGCCTCCGGTGTTGAGGCTCAGCTCACCGGTGTCCGGATTGTGACACCCGGACTTCCCCTCTCCTCGACCGCAGCACGGGTCCCAGTGCGATGGCGGCAAGATGGCGGCCGCTCCCTCAGGGCCGCTCCGCCCCGTCACTGACAGGCGCCTCCACTCCTTGGGTCACGTCAGGCTCGGGTCCCGCAGCAGCTGTGGATATTCCCCGTCCCCGCAGGTATGTGCCACGGGTCGGGGCTCAGGATTAGGCTCGTTTGTATGCTTCTAAAAGCTAATGGGGTCAGGAGCCGATCGAGATCAGGTCCTCACGGCGCCATGGCAAGCTCCGCCCCCCTACACAAGCTTTCTAAGCGTACCCAGCTTGTTGTAGTGGGCTCATCTTTCTGGAATTAATCCCTCAAAGAATTCTTTGGCTGCCCAGGGTTCCCCTAAAAAATTTCTAAAAAAGCAGAATAAAAAACACCTTTTCCTAAAATATAAATATGCAAACAAGAAAAAACAAGCTAAGTCTGAAAGCGCAATGTCCCCCGAACAGAACAATACCCAACATGCATAGCTACTTTTAACCCTTTTAATTGCCAGCCTACTTAAGATTTTGTCACCCTCTGTTGGCAGGCCTTTTTTCTGCATTTTGCGCCATGTTTTGCGCCATTTTTGCTGGAATTTTCAGGAAAATTATATATATATATTTTTTTTTTGCAGCAGAGTTTAGGCTTTAACATGAAATGTCTTGTTTGTAAATGTTATTCAGTTTTCTTACAATATTATTAAGCAAAAAAAATATTTAGACATTTTTAGAAAATTGTCTCCTTTATTTTAAATAAAAAAATTATTTTATTAAAGAAAACCATATTGCATGTGAAAGCCCCATTTCTTCCGATTAGAATGGTACCACATATTTATCGGTAGCCCCCCGTTCCTGCCCAGGAGACCCCCCAAACTGAAACAAGTACTTTATAACATTTACAAATAAAATACAACTACCATCCACACTACAAAGGGTTAAATCGAGAACAAAAAAAGACATAGAGTCCCCGATTTCTTAAGGGTTAAAAACCCTTAAAAATACCCAAAAAAATTACATGGGGTCCCCCCTACCTGAAGTAACCAGCCGGGACCAGCTATGCAAGGCTTGTAGGAACAGGGCGCAGGGGCCAGCTTTGGTGGCCCTTGGCCCTGCAGGCTACAAGCCCACATAGCCCATGGCCACAGGCTCTTCTGCCCCCCCCGAGCTTTGGGGAGGCAGGCAATTGGGGGTGCCGGGGGGTTAATGGCAAGTCACCCGGTAGCGCAGGTGACTTGCCAGCCCCGAGCCTTGTGAACTGGTATAGGGGGTCTCATGGACCCCTTACCAGGAAGGGAGTCTCCGATCACCTGCCCTGCTCTGATCACCACCGGCATCTGTCAGAGCCGGGTGTGGGTGATGGTATATGAGGAGTGGGATAATGTCATCCAGCTCCTCCCTCAAAAGGCGGAGCTAGGGGCGGCGGCCAGCACCGTCATCAGAGGGGGTGAGGACCCCGAAGCCTGCGGAGCCCAGAGGGGGATCGGAACCCCCCCTGGTGAAGAGAAAACGCGACAGAGGGATCGGGTGAGGAGGTGAGTGACTGTCATTGTTTTCTTTTTTTTTTTTTGCAGCCGCAAGTCAGTGGCGAAAACGGGGAGGGGGCGGCCAGTTTCAGGTCCCCTCCTGAAGACAAGAGACCCCAAGGGGGGGATCGGATGCCCCCCCCCCCAGGAAGAGGAGACCCACAGCTTCACATCGATACCGGAGGTACGTTTTTTCTTTTTCTATTTTTTTAACTAGCAGGGGGAAATGTCAAGCATGTAGTTTCTACACGCTTGGCACTTAACGGTAGGAGAAGCAACCACATAGAAACTACGTGCTTGGCATTTAAAGGGTTAAACTGCGTTTTGGCCAAATAAGATTTTCTTGTGACCTCTCCTGGCCTGAAAACAAACACTTTTAGAAACTTTTTTGAGTCTTTATATTTTTATGCAGAATTGTATTTACAGGACTGGCACTAAAGTGCTATTGTCCCAGTGTTAAAACAATGTAATTCCATGTGTTTTCGCGTTGTTACTGGTGTATATGTGTTCAGAAACAGAATTTAATCACACAGCATCTGGTGCTCTATTCTGCAGCGCCCAGATTTAGAGCGCCGAAGTATGGTGTGGAGCGCAGAGTGCAGGATGCTCTGAGCTGGCGCTACTTCTCGCTACCTGTCGCTGTCCTCTTGTTAGATACAGTGTAGTCTTGAGCGCTATAGCTTGGGCACCACCTAGAGTTTGCTGCAGCATTGTTCTCTCCTGTAGATGCTGCGTAGTGTTGTGCGCTATGGTCTTGGAGCTTTCTATAGTGCTCGTACCTTGCAGAGGGCGTTCTCTAGCATTCGCACCTTGCGACAGGCTCAAAAGTTTTACATTTGGTTTCTCTTTATGCACTTCTGGTTTTGCTGTGTGGTATGATGGCTGCCCCAAAATGCTGTGTGGGCTGATTCATCCTCTTCGTCCAAGGAGGCTCCAGCAAGGAAGAAGAGGCAGCGGGTGGACCAATGTGTAAATGGTCAGATACTAAAAGTAAGTTTTATTTGTTAGTTTTTATATTTTCTTGTGTGTTGCGGCCTACTATAAAAGTGTTAGCATTTCAGGCTGGTTTTAGGGTTTTAGCGTTAATATGTTTGTTGTAATTTTGAAATTTTAACTTTTTTATGTTTACTGCACAATTATTTTTTTATACATTTTTTTTTTGGGGGGGGGGGGGGTTCTTGTAAATGTTTTATTAGTTAGTATTGTCATTAGAGGGGATCCCAAGCCATGGAAGAGATATCAGTAATATATTATATTTCTTTTTTTTATACCCAATATCAATTTAATTTTTATTTTTACATTTTAATAACAACTGGGGGATTTCACATAGTGGCCCATCCACAATCCCTTTATGGCGGGTTAAAGGACCCAAACACATTATTTTTTATTTTTTTGTTACACTTTTAATAAATGTAATTTAATGTAATTTAATATGTGTTTATGTTTGTAATATTGTTTGTCTTTATTTTTTTTTGTTTTTTTCTTTCCTATCTGTGCATCTAGGATTTCTGTGTCAACAAGTATGACTATGCTATTAGTCAGAAGGGTAACATCGTGGAGGAGGTGAAGGCCATGGTGTCCCGGCGCTTCAATACCAAACTTAAGCCCAAGTCAATCCAGCAGCGCTGGTTGGATTTCAAGCGCTGGGACCCTGAGAGCATATATAGGCTCTATGATGCCTACGCTTCTGGTAAGTTCTATACACACACACACACACACACACACACACACACACAAATATTAGATATGCCCACTTTAACCTGCTGTTTTTCCTAATTTATATTCTTTGTCTTTTTTTGTGTCCTCCCCTGGGCAAGTACGAGAAGGGCATTCTCGCCGGTGTCTAGTGGAAGACCCAGGGAAGGAAGGGGATGAGGATGTTGAAGGGCCAGTGGAGCATGCTGCTGGGGTGAGGTTGGTGTGTAGCATCAGCTCCTCTGAGTGTGGCTTGGAAGAGTCAAACTACCGTAGGGGCCGCTCTCAAGTGGGGAGTCCCAGTTGGGAGGATGAACGGGACTCACTCCCTGAGTGTTCGGGGAATCAGGGAGGAGGGTGGCACCTTGGAGTTCGGCTCTGCATGGGCGGAATCGGAGGAGCAGAGGCACCCCTGCCTCACCTCATAGCCCTCCCTGGGAACTCCAAACACCTCATCCCCTGGTGAGTCTCCTTCATTTTTTAGATTGTGTGGTCATTTGTAATATTAGTGTTTGTATTTATTTGTCCAAATTTATTTTTCAGGGCATCATAGAGCCGCCACCTCCTCCAGCGATGTTGGCCCAGCTGGGACCCACCATGTTGGAGGTAAGGTTGACATTAATAAAGCTCAAGACCTATATGCATCCTTTATGTTTGTATATGTTGTGTTTTTTTTCTACACATAGATAATGCCACGCAGACGGACCCAGTGGTTATTCTCCCCACCCAACCTTGCCCCCACGAGGCGACCGGAGGCTCCAGCAGCATGGGCCAATGCCACAGCTGTGATGGTGAGTAATGTGATTTGTGACAATAAGCTTGTAGACATGCATATGTTTGTGTCCATAACCATGTACCCATGTTAGTGGCAGTCTAGAGTTGACACTCGTACCTGTAGAACCTCTTTTATGAAACTGGAATCCTGCCCCTGCTTATGTAACTTGACGCTACCTGATAAACGCAGCAGTTACTTAGGTAGTTTACGTGCTGCTTTTACATTCCTGCTACATTTGGAATTCTGCATTCCCTATTTTTTTAATTTTAAACAATATTTTTTGTAAAAGCTCACCCGACATATATACTGAATAATTTGCCTCAGGTGTCATTGGCCACTATATTAACTAAATTCTTCCTGTGGTCAAGTAGGCCTTTAGTGGTTAGGTCATTTGCTTTTGATGTTAGATTATGGTGGTAGTGTTGAATGGGTCCACAGGTTAATTCACTTTGCCATCACAAATTATAAAAGGTTGGGCTGTTGTGTATGTTTAAAAATCTTTGTGGTGACTTTATGGTAAACATCAATCTTTAAAAAATATTATAGGGATAACCCAATGTTGACACCACCCTCTGGTCCAACTACAGACCCATATCCCTGCTAAACATCAATGTCAAACTGCTAGCAAAGGTCCTTGCGGCACGGCTCAATAGATATATTACATCTTTAATTTCCAAAGAGCAGGCAGGATTTATCCCCCAGCGTCAATTTGGAGATAATATCCGTAAGGTAATCAACCTGTTCCACCATGTGAGGAAGGAGGGTCGTCAGGCTATGCTACTAACCCTTGATATTCGTAAAGCATTCGATACAGTAGCCTGGGACTACCTACAATTTATATTGAAAAAATGGGGGCTGGGTCCCTCCTTCACCACATGGATCTCCTCACTATACTCCAAGCCTGGTGCGTTTGTTAGGTATTCTGGGTACTCCTCCAAGCGGTTCACTTTGGGCAGAGGTACAAGACAAGGTTGCCTCCTCTCCCCCCTACTTTTTGCCCTCGCTATTGAACCTTTATCTAAGCTTATACAAGCCAACATCAATATAGCGGGTGTCACTATCACGGGATATGATCACAAGATTTCTCTATTTGCCGACTACATTTTGATGCTTGTATCTAACCCTGTCACATCCCTCCCAAATCTCTTTCAAACCCTAGACGATTTCTCCAAGATCTCCGGCCTGCAGATTAACACTTCAAAGTCCCAAGCCCTCAATGTCTCCCTTCCCGAGAGTACGCTCTCCGTACTTAAAGCCTACTTTAACTTTTCATGGCAAGAACGGTATATCAAATATCTAGGTGTTCACTTGACTGCAAATTATGAGTCTCTTTATGCTGCTAATTACCCTGCTATACTTAGGGACCTCCGCTCCCTGTTGTCATCTTGGACCAAGTTGCACCTTTCGTGGCTTGGGAGAATAGCCGCTGTAAAAATTACGTGGCTTCTTAAACTTCTTTACACCTTTCGGGTTTTGCCGATATCTATTACGACCGCATGCCTAAAAAGCATCCAATCCACTTTAAACTCATTTGGGGTCAGCAAAAACCAAGAGTCAACCGTACGACAATGTACAGATCCAAACAACAGGGAGGCCTTGGAGTCCCTAATATAGCCTGCTATTACTCTGCATGCCAGATTGCACAATTGGCCGCCATTCACGCTGGTGATGCTAGACCATTATGGGTAGACATTGAGCAGGCTAGCTGTTACCCGACAGCTATTTCCAATTTATTATGGCTGCCCCCAACTGTTTACAAAGGCATTGATATTCCTGTCCTGAGGCCCTCTCTCTGGAAAACTAGCAGCTCTAAAGGTCACCTCATCTCTCCCTGTCCCCCTCTCCTATCGGTCTTGGGTAACCCTGAATTTCTCCCGGCTTATCTGGAACCTGACACATTCAGTTGGTGGAAATCACAGAACCTAACAAGGATTAAAGATCTCGTCGCTCATAGGGGAATTCCTACAAATAGATCATTATATAGCTGCTAAGTCTAGAGCGTTGCTTCCCCAAGTCCATCATCATCATTTGAGTTCGCCTGTGGTGATCTACCCCTTGGGAAGGGTTTTATTGCTACACTCTATAGGAAGCTGTGCGAGGACGGGGAGGCCCATCCTACGCTAATGGCTGGGAAGTTGATCTTGGTGTAACTATATCGTCTAGTAAAGGGAAAATAGCATGGTGGAACTCTTTCTCATGGTTCCTGAATACAGGTGAATACAGGTGCCCAGAAGGTCAAGTCCTTCTCCGTTGGTATTTAGTACCGGATAAGATTTATAGATTTTGCCCCTCCTACCCACCAGAGTGTTTCAGAGAGTGCCGCCTACAGGGATCGTACATCCATATATGGTGGGAATGTAGGGTTGTTCACCACTTCTGGGCTAAGGTCTATTGCCTTCTAAGGAAAGCAACAGGGTTACACCTGATTCCTTCACCTCAACTTGCCCTACTTAATTTGAAACCCCCAGGTTGTACAAGATCACAATTTGAGCTTATAAGACACATCCTCACAGCAGCCAAGCTCATTATAGCGCACTCATGGAAGAAAAAGACGATCCCCAGTGGGAGCTTGGTCCCCCGCATAAAAGAAGTTATGTTCTTCGAGAAGATGGCAGCTTCATTGCAGGGTGACCCCACCCCCTTCCTGACCACCTAGGAAGGCTGGATTACACACTTCCAACCTAAAAACTTCGACCGTTCCCTCCTCATATCCCAGTGATGTGTCGCACACACCTTACGCCTGGTGGCGGCTGGACACCCACTCCCAAACCTTCTCCCTTCCCTCTCTTTGCCCCCCTATCTTCTTCACTCTAGCCCCCCACCCCTAACCTTCTGTTCTCACTCTTCAGGTACGTGGTATTTCGCTACACGCGCCTCATTCTTTGTTTTTGGAGATGCTATTTCCAATCTGTGTATGAGTCGACACCCCCTTGGGTGTAATTTCAAGCTCCACAAAATGTAATCAATGTTGCAGTGTGATGTATTTCTCCAATATTCTCAATAAAAATATTGACGAAAAAAAAATATATATTATAGGGATATACCGTAGTTGTAGGATTGTAGTACTTAATTGTGTCTTTTCTGTTCCACAGACTGCATTGAAGAGCATCACAGACTGTGGCAATTCATCCTTGAATCAAGGGAAATGCTGCTGGAGCTGCGGGACAAGTTCAGGGTGGGGGGATTAAATTTGCCGCTGTGCAGCATTTTGTTTAGGCCCTGTTAGCCAGTTTTGGTTTAATAAAAAAATGTACACATTTGTGTTTTGTTTTCATTTATAATAGTATTGTATGTCCACACACACAATTAGGTTTTTTGGTAACACCTAGGTTTAACACATACACTAAAACATTAAAAAAAAACAAAGAGAAAAGAACAAAGGAAAAAATAAAGAAAAAGAACAAAGTATAAAAAAAAAAAAAGAACAAAGAAAAAAATAAACAAAGAATATTATCCAAACAAATGAAGCAAACAAAAATTGAATATGGTCATATATATTTTTAGTATATTTAAAAACAATAAAATACATATTCCTTAAAACTCAGGGGCCATCAAGGCTATTTTTTTATTGTGGGTGGACAATAACACTGCTGCTGATAGTTTAAAATACAATGGTGGTGTTAGGAGCAGCATGGAAACGCTCAGGCGCTGCAGTGAATGAGGGAGAGCGCCTCTACAGCGCCTCACACACATGACATTTATCAATGTGAAACTGAAAACTACAATGTCACGTCAGTGACCGATAGTGCCCACTAGCAGTCGCTCTAAGCGCTGCTATACAGACACTCATCTGCCGATACCTGGCGTTAGTAATGAATCAGCCTCCACATTACATAAATGGGTACTCCTTGTTTTCATATTCCATAAGGGGTTAATTCTAAACCAATTTATATCTCTTTTTAAGTTTTATGTATAATAAATAAATTTAGTCGTTTTGCAGTATATTTATTTTACTTATGTAGTCATTATCTTAAATTTACTTAAAAAAAATGTATTTTGTACTACATTTATTCTGTACATATGTGGCTACTATCTTAAATTGTATTCAAATAAATGTCTCTGTAAAATGTGGACGCTCTCGTTCTGAGGGTCGTTTGCCAAACATTAATATGCACAGCAAACAGACAGATTGGATGAGAACCCACGAATGCGCCATTGTTCTGGAAATCGGGGGTGTTTCACAAAGCAGGGCATGCCAAATCAGGGCAAGGAACAAAACCCGGGATAGTCCCATGTTTTCTCCTGCTTTATACCAATGACTAGAGATGAGCGAACTTTTGAAAAGTTCGATTCGGCCGATTCGCCGAATTTCACAAAGAAATTCGGGTTCGGCCGAATCGAACTTTTACGAAGTTCCCCATCATAAATGCCGGCATGGTGGGAGCGGGCCGGCCGGTTCCGCTGTCAGCGGGCCGGCCGGCGGGCCGGTAAAGCCGGCCGGCCCGCTCCCACCATGCCGGCATTTAAAAAACAAAAAAAAAAAAAAAAAGCATTTTTGCCGGCATGGTGGGAGCGGGCCGGCCCGCTCCGCTGTCAGCGGAACCGGCCGGCCCGCTCCCACCATGCCGGCATTTCAAAAAAAAACAAACACTTACCTGCAGGTCCGGAGCGTGGAGGCCGGCGCCGCTCTCAGCTGTCATCTGAGGGCGCGTCATCAGAGGGCGCTCTGATGACGCTCCGCTGACAGCGGAACCGGCCGGCCCGCTCCCACCATGCCGGCATTTTTTTTTTTTTTAATTTCAGGAAAAATTCGATCGGCACGAACCACAAAATATTCGGGTTCGTGCCGAATCGAATATTTCCTGAAATTCGGAGCGAATTCCGGTTCGTCCGAACCGGTTCGCTCATCTCTACCAATGACACATGGAGCAAATACATTAGCAGCTGAATCTGTGTTTCATTTTGCATATCACTGAAAAACTCAATGGGAACAACAAATACTTTACTTTATGTTATTGTTACTTTCATGCCATAGCAAACATTAGTTGTAAATTTACCGGTAGTTCTGTTGTTCCCTTAAAATGTAGAACATTGTGCCCTCCTGCCACTGTTTTACATTTAAGGAAAGTATCTATGCGCTACACAGTCCTTCATGGGTCTTATTGTTTTCATGGGTACACAAGGTGCTTTTGTGGTCTTTGCCAAAAACAGAAAATAAAAAATGCAGTAAAAGCTAATGTACAGTAGCATTATATTGAAAGGAATGAATAGAAAGTATTTCTAATGGCTTTAAATGCATTCTTAAAATACAAATGTGAAGAGAAGTGTGCTCAGGAAAGAAGAAGAATTGAAATGTATGTTCCTTCCATTCACAAAACACATGGCATCTCTTATTTAAAAAAAAAAAAAAAACGTTAAACACAATCCCCTAATACCTTCTCCTGTTATTCTGGGGTATTGCAATTGCTTTTCAGGGAATGACAAGCCATACAATATACAAAATTACGGTCATAAAGTTCATTCTAAGCGGAAACCGCTCCTGAAAATGATTCCAGACTGTTAAGACATTGCAATGTACATGGCATAGAATTGCATCAAGGCCCAAAGTTCTAATCTTACACTTTTTTGTTTTTCTTGCATTCTGTGTATTGTACATAAAACATCACATGTTTATAAGGCACTTAAAGGACCACTATCAAGAAATTGGGCAATATTAAAAACCCATATAAACACATCGGCTAATGAAAGGAGGGCTCACTTATACATCCAAACTGAATAAAACTCCCGCCAAGCTTGAGTTTTTTTCCTCCTGGTAGGAATAAAATCCAGGGGTGACAGGTTTAGTGTATCAGGGGTGACAGAACCTGTCAATCGATTTCCTCTTCCTTCCATTAATAAAAATAAAAAAACAAATTTGGCTGTATATTACTAGATGCCAGGTGTGTAAGTGACCTCTCTTCTCCACCATCCAACATATTTGGATTTATATGAATTTTTATTATTGGTCCATTTTTTCGTGATAGTGCTCCTTTAAAGTTATAATCCATGCAGATAAAAAAATATACTGTATACTCACCTTTTGTCCCTCAAAGCTGATAGGTGGTAGTTGATTGTTCCCACACTTACCACATCGTTAGAAGAATAAGTTCCTGCCCTGTGAAGGCCACATCTCCTGTCACCAGGTGGCCTCCATGATGCAGGGCCACCTCCCACTATGAGTCTTATTGGCACTGCCATATCCACTTCATTCACTGCAATGGAGGGGGTGTGCAAAGCTATTTTATCTTCTTGGATTATTACTTTAAGGAATGGCCACATTTCTACATACTACTACTTACATACTACTAACATTCAACTTATTGATTGACTTTGATTGGACTGAAAGTTTCACCTGTGATCCTACCTGAGACGGTGGAGAAATGGTGCTGGATCCAGGCATGCTTAGGCATTGCTTTTTAGTAACCTCCTGTTTCTGCCTGAGGCTAGACTTCTGCTTTAATATCTTGCACAGATGTTGTTTAGTCTTCATCAGCGAGCATCACCCTTTGGCCTACACCATGTCTGTAACTGTCAAAAAAGCCTCCCTGCTTCATCCCTAGCACTAAACAAGCTCTGCTATGGCTCCCACACTGGTGGCCTGAGCAATAAAATGTGGAGCTGCAAACAGACTCTAGAAAGAAGAGAGCTAAGCCCCCTGTAATGTCCCCCTCTCATTGTATTTCCCTTATGGATGCCCCTGCAATTCTTAAACATGTCCCAACCCTCCCACATACCTTCTTTTATATTACCCATTCAAGCCTCCCTATCTCATTTCTCCATACCCATAATCTGTAAGTGCAACCAACCTATGATTTACTGTTTTTTTTTTTCGAGTGATAGTTCCTGCAAAGTTTTCATGGGGCCAGCTAGAAATAGCAATCTGAACAAGTCACATCACACTGCACATGTGCGAACATCTGTGTGCAGTGTGCATATATGTTTGCATGCACAGAAATAAGCAAAACGAGTCCTTATGCGCATTAATTAAAAAGTGCATGCAACGAACTTCTGCACGCAATGTGCGGACAAGTGTGTACTGCATGCATGAATGCCTTTAAATAGGGAGCTGAGATGCCAAGATGATACCAGAAGATCTTCAAAGGACCCCTCTTGCTGAGCCATTGTTCCTAGCTCCTGGAGAATCTTTGTTCCATTACCTAACCATTGTTTAACCTCCCCTCCCCACTTTAAGTACCCGACTATAAAGCTGTCTGCCTTTTAAAACTCTGATTTGGACTCCTAATGTTGAACCTATTATCTGCCCACAACCTTTGATCTAGATACTGATATTAGATACTAAGTCATAACCACCTGCACATGACCTTGGCTTATGAACCTGACCTTGCTTTCAGTCATCTGTCTACCCAGTTGGTGCCAGGGAATCACTGTCTGCCTGCTCATACTCTCTATTTCCCATCTGCATGACTTGGCGCTCCCCTGCAGCCCAGTCTATCCTCTCTTGCGGGGGGGGGGGGGGGGGCTCTAGTGAAGACACGGATTGCCCTTAAACTTCTAGGCTTGGGGTAGAGTTTTGTCATAGTCTCCAGTCATCCCTTACAAGAGTGAAACCATGGTTTCCCACAATCAGAACTCCACCAATGACCAGGTGTCATAATAGCACACACTTGTTATCTGATCCACATTATAACAATGAGGGTCATGCTAAATATTTGGTGAAGCCAGTGTGACTTGCTGTGTGTATTGCATTGTGGATTTTAACCTGCATCTTGTTGACCTTTTTAGCATTTAGACACAAACAATGTGGCAAGGATGTGTTTTTAAAGCCTGAAAACAGCACCCTATGGGTGATGCAGAAATATTTGTCAAATTCTTTAATATAGCTCATAGAGTACTGTTATTTCCAAACATTTAAAAAAAATCCTTACCTTATTGGATATATGATGTACCCCATCTGTAAAAATGCCTCACCACAGGTACAGTTGATTTTTTGAAAGAAAACTAGCACACACCTATATGTTTTTTTTTACTTTTACAGTTTTGTGTGTCGACGCTAAGAAGCTCACCAAGATGCAGGTTACAAACCACACCACAATGCACACCAGAAGTAAAACTAGCTTAAGTAAATAATTAGCATGACACCCCCACCCCCCAACCCCCCTTGGCTTGTTACTTACCTATTGGGGAATTAACTGATTCTAGGCTTTCAAAACAATATTTTTATTAATACATTAATAATACAACGTTAACAGATTTATTAACCAAATAGAATTCTGGTTTGGTTTCTCCAGGAAAAATTAAAAGACCATTTCTTATGTCTCATTATTTAGTCAAAGCGCTAGATAAATTACCCATTCTTAATGGTGCTGATATCACCTTGATATTGTCTTCTTTGATAAATTCAGGCATGCACAACAACTCCACAACTCCACCCCAACTGAAAGTTCACATGGCTGGCAATCGATTTAGGTAGAGCTGATTTTGCACAATAAAAATTAAATACCTAAATAATAGTAATACATTATTGAATAAGGCCTGCTCTCTATTATCCCTTTCAGAAGGTTTTGTATAAGCTTTTTGAAATTTACAGAAAGATGGTATAACATTTAGACTGGAACCCAACTTTTTTTTAAATCAAGTACCACTTTCCATTTTCTAATTATCTTAAGTACTGTATCACAGGGGTGGCATGTATGTGTATGTGTCATTGGTCACCTTAAACTGTTGAAAATCCAGCAAACGGCCATTTATGGTGCATGAAACCCAATATACACAAAATAAATAGATTTTATTACCTTATGGAGCAGTTTTGTATAGAGCAAACTGGTCTGTCATCTGGTCAGTACAGATAGGACACTGTTTAGGTGCAGTCCACATTCTAGCCTATGAGATCCCCACTTCAGGACATGGCTACATTGGGAGCTGCTTACTGGCGGTTGCTCTATTTTGCCAGTGTAGCACAAGGGGGTGCAGGTTCACATACATCTGCAGATGTGTGGCAAGTAACTTTTTAACTAGTATTTAGAGACAGATTCTAAGATTGGTTGCTGACTAACAGCGTTGCGTCTCTAAAATGTTTCTGTCTTGTTGCCCTGCTCACACGCACCCCCAGGTTAGATACAAACTGGTTTGAGCTGCTGCCACCTTTCTATTTTGTATACAGATAAATGTTCATAATTACTGTCTAATTTTCAAAAAAATAAATTTGATATACTTGGCAAGAATATATTACATTCTGTATCCTAGTGGGATAAAATGCATAATGTAAATGCACAAATGTAGCTCAGGGAATATTTGTGACATTAGGATAATAGCTATTTCTGCTTTAGGCATCATATATTATAGCTGAGCCAAAAAAAGCCAAAAATACACTATTCATATGCAATTATTGTTATCCGCTTTATAAAGCTAGGGAAATTTAATACCAAAATAGTGCCCATCTAAGCCAGCAGAAAACAGAATATGCAAAGTTTTATTTACTAATGTTACACTCTGAATAATAATATTTGAGTAAAATTGTCAATGGTCAGTGTCACAGTGAGCTATGGCCGATGTTTACAGATGTGTCCACACCCCTTGAATTTGATTAAAGACTTCTTCAAATTCTTCATTTACATACAATTACTAGCTACCTTCCAACATCCCTTAAATAGAATAGAGTAGATAAAATCTTGTGACAGAGTATCACAAAAACACTGTTGTGAATAGCGAGTTAAATCTTGACCCATACTCTACACTTTACATGACATTTAGGGCCCTGAACCTCTCAGGGATTCTCTGGACAGTTATTGCACAATGTAAATGACCAGTATTGGAACCATATAACTGAGAGTCTGGACCTGGATATATGAGAAAACACAGATGTATTCATGACCAAAACAACTAAATAAAAGGGTGATGACAAGCAGAAAGATAAAAAGCAAAAACTATAGGTGGATGGGTGCTAGGAGTTGAGGAGATGAGGGTCCAGGCATGAAAGGGTTAGGTAGGATGCACAGAAGCAGAGTGCTGGAATCCAGAGTCCAAAACAAGAACTATGGCAATGTCCAAAAGGCAAAGTCAAAAGTCTGGGAACAAAGTTTGTGGAGGGAGTCCTGGGCACTGGTTGCCTGTAATATCTTTAAACATACATGAAAACATTGGTGAAATGTGGCAAACTTGGTAGTGCGCTTAGGACCATTTATACTTGAGATTAGATGTACACATTGGTGTGAAAATTAGGAGGAAAAAAATGATCCTTGTCAATTAAGTGAAAGAATTGCTACTGGTTACATTTAACCAGTAGCAATTGATTCCATTATTGACAAGTTGCTCAAATAATTTCAGGGTTTGACAACTTGTTTATGCATTTTCTTCATTGAAAAACACTTTGAGACCTTGCCTGTCTTTGTGCACTATCGTAGCTTACGTTTAAGCAACGTTTATGACTGGCATAGCTTATACAAATGTATTGCGATGTGCTGGGAAAAAGAGAGTCATAAATCAGTCTGTATTCTAAGAAAGCCCTATAAAAGGAGTTGCTAAGGCTTTCAGAGTGGACATGGAGAGGCTGTGATGAAGAGCCTTTGCCTTGCTGCTCCCAATACTGACAGTGCTGAATTGCATCCAAAGGACTTTATGTGTTATCTGTTCTTGGAACCTGTGGATTAACAGCCTGGACCTGTATGCCCTGAAAGAGGACCTGTGATATCAAGGACTTGCAATACGCTGTCATTATCATACCCTGGACATTACTAAAGTTGGTGAGGTAACCGCTTTCTGTACTGCATTGTTTTCTGCATCATACTCTGAAGTTAAGAGATTTTGCCTGTTGGACTTTGTTTTCAATAAATCGCTTATTATTTGACTAAGAACTGTCCTCAGAGTCATTGCCGTTGGCCCCAGATCCTGACAATTGGTGGAGGATGCGGGCATTTGACTGTTGCTAGGGGCAACGGAATGACAAAACGCTGCATTTGAATATTGTGGACATTTAAAGGCTCGTCCAGTACAGTGGATGAGGTGATAAATCAGCTGATACAAGCTAATCTCCAAACAGCAGCAGGCCATGGAGCAGCAGCAAGAAACAAACCGCCTGTTATTGGAGCAGACTGCTGCACTCAGAGAGACTGTTATGGCTAAAATCTCACAACCGGAGAGAATCTCGGTTGAGACTGGTGGTGCGAGGAGGGCCGTTCAGCAGGTCTTGCAAAAGATGACACCTGATGATGTTGTAGCTTACTCTGCCGTGATGAAGTTACCTGACATCACGAAATGCGTTGCTTTTCCTAGGGATACAGTGGCTGCCAGTGATTCACATTATGGACATGGACATATAAGATTAGATAAGCTTCTTGATTTTTGTATGTTTTGCACCTACCTCAGATGCACTGAATGAGTATATTTCTATTGAGTACTGATGCACTTTGGAGGCACTTTATCTTTGTAATATATTTAAATACACTTTAGGTATATTATATAAATTGGCTCCATTGTAAAATAGCATCCCCCCTTGGCAGTCTATGTAAGTGTTGTTTTGTTTGTGTGTTTTTAAATGGGCATGTTTTAACAATCATTGCTATGTAACTGTAATACTGTAATACACTTTATAAATGAACTTTAATTAGTGAGTGCTAACATAAGTCTCTGGGGAGGGCTTTCGTTTGGGGGTTGGGGGCACCCCACCTGTGTATTTATCTGATGATGATGTTGAGGCCTACCTCACTGTATTTGAGAGAGTGGCAGAGAGAGAGAAGTGGGCAGATGTGATTGCGCCCTTCCTGACAGGAGAACCACAAAAAGCGTACTATGATCTTAGGGAGCAAGATGTCCGGGACTATGTTAAATTAAAGATGGAGATCCTTGCTTGCCTGGGTGTTACGCCAGCGGTTCGCGCCAGGAGAGTTCACAGTTGGAGTTTCGCCATTGACCAGCCTGCCTGGTCACAGATGTATGATATGATTCATCTGGTACCAAAGTGGCTGGAACCAGAGAACTCTACACCAGCTCAGATTGTGGAAAAGGTTGTGGTGGACCATTATTTCAGGACCCTGAGCTACAGCGATGGTTTGGACAAGGAGACTGCTGAGCATCTCGTCAACATGGTGAAACAGTACACAGCGACTGAGGACTACCTCCGGGATGCCCCTGTAGCACCAGCACCTTCCAGGACCATCAAACCCGTGACATCTGTGGTAAGAGAGATCCAGCTGCTGGAGGTGTGTGGAAGGGAGTGAGAGGGAGCAGGGATCTAGACTTTGAGCGAGGACCCCCTTATGCCCCCTAATCCTAGGGAGGACGCCCAGGTAAGAAGGTCAAGTGTTCCCCAATGCTGGAAGTGCCATGAGTCGGGACACATAGCCGCTTATTGCCCTCTTTCCCCAGAGCCCATGAAGTGTGATGCTAGCTGGAGACGGCCCCTGCTTTCAGAACCTGCTTGTGCCGCCAGTCCGCGGTCAGAGACTGAGCCACATATTTCGATGATAAATATAAATGACTACTCAGTGAAGGCCCTTTTGGACTCGGGTAGTCTGGTAACTTGGTACAGGCCAGCCTTGTGGTTGGGAATTACAACCAAATACAAATGTCAGAGTGCTTTGTATCCACGGGGATATCGTAGCTTACCCTGTAGCCATGGTTAAGTTTGTGACTCCCTCTGGAACTCTGACCCACGAAGTCGGCGTGGTAAAATGCCTTATATATGAAGTGGTAATAGGTCGTGATTTTCCATTGTTCTGGGAGTTGTGGGAAAGGGGTAACATTTCTGCTGCCATCGAAGAATTGTATAATAGTATGTATATATTTACACATAATTCTTATTTTTTTTAATTAATTCTAATTTCCTAATTACTGATGATGTTGTTGCTTATGTTGCTTTTGACAATAGAATTGTGTGTGGCTTCAAATATGCCATAAACATTTTGCATCCCTAACTCCCTAATGTAAATGCCTATCAGCTTGAAAATGCCCAAAATGAGTTAAATTAGTCACCCTTCTGCATAGTCTCATGTCACATGCATGCTGCTCTCCTATTTGCATAGTGTGGCACTGCAAAACAGGACTAACTATTTTCAGAACTCCATAAATGTAAAGCTTTAGCTTAAGTGGCAATACAGAGGACTCTTACAAGGGTCTTTTTTAAAGAAAGTAGTTTTACCTCACATTAGAGGGCAGAAGTCACATGCAGGGGGTAAACCGTCTAGTCTGGAATGGCAAAAGTCAATGGGTTGGCATAGAACAGAAATAGTTTCCCCTCCTTTCGCAATGTTTTCAATGACTTTCTAATGAACCACTCTCCTTGCCTAAAAGCCATTGAACCTATCCTCAGGACTTGTTCTTGATATTCCAGTGGAAATGTTTTACCTCCATATCTTCCATGTTTCCAATCATAAGGGGTACCCCGGGTACCATCAGGGGGAGCTTCAGTGAGTGGCTTGTCAAGGAATGCTTTAGGGCCTTCTACCTCTTGGAAGGTACATGAGGGTTGGAGTTCATCTCCCAAGTATTTGGGCTAAGCTGTTGTGCCTCTGCAACTCACCAATTCCTAGATCTATGTCTTTCCACCCATCCCGCATTTCATGTTTCATGGTTGAAACATAAAAAACATATTTTAGGGGCAGCACTAGTCATCCATTCGCTCAGATATATCAATGGCTAACTGCCTTCTCTTTTGGACCAATGATTTTCAATTTAGCTGAAATGGATTGCACTCACTTTAAAGCGGAACAAAACCCACTGTGGCAGTCCCTGAAATCTAAGGATTGTTGGGCCGGCCACTGGCTTTCACAGGACACATCCTGAGATGTGATGTCCCACTGTGTGAACCCCCCGCTCCCCCAGGTGCCAAAGAACTAACCTGCTACCTGGCACCCTCTGCAAAGTAAACATCTGGCGGCCACATGTCTGTATCTTTGGGCTTTGTGCGTATGCCCTGTCCCCAGACATTCAGATAGGCTGGGAATGGGAGTACACGCACTGCTGTGTATGTGCCCACTCTTATTCCCCATTACTGAGCACTGCATGCCATATGACAAGCATTACATATGCATGGCAAATGGCTCTATAGGGACGAGAGCCTGTGCATGTGTCCTTGGACCAGGAAGAGGTGCACTGCACTGGGAGGTCTGGGGGGTTCACATAGCTGGGCATCCCAATTCAGGATCGGCCAGGGGCACAGAACAAAGCCTGGGATAGCCAAAATCTGGGTTTTGTTTCCCTTTAATGTATAAAATATTATTAGATGTCCCAATTAAAAAGAAAATGCTAAGGTAGATGGGATGACCTATCAAAGGGGAATAAAGAGATAAAATAGATTTTGTAGCATACATGCATCCCTTCCAGAGTGCATAAACATTTCTGCCCTTGCTTCTAAAAGTTCTACACAATGCAGGCAGCAGCACGATAAAGGCTGCTCACCTTCTTCTCAAAAATGTTGTACTCCTGAGGTGCAGAAAGCAATCAGACTAGTGAAAATATAGACTCGGGTTTGACTCAAGACTTAATGAAAAGAATGACAGCAATGCCCTATTATTATTATTATTTAGATCCTGAAATCAGAGAAAACTAAGCACACAAATATGTGTATAAGTGATAGAATAAGCAAAAAAATTCACCCTTCAAAGAGAAGGTAGGATGCACATACATTTCATCAGCCCCAACTAATGTTTCAGCTATACAGTTAACACAATAGTTGCCTTTCACATTTGCGATCACATATTTTGCCACAAGATGGCAGTGCAGACTCCAGAATGTTGGTAAATTACTTCTCAAAGCAAACTGATCATGATGTCCAATTTTAGCAAAGTTTTAATCCTTAACATATATATCTATATTAACCTGTATTAACATTAGAACCTCTTCATTTTTCAATGACAATGCATATCTAATCAAGTGATAAGAAACATGACCAATTTATAATTTCATTGATTTTTATAAGATAAAGAGGTCACATCTGTTATTGTATAGTTATTGTACCCTATTTTATCATTTAATTTGCCCCCTGACTGCTAAGTTTGATTTATTTATTATATAAATGCACTTGGCCTACCTACAAAGTATGGCTTATGGTGCTGTGTATCTGGCATAAATAACTGCAGATGCTGTTTTAGGTCGGTTGATCCCTACAAAAGTCGAGCTGCCCCTATTGTCCTGACTGTGCCTCAATATACAGGTGACCATTCACCACAGATAGCATATTAGGGATGTACAGTCACATGTTGCACAACCTCCTGACAATCAAAAAGAAACCTTGCTCCTTCATGACTAAAGCAGGGACACACATCAGAAATGGCCAGAGAGTGGATAATGCAGAAGCATAACTGCTTCAGCCCGGCAGGTCTGCAAAGGATCAAGCCTGCAGGAAGTTATGTAATTGTGGGTTTTGTGTTGGCTGGACATACACTTTAAAGTGGACCAACACCCAGGATTTTGACTATCCTGGGTGTTGGTCCACTTAGCTGGGGCACCCCGATCGGGGGTGCCCCGCTGTGTGAAACCCCCCCGATCGCCGCAAAAACTCACCTCTCCCCGCTCCCACGTGACCTCGTCCGGCCAATGACAGCGCTCAGAGCCGCTCTGGTATGCGCGTCCAAAGCCGCTTGGACGGGCATACCAGAGCGCTGTCATTGGCTGCGTCTCTCGCTTCCCTCTAACAGGGAGCGCGCCTGCACCGGCCATTCACAAAATGGCCGGCACGGGAGCGCGCCCTGCTAGAGGGAAGCGAGAGACGCGGCCGCGTCTCGCGCATGCGCCGTTGGATCGCCAATAAGGTAAGGATTGTGGGCCTCCTGGGGGGTTCCTCCCCGCGGGACATCCCGATTTCGGATGCCCCGCGGGGAGGGATCTGATCGGTCCGGGAATCTTATAGATTCCCGGGCCGATCCCCCCTGGGTGTTGGTCCACTTTAAAGAGAAAAAAAAAACCCCAAAAACTATTTACCTTCTTCCTATCCCTCCCCTGGTGATAAATATGTTTTGGATATTCCCTCACATATACTTTTGATACTTTTCCTGTAATTTCGACAAAACACCACCATAAGTGTCCTTGCCACTGAAGTGATTTACACTGAGGGCTATGTCACTTATACGTCATTCAGTGATTGAGTCCTGGTCAGCTTGAAGCTGCTCCTCTCATGTGAAATGTTGCTGTGGTCTGTTTATTCACACACTTAGTTTGAGGCGTGCCTTTGGGTAAATGAATACTCATGCCTCATGGGAAAATGAATGCCTCAAGCCCACAACAGAGCCTAATCAGATTATCCTTGGAGGATGTGGGAGGAGAGCAGGAAGCTCTCTGAGAATGATTGAGAATGTTTTTCATTGACTGACAGTGGCTGTTCGAGTTCTGGATTAAGGAGCGCATGCACAGGAGGACAATCAGACACCAGATGGATGCACTGCTTTCAATTTCTATGCACATACGCAAGATCTGAGGAGTAAAAGAAATCTTGTGACAGCTTCCGATGCAGAAGTAATGGACCTTAGGCCAAGATGGTGATGATAGATAAAAATAAATAAAAAAACATGAAGACATGCTCCTCTTTTGGAGATACCTCCTTAGTTCCCCCCTCTGTTGTCTCACAGAACACAAGCCTCGTTCTCCTTGTATTGGAAAGTAATGTGGCAAATGACTGTTTCAGGAATGTTTTTTGCAGTGGATCAATCCTGTACTTTATTTTTTTTGTAATTGTTTGAATCTTATGGAATCCTGATATTAAAGTAGACCAAAACCCACCTTGGAGTCTATGAGACTCCAGGGCAGGCATACTCGCTGCCCCTTTAGCAGGGCGCATGCCCGCACCATTTGTTAAAGGGTAGCGGGGGATGCAGCTGCCAGCGCGCTCTAATCCACTAGCCTTAGACGAGCTATTGAACGAAGGGGCGGGAGCTGACTCGAGTGCTCTGACTGGACAAGTGGGAAGGGTAAGTGAGATTGCGCGATCTGGGGGGTTTCACAAAGCGTAGCATCGCTGATCATGTTGCCCCGGGGGCAAGGACCAACACCCAGGATAGTCAAAGCACTGTGTTTATGAAGCCTTGTATCCTATGTAGTATTGTGTCTTAGACTTTCATGTGTGTCTGCCCATTTGTACATTTAGCCTTGCTGCTTCTCTTCTACATTATTCAGAGCATGCTATGTTTCTTTCCTGGTGAGTTCCTGAAGCTATCCGGTCATTCTGTCCATTTTACTGCATCAGGCCAGGGGCGTACCTACCATAGGGGCAGTGCAGGCACCTGTCCCCAGGCCTGTGGAACAAGGAGGCCCATTGCAAGCTGCCTCCACCACCTCTTTGTACTCCAGTTACAAACTTACCCAGCCTCTTTCTTCCCGGCTTGCTGCACTGCAAGACCACGTCTCCCACTGCACCACTCACCAATCTCTTCCTCTCCATCAAAGCCTTGTCTCCTCTCTGCCACAGCCATACATGCCTCTCCATCATCACCAGGCATGTGGCATGTCCACCACGCACGGTGAGTGTCGATGAGTGTCCGCCTGGGGGCGGGGGGCTGATGGGAGCCCTACTATGGGGCCATTCCTAATTTCAGTCTCTTCCTGAACGTGCCCTGTTTAATTTATGTTCCTGAATCAAGCACTGTCCTGTTTACAGTGTGCTACTGAATCAGATTGTGCTCTATTTCCAATTTGTTCTTGAATCTAGTTGTGTTCTCTTTTAATAATTTACTAGGACACTAGACCTGTAATCCTGGAGTGCAATACACTTACTGTGCTATCGAGTCCAAGCATCTTGTTAAGACATTAGCCTCGATTCAGAGACACATTCGTCCGGACTTCCGTAGCTGTCTGTGAAAGTTTTGGTGGGTGTTTGTCATTTTTTTGCTTTTTTTCGTCCATTTTCTACTCGCACGAATGTTCGGGAATGCGCTTCCGATGAACGGAAGCAAATCGGAACATCTCCGCTAGTTCGGATCATTTTCCAAACAAAATCGGAAATTTTCAGTTCGTTCAGAAAACTTCCGTTGCTGGGATGGGTTTCTGTCTGATTCAGAGAGCTGATTTCTGACGGATCACCACCCTATAAACCTGTTTCATTTCCGATCCACTTACAAGACCTTTGAGGGCTCGGATTGCTATTGTTGAACATGTTTTGCGGCTATGTGGAGGAGTCCGCGCGCCTTTAGCACCAAGGCATTGCATGTATCAGCATCGCCGAGGCCATAAATTGTATAGCAATGCATAACTGAATTAATACATTTCATGTATGCCTTATAGATGCATTTTCATGCTGACCTTAATTAGTCCTTAGCATGTAAACATTTATTTTTCCACACATCCATATAATTGCTATATTTTTTTAGACTTATGTCTCTTTGTGAATTATATTTGGATTGTTGAACTTGAATCTTAATTTGTTGTAGGAGTTATTGTTTTAGTTGGTTACCTTTGCTTTGTGTAATTATTTTATATTTGGTTGCAGGAACTGCAAGATGTGCCACTTGCCCTTGCTCCTGATGCCCGTTCATTGCCTGCAGATTGCGGGCCAGGGGTTCTCTAATCGGGCACTATGCAAAACCCGGCCCGTGGTAGCGAGGGCCCCTGTCTTTTGAAGTCCAGATTTAGGTTTTTGGACCATACGGGGGGGGGGGGCACTGCAGTATGACCCCAACAAGGTTATACCAAAATTTCAATTTACGTTTTTTAACAGGGACCACACGTGCCAGAGTGGCACAACTGAGTGTCAGGATCCTTCATTTGGTGGGCGAGATGCAGGAGCTGCGCAACTCGTTGGGGACCACAGATGAAGAATAATGTTCAGTGGCCTGCCATTGCTATGCATTTTGTTTTTTATAGTTGTAAAAATTTGAAATTTTCCAAATTTTTTAAATTTTTTTATTTTAGGATGGTATAAAAAAAATGTTACATTGTCATTTCATTTACAAAATACATTAACACAAAACTAATGTGCCCAGAAATATTTAACGATGAATATTCACATGGCCGAGAAGTGATTTGTGTAAGTTTTAGGGGGCTAAAATGGAAGAAGAACCTAACCAAGAAGTGGTTTGGGTGAGCTTTAAGGGTCCAAAAGGGAAGATGGAGGATAGTGCTAAGTGATTTGGGTGAGCTTTAAGGGTCCAAAAGGGAAGATGGAGGATAGTGCTAAGTGGTTTGGGTGAGCTTTAAGGGTCCAAAAGGGAAGATGGAGGATAGTGCTAAGTGATTTAGCTAAACATTGTAGTAGAAGTGAGGGTGGCAAATATGTAGGCGAGCACTTTAATGAGTTAAGTTTGTAGTGCGCAGGCGCAAGATCGTAAGGATTTCCATCTGGACAAATATTTATTGAAAAAGGGAAACAGAATCGAACGGGAAACGTAAAGGATTCGTTGGAGGATACGATGGGAAAAGGGCAAAAACGAAAGCCTAGGTTGTAACATGTGAAAATGAAATGGAAAAGTCTGGATGGAAACTGACATCCTCGTATTCGTAATCTGCCGTACGAACGGACGGAATCTTTACAGAAGGTTTTCAATGCATGCATAGAATCGCTCGTACACTCATACGAGAACGGAAACATTATACAAAAAAAAACAGACCGGCACTAAAACGGAAGTTTTTTTGTGTCTCTCTGAATCGAGGCTATTGTTAGAGTATTTCAATGATGGTGTCAATTGCTGAAAGCTAGGTGAAGTATTTTTATGAAAAATGTGGTCAATGTGCCTAATAATATTTAAGGACATGTGTAGGTCTGACAACAGGTCTTGTTTTTTTAAAGCCTAGCGGTACCCTTTAACACCATGGCACCTACAAGCTTATGCAGTAAACAGTCGGCTCAGTTTGATACAGCTTTAAAATGTCACTGTTCTATACAAATATTTACAAGCTAGTAATTGTTATTACATTTTATTGTATTTTTCTCTGTATATTTAATAGCATTCATTATTCTCATATTGTCCACAAGCTACTAATCATTGTGTACTGTGCAGAATCAGTTATTGTCCAGAGGTGGCAATCACAGCTGGCTGTCTAGTAGCTAGCAATCAGTTCCCTGTGCCCAATGCCTGGATACACCCAAAGCTTTCAAATGTCTACAATGAGACCCACTCATAGCTAGCCATCCCGTTGCCTTTATCACCCTACTCAAAGAGCATAAAGAATTACTATTTAGAGGACTAATCAGAACTAATCAAACAAGAAACAACATTTCAGAATGGCTTTAATAGTCAATCCAAAAAGAGCAATTGTGATTGCAAAATATATGTAAACTTTAATTTGTTATTTTCAAATTGTATTACAAATTTTATATGTTTGAATTCACATTGCATACTGTGGATTTTATTTCAAAACAGAATATGTAGCATCATAAAATAGAAATGTCTTATCTTGGTGACATTGTTTTTGCCCAATACAATTTCTAATATGGTCAAACATAACAAGGTTGTTGCCTTGAAATCTACCCAAATATTTAGACATTTGGCATCATGATGCCTATAACAGCCAGAGGAGAAATTATAAGATCATTATAAGAAATTATAAGATCACCCAATCAGAGACATTAAGTACAACTAAGCTATTGTTACTGTGCCCTTGTAAGAAGAAAAGTGGAAGGGCACCACTGGAACATCTGAAAAAAAGATCCCCAATAAAAGTTTTTTCTGAAATGGGAGCCAGAAAGTGCCAGAGGTCCAGATCATTCCTTGAAGGGGAGAAGAGGATTTAGAGTTCCTGGCTGGGAATGGCACAGGCACACAGCCTCTCACTTAACTGGAGTAGCAGGGGCCCCCAGTTTCAACAGGGAAGAGCTGCTTCCCACTGGACTCTTTTCACTGGCCAACATGGAAGAGGGGAAGGAGAAACCTTTATGCGAGGGAGATTTATTTTGGTTCTTACACTGCCGAAGCGTAACACCTATAAGTGAACTGATAAGGGTCGATTCAAAGAAACATGTAACAGCTTGGATTTGGGTGCCGATCATCCTATTTTTCACGTCCGCTCGTGCGTTCGTATGAACTTGCGAGTGATTCTATAAGCAAATACGTTTCTATCCTAAAATGTACGTCCGTTCGTATGTTATCTCCCGAACTTGCCTCAGTCAGTTGTCAATCGTAAAAAACAGGTTGATGTGAACACTTGTTGCGGCGGCAGCCTGTTTTTTCGGCCGCTTCCATCGTCCACCTCTTCCAATTACTTGCCTTTGCCTCTGGTTTTCAATGGTTTTTGGCCTCTTATATTTGTTCGTTCGTATGTATATAAGGTCTTGCGCATGCGCGATCCAAGCTACACTCCACAAACCAATGTGGGCCCTATCTGACACTACCAATCTCACCACTACTGCCTCGCGCCAGGCTAACACTTACCTTTATGAACCATAAAACTTACCCAAACCCCTTAGCGCTTGCATCCTTCTTCATTTGGACGACCCTAAAACTTACCCAAACCCCTTAGCGCTTGCATCCTTCTTCATGTTGACGACCCTAAAACTTACCCAAACCCCTTAGCGCTTGCATCCTTCTTCATTTGGACGACCCTAAAACTTCCCCAAACCCCTTAGCGCTTGCATCCTTCTTCATTTCTCGGACCCTAAAACTTACCCAAACCCCTTAGCGCTTGCATCCTTCTTCATTTCTCGGACCCTAAAACTTCCCCAAACCCCTTAGCGCTTGCATCCTTCTTCATTTCTCGGACCCTAAAACTTACCCAAACCCCTTAGCGCTTGCATCCTTCTTCATTTCTCGGACCCTAAAACTTACCCAAACCCCTTAGCGCTTGCATCCTTCTTCATGTTGACGACCCTAAAACTTACCCAAACCCCTTAGCGCTTGCATCCTTCTTCATTTCTCGGACCCTAAAACTTACCCAAACCCCTTAGCGCTTGCATCCTTCTTCATTTTTCGGACCCTAAAACTTACCCAAACCCCTTAGCGCTTGCATCCTTCTTCATTTCTCGGACCCTAAAACTTACCCAAACCCCTTAGCGCTTGCATCCTTCTTCATGTTGACGACCCTAAAACTTACCCAAACCCCTTAGCGCTTGCATCCTTCTTCATTTGGACGACCCTAAAACTTACCCAAACCCCTTAGCGCTTGCATCCTTCTTCATTTGGACGCCCATAAAACTTACCCAAACCACATAATGTACATATGTCTATATGTTTATAACCATGTATTTTCGTGTTTGTGTAAATGTCTTTTTTGGCGCATATTAGAAATGACACATTTCTAAAGCCTTAAAATATAATTTATTTTAAAATTTTTTTGTTTTTTTGGCTTTGGGTTTTTAAAAACCTCTTAAAATGTTAAAAGTTTGTTTTTTTAAAAAAGTCTAAAATTTGGGAACATAACAACAACTGTAAAACTATTTTACAAAATTAGCCAGGACCAAGGGCACTAATCATCCTCCTCTTCTTCTTCTGTTGGCCCCAACGTCGCCTGTATGGCCAGCAGCTCGGCCACCAACTCCTTGATCCTTTTTTTTTTGGCCTCCAAGGTTTTTGGGATCATCCCTGTAACCAATAGAGAAATAAACATAAATAGTAGTACCAGACCGGTTTGTATGCTGGGAATAGATTTTGGGTTAATCAAATACATGTAAATGCATGACATATGTCATTCTTCCAAGGGATAAAGTAAATGCATTTCCCTCTGGTAAGTATTGAAACTCCTTAAACCGGACCTTCAACATGATTTAATGAAAATCAAAAACTCTTTCCAAATGATTCTGCACCCGTTAAAAGTACATTTTGGTGCATTTTTTATTACTGCGCCGCCATCTGGACTCAGAAGCATAACACTTAATGAGGAGAGGAGAGTGGGATAAAGTACAGGGGAGCAGGTTACAGTTGTGCTTTGGTAATACAGAGCATAGCTGGGTTCAGGGAAAGGTCAGCAGTCCCACAATGCATGGCAGCACCTTACTTTGTTAAATCTGGATGCCATGCTGCCTGTAAATATGGCGCATTCCATATGCCGCCATCTTGGATGTTTAAAGGCTCCTAACATGCAGTAGATGCCGGTAGCCTGTTTTGGACTGTTCGCAATCTGTATGTACAGTGTGTGGGATACTTATTAGCTAGGCTCTTAATACGAGTTAGGGTCCGCTTTAAGCTAACGAAGTGCCCACATGAAAGTGTTAACTATACATTGGCTAGGCCTTTAGTTATGTGTGTGTTCTTAGCAAAAAACACATAAATATTAATAATGGCATGGCTACTTACTTTGTTGGTGGCCGACAGATGGCTGGTTGGGGCCAACAGGATGCCCTTGGTCCTGGCTATGCTGTGAAGAAGTCCCTGGAGAAACATGTGACATTTGGTTAGTAGTTGTATAGAGTCACTATTCCCAACATATCTGGCTCCCAGTCTGGCTGACATCACTCACCTTCGCCAGGATCAACTTCCAGCATCTCTGCTGCCTCCTCCTCCACTATCTCACCCGCTCCAGAAGCATCTAGAAATACATAATAAAGGAGCACTTAGTTTTTGGCCTTGCATGTATATCTTTGTGCATATACATGAAGAGTGACATACCAGAGCCTTCCCCATGCCTGGCCGGGCATGACTCCACGCCCACGCGGTTGGGCCCCTCCTCTGTGGTAAGGTCCAGGGGCTGGTCTGAGGAGGCCACAGAGGAGGGGTAGGTCCGTCGCCCGGGAGATCCACCACCTTCACTCACAGATGCAGAATCATGCAGCACTGGTCGGCCTGTGCGCCTCCGGGTGCGGCGAATTCTCAAATCCATTTCCAACACTAACAAAGAAAAGTCATTATAAATAAAGGCATAACTTATACATTTGGAACATATACCATGCAATTGCTTTGTACTTACTTGGGAAATGGATCCCAAAAAACCTCCGCACCCGGGGCATGTGCAGACGTTTCAGGTCCGACCAATGCTGCATTATCTGGGTGTGAGTGAAGGTGGTGCTGGTGACACGGTGTATTTCCGTGATGATCTCCCGGGCGATGTCCCTTTTTTCGCACACATTGGGCGCGAAGTCATACCGGCGCTGAAGCATGATCTGAAAAACATAATGGACACAGAGCTTTTACTTTTACACACAGAGCCATATGTGTTGCATCACAAGTTGCGAATGTCATGTCATTAACACACACATTTAGAGTGCCAGCCATTTTTGGGGAGTGCCTTAAAGCGGACGTTCACTCTGATTCAGAGTCTGGTCTTATGTTATATGTTTCACACACCATGTACATACAGATTGCCAACATTACAAATCAGGCCACCTGCCTGGCATGTTATGATGGTTTGAACCTCCAAGATGTCGGCTTATGTAAAATGCCTTCTTTGCAGGCAGCCTGCAAACAGGAAGTTCATGCAAACTGTAAGTGTGTGTGCTGCTCGGCATTCTTGGACTGATGACCTTCCCATGACCACAGCTCTGCTGTGTCTGAACAAAGCACAGCTATAACCCACCCCCCTGTACCTTATCCCACTCACCTCTCCTCAGTAAGTGTGATGCTTCTGAGTACAGATGGCTGCGCGCATCTCTTAAATTCTTGAGCAGAGTTTCAGGCCAGTGGAGGCAAGACTAATAAGTTATTGGCTTCAAATGGCCCATTTGGAAATGTCATAGGCTGTGTACTGGTTTTTTAGGTTTTATTGCTTTTTAGTCAATCACGCTGAAGGCCCGGTTTCTGTCTTTTTGCCCGCGTGTGTGGCTTGCCGTTGTGTTTTGATGTCTTAGGCAAACAGTGGTCCTCAAACATCCGCATCAAGGTCCGAGACAGGCCAGGTTTGACAGCTAGCCACGCTACTCCACAGGTTAATTAACTGTTGCTAAGCCAGAGCAATTGCCCTAATTAGGACATCAGCATAGAGAGGTGAAAACGTGGCCTGTCTCGGCCCTTGAGGATGAAGTGTGAGGAGCCTGTTCTAAAACATTAAGATCCCCAAAACTAGTTCCAACCGCATCATTTACATTTAGTACATCAGTCAGTATTAGCTTAAAAGGCAGAGCAAGGCACTTACCAGCATGAGGATCTCTTCCTGTTGACGGGTGAAGATAGTGGGCGCCATCTTTATGCTTCTTCAAGGCAGCAGATAAGTGAAACCCCAGCGGTTTCCTGGTTCCGCACGAACGTACGTCCGTACGAGCGCGTAGTCGTGCGCATAGGCGTCAGACGCTGGGCGCATGATTTAAAGGTCCCTGCACCCAAAGCTCATTCTCTTTGAGCTTTTTGCGAAAATGGCACCCAAAAAGGCAGCAGCTAAACGCGCACAGCCAAGGCAGACCTCTGAGGGCCCAACCACCAGGTCCCAGCAAGGCCCCAAGAAGCTAAGGTCCCAGAAGGCAAGTACCACCTCGGCCCCACCAAGGGACACTGGACCCTCCCTTTCCCAAAAAAGGGCCCCAAAGGCACGTGCCCCTGCGGCCAAAAAACAGCCCACAGCAGCCACCACCACCTCTGCCCCCAGAAGAGGCCGCCCAAGGGAGCCCACACCACCCATGCTTTCAAGCCGGGCACTTAGCCAACCCAGGCCCCGCAGCAGGCCCAGAAGCCCATCCAGGCCCCGCAGCAGGGCCAGAAGCCCATCATGGCACCGCAGCAGGGCCCGAAGCCCATCAAGGCCGCGCAGCAGGGCCCGAAGACCATCCAGGCCCCGCAGCAGGGCCCGAAGCCCATCAAGGCCACGCAGCAGGGCCAGAAGCCCATCATGGCACCGCAGCAGGGCCCGAAGCCCATCAAGGCCGCGCAGCAGGGCCCGAAGACCATCCAGGCCCCGCAGCAGGGCCCGAAGCCCATCAAGGCCGCGCAGCAGGGCCCGAAGCCCATCAAGGCCCCGCAGCAGGCCCCGAAGACCATCCAGGCCCCGCAGCAGGGCCCGAAGCCCATCAAGGCCCCGCAGCAGGGCCCGAAGCCCATCAAGGCCCCACAGCAGGCCCCGAAGACCATCCAGGCCCCGCAGCAGGGCCCGAAGCCCATCAAGGCCGCGCAGCAGGGCCCGAAGCCCATCAAGGCCCCGCAGCAGGCCCCGAAGACCATCCAGGCCCCGCAGCAGGGCCCGAAGCCCATCAAGGCCCCGCAGCAGGCCCCGAAGACCATCCAGGCCCCGAAGCCCATCAAGGCCGCGCAGCAGGGCCCGAAGCCCAAGACCTGGCACCAGCCGGGAACAGAGCCCCCGACCTGGCACCAGCCGGGAACAGAGCCCCCCAAGAGGCCAAAGAATGGACATCATCCGGACCACATCTACACCTGGAAGTTCGGTGGCCAGCCACGCAAGAACACCCAGTCCCTTGGCCAGTCCAGTCCAGTCATTGGGAAGCCAGCAATCCTTCCATTCCCCTACCCAGCCCCAGGCCATAATGTCACCACATGTGTCTGCACACATGGAGGAGCACCCAAGCCAACCATCTGTCCGCACATTGCGGCGCGGACATTTGAGTGGGAGATTCTCCCATGACCAAAATATGGCATTGGCTAGTGGCCTTACATTATACTATGACGAGCTCTATGGGAGCAAATCAAAACACACCACTAAGCAGCGCAAGATGGAATTGTTTGAAACCATCCTACGACAAGTAAATGCAGCGGGGGAAGAGAGGAAAGATGTTGGACAAATCCAGAAGAAAATTTCGGATCTCAAATATGCTGTACGTCAAAAAGAAATTAAAAGGCATAATTACAGGTAAATAAATGATGTCTCCAAATGTAATGATTAGGATGTACTGTATCCACCTTTTCTGGGTACCAAACTATTTTTTCATTTCAGCATGAAAACTGGAGGTGGCTTTCCAACCAAACTGGAGTTTACACCTGCTGAGGAGATTGTGCTGGGCCTTCTCCATCCTGTCGCGGTCGGTGGCCATGCGGGTCTAAGGGACACAGACTCACCGACCCGTACACAAGGTGAGTACTCTTAATCTGCATGTTTGCCTGTTTGCCCAGAAAATTAAAGTTCACTAGTACCAAGATGACGGTATGGCCCTATGGTGTGGCTTGCTTGGCCTCGCACTACTGTGCCTGTTTGTGTCCTGTTTTGGTCCCTGTGAATCACGCATTTTGGAACACATACATTATGTAAAAGAACAATTAACACTAATTATGTGTGAAGGAACGAAGTTTATGAAGAAAAGTGATATATTTTGACTCAATCACAAAACACACCTTATTAGGGATGTGTTGGCTATTTGTTGTGTGAGTTGTGTTTGAGGTAACAATTTAATTCAACACCCCCAAACATATCTGACCTAGAGCAGCGAGACTCAACTGGCGGGCCGGGGTCCCAATGCGGACCTTGCCACCAGATTCCCAGACCCCTGCCCAGACAGCCCTGCACTCAATTACTTCTGTGTTGACGTGCTCAGAGCTGCCCCCTTGATCGGCGATGTAGTGGTTGGTCTCCTGGCCAATGTCATGGCTCCATGAAACCTAGCATTGCAATATGAAGTACTGCACAGGAAGTGGCATTGCAAGGTACACACTAACTTGGTGCATCATTATCTTTGTCCAATCCTGTCCCGCTGCCCCAGCTCTGCCCCATCTGCCCCTGTCCCACCATCTGCCCCCCCCCCCACATCAGCCCCATCCATTCCTAACAGATTTGCTCCATCCATCCCATCACCATCCATTCCTGTCCTCCCAGCTTTATCCATCCAATCCCTGTCCCCTCAGCTCTGCCCCATCCAGCCCAGCAAGGGCAAGCAGCCTTTATTAGTTTGCACTTGGCAATCTCTAGCCCCTCCCCCAGTGTGCTGATTTCTAACTAGACACCCCCTGCGACAGCCCCATGCCCGGACCTTCACCTCTCACCGGGTACCTTTAAATGGACCTTTACAAGAAGTGGTTGAGTACCCCTGACCTAGAGAATGGTAGTCAAACTCAAAATAGTTGCTCTGCAAGTTGTATGCTGACTGGGTACACTTCCTGACTTCAAACTGAGGTCAGTTAGCAGTTTACTCGATCCATTGCACATATGTTAAATTGAGTGTATTTTACCAATTGGACCCATTGCTGTAGAGTTGCTTAATATTAGAAATAGTGGCTTGTTTTAGTACGTACCCAAACAATGCTTATGTGTGTGTTTACCTTGTTTTGTTTTCTCTTCTTCAGCCCAGCATGACCCCTCAGCAAGTGTAAACTCACCCCCCAGTTTGATTATGCCTACCAGGTCCGTACAGCATAGGAGCCCAGATCCAAGTTTTCCGGTAAGTTTATTTAGTACCCAAAATACTACCAAGTGCTTAAGCATGTGTTAAACTGATGTAATCCTAATTTGGGACGCCAACTTAACCTTTTTTTTTTCTATGTCCCTACAGACCCACACACTCATGGAAGAGATCCAGGAAATGGAGGAAGATGATGTATCCCTGCTGGCCACGTCCGATGACCTCCCCCTGGGTCCCAATCTGCAACTGCTCCCTAATGTTTCTCTGGCCAATCCTCAGCAGCAGAGTGAATCTGCATCCATTGTGCATGCACATGGGGAGACTGACACAACAGTCCCCAGTGTTCACTCTGCTGCTGAGGATTTGCCAAGCATGCCTGTTGCTGTTGAGGGGACGACACAACGCGGCAGGGCACGCCCAAGAGCCAGGGTAATTGTGCGGCGGACTCCATTACGCCGCCGCACAATTCCCCAGGGGAGGCACAGTGCCCTGCTTGATTTATGGAACCAAGAGAGGGACTCTTTTGAGGCACAGCTCGTAACTGAGCGGGAGGAAAGGCATGCCGATATGGTCAACCTAACTACCACCTTACAGGGCATCCTCGCACCAATCAAAGTGCAAAAAGTAAAAAAAATTCAAACTTACAATACTTGTTGCGTTTTGAGTTGAAACACATTTAACATCACCTTGGGCTAAAGCAGATACATTTTTGGTTAAGAGGTGTAAAAATGCAAAGATCAATCTAAGTAAACACCAGGAAAAACATTAGGCAACAATTAAGGGAAATTGTGTATTTATTTAAGGTAATGCCACATTACGGCCAAACAAATATTTGAAAATAAAGGCAAATACACACACACAGAATGGGAAACAAAAAAAAGGCTTTAACTAAAATGCTGCAAGATCAAATTTGCTCGCACTGATTGGCCAGACTCACTGGGTGGGCCAACATAATTGTCACCATCATCTTCTCGGGCTGTAGAGGGCAGAACATCAACATAACGGGGGACACGTTCTTGAATGGCAAAATTATGCAGAACAGCACATGCCATTATGATGTCTATCACTTTGTTAGGAGCATATTGCAGGGCGCCCCCGGTATGGTCCAAACAACGAAAACGTGTCTTCAACAGTCCAAATGCCCTCTTAACAACAGCCCTGGTCTTGCGGTGCGCACGATTATAGGCTTCCTGAGAGGCATCCTGGGGCCGCAGCACAGGCGTCATGAGCCAGGGGAGAAGTGGGTAACCGGAATCACCTTAACAAGACAATTAAATAACAAAAATTAACACATTGCAAGACAACAAACACAAACAATTTGACATATATCAAAATGAGGTAAGCTAAAGGGCCAAAAAAGACACCCAGGGTACATTAGAAAAAACACTATTGGGCCAAATGTAGTACATAACTAAAAATGCAGCTTAAATAAAGCCAAAAATGAAAAAACATCTGCACGGACAAGGCTGTTTAGAAATATGTTTTTGATTCTGGCTTCGCAAATGTTACAATTAGGATGCTGCTGAGGGGCCCACACCATTTCGATAAAGAATGCACTGTATGCAGTTTAAGTCCACTTTGGCGTTGCAAGACCAATACTACAAAAGGGCAAAAAAATAGCAGATACTTCGGGACAATCTGCTACCCAATATATTTTGGGACATGGAAGTTACAGACATCCTAACCAAAGTTATCAAAAAAACAGAAGCACAAAGGGAGCAAAGCGTTTGGTTGAAAAACAAAATACAATCCACAAAAGCCCCCCCCAAAAAATGCTGGTTCGTTTTTCTGACAAGAATTATAAAGCTAAAATAGCCAAACAATACAGATTCCTGGGAAATATCGGTAACCAAAAATAGGACACACTTACCAAGCAGCCATGCACCCGAAAATTCCCCAGACTCAAATCTCCTAAACAAACCAGATCGTCTCAGGATATAGGAGTCGTGCGACGATCCAGGGTAGCCGGCAAGGACACTCAGGAAACGCATGTCTGGCCCCACCGCGGCCTGGACATTAAGGGAGTGTCCCATTTTTCGATTCCTTAAGGCAAAAACAAAAAAAAAGGGTAAGTGATAAGGGCAAAAAACATTTAGAAAAAAAAACATGTCTGCACACAAATTCAAACAACAAATGAGAAGCCTAAATAAAGCATGTACACAAAAGTACCAACAAAAATATGCTGCCGCCAAGGAAAATAGGTTACATTACACGTTGGGCCCCATAATAACCCAAACCCAAAATATATACCTATATATATATTCGTCGGATGCCCTAGGTACGAGTGCCACATGTGTGCAGTCAACAGCACCAATTACGTTGGGCATGTCGGCCACATTATAAAAACCAAGCTTAATGGCGTTTCTGGCTGCCATATCATCCGGGAAAAAAATATATTTTGGAGTTATGGCAGCCATGCCTTCCAAAAATTTAGAGAGTGCGCGGCTCAGCGTAGGCTGGGACATCCCCACGGAGAGGGCACCCAGCCTCTGGAACGAGCCGTTCGCCAAAAATTGCAGGCAGCCAAGCATCTTGGTCATACCTGAAATTGCATGCCCCTTCCTTGTGGTGCGGGCTAACCATGGCCGCAGCTCACTATATAATTTATGGAGGGAAGCGCGATTAAGCCTGGTCAGCTCAAACAGCTCAACATCATTCATGCTATCGATGTTCATGCGACGACGCAGGGGCAATCTGCTCTCAGACATCCGGATCAAATCGATGCCAAAAAGCATAAGCCCTTGATGTGCCACAAACTCGCTCCTCTCCATTCTACTCCCGAGGCCAAATAGCTGCCGGCAAACATTTCGGGAAGCAGCTCTTTAATGGGCTTCAAAACAATTAGCAATCACCTCTCTGAATTGGTCGCAAGCCCATGTGAAGCACGTAAAAAATAGGATCGGACCTAAAAAATACGATTTGGACGGGAAAAACACACGAACTAACGCAAAATATACGATTGACGTCCGGAAAGCGTATGTTCATATACGTCTATGCGCGAACGTTCGTGCGAATACGAAATGGCCAAAAAAAAAGGAAAAAATGACAAACACCCACCCAAACTTACGATTCTCGATCCGAAATCAATTAACTTTTGCTCTTTGAATCGAGGGGATAGTCAGGAATGAGTATTGAGCAGTCAAGAGGCAGAATATAGTTATGTAAACGTAGCATGAATCTACTGTTATTGTACATTTGAACAGACCGGCTTTCAGTAATAATGTGGGGGTGGAGCAAAGCATTCCCTTGTTAGTAGAGTATCACTGACCTGGCTGCTCCGGAGGATGGTGATGCAGACCCTGAAATCACCATCCATCCTGCATTTCACTTTCATTGTCTACCTTGGGGCTGATTCAGAGCCAGTTGAAAATTTACACCCGGTAGACAATAAAAGTGAATGCGGTTTTCTCTCCTAAAAAAGTGAGTTTTCTCATCTGGCTCTAAATCGACCCCATGGAGCACCCAATAATGAAATTATTAATAAAGGTTACCACGTATGCCTTTTTCAAAGCTACTTTTCTAAATCTATTGTGTTTCTAAACTGTAATGCAAGCATAGCTGTGCTCCCTAAGTCTGGAAATTGTATCATTATACTGTATGTATTTTGGAGTACCCGTAGAATTATTTGATTCAATACTGATGTCTAGGGATACACAAACTAAAAAGTCTTTCCTATACTGCAGTAAAATAGTGTGTTAATTACCATTCAAAACTTGTTCAGCATGACAGCAACTTCTGTGCATGCGGCAGAAGGTAAGTCCCTATTAAAAGAAATTGGCTGGTCTGAATGTTTTCAGAAAAGTCAGATTATTTATACAAATACCTTTTGTTGAGGTGGGAGGTTTCATTTAAAAGCACAAATAATGTTCAAGTTCGCCATCCGGCCCGGACACGGTCTGCTGAGCAAGCCATCAAGCAGCTTCACCTAAGGGTGCAGCAGCTGGAAGCTGCTGTAACTTACCTAGACAGCAGCAAAAGCCATTTCTCTGTGGCCTCGGCAGGGGACCATGCCTTTATGATGCAGCCGCTGAGATATCCAGCCAGGCTATTTTTTTTATTGGAAGTAAGTGGAATCAGGGGGAATAGGTTCTGTCTCCCCTAATACACTCAAATCTTGCACCCCTGGATCTTATTCCTACCAAAAGAAACCACAAGCTTGGCAGGAGTTTTATTCAATTTGGATGTATAAATGACCCCTCCTCTCATTAGCTGACTTGTTTATATGGATTTTTAATATTACACAATTTTGCGATACTTCTCCTTTAAGAGGTTTATATACATGTTTTTTTTTTCAAGGGCCAGAGATAATTTAAATGTGATTTACTAGCTATGACATCTGAATGTGGAAACTGTTACTGCTTTCTTAGGTGGGCAGAAAAGTATGGAACATTAGGATTTACCGATTATACTCTGCACATTTTCCAATAAGATGGATGGGAGGTTGCATCTAAATGGCTGTGAAAGCTGAAAAATACCTTCAATAAAAATCACCTTAAATTACTTTTTAATTGTTATTATGTTTGCAGCTGGAACACTGACAGGCTTTGGGGAAAGGTGTTAGACTGTCTAATTAGTAGAGTGCCATACATCCAAGTGCTCTTTTTCATTGACAGGTGTCTTCTTTCGTATTGACTACATAATTAATTTATGTCAGTCGTTATAAGCAACCTTTCTAGATTTACTAGTTTTGAAATTGATGAATGGAAATGCATGTGATATGTTATATCTGTGGATTATTTCTTGTGCTCTGCTATATAAATACTTAACTGTAACTGTATAAGTGTACTGGCAGGGGCAGACTGGGGTTAAAAAATGGCCCAGGACTTTTCTGGTCACACAGGCAGTGTGCAGAACCCCACCCATCCCCGGCTATCCCCCCATAACATGCTGTGAGACAGAACCCCCCCCCATAACATGCTGGGTGGCAGAATCCCCCCGTAACATACTGAGTGGTAAACCCACTCCATAACATGCAGAATCCCCCCCCCCCCCATAACATGCTTGGTGGCAAAATTACCCGATAACATGCTGAGTGGCAGAATCCCCCCAGAACAGGCTTTGAGGCAGAACTCCCCCCCCCCCCCCCCCCCAACAGGCTGTGAGGCAAAAAAAAACCATTAGTTGCTGTGAGGCAGAACCACCTTTAACATGCTGAATGGCAGAATCCCACATAACAGGCTGTGAGGCAGAACCCGCTGTGAGGCAGAACCCGCTGTGAGGCAGAAGCCCCCATAACAGGCTGTGAGGTAGAACATTAGCACTCAATGTCCATTTTCTTAAAAAATGGGACTGCTTTAGCCATTAGCACACCATGGAGGGCTGGCAACACTGGTAGAGCATGCTGCATCCCTGGGATAACTTTATGGGTGTATAAATCTCTTATTTCCCAGGCATTTCTCTTGCAATACAAACTGCTAATAGTACTGGTACTTGGACTTGCCCATGCCCATGCCCATCAAGTTCAATCAAGGTTGTTGGGGTGAGGGGGTTATTTTATTTTTTTTTTTTCTTACAAATAACAGCTAATAATAAATATGCATCTAATCTTTTTTGAAGCTGTCAGCCATTGATGCTGAAGCAAGCTTCTGTGTGAGGCTATTCCACAGATTTATAGTTCTTATGGTGAAAAACGATTGTTGCCTCTGGAGATTGAATTTCTTTTTTTCCAGTCGAAGTGCGTGCCCCCTTGTCTTTAGAGAGGATTTTACCTGAAAATTTCCCAATTTTTACCGTATTTTCCGGCGTATAAGACGACTTTTTCCCCCTGTAAAACATGCCTCCAAGTGGGGGGGGGTCGTCTTATATGCCGGGTGCACCTGGGTCACATACATATAAATGTACTTACCTTCACCAAGCTGGGCAGCACGATCATCCTCCTCCTCCTGCAGAGCGATGCTCTTGCTCAGGCAGCACTAGTTGATCACAGCAGGGAGAGACTGAGCAGGCCAGCAGGGTGAGCGCTGAGCAGATCAGCTTTCCTGCTCTCAGGCACTGTGTGGGCAGGCAGGGGGGTGGCTCCTGGCACGCACTCCTGACATCGCCCTCGCTGCTCTCCACTTTGAAGGGGGCTCTTCAGCATCTGATCTCAGGTGTGATTTATTTAAGATTTATTAAAAAAAAAAAAAGTTTCTATGGGGCATCCCCCAGTGTAAAACCCCCAACTGGCCCCTTTCCCAGACCCCACACATTACACACTATGCCATTAGATGGGACACAACACAACAACTAAGGCATGTCCCCAGCAATAGGCGAGCAGGGATGTGGCCGCAGTGTAATGTGGTGTGGACTCTGGGAAACGTGGTCATTGGGGAAGTTTACACAGGAGGCACCCCAACTTGGGATTTGTTCCCTGCATGAGGGGCAGCAAAATGGAATGCCCCCCGGTCTGAATCCCCCGTTTGGCCTTTTTCCCAGACTTCACACCACATTACACTGCGGCCACATTCCTGTTCGCCTTTAGTTGGGGCCTGTGCTGGCTATTCAGAATGCGTCCCATCTAAAGGCATAGTAGGGATGTGGCTGCAGTGTAATGTGGTTTGGGCTCTTGGAAAAGGGTCAGTTGGGGGGTTTCACACAGTATAGGAAACCCAATTTGGCATGCCCCTGGAGTAGAGAACAAACCCACTGGGGCATTCCTATTCGGGATGCCCCACTGTAAAACCCTCCCTATTGGCCCTATTCCCAGAGCCAACACCACATTACCCTGCAGCTGCATCCCTACTATGCCTTTAGCTGGGACGCATTCTGAATAGCCAGCACAGACACGTCCCCAACTAAAGGCAAGCAGGGATGCGGCTGCAGTGTAATCTGATGTGCGCTCTGGGAAAAAGGCCAGTCAGGGGTATTTCACACAGTGGGGCTTCCAAATTTGGGAGGCCCCACTGGGTTTTGTTCCCTACTCCAGGGGTATCCCAAATTGTGATCCTCCACTGTGTGAAACCCCCCATCTGGCCCTTTTCCCAGAGCCCAAACCACATTATACTGCAGCTGCATCCCTACTATGCCTTTAGCTGGGATGCATTCTGAATAGCCAGTGTAGGCACATCCCAAACTAAAGGCGAGCAGGGATGCGGCTGCAGTGTAATCTGATGTTCTTTTACGTTTTATTTGGTGTGCGGAAGAGGGAGTAGTCTTATATGGCGAGTATATAACAAACTCTATATTTTGAGTGGAAATGTTGGGGGGGTCGTCTTATACGCCCAGTCGTCTTATAGGCCGGCAAATACGGTATATTTTGCCCATTGATATATTTATACACGTTACATGTCCCTCCTCAGTTGTCTCCTCTCAAGACTTAACATATTTCATTTTTTTTATATTTCCTCATAACTAAGATCCTTCATTCCTCTTACTGGTGGCTCTCCTCTGCACCCTTTCCATAGTCAAATCGTCCTTTCTATGAACTGGTGCCCAGAACTGGATAGCATATGGGTGAGGGCGCACCAGTGCCTTGTAAAGAGGCAATATTACATCCCTATCTGGTAATTCCATGCCTCTTTTAATGCAGGATAGTATCTTGGTGGCCTTGGAAGCAGCTGTTTGACATTTCATGCCTTCTTCTTGACTTAGCCTGTGGTCTACCAGTACCCCCAAATCCTTCTAAACAAGTCATTCTCCCAGTTTTACTCCGCCGAGGACATATGTCACCATCAGGTTTTAGACCCCAAGTACAAAATGTACCAAGAGGTATTACTGGGTATGAACCGACCCAGTACTAATGGGAACTCTCAGTGTGACCACACCTAAACAATAATTGACTGATAGCAATTAACTATAGAGAAAATAAATACATTTATTAGTGTCGACAAATAGTAGTTTTCACCACAAACATAGGGGTTGAACTAAAAGGGTTGTCCTAAGGACTAGGCACTACCGATTCAGTACCCCGTTCTGAATCCCAATAGGGGTTAAACTGAAAAGGCTGTCCCAGGTGCCAGGCACTACCGATTCAGTACCCCGTTCTGATTCCCAATACTTATCATGAATACAAAAGAGATCAGACCTGCATACAGACATAAAAATTTTACATACATGTACATGTTCTATTATTCGAATTACCAATGCGCTGGTTGCTGGTAGTACAATTCACATAATGCAGTATACTCAACGTACAGACTGTAAAAAGACCCCAAGTGCATGACTTTACATTTTTCCACATTGAACCTCACTTGCCAAGTGAATACCCAGACACTCAAGTCAGCTTGAAGCTTCAATAGACTGCACTGTGCTACATTTCTTTGAGTCATCTGCAAAAATAGAGACAGTGCATTTAAATCAATCAACTATGTCATTTATAAACAAGTTGAATAATAGTGGGCCCAGTACTGAGCCTTGGGGTATACTGCTTACAACTGGTAACCACTCAGAGTAGGTATCATTAGCCACAACTCTGCACATGATACTTTAGCCAGTTTTCAATATAGTTGCAAACCATATTTGATAATCCTGAGGAGCTCAATTTCCCTAATAAGCGTCTCTGGGGGCCAGTGTCAAATGCTTTTGCAAAATCAAGAACTATATCTACAGCCGTCCCTCTGTCCAGACTTCTACTCACCTCCTCATAGAAGCCAATCAGGTTAGTCTGGCAGCTTCTGTCCTTGGTACAACCGTGCTGGTTGTCACTTATAATATTATGGATAGTTACATATTCGTGTATATAGTCCCTTATTAGCCCCTCAAGCAATTTTCCCACAATGGATGTTAAACTTACTGGTCTGCAATTGCCCGGAGAAGACCTAGAGCCCTTTTTAAAAATGGGCACCACATATGCCCTGCGCCAATCTCTTGGCATTATACCAGTGTCACGATCAACTTACCTGGGGGTTGGTTACACGGCATATCCAGGAGACCGGCCGGGGCTCGTTCTGCCCGGCTGCCGCGCCGAATGGCGTCTGCTCGTGCGGCGCCGAGCATGGCAGACTCCTCTCCTCACCACCGCGCCCCCAGCAGTGCGCGAGCACGTCTCTCTTATGACCTCCGGCGGCGCTGTACTCAGCGCGCTCGCCGGAGGCTGCATTAAAGGGCCAATGAGCCCAGAGTGTCATGGGCGAAAACGCCCTTTAAAGTTCAAATGGGACAATCAGACTAGGGATTACTTTGCACCAATCACCACACTTCCTTCTGGCCAATCCTGTTTACTCCCATCCAGCAAAGGGTGTTTCCCCACACTTATCCCTTGCCCATGATAGCATTTAGCTAGGTGTGCCTTAGATCCTGATTTATTACCGTTTGATTCTGTTGCCGACCTTGCTTAGTTTGACCATTTTGTGTTTTCCGCCTGGACCAACCCTTGCTTGCATCCTGACCACGCTTCTGTTTAACCCTTGATACCGCAAACTCGTGACCTCTCGGATTGACCTTTGACTTGACCTTGACGCTTCTATTGTCTCTCCCTTGGTGCCGCGATTTTTACGGACTGTCTTCTAGCGTATGACCCTGGCTTGCCCGACATTGCCCAGTCTGGCCTCTGGTTCATCTGCCTTCACCCCCTGTAAGCTCACATTCTTTGTGCTATTAAGTCCTGGAGGCAACGTGTCTGGCGAGGCGTATAAAGCATCCTGGCAAACAGGGGCTTGACTAAAGGTGAAGCTAGCAGCGGAGATTGGGGGTTGTGGGCTTACCTTGAAGGCGGGTGTGCCACGGGGCCTGACAACCAGTTGTTAGTGAGTCTTTAAATATCAAGAACAGGGGTGGTGAGATAACTGAGCTGAGTTCTTTAAGAACTCTTGGGTGAAGTCCATCTGGTCCTGCAGTCTTATTAACATTTAAATCATTTAGTCTTACTTGGTTGATATCCATGTTTAGCTTGTTAAGTATTATACTTGGGCTATTGCTATGAGTGGTGACTCCTGTGCTGGCTCTTCCCTCCCCCCCCGTGTACACAGAGCTAAAGTATACATTCAACAGCTCCGCCCTCACTTCATCCCCAGTGAGCATTTCCCCATTATCATCAATTAGGGCACCTATCTGTTCTGATTTAGTTTTCTTTGAGTTTAAATTTTAAGGTTAGTTTTTCTTTTTTTCGCCACACCTCATCCACATCTTTCATTTCGTACTTTTGCCAACCTTATTTCTTTGTTATATTCTTTATTTACTAATTTATACTTTTCAAGAGTTACAGCTGAGAGCTCGACCTTGTAATGTTTAAATGCCCTTTTCTTGTTCTTTATTGCCCTTTTAACCGCAGGTGTCAGCCATGTGGGGTTTTATTTTATCAGCTTATATTTGTAACCCATAGGAATACATGTTGCAGCGTTGGTGCTCACAATTGATTTAAAGCACTCCCATTTGGCATCTGTATCTTTATTCCTGAACAGATGCTCCCAGTCTATGGGCCTGATGCAGAGCCTCCTCTGAACTGCCCTTAAAACCTTCCGATTGTCCGGGGCTCCCGTTTGAATCGTGGCTCAAATGTGATGCAGAGCCTCCATCGGAATGGCTCCCTAACTGATCCATCAATTTCACTTTACTCGGAAAGCTTTTTTTGCTCTCTCGGGTGCCTTCAATTTGATCGGGGCTCCCGTTCACGTTCACACGGGCGGCCCGTTTTTCCCTGATTTTTCCTGCCTTTTTGAACGTACCTGCTTGGTTTCCGTCGTATTTGACCTTCCATTTTGGTGGTTTTAGCAAGTATACTTACATCTCCATGGCTCTTCAGTTGCCAATCTGGCTACACGCAAGCGCACATCCCTCAAACTCCATTGGAATATGCATATGGCCACAAATGCAAATTTGACACAAATTTTTGGTTTTTTTCTGAGGGTTTCCTTGTCCTTAATGCATACCTTAATCATCTAGTAGTCCCTTCTTCCTTGTCCTTAATGCATACCTTAATCATCTAGTAGTTCCTTCTTCCTTGTCCTTAATGCATACCTTAATCATCTAGTAGTTCCTTCTTCCTTGTCCTTAATGCATACCTTTATTGTTTGTGTATTTTTATGTTTTATTGTCCCATATCTAAACCTTTTGTGTGTCATGTAAATGTGTGCTGATGTTGTGTGATGGTACTTTTGCAGGAAACACAACTCTCGAAATTTTAAGAATTTTGTATTAGTTAATTTTTTTTTTTTTTTTTTTATACATAAAAACATTTTTGTTTTTAAAACGAAAAAAAAAATATTTACATTGTGTAACAAAACATTTAAAATTAGGCCTCGGGGTCTGTAGCCTGTTTTCTTTGATCTGTGAATGAAAAGCAACATTACTTTAGCATTGTTTTTTGTTTTTTGGTTTGTGAACTTTTTAAATCGGACCTTCTGCGTGATTTAAGGAAAAGGCCAAACTCTTCAGAAACGTTTCCACAGAATCTTAAACTAAGATATATTACTTTTTTAGTCAATCAATTATTATTCTTTCCCCCACTGGGCTGCAACTCAGTCCCAGAATTTAGGATACGTGCAACGCCATGTTGACTCTGAAGCATCACACTTACTGAGGAGAGGAGAGTGGGATAAGGTACAGGGGGTGGGTTATAGCTGTGCTTTGCTCACACAGAGCCAAGCTGTGCTCTGGAAAAGTTTGGTAAGATGATTTGTAAGGTGGTCAATCTGTATGTACAGGGTGTGGGAACTATCTAAGCTAGCCTCTTATTCATAGTTAAGGTCCGCTTTAAGGGCTTTTTTGGATACATTTTGAGGGAACTGTTAAAGTTTTTTTTTTTTTAAATGGAATTGTTTGCTCATTTACTTTAGTTTAAATAAACACCACTTACAAGGTTTAGGCCGCACATTGCGTCGGGGGCGGAGTCTCCCTTCATACTCCCTCTGTGGCAGTTGGGAATCTGTATGAATGACAAACACACTGATATTAGAGACTGTTGTTCTTTCATTAATATAATATTATGTTAGGCTTCTAGGTATCAATCTACTCACCTTCCCCAGCAACCTCTTCCTCCTCGCCCCCTTCCTCACTCATCCCTTGGGATGTTCCAGCGACGTCTGAATCTACAACAATAGTGCACATGAGTATCTGTATTTAATGCATGTCTTACCACATATCTAACTATATTTCCCTTACCGGAGTCAGGTTGAGGCTCTGTTCTGCTCGACTCCCTGCCGTCAGATTGCCCCCTCCCCTGCATGCTGAGGTCCAGCGGCTCCTCCGAGTCACTTACAGAGGAGGGGGTGGCCGTTGACCCTGGCGGTGGGCCACCTACACCTTCACCTGTTTCGCCCAACACTGGGCTGCGTGTCCTGGTCCGGGTGGGGCGGAACCGCAAATTCCATTCATGGGCTGAAATACAAACACAATCATTAAACCACGCCCAGGCGATGCCAGGGTTAGAGGTGCATTGACATTTTCTACACTTACATGGGAAATGTGTTGCGAAGTACCGCCTCACCCGGGGCTTATGTCTTCTTTTTAAATCAGACCAGTGTTGGGCGATCTGAGTGAAGGTATAGGTGGTTTGGGATCTTCTTTCAATCGCGTCCACCACCGCCAGGGCCAACGTCCGCTTGTCATAATCTGACGGCAGGAAGTCGTAGCGATTCCTCAGCATCATCTGTTAGAAAAAGAGACAAGGACACACCATTAATCCACAAAATACATTTACAAGTTTCCTGGCCTAAATCAAGTCACTTTATTAACCTCTTGCTGCCTCACATTGCCCTAGTTCTGCTATCTGCATGTAGGCTAGTTTGTAGCTGCGTACATGGGTTAAACTAAGGTGGGCTGGTCTGTAACGTGACAAACTAAGTTGTTTCAGACTATTCTTGCGTTTTTTATTTCTTTTTTTATTACAAGGAATGTGTGCGCGCACATAAACGCTCGCTCGCTCGCATACTCACATCCATGATGAGCTCGTCCTGCTCCGTTGTAAAGACGGCGGGGGACATCTTGGCTTCTTTTTCAAATTCTAGCTCTGACGCTCCCCCGCGGTGACGTGCGTGCGTGCGCGCAGGCGCGCAACCGCAGTTGGAAAAATATTTAAAGTTCAAGGCACTCCGCTTGGTGTGGGATACCATATCAATATGGGCAGACCTAAAGGGAGCACAAAGAGCCAACCAAGGCCAAAGCCACATAGCAGCCGCACACATGCCTCATCCTAAATAAAACACAAAAGCAGGCACAAGACACATGTAGAACATGCACCAACTAAAACGGTGGGGACTCCACAGACACAGGCACATTCCCCAAAACGCAGGAGCAAGGAGACATTAACCCATTCTCAACCACCGGCCCAAAAACCACACACGACTCCCCAGATAGCCAACCATCTATTTCAAGTGATGCAGGGGACAACACACACCCATGTGGGCGATTACCACGCCGTGGGTCCCTAACAGGCCGTTTTTGCTAAGCACAAAGCATGGCTGTTGCCAATGCTGTTTGGGTACATTATGGTGTTCTGTCCATCGAGATACTGAACAAATCAAGCGGACAGTTGTGGACCTGAAATCATATAGTTGCCCAAAAATGGACATGCGCCGGCAGCAGAGGTAAAGCCCAAATGCATTTAGAGTCGCTTTGTGACCAGCATGTAACACTTATTAGGTGTGATTTAATTTTCCCCAGCCTGCAGACAGGGGGTGGTTTCAAGAAAATACATTGGCCACAAGGTCATCACGGATTGTGTGTGCTGGGCCACTTGGTGTACCAGTGTAAGGAGGGGTCTGCTCGTCAGAAATAGGGAAAGGTTTCTGCACCCAGGTCAGTATATCGAGCAATCCTGCTTCTAATGGCAAGGTTGTGCAGGACCCCACAAGCAATAATTATTTTGATAACCTTGCCAGGCTGATACTGAAGAGAACCCCCACTGTGATCCAGACATCGGAAACGCATCTTCCACAACCCAAAGGCACGTTCCACCACAGAGCGAGACCTCCTATGGGCTGTGTTGTAGCGCTCCTGTGCCTGGGAAGATGGGTGCAGGATGGGTGTGAGCAGCCATGGTAACAAGGGATAGCCTGAGTCACCTGCAAAAATACAAAAGACAAACATAAGGTGGATGCCTAAAAAAAGGTTTAGGTGTGCATAGAAACATTAGTACACAGGGACAAATAGGTGAGCTAGGTATGGTGGGAGGAATTGACATTTTTTACTGAGCCTACAAACACATGCAACCTGTACACTCCTTAAAAATGTCTGCATAATGCTACTGAGATAAGAGGGCCAGAACATAAGCCAATAGTGGAGAATACTTTCACCCATTAATTAAACCAAAAACCATTTCAAGTTTCCAGGAAAGGTCTCACAGATTAGTGGGGTAGTGGCAAATCCACATTCAAACCTGGGGGCCAAGAAATACAACTTTAAGACACATACCCAGTAACCATCCTCCAGAAATATCTCCAGATTGAAACCGTTGATAGAGGCTGGAGTTCCTCAAAATGTGCGCATCATGCGTGGACCCAGGAAAGCCAGCAAACAGACTGAAAAATTGAAGATCAGGGCCCGCCACTGCCTGAACATTGATGGAATGGCCCATCTTCCTGTTCCTGCACCAAGCAAAACACAAGTGTAATTAGTGTGAGCCTTAAAAAATGTGTGATAACCAGAAAAAAAGCAGACCCAAACCACATACCTGAACAGATATTCCTGGTCCGCAGGGGGGATGAGCGAGACATGTGTGCAATCGATTGCACCAAGGACGTTGGGCATGTCGGCTATGTTATAAAAGCCCAACTTAACCGCATTCCAGGCTTCCCCTGTTTGAGGGAAAAAAATGTAATTCTGTGCCAGGGTAGCCATGCCATCCAAAAACTTGGTTAGGCTGCGGCTCAGCGTAGACTGGGACATCCCCAGGGAGAAGGCACCCAGTCTCTGGAACGAGCCGTTCGCCAAAAATTGCAGGCAGCCAACCAATTTGGTCATACCTGCAATTGCATGCCCCTTTCTTGTGGTGGGGGCTAACCATGGCCGCAGCTCGCTATACAAGGCATGGAGAGAAACACGGTTAAGGCGGGTGAGCTCGAATAGGTCAACGTCACTCATGCCATCGATGTCCAAAGGCGTGCGCTGCAGCCTGGTTTCTGCCATACTCAGAACTACCAGACGGCGTAGCTGGCGCCTTTGATGTTGGCCCACAGAGGAATGCATTCCCAAATAGCACGGAGCTCCAATACGGCTGGTCAGACTTGCCGTAAGTGAAGGCTCGGCGGCCCCGTTTTATTAGGCTGATTTCAATCGGAAATCAAGGCTCTGCATCACTGAAAAAAACGGGCCAATGAACGAGGCGTCCGTTTTCCCGGCAAACAGCCTCGTGCGAGCCGACAATCGGAAAGGCGGCTGAGCGCACACCTGAGCGCATAAACGCACACTAAAATCAACGTAGCACCCTCTCCTGACCCGATCAAAGCCCAAAACCAACGGGAAAACGCACGGGATAGCTGAACGGGGAGGCTCTGCATCAAGCCATATTTCCTGAAGTGCAGCTTTGAGCCTGGGGAAGTTGGTCTTCTTAAAATTCAGTGTTTCTGCCCTCCCTTACAGTTTATGTTAAATACAACTATATTGCAGACACTGTTACCAAGATTTTCATGGACTGTTACTGTCCCTATCAGGTCATCATTATTTGATATTACCAGAGCATCGCCCATAGTAGGTGCCTCCACAAACTTATTCATATAATTATCTTGCAGCAAGCTGAGGAATGCTCTCCCCCTTGTAGAAGAAGCAGTCCCCCATCACCCCCACTGTACCAGCCTGTGAAGCTTGTTCTATCTGCTTGTGCAGTTGACCCTCTATTTCCTCAGTTATATTTGGGGTTCTATAGATTACACCAAATAGTATTTAAACATTGTTTACATCGCCCCACACTTTTACCCACAAGGATTCTACATCCTCACAGTCTTCGGCTAGCATCCCCTCATTAATATATGCTTTGAATTCTTGCTTTACATAGAGGCACACGCTGTCCCCTTTCCTTTTTGCTCTGTCTTTCCTAAAGAGAGCAAACCCTTGAAGATTGACAGTCCAGACATGTGTGGAATCCAGCCATGTCTCAGCCACACCAATAACATCAAGATTTTCTTCCAGTACCAGAGCCTCAAGATCCCCCACTTTACTAGCCAGACTTCTGGCACTTGTGAACATACACTTTAAGTTCCCATCATGTTTGACACAATGAACTATAGTATTAGCTTCTGCAGTAATGCACCCGCCTGATTTTTCACTGCTGGTTTGCAACACATGGAGCTTCTTATCCATCATAGCAGTCCTCCACCCTTCTTATTCTCCACCCACCATCATATGCTGTCCCCTAAGTAACCTATCTTCCCCTTTATTTTCTTTCTTGCCTCCCCCCTCATCTCTAGTTTAAATACATTTTAATTATTTTAATTAAATAAATTTGACTATCTTGGGTTTTGGTCTACTTTAAGACACATGTGTTGCCAATGTTGGTCCCTGTAAATACTTTCTCATTTATGATGAGGGTGAGAACAGATATTAAGACAAGGTAGATTTGTTGTGTGTCCCAAAGTATGGTACTAGATAACATTTTGAAGAGGCTGGACAATTTGGGCAATATTTGTTGGGCTCGCTATGTGGGGAATGGCAAAAATATAATTTAGCATGTTGGATATGCCTGGTTGCACTGTGTAACTACCCTGTCCATTTACCCAAGCTCACAGTGACTTAATGAACATGCATGTGGTAAGGTCTTTGAAAAATATGGAGCTTAGTGTGTTGCAATGTGTCTGTGCAGATGGCCCCCTGCTAACACATTGTGGCCTCAATTCAATAAAGGTCAAAAAAAATTCTCATAGTAGTAAAAAATTCAATTCATGAGAAAAAAGCCTGAGAATGTCACTGTTACCGAATCACCAGATAAAAGACAATGAAAGTCAATGGCAGCTTTTACTACAGTGTAGAAAGGAGTAAACAGTTCTTTACTTTTCTTAGGATTAAAAAAGTACCATTGACTTTCATTGTCTTCTTAGCTGGTGATTCAACAACAATGAAATTCTCAGGCTTTTTTCTCATGAATTGAATCTTCAACTACCATGAGATTTTTTTTTCTACCTTTATTGAATCAAGGCCTTAGAGTGTCCCATGGATTAAGTGTGGTTGTCCTTCTGCACAATGTAATGTTTGTTGAGATGTGGTGAATGCTGGCAGCACTTGGGACCTGCTTACTAGCCAAAATTTCCTGCATTAAGGAGACATGTTGCCATGTACACAGTTCAAAAATACTAAAATTCAGAGGCTGTCGTGGGTGTGCCATTTGGGACACATCTCATTGGGCACGTTGGTATAAGGAAGTAAGAAGCACAAGATTACAACACAGCTGGAACAAATTAACTATTTGTTGGTTTGTTGGAATTGTTGGCCTACACAACTGAATTTGAAAGACATGTGGAGAAACCATTTACAAACACAACATGGGGTCCATTCTTTGCCATCTTGTCAAACTGACTCATTTGTGGCCACTAAATCTAAAAGGTATCGTTAATGCACTGCCTTGGTGGTGTTTGAGCTACCAGTTGTGAGTTTACAACAGGGTGGAATCTGCTGCACCTTAAGCAACTAAAGGGAACGGCAACTGAGTCTCCCAAAAATGGAGTTAGTATTGCCTAACTAATAGTATTGTGTAATTGATGAGTTTTATGCCATTTTTGCCGGTCCAAACACATTTTGGGTCACCACTTATTTCGGCACATGTGTGTTTGTGTGTGTGTCTAATCTTTTGCAAAGACAAACAGGGCAACACATATAATTTTTGGGGTGAGCAATACCCAATCTGTCTGCACCATGCTAGTAATGTTTCCACCAATGAAACATGTACATTTCACTTTCTCAGTGTTTGGAGGGCACTGTGTAAGTTGGGGCCACATCATCCCAAATAAACAAAAAACAGGTCGGACCAAACATGCAGCACACAATAAAGGAGTGTGTGCCTCATGCTGTGTGCAACCAAGCATATTCATGGGACTTATTCCGTGTTATGTTGCTACTACAAGTTTGTCAAAGAATAGAAAGGGCGACAGATTGGAAACACAACATTGTGTGTTGACAAATGTTTACATACCTGATTTAGACTCACCATGTGATTGCACAACATGTAATATGATGTTAGTGTTGGGGCCTAAGAAGAAGCGAAAACTCACCTACACAACAAGAAACATGTAGAGACATGTGAGATATCGGAGATGTTTTTTGTGCCACATGTGAGGTAAGTATGATTGTCCAAGGGTTTTGGGAATGAAATGCACCAAGCACAAATGTGTTGTGTGTGGAGGGCAGTTTTCATTGGTGATTCCATCACATTCCAAACAATACCAAAGCATACTTAAATACTGACACATGAGCCAATACTTGGCAGACTGAAACAAGAATAACACAACAGGCCAGGTGCTGCTTAGCTGTCATCTGCACTAAAACAACAATTTGTCTGTTTCTAAACAATTTGCTTGTTGTCTGCACAACCCAAACATTTTTATACACATAATAGTGTGCATTGTGGGCCCAGCATGAACAACCCATGGCATTGCCTAAGATTGACTACCTTGTTCAGGATTCTCTGAAAAGTAAATGGTAGTTTTATCTCATGAAAAATAAGTGAAGCTATGCACCTATATCTCATCCCACAACATTTAGGGGCAAAGATGTGTGTGTCCTGAGGCAGCACTGTCCCCATCAAAAACCACATATTTGTGTAAAGAACAGGGTTGTTTTAAAAAACCCACAAGGTTTTCATGGTGTGCGTGTGGCTGGTGGCACACCTTAGCAACTTAGTTACATTGCCTTCTCTAAAAGTGTGGCTACACACATTGCTGCAATATTTTCCTGAATTTCCAGGTGTATGCATGTAGGAAGACATTGCTGAATCATTGACGGAATCCAAACCAGAAGCATCGGGTCAAGCCACTTGATGTGGACTGCGTGTTGTGGTAGGTAGATTTATGTGTAGCTTCCAGAATGTGGATTGCTTTGCCTGGAGAATTATCAGTAACATAATCTGGATGCTGCATGTTTGGATTTCACATTTGGTGTTGGTTTTTGGTGTCCATGCTACTGTCCTCCGCATCCACACTGTTATGTCCCTGTTGGTCAAACCAAAACACATTTTACAGATTATCCTTGATTAATCTGAATGAATAAGGGCAAACAAATATGTCAACTAATGTCCAACATCAGACATACAGACTGCATTCAAAACATTACTTGCTGTGAGCCAAACAAAAGATCCAGACATGTGTGAATGAGAACTGGCCACATACTGAAAATAGTGCAGTTCTGAAGAACAACATGCCTCAGGATCTCAACTTAATTGGGCCAGAAAAGCTACAAGCGGAGAAGAGACACACATGGGAGGGGGACACATTGGTCTGCAAAGATCACAACCTAGTAGCCAAGTAGCTTGATGGGGGATATGAAGAACCAAGCCATGCCATGCACACCAGGGCAAGAGCTAAACATATGCGCCTCCATGCAGGACTCATTTTTGAAACCATGAGAAGCTTAGTGTGGTTTGTGATTGTGACTGATAAAATGACATTGTGTTAGCAACAGACTGCATAGTCATACCTACCTCAGGCAGTTGAGGTGGCGTGGAATGTTCCTCTGCAAGGTATTGCGCAAAATGTTTATTCCCAGACATTTGTGTGTTAAGCTAGGGTAAACTTGGGCCCTTGTCATCTTCAATGCCAGTGGCTTGCACAGCCATTGTTTGGCAGGCTGCAGGTCGAGGAAAGGGGATCCAGCATGAAATGACTGGAATTTTTGCATCTGGAAAAAAAATTACACTTGATAGTGCACTATAACCAAGATTCTCCAGCTTTCTAGGGGCCACAGAGTCAAACACCATGGTAGCAGACCAGATCAACATTGAACCACCATCAGAGTCTGTTTAACCTTTAATGTGACCCTTTAAGGTTATTGGGCCAAATAAGGTGGAGGGTTTTACGCAGGCCAAGTAGGTCACACAGGAGGATGCCAACACATTACATGGCACGATTAGTATGGTCAACATCAAATGGTTTGAAGAACTAAGGAAAATTGTGAAGCTTACCGGTGTCCATCAAATTGTACGTAAAACCCCAAAACTGAAGGAAAGTTTGATGTATGTGTAAGAGTAACTTGGTGCAAACACTGTTCCTGGATCCCAAAGAGCATGCTTTTGGTTTCTGCAAAGTGTGTTAAAGTGAAGGAAAAAAAGAAAAGGATGCACACTGTGTCGGCAAGCATACACATTATTAGTTGTGGAACCAGTTGGGCAGCCTGCCATAGGTTCACATCAGCACAAGGGGGCAGCATTGCAAACAAGTTGCTGTCAGCAACTAGTCCATATGTGGTCTGGTGTTTGAGGCAGACAGGAAAAGTCAGGGAAAAGCAGATGTGAGGTGTCCATATTAAAGCCACTACAATGCCGTTTACGCTAATCCATGTATTGGTACTTAACAGCAACAACACAATCGAATATACAGCGAGAGATGATTAGCTTTGAAAGCAAGTTTGGTGTCAATATGTGATGTCTGCATGGTATGTGTGTCTGAGGCGGAGGCAGGTCATATGACTAATTGGCTCACGGATGACATATGTTGTGTGGCAGGTGATAGGTGACAAGTGTCAGGGTACGCAGACTTTGGGCAAGGACATGTGATTCCAGTAGAGGGGTTTAAAGGATGATTAAGAGCTGACAGATGCATCTCACAAAAACCACAAGCAAAGGCACAGCACAGTAGCACATGTGTAAGACAAGTCATCAAAAAAACAAGGAGGGCATGCAATCTTTTCTGTGGGCAGCCACAATATCAATACCAGGAGGTGAAACACAAGTGCACTGCAGCAGAGCAAAGTGAAGAAGCATGAAGGAGGAGTACATTGACACACTGTGCAACAGAAGCTCACACGTGCAGTGCCCAGATCTGTAAGGACGGATAGACATAGGACACAGGGAAACAGAGATCACAAGAGAACCACAATAAGGTAAAAGCTGAAAAAAGGTGGGGGGATATTAGTAGACTAAAACGTGTGGAGCATAAAGGGCAACTATGGCTCAAAAGAAATGGACTGTGTGTGGAGATGTGAAACACAAATAGCACAAGTAATAATGAATCATAAAGGAAGGTTGTTCGTAAGGCAACCCTGGCAAACACCCACAACAATAAACTCACATACGAGCCTTGACAATGCATGAACACCAGACAGAAAGGAATGCTGAGTAAAACAAGGAAATTAAGGCTAACCGTGGACACCAGGACAGAACCAGAACCTGGCCTCATCCCTGGTGTTGTGTGTGTGACTTGGCACACAACAGCAGCCACAGAAAGACTTGCATAACTTAACCAGGTCTTGCTAGGTGTGTGTGTAGGGCTGACAATGTAAAAAGAAAAAGCATGCATTATGGAAAATGAACAAACTATGAAAATAAACATTTGACTGGCAACAGGATGCTTGATGCAAGAGAACAAAGCACAGACAGGGAGAAAGATAGCACAAGCACCCACAAACATGGGGAAAGAAAGATACACACAAGATAGAGCAGCTGATACATAAGAAAAATAAAAAGTGTTCTTAAGAGAAGATTTGCACAGATTTAAGCTAAGCACAAACAATTAGCTTACAGCTGTGGGCCAGACTTAAGGCACATTCACCTAATAATAGGTGAGCTAGGAACATCTCATGTGAGTGCAAAGACACACATTTTGATAACACTAACAACAACAGAAAGCACAACAAAGCCAAAGAAAGAACACAAAAAAGCAGACGTGGTACTGAAAGACAGACTCTGTCAAAAGAAACACTCCCTAACATGGCACCTGACACAACAGTTAAGGATTACAATAAATAGTGGCTAACCAATTCTTACCAGAAGGATCTGCGCTCGAGCAGAATAGGAGAACCGCGAGGGTGGCATCTCGAAGCTTCCAATTCGCAAGGCAAAAAAAAAGTCACATAGATGTTCAGGAATGGAAATTCCGCAAAACACTAAAGAAAGTACACCAAAAAAAGCCAAATGTCTACAATATAAAACATGCTCACAATAGTCTACAAAACATGAAAATTATTTTTTATTACAAACAACAGGGGCATGTCAGCTGAATCCACACAGGGAAAAGAAGTGTTATACGAAAGTATGCCGGTTCATGACTTTGGCCACACAGTTGCAGAGCATAGGTCCTATGCACGCTGTTGGGTCGAACACAGATTTATGTTGCGAGTTGCGTGGTGCAAAATAACGACACAAGCATATGTTGAGTTTCAGGGCAAACTGCATTTGGCGTTTCGCATGTGCTGCCAAGTGTCGCTGAGGCAAAAAAAAGGGGCGCTGAAGCGTCATAAATCAGGCTCCCCATTATTAAATGGATGGTCAGGTGTGTATTTTTTGAGCATCTGCAAACCTCATTTGTTGTAGGAATTTGAAGAATGGTAAGCAATACCTATAGTTTTTATAAGTCTGACTTTTTTTTCTCGAAGTTTACTTTAATTGTGTCATTTGTTATATCTTACTCTTTCTCAGAACATTTAATTTTTCTATAAATAAAGATAAAAGAAGGGTTTTATAGCTCTTTGTTTTTTAAAAATGAAACTAATTCTTTTGGGAGAATATCCTTGTGGCCAGCACAAAAAGTGTCATGTCTGTCTGGCTATGCATGTGTTTACTTTTGGTTCAGGGTGTTATTTATGATAAGCGCCATTTAGCATCTTTCTGGTGGCTCTAGCGCCAGTTCTGGTGCGCCAGCATTTTTACTTTTTCTGGCGCTGCTCTGTGGACTACAAATGGCACTAGAAGTCACAGCGACAAATACTAACTAATTTGCTTTGATTTGTGCACTATGTATTGGCCAGCCTGTGTCCGTGCCTGTTGGCCTGGACTACCGATTATCCCAGTGCCAGTGAGCGCCACTTTGTTTACGGCACTGCACAGCATATTTAGGATTTTTTTCCTCCTTGAAAAGATTGGCACTGTATTTTTCAGGAGCTGCACAGCGTTTCATCATTACAGTTACAAGAAATCACTGCAGGGGTCAAAGGGGGCAAATTCACACTGTGTTTAGTCTGTGTTTTAGTTGTTGTCCACATTACACATCTGTTACAAAAATCCCACGAAAAATGATTATTTTAAATTAAAAACAAAATGTTATTTGCTGACATCTAGGTCCTGCGTTTCCATTATTGACAAGTCACAATGCAAGTTCTGTACAAATAAATGTGTCATGAATTATAAGTCTAAAACACTTCAATCCAATTCTGCCCATTGTTCTCTATGGGATCTTGACCTACAGCACCAGGTTTCATCTGGCACTTCTTCAACCAGAACATCCAAAGCTGCAACCTTTTGGGCGATAGTGTTAAATAAGACGCTAGCTGGCAGCCACATTGGCGCTTTCGTTTTTTTGGCGCTGAGTGCCACTGAGGCAAAAAAAAAGTGGCGCTGCGTGGGGCTGATGCTTCATAAATAAGGCTGTGTGTGTAGTTGAGTAAAGACTGGCGTACACTTGAGTCCTTCTCCAGCTTTTAGCAGTTAACGTCATTGGAATCAATGTTATTTTTTTGCCAATATAGTCTCTTTAGGCCAGTTTTGCATCTGTACCTGATATTTTGAGCTTGAACATCAGATAGTTTAGTCTGTATGTGAAAGAAACTAATAATAAAATTGTCTTCACATTGCTTTTCAAATGTATTTTAAACCCTTCATAAGGTTTTTTAAAGAACCAAGACAACAATACAATTACAGCTAAGAGGCCGATTCATTAATAGCGCCAGGTAGCGACAGATGAGCGACTGTAGCGTGATTTTTTCAGCGCCAGCCAGTATTTGCTGTGCTTGGCCGGCGTTAGCTTGATGACAGCTACTCAGTCGGTGTGCGGTAATGTTGAATACGGGCTGGGGGGTCGCTGTTTCACAGGTCCAGCGTTGTATGTGAGCGCCTGACAACGAATGGCCAGAGCGAACGGCTAGCTTCATATTCATTAACAAATCACGCTCCGAATGTGCTGTCGCTGTCCATTCCTTGTTTAAACCCCAGAGCGCTGGCGGCGATGTGTATTAACTAGTTTTTAACCCCTAAACAACCATATTTTTTGAATGTAACATTATACATGTTTTTAGAATCATTTTGTAATATGAATACATTAATCTCAGACCTGTTAGATCAATTCTGCACAATTTTTTTTTTAATTTTTTTTTTACTTAAAAATAAATCCTAACATTGCAGAAGTGGTCTCCGATTTTTTGACATTAAAAAAAAAAAAAAAAAAATTAATACCAATTAATTATGAATAATTATAGATTGCTCCATTGAAATGCATTGGACATCGCCAGGGAGCGACAGCTCATACCTGGCGCTGTGAGGGAATTTGCAGCGGCGCTGTTCGGTCCAGGCGGCTTCATGATGAATGCCGCGCTAGCCGTCGCTCTCGCCGGCGCTAGCCTCATTTTGCTTGATAAATGCGTCATTGTGACCGCCGCCGGGCGTACTTGAGTCGGTAGTCGCCGTTAGCTGCCGCTACCTGGCGCTCGTCAGACACTACCTGGCGCTATCGCTTGATGAATAAGGGCATTAGTTTGCTGGAATGTTGCCCAGTTACAACACACGGCTCACTAAAGTTAGACGGAATTCGCACAAATCCAAAAACAACGTAAATTAGGCCCTAAATGTTTTTGAGTTGTAAAATCTGATTTTAAACATATTTTTGTAGTAAGGAACTGTTTTTATTTTATTTTACTTTATTTTTAAATTACAGGCAAGAAGGTAGAAGATATGGACAGATAAGTAGTTAGAAAATTAAATGTTTTTTGTTATGTGATTTGGTAGCACAACAACTAACGCAGCCCAAACACACTCTAAAGTTTGTCCCGTTTGTTCACAGCAGTGTTACCCTGTGATACACTGTAATGATGAAACGCGGACCAGCACTGGTTACATACAGCAACAATCTTGTAATCGTGTTAACAAATATTAAATTTTGCAGTGCCTAAGTTGGCAGTACAGAGTGACATTCACTGGTGCTCATATAATTGGCATAGCAGTTTTACAGGTGCTGACACAGGACTAATACCCAGTGCACCAATCTAAACTGATTAGTTAACATCAAGTATTTGAACTTGCAGTGCCATTCTGTAAAAATAGCACCAAAATATATGAAGATGCAGGTGCTCCAAGGCGAAGGCCATTCATAAATGAGGCTCTTTGTGTTATGTGTCAATGAAATACATTTTTGTGGTGGTGTGTGGCTTCTCTATGCTATGTTTTTGTTAGGTTGTCATTTTATGACATGTTGGCTGCTACTACTTATTTTGTATTCCTTATTTGCATATGCATCTACTGCCATTGACCCTATCCCATGTCACACTAAAAACTGATTGAAATGAAAACTCGGAGCCATGGTAATTTCCAGGTATACAGAGCAAAATTCCCAATTGAAAACCTTTGGGCTAAGCAGTCAGTAGCTACGTCTTCTAATGTGGATGACGTGAATTTCTCACCTTCTGCACTCTCAGCATGATTCTTTTAAATAGGAATGGAATAAGCATTATTATTAGGGATGAGCGAACTTTTGAAAAATTCAATTTTCCAACAAAATTCGTTTTGGTCCGAATTTATTCGCGACAAATCGCTATTAAAAACGGCTATTTCTGAACTTCCTAGAGCCTCAATAGGGTTGTAAACCATTCTGCCTTGCTGTAACATGCATAGGATGCGTGCTGGGTTAGTGAAATAATACTGTAAATAATTATGACATGCAGATCAGAGGCATCGCTATTTGAATCGCAGAGTGGCGCAATTGCAGAGAGTTGAGGTGGCATCACTATGAGGGACCCCTATATTGCCTGAAAAACACACCCTGGAGCTGGCAGCAGCAGGAGCCAAATATTGGCTGAAAGACATCCTGGAGTTGCCAGCAGGAGCCCAAAAAATGGCTGAATGACACCCTGGAGTTGCAAGCAGCAGCAGCAGCAGCAGCAGGAGCCCAAACATAGCTTGAAAGAGACACTGTAGTTGGCAGCAGGAGCCCAAAAAATGGCTGAATAACACCCTGGAATTGCAAGCAGCAGCAGCCATAACATAGCTTGAAAGAGACACTGGAGTTGGCAGCAGGAGCCCAAAAATTGGCTGAATGACACTCTGGAGTTGCAAGCAGCAGCAGCAGGAGCCCACACATAGCTTAAAGAGACACTGGAGTTGGCAGCAGGAGCCCAAAAATTTTCTGAAAGACACCCTGGAGTTGCAAGCAGCAGCAGCAGCCCAAACCTAGCTTGAAAGACACACTGGAGTTGGCAGCAGGAGCCCAAAAATTGGCTGATTGACACCCTGGAGTTGCAAGCAGCAGCAGGAGCCCAAACACAGCTTGAAAGAGACACTGGAGTTGGCAGCAGGAGCCCAAAAATTGGTTGAATTACACCCTGGAGTTGCAAGCAGCAGAAGCAGGAGCCCAAACATTGGCTGAAAGAGACACTGGAGTTGGCAGCAGGAGCCCAAAAATTGGCTGAATGACACCCTGGAGTTGCAAGCAGCAGCAGCAGCAGCCCAAACCTACCTTGGAAGACACACTGGAGTTGGCAGCAGGAGCCCAAACATTGGCTGAATGACACCCTGGAGTTGCAACAGCAGCAGCAGGAGCCCACACATAGCTTGAAAGAGACACTGGAGTTGGCAGCAGGAGCCCAAAAATTGGCTGAATGACACCCTGGAGTTGCAAGCAGCAGCAGCAGCCCAAACATAGCTTGAAAGAGACACTGGAGTTGGCAGCAGGGGCCCAAAAATTGTCTGAATGACACCCTGGAGTTGCAAGCAGCAGCAGCAGCAGTCCAAACCTAGCTTGAAAGACACACTGGAGTTGGCAGCAGGAGCCCAAAAATTGGCTGAATGACACCCTGGAGTGACAAGCAGCAGCAACAGCAGGAGCCCAAACATAGCTTGAAAGAGACACTGGAGTTGGCAGCAGGAGCCCAAAAATTGGCTGAATGACACCCTGGAGTTGCAAGCAGCAGCAGCAGGAGCCCAAACATAGCTTGAAAGAGACACTGAAGTTGGCAGCAGGAGCCCAAAAATTGGCTGAATGACACCCTGGAGTCGCAAGCAGCAGCAGCAGCCCAAACCTAGCTTGAAAGACACAATGGAGTTGGCAGCAAGAGCCCAAAAATTGTCTGAATGACACCCTGGAGTTGCAAGCGGCAGCAGCAGTAGCCCAAACATAGCTTGAAAGACACACTGGAGTTGGCAACAGGAGCCCAAAAATTGGCTGATTGACACCCTGGAGTTGCAAGCAGCAGGAGCCCAAACATTGGCTGAAAGAGACACTGTAGTTGGCAGCAGGAGCCCCAAAAATGGCTGAATGACACCCTGGAGTTGCAAGCAGCAGCAGCAGGAGCCCAAACATAGCTTGAAAGAGACACTGGAGTTGGCAGCAGGAGCCCAAAAATTGGCTGAATGACACCCTGGAGTTGCAAGCAGCAGCAGCAGCAGGAGCCCACACATAGCTTAAAGAGACACTGGAGTTGGCAGACGGAGCCCAAAAATTGTCTGAAAGACACCCTGAAGTTGCAAGCAGCAGCAGCAGCAGCCCAAACCTAGCTTGAAAGACACACTGGAGTTGGCAGTAGGAGCCCAAAAATTGGCTGATTGACACCCTGGAGTTGCAAGCAGCAGCAGCAGGAGCCCAAACATAGCTTAAAAAAGAGACACTGGAGTTGGCAGCAGGAGCCCAAAAATTGGCTGAATGACACCCTGGAGTTGCAAGCAGCAGCAGCAGGAGCCCAAACATTGGCTGAAAGAGACACTGGAGTTGGCAGCAGGAGCCCAAAAATTGGCTGAATGACACCCTGGAGTGGCAAGCAGCAGCAGCAGCAGCCCAAACATAGCTTGAAAGAGACACTGGAGTTGGCAGCAGGAGCCCAAAAATTGGCTGAATGACACCCTGGAGTTGCAAGCAGCAGCAGCAGCAGGAGCCCACACATAGCTTAAAGAGACACTGGAGTTGGCAGAAGGAGCCCAAAAATTGTCTGAAAGACACCCTGAAGTTGCAAGCAGCAGCCCAAACCTAGCTTGAAAGACACACTGGAGTTGGCAGCAGGAGCCCAAAAATTGGCTGATTGACACCCTGGAGTTGCAAGCAGCAGCAGCAGGAGCCCAAACATAGCTTAAAAAAGAGACACTGGAGTTGGCAGCAGGAGTCCAAAAATTGGCTGAATGACACCCTGGAGTTGCAAGCAGCAGCAGCAGGAGCCCAAACATTGGCTGAAAGAGACACTGGAGTTGGCAGCAGGAGCCCAAAAATTGGCTGAATGACACCCTGGAGCGGCAAGCAGCAGCAGCAGCAGCCCAAACATAGCTTGAAAGAGACACTGGAGTTGGCAGCAGGAGCCCAAAAATTGGCTGAATGACACCCTGGAGTTGCAAGCAGCAGCCCAAACCTAGCTTGAAAGACACACAGGAGTTGGAAGCAGGAGCCCAAAAATTGGCTGAATGACACCCTGGAGTTGCAAGCAGCAGCAGCAGGAGCCCAAACATAGCTTGAAAGAGACACTGGAGTTGGCAGCAGGAGCCCAAAAATTGGCTGAATGACACCCTGGAGTCGCAAGCAGCAGCAGCAGCAGCAGCAGCAGCCCAAACCTAGCTTGAAAGACACAATGGAGTTGGCAGCAAGAGCCCAAAAATTGGCTGAATGACACCCTGGAGTTGCAAGCAGCAGCAGCAGCAGCAGTAGCCCAAACATAGCTTGAAAGACACACTGGAGTTGGCAGCAGGAGCCCAAAAATTGGCTGATTGACACCCTGGAGTTGCAAGCAGCAGGAGCCCAAACATTGGGTGAAAGAGACAATGGAGTTGGCAGCAAGAGCCCACAAATTGGCTGAATGACACCCTGGAGTTGCAAGCAGCAGCAGCAGTAGCCCAAACATAGCTTGAAAGACACACTGGAGTTGGCAGCAGGAGCCCAAAAATTGGCTGATTGACACCCTGGAGTTGCAAGCAGCAGGAGCCAAAACATTGGCTGAAAGAGACACTGGAGTTGGCAGCAGGAGCCCAAAAATTGGCTGAATGACACCCTGGAGTTGCAAGCAGCAGCAGGAGCCCAAACATAGATTGAAAGAGACACTGGAGTTGGCAGCAGGAGCCAAAAAATTGGCTGAATGACACCCTGGAATTGCAAGCAGCAGCAGCCCAAACATAGCTTGAAAGAGACACTGGAGTTGGCAGCAGGAGCCCAATAATTGGCTGAATGACACCCTGGAGTTGCAAGCAGCAGCAGCAGCAGCAGCAGCAGGAGCCCACACATAGCTTAAAGAGACACTGGAGTTGGCAGAAGGAGCCCAAAAATTGTCTGAAAGACACCCTGAAGTTGCAAGCAGCAACAGCCCAAACCTAGCTTGAAAGACACACTGGAGTTGGCAGCAGGAGCCCAAAAACTGGCTGATTGACACCCTGGAGTTGCAAGCAGCAGCAGCAGGAGCCCAAACATAGCTTAAAAAAGAGACACTGGAGTTGGCAGCAGGAGCCCAAAAATTGGTTGAATGATACCCTGGAGCTGCAAGCAGCAGCAGCAGGAGCCCAAGAATTGGCTGAATGACACCCTGGAGTTGCAAGCAGCAGCCCAAACCTAGCTTGAAAGACACACAGGAGTTGGAAGCAGGAGCCCAAAAATTGGCTGAATGACACCCTGGAGTTGCAAGCAGCAGCAGCAGCCCAAACATAGCTTGAAAGACACACTGGAGTTGGCAGCAGGAGCCCAAAAATTGGCTGAATGACACCCTGGAGTTGCAAGCAGCAGCAGCAGGAGCCCAAACATAGCTTGAAAGAGACACTGGAGTTGGCAGCAGGAGCCCAAAAATTGGCTGAATGACACCCTGGAGTTGCAAGCAGCAGCAGCAGCAGCAGCCCAAACATAGCTTAAAAGAGACACTGAAGTTGGCAGCAGGAGCCCAAAAATTGGCTGAATGACACCCTGGAGTCGCAAGCAGCAGCAGCAGCAGCAGCCCAAACCTAGCTTGAAAGACACAATGGAGTTGGCAGCAAGAGCCCAAAAATTGTCTGAATGACACCCTGGAGTTGCAAGCAGCAGCAGCAGCCCAAACCTAGCTTGAAAGACACAATGGAGTTGGCAGCAAGAGCCCAAAAATTGTCTGAATGACACACTGGAGTTGCAAGCAGCAGCAGCAGTAGCCCAATCATAGCTTGAAAGACACACTGGAGTTGGCAGCAGGAGCCCAAAAATTGGCTGATTGACACCCTGGAGTTACAAGCAGCAGGAGCCCAAACATTGGCTGAAAGAGACACTGGAGTTGGCAGCAGGAGCCCAAAAAATGGCTGAATGACACCCTGGAGTTGCAAGCAGCAGCAGCAGGAGCCCAAACATAGCTTGAAAGAGACACTGGAGTTGGCAGCAGGAGCCCAAAAATTGACTGAATGAAACCCTGGAATTGCAAGCAGCAGCAGCCCAAACATAGCTTGAAAGAGACACTGGAGTTGGCAGCAGGAGCCCAAAAATTGGCTGAATGACACCCTGGAGTTGCAAGCAGCAGCAGCAGCAGGAGCCCACACATAGCTTAAAGAGACACTGGAGTTGGCAGACGGAGCCCAAAAATTGTCTGAAAGGCACCCTGAAGTTGCAAGCAGCAGCAGCAGCAGCCCAAACCTAGCTTGAAAGACACACTGGAGTTGGCAGCAGGAGCCCAAAAATTGGCTGATTGACACCCTGGAGTTGCAAGCAGCAGCAGCAGGAGCCCAAACATAGCTTAAAAAAGAGACACTGGAGTTGGCAGCAGGAGCCCAAAAATTGGCTGAATGACACCCTGGAGTTGCAAGCAGCAGCAGCAGGAGCCCAAACATTGGCTGAAAGAGACACTGGAGTTGGCAGCAGGAGCCCAAAAATTGGCTGAATGACACCCTGGAGTGGCAAGCAGCAGCAGCAGCAGCCCAAACATAGCTTGAAAGAGACACTGGAGTTGGCAGCAGGAGCCCAAAAATTGGCTGAATGACACCCTGGAGTGGCAAGCAGCAGCAGCAGCAGCCCAAACATAGCTTGAAAGAGACACTGGAGTTGGCAGCAGGAGCCCAAAAATTGGCTGAATGACACCCTGGAGTTGCAAGCAGCAGCAGCAGCAGGAGCCCACACATAGCTTAAAGAGACACTGGAGTTGGCAGAAGGAGCCCAAAAATTGTCTGAATGACACCCTGGAGTTGCAAGCAGCAGCAGCAGGAGCCCAAACATAGCTTGAAAGAGACACTGGAGTTGGCAGCAGGAGCCCAAAAATTGGCTGAATGACACCCTGGAGTTGCAAGCAGCAGCAGCAGCAGCAGGAGCCCAAACATAGCTTAAAAAAGAGACACTGGAGTTGGCAGCAGGAGTCCAAAAATTGGCTGAATGACACCCTGGAGTTGCAAGCAGCAGCAGCAGGAGCCCAAACATTGGCTGAAAGAGACACTGGAGTTGGCAGCAGGAGCCCAAAAATTGGCTGAATGACACTCTGGAGTTGCAAGCAGCAGCAGCAGGAGCCCACACATAGCTTAAAGAGACACTGGAGTTGGCAGCAGGAGCCCAAAAATTGTCTGAAAGACACCCTGGAGTTGCAAGCAGCAGCAGCAGCCCAAACCTAGCTTGAAAGACACACTGGAGTTGGCAGCAGGAGCCCAAAAATTGGCTGATTGACACCCTGGAGTTGCAAGCAGCAGCAGCAGAAGTAGCCCAAACATAGCTTAAAAAAGAGACACTGGAGTTGGCAGCAGGGGCCCAAAAATTGGTTGAATGACACCCTGGACTTGCAAGCAGCAGCAGCAGCCCAAACATAACTTGAAAGAGACACTGGAGTTGGCAGCAGGAGCCCAAAAATTGGCTGAATGACACCCTGGAGTTGCAAGCAGCAGCAGCAGCAGCCCAAACCTAGCTTGAAAGACACACTGGAGTTGGCAGCAGGAGCCCAAAAATTGGCTGAATGACACCCTGGAGTTGCAAGCAGCAGCAGGAGCCCAAACATAGCTTGAAAGAGACACTGGAGTTGGCAGCAGGAGCCCAAAAATTGGTTGAATGACACCCTGGAGCTGCAAGCAGCAGCAGCAGGAGCCCAAACATTGGCTGAAAGAGACACTGGAGTTGGCAGCAGGAGCCCAAAAATTGGCTGAATGACACCCTGGAGTTGCAAGCAGCAGCCCAAACCTAGCTTGAAAGACACACAGGAGTTGGAAGCAGGAGCCCAAAAATTGGCTGAATGACACCCTGGAGTTGCAAGCAGCAGCAGCAGCCCAAACATAGCTTGAAAGACACACTGGAGTTGGCAGCAGGAGCTCAAAAATTGGCTGAATGACACCCTGGAGTTGCAAGCAGCAGCAGCAGGAGCCCAAACATAGCTTGAAAGAGACACTGGAGTTGGCAGCAGGAGCCCAAAAATTGGCTGAATGACACCCTGGAGTTGCAAGCAGCAGCAGCAGCAGCAGCAGCCCAAACATAGCTTAAAACAGACACTGAAGTTGGCAGCAGGAGCCCAAAAATTGGCTGAATGACACCCTGGAGTCGCAAGCAGCAGCAGCAGCAGCAGCAGCAGCAGCAGCCCAAACCTAGCTTGAAAGACACAATGGAGTTGGCAGCAAGAGCCCAAAAATTGTCTGAATGACACCCTGGAGTTGCAAGCAGCAGCAGCAGCCCAAACCTAGCTTGAAAGACACAATGGAGTTGGCAGCAAGAGCCCAAAAATTGTCTGAATGACACCCTGGAGTTGCAAGCAGCAGCAGCAGTAGCCCAATCATAGCTTGAAAGACACACTGGAGTTGGCAGCAGGAGCCCAAAAATTGGCTGATTGACACCCTGGAGTTGCAAGCAGCAGGAACCCAAACATTGGCTGAAAGAGACACTGGAGTTGGCAGCAGGAGCCCAAAAAATGGCTGAATGACACCCTGGAGTTGCAAGCAGCAGCAGCAGGAGCCCAAACATAGCTTGAAAGAGACACTGGAGTTGGCAGCAGGAGCCCAAAAATTGGCTGAATGAAACCCTGGAATTGCAAGCAGCAGCAGCCCAAACATAGCTTGAAAGAGACACTGGAGTTGGCAGCAGGAGCCCAAAAATTGGCTGAATGACACCCTGGAGTTGCAAGCAGCAGCAGGAGCCCACACATAGCTTAAAGAGACACTGGAGTTGGCAGAAGGAGCCCAAAAATTGTCTGAAAGACACCCTGAAGTTGCAAGCAGCAGCAGCAGCAGGCCAAACCTAGCTTGAAAGACACACTGGAGTTGACAGCAGGAGCCCAAAAATTGGCTGATTGACACCCTGGAGTTGCAAGCAGCAGCAGCAGGAGCCCAAACATAGCTTAAAAAAGAGACACTGGAGTTGGCAGCAGTAGGCCAAAAATTGGCTGAATGACACAATGGAGTTGCAAGCAGCAGCAGCAGGAGCCCAAACATTGGCTGAAAGAGACACTGGAGTTGGCAGCAGGAGCCCAAAAATTGGCTGAATGACACCCTGGAGTGGCAAGCAGCAGCCCAAACCTAGCTTGAAAGACACACAGGAGTTGGAAGCAGGAGCCCAAAAATTGGCTGAATGACACCCTGGAGTTGCAAGCAGCAGCAGCAGCAGGAGCCCAAACATAGCTTGAAAGAGACACTGGAGTTGGCAGCAGGAGCCCAAAAATTGGCTGAATGACGCCCTGGAGTCGCAAGCAGCAGCAGCAGCAGCAGCAGCAGCCCAAACCTAGCTTGAAAGACACAATGGAGTTGGCAGCAAGAGCCCAAAAATTGGCTGAATGACACCCTGGAGTTGCAAGCAGCAGCAGCAGCAGTAGCCCAAACATAGCTTGAAAGACACACTGGAGTTGGCAACAGGAGCCCAAAAATTGGCTGATTGACACCCTGGAGTTGCAAGCTGCAGGAGCCCAAACATTGGCTGAAAGAGACAATGGAGTTGGCAGCAGGAGCCCAAAAATTGGCTGAATGACACCCTGGAGTTGCAAGCAGCAGCAGCAGTAGCCCAAACATAGCTTGAAAGACACACTGGAGTTGGCAGCAGGAGCCCAAAAATTGGCTGATTGACACCCTGGAGTTGCAAGCAGCAGGAGCCCAAACATTGGCTGAAAGAGACACTGGAGTTGGCAGCAGGAGCCCAAAAATTAGCTGATTGACACCCTGGAGTTGCAAGCAGCAGGAGCCCAAACATAGCTTGAAAGAGACACTGGAGTTGGCAGCAGGAGCCCAAAAATTGGCTGAATGACACCCTGGAGTTGCAAGCAGCAGCCCAAACCTAGCTTGAAAGACACACAGGAGTTGGAAGCAGGAGCCCAAAAATTGGCTGAATGACACCCTGGAGTTGCAAGCAGCAGCAGCAGCAGGAGCCCAAACATAGCTTGAAAGAGACACTGGAGTTGGCAGCAGGAGCCCAAAAATTGGCTGAATGACACCCTGGAGTTGCAAGCAGCAGCCCAAACCTAGCTTGAAAGACACACAGGAGTTGGAAGCAGGAGCCCAAAAATTGGCTGAATGACGCCCTGGAGTCGCAAGCAGCAGCAGCAGCAGCAGCAGCAGCAGCAGCAGCCCAAACCTAGCTTGAAAGACACAATGGAGTTGGCAGCAAGAGCCCAAAAATTGGCTGAATGACACCCTGGAGTTGCAAGCAGCAGCAGCAGCAGTAGCCCAAACATAGCTTGAAAGACACACTGAAGTTGGCCACAGGAGCCCAAAAATTGGCTGATTGACACCCTGGAGTTGCAAGCTGCAGGAGCCCAAACATTGGCTGAAAGAGACAATGGAGTTGGCAGCAAGAGCCCACAAATTGGCTGAATGACACCCTGGAGTTGCAAGCAGCAGCAGCAGTAGCCCAAACATAGCTTGAAAGACACACTGGAGTTGGCAGCAGGAGCCCAAAAATTGGCTGATTGACACCCTGGAGTTGCAAGCAGCAGGAGCCCAAACATTGGCTGAAAGAGACACTGGAGTTGGCAGCAGGAGCCCAAAAATTAGCTGAATGACACCCTGGAGTTGCAAGCAGCAGCAGGAGCCCAAACATAGCTTGAAAGAGACACTGGAGTTGGCAGCAGGAGCCCAAAAATTGGCTGAATGACACCCTGGAATTGCAAGTAGCAGCAGCCCAAACATAGCTTGAAAGAGACACTGGAGTTGGCAGCAGGAGCCCAAAAATTGGCTGAATGACACCCTGGAGTTGCAAGCAGCAGCAGCAGCAGCAGGAGCCCACACATAGCTTAAAGAGACACTGGAGTTGGCAGAAGGAGCCCAAAAATTGTCTGAAAGACACCCTGAAGTTGCAAGCAGTAACAGCCCAAACCTAGCTTGAAAGACACACTGGAGTTGGCAGCAGGAGCCCAAAAATTGGCTGATTGACACCCTGGAGTTGCAAGCAGCAGCAGCAGGAGCCCAAACATAGCTTAAAAAAGAGACACTGGAGATGGCAGCAGGGGCCCAAAAATTGGTTGAATGACACCCTGGACTTGCAAGCAGCAGCAGCAGGAGACCAAACATTGGCTGAAAGAGACACTGGAGTTGGCAGCAGGAGCCCAAAAATTGGCTGAATGACCCCCTGGAGTGGCAAGCAGCAGGAGCCCAAACATAGCTTGAAAGAGACACTGGAGTTGGCAGCAGGAGCCCAAAAATTGGCTGAATGACACCCTGGAGTTGCAAGCAGCAGGAGCCCAAACCTAGCTTGAAAGACACACAGGAGTTGGAAACAGGAGCCCAAAAATTGGCTGAATGACACCCTGGAGTTGCAAGCAGCAGCAGTAGGAGCCCACACATAGCTTGAAAGAGACACTGGAGATGGCAGCAGGAGCCCAAAAATTGGCTGAATGACACCCTGGAGTTCCAAGCAGCAGCAGCCCAAACATAACTTGAAAGAGACACTGGAGATGGCAGCAGGAGCCCAAAAATTGTTTGAATGACACCCTGGAGTTGCAAGCAGCAGCAGCAGCCCAAACCTAGCTTGAAAGACACACTGGAGTTGGCAGCAGGAGCCCAAAAATTGGCTGAATGACACCCTGGAGTTGCAAGCAGCAGCAGGAGCCCAAACATAGCTTGAAAGAGACACTGGAGTTGGCAGCAGGAGCCCAAAAATTGGCTGAATGACACCCTGGAGTTGCAAGCAGCAGCAGCAGGAGCCCACACATAGCTTGAAAGACACACTGGAGTTGGCAGCAGGAGCCCAAAAATTGGCTGATTGACACCCTGGAGTTGCAAGCAGCAGGAGCCCAAACATTGGCTGAAAGAGACACTGGAGTTGGCAGCAGGAGCCCAAAAATTAGCTGATTGACACCCTGGAGTTGCAAGCAGCAGGAGCCCAAACATAGCTTGAAAGAGACACTGGAGTTGGCAGCAGGAGCCCAAAAATTGGCTGAATGACACCCTGGAGTTGCAAGCAGCAGCCCAAACCTAGCTTGAAAGACACACAGGAGTTGGAAGCAGGAGCCCAAAAATTGGCTGAATGACACCCTGGAGTTGCAAGCAGCAGCAGCAGGAGCCCAAACATAGCTTGAAAGAGACACTGGAGTTGGCAGCAGGAGCTCAAAAATTGGCTGAATGACACCCTGGAGTTGCAAGCAGCAGCCCAAACCTAGCTTGAAAGACACACAGGAGTTGGAAGCAGGAGCCCAAAAATTGGCTGAATGACGCCCTGGAGTCGCAAGCAGCAGCAGCAGCAGCAGCCCAAACCTCGCTTGAAAGACACAATGGAGTTGGCAGCAAGAGCCCAAAAATTGGCTGAATGACACCCTGGAGTTGCAAGCAGCAGCAGCAGCAGTAGCCCAAACATAGCTTGAAAGACACACTGGAGTTGGCAACAGGAGCCCAAAAATTGGCTGATTGACACCCTGGAGTTGCAAGCTGCAGGAGCCCAAACATTGGCTGAAAGAGACAATGGAGTTGGCAGCAAGAGCCCACAAATTGGCTGAATGACACCCTGGAGTTGCAAGCAGCAGCAGCAGTAGCCCAAACATAGCTTGAAAGACACACTGGAGTTGGCAGCAGGAGCCCAAAAATTGGCTGATTGACACCCTGGAGTTGCAAGCAGCAGGAGCCCAAACATTGGCTGAAAGAGACACTGGAGTTGGCAGTAGGAGCCCAAAAATTAGCTGAATGACACCCTGGAGTTGCAAGCAGCAGCAGGAGCCCAAACATAGCTTGAAAGAGACACTGAAGTTGGCAGCAGGAGCCCAAAAATTGGCTGAATGACACCCTGGAATTGCAAGCAGCAGCAGCCCAAACATAGCTTGAAAGAGACACTGGAGTTGGCAGCAGGAGCCCAAAAATTGGCTGAATGACACCCTGGAGTTGCAAGCAGCAGCAGCAGCAGCAGCAGGAGCCCACACATAGCTTAAAGAGACACTGGAGTTGGCAGAAGGAGCCCAAAAATTGTCTGAAAGACACCCTGAAGTTGCAAGCAGTAACAGCCCAAACCTAGCTTGAAAGACACACTGGAGTTGGCAGCAGGAGCCCAAAAATTGGCTGATTGACACCCTGGAGTTGCAAGCAGCAGCAGCAGGAGCCCAAACATAGCTTAAAAAAGAGACACTGGAGATGGCAGCAGGGGCCCAAAAATTGGTTGAATGAAACCCTGGACTTGCAAGCAGCAGCAGCAGGAGACCAAACATTGGCTGAAAGAGACACTGGAGTTGGCAGCAGGAGCCCAAAAATTGGCTGAATGACACCCTGGAGTTGCAAGCAGCAGCAGCAGGAGCCCACACATAGCTTAAAGAGACACTGGAGTTGGCAGAAGGAGCCCAAAAATTGTCTGAAAGACACCCTGAAGTTGCAAGCAGTAGCAGCCCAAACCTAGCTTGAAAGACACACTGGAGTTGGCAGCAGGAGCCCAAAAATTGGCTGATTGACACCCTGGAGTTGCAAGCAGCAGCAGCAGGAGCCCAAACATAGCTTAAAAAAGAGACACTGGAGTTGGCAGCAGGGGCCCAAAAATTGGTTGAATGACACCCTGGACTTGCAAGCAGCAGCAGCAGCAGGAGACCACACATTGGCTGAAAGAGACACTGGAGTTGGCAGCAGGAGCCCAAAAATTGGCTGAATGACACCCTGGAGTGGCAAGCAGCAGGAGCCCAAACATAGCTTGAAAGAGACACTGGAGTTGGCAGCAGGAGCCCAAAAATTGGCTGAATGACACCCTGGAGTTGCAAGCAGCAGGAGCCCAAACCTAGCTTGAAAGACACACAGGAGTTGGAAGCAGGAGCCCAAAAATTGGCTGAATGACACCCTGGAGTTGCAAGCAGCAGCAGTAGGAGCCCACACATAGCTTGAAAGAGACACTGGAGTTTGCAGCAGGAGCCCAAAAATTGGCTGAATGACACCCTGGAGTTCCAAGCAGCAGCAGCAGCCCAAACATAACTTGAAAGAGACACTGGAGATGGCAGCAGGAGCCCAAAAATTGTTTGAATGACACCCTGGAGTTGCAAGCAGCAGCAGCAGCCCAAACCTAGCTTGAAAGACACACTGGAGTTGGCAGCAGGAGCCCAAAAATTGGCTGAATGACACCCTGGAGTTGCAAGCAGCAGCAGCAGCAGCCCAAACCTAGCCTGAAAGACACACTGGAGTTGGCAGCAGGAGCCCAAAAATTGGCTGAATGACACCCTGGAGTTGCAAGCAGCAGCAGCAGGAGCCCACACATAGCTTGAAAGACACACTGGAGTTGGCAGCAGGAGCCCAAAAAATGGCTGATTGACACCCTGGAGTTGCAAGCAGCAGCAGCAGGAGCTCAAACATTGGCTGAAAGAGACACTGGAGTTGGCAGCAGGAGCCCAAAAATTGGCTGAATGACACCCTGGAGTGGCAAGCAGCAGCAGCAGCAGCCCAAACCTAGTCTGAAATACACACTGGAGTTGGCAGCAGGAGCCCAAAAATTGGCTGATTGACACCCTGGAGTTGCAAGCAGCAGCAGCAGGAGCCCAAACATAGCTTGAAAGAGACACTGGAGTTGGCAGCAGAGCCCAAAAATTGGCTGAATGACACCCTGGAGTTGCAAGCAGCAGCAGCAGGAGCTCAAACATTGGCTGAAAGAGACACTGGAGTTGGCAGAAGGAGCCCAAAAATTGGCTGAATGACACCCTGGAGTGGCAAGCAGCAGCAGCAGGAGCCAAACATAGCTTGAAAGAGACACTGGAGTTGGCAGCAGGAGCCCAAAAATTGTCTGAATGACACCCTGCAGTTGCAAGCAGCAGCCCAAACCTAGCTTGAAAGACACACTGGAGTTGGAAGCAGGAGCCCAAAAATTGGCTGAATGACACCCTGGAGTTGCAAGCAGCAGCAGCAGGAGCCCACACATAGCTTGAAAGAGACACTGAAGTTGGCAGCAGGAGCCCAAAAATTGGCTGAATGACACCCTGGAGTTGCAAGCAGCAGCAGCAGCCCAAACATAACTTGAAAGAGACACTGGAGTTGGCAGCAGGAGCCCAAAAATTGGCTGAATGACACCCTGGAGTTGTAAGCAGCAGCAGCAGCAGCTCAAACCTAGCTTGAAATACACACTGGAGTTGGCAGCAGGAGCCCAAAAATTGTCTGAATGACACCCTGGAGTTGCAAGCAGCAGCAGCAGCTCACACTTAGCTTGAAAGACACACTGGAGTTGGCAGCAGGAGCCCAAAAATTGGCTGAATGACACCCTGGAGTTGCAAGCAGCAGCAGCAGGAGCCCAAAATAGCTTGAAACAGACACTGGAGTTGGCAGCAGGAGCCCAAAAATTGGCTGAATGACACCCTGGAGTTGCAAGCAGCAGGAGCCCAAAAATTGGCCTAAAGACACACTGCAGTTGGCAGCAGCAGGAGGCCAAAATTTGGCTGAAAGACACACCCTGAAGTTGGCATCAGCAGGAGCCCAAAAATTGTCTGAATGACACCCTGGAGTTGCAAGCAGCAGCAGCAGCCCAAACCTAGCTTGAAAGACACACTGGAGTTGGCTGCAAGAGCCCAAAAATTGGCTGAATGACACCCTGGAGTTCCAAGCAGCAGCAGCAGCAGCAGGAGCCCAAACATAGCTTGAAAGAGACACTGGAGTTGGCAGCAGGAGCCGAAAAATTGGCTGAATGACACCCTGGAGTTGCAAGCAGCAGCAGCAGGAGCCCAAACATAGCTTGAAAGAGACACTGGAGTTGGCAGCAGGAGCCCAAAAATTGGCTGAATGACACCCTGGAGTTGCAAGCAGCAGCAGCAGGAGCCCAAACATTGGCTGAAAGAGACACTGGAGTTGGCAGCAGGAGCCCAAAAATTGGCTGAATGACACCCTGGAGTGGCAAGCAGCAGCAGCAGGAGCCCACACATAGCTTGAAAGAGACACTGGAGTTGGCAGCAGGAGCCCAAAAATTGTCTGAATGACACCCTGGAGTTGCAAGCAGCAGCAGCAGCTCACACCTAGCTTGAAAGACACACTGGAGTTGGCAGCAGGAGCCCAAAAATTGGCTGAATGACACCCTGGAGTTGCAAGCAGCAGCAGCAGGAGCCCAAAATAGCTTGAAACAGACACTGGAGTTGGCAGCAGGAGCCGAAAAATTGGCTGAATGACACCCTGGAGTTGCAAGCACCAGGAGCCCAAAAATTGGCCTAAAGACACACTGCAGTTGGCAGAAGCAGGAGGCCAAAATTTGGCTGAAAGACACACCCTGAAGTTGGCATCAGCAGGAGCCCAAAAATTGTCTGAATGACACCCTGGAGTTGCAAGCAGCAGCAGCAGCCCAAACCTAGCTTGAAAGACACACTGGAGTTGGCTGCAAGAGCCCAAAAATTGGCTGAATGACACCCTGGAGTTCCAAGCAGCAGCAGCAGCAGGAGCCCAAACATAGCTTGAAAGAGACACTGGAGTTGGCAGCAGGAGCCCAAAAATTGGCTGAATGACACCCTGGAGTTGCAAGCAGCAGCAGCAGGAGCCCAAACATAGCTTGAAAGAGACACTGGAGTTGGCAGCAGGAGCCCAAAAATTGGCTGAATGACACCCTGGAGTTGCAAGCAGCAGCAGCAGGAGCCCAAACATTGGCTGAAAGAGACACTGGAGTTGGCAGCAGGAGCCCAAAAATTTGCTGAATGACACCCTGGAGTGGCAAGCAGCAGCAGCAGGAGCCCAAACATAGCTTGAAAGAGACACTGGAGTTGGCAGCAGGAGCCCAAAAATTGGCTGAATGACACCCTGGAGTTGCAAGCAGCAGCCCAAACCTAGCTTGAAAGACACACTGGAGTTGGAAGCAGGAGCCCAAAAATTGGCTGAATGACACCCTGGAGTTGCAAGCAGCAGCAGCAGCAGGAGCCCACACATAGCTTGAAAGAGACACTGAAGTTGGCAGCAGGAGCCCAAAAATTGGCTGAATGACACCCTGGAGTTGCAAGCAGCAGCAGCAGCCCAAACATAACTTGAAAGAGACACTGGAGTTGGCAGCAGGAGCCCAAAAATTGGCTGAATGACACCCTGGAGTTGCAAGCAGCAGGAGCCCAAATATTGGTTGAAAGAGACACTGGAGTTGGCAGTAGGAGCCCAAAAATTGGCTGAATGACACCCGGGAGTTGCAAGCAGCAGCAGCAGGAGCCCAAACATAGCTTGAAAGAGACACTGAAGTTGGCAGCAGGAGCCCAAAAATTGGCTGAATGACACCCTGGAGTCGCAAGCAGCAGCCCAAACCTAGCTTGAAAGACACAATGGAGTTGGCAGCAGGAGCCCAAAAATTGGCCTAAAGACACACTGCAGTTGGCAGCAGCAGCAGCAGGAGGCCAAAATTTGGCTGAAAGACACACCCTGAAGTTGGCATCAGCAGGAGCCCAAAAATTGTCTGAATGAATCCCTGGAGTTGCAAGCAGCAGCCCAAACCTAGCTTGAAAGACACACTGGAGTTGGAAGCAGGAGCCCAAAAATGGGCTGAATGACACCCTGGAGTTGCAAGCAGCAGCAGCAGGAGCCCACACATAGCTTGAAAGAGACACTGGAGTTGGCAGCAGGAGCCCAAAAATTGGCTGAATGACACCCTGGAGTTGCAAGCAGCAGCCGCAGCCCAAACATAACTTGAAAGAGACACTGGAGTTGGCAGCAGGAGCCCAAAAATTGGCTGAATGACACCCTGGAGTTGCAAGCAGCAGCAGCAGCAGCCCAAACCTAGCTTGAAAGACACACTGGAGTTGGCAGCAGGAGCCCAAAAATTGGCTGAATGACACCCTGGAGTTGCAAGCAGCAGCAGGAGCCCAAACATAGCTTGAAAGAGACACTGGAGTTGGCAGCAGGAGCCCAAAAATTGGCTGAATGACACCCTGGAGTTGCAAGCAGCAGGAGCCCAAATATTGGTTGAAAGAGACACTGGAGTTGGCAGTAGGAGCCCAAAAATTGGCTGAATGACACCCGGGAGTTGCAAGCAGCAGCAGCAGGAGCCCAAACATAGCTTGAAAGAGACACTGAAGTTGGCAGCAGGAGCCCAAAAATTGGCTGAATGACGCCCTGGAGTCGCAAGCAGCAGCCCAAACCTAGCTTGAAAGACACAATGGAGTTGGCAGCAGGAGCCCAAAAATTGGCCTAAAGACACACTGCAGTTGGCAGCAGCAGCAGCAGGAGGCCAAAATTTGGCTGAAAGACACACCCTGAAGTTGGCATCAGCAGGAGCCCAAAAATTGTCTGAATGAATCCCTAGAGTTGCAAGCAGCAGCAGCAGCCCAAACCTAGCTTGAAAGACACACTGGAGTTGGCAGCAAGAGCCCAAAAATTGGCTGAATGACACCCTGGAGTTGCAAGCAGCAGCAGCAGCAGGAGCCCAAACATAGCTTGAAAGAGACACTGGAGTTGGCAGCAGGAGCCGAAAAAATGGCTGAATGACACCCTGGAGTTGCAAGCAGCAGCAGCAGGAGCCCAAACATAGCTTGAAAGAGACACTGGAGTTGGCAGCAGGAGCCCAAAAATTGGCTGAATGACACCCTGGAGTTGCATGCAGCAGGAGCCCAAACATTGGCTGAAAGACACACTGGAGTTGGAAGCAGGAGCCCAAAAATGGGCTAAATGACACCCTGGAGTTGCAAGCAGCAGCAGCAGGAGCCCACACATAGCTTGAAAGAGACACTGGAGTTGGCAGCAGGAGCCCAAAAATTGGCTGAATGACACCCTGGAGTTGCAAGCAGCAGCAGCAGCCCAAACATAACTTGAAAGAGACACTGGAGTTGGCAGCAGGAGCCCAAAAATTGTCTGAATGACACCCTGGAGTTGCAAGCAGCAGCAGCAGCCCAAACCTAGCTTGAAAGACACACTGGAGTTGGCAGCAGGAGCCCAAAAATTGGCTGAATGACACCCTGGAGTTGCAAGCAGCAGCAGGAGCCCAAACATAGCTTGAAAGAGACACTGGAGTTGGCAGCAGGAGCCCAAAAATTGGCTGAATGACACCCTGGAGTTGCAAGCAGCAGGAGCCCAAATATTGGTTGAAAGAGACACTGGAGTTGGCAGTAGGAGCCCAAAAATTGGCTGAATGAAACCCGGGAGTTGCAAGCAGCAGCAGCAAGAACCCAAACATAGCTTGAAAGAGACACTGAAGTTGGCAGCAGGAGCCCAAAAATTGGCTGAATGACGCCCTGGAGTCGCAAGCAGCAGCCCAAACCTAGCTTGAAAGACACAATGGAGTTGGCAGCAAGAGCCCAAAAATTGGCCTAAAGACACACTGCAGTTGGCAGCAGCAGCAGCAGGAGGCCAAAATTTGGCTGAAAGACACACCCTGAAGTTGGCATCAGCAGGAGCCCAAAAATTGTCTGAATGACACCCTGTAGTTGCAAGCAGCAGCAGCAGCCCAAACCTAGCTTGAAAGACACACTGGAGTTGGCAGCAAGAGCCCAAAAATTGGCTGAATGACACCCTGGAGTTGCAAGCAGCAGCAGCAGCAGCAGGAGCCCAAACATAGCTTGAAAGAGACACTGGAGTTGGCAGCAGGAGCCGAAAAATTGGCTGAATGACACCCTGGAGTTGCAAGCAGCAGCAGCAGGAGCCCAAACATAGCTTGAAAGAGACACTGGAGTTGGCAGCAGGAGCCCAAAAATTGGCTGAATGACACCCTGGAGTTGCATGCAGCAGGAGCCCAAACATTGGCTGAAAGAGACACTGGAGTTGGCAGCAGGAGCCCAAAAATTGGCTGAATGACACCCTGGAGTTGCAAGCAGCAGCAGCAGCCCAAACCTAGCTTGAAAGACACACTGGAGTTGGCAGCAGAAACCCAAAAATTGGGCAAAAGACACACTGCAGTTGACAGCAGCAGTAGCAGGAGGCCAACATTTGGCTGAAAGGCACACCCTGAAGTTGGCATCAGCAGGAGCCCAAAAATTTGCTGATTGACACCCTAGAGTTGCAAGCAGCAGCAGCAGGAGCCCAAACATAGCTTGAAAGAGACACTGGAGTTGGCAGCAGGAACCCAAAAATTGGCCTAAAGACACACTGCAGTTGGCATCAGCAGCAGCAGGAGGAGGAGGCCAAAATTTGGCTGAAAGGCACACCCTGAAGTTGGCATCAGCAGGAGCCCAAAAAGTTGTTGAATGACACCCTGGAGTTGCAAGCAGCAGCAGGAGCCCAAACTTAGCTTTAAAGAGACACTGGAGTTGGCAGCAGGAACTGAAAAATTGGCCTAAAGACACACTGCAGTTGGCAGCAACAGCAGCAGGAGGCCAAAATTTGGCTGAAAGGCACACCCTTAAGTTGGCATCAGCAGAAGCCCAAAAATTCGCCTAAAGACATAAATATGTTTTGCACCATTTGGAAAGTGTAAAATGTGGCACCATGCTGAATCTAGTCGCATGCATCAGCCATTGGTGGGTGGAAATCCTGGCTGATCCATCCCTGATTAATTTTCACAAAAGTGAGTCTCTCCACACTTTTAGTTGACAGACGAGTTCTCCTCGCCGTAACTATGGCCCCCGCCGCACTAAACACCCGCTCAGATGGCACGCTACTTGCCGGGCAGGACAGCTTTTCCAGGGCAAACTCAGCTAGCTGCGGCCACAAGTCAAGTTTGGCTGCCCAGAAGTCCAGCGGATCCTCAAGGTGTGTTGGCATGGTCATGTCAAGGTAAGACATGACCTGCTGGTTCAGGTCCTGCTCCAGGTCTTCCTGCTGCTCATGAGTAGCCTCACTATGTGGGTGTAGAAAGCTACTCATTAGCGACTGAGGCTGCTGCTGATGGAGCTGCTGCTCCTGCCAACACCCCCAGCAGCCATGGCAGTGGAAGGCGAGCGCAGAGGTCCCTTCGAGTCAGACCTGTGAGAGTATGGACCATGGCGCAGATAGGCATCGGCCAACTGACTACGTAGAATGTATTTGTAGTAGGTCAGTTTGTCCTCCCTCTTGGCGTGTTTAAAAAATGCCCCCATTTTGTGCCGGAAGCAAGGGTCCAATAAGGTGGAGAGCCAGAAGTCATGCCGCTGACAAATGGAAACAATTCTGGGGTCACTACGCAAGCACGTGAGCATGCTTCCTGCCATTTGCGCAAGTGACTCGGAGGGACTACCTGTCTCCATCTCCACTGCATACTGCCACGATGTGTCCGGGTCCTCTGTCTCACCTTCCTCACAACCCTATAGCTCCTCTTGCTGCTCCTGCTCCTCCTATCCTGTCCGCTGACTAGATAAACCAGCCATTTTGCCAAGCCTAAACTTTGCACTGTGCCACTCCTCCTCCTCTTCCTCCTCCTCCTCCAGTTCAGCTCCAGGGGTTCATGTGGCCGTAAGATGTAGACGCCATGTCTCCAGTGCCCTGACCAGCCATGGTTTCCAACATGTGCTGTAGTACATGAAGCAGTGGAATCACGTCGTTCATCCCGTAATCCTGCCGACTGACAAATAAAGTGGCTTCCTCAAAGGGCCTGAGCAAACGGCAGGTGTCACGTATGAGCTGCCACTGGTTGACATTGAAGTTACACAGGGGAGTCCCCCTATCCGCTTGGATCATCAAGAAATCCGTGATGGCTTTTCTCTGTTCGTATAGTCTGTTCAACATGTGAAGGGTGGAATTCCAATGGGTGGAAACATCGCAAATCAGACTATGTTGGGGGATACCGTTCTGACGCTGTAGCTCAAGAAGGGTGTGTTTGGTGGTGTATGAGTGGCTGAAGTGCATGCAAAGTTTCCTGTTGTTGTTGTTAGGATGTCTTGCATATGGGGGGAACACTTCAGAAACCGCTTGACAACCAGATTGAAGACGTGAGCCATGCAGGGGGTCAGCCTTCCTTGTCGCAGCGCAGACAAAATGTTCTTCCCATTGTGGTAACCATGGTTCCCATTTTCAGTTTTTTGGGAGTAAGCCATGTTTGGATTTCTTGATGAATAGATTTAAGCAGTTCCTCCCCTGTGTGACTCCGTTCGCCAAGACAAACCATGTGAAGCACAGCGTGACACTTCCGTGCCCTGCACATATGGTAGGCTGGAGGGTCACTGAGACTTGAGGTGTCACAGGCACAACGGCCAGGGAGCTCGGAGGCCGAAGAGCATGACCTGTCAAAGTTGCTGCTGCTGCAAAGGGACCACATTCACCCAGTGGGCCGTAAACGACATGTACTGTCCTTGACCGTGGTTACATCTCCAGACGTCGGCGCTGTCATGCACTTTGCTACACACCGACTGGCTCAAGGATTGGCCCACCTTCTGTTCAACAAAAGTGTGCAGCGCTGGTACTGCCTTCTTGGCATAGAAATGACGGCTTGGGACTCTCCACCTCGGCTCGGCACAAGCCATCAGTTCTCTGAAAGGTGCAGAGTTCACCACCTGAAAAGGAAGCGGCTGCAGCACCAGCAACTTGGACAGGAGCACATTCAGCTTCTGCCCCCTAGGATGAGTGGGCGCATACTGCTGTCTCTTGGACATGGCTTCGCTGATGGATTGCTGGCGGGAAGCATGACTTGGAGGAGGAGGAGGAGCAGGAGCATCTGGAGCGACAGAGGATGGGTATGATGCACAGCTGCCTTCGGCTGAGGTGCTGGAGCCTTGGCTGGCAGAAATTGGGAGCGGCGTGCCACTTGGTGAGGAAGCAGCCTGGACCACCTCTTCGGAGCCTCGGTTCTCCCAGTCCACTTTATGGTGATGCATCATATGTTGACGCAGGGCCGTGGTGCCAACATTTGGGCCCTGGCCACGCTTCACCTTCTGCCTAGATATCTTGCATGTGGCCATGTTACCCTCCTGCGGATGCTTGTGGAAAAACTGCCACACTGCCGAGTAGCTACTTTTCCCACCAACAGCCCGTACTGATTCACTGCTACTGTCGACAACTCCAGGAACCCCTGCTCCACTACCTCCCGATAAGGTAGCGTGCCGCACAGCAGGTGCTCTACCCCGGCCCCGTTTGGCTCCAGGCTTTACAATTCTGCCCCCATGCTGACTGCCAACCATGCTGCTAACACCTTGCTGCCTCAGCTGCTGACTCCGGGGCAACCTGCGCCCCTCTTCTCCTGATGATGAGGTTGAAGCCCCTTCTGCACCCGGCTCCCAAGTGCGATCGGCTTCAGCATCATCATCATCACCGAGTTGTGGCTGCACGTCACTGATGTTCTCGGTTTCCTCAACAGTGTCTGGCGCAGGAGCTGGAAAATGCTCGCAACAACACCCACACCACTCTCCACATCACTATTTGTCTGCCTAGCGAAGGAAGCCACCTCCATTTCTTGGCTGGGCAGTAGCTGCTGACTGTCCCCTATCTGATTGTCCTCCTCACTAAAGAGTGGAGCTGAACCCAAAGCATAGGATACGTCGCTGGGGGAGGGAACGGCGTAGGACAGAGGCAATGCCAACTCAGGGTTGTGTCAGAGGAACCTACCGACCCTAGACTGGGGGTGTCAGATGTAACTTGTGATGATGTGGATGACCGCGTTAACCAATCTACCACGGCAGATGCGTTACTGGTGGAGACACGACCGCTAGCAGATACTGGCAGATCAGGTCTCTCACCGCGACTCCTGCTGCCACTCGCCCCTAGTCAGCTGTGACCTCTGCCTGCTGAATCTTGGCCTCTGCCACTCCTCTTTGAACATCCTGGCACTTGTCTGCCTGACATTTTTATGTATTTGAAATGTGCAATAGGCACTTAAAAAAATGTGTTTTGTGAAGCTAAATAAAGTGAGATACTGCTTCTCTGCACCAGATACTATGAAAATTGGCAATATGGGATACCCTGCGGGCTGGTGTTTTTACAAGACGCAAAAAAAAATTCAAAATGCAATATATTAATAAAACAGAGCCTGTAGAAGCTGCTTTAGTATAACAGATAGGGTGAAATGTTCCGGTTTTGGATGCCCATGTGGCCTGGTGTTTTTACAGGATGCACAAAACCAATTCAAAATGCAATATATTAATAAAAAAGAGCCTTTAGAAGCTGATTTAGTATAACAGATAGGGTGAAATGTGCTGGTTTGGGATGCCCATGCAGCCTGGTGTTTTTACAGGACGCACAAAACCAATTCAAAATGCAATATATTAATAAACAGAGACTTTAGAAGCTGATTTAGTTTAACAGATAGGGTGAAATGTGCTGGTTTGGGATGCCCATGTGGCCTGGTGTTTTTACAGGACACACAAAACCAATTCAAAATGCAATATATTAATAAAACAGAGCCTGTAGAAGCTGATTTAGTATAACAGATAGGGTGAAATGTGCCGGTTTGGGATGCCCATGTGGCCTGGTGTTTTTACAGGATGCACAAAACCAATTCAAAATGCAATATATTAATAAAGCAGAGCCTTTAGAAGTTGATTTAGTATAACAGGGTGAAATGTGCTGGTTTGGGATGCCCATGTGGCCTGGTGTTTTTACAGGACGCACAAAACCAATTCAAAATGCAATATATTAATAAAACAGAGCCTGTAGAAGCTGCTTTAGTATAACAGATAGGGTGAAATGTGCCGATTTGGGATACCCTGCGGCCTGGTGTTTTTACAAGACGCAAAAAAACAATTCAAAATGCAATATATTAATAAAACAGAGCCTTTAGAAGCTGATTTAGTATAACAGGGTGAAATGTGCTGGTTTGGGATGCCCATGTGGCCTGGTGTTTTTACAGGATGCACAAAACCAAGTCAAAATGCAATATATTAATAAAGCAGAGCCTTTAGAAGTTGATTTAGTATAACAGGGTGAAATGTGCTGGTTTGGGATGCCCATGTGGCCTGGTGTTTTTACAGGACGCACAAAACCAATTCAAAATGCAATATATTAATAAAACAGAGCCTTTAGAAGCTGATTTAGTATAACAGATAGAGTTAAATGTGCTGGTTTGGGATGCCCATGCGGCCTGGTGTTTTTACAGGACGCACAAAACCAATTCAAAATGCAATATATTAATAAAACAGAGCCTTTAGAAGCTGATTTAGTATAACAGATAGGGTCAAATGTGCTGAAATAGTATGCCCATGTGGGCTGAGGTTTTTTACAAAAAAAATTAAAACTAATCGAGTTATAAAAAATGCTTGTGTGTAACAGATAGGGTTAAATATGCCACTGCCAAGATGGGATGCACAGTGGCCAGGAAAATTTACAGCACAAAAAAGCAATTTAAAACTGATCTGGCAAATGAAGTGAAAAAAAAAAAAAAAAGTTTCCCTGTCACTTTCTCTGCTGTCCCTGCCTGGATCGTTCCCAATTTTTCCCTATCTTTCCCTGGCTCTCCCTGGCACTGTGTGGGTCTCTGTGGGTCTCCCTGACTCTCCCTGCCTGTCTGTTAGTCTCTCCCTGTCTGCAGCAACCTCCGTTCTGTCTGCAATGCAAGGCTGAAATGCGCACAAGCAAAATGGCCGCCGTTTATATAGCACTGTGATGTCACCGGGCTTCCTGGCTGCTGATAGGCTGCATGTGACCTTCCCATGATAACTTGCCCCAGGGGACATGTCTGGACATGTCCATCCACCATTTTACAATGGCTGTAATTGAAATAAATGGAGTTTAAAGGAAAACAGCGATCGATCGAATCGCAGGGAAATTCGGATTCGTTCCGAATTGAATTTTTCCTGAAATTCGGAACTAATTCGGGTTCCTCCGAATCGATTCGCTCATCCCTAACTATTATGCTATCAAGTGTGCCTTGCTTTATTTTTCTAATAATGTAAGTAAAAGACAGACCTGACTTCTCTCTCCTCTCTCTCTCTCTCTCTCTCTCTCTCTCTCTCTCTCTCTATATATATATATATATATATATATGTGTGTGTATGTATGTATTTCTATTTGTGTGTGGGCCTTATTTATGATGTGCTGTTAGGATATTTTTTGTGGCTAGCAGTCACTGCACGAAAGCACACTAGCTTTCATTGTTGCACTAGGTATTGGCCGCACTATGTTAGTGTCTGTTGGACCCACCGGCCAATTATCCCAATGCCAGTGACTGCCAATTTGTACTGCCATTATTGCGGCGCTCAACATCATATTTTATCCTCCTTCAAATCTTTGGCCCTGTATTTTTCCAGCGCTGGATGGTATTTCTTCATCACAGTTACAAGAAATCACTGCTGGGGACAATGGGGGCAAACTAATTAATTAATTATAAGCATAAACCATTTCATATCCAGTTCTGCCCATTGTGCTTTATGGTTATCTTGAGCAACAGCACCAGGTTTCATCTGCACCTAGCGCTGCATCCTTTTCAGCGCTAGCGTTAAAGAAGATGCTAGTCTGCGGCCACATTGACGTTACCATTTTTTTGGTGGAGTGCCTCTGAGGCCAAAAAAGTGGTGTTGTGTGGCACTGATGCTTCTTAAATAAGGCTCTGTGTATGTGTTTTCATATATGGATTGCGTTACATGGGTTTACATGGAATTTTGACTGAAGTGCATATTTTTGCATTGAAGCAGCCGCATTTATCTAATATTGTATTTTATTTTCAGACTTTAAATCGAAGGTTCAATCGTGGAGTATGTACATATGTTTGTATATTGTTTCAGTTTTGTTTCTTATTTTGTCAATGCCCTTTAAAATTTTGAAATAATTTCACTGATTTTTTCCTGAATGATGGATGATTGTAGATAAGAAAGAAAAAAAGGTCCTGTCACGGATTTCTCTATGGAGAAATCCTCTATTAAAGAGTAACCAGAAATGAGAGAAACTGTGAAACAGAGAGATTATGAATATGCAGCAAACTGTGTTTAATTGTGACAACCAGTGAACAACACACACATCAAATAGGCTGCTGTAAATATATATAAATGTGGAGTCAGAGTGCATACATACAAGATACAGGTTCAGATTTAGGTTCAAGTTCAAGTTCAGAAGTCCAAAGTTCAAGTTCAGAGTTCGGGTAGACAGTTCAGAAGACAGATTTAATGCTGATCCAATGTGTGGATCAGCTTATATAGGCCAGGTAATGTCACAGGTGCAATTGGCTTAAATTACAGACATATGTGTTTTATAGGCTGCCAATGTTTGAACAGTAATAATGATTTCCTTTTCATTATTGTGATAAAGAAGCCTGTTGGTCGTGTAGATATCCAGTAAAATTAATCAACCAGAAAATAGGGACATTTGCTCTTACAGCTGTAGACATAGGCAGGATTTATAACCTGCATGATTCCTGGAGGACTGCTTGGATAGGGACAAAGATATACAAGTAAATTAGATAATTGTAATATTACTTTCCACGGTCCCACAAAAACAAAGTCTCTGCAATTTGTATAATTCTTTAAAAATTTAACAGGTACTTAGAGCCACTAACCGCTTTGCCCTTATTCGCCTGACATTCGCGGGTTTTCACCGCATTTAACACATTTACCAAACAGGGAGCCTGATTTATCCATTCTATTCCTCTCAGGGCCAATTTTTTAGCCTCAGTGGCACTCAGTTTGTGTTCTAACAAAATTAGGCAGCCAACCAGCCAGTTTAAGGTGGTGCTGTAGGTTAAGATCCCATATACCACAATGGGCAGAACTGTAATGAAGTGTTTTATGCTTATAAATAATATTACACACCTTTTATGTACAGAACTTGCATTGTGACTTGTCAATAATGAAAATCCTGGACGTAGGTGTCGCCCAATGTCATTTTATTTTTAGCGTGTAAAACGAATAGGGATGAGCGAATCGATCCGGACGAACCCGGATTCGATCCGAATTTCAGGAAAAATTCGATTCGGATCGAATCCGAATTTCCCCGCGATTCGATCGCTCGAAGTTTTCCTTTAACATCCATTCATTTACATTACAGGCATTCTAAGATGGCGGACGGGACATGTCCAGACATCAACCCCGCGCCAGTGCAAGCTGGGACAGTCACATGCAGCCTATCAGCAGCCAGCAAGCCCGGTGACGTCACAGCGCTATTTAAGGCCGGCCATCTTGCTTTTCCTCATTTCTCTATTGCATTCGTGAGAGACAGGACGCTGCTGTAGGCAGGGAGAGAGACAGTTAGACAGGCAGGGACAGACAGGGACAGGCTGGAAACAGGCAGGAGACAGACAGGAGACAGACAGAAAGTCAGCGAAAAACAGGGAAAGGTAGAAAAATCAGAGGCTGTCAGCCTGTCACAGGGAGTTTTTTTTTTTTTTTTTTCATCCAGCCTGACAGGCTTTGTTAGCGTTTTCAGGCTGCTTATACTAACTAACTGTGCATATATACTGAACTGATCTTAAGTCTGCTGTGAGGCATCCCATTCTGTGATTACAGCAGCCTCTGTTTAAGACCATATAACCATTTGCTCTTATTATAATTGAAATTAGCCTGATAAAGACACTTTTGCTGGCCATAGTACTTCTGGACCCTGCCAGGTGTACTTACTGCTGGTTTTTAGGGCATCCCATTCTGTGACTACAGCAGCCTCTGTTTAAGACCATATAACCATTTGCTCTTATTATAATTGAAATTAGCCTGATAAAGACACTTTTGCTGGCCATAGTACTTCTGGACCCTGCCAGGTGTACTTACTGCTGGTTTTTAGGGCATCCCATTCTGTGACTACAGCAGCCTCTGTTTAAGACCATATAACCATTTGCTCTTATTATATTTGAAATTAGCCTGATAAAGACACTTTTGCTGGGCATAGTACTTCTGGACCCTGCCAGGTGTACTTACTGCTGGTTTTTAGGGCATCCCATTCTGTGACTACAGCAGCCTCTGTTTAAGACCATATAACCATTTGCACTTATTATAATTGAAATTAGCCCTGATAAAGACACTTTTGCTGGGCATAGCACTACTGGATCTTTTTTGGGGCATCCCATTCTGTGACTACAGCAGCCTCTGTTTAAGACCATATAACCATTTGCACTTATTATAATTGAAATTAGCCTGATAAAGACACTTTTGCTGGGCATAGCACTTCTGGACCCTGCCAGGCCCACTTCTTTTTTAGGGCATCCCATTCTTTGACTACAGCAGCCTCTGTTTAAGACCATATAACCATTTGCACTTATTATAATTGAAATTAGCCTGATAAAGACACTTTTGCTGGGCATAGCAATTCTGGACCCTGCCAGGTCCACTTCTTTTTTAGGGCATCCCATTCTGTGACTACAGCAGCCTCTGTTTAAGACCATATAACCATTTGCACTTATTATAATTGAAATTAGGCCTGATAAAGACACTTTTGCTGGGCATAGCACTACTTGTCCCTGCCAGGTGTACTTACTGCTGGTTTTTAGGGCATCCCATTCTGTGACTACACCAGCCTCTATTTAAGAACCTAACCATTTGCACCTATTCTAATTGAAATTAGGCATGATAAAGACACTTTTGCTGTGCATAGTCTTACTGCTGCCTGCCAGGTGCTCTCGGTTTTTGGGGCATCCCATTCTGTAACATACCATTAGCCTCTGCATTTACTGTAAGCTGCACAGGTATTTAAAGAAATTTGGCCTGTATGAGCCTGCTAACACACTGCTGCTGTGTGCATATATACTGATCTCAAGTCTGCTTTGGGGCATCCCATTCTGTAACATACCATTAGCCTCTGCATTAACTGTAAGCTGCACAGTTATTTAAAGAAATTTGGCCTGTATGAGCCTGCTAACACACTGCTGCTGTGTGCATATATACTGATCTCAAGTCAGCTTTGGGGCATCCCATTCTGTAACATACCATTAGCCTCTGCATTTACTGTAAGCTGCACAGGTATTTAAAGAAATTTGGCCTGTATGAGCCTGCTAACACACTGCTGCTGTGTGCATATATACTGATCTCAAGTCTGCTTGGGGCATCCCATTCTGTAACATACCATTAGCCTCTGCATTAACTGTAAGCTGCACAGTTATTTAAAGAAATTTGGCCTGTATGAGCCTGCTAACACACTGCTGCTGTGTGCATATATACTGATCTCAAGTCTGCTTTGGGGCATCCCATTCTGTAACATACCATTAGCCTCTGCATTTACTGTAAGCTGCACAGTTATTTAAAGAAATTTGGCCTGTATGAGCCTGCTAACACACTGCTGCTGTGTGCATATATACTGATCTCAAGTCTGCTTTGGGGCATCCCATTCTGTAACATACCATTAGCCTCTGCATTTACTGTAAGCTGCACAGGTATTTAAAGAAATTTGGCCTGTATGAGCCTGCTAACACACTGCTGCTGTGTGCATATATACTGATCTCAAGTCTGCTTGGGGCATCCCATTCTGTAACATACCATTAGCCTCTGCATTAACTGTAAGCTGCACAGTTATTTAAAGAAATTTGGCCTGTATGAGCCTGCTAACACACTGCTGCTGTGTGCATATATACTGATCTCAAGTCAGCTTTGGGGCATCCCATTCTGTAACATACCATTAGCCTCTGCATTTACTGTAAGCTGCACAGGTATTTAAAGAAATTTGGCCTGTATGAGCCTGCTAACACACTGCTGCTGTGTGCATATATACTGATCTCAAGTCTGCTTGGGGCATCCCATTCTGTAACATACCATTAGCCTCTGCATTAACTGTAAGCTGCACAGTTATTTAAAGAAATTTGGCCTGTATGAGCCTGCTAACACACTGCTGCTGTGTGCATATATACTGATCTCAAGTCTGCTTTGGGGCATCCCATTCTGTAACATACCATTAGCCTCTGCATTTACTGTAAGCTGCACAGTTATTTAAAGAAATTTGGCCTGTATGAGCCTGCTAACACACTGCTGCTGTGTGCATATATACTGATCTCAAGTCTGCTTTGGGGCATCCCATTCTGTAACATACCATTAGCCTCTGCATTTACTGTAAGCTGCACAGGTATTTAAAGAAATTTGGCCTGTATGAGCCTGCTAACACACTGCTGCTGTGTGCATATATACTGATCTCAAGTCTGCTTGGGGCATCCCATTCTGTAACATACCATTAGCCTCTGCATTAACTGTAAGCTGCACAGTTATTTAAAGAAATTTGGCCTGTATGAGCCTGCTAACACACTGCTGCTGTGTGCATATATACTGATCTCAAGTCAGCTTTGGGGCATCCCATTCTGTAACATACCATTAGCCTCTGCATTTACTGTAAGCTGCACAGTTATTTAAAGAAATTTGGCCTGTATGAGCCTGCTAACACACTGCTGCTGTGTGCATATATACTGATCTCAAGTCAGCTTTGGGGCATCCCATTCTGTAACATACCATTAGCCTCTGCATTTACTGTAAGCTGCACAGTTATTTAAAGAAATTTGGCCTGTATGAGCCTGCTAACACACTGCTGCTGTGTGCATATATACTGATCTCAAGTCTGCTTTGGGGCATCCCATTCTGTAACATACCATTAGCCTCTGCATTTACTGTAAGCTGCACAGTTATTTAAAGAAATTTGGCCTGTATGAGCCTGCTAACACACTGCTGCTGTGTGCATATATACTGATCTCAAGTCTGCTTGGGGCATCCCATTCTGTAACATAACATAACCTACCTACCATACTAAGCAGCTCTCTTATTTAAACTAAGCAGGCCTCTTGGAGGCTGATTGTCCACTTTTGGGTGTGCATTTATATTCGGTTTCATATACAGTGGGGTATCCCAATTTGTAAGATAACCTACCCCAACCATGTAAACTAAATAGGCCTGTTGCAGCCTGAGTTTCTCTGCTTGCGTATGGCCTGCATTACAATCTGTCTCTTTCAATGACACTGCTGCCTGGGGTATCCCAATTTGTAAGATAACCTACCACAACCATGTAAACTAAAGGTTACGTCCTTCCAGAAGGAAAACTTATGCCGAACACTATTTTTGTTAGGGGCATTGACCTTTGGATTGATCGGCATGAAATTAATTTTTTTTTTTCAAAGTATGGCGCTGTAAAGAAGGTCAAAATGATGTCTCATACTTGGATTATTGTTACTTTTTGTTCAGCTGGAAATATAACAGGCCACACGGGCATCCCAAGGCACATGCTATTTTAAACCTATCTGTTATACAACATAAGCGTTGATCAGCATCAGCTGCTTTATTAAGCTACTTCAGTTTGCACTTGTTTTTGACTGCTTTTAATAAACCAGGCCGCAGGGCACCCCAAAGCTGCACCTTGCACCCTATCTGGTATACAACATAAGCGTTGATCAGCATCAGCTTCATTAAGCTACTTCAGTTTGCACTTCCTTTTTGACTGCTTTCATTTAACCAGGCCGCAGGGCACCCCAAAGCTGCACCTTGCACCCTACCTGTTTATACTAAATAAGCATCTACAGCCTCAGCTTTATTAAGTTATTGCATTTTGAATTGGTTTTGGTCTGCTTTAAATACACCAGGCCGCAGGGCATCCCAAACCTGCATGTTGCACCCCATCTGTTATACTAAATAAGCGTTGATCAGCATCAGCTTTATTAAGCTATTGCATTTTGCATTGGTTTTTGTACTGCTGCCAAAACACTAGCCCATATGGGCATCCCAAACCAGCACATGTCACCCTATCTGTTATACTAAATAAGCTTCTACAGGCCCTTTTTTTATTTATTTATTTTTATTTATATAGAGCTGCAATAGCTTATATTGTGAGGTTAATTTGCCATTTTGCAGCATAATATAGAGCAGCCCCTGTGTAAATCTGAGGGGCAATAGCTTATATAGTGAGGTAAATTTGCCATTTTGCTTCGTTATATAGAGCAGGCCCTGTGTAAATCTGAGGGGCAATAGCTTATATTGTGAGGTTAATTTGCCATTTTGCAGCATAATATAGAGCAGCCCCTGTGTAAATCTGAGGGGCAATAGCTTATATAGTGAGGTAAATTTGCCATTTTGCTTCGTTATATAGAGCAGCCCAGTTGCCATCTAAATCAACTACTGTCCGGCCAGTACAGCTTTTCCAGGGCAAACTCTGCTAGTTGCGGGCACAAGTCAAGTTTGGCTTCCCAGCAAATCCAGTGGATCTTGAAGGTGTGTTGGCATGGTCATGTCAAGGTATGACATGACCTGCTGTTTGAGGTCCAGCTCCAGGTCTTCCTGCTGCTCATGAGTAGACTCACTATGCGGGTGTAGAAAGCTACTCACTAGCGACTGAAGACTGAGGCTGCTGCTGATGGAGCTGCTGCTGCTGCTCCTTCCACCCCCCCCAGCAGCCATGGCAGTGGAAGGTGATCGCAGAGGTCCCCCCGAGTCAGACCTGCGGGAGTATGGGCCATGGCGCAGATAGACATCGCCCAACTGACTACGTGGGATGTCTCTGTAGTAGGTCAGTTTGTCCTCCCTCTCAGTGGGCGTAAAAAATGCCCCCATTTTGTGCCGGAAGCGAGGGTCCAATAAGTTGGAGAGCCAGAAGTCTTCCCGCTGACAAATGGAGACAATTCTGCGCTCACTAGTACGCAAGCATGTGAGCATGCATCGTGCCATTTGTGCAAATGACTCGGAGGGACTACCTGTCTCCATCTCCACTGTAAACTGCCACGGTGTGTCTGGGTCCTCTGTCTCACCTTACTCACAACCCTCTAGCTCCTGTGGCTGCTCCTGCTCCTCCTCTTCTGTCAGATGACTAGATAAAATGGTCATTTTGTGAAACCTAAACTGTGGTTTGCTTTGCCCCACCCCCTCCTCCTCCTCCACTTCAGCCCCCACAGGCTTCATGTGGCTGTGAAATGTATGTGCCATGTCTCCAGTGCCCTGACCAGCCATGGTTTCCAACATGTGTTGTAGTACATGAAGCAGTGGAATCTCATCGTTCATCTCATAGTCCTGGCAACTGACTAATAACGTAGCTTCCTCAAAGGGCCTGAGCAAACGGTCGGTGTCACGTATGAGCTGCCAATGGTTTACATTGAATTTACACAGGGGTGTCCCCCTATCCGTTTGGATCATCCAGAAATCCGTGATGGCTTTTCTCTGTTCCTATAGTGCAGTGGTCCTCAACCCTGTCCTCAAGGCCCACCAACATGTCATGTTTTTTGGATCTCCAAATAGCCAGCTCTATTGCTCTGCAGCTGCACTAATTACTCCACCTGTGCATCTTTGTGGAGATCTGCAAAACCTGGCCTGTTGGTGGGCCTTGAGGACAGGGTTGGGGACCACTGCTATAGTGGATCCTGCATATGGAGGGTGGAATTCCAACGGGTGGAAACATCGCAAATCAGACTATGGTGGGGTACACCGTTGTGACGCTGAGGCTCAATAGGGTTGTGCTTGGTGGTGTAGGAGTGCCAGAAGTGCATGCTAACTTTCTTTCCTGTTGTTCTTTCAGATGGGGGCAAGACTTAAAAACTAGACTGAACACGTGTGCCATGTCAGGACGCATGACTCTGGCTTCCTTGTTGCAGCGCAAACAAGATGTTCTTCCAAGTGTAATGCAGCAGGCTGGACTTATGGTGACGCTGTCTGAGAGGAGAAATCCCTCAGACATCAAGATTAAAAATTCCAAGAATTTTTGAGGGCTAATTATTCAGAGGCAAATGATAGCTAGTTGTTTCTGATTTAATTACAAGGTGGAAACACACCCTCAAACAAAACTTCACTTTGGCAATACTATTGCATTTGTCTATTCATAATTTTATGTATATACACTAACTAACCTACTTTTTCTCCACAGGATGCTGCATGAAACACTGCCACATCGCTGAGTAGCTGATTTTTCCGAACAACAGTCCGCAATAATCTGCTGCTGCTGCCGCCGCCACCGCCGCAGACTCCAGGGACCCTCTTCCACTACCTCGGCTTGCAACACCTCCTCCCACGACACTCTCCTCATCACTAATTGCCGGCTAGTGGAAGAAGAGGCGAGTGTCTCCTCCACTTCTTGGCTGGGCAGTAGCTGCTGAATTTTATGATTATCAGATCTTCATCAATGGATAGTGGAGCTGAACCCAAAGCATAACAGACAGACAGTTGACTGGGGGTGTCAGATGCCACTTGTGATGCAGTGGACTGCTTTTGCAGCACTTCGAGACAAAGTTGCTTCATTGGCTGACACAATGACTGGTAAAGCTGTGGAACATATGGTTTAAAAGCAAGAATAACCATTTGTTTTTATATGAAAAAGACCCTGGTTTATACAGACTTTTTTTTTCCAGAGACTGCCCTGCGTGGAAATGAATGGCGCTTGGATCATCCAAGCTTTCCTCCCAACAATGCCTGATGTATTCCAGTAGATTGATGACGGGGCCAGACCTACACTAAAGAAAGATGGATCGTGCAAAACAGATTTAAGGCGCTGCTCTCCAGTTACAGACATTCCTCCGCATCGGACCACAAGTAAGTATTGATAAAAAATCCTTTACGTTACTCTTACTTTTTATTAATATTCTTCGGATAAGACGGATCAGACATGATTCCAGATTAAAAATTCCAAGAATTTTTGAGGGCTAATTAGTCAGAGGCAATGATACCTTCTTGTTTCTGATTTAATTAAAAGGTGGAAACACACCCTCAAACAAAACTTCACTTTGGCAATACTTTTGCATTTGTTTATTCATAATTTTATGTAGATATTACTAACTAAGCTACTTTTTCTCCACATGACTCTCCACAGGGTGTGATTCATCCAATTTTTGGGCTCCTGAAGCCAACCCCAGGGTCTCTTTAAAGTAATGTTTGGGCTCCTGCTGCTGCTGCTGCTGCCAACTTCTGCCAACTCCAGGGTGTGATTCATCCAATTTTTGGGCTCCTGAAGCCAACTCCAGTGTATATTTGGGCTCCTGCTGCTGCTGCCAACTCCAGGGTGTGAATCATGCAATTTTTGGGCTCCTGAAGCCAACCCCAGTGTCTCTTTAAAGTAATATTTGGGCTCCTGCTGCTGCCAACTCCAGGGTGTGATTCATCCAATTTTTGGGCTCCTGAAGCCAACCCCAGTGTCTCTTTAAAGTAATATTTGGGCTCCTGCTGCTGCTGCTGCCAACTCCCAGGGTGTGATTCATCCAAATTTTGGGCTCCTGAAGCCAACCCCAGTGTATATTTGGGCTCCTGCTGCTGCTGCTGCCAACTCCAGGGTGTGAATCATCCAATTTTTGGGCTCCTGAAGCCAACCCCAGTGTCTCTTTAAAGTAATATTTGGGCTCCTGCTGCTGCCAACTCCAGGGTGTGATTCATCCAATTTTTGGGCTCCTGAAGCCAACCCCAGTGTCTCTTTAAAGTAATGTTGGGGCTCCTGCTGCTGCTGCTGCCAACTCCAGGGTGTGATTCATCCAATTTTTGGGCTCCTGAAGCCAACCCCAGTGTATATTTGGGCTCCTGCTGCTGCTGCTGCCAACTCCAGGGTGTGAATCATGCAATTTTTGGGCTCCTGAAGCCAACCCCAGTGTCTCTTTAAAGTAATATTTGGGCTCCTGCTGCTGCCAACTCCAGGGTGTGATTCATCCAATTTTTGGGCTCCTGAAGCCAACCCCAGTGTCTCTTTAAAGTAATGTTTGGGCTCCTGCTGCTGCTGCTGCTGCCAACTTCTGCCAACTCCAGGGTGTGATTCATCCAATTTTTGGGCTCCTGAAGCCAACTCCAGTGTATATTTGGGCTCCTGCTGCTGCTGCCAACTCCAGGGTGTGAATCATGCAATTTTTGGGCTCCTGAAGCCAACCCCAGTGTCTCTTTAAAGTAATATTTGGGCTCCTGCTGCTGCCAACTCCAGGGTGTGATTCATCCAATTTTTGGGCTCCTGAAGCCAACCCCAGTGTCTCTTTAAAGTAATATTTGGGCTCCTGCTGCTGCTGCTGCCAACTCCCAGGGTGTGATTCATCCAATTTTTGGGCTCCTGAAGCCAACCCCAGTGTATATTTGGGCTCCTGCTGCTGCTGCTGCCAACTCCAGGGTGTGAATCATCCAATTTTTGGGCTCCTGAAGCCAACCCCAGTGTCTCTTTAAAGTAATATTTGGGCTCCTGCTGCTGCCAACTCCAGGGTGTGATTCATCCAATTTTTGGGCTCCTGAAGCCAACCCCAGTGTCTCTTTAAAGTAATGTTGGGGCTCCTGCTGCTGCCAACTTCTGCCAACTCCAGGGTGTGACTCATCCAATTTTTGGGCTCCTGAAGCCAACTCCAGTGTATATTTGGGCTCCTGCTGCTGCTGCTGCCAACTCCAGGGTGTGATTCATCCAATGTTTGGGCTCCTGAAGCCAACTCCAGTGTATATTTGGGCTCCTGCTGCTGCTGCTGCTGCCAACTCCAGGGTGTGATTCATCCAATTTTTGGGCTCCTGAAGCCAACCCCAGTGTCTCTTTCAGCCAATGTTTGGGCTCCTGCTGCTGCTTCTGCCAACTCCAGGGTGTGATTCATCCAATTTTTGGGCTCCTGCTGCTGCCAACTCCAGTGTCTCTTTAAAGCAATGTTTGGGCTCCTGCCTCTCATAGTGATGCCACTTCAACTCTCTTGAATTCAATTGTGCCGCTCTGCGATTCTATTAGCGATGCCTCTGATCTGCATGTGATATTTATTCAAAGTATTATTTAACTAACCCAGCACGCATCCTGTGCGTGTTACAGCAAGGCAGAATGGTTTACAACCCTATTGAGGCTCTAGGAGGCTCAGAAATAGCCGTTTTTAATAGCGATTCGTCGCGAATTTATTCGGGTCGAAAACGATTTTTGTCGGAAAATTCGGCGAATCAGTCGAATCGAATTTTTCAAAAGTTCGCTCATCTCTAAAAACGAATTATCTCTGCTTTTTTGCCTTATCAATGTGTAACAAGTAAAATGCAGTCTAAACGCCCTGTAAAATGTGTCCCTTTTGTCCCCAGCAATGATATCCTGTAAAAGTAATGATGAAACACTGATTTGTGCTGGTTAAATACATCACCAATCTTTTCAGTGTGCCTAGCATAATTGACATAAGGGTCCAACAGGTGCTGACATAAGGCTCGATTCAGAGACACATTTGTCTGGACTTCCGTAGCTGTCTGTGAAAGTTTTAGTGGGTGTTTTGTAATTTTTTTGCTTTTTTTCGTTCATTTTTCATTCGTATGAACGTTCGGGAAAATGTGTATATGCGCTTTCGATGAACGGAAGCAAATCGTATCATTTCTGTTTGTTCGGATCATTTTCCAAACAAAATCTGATATTTTTCGTTCGTTCAGATAACTTACATTGTTGGGATGGGCTTGCGTCTGATTCAGAGAGCTGATTTCCCACGGACCACCACCCTATAAATCCGTTTCATTTCCGATCCACTTACGGGACCTTTGAGGGCTCGGATTGCTATTGTTGAACATGTTTTGCGGCTATGTGGAGGAGACTGCGCGCCTTTAGCACCAATGCATTGCATGTATCAGCATGGCCGAGGCCATAAATTGTATAGCAATGCATACCTGAATCAATATATTTCATGTATGCCTTATTGAAGCATTTTAATGCTGACCTTAATTAGTCCTTAGCATGTAAACATTTATTTTCCCACACATCCATATAAATGCTATATTTTTTTAGACTTATGTCCTTTGTGAATTATATTTGGATTGTTGAACTTAAATCTTAATTTGTTGTAGAAGTTCTTGTTTTAGTTGGTTACCTTTGCTTTGTGTAATTATTTTATATTTGGTTGCAGGAACCGCAAGATGTGCCACTCGCACAACATACAAGCAGTGTTTGGTCCAGCTATGCGATTCCTCAGTGTTCTTGCAGGGTATCCAGGGTCGTCCCATGATGCTTATATATTGCAGAGCTCCGGCTAATTTCGTCAGTTTGAGTCAGGAGAATTATCTGGTGGATGGCTCCTGGTTATGTTTGCTCACATTCCATCAATCCATTTTCACTGTATGGCAATGAATATAGTTGATGACTCATGTCTTAACCTATGGCTGTTTTTAGCCCTTGATGACATGTTAAACAATATTGTAGCTTAGAATGTGTATTTTATGTTAGTGTTTTTAAATTCTTTCAGGGGACTCTGGATATCCACTCCTGCCCTTGCTCCTGATGCCCGATCTTTGCCTGCAGAATGCAGGCCAGGGGTTCTCTAATCGGGCACTATGCAGAACCCGGGCCGTGGTGGCGAGGGCCCTCTGGCTTTTGAAGTCCAGATTTAGGTGTTTGGACCATACGGGGGGGGGGGCACTGCAGTATGACCCCAACAAGGTTATACCAATATTTTACGTTTTTTAACAGGGACCACACGTACTAGAGTGGCACAACTGAGTGTCAGGGTCCTTCAGTTGGTGGGCGAGATGCAGGAGCTGCGTGACTCGTTGGGGACCACAGATGAAGAATAATGTTCTGTGGCCTGCCATTGCTATGTATTTTGTTTTTTATAGTTGTAAAAATTTGAAATTTTCAAAATGTTTTAAGATTTTATATTTTATGATGGAATAAAAAAAAATGTTTCAGTGCCATTTCATTTACAAAATACATTAACACAAAACTAATGGGCCCAGAAATATTTAAAGATGAATATTCACATGACCGAGAAGTGATTTGGCTAAGTTTTAGGGGCCTAAAATGGAAGATTAACATAATCGGGAAGTGGTTGGGGTGAGCTTTAAGGGTCCAAAAGGGAAGATGGAGGATAGCTCTAAGTGGTTGGGGTGAGCTTTAAGGGTCCAAAAGGGAAGATGGGGGATAGTGCTAAGTGGTTTAGCTAAACATTGTAGTAGAAGCGAGGGTGTCAAATATGTAGGCGAGCACTTTAATGAGTTAAGTTTGTAGTGCGCAGGCGCAAGATCGTAAGGATTTCCGTCTGGACGATTATTTTGGGAAAAAGGGAAACAGAATCTATCGGGAAACGTAAAGGATTCGTGGGAGGAGACGATGGGAAAAGGGCTAAATCGAAAGCCTATGTTGTAACATGAGAAAATGAAACAGAAAAGTCACGATGGAAAATGACATCTTCGTACTCGTACTCTGGCATACAAACGGACGGAAACTTTTCTGAAGGTTTGCAATGCATGCACAGAATCGCTCGCACACTCATACGAGAGCGGGAAAGTTTGAAAATAATACGAAATCGGCACAAAAACGAAAGTCTTTTTTTGTCTCTCTGAATCGAACATATAGGCTGACCAGTACCTAGTACACCAATCCAAGCTGGTTATTTAACATTGGGCATTGACTTGTGCCATTCTTTACAAATAGCCACACCAAAATAGAAATAGATGCCGGTGCCAAAAAAAAACAGCAGTATGAACGCTAAATGATGCTAAATGGTTAACCTCTCAAATAAAGTCAATATCATTTCTATATTATAAAATATGAAATTAAGTCAGTGGTTGTTCTGCCAAGATTGCCTCTTGATTTTTTCTTATTCAAAACAATGGGGGTTGTGCTAAATATTTGGTGAAGCCAATGTGACTTGAATTGCCTCCAGGTGAGCTTGCATTTTTATACCGCAGTACACACCAGAAGTCACACTGGCTTCCCCAAATATTTAGCATTATCTCCAAGGAGGACCCTTTCTGATGGTGAGGGAATAAGAACCAATGATCACCAGTATTATCTATAAACAATTTTATTAACGATTGTGCAGAAAAACCTATACAAACTGTTAAAACCAAAAAGGACACAGCTGATGACAAATATAAAAGGCTGTAGCCCCAAGACATGTGCAAAGATGCAATAAGGTGGGGGAACACACATTATATAAAATAATATACAGTTCAAGATAAATCCTCAGTAATGGTAATGGGTAAACCCCCACACAAAGTTGTGCTGTAACTATACAAAATACATAGGGCATATCTCAAGCCTTTCTGCCAGACAATGCCATTTCAGTGCAAATTCGAGTAGTGCAAAATATGATTTTTACATTTCTCAGCATGTTGCTGTACCATTGATATTTTAGTAAATATGTTTCTTGCATTGCATCAGGTCCTAAGTCACTACATGTCAATAACATAAACAAGAGAGATGTGAATGTGGCGAATGTGAAAAAGCCCACATGTTTTAGTGGATTCATTAGCATTTGAATTGGCAGCTGCTAATTAGCATTCAAATTAATCACAACATAATTAGCATTTCAATAGCAATGTGGCTGTCTTTGATAGTTTAAAGCACATTTAACCCTTTAAACGCCAGCTATACTAAAAGTATGGTCCCCAGATTGACCTACTGTGTCTATAGTTATGAGCCGCACACTTATAATAAAATATATATCCAATTTATTTTCCAAAAATTAATTAGCGCTTACATAAACAGACATATATGACATACATTTAAAAAAAACAACAAAGGGGAAGAGGATAAGTTAAGGCTCTTAAACAATTCAATAGATTGATTAATTAAATAGATATAATGGTTCCCTATGCCTGTCAGTAAAGTTAAATCCCACTCCTTAATATATATATATAAGGTGCTAATGCTATAATCAACATAAAGTGTTTGATGCTATAAAGTGACCAGTGCAAATGTAAAAAGCAACGTGTGCTGTATAAAATAGCTTGTGCTAATATTCAAACAATCCAAAATACAATGAACCAAAAATAGTGCAATGTTTTAAGGCATGAATAATATGAGAACTAATGACAAAAAATCATATAAACATAGATACGAGCCTGTTATCCTCTAACGCCCATCGACGCGTTGCGTAGTGGCAACCCCACTACTTCGCCAGGATGCCAGCTACGTAAAATTCACGTAGCTGCCTCTCCTGTCGTTAAACGCCAGCTACGTAAATTTTATGTTACCTGGTTTCCCCTCTGCTAACTGGCAAAAAAAAAAAAAGACACTCACCTGACCCCACGTTTGACTCGGCCGGGTCTCCTCTTTAAGATGGTGTGCTCCAGTCGTCCGTCGGACCTCCTCCGGCTGCAGAGGAGGGCCCGGAATAGGGTGCCCCCCCCGTTTCAGCTGCCACTGGCTTTCCTGTAAAAAAAATAAATAAAAATGACATTTACTTACCTGCGTGTGTGCTGGCTCCCTCCGACCCTCCTCTCCACCTGGGGGGCCTCCGATCCCCCCCCCAGGACTTGCGGATCTTCAGGAGAGATCCTGGGAGGCTCTCTCCCCTTTCCTCCTAGATGGCGGCTGCCATCTTGCCTTGGGGGGCGGGGCTAATGACGTCATCACGGCCCCGATCACCGGCTTAAGTGTTATCAGCTGTCAGATTCCGGTGATCGGTGCCCGGGGAAGGAGGTGGCAGGAGATCCTCTGATCTCCTGCCTCCCCCTTCTCTGGATGCCGATCACCGGCATCTGTCATCAGAGCGGCGAGGGACAAGAGCTTACAATCGGAGGTAAGTACAGTAAAAAAAAAATTTATTTTTTTAATAAAATAATTTTGTGTGGTGTTTTTTTGTTCACAGTTAACCCTTTGTGAGCTGGTAAGGGGTCTATGAGACCCCTATACCAGCTCACAAGGCTCTGGGTCTGGCAAGTCACCTGTGGCTAGTGGGTGACTTGCCATTAACCCCCAGCCCCCCATTACCTGCCTCCCCAACGGCCAGGGGGTGGCAGAAGGGCCGACCCGGGCCACTTAGTGGCTATGTGGGCTAGTAGCCTGCAGGGCCAGGGGCCACCGACGCTGGCCCCTGCCCCCTGTTCTACAAGCCCCCATAGCTGGCCCAGATCGGTAACGCTGGGTAGGGGGGACCCTACGTCATTTTTGGGGGGATTTTTAAGGGTTTTTAACTCTTAAAATTCCAAAAAAAATGGGGTCCCCCCCTGGGAGGGGGGACCCTATGTAATTTTTTTTATAATTAACCACTTATGTCCTGTTACCCAGCCATTATAAAATGCTTCCCGATCGGGGATGTCCCGCTGTGTGAAACCCCCCCGATCGCCCACAATAACTCACCTCACCCCGGTCCTACGATGCATGCACGGCCGTTCGTCCAATCAGCGCGCTCAGAGTGGCTGAGTTATGGGCGTCTAAGAGACGTCTAAGCTCAGCCACTCTGAGCGTGCTGGAGACAGCATCCCCCACTTCCCTCTAACAGGGAGCGTGCCCGCGCCGGCCATTCATAAATAGCCAGCGCGGGCACGCGCCCTGCTAGAGGGATAGCGGGGATGCGGCCCGCGCATGCGCCGTAGGACCGGGATTCAGGTAAGTGGTAGTGGGTGTTCCGGAGGGTTTCACACAGAGGGGCATCCCAATTTTGGATGCCCCGGGGGGAGGGAATAGAACGGTCTGGGAATCTTATAGATTCCCTGGCCGATCAGCCCTGGGTGTTGGTCCACTTTAACCCATTGTGAACTTGTAAGGAGTCCATGAAACCCCTATACCAGTTCACAAGGCTGGGGGGCTGTCAAGTCACCTGCGGCTAGCTGGTGATTTGCCATTAACCCCGACCCCCCTATTACCTGCCTCCCCGAAGCCCAGGTGGGGCAGAAGGGCCCGGGCTGATTTAGGCAGTGCGGGCTTGTACTTGGCAGGGCGGGGGGCCACCAAAGCTGGCCCCTGCGCCCTGTTCTACAAGCCCTGCATAGCTGATCCCCGGGCTGGTTATGCTGGGTAGGGGGGGCCCCATGTCATTTTTATGGGAATTTTTAAGGGTTTTTAACCCTTAAAATTAAAAAAAATGGGGATTTCTCCCCCCCCTTGGAAGGGGAACCCCACGCCAATATTTTTCTTGATTTAACCCTTTATAGTGTGGATTGTAGTTGTATTTTATTTTTACATGTTATAAAGTGTTCTTTTCAGTTTGGGGGGGGCCTTTGAACAGTAACGGGGGGCTACCGATACATATGTGGTACCGTTGTAATCGGGAGAAATGGGGCTTTCACATGCAATATGGTTTTCTTTAAAAAAAAAAAAGTTTTATTTGAAATAAAGGAGACAATTTTCTAAAAAAAAAATTTTTGTGTTTTGTTTTGTTTATTCTACTCAAAAATATTTAAAAAAACAGTAAAAAAAATTACAAACAAGACATTTCATGTTAAAGCCTAAACTCTGCCGCAAAAATAAAATATATCATTTTCTTGGAAATTCATGCAAAAATCACAGTTAAGCATAGCGCAAAATGATGAAAAATTACCTGTCAAGAGAGGGTGACAAAACCTCAAGTAGGCTGGCAGTTAAAAGGGTTGATAGTACCTATGCATGTTGGGTATCATTTTGCTCGGGGGACCTTGAGCTTTCTTGTTTGCATATTGATATTTTTGGAAAACTCATTTTTTATTCTACTTTATTATACATTTTTTAAGGAAACCCTGTGCGACCAAAGAATTCTTTGAGGGATTACTTTCAGAAAGATGGGCCCACTACAACATTCTGGGTATGCTTAGAAAGCTTATCATGTGTACTTTTAGGGAATATATGGTTTGTGGGGGGTATTCAAAATGTAAAAGGTTGTTTTGGTAGAAAAAGCGCAAGGTGCGCACTTTGTCTGCAGAGCTGAAATCTTCAAGCAAAATTACCATTGTGCACATGCTTTACTTTTTGGTGTTTGGCAACTCTTTTTTGACAGTAGCAATGCATGTTGGGTATCGTTCTGTTCGGGGATGTTGCTTTTTCAGATTAACTCGTTTTGTCTTGTTTGCATATAGTTTTTTTAGGAAAATGTGGCTTTGATCCTGCTTTTTTTAGCCTTTTTTAGGGAAGCTCTGTGTAACTAAAGAATACATTGAGGGAGAACTTCCAGAAAACTGTGGCAACATCAACAAGCCTGGTATTCCTAGAAAACTTGAAGTGTGTATTTCCAGAGAATATATAGTTTGTGGGGTGTATTTCAAATGTAAAGGGTCTCCTGGGCAGGAAAGGGTGTCTACCAATACATATGTGGTACCGTTGTAACTGGGAGAAATTGTGATTTCACACGCAATAAGATTTTATTGACAAACTTAAATTTTTTATTACAAAAAAAAACACTACAAATTGTAAAAAATGGATTTTTTCTATTTTTTTTCACATATTTCACCCCAAAATATTAAGAATACACTTGACAAATGACAAACAAGACATTTCATGTTAAAACCCAGACTCTGCTAAAAAAACATTATATAATTTTCCTGGGAAATCCCTGGAAATCTCTTCAAAAATCACAGTTGAACATGCATAGTGCAAAATAGTGAAAAATGGTCTGGCAACAAAGCGTAACAAAAACTCTAGGTAGGCTGGCAGTAAAAGGGTTAAAAAAATGGGGAGAAGCAACAGGGTTGGCGTTCCTGGAAAGTGAAAAAAAGTAATGGCTTTTTATAGGCATTGAAAAATTTACCCATTTTGGGAAACACAGGGGGTAGACCGGCGGTTGTGTAGGCCTTACAGTAGCGAGCAAGCTCTCAAAAAATGTCCTATTTTTAACAGGGGGTAGCAGCTAGATTGGCACCCTTAAATTTTAGCTGAAGAAGAAGCAATGGCTCTTTACATGCACTGAACATTTGCCTATTTTGGCATCACAAGGTTAAATTGCATTTGTGTCAACTTGGCAGTAGCAGCCAAGCCCTCAAAAAATTGTCCCATTTGTAACGGGGGTAGCAGCGGGATTTGCACCCTTAAATTTTAGCTGAAGAAGAACCAATGGCTTTTTGCAAGTCTTGAAATTTTGCCCATTTTGGGCATCACAGGATTGATCTGCGTGTGTGTTGGCCTGGCAGTAGCAGAGGGTGGCAGGCTGGCAGTGGAGGCGCTTTTAGTGGTAGTAGTAGCAGCAGCATTAGCAGAGGCTGCAGCTGTCGAAAAATGACTAGGCAACAGCACAGGAAACCTGTGGTGGTCGTTTAGGCCTGGCAGTAGCGGGCAGGCCATAAAAAATTGTCCCACTTGTAAAGGAGTGTGGCAGCAGGTTTGACATCCTGAAAATTTAGTTGAAGAAGAAGCAATGATTTTTTGCAAGCCTTGAAAAATTTGCCCATTTTGGCCATCACATGGTTGACCTGCATGTGTGTCAGCCTGGCAGTAGCAGAAGGTGGAAGGCTGGCAGTGGAGGCGCTGTTGGTGGTAGCTACGCCTTATGGGGGACAAGACAGGACCTCCATGACAAACTTTGCTTGCTCTGGTCAATGGTCAAATCTGCTCACCCAGTTCAAAGGGCTTGAGCTCAGTATATCTCCTGGAGAAAGAGCAAAGTTGAGGTAAGAGTGCACCTGGCTGTTCAGGTGGTGGTGGTGTTGCTGGTGATGAACATGTTTTCCATGACAATATGTGTCAAGTGGGCTTATGAGATGTAAAAACTTGTACATCATATTCTCAAAAGTGTGCTGCATGCTGCTGCTGCCACTGCCTGTTGGGTAGGTAGGGCATTGACTCATCAGGGAGCAGTGGGAGAGTGGAGAGCAGTCAGACATGCTTATGACAAGTGTCTGCTGTTTAAAAGCCATAGCTAACTGGCTGCATGTCTTCTCTCAGTAATAAGCCATTTTTGCCTTCCTCTCAAAAGGTGTAAAAAATTCCCCCATTTTGGCTTTATACCAAAGGTTTAAAAGCGTAGTGATCCAGTACTCATCTTTTTGCTTCATGCTAACAATGTGGCTGTCAGCACACAAGTACCCGAGCATACAGCTTGCCATCCTCATCAGCATTTCTGAGGGCATGGTTGGTTCCACCCATATTGCCATGTTTGTTCATCATCTTTGTCATCACCACCACTAGGGATGAGCGAATCGATCCGGACGAACCCGGATTCGATCCGAATTTCAGGAAAAATTCGATTCGGATCGAATCCGAATTTCCCCGCGATTCGATCACTCGAAGTTTTCCTTTAACATCCATTCATTTACATTACAGGCATTCTAAGATGGCGGACGGGACATGTCTGGACATGTATCCCGCGCCAGTGCAAGCTGGGGCAGTCACATGCAGCCTATCAGCAGCCAGCAAGCCCGGTGACGTCACACAGCGGTATTTAACGGCGGCCATCTTGCTTTTCCTCATTTCTCTATTGCATTCGTGACAGACAGACAGAACGCTGTGTAGCTGAGGCAGTTAGACAGGCTGGAGACAGGGACAGACAGGGACAGGCTGGAGACAGGCAGGAGACAGGCAGGAGACAGACAGGAGACAGACAGAAAGCCAGGGAAAGGTAGGAAAAACGGAGCTGGCTGACAGGGAGATTTTTTTTTTTTTCATCCAGCCTTTGTTAGCGTTTTCAGGCTGCTTATAGTAACTAACTGTGCATATATACTGAACTGATCTTAAGTCTGCTGTGAGGCATCCCATTCTGTGACTAAAGCAGCCTCTGTTTAAGACCATATAAGCATTTGCTCTTATCATATTTGAAATTAGGCCTGATAAAGACACTTTTGCTGGCCAAAGCACTACTGGACCCTGCCAGCTCGATTCCTGCCCGGGGCATCCCATTCTGTGACTACAGCAGCCTCTGTTTAAGACCATATAAGCATTTGCTCTTATCATATTTGAAATTAGCCTGATAAAGACACTTTTGCTGGCCAAAGCACTACTGGACCCTGCCAGCTCGATTCCTGCCCGGGGCATCCCATTCTGTGACTAAAGCAGCCTCTGTTTAAGACCATATAAGCATTTGCTCTTATCATATTTGAAATTAGCCTGATAAAGACACTTTTGCTGGCCAAAGCCCTACTGGACCCTGCCAGGTCGATTCCTGCCCAGGGCATCCCATTCTGTGACTAAAGCAGCCTCTGTTTAAGACCATATAAGCATTTGCTCTTATCATATTTGAAATTAGGCCTGATAAAGACACTTTTGCTGGCCAAAGCCCTACTGGACCCTGCCAGCTCGATTCCTGCCCGGGGCATCCCATTCTGTGACTACAGCAGCCTCTGTTTAAGACCATATAAGCATTTGCTCTTATCATATTTGAAATTAGCCTGATAAAGACACTTTTGCTGGCCAAAGCACTACTGGACCCTGCCAGCTCGATTCCTGCCCGGGGCATCCCATTCTGTGACTAAAGCAGCCTCTGTTTAAGACCATATAAGCATTTGCTCTTATCATATTTGAAATTAGGCCTGATAAAGACACTTTTGCTGGCCAAAGCACTACTGGACCCTGCCAGCTCGATTCCTGCCCGGGGCATCCCATTCTGTGACTACAGCAGCCTCTGTTTAAGACCATATAAGCATTTGCTCTTATCATATTTGAAATTAGCCTGATAAAGACACTTTTGCTGGCCAAAGCACTACTGGACCCTGCCAGCTCGATTCCTGCCCGGGGCATCCCATTCTGTGACTAAAGCAGCCTCTGTTTAAGACCATATAAGCATTTGCTCTTATCATATTTGAAATTAGCCTGATAAAGACACTTTTGCTGGCCAAAGCCCTACTGGACCCTGCCAGGTCGATTCCTGCCCAGGGCATCCCATTCTGTGACTAAAGCAGCCTCTGTTTAAGACCATATAAGCATTTGCTCTTATCATATTTGAAATTAGGCCTGATAAAGACACTTTTGCTGGCCAAAGCCCTACTGGACCCTGCCAGCTCGATTCCTGCCCGGGGCATCCCATTCTGTGACTACAGCAGCCTCTGTTTAAGACCATATAAGCATTTGCTCTTATCATATTTGAAATTAGCCTGATAAAGACACTTTTGCTGGCCAAAGCACTACTGGACCCTGCCAGCTCGATTCCTGCCCGGGGCATCCCATTCTGTGACTAAAGCAGCCTCTGTTTAAGACCATATAAGCATTTGCTCTTATCATATTTGAAATTAGCCTGATAAAGACACTTTTGCTGGCCAAAGCACTACTGGACCCTGCCAGCTCGATTCCTGCCCGGGACATCCCATTCTGTGACTAAAGCAGCCTCTGTTTAAGACCATATAAGCATTTGCTCTTATCATATTTGAAATTAGGCCTGATAAAGACACTTTTGCTGGCCAAAGCACTACTGGACCCTGCCAGCTCGATTCCTGCCCGGGGCATCCCATTCTGTGACTACAGCAGCCTCTGTTTAAGACCATATAAGCATTTGCTCTTATCATATTTGAAATTAGCCTGATAAAGACACTTTTGCTGGCCAAAGCACTACTGGACCCTGCCAGCTCGATTCCTGCCCGGGGCATCCCATTCTGTGACTAAAGCAGCCTCTGTTTAAGACCATATAAGCATTTGCTCTTATCATATTTGAAATTAGCCTGATAAAGACACTTTTGCTGGCCAAAGCCCTACTGGACCCTGCCAGGTCGATTCCTGCCCAGGGCATCCCATTCTGTGACTAAAGCAGCCTCTGTTTAAGACCATATAAGCATTTGCTCTTATCATATTTGAAATTAGGCCTGATAAAGACACTTTTGCTGGCCAAAGCACTACTGGACCCTGCCAGCTCGATTCCTGCCCGGGGCATCCCATTCTGTGACTACAGCAGCCTCTGTTTAAGACCATATAAGCATTTGCTCTTATCATATTTGAAATTAGCCTGATAAAGACACTTTTGCTGGCCAAAGCACTACTGGACCCTGCCAGCTCGATTCCTGCCCGGGGCATCCCATTCTGTGACTAAAGCAGCCTCTGTTTAAGACCATATAAGCATTTGCTCTTATCATATTTGAAATTAGGCCTGATAAAGACACTTTTGCTGGCCAAAGCACTACTGGACCCTGCCAGCTCGATTCCTGCCCGGGGCATCCCATTCTGTGACTACAGCAGCCTCTGTTTAAGACCATATAAGCATTTGCTCTTATCATATTTGAAATTAGCCTGATAAAGACACTTTTGCTGGCCAAAGCACTACTGGACCCTGCCAGCTCGATTCCTGCCCGGGGCATCCCATTCTGTGACTAAAGCAGCCTCTGTTTAAGACCATATAAGCATTTGCTCTTATCATATTTGAAATTAGCCTGATAAAGACACTTTTGCTGGCCAAAGCCCTACTGGACCCTGCCAGGTCGATTCCTGCCCAGGGCATCCCATTCTGTGACTAAAGCAGCCTCTGTTTAAGACCATATAAGCATTTGCTCTTATCATATTTGAAATTAGGCCTGATAAAGACACTTTTGCTGGCCAAAGCCCTACTGGACCCTGCCAGCTCGATTCCTGCCCGGGGCATCCCATTCTGTGACTACAGCAGCCTCTGTTTAAGACCATATAAGCATTTGCTCTTATCATATTTGAAATTAGCCTGATAAAGACACTTTTGCTGGCCAAAGCACTACTGGACCCTGCCAGCTCGATTCCTGCCCGGGGCATCCCATTCTGTGACTAAAGCAGCCTCTGTTTAAGACCATATAAGCATTTGCTCTTATCATATTTGAAATTAGCCTGATAAAGACACTTTTGCTGGCCAAAGCCCTACTGGACCCTGCCAGGTCGATTCCTGCCCAGGGCATCCCATTCTGTGACTAAAGCAGCCTCTGTTTAAGACCATATAAGCATTTGCTCTTATCATATTTGAAATTAGGCCTGATAAAGACACTTTTGCTGGCCAAAGCACTACTGGACCCTGCCAGCTCGATTCCTGCCCGGGGCATCCCATTCTGTGACTAAAGCAGCCTCTGTTTAAGACCATATAAGCATTTGCTCTTATCATATTTGAAATTAGCCTGATAAAGACACTTTTGCTGGCCAAAGCACTACTGGACCCTGCCAGCTCGATTCCTGCCCGGGGCATCCCATTCTGTGACTAAAGCAGCCTCTGTTTAAGACCATATAAGCATTTGCTCTTATCATATTTGAAATTAGCCTGATAAAGACACTTTTGCTGGCCAAAGCCCTACTGGACCCTGCCAGGTCGATTCCTGCCCAGGGCATCCCATTCTGTGACTAAAGCAGCCTCTGTTTAAGACCATATAAGCATTTGCTCTTATCATATTTGAAATTAGGCCTGATAAAGACACTTTTGCTGGCCAAAGCACTACTGGACCCTGCCAGCTCGATTCCTGCCCGGGGCATCCCATTCTGTGACTACAGCAGCCTCTGTTTAAGACCATATAAGCATTTGCTCTTATCATATTTGAAATTAGCCTGATAAAGACACTTTTGCTGGCCAAAGCACTACTGGACCCTGCCAGCTCGATTCCTGCCCGGGGCATCCCATTCTGTGACTAAAGCAGCCTCTGTTTAAGACCATATAAGCATTTGCTCTTATCATATTTGAAATTAGGCCTGATAAAGACACTTTTGCTGGCCAAAGCACTACTGGACCCTGCCAGCTCGATTCCTGCCCGGGGCATCCCATTCTGTGACTACAGCAGCCTCTGTTTAAGACCATATAAGCATTTGCTCTTATCATATTTGAAATTAGCCTGATAAAGACACTTTTGCTGGCCAAAGCACTACTGGACCCTGCCAGCTCGATTCCTGCCCGGGGCATCCCATTCTGTGACTAAAGCAGCCTCTGTTTAAGACCATATAAGCATTTGCTCTTATCATATTTGAAATTAGCCTGATAAAGACACTTTTGCTGGCCAAAGCCCTACTGGACCCTGCCAGGTCGATTCCTGCCCAGGGCATCCCATTCTGTGACTAAAGCAGCCTCTGTTTAAGACCATATAAGCATTTGCTCTTATCATATTTGAAATTAGGCCTGATAAAGACACTTTTGCTGGCCAAAGCCCTACTGGACCCTGCCAGCTCGATTCCTGCCCGGGGCATCCCATTCTGTGACTACAGCAGCCTCTGTTTAAGACCATATAAGCATTTGCTCTTATCATATTTGAAATTAGCCTGATAAAGACACTTTTGCTGGCCAAAGCACTACTGGACCCTGCCAGCTCGATTCCTGCCCGGGGCATCCCATTCTGTGACTAAAGCAGCCTCTGTTTAAGACCATATAAGCATTTGCTCTTATCATATTTGAAATTAGCCTGATAAAGACACTTTTGCTGGCCAAAGCCCTACTGGACCCTGCCAGGTCCATTCCTGCCCAGGGCATCCCATTCTGTGACTAAAGCAGCCTCTGTTTAAGACCATATAAGCATTTGCTCTTATCATATTTGAAATTAGGCCTGATAAAGACACTTTTGCTGGCCAAAGCACTACTGGACCCTGCCAGCTCGATTCCTGCCCGGGGCATCCCATTCTGTGACTACAGCAGCCTCTGTTTAAGACCATATAAGCATTTGCTCTTATCATATTTGAAATTAGCCTGATAAAGACACTTTTGCTGGCCAAAGCCCTACTGGACCCTGCCAGGTCCATTCCTGCCCAGGGCATCCCATTCTGTGACTAAAGCAGCCTCTGTTTAAGACCATATAAGCATTTGCTCTTATCATATTTGAAATTAGGCCTGATAAAGACACTTTTGCTGGCCAAAGCACTACTGGACCCTGCCAGGTCGATTCCTGCCCAGGGCATCCCATTCTGTGACTAAAGCAGCCTCTGTTTAAGACCATATAAGCATTTGCTCTTATCATATTTGAAATTAGGCCTGATAAAGACACTTTTGCTGGCCAAAGCACTACTGGACCCTGCCAGGTCGATTCCTGCCCAGGGCATCCCATTCTGTGACTAAAGCAGCCTCTGTTTAAGACCATATAAGCATTTGCTCTTATCATATTTGAAATTAGGCCTGATAAAGACACTTTTGCTGGCCAAAGCCCTACTGGACCCTGCCAGGTCGATTCCTGCCCAGGGCATCCCATTCTGTGACTAAAGCAGCCTCTGTTTAAGACCATATAAGCATTTGCTCTTATCATATTTGAAATTAGGCCTGATAAAGACACTTTTGCTGGCCAAAGCACTACTGGACCCTGCCAGCTCGATTCCTGCCCGGGGCATCCCATTCTGTGACTAAAGCAGCCTCTGTTTAAGACCATATAAGCATTTGCTCTTATCATATTTGAAATTAGGCCTGATAAAGACACTTTTGCTGGCCAAAGCCCTACTGGACCCTGCCAGGTCGATTCCTGCCCAGGGCATCCCATTCTGTGACTAAAGCAGCCTCTGTTTAAGACCATATAAGCATTTGCTCTTATCATATTTGAAATTAGCCTGATAAAGACACTTTTGCTGGCCAAAGCACTACTGGACCCTGCCAGGTCGATTCCTGCCCAGGGCATCCCATTCTGTGACTAAAGCAGCCTCTGTTTAAGACCATATAAGCATTTGCTCTTATTATATTTATATTATAAGACACTTTTGCTGGGCATAGGCTTACTGCTGCCTGCCAGGTGCACTTCTGTTGAGGCATCCCATTCTGTAACATAGCATACCCCTCTTTATTTACACTAAGCAGCTCTCTTATTTACACTAAGCAGGCCTGTTGGAGGCTGAGTGTTACTGCTCACTTTTGGTGTGCATTATATTCTGTTTTATATAGACCCACTGCTGCCTGGGGGTTCTTAAAATATCACCTACTACCACGCCAGTTAGACTATGTCGGGCAGACAAGTGCCTGGAAGTGAAAAGAGGAGTGGCAGAGGCCAAGATTCTGCAGGCAGAGCTCGCATCAGACTGGGGGCCAGTAGCAGCAGGAGTCACGCTGAGAGACCTAATCTGCCAGTATCTGCTAGCGGTCGGGTCTCCACCAGTAACGCATCTGCCGTGGTAGATTGGCTGACGCGCTCATCAACAACATCATCACAACTTACATCTGAGACCCCCAGTCTAGGGTCGGTAGGTTCCTCTGACACAACCCTGAGTTGGCATGCCCCGAGAGCAGTCCCTGTCCTCCCATTGCCTCTGTCCTACGCCGTTCCCTCCCCCAGCGACGTATCCTATGCTTTGGGTTCAGCTCCACTCTTTAGTGAGGAGGACGATCAGATACAGGAGGACAGTCAGCAGCTACTGCCCAGCCAAGAAATGGAGGTGGCTTCTTTAGCTAGGCAGACAAATAGTGATGTGGACAGTGTCGTGGGTGCTGCGAGCGTTCCAGCTCCTGCGCCAGACACTGTTGACGAATCCACGAACATCAGTGACGTACAGCCACAACCCGGTGATGATGATGATGATGACGATGAAGCCGATCGCACTTGGGAGCCGGGTGATGAAGGGGCTTCATCGTCATCATCAGGAGAAGAGGGGCGCAGGTTGCCCCGGAGTCAGCAGCTGAGGCAGCAAGGTGGTAGCAGTCAGCATGGGGGCACAATTCCAAAGGCTGGAGCCGGCCGGGGCCGGGGCCGGGGTAGAGCACCTGCTGTGCGGCAGTCTACCTTATCGGGAGGTAGTGGAGCAGGGGTTCCTGGAGTTGGCAACAGCAGCAGTGAATCAGTGAGGCCAGGGGGTGGGAAAAGTAGCTACTCGGCAGTGTGGCAGTTTTTCCTGAGGCATCCGCAGGAGGGTAACATGGCCACATGCAAGATATGTAGGCAAAAGGTGAAGCGTGGCCAGGGTCCAAATGTTGGCACCACGGCCCTACGTCAACATATGATGCGTCACCATAAAACTACCTGGGAGAACCGAGGCTCCCAAGGGGTGGTCCAGTCTGCTTCCTCACCAAGTGAGCTCCCAATTTCTGCCAGCCAAGGCTCCAGCACCTCAGCCGAAGGCAGCTGTGCGTCACACCCATCCTCTGTCGCTCCTGCTCCTCCTCCTCCTCCTCCAAGTCATGCATCCCGCCAGCAATCCATCAGCGAAGCCATGTCCAAGAGACAGCAGTATGCGCCCACTCATCCTACGGCGCAGAAGCTGAATGTGCTCCTGTCCAAGTTGCTGGTGCTGCAGTCGCTCCCTTTTCAGGTGGTGGAATCTGCACCTTTCAGAGAACTGATGGCTTGTGCCGAGCCGAGGTGGAGAGTCCCAAGCCGTCATTTCTTTGCCAAGAAGGCAGTACCAGCGCTGCACACTTTTGTTGAACAGAAGGTGGGCCAGTCCTTGAGCCTGTCGGTGTGTAGCAAAATACATGGCAGCGCCGACATCTGGAGCTGTAACTACGGTCAGGGGCAGTACATGTCGTTTACGGCCCACTGGGTGAATGTGGTCCCTTTGCAGCAGCAACTTGGACAGGTCACGCCGCTTCGGCCTCCGCGCTCTCTGCCCATTGGGCCTGTGACACCGTGCGACTCGGCCTCCTCATCCTCCGCCATCTCCTCACCCTCCACTGTAGGCTCAAGTCTCAGTGCCCCTCCAGTCTACCATGTGTGCAGGGCACGGAGGTGTCACGCAGTGCTTCACATGGTTTGTCTTGGCGAACGGAGTCACACAGGGGAGGAACTGCTTAAATGTATTCATCAGGAAATCCAAACATGGCTTACTCCGAGAAAACTTAAAATGGGAATCATGGTTACCGACAATGGGAAGAACATTTTGTCTGCGCTGCGCCAAGGAAGCCTGACCCATGCCCCCTGCATGGCTCACGTCTTCAATCTGGTTGTCAAGCGGTTTCTGAAGTGTTCCCCCCATCTGCAGGACATCCTAACAACTTCACGGAAACTTTGCATGCACTTCAGCCACTCCTACACCGCCAAACACACCCTTCTTGAGCTACAGCGTCAGAATGGTATCCCCCAACATAGTCTGATTTGCGATGTTTCCACCCGTTGGAATTCCACCCTTCACATGTTGGACCGATTATATGAACAGAGAAAAGCCATCACGGATTTCCTGATGATCCAAGCAGATAGGGGGACTCCCCTGTGTAACTTCAATGTCAACCAGTGGCAGCTCATACGTGACACCTGCCGTTTGCTCAGGCCCTTTGAGGAAGCCACTTTATTTGTCAGTCGGCAGGATTACGGGATGAACGACGTGATTCCACTGCTTCATGTACTACAGCACATGTTGGAAACCATGGCTGGTCAGGGCACTGGAGACATGGCGTTTACATCTTACGGCCACATGAACCCCCTTGGAGCTGAACTGGAGGAGGAGGAGGAGGAAGAGGAGGAGGAGGAGTTGCCCAGCGAAACACAGTTTAGGCTTGGCGAAATGGCTGGTTTATCTAGTCAGCGGACAGGAGAGGAGGAGCAGGAGCAGCCAGAGGAGCTAGAGGTTTTTGAGGAAGGAGAGACAGAGGACCCGGGCACACCGTGGCAGTATGCAGTGGAGATGGAGACAGGTAGTCCATCCGAGTCACTTGCGCAAATGGCACGAAGCATGCTCACATGCTTGCGTAGTGACCCCAGAATTGTTTCCATCTGTCGGCGGGATGACTTCTGGCTGTCCACCTTATTGGACCCTCGCTTCCGGCACAAAATGGGGGCATTTTTTAAACCCACCGAGAGGGAGGACAAACTCAACTACTACAAAGACATTCTACGTAGGCAGTTGGCCGATGCCTATCTGCGCCATGGTCCATACTCTCGCAGGTCTGACTCGAGGGGACCTCTGCGCTCACCTTCCACTGCCATGGCCGCTGGGGGGGTTGGCAGCAGCAGCAGCAGAAGCTCCATCAGCAGCAGCAGCCTCAGTCTTCAGTCGCTAATGAGTAGCTTTCTACACCCGCATAGTGAGGCTACTCATGAGCAGCAGGAAGACCTGGAGCAGGACCTGAACCAGCAGGTCATGTCATACTTTGACATGACCATGCCAACACACCTTGAGGATCCGCTGGACTTCTGGGCAGCCAAACTTGATTTGTGGCCGCAACTAGCAGAGTTTGCCCTGGAAAAGCTGTCCTGCCCGGCAAGTAGCGTGCCATCTGAGCGGGTGTTTAGTGCGGCGGGGGCCATAGTTACGGCGAGGAGAACTCGTCTGTCAACTAAAAATGACTCACCTTTGTCAAAATGAATCAGGGATGGATCAGCCAGGATTTCCACCCACCAATGCCTGATGCATGCGACTAGATTCAGCATGGTGCCACGTTTTACACTTTCCAAATGGTGCAAAACATATTTATGTCTTTAGGCCATTTTTTGGGCTCCTGCTGCTGCTACTGTCAACTCCTGCCAACTCCAGGGTGTGATTCATCCAATTTTTGGGCTCCTGAGGCTAACTCCAGTGTATATTTGGGCTCCTGCTGCTACTGCTGCCAACTTCTGCCAACTCCAGGGTGTGATTCATCCAATTTTTGGGCTCCTGAGGCCAACTCCAGTGTATATTTGGGCTCCTGCTGCTGCTACTGTCAACTTCTGCCAACTCCAGGGTGTGATTCATCCAATTTTTGGGCTCCTGAAGCCAACTCCAGTGTATATTTGGGCTCCTGCTGCTGCTACTGTCAACTCCTGCCAACTCCAGGGTGTGATTCATCCAATTTTTGGGCTCCTGAGGCCAACTCCAGTGTATATTTGGGCTCCTGCTGCTGCTACTGTCAACTCCTGCCAACTCCAGGGTGTGATTCATCCAATTTTTGGGCTCCTGAGGCCAACTCCAGTGTATATTTGGGCTCCTGCTGCTGCTACTGTCAACTCCTGCCAACTCCAGGGTGTGATTCATCCAATTTTTGGGCTCCTGAAGCCAACTCCAGTGTATATTTGGGCTCCTGCTGCTGCTGCTGCCAACTTCTGCCAACTCCAGGGTGTGATTCATCCAATTTTTGGGCTCCTGAAGCCAACTCCAGTGTATATTTGGGCTCCTGCTGCTGCTGCTGCCAACTTCTGCCAACTCCAGGGTGTGATTCATCCAATTTTTGGGCTCCTGAGGCCAACTCCAGTGTATATTTGGGCTCCTGCTGCTGCTACTGTCAACTTCTGCCAACTCCAGGGTGTGATTCATCCAATTTTTGGGCTCCTGAAGCCAACTCCAGTGTATATTTGGGCTCCTGCTGCTGCTACTGTCAACTCCTGCCAACTCCAGGGTGTGATTCATCCAATTTTTGGGCTCCTGAAGCCAACTCCAGTGTATATTTGGGCTCCTGCTGCTGCTGCTGTCAACTCCTGCCAACTCCAGGGTGTGATTCATCCAATTTTTGGGCTCCTGAAGCCAACTCCAGTGTATATTTGGGCTCCTGCTGCTGCTGCTGCCAACTCCTGCCAACTCCAGGGTGTGATTCATCCAATTTTTGGGCTCCTGAAGCCAACTCCAGTGTATATTTGGGCTCCTGCTGCTGCTGCTGCCAACTTCTGCCAACTCCAGGGTGTGATTCATCCAATTTTTGGGCTCCTGAAGCCAACTCCAGTGTATATTTGGGCTCCTGCTGCTGCTGCTGCCAACTCCTGCCAACTCCAGGGTGTGATTCATCCAATTTTTGGGCTCCTGAGGCCAACTCCAGTGTATATTTGGGCTCCTGCTGCTGCTACTGTCAACTCCTGCCAACTCCAGGGTGTGATTCATCCAATTTTTGGGCTCCTGAGGCCAACTCCAGTGTATATTTGGGCTCCTGCTGCTGCTACTGTCAACTCCTGCCAACTCCAGGGTGTGATTCATCCAATTTTTGGGCTCCTGAAGCCAACTCCAGTGTATATTTGGGCTCCTGCTGCTGCTGCTGCCAACTTCTGCCAACTCCAGGGTGTGATTCATCCAATTTTTGGGCTCCTGAAGCCAACTCCAGTGTATATTTGGGCTCCTGCTGCTGCTACTGTCAACTTCTGCCAACTCCAGGGTGTGATTCATCCAATTTTTGGGCTCCTGAAGCCAACTCCAGTGTATATTTGGGCTCCTGCTGCTGCTACTGTCAACTCCTGCCAACTCCAGGGTGTGATTCATCCAATTTTTGGGCTCCTGAGGCCAACTCCAGTGTATATTTGGGCTCCTGCTGCTGCTACTGTCAACTCCTGCCAACTCCAGGGTGTGATTCATCCAATTTTTGGGCTCCTGAGGCCAACTCCAGTGTATATTTGGGCTCCTGCTGCTGCTACTGTCAACTCCTGCCAACTCCAGGGTGTGATTCATCCAATTTTTGGGCTCCTGAAGCCAACTCCAGTGTATATTTGGGCTCCTGCTGCTGCTGCTGCCAACTTCTGCCAACTCCAGGGTGTGATTCATCCAATTTTTGGGCTCCTGAAGCCAACTCCAGTGTATATTTGGGCTCCTGCTGCTGCTGCTGCCAACTTCTGCCAACTCCAGGGTGTGATTCATCCAATTTTTGGGCTCCTGAGGCCAACTCCAGTGTATATTTGGGGTCCTGCTGCTGCTACTGTCAACTTCTGCCAACTCCAGGGTGTGATTCATCCAATTTTTGGGCTCCTGAAGCCAACTCCAGTGTATATTTGGGCTCCTGCTGCTGCTACTGTCAACTCCTGCCAACTCCAGGGTGTGATTCATCCAATTTTTGGGCTCCTGAGGCCAACTCCAGTGTATATTTGGGCTCCTGCTGCTGCTACTGTCAACTCCTGCCAACTCCAGGGTGTGATTCATCCAATTTTTGGGCTCCTGAAGCCAACTCCAGTGTATATTTGGGCTCCTGCTGCTGCTGCTGCCAACTTCTGCCAACTCCAGGGTGTGATTCATCCAATTTTTGGGCTCCTGAGGCCAACTCCAGTGTATATTTGGGCTCCTGCTGCTGCTACTGTCAACTCCTGCCAACTCCAGGGTGTGATTCATCCAATTTTTGGGCTCCTGAGGCCAACTCCAGTGTATATTTGGGCTCCTGCTGCTGCTACTGTCAACTCCTGCCAACTCCAGGGTGTGATTCATCCAATTTTTGGGCTCCTGAGGCCAACTCCAGTGTATATTTGGGCTCCTGCTGCTGCTACTGTCAACTCCTGCCAACTCCAGGGTGTGATTCATCCAATTTTTGGGCTCCTGAAGCCAACTCCAGTGTATATTTGGGCTCCTGCTGCTGCTACTGTCAACTCCTGCCAACTCCAGGGTGTGATTCATCCAATTTTTGGGCTCCTGAAGCCAACTCCAGTGTATATTTGGGCTCCTGCTGCTGCTGCTGCCAACTTCTGCCAACTCCAGGGTGTGATTCATCCAATTTTTGGGCTCCTGAGGCCAACTCCAGTGTATATTTGGGCTCCTGCTGCTGCTACTGTCAACTCCTGCCAACTCCAGGGTGTGATTCATCCAATTTTTGGGCTCCTGAAGCCAACTCCAGTGTATATTTGGGCTCCTGCTGCTGCTGCTGTCAACTCCTGCCAACTCCAGGGTGTGATTCATCCAATTTTTGGGCTCCTGAAGCCAACTCCAGTGTATATTTGGGCTCCTGCTGCTGCTGCTGCCAACTCCTGCCAACTCCAGGGTGTGATTCATCCAATTTTTGGGCTCCTGAAGCCAACTCCAGTGTATATTTGGGCTCCTGCTGCTGCTGCTGCCAACTCCTGCCAACTCCAGGGTGTGATTCATCCAATTTTTGGGCTCCTGAGGCCAACTCCAGTGTATATTTGGGCTCCTTCTGCCCCTCATAGTGATGCCACTTCAACTCTCTGCAATTGTGCCGCTCTGCGATTCTATTAGCGATGCCTCTGATCTGCATGTGATATTTCTTCAAAGTATTATTTAACTAACCCAGCACGCATCCTGTGCGTGTTACAGCAAGGCTGAATGGTTTACAACCCTATTGAGGCTGTAGGAGGCTCAGAAATAGCCGTTTTTAATAGCGATTCGTCGCGAATTTATTCGGGTCGAAACGATTTTTGTCGGAAAATTCGGCGAATCAGTCGAATCGAATTTTTCAAAAGTTCGCTCATCTCTAACCACCACCATCATGATCATCGTGTGCCTCTATTTCTCTAGCCCTTCCTGTTATTAGTTGGTTGTTTCCATCTCCAAATTCACCCTCTGGGGTCTGATTTCCTCCTCCTCATCTTCCTACACCTGTTCTTGTAGTTCCAAAAAGCCAGGAGACAGACAGGATCCTTCCTCCGTCCTTTGCTGAATAATGGCCTTGAGCATTTGCCTCAAAATAGCTGCCTAATATCATTCATTCCACTGTTGTCCCTGCAGACAAATCTTGTCACCTCTTCAAAAGGCCTCAGCATGTGACACGTCTCAATGCTGGAGCTGAAAATCACACTAGAGTTTGGGTAGACCATTCTGGCACTTCAAGTCAAGGAGAGAGTGCTTGAAGGCATAGGATCGGCTTAACGAACACATACCCTCCTGGACATGGCCAGAATATCCACCAGACCAACATATTTTTTTAGAAGCGCTTGATGACAAGATTGATCACATGTGCCAGGCATGGGGCATGTGCCATATGACCTAGACGCAGAGCAGCCACAATGTCCATCCCGTTATCTGCAACCACATTGCCCAATCTAAGTTGATGTGGAGATAGCCAGTTGGCAGTCTGGCTTTTCTTGCCCAGGCTCAGCATGTGTAATACGTCATGGCAGTTCTGCGCCTTGCAGTGATGAAAAGATGGAGGAGGATAAGCTATGCCCTACTGTCTCCCGTCTTTTGCGGAGGATAGACACCTGGTGACCAAGGCAGATCTGCACAAACAGGAAGGTGTTACTAATGCCTGACCTTGTTGCGTTGGAGCATCGTGCTGCAAAAGCTTGACCCAGTAGACTGTGACACACATGTATTGTCCTTGGCCATAGCTACTGCTCCAAGTATCTATTGTTGTATACACTGTGCTACAAACTGACAGTTGCATAGACAGCCCCACTTTCTCTTCAACGTAACTGTGCAAGATGGGTATGATCTTGTTGGAGAAGAAATGGTGACTGGGGACACAACACCGGAGCTGGGCGTACCCCATAAGTTGCCTAAAGGCAGTGGACTCAACCAGCTGATATGGCAGCAACTGCACCACCAACAACTTGGCCAGGTACACGACACCTGAATGACTGGATGCATATAGTTGTCTGGTGGATATCGATTCTATTATGGATAACTGACGGGATGAAGGAGGAGCACCAGATGACAATGACAAGACTGAGACTGTACTGCCTGTGGATGAGGCCTGGCTACTAGACAGATGACAGGTTATAGGCCGCACCATCAGCAGTAGCAGCAGCAACATCAGCAAGAGCAAAAAGGTTTTGATGGAGCATTTGTGAGGCATTTTGATTATCACAGGTAGCCTTGTGATGCCACTTCCACATCCACCACCTCAGCAACACACTCCAAAGGCTGACTGTCGTCAAACAGTCACAATCCATAGCAACCAGGCTGCTGAGAAAAGCTGAAGCCCCAATAGGAGGGGACAGTAAAGAGACAGATGATGGAAGAGAAACATTGTTTTTCTTTAAACTGTATTTAACAAAGAGGCACCGTGGACCCCAACTTAGAGAGAGAAGGAGCCTGCACACTTAAAACAGAGCTGCCCTCCTTGTTTTTTTTTTTTTGTTTTTAATCTGTGTTTAACAAAGAGGAACCATGGACCTCAACTTAGAGAGAGACTGGGCCTGAACAGCTAAAACCAGGATGCCCCCCCCCCCTCAAAAAAAAATAGCTTGGCAGGTGAAACACATTGTTTTTTTAAACTGTAATAAACAAAGAGGCACGGTGGACCCCAACTTAGAGAGAGACAGGGCCTGCAAAGCTAAAACAGAGCTGCCCCCAAACAAATTCAATGGCAGGTGAAAAAGATTGTTTTTTTAAAACTGTATTAAACACTGAGGCACTGTGTACCCCAAGTTCCCCAGCACAGTGACAGGAGCCATCTAAACCAGGCAGATGTGGCCAAAAAATAAAAAAACCTCACTGAAGTTTTCAGACTTTACAGAGTGGACTACCATGACCAGCAGATCCCAGCGCAGGCCCTCAGCCTCCAACTGTGCCCTTTCCCGTTTCTTCTTTTCTCCTATTCTGTAGTTCAAAATGCCCTAAACTGTCCCTGCTCTAAGAGCAATGTTCTCAGAGCAGGGACAGCTCGAAAATGATAGATAGACGGTGCATCACCTGCAATAGCTGCACTGATTTCTTAAGCTGTGACCATGTGACCCTGTCACTCTGCTTCTCCTTGGCTGGCCGTGACCTGTGGGGTGGTGCCTGTGAAATCCTGCCAGGTTTGTCTTCTGCGTTCCACTGCAAATCATGTGAAGTTTGGGTTTGCGGCAAACCAAACTTTACCTGAAATTTGGGCCTAAACTGTTTTTTACGGGTTTGGTTTACTCATCTCTATTCCTTAACTTTGTTTCTCTTGGTTAGTGCTCTCCCTTGTAAACCAAATCAGGTCACAGCCCAAAGCTTGCTGTGGCCTAGACTGTTTCAGGAACATCATTCCCCGGAGCCCACATCATGTTGGGAATTGTACTACTACTTATACTACTACTTCTCCCAATAAGCTGTGTCTTCTAAAGCCAGCATAGATGCTTCTAAATTAAGTGGAAAATCTAGGCCATGCTGGATTTTTGCTGGGGCATACTGAATCCGGATGCCCAGCTGTATGGAACCCCCAGGAAGCCCAAAAAACTCACCCCGGCACGCTCTAACAGCACATGTACGGGCTCTCATCCAAAGAGGGCCACCTGCTGGGACGTCATTCAGCAGGCATCTCTCATTGTTCACAATAGGGAGTGCATGCTGCCGCATGCCCTGTATCCCCGGCGCCATACGTGCTCTCGCGTCCCAGCTATTCAGATAGGCTGGAGTGTGTGCAGGGTTAGGGATGCAGTAGAGCACAGATCCCATTCATTTGAATGAGAGACACCGTGCCAAATGACGTTGTCACAGAAGATGGCTCTCGCTGGGTGAGAGCCCAATGCATGCACCATTGGAGCAGACTGGTGAGTTTTTTTGGGCATCCTCAGGAATCTCACACAGCTGGGCATTGAAATTCAGGATGCCCCGGGGCATGGAACAAAACCCGGGAAAGTAAAACTTATGGGTTTTGTTCCACTTTAAGACCACTAAAATGTAAATGATATTGCTTGTAATCAGTGTTAAATAGATCACAGCAAAAGAGACTAAATATCTGCAAAATTAAAACATTTTAAAAGAGTGCCCTTGCAAATATAATAATAATACAAATCAACATGTAGTCTTCTATTTGACAGCATACAGAAATGTAGTTTAGCAAGTGCAAACACTCTACTGTGGATACTATATATTTACCTGCTTGGGCACATCTTCAACCTAAAAGCAGAAGAGAAATGAATGTTTTGGTTGTATGAAAGATTATAGGTTTTCACCTGTCTATTTTGTGTGCGTGTTTATAACGAGTAGGATGCCCTTTGAAGTAGTTTTTCTCAAAGGCATTTTAAAATATTTTTCACACAAGTAGAAAATTATAGAGAGACATGTAACATTTAGCATTGCATCCTACCAGGCCTTTTTTTCTGTCATTTCTTTCAGTACATTTGATGCACACAGCCTTGCCCATGAACATCAGAAAGCTTTATAGTAATTATGATGAAATCCTTTGCTATTCACCCTTAAGCAATGAGTAATTATTTAAGTAGGTGTAGCTTACACCTACTAAATATCCCCATGCAAAATCCATTTATGCCCAAATTATATGTTTTTTAAAGTGAGCTCTAGTTGTTTTCTTATTTTTAGTTTTGAATGGGTCTTCTCTGCCACTTAATTATATTTTTTCTATAGTTATTTAACAATTATTTAAATTTTATCATGGTTATTCAGTTGTTTTATATATTTATTTTGTGACATTGCAAACTTTGAACTTGCTATTGCCTGTTTAGAAACCATTACAATATACTGTATCTATATATTTTTAAAGAGACTTTATAGCTTATTTGGTATGCCCCCACCCAGGCATGGAAATAGGTTAAAAAATTACTTTATCTGCTTTTCACATCTACCACATTTTTGTACCACTCCTGGCGGCATACCCTATTATAAGGGGGTATGAGCCAGCCCATAATAGCTGGTGCATTCTAGATAAGTCAATGAGGATAGGTGCCCTGCACACCCAGAGGATCTTGAGCAGACATTAAGCTGTTAGTTAGTCCCTATTGGTAGTGGATTTGATAAAAATCAGATAATCTAGGGATATAGGTGATGATTAGGGATGAGCGAACCGGTTCGGACGAACCAAAATTCGCTCCGAATTTCAGGGAAAATTCGATTCGGCACGAACCCGAATTTTTTTTGGTTCGTGCCGATCGAATTTTCCCTGAAATAAAAAAAAAAAAATGCCGGCATGGTGGGAGCGGGCAGGCCGGCTACGCTGTCAGCGGGCGGCGGAAGCCGGCCCGCTGACAGCGCAGCCGGCCTGCCCGCTCCCACCATGCTGGCATTTGTTTAAAAAGCAAACACTTACCTGCATGGTCGGAGCGTGGAGGCCGGCGCCGCTCTCAGGCGCCCTCTGATGACGCGTCCTCTGACAGCGTAGCCAGCCTGCCCGCTCCCACCATGCCGGCATTTTTGCTTAAAAAAAAAATGCCGGCATGGTGGGAGCGGGCAGGTCGCTATACAAGGCATGGAGAGAAACACGGTTAAGGCGGGTGAGCTCGAATAGGTCAACGTCACTCATGCCATCGATGTCCAAAGGCGTGCGCTGCAGCCTGGTTTCTGCCATACTCAGAACTATCAGACGGCGTAGCTGGCGCCTTTGATGTTGGCCCACAGAGGAATGCATTCCCAAAAAGCACGGAGCTCCAATACGGCTGGTCAGACTGGCCGTAAGTGAAGGCTCGGCGGCCCCGTTTTATTAGGCTGATTTCAATCGGAAATCAAGGCTCTGCATCACTGGAAAAAACGGGCCAATGAACGAGGCGTCCGTTTTCCCGGGAAAAAGCCTCGTGCGAGCCGACAATCGGAAAGGCGGCTGAGCGCACACCTGAGCGCATAAGCGCACACTAAAATCAACGTAGCACCCTTTCCTGACCCGATCAAAGCCCAAAACCAACGGGAAAACGCACGGGAGAAGTGAACGGGGAGGCTCTGCATCAAGCCATATGTCCCCATCATCAGTCACATTGGCATGGTTACACCCTCTCTATTCATTACAATGGAGGGAGCATGTCATGTCTCAGCTCACTACCTCCATTGCAATAAATAAAGAGGGCGTAGCAGCATGTCTATGATTGATGAATAAGCAAAAAAAAAAGGGATTTCTGGAGATCCCAAACAGGTCCCCGGAGGGTCTGCACTCCACCCAAAAATTAGTGAATACTCTCAATGAACCACAAAACTGTTACTAGAAAAATATACAATTTATTAATGGTTAAAAAAGACTCCTAGGGAAGCCCACGCACATACAAATACACAATAACAATGCTAAAAGACATAAACACAAGTACAACAAACACAGGGGGAGGATTAGAGGATCATTGGGCTTTGTATATGTTAAACAACTGCTATTATTCCTGTCAATGAGCTATGTCTCAGGAGCCCGCAGTGTGAATGTAATAAGTATCCTAATATGCCTAGTTCATATATCCAAAGTATTATTAACAATGTAACATGATTATACACCGGCTGTTAACAAATGTAACACTATAGTAAGAGAGTGTCTGTTATGCAGACATGAACATGCTAATAATATGCAGGCAAATGAGAAACATCAATGGCTAACAAAGAAGGATCAAATGAACATTACCACATGTTGTAGCTCGCCCTCCTCCATTTTGGTGCCCAGGTGAAGTGGGGATCCACGGAACGCGTCGGCGGGCCAGTACCTACACGGGGGATTTGAGGAGGGCGAGCTACAACATGTGGTAATGTTCATTTGATCCTTCTTTGTTAGCCATTGATGTTTCTCATTTGCCTGCATATTATTAGCATGTTCATGTCTGCATAACAGACACTCTCTTACTATAGTGTTACATTTGTTAACAGCCTGTGTATAATCATGTTACATTGTTAATAATACTTTGGATATATGAACTAGGCATATTAGGATACTTATTACATTCACACTGCGGGCTCCTGAGACATAGCTCATTGACAGGAATAATAGCAGTTGTTTAACATATACAAAGCCCAATGATCCTCTAATCCTCCCCCTGTGTTTGTTGTACTTGTGTTTATGTCTTTTAGCATTGTTATTGTGTATTTGTATGTGCGTGGGCTTCCCTAGGAGTCTTTTTTAACCATTAATAAATTGTATATTTTTCTAGTAACAGTTTTGTGGTTCATTGAGAGTATTCACTAATTTTTGGGTGGAGTGCAGACCCTCCGGGGACCTGTTTGGGATCTCCAGAAATCCCTTTTTTTTTTGCTTATTAGTCTTGGTATAGACAGGCACAGAGTGATCTAGCACCCCCATTTGGTGACAAATAGTGGGCTGTGCGCGTCTAACTCATTGTTTAACTAACAGTGTCTATGATTGATGATCGCAGTCCCAATCCACCATCAAACTCATCCCCATGGTGTACGCTCATATCCAGTCATCAGGTGAGTTACTGATCATCAGACTAGCACCGATCAGCTGTGTGGGACAAAAGGTAAGTACTCTTATTTTTAGGTACTCGCGGAATCACTTTAATTGGATTTGCGTTCCTTTCTTGGTAATGACTGGGTTGGAAACCCATGGGTAGGAATCAGCAGGTTCAATAGCACCCATTTGCAGAAGTTTTTACAGTTCTTCAACGGGGGTAGTCTGCATAGCAAAGCGGAGGGGGGGGCTGGACAGAGGATGGGTTATGAAAATATTTGTGTATACGGACATGGCTGCAAGTGTTGGCGTCCCTTGCATCCCACGGACAAATTTACTGGCACCCTCAACTTAATATATGGTTGCACACCCTTTGGAATAAATAACTGAATACAATTTCTTCCTATAACCATCAAAAAGCTTTTTACACTGGCCAACAGGAATTTTGGTCCACCCTTCTTTTAAAAACTGTTCCTGGTCTCTCATATTTGAAGGGTACCTTTTTCCAAAAGCAATTTCAGGATATCTCCACAGGTGGTAAATGGGATTTAAATTCCGAACTCATTGCTGGCCACTTCAGACCTCATCGGCACTTTGTTCCTATCCTATTCTGAGTATTTTTTGAAGTATGGTTGGAGTTATTGTCCTGCTGGATCTATAATCTAGGACCCAAACCCAGATTACTGACTGTGCCCTACATTGTGATCCAAGGTCCTTTGATAATCACAGTCAGCACACAGTCAAGCCCAGTGCCAGAGGCAGCAAAACAACCCCAAACATTCTTGAGCCTCCACCATATTGACTGGAGGTACTGTGTTATTTTACTTTATAAGCCTCAATCTCTTTTTGGTAAACATTAGAATTATATGCTTTACCAAAAATCTCTATCTTGGTCTCATCTGACCACAAGACATTTTCCCTAAATGATTTTGGCTTACTGACATAAATTATGGCAATCTGCAGTTTGCAACTTGATTGGGGCTGCTTATCCACCATCTGGTCTATCATGTGTTGCAATCTTTCATTAATTTTTCTTTTCAGTCCACGTCAAGAGAGTTTAGCTACACTGCCATGAGTTGCAAAATATCTGATGATGTTGCACACAGTGGACAAAGAAGCATCAAGATCTCTGAGATGGACTTGTAACCTTGAAATTGTGAATATTTTTCCACGATTTGACTCTAAAGTCCTCAGACAGTTCTCTTTTCTTCTTTATGTTCTCGACGCTTAGTGAGGAATATACAGACATACCGTGAAAAGATTGAGTCAACTTCTCTCCTATTAATCTGAAACATAGAAACATAGAAGGTTGACGGCAGAAGGAGACCATACGGTCTATCTAGTCTGCCCTTATGTGTATACTGTATGTACTCTTTATCTTAGGATAGATGTGTGCTTATCCCAGGCATGTTTAAATTCAGTGACTGTTGATTTTTCAACTACCTCTGCTGGAAGTTTGTTCCAAGCATCTACTACTCTTTCTGTAAAATAATATTTTCTAACATTGCTCCTGATCTTCCCCCCGACTAGCTTCAGGTTGTGCCCCCTTGTTCTATCATTAAGCTTCTTCTTAAAACACTTCCCTCCTGAACCTTATTCAATCCTTTCACATATTTAAAGGTCTCAATCATGTCCCCCCTCTCCCTTCTTTTCTCCAGACTGTACAAATTAAGTTCTTTAAGTCTCTCCTGATAAGTTTTAAGTTTAAGTCCTTCCTGGTGATTTTTATATCCACACCTGTTACTTGCCACAGAGGAGTTTGAATGGGCACCACATGTCTGAAACAAAGTTGTCTGAATTTTGAATGGATGCTAACAATTTTTCCCAGCCAATTTTTTAAGTTTTGTGTAAAGTTATGTTTAATTTACACCTTTTCTCCATTTTTTTGTGTTGTTCCAATACACACAAAGGTAGTAAAAACATGTGTATAACAAGACATGTGTAACTGCAATCATTTTTGAGAGATATATTTAATTTGCTGGAAACATTTAAGTGCAACACTTGTGACCATGACTGTATGTGTATGTAGCTCTGCAGGCATTGACTTTATATTTCAGCATATTTCTTACCCAGACCATTAAATTTAAGTGCACAGAACAAATCTGGTCCCATTAGGTTGGCCCTGCTCTCAAGGACATGCAATAGTACATAAAATGTAAAACTAATCAAATGCTTGTTGCTGTGTGACAGGAATTATTATCTTATCCAACACTAAAATGTGAGTGTTGCTGTATCCTGTCAGAGATTGGATACTGATGAAAATGGGCACTGTAAGTGTCTGCCTTCAAAATGGAACCCTTTGTGGTTGTGTTCATTATCAGTGGGATTTTAACATTAGCAATTAGAGTTTAAAATCACCTGACCCTTTACAACTGTGTAAACCTGTATGTCATCAGCTTCCTGATCAGCTTGCTTTAAAGGGGACCAAAACCCTGCTAATGTATTGGGTAGATTTTCCTTCCCTAGGGGCATCCCGATTTCCAAAGTGTGAAATACCCTGGCCTCACTCTATACTCACTGATCTACTCTACAAAAAATTGAGGCCACCGGCCTTAGAGTTTCTAAGGAGACCACTGTCTTAAAGACTATGGGCCTGTGGTTGCACCTCTATAAAAGTTTCCCTTTATTGCTCCAAACTTAGGGTCTGACTTGTTATCAAAGATATCAAAACACCATTAGTATCCAGTTTAGTCTGCAGTGCTATAGCTGAACCTTAACGCCACCCCACACTTTTCATCCTGCCCAAGGAGACTTTGTTAGGTCCAGTTCTGCGCCATTTAACATTATCTGGAAAAAGACAGAGTGGCAATAAAGAGTATGATAGGTAAGAGAAAAACCTATAGGAGACTGTAGCACAAGTTGGGACCAGCTGTCCAGGCAGTAGTAGTAGGCTACAGTTATCTGTCACCCCAGCAGGAATATTTTTACATAGGAAATTATTACAAGGAAGAGAATGGCTGTTGACTGGGTGGCTCACTCATGATGATTTTGAGCCAGGATTTAGCTCATATTGTTTCTCATATTGTTGTTCTATTTCATCATCTCCCAATGAGACACCTTCTTTCCCCCCAATATAGCTAAGAAAAATAGTCCCAAATATTGGTTCTGCCAATTACCGTAATTGTGCTTAGCTATTGCCTTATACAGTTCACTTTGATGTCTTTGTGTTAAAGAGCTTCAAATGGATCATTACGCCCCACTTTAAGGCAATTAGAACACTTTTAATTTAGAAATACATTATTTTGAAATTAATTATGTATCTGAATTGGTCAAATCATCACTAAAACAACTTAAATGTGTGATTTTTATTTTCTGGTCAGGAGGCCATAGAGGAAGTGTGGTTAACACTATAATAAACAATATATTCTAACCTCCTCATTTGCCCTTGCCATGCTTTTAATAGCAGGGGGCAGCATCCAGCAAAAAAGCTGTTAAATTATGCTGCTATATTTGACACTTGTAATACAAGGGCTTAAGAACAGTGGCTGCAGACGCACATCAGTTAAAGAAGGGGTTTTTAAATAAAATAAAATCCCCTTTCAAATTGCTGGTTGACCCCAGCGGGTGCAGCACTATGTAGCAGCACTTCTGCCCTCTAAGAGTCTTCCCAGACTGTGACTCACTTGGTTTGCCAATCACAGTGCAGCTATAGGCTCACGGTGCAATCACTCATGATCCGTAATGTGATATATACTATATATATATATATATATATCGCCATATAAGACGCACTTATTTTTCCCAAAAGTGGGGGGAATGTCAGTGCGTCTTATCTGGCGAATGCAAAACAAATAACAAAAAAAGACTTACATTTCCCGATTCCACGCCTCAGTAGCAGTCTCCCCCACCGACATAAACACACATACATATACATTACTGGCTACCGCTGCCACCGCCTCAGCAGTTTGACCCGCAGCCATCTATGCCCCAAGTACCCAGCGATCCGGCTCAGGGAAACGGGTGGGGCATGGCCTGTGACTCCTGCCAGCGCTCAATAACGATGGGACCAGCAGGGACTGGGAAGGGGTGGTGGCAGAGGGAGAGGCGGCGGCTGGGGAATGTAAGTGTTTTTTGGGGGGGGGCATGCTGCATACTGTCTGTATTTGGGATGCCCGTACATTGCCTGTAATTGGGATGTCTGTACACTGCCTGTAATTGGAATGCCCACACGCTGCCTGCATTTGGGATACCGACACACTGCCTGCATTTGAGATGCCCGCAAACTGCCTGCAATTGGTATGCCCGCACACTGCCTGTAATTGGGATGCTCGCACACTGCCTGTATTTGTGATGCCCACACATTGCCTGTATTTGGGATGTCCGCACACTGCCTGCAATAGGGACACCCGCATACTGCCTTATTTGAGATTCCCACACAATGCCTGTATTTGGGATGCCCGCACACTGTCTGTAATTGGGATGCCCCTCACTGCCTGTAATTGGGATGTCCCTCACTGCCTGTAATGTGGGATACCACCCACTAACTGTAATTTGGGATGCCCCTCACTGCCTTTAATGTGGGATACGGCTCACTGCCTGTAACATGGGGCTGTAATGGTCTGTAATTTTGGGGGATTCTGCACACTGTCTATAATGGGATGATTGGGAGGGGGTATTTTAGCACACCATTTGGTTCAGAATGTTTTTCTAATTTTTCTCCTCCAAATTCTGGATGCGTCTTATAGGGCAGAAAATACAGTGTGTGTGTGTGTGTGTGTGTGTGTGTGTGTGTGTGTGTGTGTGTATACATATATATTTTGGAATTACTTTGTATATACATATATATATATATAATATATATATATATATATATTGGGATGATGGCAGAGAGCTATTGTGTTTCAGCAGCTTGGTGACATCTGCCGATTTATGCCAAAGATTGGACACCTGGCCCCATGCAAGTAGTTCTCTTTTTATTTTAAAACTCCAAATCTGGTGTTTATTTCATCAGATTGGCAGTTTAAGAACTTCTGTACCAACCCACCCAGACAGCTCCCTCACCAGGTACTCCCCTCCACGCCTGTCTGGGCCTTAAGCTCACCAACAGCCCCCCTAGAAAAATGGAGGTGCTTCCCTACCCCTCTCCCCAAGTATTCAGACAATGCCCCTCATACTTCCCTAACTCCCCTACATGAGACCCTCCCCTAAGCCCCCAAGTATCCCGGCAGGCAGCCCACAAAATGTGTTTTCTTAGCCCTCCTCCCAAGTCTCTGTACCAAAGAAGAAGGCATAGGTCCAGCAATATTCTCTACTGCCTAGTCCATCTTATTTAATTTTTCCACAAACCCACCTGCCAGCCTATCTGTTTAGTTCATTTTTATCCCTTAGTGATCTGTGCTATAACCTGTCTTGGGTCTGCTGCCTAATTCATTTGGGAAAACCATTTTACAATGTGGTAAGTGATGAGGAAACTTAGACAATTCACATTTACACAAATATTTCCACAATCACACATATGATTAAAACAGCCCACTTCCATCTATTGCATATGCCATATTGGTGTGTGTCACTAATATGCACTTTACAGTTGATGTCATCAGAACTCAAATATAGTGATTAGGGGACTTATATTGTTGTAAGGGGGCTTCCAGTGTTAAGTTTAACTTCAATGTCCTGCGCAGTTCGCGTAAAGGCTACGCAGTTTGCGTAAAGGCTACGATCTAGCCGACGCTTCTTACGGCGGCGTTGTGAGCAGCTAGGTCGGTGTCCTACGCAGAGTACGTTTCTATTATACGTACCTGGGGGCGTCATTTGACGCTGACCGGCCAGTGGTATTCCATTGGCTGCCGCTCCTCCAATGAGAGAAATGACATGCTGGTTCTTGCTTCCGGAACTCTGCACGGCGCAGGACACCAGGTGTTTTTCGGGCGGGAGGTAAGTACATTCACTTAACAATGTCTTATTTAAGTAACGCCTGCTCGCTCCACAAGATTGTATGACTAAGGGCCCACCCGGGCCTGAAACGCGTCACATATTGTTGCTGTTTTTGGGGCTCGGCCCATCTTCACGTCTTTGAATGCAAGCTGTTTTATGGGAACCAGATTAAAAGCTATATTTTATGGATACGCTGGACTGCACTTTTGGTCTGGATTGTTTACATTGGAGGAGCCTGTGGTCGGGATCCCCCCTGTCCGTGCGCACACTAAGGTGGTGAGCTGGCTAACTGTTTTGTCTTATCAGAACTCAAATGGCAATGATAGCCTGAATGTTCCCTATAAACCACCATGTTACTGTTGCTCTTAGATTAAACAGGAAGTATATTATCTTCATAATAAAATCTTTAAACAGGAATATAACGTAAGCTGTGATCATCAGGTGGGTGAGCGGGCTATCATCAGCATGCTTTGCATTCTTATAATCAACTTGGTTTGAAACAACTATAAAACATTGCCTGGCCTTCCGGAAGATGTTAGATTACACTAATTGCTTGCTCTGTAAACTAAACTCATGGCTTGTGTCATGGGAAAAAGGAATGCGGATAAAACTTTTGTAAAACATTCCGTATTAGGCCCTTCAATGTGGTCTCGGTAGCAGTGTGCTTATCTCTAAATCATCTTAAACATAATATTCTATGAAAATATAAGAAAAACTTTGAACTTACATTTAGGTAAGGCCCACACCTCTGCATTTTTAATACTAAACTATGCCTTAAATAATTCTGAATGATTGGTCTGAAATATTCCGAAAATTATGCATTTTCCAGTTGTGTTTTTAATAATGTAGATAGTATATGTATGTAAAGTAGACAGTGTAAAGCCCATCATTAAGGTGTAAGACCTGTGTATCCAAACATGAGACCATCCAGCGTGCCTTGTCCCTTCATGAATCAGGCCCGTTTCCTGCCCTGGGTAGGGCGAGCAATTGCTCGAGGTGCTAGGTGCAATGGATTCCAGCCCCTGACCCCCGAGTCTGTTGGGTTGCACCTTAAAACGTAATTTCTAATAGTAAAAAAAGTAACTTTACTATGGCCACACAAGGTGCAGTGTGCCGATAATACGTGCAGAGAGCGCAAGCAGAAGACGTGCTGTATCCTCGGAGCCTGGCTGCCGTCTGTGAGGTTCTCTACAGCCTCCGCGTCACATGACCATGCTTACGTCATGTATTGCAAAGTCAACAGAGGCTGGGAAGAATCACACAGGCTGCAGCCAGGCTCCGAGGATACAGCACGTCTTCTGCTTGCACTCTCTGCACTAATTACTGGTGCCCTGCATCTTGCACGGCCATAGTAAGATATCAAGTTTCAAAGTGCAACCCCCATCCTGAAATATCAGCGGCAGGGAGTGGGGGGTTGAGTGGGGGTATGCAGATCCCAGCCCTCCCTAATATGATGCCCACTCACACAAGGGTGCATGCCGCTGCAACCTGCCCAGACAGATCCCTCACCAGGTACTCCCCTCCACACCTGTCTGGGCCTTAATCTCACCAACAGCCCCTAGAAAAATGGAGGTGCTTCTCTACACCTCATACTTCCCTAACCCCCCTACATGAGATCTTAACTCTCCTCCCAAGTCTCCAGGTAGTGCTCCCCACAAAATGTGTTCTCCAAGTATCCAGACAGGATACCCTAACATAATGTATGTTTGTGTTTCGGGGCAGGTTCCGCCATGTGCTGCATATTAATGTATATGTCAGGGTTGGGATTTGCTTTGCATATAAAGAAAAACAATAATTTCCATGGAACAATTACCACTGTGATTCCCTAGCCCTGGGACATCCCGTCCTGGGATGCCACGATGTTCGAAATTTCACAGATAGCTGTGTATGCTTACCTTGTTTGTGATTCCATGGTTCATTCATGAGCCACACTCCTGGCTTCCCTCAGCTGATGCCTCTACCCACACTCGTGTCTGAGTGGCTAGAAAATTGAGTGCAAGCTGAATTGAGTACAAGCTAATGATTAGCTGGTGGCATGGGCATGCATTGAGGGATGGCTGCAGAGGAGCATCCTGGATCCCTGGGGTTTCACTACATGGAGACTCCAGATTCCCATTAGCTAGCATTCTTGAGATCAGCCAGTTGGCAATGTAAAAAATGCCAGGTGGGCACCTTGATTAACGATGCACAAACTGTGAATCCTGCTAATTATGTTGGAATTCCTTTCCTTGAATACTTAATTGTGTGTTAGTACATATTATTTTGTTTTTCACATCCAGTGGAGTCCATATGGGTAAGTATATTTCATACATATTACTGCCCCATGAGAGCACTGTTTTAATTTATGGTCAGCTATTACTGGCACGTGGGGGGGGGGGGTCACGTATATTGCTTATGTATGCACATGATTTAAGTTGTGAAGGCTCATATTAGTCATAGCCATGTCCCAAGATTATCTTGACTAGGTGTACGTGATTGTAAGTGCTTCATGTACGCTTTTTGGTTTAGCTAAGCAATTATGGTTTTGGCCTAAAACTTGGCTCGAAAGCCAAGTTTGTACCTGTTTCCAGCTGTATTTTGCTGTGGAGCACAATTCAGTCACACAATTCAGCATGTGTCGACAACTTATCTATGGAGCATCCACTTTCCTGAAAAGTTCTTGCAGAAAAAATGACTCACCTGGGGCCTATGTCTTCTTTTGAAGTCCGACCAGTGCTGCATAATTTGTGTGTGTGTCTGTAAGACGTTAGTCCCTGGCCATTCAGATGTTCTGCCAGCTCCAATGCAAACCACCTCCTCAATGGGTATTGGGTTTGAAGTCATATCGATCCGTCTGCAATAAGGAAACAAAAACAAAATGTCACTTTATTTTAGTCCATGTACTGTCCTAGTTTAGGTCCACATACTCACTAACCTTCCCCTTTAAATACCCATGTCTCACATCTCCTCCTTGTGCATATGCACCACTGAATAGGTGCATGATGCTACTCCAAACCAGCCTTATGTCTAGGCATCTCCAAATTGCATCTAGCCTTTCTGGGTGCCATTATTAGCAGATTGGGGTAGCTGATGCCCCAATGCAAAGTGATATACCCTGCTCTCGAGGCCACCATTACTGGCGGATTTGTCAGCCTTTGGGTTTGCTCCTGTCTGATCCTGCAAAAGTCTCACCTACCCGTCTGTTTACACACATCTGAGCCCCCCAGTGCCCACTACAAACAGACAAGGGTGGTACAGGTGATAGTGGCCAAAGCGTATGACTGACGGTGTTTTCACTTTGGCACACTTGGGGTAGCACACTAATGGTGTTGGCCTGTTTCACGTCAAGGTCTTCAACAGGCAGCCAAGGCTAACCCGATATAAAACTTGCTTGTCTTTAAAACCAGGCCTCCGCCATTACTGTGCAGTCTACTATGTACCTTGGTTCATATGCCTGCACTCTGCCGGCCAGTCTGTGACCTCTCCACCCTTTGCCTGCATGCAAAGCGGCAAACATGTAGGCGAAGCATGGCATAGCATGGGTACTTACTAGCATGATTTACTCATGCTAGTCACGGATGAAGAGGGTCGGTGCCATGTTACAGAGTCTCTTCTTCAAGCTGTGTGATGCGTCCATGCGCCCCAGCGGTTCCCAGCAGTATGCTGCCCGATGTGCAGACACCCATGATGTGGTAGCCTTAAGGTTGCAAACACCTGTGCTGCCTGCTTAATAATCTCAACAAAATTATTGGCCAATTAACCACCCATTGGTGATTAAATGCACACACCTAACACCTGCACATTTAAGGCAGTGCTTACTTTTGTCTTCAACATGCCCAGAGGTAGACGCCAGTGCAGCCCCCAGGAAGCCAGGCATGGCAGATATGAATGCAGCACCCAGCCAAGGCAACACAGCCCCAGGAACTGCCACTCATCCTGTAAGCACTCCCCTGCTTCCAGCCACACTATCCACTCTGAGCGGGTCACCCGCAGCAGTGTAGCCCAGCAACAGTGAGAGAGCCACACTCAGGCTCCCGCCACAATGCCCCACGCTCCAGCAATCATTTGGAAAACCGTAGTCAAGTGTTCTCCCCAGTGCTTTCCCCAGTGCGGGCCTCACTGCGGAGCGCACTGCGGAGTGCACTGCGGAGCGCACTGCGGAGGCCAGGGCGGAGCCAGGGCAGAGCAGCAGAGCAACAGCCGGGGTTGCCTTTTCCCCGGCCAGCCTGGGCAGCACCCCTTCTGGGCCTGGGACTGACCACAGTGGCTCTGTATCCCCTGAACAGCAGTGTTCCCAGGGAGCACCTGCTGCCCCCCAGAGTGATCAGGGGTAACCTGAGCGCTGTTTCACAGATGCACAGTTGGAGACCCTTTTAAATGGGGTCTCTGATTACTTTGACCGTCTAGCTGGGGCCTGGTCCCCCACTACACCAAAAGCGCTGGTGACAGATTGCCCACACATTCACTAGAGCCAAGGATGGGTGCCAGGTCAACATTAAATGGGATGTTCTAAAAGCGGTGGTCAGGAAGAAAATAAACTGGAGACGGGCTGCGGGGTAAGTGGGACACGCCAAGAGGGGTGTTTCTGGGTTGTACATTTGAACACTCCAACCCTCATCAATTTGTCATTTGTTTTAGATTGCAGACTGTTGGATGGTTTCCCAAAACACTGGAGTTTACTGAGGAGCGGGTGTAAGGTATATTGTACCCTGACACCTACCAGGGGGTGTGGGGGACCCCCAACACAGACCGACAGCACGCACCCACCAGTGGTTAGAGTTGCCTCCATAATGCAGATTTAGGTGGGGGGACAAAGGCAAACCACAAACATTTGGCACAAACATGAGTAGACAGACGCATGCATCAACAGTGAGTGCTTGTATGGGACACATGTTGCCAAGCTAGCACCCAGATACCTACAATTGTCGCGAAAAGCAGCCAATTTACTACCTTGCTAAGGTTTGGTGGGCACACATCGCTGTGGTGCCCAGTGTATACCCCATATCCAAAGGAGGGCAACAAAAATGGTAGAAGGACTAAACTTAAAACCAGGAGAGACTAATTTTACAGATTAGAGTCAAGAAGGGAGAGAGGGTACATGATTGAGACCTTTAAATATGTGAAAGGACTAAATAAGGTTCAGGAGGGAGGTGTTTTTAAGAAAAAAACTTAGTGATAGAACAAGGGGGCACAACCTGAAGCCAGTCGGAGGGGAGATAAGGAGCAATGTTAGAAAATATTATTTTACATAAAGAGTAGTAGATGTTTGGACAAACTTCCAGTAGAGGTAGTTGAAAAATAAATGAATTTAAATATGTCTGGGATAAGCACACATCTATCCTTAGATAAAGAGTACATACGATATACAGATAAGGGCAGATAACATAGACCATATGCCGTCAATCTTCGATGTTTCTATGCATGCGTAAGCCGGAAGGCTAGAGAGGGACAGGAACACCGAGATGATGAACTACACAGCAACTTATGGAAGAAAACAGGTACAAACTCGACTTCCGAGACAATTTTGACAGCCAAAACCATACATGCTTGGCTAAACCAAATGAGTGCGCAAAGCAATTACGGCCACGTATGCTTGTCCAAAAATGTCTTGGAACGCAGCTGTGAATAATACAAGCGTTTGCAAAATCCCGGTTTCTGAGTTTGATTCCGTACAAAATCGAGCATTCATGGTGAGGCTTTGAACCAGGCCAATAGAATGACATTGGGGCCAAGCAAAAGCCATGCCACTTGAATGGCAGGCAAAAAAGGCAACTTTAAATCCGAAAAAAAAAACCTCTAATGAAGGTAAAATACATCCAGAGCAAGCCAGGGATCCCCTAGCAGTTGATTTTGTGCAAAAAATACACAACACGCAAAGCAGAAGTTGTATAGATAACATCACTAGAAAACTCAATGGAAGTGAAGGGGAGAATGACACTGAGCATCTTATATGATGTAGTGCTGCAGGACAGACAGCGTCGGCTCTCTACTAACACCAGGCGTTATTATAAACGCTAACTGACGCTATGAGAGGCAGTTTTGCCAGTCATACATATGGCTTTCTGGAGACCCGCCAGAAAAATACCTGGTGCTACCTGGTCCTACGTGGCACTAGTGTTTCTTAAATAAACCACTAAAGCTCTAGGTTTGTGAAAGAAAAAACACAAAGGCACTTAACTCCTGATTTGGAGCCTAACACATTTTTGGAAAAAAAGATCCCTCCAAGGGCTCTAAGCCTGTTTTTAAAGAAAACCTCTATTTTTATCAGAATTTTTGTGTTCTGCCTTATTGTTTTCCTCTTCTGGAATGTAAAATAATAATCTGTTTTAGGATTGTTCCCCTATACGTGTGATTTAATAATCAACAAGCTGTTTTCAAGTATATCAGATTCCTTGGGGTCTGTGTTGCTACAATAGGTGTTGCTTTCTTGGCCTTGAGTAAAAACTACTGACTACAAGTCCCAGAATCCTTCCACTGTACATGACAGGTTAGCTAATCAGTACTTTTGGCTAAATCACACAGCCATAATGACCTCTCCAGTATGTACTCCAAAACACCACTTTGGTGTACATTGCTAACATAAACACATTGTTGCTATGGTAACCTGTTTTCTTTTATAACACAGAGCTGCAAACAAATGGAAAAGAAAATAAGTAACAGATAAGCTCAGCACCAGGAACACATTATTTTGGAACATGATAATGGAAACTTGCATGGACTGGGCTCCCAATCTTACATATCAAAATGCTTCCCCAGTGGAAAAGAGCCTTCCCTGTGTATCCGGCTGCCGGCACCCACGATCAACCATGGTGGCCAATCACGGGGCTCATTCTCACCGGGGCACTGGCAATCGGCACAGGGAGGGAGTGTGGTATTCCAAGTGGTCCGGCAGGGTCTAAGTCAGGGTGTTTACATAAATGCAAAATTTGTTGTTGTGTCTTTCAAACTTTAGTATTGGTGTATTACCAAGGGTAAGGGAAACCCAAGGGGGGGGGGGGGAGTCAGCAAGCAACCTTTCAAATATGCTGGTGGATGGCCTACCCATATCCCCTGCCCCATCACCCACACTTTTACCAGGGCCTGGGGTGGTGGAAAGCTCCATGCCTCTAAGAATGGGGGCTGTGAAGCCAGGGCTCAAGAGCCGAACAGCTAACCCCAGACTCTAGTTTTAACCAGCCACTATGCTCTTTGGCATAGATAATCAAACAGTAGGGAGAAGAGAACTATAGATAACACAGAGCTTAGAATTAGACCAAAGGATATAGCTAAAAAACAAAGAGAAAGAAAATAGCATACAGGATCTAGTAACAACTGGTCTGAGCAGGTTGGAAGGAAACCTTTTTCATATGGGACATGTGCCTTAGTATGTGAAACATGTAGAAAATAAGAACTAAACAGTAACATATGAGGGGTTTTCAGTAAGTTATCTACCCCTGTATGTTCAGTCAGTGTTAGACACCTGAGCTTTTCTGTGAAGGTTGAGACATGCCTGGGCAAGCAACACACATAGTAGTAGTTCAGTCTGATCAAAGCACTGGAAGTGACAGGATTGCAAGTGCAATACAGTGCAGGTCTACAAAGAAAGTGAGTAGGGATGAGCGAATCGATCCGGACGAACCCGGATTCGATCCGAATTTCAGGAAAAATTCGATTCGGATCGAATCCGAATTTCCCCGCGATTCGATCACTCGAAGTTTTCCTTTAACATCCATTCATTTACATTTACAGGCATTCTAAGATGGCGGACGGGACATGTCTGGACATCTATCCCGCGCCAGTGCAAGCTGGGTCAGTCACATGCAGCCTATCAGCAGCCAGCAAGCCCGGTGACGTCACACAGCGGTATTTAACGGCGGCCATCTTGCTTTTCCTCATTTCTCTATTGCATTCGTGACAGACAGAACGCTGTGTAGCTGAGGCAGTTAGACAGGCAGGGACAGACAGGGACAGGCTGGAGACAGGCAGGAGACAGGCAGGAGACAGACAGGAGACAGACAGAAAGCCAGGGAAAGGTAGGAAAAACGGAGGCTGTCACAAGGAGATTTTTTTTTTTTTTCATCCAGCCTGAGTGTTACTAGCTGGCTGACAGGCTTTGTTAGCGTTTTCAGGCTGCTTATAGTAACTAACTGTGCATATATACTGAACTGATCTTAAGTCTGCTGTGAGGCATCCCATTCTGTGACTAAAGCAGCCTCTGTTTAAGACCATATAAGCATTTGCTCTTATCATATTTGAAATTAGCCTGATAAAGACACTTTTGCTGGGCAAAGCACTACTGGACCCTGCCAGGTCCATTCCTGCCCAGGGCATCCCATTCTGTGACTACAGCAGCCTCTGTTTAAGACCATATAAGCATTTGCTCTTATCATATTTGAAATTAGCCTGATAAAGACACTTTTGCTGGGCAAAGCACTACTGGACCCTGCCAGGTCCATTCCTGCCCAGGGCATCCCATTCTGTGACTAAAGCAGCCTCTGTTTAAGACCATATAAGCATTTGCTCTTATCATATTTGAAATTAGCCTGATAAAGACACTTTTGCTGGGCAAAGCACTACTGGACCCTGCCAGGTCCATTCCTGCCCAGGGCATCCCATTCTGTGACTAAAGCAGCCTCTGTTTAAGACCATATAAGCATTTGCTCTTATCATATTTGAAATTAGGCCTGATAAAGACACTTTTGCTGGGCAAAGCACTACTGGACCCTGCCAGGTCCATTCCTGCCCAGGGCATCCCATTCTGTGACTAAAGCAGCCTCTGTTTAAGACCATATAAGCATTTGCTCTTATATTTGAAATTAGCCTGATAAAGACACTTTTGCTGGGCAAAGCACTACTGGACCCTGCCAGGTCCATTCCTGCCCAGGGCATCCCATTCTGTGACTAAAGCAGCCTCTGTTTAAGACCATATAAGCATTTGCTCTTATCATATTTGAAATTAGGCCTGATAAAGACACTTTTGCTGGGCAAAGCACTACTGGACCCTGCCAGGTCCATTCCTGCCCAGGGCATCCCATTCTGTGACTAAAGCAGCCTCTGTTTAAGACCATATAAGCATTTGCTCTTATATTTGAAATTAGCCTGATAAAGACACTTTTGCTGGGCAAAGCACTACTGGACCCTGCCAGGTCGATTCCTGTTGGGGCATCCCATTCTGTGACTAAAGCAGCCTCTGTTTAAGACCATATAAGCATTTGCTCTTATCATATTTGAAATTAGCCTGATAAAGACACTTTTGCTGGGCAAAGCACTACTGGACCCTGCCAGGTCGATTCCTGTTGGGGCATCCCATTCTGTGACTACAGCAGCCTCTGTTTAAGACCATATAAGCATTTGCTCTTATCATATTTGAAATTAGCCTGATAAAGACACTTTTGCTGGGCAAAGCACTACTGGACCCTGCCAGGTCCATTCCTGCCCAGGGCATCCCATTCTGTGACTAAAGCAGCCTCTGTTTAAGACCATATAAGCATTTGCTCTTATCATATTTGAAATTAGCCTGATAAAGACACTTTTGCTGGGCAAAGCACTACTGGACCCTGCCAGGTCCATTCCTGCCCAGGGCATCCCATTCTGTGACTAAAGCAGCCTCTGTTTAAGACCATATAAGCATTTGCTCTTATCATATTTGAAATTAGGCCTGATAAAGACACTTTTGCTGGGCAAAGCACTACTGGACCCTGCCAGGTCCATTCCTGCCCAGGGCATCCCATTCTGTGACTACAGCAGCCTCTGTTTAAGACCATATAAGCATTTGCTCTTATCATATTTGAAATTAGCCTGATAAAGACACTTTTGCTGGGCAAAGCACTACTGGACCCTGCCAGGTCCATTCCTGCCCAGGGCATCCCATTCTGTGACTAAAGCAGCCTCTGTTTAAGACCATATAAGCATTTGCTCTTATCATATTTGAAATTAGCCTGATAAAGACACTTTTGCTGGGCAAAGCACTACTGGACCCTGCCAGGTCCATTCCTGCCCAGGGCATCCCATTCTGTGACTAAAGCAGCCTCTGTTTAAGACCATATAAGCATTTGCTCTTATATTTGAAATTAGCCTGATAAAGACACTTTTGCTGGGCAAAGCACTACTGGACCCTGCCAGGTCGATTCCTGTTGGGGCATCCCATTCTGTGACTACAGCAGCCTCTGTTTAAGACCATATAAGCATTTGCTCTTATCATATTTGAAATTAGCCTGATAAAGACACTTTTGCTGGGCAAAGCACTACTGGACCCTGCCAGGTCGATTCCTGTTGGGGCATCCCATTCTGTGACTACAGCAGCCTCTGTTTAAGACCATATAAGCATTTGCTCTTATCATATTTGAAATTAGCCTGATAAAGACACTTTTGCTGGGCAAAGCACTACTGGACCCTGCCAGGTCCATTCCTGCCCAGGGCATCCCATTCTGTGACTAAAGCAGCCTCTGTTTAAGACCATATAAGCATTTGCTCTTATCATATTTGAAATTAGCCTGATAAAGACACTTTTGCTGGGCAAAGCACTACTGGACCCTGCCAGGTCCATTCCTGCCCATGGCATCCCATTCTGTGACTAAAGCAGCCTCTGTTTAAGACCATATAAGCATTTGCTCTTATCATATTTGAAATTAGGCCTGATAAAGACACTTTTGCTGGGCAAAGCACTACTGGACCCTGCCAGGTCGATTCCTGTTGGGGCATCCCATTCTGTGACTACAGCAGCCTCTGTTTAAGACCATATAAGCATTTGCTCTTATCATATTTGAAATTAGCCTAATAAAGACACTTTTGCTGGGCAAAGCACTACTGGACCCTGCCAGGTCCATTCCTGCCCAGGGCATCCCATTCTGTGACTAAAGCAGCCTCTGTTTAAGACCATATAAGCATTTGCTCTTATCATATTTGAAATTAGGCCTGATAAAGACACTTTTGCTGGGCAAAGCACTACTGGACCCTGCCAGGTCCATTCCTGCCCAGGGCATCCCATTCTGTGACTACAGCAGCCTCTGTTTAAGACCATATAAGCATTTGCTCTTATCATATTTGAAATTAGCCTGATAAAGACACTTTTGCTGGGCAAAGCACTACTGGACCCTGCCAGGTCCATTCCTGCCCAGGGCATCCCATTCTGTGACTACAGCAGCCTCTGTTTAAGACCATATAAGCATTTGCTCTTATCATATTTGAAATTAGCCTGATAAAGACACTTTTGCTGGGCAAAGCACTACTGGACCCTGCCAGGTCCATTCCTGCCCAGGGCATCCCATTCTGTGACTAAAGCAGCCTCTGTTTAAGACCATATAAGCATTTGCTCTTATCATATTTGAAATTAGGCCTGATAAAGACACTTTTGCTGGGCAAAGCACTACTGGACCCTGCCAGGTCGATTCCTGTTGGGGCATCCCATTCTGTGACTACAGCAGCCTCTGTTTAAGACCATATAAGCATTTGCTCTTATCATATTTGAAATTAGCCTGATAAAGACACTTTTGCTGGGCAAAGCACTACTGGACCCTGCCAGGTCCATTCCTGCCCAGGGCATCCCATTCTGTGACTAAAGCAGCCTCTGTTTAAGACCATATAAGCATTTGCTCTTATCATATTTGAAATTAGGCCTGATAAAGACACTTTTGCTGGGCAAAGCACTACTGGACCCTGCCAGGTCGATTCCTGTTGGGGCATCCCATTCTGTGACTACAGCAGCCTCTGTTTAAGACCATATAAGCATTTGCTCTTATCATATTTGAAATTAGCCTGATAAAGACACTTTTGCTGGGCAAAGCACTACTGGACCCTGCCAGGTCCATTCCTGCCCAGGGCATCCCATTCTGTGACTACAGCAGCCTCTGTTTAAGACCATATAAGCATTTGCTCTTATCATATTTGAAATTAGCCTGATAAAGACACTTTTGCTGGGCAAAGCACTACTGGACCCTGCCAGGTCCATTCCTGCCCAGGGCATCCCATTCTGTGACTACAGCAGCCTCTGTTTAAGACCATATAAGCATTTGCTCTTATCATATTTGAAATTAGCCTGATAAAGACACTTTTGCTGGGCAAAGCACTACTGGACCCTGCCAGGTCGATTCCTGTTGGGGCATCCCATTCTGTGACTACAGCAGCCTCTGTTTAAGACCATATAAGCATTTGCTCTTATCATATTTGAAATTAGCCTGATAAAGACACTTTTGCTGGGCAAAGCACTACTGGACCCTGCCAGGTCGATTCCTGTTGGGGCATCCCATTCTGTGACTACAGCAGCCTCTGTTTAAGACCATATAAGCATTTGCTCTTATCATATTTGAAATTAGCCTGATAAAGACACTTTTGCTGGGCAAAGCACTACTGGACCCTGCCAGGTCCATTCCTGCCCAGGGCATCCCATTCTGTGACTAAAGCAGCCTCTGTTTAAGACCATATAAGCATTTGCTCTTATCATATTTGAAATTAGGCCTGATAAAGACACTTTTGCTGGGCAAAGCACTACTGGACCCTGCCAGGTCGATTCCTGTTGGGGCATCCCATTCTGTGACTACAGCAGCCTCTGTTTAAGACCATATAAGCATTTGCTCTTATCATATTTGAAATTAGCCTGATAAAGACACTTTTGCTGGGCAAAGCACTACTGGACCCTGCCAGGTCCATTCCTGCCCAGGGCATCCCATTCTGTGACTAAAGCAGCCTCTGTTTAAGACCATATAAGCATTTGCTCTTATCATATTTGAAATTAGGCCTGATAAAGACACTTTTGCTGGGCAAAGCACTACTGGACCCTGCCAGGTCCATTCCTGCCCAGGGCATCCCATTCTGTGACTACAGCAGCCTCTGTTTAAGACCATATAAGCATTTGCTCTTATCATATTTGAAATTAGCCTGATAAAGACACTTTTGCTGGGCAAAGCACTACTGGACCCTGCCAGGTCCATTCCTGCCCAGGGCATCCCATTCTGTGACTACAGCAGCCTCTGTTTAAGACCATATAAGCATTTGCTCTTATCATATTTGAAATTAGCCTGATAAAGACACTTTTGCTGGGCAAAGCACTACTGGACCCTGCCAGGTCCGTTCCTGCCCAGGGCATCCCATTCTGTGACTAAAGCAGCCTCTGTTTAAGACCATATAAGCATTTGCTCTTATCATATTTGAAATTAGGCCTGATAAAGACACTTTTGCTGGGCAAAGCACTACTGGACCCTGCCAGGTCGATTCCTGTTGGGGCATCCCATTCTGTGACTACAGCAGCCTCTGTTTAAGACCATATAAGCATTTGCTCTTATCATATTTGAAATTAGCCTGATAAAGACACTTTTGCTGGGCAAAGCACTACTGGACCCTGCCAGGTCCATTCCTGCCCAGGGCATCCCATTCTGTGACTAAAGCAGCCTCTGTTTAAGACCATATAAGCATTTGCTCTTATCATATTTGAAATTAGGCCTGATAAAGACACTTTTGCTGGGCAAAGCACTACTGGACCCTGCCAGGTCCATTCCTGCCCAGGGCATCCCATTCTGTGACTAAAGCAGCCTCTGTTTAAGACCATATAAGCATTTGCTCTTATCATATTTGAAATTAGGCCTGATAAAGACACTTTTGCTGGGCAAAGCACTACTGGACCCTGCCAGGTCGATTCCTGTTGGGGCATCCCATTCTGTGACTACAGCAGCCTCTGTTTAAGACCATATAAGCATTTGCTCTTATCATATTTGAAATTAGCCTGATAAAGACACTTTTGCTGGGCAAAGCACTACTGGACCCTGCCAGGTCCATTCCTGCCCAGGGCATCCCATTCTGTGACTACAGCAGCCTCTGTTTAAGACCATATAAGCATTTGCTCTTATCATATTTGAAATTAGCCTGATAAAGACACTTTTGCTGGGCAAAGCACTACTGGACCCTGCCAGGTCCATTCCTGCCCAGGGCATCCCATTCTGTGACTAAAGCAGCCTCTGTTTAAGACCATATAAGCATTTGCTCTTATCATATTTGAAATTAGGCCTGATAAAGACACTTTTGCTGGGCAAAGCACTACTGGACCCTGCCAGGTCGATTCCTGTTGGGGCATCCCATTCTGTGACTACAGCAGCCTCTGTTTAAGACCATATAAGCATTTGCTCTTATCATATTTGAAATTAGCCTGATAAAGACACTTTTGCTGGGCAAAGCACTACTGGACCCTGCCAGGTCCATTCCTGCCCAGGGCATCCCATTCTGTGACTAAAGCAGCCTCTGTTTAAGACCATATAAGCATTTGCTCTTATCATATTTGAAATTAGGCCTGATAAAGACACTTTTGCTGGGCAAAGCACTACTGGACCCTGCCAGGTCGATTCCTGTTGGGGCATCCCATTCTGTGACTACAGCAGCCTCTGTTTAAGACCATATAAGCATTTGCTCTTATCATATTTGAAATTAGCCTGATAAAGACACTTTTGCTGGGCAAAGCACTACTGGACCCTGCCAGGTCCATTCCTGTCCAGGGCATCCCATTCTGTGACTAAAGCAGCCTCTGTTTAAGACCATATAAGCATTTGCTCTTATCATATTTGAAATTAGGCCTGATAAAGACACTTTTGCTGGGCAAAGCACTACTGGACCCTGCCAGGTCGATTCCTGTTGGGGCATCCCATTCTGTGACTACAGCAGCCTCTGTTTAAGACCATATAAGCATTTGCTCTTATCATATTTGAAATTAGCCTGATAAAGACACTTTTGCTGGGCAAAGCACTACTGGACCCTGCCAGGTCCATTCCTGCCCAGGGCATCCCATTCTGTGACTAAAGCAGCCTCTGTTTAAGACCATATAAGCATTTGCTCTTATCATATTTGAAATTAGGCCTGATAAAGACACTTTTGCTGGGCAAAGCACTACTGGACCCTGCCAGGTCGATTCCTGTTGGGGCATCCCATTCTGTGACTACAGCAGCCTCTGTTTAAGACCATATAAGCATTTGCTCTTATCATATTTGAAATTAGCCTGATAAAGACACTTTTGCTGGGCAAAGCACTACTGGACCCTGCCAGGTCCATTCCTGCCCAGGGCATCCCATTCTGTGACTAAAGCAGCCTCTGTTTAAGACCATATAAGCATTTGCTCTTATCATATTTGAAATTAGGCCTGATAAAGACACTTTTGCTGGGCAAAGCACTACTGGACCCTGCCAGGTCGATTCCTGTTGGGGCATCCCATTCTGTGACTACAGCAGCCTCTGTTTAAGACCATATAAGCATTTGCTCTTATCATATTTGAAATTAGCCTGATAAAGACACTGTTGCTGGGCAAAGCACTACTGGACCCTGCCAGGTCCATTCCTGCCCAGGGCATCCCATTCTGTGACTACAGCAGCCTCTGTTTAAGACCATATAAGCATTTGCTCTTATCATATTTGAAATTAGGCCTGATAAAGACACTTTTGCTTGGCAAAGCACTACTGGACCCTGCCAGGTCGATTCCTGTTGGGGCATCCCATTCTGTGACTACAGCAGCCTCTGTTTAAGACCATATAAGCATTTGCTCTTATCATATTTGAAATTAGCCTGATAAAGACACTTTTGCTGGGCAAAGCACTACTGGACCCTGCCAGGTCCATTCCTGCCCAGGGCATCCCATTCTGTGACTAAAGCAGCCTCTGTTTAAGACCATATAAGCATTTGCTCTTATCATATTTGAAATTAGGCCTGATAAAGACACTTTTGCTGGGCAAAGCACTACTGGACCCTGCCAGGTCCATTCCTGCCCAGGGCATCCCATTCTGTGACTAAAACAGCCTCTGTTTAAGACCATATAAGCATTTGCTCTTATCATATTTGAAATTAGGCCTGATAAAGACACTTTTGCTGGGCAAAGCACTACTGGACCCTGCCAGGTCGATTCCTGTTGGGGCATCCCATTCTGTGACTACAGCAGCCTCTGTTTAAGACCATATAAGCATTTGCTCTTATCATATTTGAAATTAGCCTGATAAAGACACTTTTGCTGGGCAAAGCACTACTGGACCCTGCCAGGTCCATTCCTGCCCAGGGCATCCCATTCTGTGACTAAAGCAGCCTCTGTTTAAGACCATATAAGCATTTGCTCTTATCATATTTGAAATTAGGCCTGATAAAGACACGTTTGCTGGGCAAAGCACTACTGGACCCTGCCAGGTCGATTCCTGTTGGGGCATCCCATTCTGTGACTACAGCAGCCTCTGTTTAAGACCATATAAGCATTTGCTCTTATCATATTTGAAATTAGCCTGATAAAGACACTTTTGCTGGGCAAAGCACTACTGGACCCTGCCAGGTCCATTCCTGCCCAGGGCATCCCATTCTGTGACTAAAGCAGCCTCTGTTTAAGACCATATAAGCATTTGCTCTTATCATATTTGAAATTAGGCCTGATAAAGACACTTTTGCTGGGCATAGCACTACTGGACCCTGCCAGGTCCACTTCTGTTGGGGCATCCCATTCTGTGACTAAAGCAGCCTCTGTTTAAGACCATATAAGCATTTGCTCTTATTATATTTATATTATAAGACACTTTTGCTGGGCATAGGCTTACTGCTGCCTGCCAGGTGCACTTCTGTTGAGGCATCCCATTCTGTAACATAGCATACCCCTCTTTATTTACACTAAGCAGCTCTCTTATTTACACTAAGCAGGCCTGTTGGAGGCTGAGTGTTACTGCTCACTTTTGGTGTGCATTATATTCTGTTTCATATAGACCCACCGCTGCCCGGGGTTTTTTTAAATATCACCTACTACCACGCCAGTTAGACTATGTCGGGCAGACAAGTGCCTGGAAGTGAAAAGAGGAGTGGCAGAGGCCAAGATTCCGCAGGCAGAGCTCGCATCAGACTGGGGGCCAGTAGCAGCAGGAGTCACGCTGAGAGACCTAATCTGCCAGTATCTGCTAGCGGTCGGGTCTCCACCAGTAACGCATCTGCCGTGGTAGATTGGCTGACGCGCTCATCAACAACATCATCACAACTTACATCTGAGACCCCCAGTCTAGGGTCGGTAGGTTCCTCTGACACAACCCTGAGTTGGCATGCCCCGAGAGCAGTCCCTGTCCTCCCATTGCCTCTGTCCTACGCCGTTCCCTCCCCCAGCGACGTATCCTATGCTTTGGGTTCAGCTCCACTCTTTAGTGAGGAGGACGATCAGATACAGGAGGACAGTCAGCAGCTACTGCCCAGCCAAGAAATGGAGGTGGCTTCTTTAGCTAGGCAGACAAATAGTGATGTGGACAGTGTCGTGGGTGCTGCGAGCGTTCCAGCTCCTGCGCCAGACACTGTTGACGAATCCACGAACATCAGTGACGTACAGCCACAACTCGGTGATGATGATGATGATGACGATGAAGCCGATCGCACTTGGGAGCCGGGTGATGAAGGGGCTTCAACGTCATCATCAGGAGAAGAGGGGCGCAGGTTGCCCCGGAGTCAGCAGCTGAGGCAGCAAGGTGGTAGCAGTCAGCATGGGGGCACAATTCCAAAGGCTGGAGCCGGCCGGGGCCGGGGCCGGGGTAGAGCACCTGCTGTGCGGCAGTCTACCTTATCGGGAGGTAGTGGAGCAGGGGTTCCTGGAGTTGGCAACAGCAGCAGTGAATCAGTGAGGCCAGGGGGTGGGAAAAGTAGCTACTCGGCAGTGTGGCAGTTTTTCCTGAGGCATCCGCAGGAGGGTAACATGGCCACATGCAAGATATGTAGGCAAAAGGTGAAGCGTGGCCAGGGTCCAAATGTTGGCACCACGGCCCTGCGTCAACATATGATGCGTCACCATAAAACGACCTGGGAGAACCGAGGCTCCCAAGGGGTGGTCCAGTCTGCTTCCTCACCAAGTGAGCTCCCAATTTCTGCCAGCCAAGGCTCCAGCACCTCAGCCGAAGGCAGCTGTGCGTCATACCCATCCTCTGTCGCTCCTGCTCCTCCTCCTCCTCCAAGTCATGCATCCCGCCAGCAATCCATCAGCGAAGCCATGTCCAAGAGACAGCAGTATGCGCCCACTCATCCTACGGCGCAGAAGCTGAATGTGCTCCTGTCCAAGTTGCTGGTGCTGCAGTCGCTCCCTTTTCAGGTGGTGGAATCTGCACCTTTCAGAGAACTGATGGCTTGTGCCGAGCCGAGGTGGAGAGTCCCAAGCCGTCATTTCTTTGCCAAGAAGGCAGTACCAGCGCTGCACACTTTTGTTGAACAGAAGGTGGGCCAGTCCTTGAGCCTGTCGGTGTGTAGCAAAATACATGGCAGCGCCGACATCTGGAGCTGTAACTACGGTCAGGGGCAGTACATGTCGTTTACGGCCCACTGGGTGAATGTGGTCCCTTTGCAGCAGCAACTTGGACAGGTCACGCCACTTCGGCCTCCGCGCTCTCTGCCCATTGGGCCTGTGACACCGTGCGACTCGGCCTCCTCATCCTCCGCCATCTCCTCACCCTCCACTGTAGGCTCAAGTCTCAGTGCCCCTCCAGTCTACCATGTGTGCAGGGCACGGAGGTGTCACGCAGTGCTTCACATGGTTTGTCTTGGCGAACGGAGTCACACAGGGGAGGAACTGCTTAAATGTATTCATCAGGAAATCCAAACATGGCTTACTCCGAGAAAACTTAAAATGGGAATCATGGTTTCCGACAATGGGAAGAACATTTTGTCTGCGCTGCGCCAAGGAAGCCTGACCCATGCCCCCTGCATGGCTCACGTCTTCAATCTGGTTGTCAAGCGGTTTCTGAAGTGTTCCCCCCATCTGCAAGACATCCTAACAACTTCAAGGAAACTTTGCATGCACTTCAGCCACTCCTACACCGCCAAACACACCCTTCTTGAGCTACAGCGTCAGAATGGTATCCCCCAACATAGTCTGATTTGCGATGTTTCCACCCGTTGGAATTCCACCCTTCACATGTTGGACCGATTATATGAACAGAGAAAAGCCATCACGGATTTCCTGATGATCCAAGCAGATAGGGGGACTCCCCTGTGTAACTTCAATGTCAACCAGTGGCAGCTCATACGTGACACCTGCCGTTTGCTCAGGCCCTTTGAGGATGCCACTTTATTTGTCAGTCGGCAGGATTACGGGATGAACGACGTGATTCCACTGCTTCATGTACTACAGCACATGTTGGAAACCATGGCTGGTCAGGGCACTGGAGACATGGCGTTTACATCTTACGGCCACATGAACCCCGCTGGAGCTGAACTGGAGGAGGAGGAAGAGGAGGAGGAGGAGTTGCCCAGCGAAACACAGTTTAGGCTTGGCGAAATGGCTGGTTTATCTAGTCAGCGGACAGGAGAGGAGGAGCAGGAGCAGCCAGAGGAGCTAGAGGTTTTTGAGGAAGGCGAGACAGAGGACCCGGGCACACCGTGGCAGTATGCAGTGGAGATGGAGACAGGTAGTCCATCCGAGTCACTTGCGCAAATGGCACGAAGCATGCTCACGTGCTTGCGTAGTGACCCCAGAATTGTTTCCATCTGTCGGCGGGATGACTTCTGGCTGTCCACCTTATTGGACCCTCGCTTCCGGCACAAAATGGGGGCATTTTTTAAACCCACCGAGAGGGAGGACAAACTCAACTACTACAAAGACATTCTACGTAGGCAGTTGGCCGATGCCTATCTGCGCCATGGTCCATACTCTCGCAGGTCTGACTCGAGGGGACCTCTGCGCTCACCTTCCACTGCCATGGCCGCTGGGGGGGTTGGCAGCAGCAGCAGCAGAAGCTCCATCAGCAGCAGCAGCCTCAGTCTTCAGTCGCTAATGAGTAGCTTTCTACACCCGCATAGTGAGGCTACTCATGAGCAGCAGGAAGACCTGGAGCAGGACCTGAACCAGCAGGTCATGTCATACTTTGACATGACCATGCCAACACACCTTGAGGATCCGCTGGACTTCTGGGCAGCCAAACTTGATTTGTGGCCGCAACTAGCAGAGTTTGCCCTGGAAAAGCTGTCCTGCCCGGCAAGTAGCGTGCCATCTGAGCGGGTGTTTAGTGCGGCGGGGGCCATAGTTACGGCGAGGAGAACTCGTCTGTCAACTAAAAATGTGGAGAGACTCACCTTTGTCAAAATGAATCAGGGATGGATCAGCCAGGATTTCCACCCACCAATGCCTGATGCATGCGACTAGATTCAGCATGGTGCCACGTTTTACACTTTCCAAATGGTGCAAAACATATTTATGTCTTTAGGCCATTTTTTGGGCTCCTGCTGCTGCTACTGTCAACTCCTGCCAACTCCAGGGTGTGATTCATCCAATTTTTGGGCTCCTGAAGCCAACTCCAGTGTATATTTGGGCTCCTGCTGCTGCTGCTGCCAACTTCTGCCAACTCCAGGGTGTGATTCATCCAATTTTTGGGCTCCTGAAGCCAACTCCAGTGTATATTTGGGCTCCTGCTGCTGCTACTGTCAACTCCTGCCAACTCCAGGGTGTGATTCATCCAATTTTTGGGCTCCTGAAGCCAACTCCAGTGTATATTTGGGCTCCTGCTGCTGCTACTGTCAACTCCTGCCAACTCCAGGGTGTGATTCATCCAATTTTTGGGCTCCTGAGGCCAACTCCAGTGTATATTTGGGCTCCTGCTGCTGCTGCTGCCAACTTCTGCCAACTCCAGGGTGTGATTCATCCAATTTTTGGGCTCCTGAAGCCAACTCCAGTGTATATTTGGGCTCCTGCTGCTGCTACTGTCAACTCCTGCCAACTCCAGGGTGTGATTCATCCAATTTTTGGGCTCCTGAAGCCAACTCCAGTGTATATTTGGGCTCCTGCTGCTGCTGCTGCCAACTTCTGCCAACTCCAGGGTGTGATTCATCCAATTTTTGGGCTCCTGAGGCCAACTCCAGTGTATATTTGGGCTCCTGCTGCTGCTGCTGCCAACTTCTGCCAACTCCAGGGTGTGATTCATCCAATTTTTGGGCTCCTGAAGCCAACTCCAGTGTATATTTGGGCTCCTGCTGCTGCTACTGTCAACTCCTGCCAACTCCAGGGTGTGATTCATCCAATTTTTGGGCTCCTGAAGCCAACTCCAGTGTATATTTGGGCTCCTGCTGCTGCTGCTGCCAACTTCTGCCAACTCCAGGGTGTGATTCATCCAATTTTTGGGCTCCTGAAGCCAACTCCAGTGTATATTTGGGCTCCTGCTGCTGCTACTGTCAACTCCTGCCAACTCCAGGGTGTGATTCATCCAATTTTTGGGCTCCTGAGGCCAACTCCAGTGTATATTTGGGCTCCTGCTGCTGCTGCTGCCAACTTCTGCCAACTCCAGGGTGTGATTCATCCAATTTTTGGGCTCCTGAAGCCAACTCCAGTGTATATTTGGGCTCCTGCTGCTGCTACTGTCAACTCCTGCCAACTCCAGGGTGTGATTCATCCAATTTTTGGGCTCCTGAAGCCAACTCCAGTGTATATTTGGGCTCCTGCTGCTGCTGCTGCCAACTTCTGCCAACTCCAGGGTGTGATTCATCCAATTTTTGGGCTCCTGAGGCCAACTCCAGTGTATATTTGGGCTCCTGCTGCTGCTGCTGCCAACTTCTGCCAACTCCAGGGTGTGATTCATCCAATTTTTGGGCTCCTGAGGCCAACTCCAGTGTATATTTGGGCTCCTGCTGCTGCTGCTGCCAACTTCTGCCAACTCCAGGGTGTGATTCATCCAATTTTTGGGCTCCTGAAGCCAACTCCAGTGTATATTTGGGCTCCTGCTGCTGCTACTGTCAACTCCTGCCAACTCCAGGGTGTGATTCATCCAATTTTTGGGCTCCTGAAGCCAACTCCAGTGTATATTTGGGCTCCTGCTGCTGCTGCTGCCAACTTCTGCCAACTCCAGGGTGTGATTCATCCAATTTTCGGGCTCCTGAGGCCAACTCCAGTGTATATTTGGGCTCCTGCTGCTGCTGCTGCCAACTTCTGCCAACTCCAGGGTGTGATTCATCCAATTTTTGGGCTCCTGAAGCCAACTCCAGTGTATATTTGGGCTCCTGCTGCTGCTACTGTCAACTCCTGCCAACTCCAGGGTGTGATTCATCCAATTTTTGGGCTCCTGAAGCCAACTCCAGTGTATATTTGGGCTCCTGCTGCTGCTGCTGCCAACTTCTGCCAACTCCAGGGTGTGATTCATCCAATTTTTGGGCTCCTGAAGCCAACTCCAGTGTATATTTGGGCTCCTGCTGCTGCTGCTGCCAACTTCTGCCAACTCCAGGGTGTGATTCATCCAATTTTTGGGCTCCTGAGGCCAACTCCAGTGTATATTTGGGCTCCTGCTGCTGCTGCTGCCAACTTCTGCCAACTCCAGGGTGTGATTCATCCAATTTTTGGGCTCCTGAAGCCAACTCCAGTGTATATTTGGGCTCCTGCTGCTGCTACTGTCAACTCCTGCCAACTCCAGGGTGTGATTCATCCAATTTTTGGGCTCCTGAAGCCAACTCCAGTGTATATTTGGGCTCCTGCTGCTGCTGCTGCCAACTTCTGCCAACTCCAGGGTGTGATTCATCCAATTTTTGGGCTCCTGAGGCCAACTCCAGTGTATATTTGGGCTCCTGCTGCTGCTGCTGCCAACTTCTGCCAACTCCAGGGTGTGATTCATCCAATTTTTGGGCTCCTGAGGCCAACTCCAGTGTATATTTGGGCTCCTGCTGCTGCTGCTGCCAACTTCTGCCAACTCCAGGGTGTGATTCATCCAATTTTTGGGCTCCTGAAGCCAACTCCAGTGTATATTTGGGCTCCTGCTGCTGCTACTGTCAACTCCTGCCAACTCCAGGGTGTGATTCATCCAATTTTTGGGCTCCTGAAGCCAACTCCAGTGTATATTTGGGCTCCTGCTGCTGCTGCTGCCAACTTCTGCCAACTCCAGGGTGTGATTCATCCAATTTTTGGGCTCCTGAGGCCAACTCCAGTGTATATTTGGGCTCCTGCTGCTGCTGCTGCCAACTTCTGCCAACTCCAGGGTGTGATTCATCCAATTTTTGGGCTCCTGAAGCCAACTCCAGTGTATATTTGGGCTCCTGCTGCTGCTACTGTCAACTCCTGCCAACTCCAGGGTGTGATTCATCCAATTTTTGGGCTCCTGAAGCCAACTCCAGTGTATATTTGGGCTCCTGCTGCTGCTGCTGCCAATTTCTGCCAACTCCAGGGTGTGATTCATCCAATTTTTGGGCTCCTGAAGCCAACTCCAGTGTATATTTGGGCTCCTGCTGCTGCTGCTGCCAACTTCTGCCAACTCCAGGGTGTGATTCATCCAATTTTTGGGCTCCTGCTGCTGCTGCTGCCAACTTCTGCCAACTCCAGGGTGTGATTCATCCAATTTTTGGGCTCCTGAGGCCAACTCCAGTGTATATTTGGGCTCCTGCTGCTGCTGCTGCCAACTTCTGCCAACTCCAGGGTGTGATTCATCCAATTTTTGGGCTCCTGCTGCTGCTGCTGCCAACTTCTGCCAACTCCAGGGTGTGATTCATCCAATTTTTGGGCTCCTGAGGCCAACTCCAGTGTATATTTGGGCTCCTGCTGCTGCTGCTGCCAACTTCTGCCAACTCCAGGGTGTGATTCATCCAATTTTTGGGCTCCTGAGGCCAACTCCAGTGTATATTTGGGCTCCTTCTGCCCCTCATAGTGATGCCACTTCAACTCTCTGCAACTGTGCCGCTCTGCGATTCTATTAGCGATGCCTCTGATCTGCATGTGATATTTCTTCAAAGTATTATTTAACTAACCCAGCACGCATCCTGTGCGTGTTACAGCAAGGCTGAATGGTTTACAACCCTATTGAGGCTCTAGGAGGCTCAGAAATAGCCGTTTTTAATAGCGATTCGTCGCGAATTTATTCGGGTCGAAACGATTTTTGTCGGAAAATTCGGCGAATCAGTCGAATCGAATTTTTCAAAAGTTCGCTCATCTCTAAAAGTGAGTTATTGCTTCATTCCATGAATAACCCTTTAAATGGCCAGCAAATATATGCTATGTGCTTTCTTCTCCTACCATTAAGTGCCATTACGCATGTAGAATCTACATTCTTGGCATTTATTCCAGCTAGTGAGAAAAAAAATATCACCTCTGTCCTGGATCCAGTGCAAGACTCTGATCCTCTGCCCCCGCACCCGGCTTCCACCGATTACTTCTGTAGCTGCGAGTGCGACAGATGACAAAGGATCAGCGATGGTTTAGAGGTAATTAGTAAAAAAACAATAAAATACTTTTTTTTCTTATGTGTGTGTTTTTTTTTTTTTACATTTTACCCTTTGTGAAATGGTAAGGGGTCCATGAGACCCCTATTCCAGTTCACAGGGAAGGGGGGAACTGGCAAGCCACTTGCCAGCAAGTGGGTGATTTGCCATAACTCCCCACTCAATTACCTGCATCCCCAAAGCCCAGAGGGGTGCAGAAGAGCCCGCGGCCCATGTGGGCTAAGCCACTCAGCCTCCACCCCCTGGAACACCAGCCCCCATAGCTGGAGACTGGGCTGGTTGTAGGGGGATCCCACACCGATTTTTTGTTTGTTTGCTTAGTTTTTAAGGGTATTGCCACCTAACCTCTAGTGGCTGGACTTCCCACAGCTCTCTTTGATCCACCCATACATGAAAGTTTAACTTTTGGTTTTGTTCATCAACAAACCAAGCCATCTACTTGGTCAGCAAAAATCATTCCTTTATATATGCTACTTAAAGTGTCCATTCAAGTGGATGGCCGGGCAGGAGAGCATGCGGTGCGGGAAGCACCTGCAACCAGCGGGCATCCTGGATTTCAGACAGATAGCGGGAAGCATCAGGCGGAATCTGCATCACTGCCCGATTTTGTGACTGAATTCAGGGTTCAGGTATGTGTCTTTCCTTATTTTACCCCCCACCCTGCTTCAGCACTAGAGGAGAGGGGCAGGGCAAGGGGTATTTAAAAAATGTCAAATGCTGGACTGGAGTGACCCTTTCAAAGAGTTTAAATAAAGTAGTGTACAGTTATCAGCTCCTAATTCATCAAAAATAGGTACTATTGTAAACAAGCTGAAATTCATTATATTGATTGAAACTTTTTTTTTTTATTTTTCACTAGCTTTTATTTTATTAAATAATAACTGAACGTAGGTGTTCTATTTTGAAAGACCAAGCTTAGCTCTATTTTTCTGAATAAATAAGAAGATTTTATAGTGTATCTGCTTATTGCGTGGGTTTTTCTAAATTCTTTCAAATTTCTTTCAAAGAGACAACTTGAAGCATAAATAAAAAAGGGAACCATGGTGATAAGAAGATTTGTACTAATAAATATCAGAAAAAGGTGACATTATATAAGAATTAACTATGTGAAGGGCAATTTTATTAAGGTATAAATGTTAAAAAAAAACATTATTACTTAGCATCCGCAGCACAGACATCAAGAGGTTGTTGTCATGGATAATCTTACATAAAATGGGAAGTCACACGAAATCGGAATAATTAAAGAAGTATTTTAAGATTAAATTAAAGCATTAAAATCAGCTATACAGCTATGCAAATAGTTACTTTTCTTTTACTGTTAGCACCTTTATTCTCCATCTGTCTGCTCACGAAATTGCTAGAAGACAAAACTACATTTTACTGCAGAGCATAAGAAGAGTGTGTTAAAAGTTTGCGTTCATCAAAGAATGCAGTCTGTCAAGACAGTAAGCCGAGGAGCAGGCAGTAGTGCATGTAAAAGAAATAAAAAGAGGCATTTAGTTAATAATCTTCAACTTGTTCCTTATTTCAATGACATATTGATATAAAAGGCACAGGTCTCAAAGGATTTAGCTGGGTAGGGACACACAGGACAACAGGGATACACTTCAGAGAGAACTGGAAACCATTTATTTGCAGTGAATGGCTGACAAGCATTATGGGAGGACCATTTTCAGATGTCAAACCTAACCTAGGGAGGGATTCTCCTTCAAACATTAGCAGCCATTTCCACCTAACCCCTAATAACAGGGGTTATTCTCGAAAGTTTTCAGCCATTCAATGCTAATAAATGCATCTGAACTGCATACCTATTTGCCCCGTATATATTTTTCTACTGAATCATATCCATGTCCGTGCACCATTATATATGCATTACAATTAATTATATACTATTTATACAATTTTATTAAATTATGCCCTATCTCTAACTTTTGCTATTTGTAGTTTTCCTAATATGGCTATGTGTAGAGAATATGGTCTTTCCCTGGAGTTCAATCACACCGACTTCTTTTTTACTTTGTTATCCCTAACTGGACCTCTTTTAGTCCATACCCAAAGTTTGTCCAGACTTATGTCTTTAGAGGTTCTATGAGTAGGGACATTCAGGAATCAATAAGCAGGGATCTCAAGGACCAAGTTCATCCCACCATATGGGGCCCAGATCCTCTGCAGATTCCTTGACTCTTTTAATACTTTGCACCTCTGATAACTTTGCTGAATCAATAAAAATCTTCCATCTACCACATATAATCACAAAAATATAGACTTGTGCTTTGTTGGATGCCCCCTGCCCAAGGAACAACACCCATTTTGTGAAAAATGGGTGTTGTTCAGTTTAAATACCTCTCAGACATCCCCATTTAGAATACCCTACTGTGTGAACCTCCCCGGGATCGCCCTGCAAACATTCACCTTTCTGGTGCACCCACAGCATGTTTTTCAGTTAGGCTGGGACGGCAGTGTGCAACGGACTGCAGGACCTCCAATTTCACTATGCCGGCACTCTGTTCAAACAGAGCTGTATATCAAGCCATACAGTGCTGATTGGAAGAGTGACTGCGTCATGGGACTAGTTGAAATGTACATTTTTAGGGCATCCTGGTGGATTCAGACATCGAAGCGTCCCATAATGCAGCTTACAATCCTCTAGTTATGATGATATAGTAAAGGTATGGTCTCTAAGATGGGGGAACTGGACATCAGAGCAAACACACCTACTAACTGCTAAATGTGTGCTGACCTTCTCAGGGACCGAGCCTGGACTAGAAAAGGCTATACACAAGTGTAGTTTGACTGATCTGTTATCAACCATATGCTGTAACCTTCACGCAGAGCACATCACCCCTCTCCTTTATGCTGCATGTGGCCTGTTACCCTGCTGAATACTACAGCCCTGTACAGTGAGGGTTGCGGGATGCCAGGAAGAATGCCCTTATTTGTCTTGGCAGTACCAGAGTCGTCACGGCAATTCTTTTCCTCCCTTCTCTAAAAAAACAGTACTGGGTTAGATCAGACCAGACAATGCTGAAGTTGGTTTCTTATTAGTCCAGTTTCTTATTCAGGCTGAAGCATCGTTTAGACCAGCAGGAAGACCCAGCCAACTGCTCACCTGTAAGAGAGGATCCAGGGAAGCTCCTTGCATCAGATGGTGCTGCAAGAAAGCAGCCATGTTTCTAAGGAGCGCGGAGGAAGGTCCAATTAACACAACAGCAACATGAAGACACTTATGTTGCTCAGAGTACCAACCAATAGAGATTTATGTGTGTCTGGCAGAAGAATAAAAGTGTGCTATAACTGCTAATCCACCCATGGATAATGGCAGCAATGGATGCAATAACCATTACAGTATGTAATGGAAAAACCCCACTCTTCAACCTCAATCTGTGCCCCAAGGATGGAAACAATTGACAGAGGAAACACCACTTTTTTGGGCCAAAACTGTCACTCCATGTGGTGTTGGGTAATGTTCAGCTAGCATTATTGTTGGGGCAATAGCAGCCATTTATTCTTTATTTCTGTGAGGTCACTGGACTCCAAAATCATATGTTCCTGTAGGCAAACAGAAGGCATTGTGCGATAATTATTCCTAAGACCCTGAGCAGCCTGCCCTGAAGTCTAAATGACTAAGCGAGCTCCTACATTAATCAAATAACTTAAAACAGAAGGAACCCAGAATGCCAGCATAAGCACTGTCCTACACTAGGGGACTTGTCACCAACTGAAGGCTAAGGACAAATGTGTATAATAAGACTAGATTATTATGACCATGGCTTAGAAAAGCCCTGGACACACAGGACACTGCTGCTGGGCACGTGAAAGTGAGCTCCCTTACCTCAGAGTGAGTTCCCTCACCTCAGTAGAGGCCATAGCAGCAGTGTTCTGTGTGTAGGTCGTGATGTACACTTGCCAGTAGCAACAGACTGCAGGGAGTAAAAACTGCTTCCAAAAAATTGTTAAAAAAACAGGGATTTTGACTGTACTGGGTTTAGTTCATTGACCTGGGGGAATCCCGATTCGGGATGCCTCACTGTGTGAAACCCCCAGATCGCCAGTATTCACTCACCTCTTCTTGGTCCAACATTGCATGCTCAGGTTATCATCCAATCAGAGCCGCTTGCCTTGACTATGTCATTCAGCAAACGGCTCTGATTGGGATTAATGGGAGCGCTAGCAGCCGCATCCCCAGCAGCTCCGTGCTCCTGTCCCAGCCTATATGAATGGCTGGGATGGGAGTGCATGTACAGGCCAAAGATGCAGCTGCTTGAGCTCCCATTTAGAGCAGTTTACCGAATGACATGGTCACAGCAAATGGCTCAGGCTCGATGAAAACCCACACATGCACTGCTGGACCAGGGAGAGGTTAGTAAAAATACTGGTGATCTGGGGGTATTCAAACAACAAAGGAGGGTCAGCGGCGGATGACCGCTCAGGGTCTTGTTGGTCTACCTCCTATATGGGGAATCCCAAATTCAGCCCATGCATGCGTCCTTGGATCAGGTAGGTTTTACCAGGGATTTGCGGGGTTTCACATAGTAGGATATCCCAAACTGGGAAAGGGAATCAGACAATCTCCCCCATAAGAAACAAACAGGCACTCACCTTGGCTCCTGCGCAGCAGCTAAAGCCCTGTCCTCCTGGTTTCTGAGAACGGAGGCTGTTGGCACTGGTGGGGGGGGACTCGCTCAAGCCCCGCAGCCTCCACCAGATCACAAGTGCCGTCCATTTATTGCTTGGCCTGCCCCTCCATAGCAATGAATGACTGGTGACAGTGGTTGGACGGCGCAAGGCACCAGGAATTTGGGAGGTGAGCAGCGCGTAGGTGAAGGTGAGTGTTTGTTTTATTTTTTCTGTGGGTTTAGTAACCCTTTAATGTGCAGCAGCAGTGTCGCTAACCCATCTGAAGCTTATCATGGTTTGCACGGGCAGCTGTCGCACAGTAATGTCGGCATCCTTGATTCCAGTAATTTTTTACCAATCTTGCTCTTTAATTTGTACAGCATGAACAAAAGAAGCAAAAGAAGAGCCATGATTTAAACCATGTGAAAGGCTTCATTTAATGTTAAAGGTTTTAAGTAGAAACGTAATGATAGAACAAGGGGGAACAATCTGAAGCCAGTTGGAGGGAAAATTAGGAGCAATGTCAGGAAAAATAAATTTACTGAAAGAGCAGCAATCATCCAACAAATATGGTAGAGAAATTGACAATAAGTGGATTTAAACATGCCTGATATAAACATTAATCTCTCCCAGGATAAGCACATAAGAGCAGACTCAATGGACTATGTGGTCCCATTCTGACATTTACCTACTACAGTATGTTTGCACAGTATGTTAATTAGAACATTTAACTGCTGGTGTTGCCAGGAAGGCCTGGGGATGAAGCTCCATATGTGGTGGAAAATGCAGACATAACACAACGCTGTGGCTAAATAAAGCTACATTTCTCAAGAGGCATGCACATATAAAATTTAAGCAATTTTAACAGATCTTTATTCTACTTTTATTTGGGAAACAGCCTTACAAAGAAAGAGAGGAAGGGAGGGAGGGGATCTGGGAAATGGAAAAGGCAACATCTAAAAAATCTAAAGATAATTATCTGAGATGGTATACACAAAAAGGAGGGAAAAATAGAATGGCTCCATTGGAAAAGCACTGCTTTTTCCACATCATCCATCAGAATGACCACACGGAGAGAGAGGCTTCACCCCCTGGGAGGAAACACACACTGAAACAGAGGTAAAAATCCCCACCCCTTCCTCCCCACCTCAGTTCTTTGTGTTTCCACCCTAGGGAACCACTGGACAGAGCTTGCTAGACCTCAACCAATTTTTATTTTTTTAGTTCTGGATAAGCCTGCTGACCATTGGACGTATACTCAGGTGGAGTTCACCCAAGGTCTTGGTACAGTTGGGGCTTATTCCCACATAGTTTTGACCATAGAAAGATAGAAACATAGAAGGTTGACGGCAGAAGGAGACCATACAGTCCATCTAGTCTACCCTTATGTGTATACTATATGTACTCTTTATCTTAGGATAGATGTGTGCTTATCCCAGGCATGTTTAAATTCAGCGACTGTTGATTTTTCAACTACCTCTGCTGGAAGTTTGTTCCAAGCATCTACTACTCTTTCTGTAAAATAATAAAATTTTCTAACATTGCTCCTGGTCTTCCCTCTGACTAGCTTCAAGTTGTGCCCCCTTGTTCTATCATTAAATTCTTCTTAAAAACACTTCCCTCCTGAAACTTATTCAATCCTTTCACATATTTAAAGGTCTCAATCATGTCCCCCCCTCTCCCTTCTTTCCTCCAGACTGTACAAATTAAGTTCTTTAAGTCTTTCCTGATTTTAGGAAAGTTTTAAATTTAAGTCCTTCTACCATTTTTGTTGCACGTTCTATTTGAATAATGTCTTTTGCAGGTAAGGCCTCCAGAACTGCACACAGTATGCTAGCTGTGGCCTTACCAGGGCTCTATATAGCGGCATCACAACCTCCCTCTTCCTACTGGTGATGCCTCGAGCTATGCAGCCAAGCATCCTGCTTGCTTTTCCCACTGCCTGGCTACACTATCCGCTCATCTTGCAGCAATCAGTAATCAGTACCCAAAATCTCTTTCCTCCGAGGTCCTGGCTAACACAGTACTGCCCATATGGTATTCAGAGCAGGGATTTCTTCTACCTAAGTGCATGATTTTACATTTAGAGATATTAAACTCTAGTTTCCACAGTTTTGACCATCTATCCAGTAAAGCTAAATCATTTTCCATGTTGCAGACACCTCCAGGAATATCCACCCTATTACTAACCTTTGTTTCATCAGCAAACAGGCAAACTTTTCCTACCAAGCCTTCTGCTATGTCACTTACAAATATATTAATAAGAATGGGACCCATGACAGAGCCTTGCAGCACACCACTTGTAACTCGCTTTTGTTCAGATTGCACGCCATTAACCACAACTCTCTGATACCGATCCTTCAGCCAACTGGAAATCCACTGAACTATCCAGGGATTGAGTTCTACCTTCAATAACTATGAGCTCTTTATGTGGTACAGTGTCAAAGGCTTTGCTAAAATCCAGATAGGCAATATCCAACACACCAACTTCATCTAACACTTTAGTGACATTAACAAAGAAATCAATAACATTGGTCTGACATGATCTGCCCTCAGTAAAGCCGTGCTGTGTATTGGGTCCAACAAGTCGTTAATTTTTAGATGGCAAATTATCTGTTTTTTTAAGAGCGTTTGACCACTATAGATGTTAAACTAATTGGCCTGTAATTACTGGCTTCTTCTCTACTCCCCTTCTAATGGATTGGTACAACATTGGCCATTCTCCAATCATCTGGAACCTCACAAGGGAATGGTTAAGTAAATCAGTCAGAGGGGCTGCAATCACAAATCTAAGTTCCCTTAGAATTCTGGGGTGGATTCCATCTGGACCTATCTCCTTACTTACCTTTAGATGTGCCAGCTCGGTTAAGACATCAGCCTCCAAAAACTCTGGAGCTGTGCCCTCCCAGCTGGATGCTGTGCTATGGCCATGCCTGCTACTATCTGAAAATACTGAACAAAAGTAGCTATTCAGATGGTCAGCCACAGTCTTATCTCCGACAATATAATTATTTTCCCTGTTTCTAATTTTTGAGACTGCATTGTTTTTCTTCTTTCTGTCACCAATATATCGGAAAAAGGTTTTATCTCCCCTCTTCATAGATTTGGCCATTTCTTCTTTCTTTTGCCCTTTAGCAGTCATTATAATCAGTTTTGCTTCCCTCTGTTTAAAGTGGACCAACACCCTGCCCCCCTTTTTTTTTATATGTATTTTTGAAATATGCAAACTATGCAGAACGACCCGATTTACATAGTTATGAAAAAAAACGTACCTTTTCTGCTCCCGCTGCGCGTCGCTAACGTTATTAATATTGGCCGCCATCTTAATTTTTTGCCAAAAAGGAAGAGATCCTTTGACCTCTTCCTGTTAAAATCGCGCGCATGCGCAGTAGATAGGGGAAGCGCCGCTTGCATCGGGAGCGAACGGCGCTTCACCTGACCCAAATCAGCGCTACTGCGCATGCGCGATTTCCGAGCAAGGTACTGGGGAAGGTGGGAGTGGGGAGGCTGGCTGCGCTGTCAGCGGGCGGCGGAAGCCGGCTTCTGCTGCCCGCTGACAGCGCAGCCGGCCTCCCCGCTCCCACCAAGCCCTGAAATAAAAAAAAAAAAATGCCGGCATGGTGGAAGCGGGGAGGCTGGCTGCTCTGTCAGCAGGCGACGGAAGCTGGCTTCCGCAACCCGCTGACAGCGCAGCCAGCCTCCCCGCTTCCACCATGCTGTGTGTAGATTAAGCTTACCCTAACTGCCGAAAGAGGGAGGAGGCGCTGAGGCTTAGGAAGCCCTGATTGGTCTTCAGTCTGTGACGTGGCTGGTGATGATTGGAGCCTGCTGGACCCTGTGCAGTGAATATTAATTAGCCATGTGTGTGCAGTGTCTTCTGTTTTATGCCTCAGCGCCTCCTCCCTCTGTCGGCAGTTAGGGTAAGCTTAATCTACACACAGCATGGTGGAAGCGGGGAGGCTGGCAGCTCTGTCAGCGGGTTGCGGAAGCCGGCTTCCGTCGCCCGCTGACAGCGCAGCCAGCCTCCCCGCTTCCACCATGGGGAGTCATGCTCGCTCCCGAGAGCAGCGAGAGGCCACGCCCCCCGGATGACGTCATGAGAAGAGAAGAAGAAACAGAGGCAGCGCGAGAACAAGGAAGAGCTCAGCAACGGACAAAATATGCAAATGAACGGACAAGCCTGATGGACAAGATGAAAATCAACGGAGGGCGGGACTTCCGGTGATTAATTATTAGGTTACAGGCTCAGCGAGGGACAGACGGCTCCAACAGCCATCAAAAGGTAAGTGTCTTTTTACATTACAGTGAATAAAGTTGTTATTTTGGAGGGTGTTGGTCCACTTTAATTTTATATGCCACTACAGCTACACTTCCACTTTCTTTATACTTCTTATAGGCAAACTTCTTTTCTTTTATGATAGTGCTGACTTCCTTAGTAAATCATAGTGGTTTCTTCTTCCTTTTATTCCTGCTAGTTTGTTTCACATATTGCTTAGTTGCCTTTAAGATTGCCATTTTTAATAGTGACCACTGGGCACTCACTTCGGCTACTCTGTCCCACTCACCTAATTCCCTTTCTACATAGTCCACCATTTGCTTGAAATTTGTTTTCCTAATGTCTAACACTTTGGTTCTGGTGTGTGATTGCACAATGTCTTCTCTGGATATCATAGCCATTCATTCACAGAGCTTGTTGCCCAAGCTGCCAGCATTGGTACACATCATGTGGATGTTGTTGGTATTGTATTCTAGTGTGTCCTTGATCTTTTCCACCTCTACCCTACCATTGACCAGGTTTCCTAAAGTGCCAATGTCCTGCTTCATCCTAAATGGTAGGGGACAGAAATCACCCTTTACAAGTTAAGTCTCTGTCCCCTTCCTCTAGTTTAAATCAAAAAATGCTCTGAATTCCACTCCAAGTTCTTCTGTGCCTTTCTGTGAAGGATGCAAGCCATCCCTCTTGTACAACTCCTTGTTTGACCACCTTCTAACATCATGACTAATACATCCAAGACTTTGATTTCACACCACTGACGTAACCACAAATTGAACTTGGCGATGTTGAGTGCCTTTTTTTCCTGATTACAAACTACAAAACTTCCGAAAAGGTGATGGAACCTGTTATTTTGCAAAGTTCCTGACTAAAATTTTGGAAGTCCCTTTGTACAACAAACAAATCTTTTTGGGATAGATCATTTGTGGCAAGATGTAGCACAATGTCCACTCAGTTATATTTGCTTGCAGCCTTGACAATATTTAGAATACGTTTCTTATCCCTATTAATGGAGACACCTCACCTCCTTAAGCTCATCTTTATCCTGTCCAAAGTCCACAGCATGAGTTGTGCAATATCCCCTTTAAATCCCAGACAATTAGTAAGTTATGGGTGTGCCGGGCCTTTAAGTGATTTGTTTGATTAATCTGATGCTGGATCAGCAATTTCAAGATTCCAATATTTTTCCAGACATTCCAATTATAATTCATCAGGGCGTCATTCTTCATCTGAACCCGTCAAAAACCTCTGCTGACATCTTGGATTTTGAACCATCCTAAGTAAGAACTGTTAAATTAGAGTGTCTGAAACTCTTCTCACTATTCAAAAATTGACTATTAGGCAAATCTACAAAAAGGTATGGAAATGTTTTTCTTCTTTTTGTGAAGTTAACAAGTTAAAGGAAAAAGACATAGCCACAGTCCCCAAATTCCTGCAGGAAGGTTTCGAGAAGGGGCTAGCTGTAAATACATTAAAGACTTCTGCACTTCAGGAAGGGGTGGGAGTTTTAACCTCTGTTTCAGTTTGTTACTGCTCCCAGGGGGTGGAGCCTCTCTCTCTGTGTGGTCATGCCGAAGGATTCCTGAAAAATCTGTTATCGTTAAGTCTAACGATTTTGTTTTTCACCACAGCATTAGTGTTGGTTATTATTATTGTTTTATATAATGCAATCTTTTCCATAGCAGTTTACAAAGTAGTAGGGTAAAAAGTGTGTACTATTACATTACATCACAAACAAGATGCAACAAAGTTAAAATCAAAAGCTATGAAAACAGCATATAATAGGAAAGGATGCTCAGCCCTTTAGTCAAAGGGATACGTAGTGGAGACAAAATGGGAAGAATCACAATTAGTAGGTATTTCATTCGGCAGCATGTGCATTGTGAATGTTATAAAAGTTGCTTAAACCAGGTTATATCTCAAAGGGTAGTCCTGGAGATTGGAGTGAGGAGAGGGGACCAGGGGGAGGACAGGAACAAGTCAAAGGCATAGTGGAGGTTGCAGTCGGGATATGACAAGGGCATGCATTAACATTTTAGTGGTGGCAAGCAAAAGAAATGGATGGAGGGGGGAAGTTTGAGATGACAGAAGGTGGCTAAAAAGTGGATGTAAGGAGTTGAATCTCCTAGGCATTGAGCATGGGGACTGCAATAATTGTAAAATTGGAAACAGTGGTGGTCTGAGAGGGGAATTGGATGTTGGGATAAGGACCAGTTCTGATTTGTCCATGTTAATTTTGAGAGAGCAAAATGACATAAAGGTTATTTATTTTTATTTACTATATGTTTTAATCCCCTGCATAAAAGTGATATTGGACCTCCAGTGAGGTTTTAAAATTATAGACTGTAAAAAGTAGGGTTCCTAGGATGTAGCCTTATGTTACACCTAAAGACAGAGTAGAAGAAGAGTAAACTGTGTTAAAGTAGGATATGATAGGATAAATAGGAGAAGAGCCAAGAGAGTTCAAGGCCTTGAATTCAAATAGAAGAGTATTTTAAAAAGCAGGGAGTGGCTGACAAAAGCAGAGAATAATTTGAGAAGAATCAAAATAGAAAAGTTGAGTTCAGATTTGGTGGTTAATGGGTCATTACTGATTTTGGTCAGGGCAGTTTCTGTGGAGTGATTTGAGGGGAAACCAAACTGAAGGAGATCTAATAAGGGGTTGGTAGACAAATAGCTACCCAGAAGGCTAGCTGGGGAGGGCAAAAGAGCTTTCATGACCACAGGGGTGGTAATTGCGAGCAAGACCATATTTAGCAGACTGTGCAAAGGGAGTTGAAATGTGATGGCATTTACGATATGAGACACACTCCACAGTGACAATCAATACAAATACACACAGTGACAAATATAATCTTACTACTAAAACTATCTCTAACCAAACACTATAATACAATGGCTCAACAGAGGAGTACTGCAGACAGAGCTAAGAGGAGAAGTGGGATGTGTAGATTGGGTCAGTTTGTAGCAACATGGCAGGCATCACAAATCAGTATGTACCCTGCTGTGACGATAAGTAAGCCTTCAGTAATTTTTTACTGAAAGTATACTTAAAAGCCTCACTCTGGCTGTAGGATCATGGCCCCAATTGACCTGTCCATATGGCCAGTGTACAAACCCTTTCCATGAACCTCAGAGTCTGTCAGCAGTCACGTGCATCAGTGTACATGAAAGGTAGCCTTGTTGACTGACATTGGGCTTTTAGCTGTGGTTTACAGGGTACAACATCCCATTTAGGATGCCCCCCGCCCTCTGCATAGTTAATTGGTCCTCTAGTGAAGTAATGCCAGCTATACACCTTGCAACCCAGTTGTACAATATATGTACAATCCTACCAGATCTATGTAGAATGCAACAGATACTGCATGGATAAGTAGACTAACTGTTTTCGGGAGCCTCAGAGCGGGACAGTTCAGTTTGTGGGTGATGAGCATGGTGTGAGTTTGGTTTTACAAGCTTTTGAGGAACAAATATCCACATATTTCTATACTACTTATGTGTGTAAGTAGATGTAGCCATGCAGCTAGTCACATGCTCTAGGGATCTTCAGTCCATAAAAGATGTTGGCAATTGAGCCTGTGCTCAGCCAGTTCATGCATTCCACTACTGCTGTTCAGCTAAAGTTGTAAATTGAGCCGACAAACTGTAGCTGCCAACCTATGCAGGGTTCTTTGGTGGGTGCTACTTTTTAGGAGAAAAACTGCCATTCACTTTTATTGTTGCATACTTTTTTCCACCTAGTACTATAGACCCAATTTATGTGTAAAACAAAGATCTGGACATGCTTTCTCATCTACTCAAACTAGGAAGACCCACAGAGATCCCATAAGTCACTCTTTTGAAGAAACTGGTCTTATATAAACTCCTAATCTGTTTGTAGAGGACTCCAGGACTGCTCCACTCCAAAAAGTTCATCAATATAAGGTTGATTCAGTAGCATGAGTATGCCAATGTTTTTAAAATTGCAGAGCTAAATATGATGCTGAATTGCACTGAGGAAAATAATCATGAGAAAAATGTTTACTCACAAAAAATGTTAGCAAAAAAATGCTCACGGTACTAAATAAATCCTTATTTTGGAAGTAAAATAAAGGCCAGGATTTAATTCTACATATTTTTGGGATTGTGAGAAGTCTGTAGGGTTCTGGTGAGAATAGCTAAACTGGCAGGCGATAACTAGTAACAGCACAAGCCTGTACACTGGCCATTTGGAGTGAGCTAGAGATGAGCGAACTTTTGAAAAATTCGATTCGACTGATTCGCCGAATTTTCCGTCAAAAATCGCTTCGACCAGAATTTATTCGCGATGAATCGCTATTAAAAACGGCAATTTCTGAGCCTCCTAGAGCCTCAATAGGGTTGTAAACCATTCTGCCTTGCTGTAACACGCATAGGATGCGTGCTGGGTTAGTTAAATAATACTGTAAATAAATATCACATGCAGATCAGAGGCATCGCTAATAGAATCACAGAGCGGCACAATTGCAGAGAGTTGAAGTGGCATCACTATGAGGGGCAGGAGCCCAAACATTGCTTTAAAGAGACACTGGAGTTGGCAGCAGCAGGAGCCCAAAAATTGGATGAATCACACCCTGGAGTGGCAAGCAGCAGCAGGAGCCCAAACATTGGCTGAAAGAGACACTGGAGTTGGCAGCAGCAGGAGCCCAAATATTGACTGACAAACCCTGGAGTTTCAAGCAGCAGCAGCAGCAGCAGCAGGAGCCCAAACATAGCTTGAAAGAGACACTGGAGTTGGCTGCAGGAGCCCAAAGATTGGATGAATCACACCCTGGAGTTGCAAGCAGCAGCAGGAGCCCAAATATTACTTTAAAGAGACACTGGATTTGGCAGCAGGAGCCCAAAATTGGATGAATCACACCCTGGAGTTGGCAGCAGCAGCAGGAGCCCAAACATTACTTTAAAGAGACACTGGATTTGGCAGCAGGAGCCCAAAATTGGATGAATCACACCCTGGAGTTGGCAGCAGCAGCAGCAGCAGGAGCCCAAACATTACTTTAAAGAGACACTGGGGTTGGCTTCAGGAGCCCAAAAATTGGATGAATCACACCCTGGAGTTGGCAGCAGCAGCAGCAGGAGCCCAAACATAACTTTAAAGAGACACTGGGGTTGGCTTCAGGAGCCCAAAAATTGGATGAATCACACCCTGGAGTTGCAAGCAGCAGCAGCAGGAGCCCAAATATTACTTTAAAGAGACACTGGATTTGGCAGCAGGAGCCCAAAATTGGATGAATCACACCCTGGAGTTGGCAGCAGCAGGAGCCCAAACATTACTTTAAAGAGACACTGGGGTTGGCTTCAGGAGCCCAAAAATTGCATGAATCACACCCTGGAGTTGGCAGCAGCAGCAGCAGGAGCCCAAACATTACTTTAAAGAGACACTGGGGTTGGCTTCAGGAGCCCAAAAATTGGATGAATCACACCCTGGAGTTGGCAGCAGCAGCAGGAGCCCAAACATAGCTTGAAAGAGACACTGGAGTTCGAGGGGACACTGGTCCCCTCGAGTCAGACCTGCGAGAGTATGGACCATGGCGCAGATAGGCATCGGCCAACTGCCTACGTAGAATGTCTTTGTAGAAATTCATGAGAAGTCAGTAGTGAGGAATAAGAGGTCCATTCCCGATACAGACAAGGTCACTTTAGTTATTACATATAGTGAGGAATTTAATAAAATTAAACAGATTATTAACAAACACCTCCCTATACTTAGTTGTGACCCGCAGCTTAAAGAGGTCCTTAAACATGGAGTTAGGGTGGTGAGTAGAAAATGCCCCACACTTGGTCAGAAATTGTCACCTAGTCTTTTTAGGGGATCTAGTACTTTATCCTCAACCTGGCTTTCACAAAAAGGATTTTATAAGTTTATAAGTGCGCTAATGGCAGATGTGGAATGTGTCAATATACTCAAACTGGCTCCTGCTTTAGGTCCACCAATACTAAGGAAACATTTCAGATTGATAGCTTTATTAACTGCAATTCATGTAACGTGATCTACTTGATAACATGTGAGCTATGTTATATCCAATATGTGGGATGTACCACTCGTGCGATGAAAAAAAGAATATCATATAACATATAACTGCGTCTTCTGTAGAACGTCTGAATGCATCCTCTAATGTGGGACGGCATTTTAGGAATCATCATGCGGGTGATCTCACTGGATTTAAATGTATGGCGATAGAAAGGGTACGTCTTGGTCCTAGGGGGGGAGATCTTACTGAAAGACTGCTCCAACGGGAGGTTTTTTGGATCTTCAAATTGGGAACCCGTATCCCTAAGGGTCTCAATTACAGATGGGATGTTGACTTATTCCTAAGATAATATCTACTACCCCCCTTCCTGTCTATATAATTAAGCTGTACCTTATTGTAGAATGTGAATTTAAAATTAAATTAAATTAAATTTCGCATAGGGATTCTCCTGCTATTGTTCTATTTTCTTTCTATTATGTCTTTATGCACTATTATGTGTTATTATCTTTCCCCTGTTTTTCTCTCTCCTTTTCCCTCTTGATGTATATGGTTGTCTTTGAAATGGTTAACATATTATGCCTTAAAAATTCCAGATATTGCATTGTTTATAACTCATTATGACCTGCCCCTTTATTATATAGTATACAATATTAATTATGGTCTGGACCCCCTTCTCTTTTTTCTTTTCATCTGTGGATGACAATTATCATATATAATATATTCAACTGATGTTTGCACATTGGCTTTTAAGTTTCAAATAAGGCTTTTTATTAATACTTTGATGTCAGATGATAATATTTGTTGGCTATACATTATAAGTTTATATATATATGTATAATTATAAATCATCAATTTTTGAATAATAATATGCCTATGGACTATTATGGAATACTGACACTTTTCCTTTATAGTATTTTGGCGTGAGCGGTGTGTTTACTTTTAAATGTTACTAGCACTGTATTTGTCATTTATTAATACAAAGTATCGGTTAGCTGAATACACTGCGGTTATATACATTTGTTACAGTCTGCCAGTAATGGCCTCTATTATGGTGATAAGCGGTGCCAGCAGTCTAATACAATGTATTTTCGACTTACGTGTCACGCTCACGCCAGCCTCCTCCTTCTTCATTGGCGGCGTCATTACTCAGTATCAGGTGCAGCCTGGGATACGATTTCCCGGCGTACGCCCACCGCATTTACAATGAAGCTGAAGGAGGCGTTATAATTAAGGTTAGCCAGTGTGCTTTTCTAATCCACAGATGTATGATATTATACAATTATACCATTGTTAAACATTGTATTTAAATGTATGTCCTACAACCTGTCCTTTGTCATGATTAAGGGTGAGAACCCGAAACGCGTTGACGTGTAAGGATACCCTACATGCTGCTCTTATCTATACCACTGTGATGGACTTTTAACCAGTTTGAAATAAATGGACTTTTAAATTTGCTCTACTACTATGTGGCTGGCTTTTCCATGGCTTTTGGATACTACCAAGTTTTGAGGTGAGCACTCCAGCCTTGCCTGAGTGGAGAGCTGTATTCCCTGGTAACGAGCTGGCATCCCTGTTGTTCAATCTTTGTAGTAGTTCAGTTTGTCCTCCCTCTCTGCGGGTTTAAAAAATGCCCCCATTTTGTGCCGGAAGCGAGGGTCCAATAAGGTGGACAGCCAGAAGTCATCCCGCCGACAGATGGAAACAATTCTGGGGTCACTACGCAAGCACGTGAGCATGCTTCCTGCCATTTGCGCAAGTGACTCGGATGGACTACCTGTCTCCATCTCCACTGCATACTGCCACGGTGTGTCCATGTCCTCTGTCTCGCCTTCCTCAAAAACCTCTAGCTCCTCTGGCTGCTCCTGCTCCTCCTCTCCTGTCCGCTGACTAGATAAACCAGCCATTTCGCCAAGCCTAAACTGTGTTTCGCTGGGCAACTCCTCCTCCTCTTCCTCCTCCTCCTCCAGTTCAGCTCCAATGGGGTTCATGTGGCCGTAAGATGTAAACTCCATGTCTCCAGTGCCCTGACCAGCCATGGTTTCCAACATGTGCTGTAGTACATGAAGCAGTGGAATCACGTCGTTCATCCCGTAATCCTGCCGACTGACAAATAAGTGGCTTCCTCAAAGGGCCTGAGCAAACGGCAGGTGTCACGTATGAGCTGCCACTGGTTGACATTGAAGTTACACAGGGGAGTCCCCCTATCTGCTTGGATCATCAGGAAATCCGTGATGGCTTTTCTCTGTTCATATAATCGGTCTAACATGTGAAGGGTGGAATTCCAACGGGTGGAAACATCGCAAATCAGACTATGTTGGGGGATACCGTTCTGACGCTGTAGCTCAAGAAGGGTGTGTTTGGCGGTGTATGAGTGGCTGAAGTGCATGCAAAGTTTCCTTGAAGTTGTTAGGATGTCTTGCAGATGGGGGGAAAACTTCAGAAACCGCTTGACAACCAGATTGAAGACGTGAGCCATGCAGGGGGCATGGGTCAGGCTTCCTTGGCGCAGCGCAGACAAAATGTTCTTCCCATTGTCGGTAACCATGATTCCCATTTTAAGTTTTCTTGGAGTAAGCCATGTTTGGATTTCCTGATGAATAAATTTAAGCAGTTCCTCCCCTGTGTGACTCCGTTCGCCAAGACAAACCATGTGAAGCACTGCGTGACACCTCCGTGCCCTGCACACATGGTAGACTGGAGGGGCACTGAGACTTGAGCCTACAGTGGAGGGTGAGGAGATGGCGGAGGATGAGGAGGCCGAGTCGCACAGTGTCACAGGCCCAACGGGCAGGGAACGCGGAGGCCGAAGCTGCGTGACCTGTCCAAGTTGCTGCTGCAAAGGGACCACATTCACCCAGTGGGCCGTAAACGACATGTACTGTCCCTGACCGTAGTTACAGCTCCAGACGTCGGCGCTGCCATGAACTTTGCTACACACCGACAGGCTCAAGGACTGGCCCACCTTCTGTTCAACAAAAGTGTGCAGCGCTGGTACTGCCTTCTTGGCAAAGAAATGACGGCTTGGGAATCTCCACCTCGGCTCGGCACAAGCCATCAGTTCTCTGAAAGGTGAGAACTTTGAACCTGAAAAGGGAGCGACTGCAGCACCAGCAACTTGGACAGGAGCACATTCAGCTTCTGCGCCGTAGGATGAGTGGGCGCATACTGCTGTCTCTTGGACATGGCTTCGCTGATGGATTGCTGGCGGGATGCATGACTTGGAGGAGGAGGAGCAGGAGCAACAGAGGATGGGTATGACGCACAGCTGCCTTCGGCTGATGTGCTGGAGCCTTGGCTGGCAGAAATTGGGAGCGGCGTGCCACTCAGTGAGGAAGCAGTCTGGCCCACCTCTCCGGAGCCTAGGTTCTCCCAGGCCGCTTTATGGTGACGCTGCATATGTTGACGCAGGGCCGTGGTGCCAACATTTGGGCCCTGGCCACGCTTCACCTTCTGCCTACATATCTTGCATGTGGCCATGTCACTCTCCTGCGGATGCTTCAGGAAAAACTGCCACACTGCCGAGTAGCTACTTTTCCCACCAACAGGCCTCACTGATTTGCTGCTATTGTCGCCAACTCCAGGAACCCCTGCCCCACTACCTCCCGATAAGGTAGCCTGCCGCGCAGCAGGTGCTCTACCCCGGCTCCGGCCCCGTTTGGCTCCAGGCTTTACAATTGTGCCCCCATGCTGCCTGCCAACCATGCTGCTAACACCTTGCTGCCTGAGCTGCTGACTCCGGGGCAACCTGCGCCCCTCTTCTCCTGATGATGACGATGAAGCTCCTTCATCACCCTGCTCCCAAGTGCGATCGGCTTCATCGTCATCATCATTATCACCGAGTTGTGGCTGTACGTCACTGATGTTCGTGGATTTGTCAACAGTGTCTGGCACAGGAGCTGGAACGCTCGCAGCACCCACAACACTGTCCACATCACTATTTGTCTGCCTAGCTAAAGAAGCCACCTCCATTTCTTGGCTGGGCAGTAGCTGCTGACTGTCCTCTATCTGATCGTCCTCCTCACTAAAGAGTGGAGCTGAACCCAAAGCATAGGATACGTCGCTGGGGGAGGGAACGGCGTAGGACAGAGGCAATGGGAGGACAGGGACTGCTCTCGGGGCATGCCAACTCAGGGTTGTGTCAGAGGAACCTACCGACCCTAGACTGGGGGTCTCAGACGTAAGTTGTGATGATGTTGTTGATGAGCGCGTTAACCAATCTACCACGGCAGATGCGTTACTGGTGGAGACACGACCGCTAGCAGATACTGGCAGACCAGGTCTCTCACATGACTCCTGCTGCCACTCGCCCCTAGTCTGCTGCGACCTCTGCCTGCTGAATCTTGGCCTCTGCCACTCCTCTTTGAACATCCTGGCACTTGTCTGCCTGACATTTTTATGTATTTCCTTATTTAGTATAAACAGATAGGGTTCAATGTGCAGTTTTGCGGTGCCCTGCGGCCTGGTTTATTAAAAGCAGTCAAAAACAAATGGGATGCCCCCACAGCAGACCTAAGATCAGTATATATGCACAGCAACAGTGTCTAAGCAGGCTCATACAGGCCAAATTACTTGAAATAACTGTGCAGCTTAGAGTAAATACAGAGGCTAATGGTATGTTACAGAATGGGATGCCCCAAGCAGACTTGAGATCAGTATATATGCACACAGCAGCAGTGTGTAAGCAGGCTCATACAGGCCAAATTACTTGAAATAACTGTGCAGCTTAGAGTAAATACAGAGGCTAATGGTATGTTACAGAATGGGATGCCCCAAGCAGACTTGAGATCAGTATATATGCGCACAGCAGCAGTGTGTAAGCAGGCTCATACAGGCCAAATTACGTGAAATAACTGTGCAGCTTAGAGTAAATACAGAGGCTAATGGTATGTTACAGAATGGGATGCCCCAAGCAGACTTGAGATCAGTATATATGCACACAGCAGCAGTGTGTAAGCAGGCTCATACAGGCCAAATTACTTGAAATAACTGTGCAGCTTAGAGTAAATACCGAGGCTAATGGTATGTTACAGAATGGGATGCACCAAGCAGAGTTGAGATCAGTAATATATGCGCACAGCAGCAGTGTGTAAGCAGGCTCATACAGGCTAAATTACTTGAAATAACTGTGCAGCTTAGAGTAAATACAGAGGCTAATGGTATGTTACAGAATGGGATGCCCCAAGCAGAATTGAGATCAGTATATATGCGCACAGCAGCAGTGTGTAAGCAGGCTCATACAGGCCAAATTACTTGAAATAACTGTGCAGCTTAGAGTAAATACAGAGGGTAATGGTATGTTACAGAATGGGATGCCCCAAGCAGACTTGAGATCAGTATATATGCGCACAGCAGCAGTGTGTAAGCAGGCTCATACAGGCCAAATTACTTGAAATAACTGTGCAGCTTAGAGTAAATACAGAGGCTAATGGTATGTTACAGAATGGGATGCCCCAAGCAGACTTGAGATCAGTATATATGCACACAGCAGCAGTGTGTAAGCAGGCTCATACAGGCCAAATTACTTGAAATAACTGTGCAGCTTAGAGTAAATACAGAGGCTAATGGTATGTACCAGAATGGGTTGCCCCAAGCAGACTTGAGATCAGTAATATATGCGCACAGCAGCAGTGTGTAAGCAGGCTCATACAGGCCAAATTGCTTGAAATAACTGTGCAGCTTAGAGTAAATACAGAGGCAAATGGTATGTTACAGAATGGGATGCCCCAAGCAGACTTGAGATCAGTATATATGCACACAGCAGCAGTGTGTAAGCAGGCTCATACAGGCCAAATTACTTGAAATAACTGTGCAGCTTAGAGTAAATACAGAGGCTAATGGTATGTTACAGAATGGGATGCCCCAAGCAGACTTGAGATCAGTATATATGCGCACAGCAGCAGTGTGTAAGCAGGCTCATACAGGCCAAATTACTTGAAATAACTGTGCAGCTTAGAGTAAATACAGAGGCTAATGGTATGTTACAGAATGGGATGCCCCAAGCAGACTTGAGATCAGTATATATGCACACAGCAGCAGTGTGTAAGCAGGCTCATACAGGCCAAATTGCTTGAAATAACTGTGCAGCTTAGAGTAAATACAGAGGCAAATGGTATGTTACAGAATGGGATGCCCCAAGCAGACTTGAGATCAGTATATATGCACACAGCAGCAGTGTGTAAGCAGGCTCATACAGGCCAAATTACTTGAAATAACTGTGCAGCTTAGAGTAAATACAGAGGCTAATGGTATGTTACGGAATGGGATGCCCCAAGCAGACTTGAGATCAGTAATATATGCACACAGCAGCAGTGTGTAAGCAGGCTCATACAGGCCAAATTACTTGAAATAACTGTGCAGCTTAGAGTAAATACAGAGTCTAATGGTATGTTACAGAATGGGATGCCCCAAGCAGACTTGAGCTCAGTATATATGCGCACAGAAGCAGTGTGTAAGCAGGCTCATACAGGCCAAATTACTTGAAATAACTGTGCAGCTTAGAGTAAATACAGAGGCTAATGGTATGTTACAGAATGGGATGCCCCAAGCAGACTTGAGATCAGTATATATGCACACAGCAGCAGTGTGTAAGCAGGCTCATACAGGCCAGATTACTTGAAATAACTGTGCAGCTTAGAGTAAATACAAAGGCTAATGGTATGTTACAGAATGGGATTCCCCAAGCAGACTTGAGATCAGTAATATATGCGCACAGCAGCAGTGTGTAAGCAGGCTCATACAGGCCAAATTACTTGAAATAACTGTGCAGCTTAGAGTAAATACAGAGGCTAATGGTATGTTACAGAATGGGATGCCCCAAGCAGACTTGAGATCAGTATATATGCGCACAGCAGCAGTGTGTAAGCAGGCTCATACAGGCCAAATTACTTGAAATAACTGTGCAGCTTAGAGTAAATACAGAGGCTAATGGTATGTTACAGAATGGGATGCCCCAAGCAGACTTGAGATCAGTATATATGCGCACAGCAGCAGTGTGTAAGCAGGCTCATACAGGCCAAATTACTTGAAATAACTGTGCAGCTTAGAGTAAATACAGAGGCTAATGGTATGTTACAGAATGGGATGCCCCAAGCAGACTTGAGATCAGTATATATGCACACAGCAGCAGTGTGTAAGCAGGCTCATACAGGCCAAATTGCTTGAAATAACTGTGCAGCTTAGAGTAAATACAGAGGCAAATGGTATGTTACAGAATGGGATGCCCCAAGCAGACTTGAGATCAGTATATATGCACACAGCAGCAGTGTGTAAGCAGGCTCATACAGGCCAAATTACTTGAAATAACTGTGCAGCTTAGAGTAAATACAGAGGCTAATGGTATGTTACGGAATGGGATGCCCCAAGCAGACTTGAGATCAGTAATATATGCACACAGCAGCAGTGTGTAAGCAGGCTCATACAGGCCAAATTACTTGAAATAACTGTGCAGCTTAGAGTAAATACAGAGTCTAATGGTATGTTACAGAATGGGATGCCCCAAGCAGACTTGAGCTCAGTATATATGCGCACAGAAGCAGTGTGTAAGCAGGCTCATACAGGCCAAATTACTTGAAATAACTGTGCAGCTTAGAGTAAATACAGAGGCTAATGGTATGTTACAGAATGGGATGCCCCAAGCAGACTTGAGATCAGTATATATGCACACAGCAGCAGTGTGTAAGCAGGCTCATACAGGCCAGATTACTTGAAATAACTGTGCAGCTTAGAGTAAATACAAAGGCTAATGGTATGTTACAGAATGGGATTCCCCAAGCAGACTTGAGATCAGTAATATATGCGCACAGCAGCAGTGTGTAAGCAGGCTCATACAGGCCAAATTACTTGAAATAACTGTGCAGCTTAGAGTAAATACAGAGGCTAATGGTATGTTACAGAATGGGATGCCCCAAGCAGACTTGAGATCAGTATATATGCGCACAGCAGCAGTGTGTAAGCAGGCTCATACAGGCCAAATTACTTGAAATAACTGTGCAGCTTAGAGTAAATACAGAGGCTAATGGTATGTTACAGAATGGGATGCCCCAAGCAGACTTGAGATCAGTATATATGCGCTCAGCAGCAGTGTGTAAGCAGGCTCATACAGGCCAAATTACTTGAAATAACTGTGCAGCTTAGAGTAAATACAGAGGCTAATGGTATGTTACAGAATGGGATGCCCCAAGCAGACTTGAGATCAGTATATATGCGCACAGCAGCAGTGTGTAAGCAGGCTCATACAGGCCAAATTACTTGAAATACCTGTGCAGCTTAGAGAAATTACAGAGGCTAATGGTATGTTACAGAATGGGATGCCCCAAGCAGACTTGAGATCAGTAATATATGCGCACAGCAGCAGTGTGTAAGCATGCTCATACAGGCCAAATTACTTGAAATAATTGTGCAGCTTAGAGTAAATACAGAGGCTAATGGTATGTTACAGAATGGGATGCCCCAAGCAGACTTGAGATCAGTATATATGCACACAGCAGCAGTGTGTAAGCAGGCTCATACAGGCCAAATTACTTGAAATAACTGTGCAGCTTAGAGTAAATACAGAGGCTAATGGTATGTAACAGAACGGGATGCCCCAAGCAGACTTGAGATCAGGAATATATGCGCACAGCAGCAGTGTGTAAGCAGGCTCATACAGGCCAAATTACTTGAAATAACTGTGCAGCTTAGAGTAAATACAGAGGCTAATGGTATGTTACAGAATGGGATGCCCCAAGCAGACTTGAGATCAGTAATATATGCGCACAGCAGCAGTGTGTAAGCAGGCTCATACAGGCCAAATTACTTGAAATAACTATGCAGCTTAGAGTAAATACAGAGGCTAATGGTATGTTACAGAATGGGATGCCCCAAGCAGACTTGAGATCAGTATATATGCACACAGTAGCAGTGTGTAAGCAGGCTCATACAGGCCAAATTACTTGAAATAACTGTGCAGCTTAGAGTAAATACAGAGGCTAATGGTATGTTACAGAATGGGATGCCCCAAGCAGACTTGAGATCAGTATAAATGCACACAGCAGCAGTGTGTAAGCAGGCTCATACAGGCCAAATTACTTGAAATAACTGTGCAGCTTAGAGTAAATACAGAGGCTAATGGTATGTTACAGAATGGGATGCCCCAAGCAGACTTGAGCTCAGTATATATGCGCACAGTAGCAGTGTGTAAGCAGGCTCATACAGGCCAAATTACTTGAAATAACTGTGCAGCTTAGAGTAAATAGAGAGGCTAATGGTATGTTACAGAATGGGATGCCCCAAGCAGACTTGAGATCAGTATATATGAGCACAGCAGCAGTGTGTAAGCAGGCTCATACAGGTCAAATTACTTGAAATAACTGTGCAGCTTAGAGTAAATACATAGGCTAATGGTATGTCACAGAATGGGATGCCCCAAGCAGACTTGAGATCAGTATATATGCGCACAGTAGCAGTGTGTAAGCAGGCTCATACAGGCCAAATTACTTGAAATAACTGTGCAGCTTAGAGTAAATGCAGAGGCTAATGGTATGTTACAGAATGGGATGCCCCAAGCAGACTTGAGATCAGTATATATGCACACAGCAACAGTGTGTAAGCAGGCTCATACAAGCCAAATTACTTGAAATAACTGTGCAGCTTAGAGTAAATACAGAGGCTAATGGTATGTTACAGAATGGGATGCCCCAAGCAGACTTGAGATCAGTAATATATGCGCACAGCAGCAGTGTGTAAGCAGGCTCATACAGGCCAAATTACTTGAAATAACTGTGCAGCTTACAGTATATTCAGAGGCAAATGAGATCTTACAAAATGGTAATGTTCCCACAGCAGACTTGAGATCATTTCAGTATATATGCACAGTAAGTGTATAAGCAGCCTGAAAACGCTAACAAAGCCAGTCAGCCAGCCAGTAACACTCAGGCTGGATGAAAAAAAAAAATCTCCCTGTGACTGCCTCCGATTTTTCCTAACTTTCCCTGCTTTGCGTTCCAACCCGGAGGAAGCAGGAAGTATGTGCGGCGTGGCCCCTGCGAGCTTTGTGGAGCCCGAACGGGGCGCGCGGTCACGTGCAGCCGCACCTACGTCAGGCATGGACGCAATTGGAGACCGGGAGAATAAAAGGTGAGTGTGAGGGACACATAACTAACCTGATGAAGTGGTGAGGGGATCACCACGCAACGCGTCATGTGTGTGTTCTGCTGGATGGTGTCTATCATACGGTGATGTACTAAATATTGATTGTCATATTAGACTATTAGTGCCTGGTATACCTTGAATATTCATGCTGCTTTTTATAATTCACTGTCAATAGTTAGCCATGTATTACTTGTAGCACTTCGGGGCCTCAACAGCCAAATAGCACTTGTCACTTTGTTCGCACTAGTCACTTTTTTATTTTTTTTTCTTTCATAATTAGTTCATATATATGTAATTCACACTGTTTTGTATTTTATTATTAAACCGCATGATTAATATTTGTGAAGGAACTTGATATAATATTGGGACCAATATTAACCACCTGATAGCCGTCCTACCCCAAAGGCTTGGGGTTTTTTAACTGTGTTTTTTAGATGTATGTATTATTTGTATGTAGGACTTGAGTCTGATTAAATAAATTACCATATTTTATCTAGAATATATGGTGTGCGGCATACTTTATTCGGGCAGAATTGGTTTCTGTGGTCACCTGGTAACCCACAGACATATCTACTCGTAGTGCATATAACCAGCCTGCTGCCAGCACCCATTCCTCTTATACATAGCGGTGCAGGTTCATTTGTGTTTTTGGCCACCCATTCATAACTTTCCCTGCTTCTCGCTAACTTCCTGCCTGTCTCTTGCCTGTCTCCTGCCTGTCCCTGTCTGTCCCTGTCTCTCTAACTGTCTCTCCCTGACTACAGCAGCGTCCTGTCTCTCACGAATGCAATAGAGAAATGAGGAAAAGCAAGATGTCCGCCGCCTTAAATAGCGCTGTGACGTCACCGGGATTGCTGGCTGCTGATAGGCTGCATGTGACTGCCCCAGCATGCACTGGTGCGGGGTAGATGTCTGGACATGTCCCGTCCGCCATCTTAGAATGCCTGTAATGTAAATGAATGAATGTTAAAGGAAAACTTCGAGCGATCGAAGCACGGGGAAATTCGGATTCGATCCGAATCGAATTTTTCATGAAATTCGGATTGAATCCGGGTTCGTCCGGATCGATTCGCTCATCCCTAGAGTGAACCACTGTCCTCTAGCTAGGTTCCTGGGTCCGGACATTGGATAATATCAGATAAATGGAGTATATTGTTACCTCCATGGAAAAGGAAAATATAGACACACTGCCTGCTTTGGAACAAACAAGAATATAAGTGAGCTCCTGACCACTGCATAAGCCCTTTAAGATGCTTTAGTTACACAGCTAGGGATTGGTACCTGAGACAACTAAAATCTCCCCCCGCTTCCCTCCCTCTCTTTCCCAAGTTACTGTTCAAATGTCCTTTCCCACTTAATTGACCCTCCAACCCACTCTCCGAGGACCTTTTTCTTCCCCCTGACAAAACCCCCTTCCACTTCATAGAAAATACCCCCCTTGTAAGGGAATACCCCCCATCTTGATCTCTACCCGCCATTATTAAAAAAGAAAAATATAGTGGTCAGCAGTAGAGATGAGCGAGTAGTATTCGACCGAGCCGGTATTCGATCGAATACTACGCTGTTCGTCATACTCGATTTCGATCGAGTACAGCGGCGATGGCGCACTCACAATTCGTTTCCCCTCCCACCTTCCCTGGCGCGTTTTTTACACCAATCACCATGCAGGGGGGGTGGGACAGGTCCTGGGAGGACGCTGGCATCGCGAAAACAGCGTCTACACACATTGGCTGGAAAAACCATGTGACCTCGAATATACAAAACTCAGCACTTCCTCTTCGTCAGCATTAGCAGCTTGAACTTAGTGAGGGACAGACGCTCACAGCAGGGAAAGACAGGCTGTCGCTGGCAGGGCCCCAGAAGCTCGGAATATCGCATTTACCACCATCTATACCAGCTACCAGAAGACAAGAGAGTCATTAAGAGCCCTTATTAGGGCTACTACGCTGAACGGTATATGGCTCATATGTAGGCAGGCAGGGCCCCAGAAGCTCAGAATCTCGCATTTACCACCATATATACCAGCTACCAGAAGACAAGAGAGTCATTAAGAGCCCTTATTAGGGCTACTACGCTGAACAGTATAGAGCTCATATCCTATGTAGGCAGGCAGGGCCCCAGAAGCTCAGAATATCGCTTTTACCACCATATATACCAGCTACCAGAAGACAAGAGAGTCCTTAATCCCTTATTAGTGCTGCTATGTTGAACAGTATATAGCTCATATGTAGGCAGGCAGGGCCCCAGAAGCTCAGAATATCGCTTTTACCACCATATATACCAGCTACCAGAAGACAAGAGAGTCATTAATCCCTTATTAGGGCTACTACGCTGAACAGTATATAGCTCATATCCTATGTAGGCAGGCAGGGCCCCAGAAGCTCAGAATATCGCTTTTACCACCATCTATACCAGCTACCAGAAGACAAGAGAGTCATTAAGAGCCCTTATTAGTGCTGCTATGCTGAACAGTATATAGCTCATATCCTATGTAGTCAGGCAGGGCCCCAGAAGCTCAGAATATCGCTTTTACCACCATATATACCAGCTACCAGAAGACAAGAGAGTCATTAAGAGCCCTTATGAGGGCTACTACGCTGAACAGTATATAGCTCATATTCTATGTAGGCAGGCAGGGCCCCAGAAGCTCAGAATATCGCTTTTACCACCATATATACCAGCTACCAGAAGACAAGAGAGTCATTAAGAGCCCTTATGAGGGCTACTACGCTGAACAGTATATAGCTCATATTCTATGTAGGCAGGCAGGGCCCCAGAAGCTCAGAATATCGCTTTTACCACCATATATACCAGCTACCAGAAGACAAGAGAGTCATTAAGAGCCCTTATTAGGGCTACTACGCTGAACAGTATATAGCTCATATTCTATGTAGTCAGGCAGGGCCCCAGAAGCTCAGAATATCGCTTTTACCACCATATATACCAGCTACCAGAAGACAAGAGAGTCATTAAGAGCCCTTATTAGGGCTACTATGCTGAACAGTATATAGCTCATATCCTATGTAGGCAGGCAGGGCCCCAGAAGCTCAGAATATCGCTTTTACCACCATATATACCAGCTACCAGAAGACAAGAGAGTCATTAAGAGCCCTTATTAGGGCTACTATGCTGAACAGTATATAGCTCATATGTAGGCAGGCAGGGCCCCAGAAGCTCAGAATATCGCTTTTACCACCATATATACCAGCTACCAGAAGACAAGAGAGTCATTAAGAGCCCTTATTAGGGCTACTACGCTGAACAGTATATAGCTCATATTCTATGTAGTCAGGCAGGGCCCCAGAAGCTCAGAATATCGCTTTTACCACCATATATACCAGCTACCAGAAGACAAGAGAGTCATTAAGAGCCCTTATTAGGGCTACTATGCTGAACAGTATATAGCTCATATGTAGGCAGGCAGGGCCACAGAAGCTCAGAATATCGCTTTTACCACCATATATACCAGCTACCAGAAGACAAGAGAGTCATTAAGAGCCCTTATTAGGGCTACTACGCTGAACAGTATATAGCTCATATCCTATGTAGGCAGGCAGGGCCCCAGAAGCTCAGAATATCGCTTTTACCACCATATATACCAGCTACCAGAAGACAAGAGAGTCCTTAATCCCTTATTAGTGCTGCTATGTTGAACAGTATATAGCTCATATCCTATGTAGGCAGGCAGGGCCCCAGAAGCTCAGAATATCGCTTTTACCACCATATATACCAGCTACCAGAAGACAAGAGAGTCATTAAGAGCCCTTATTAGGGCTACTACGCTGAACAGTATATAGCTCATATCCTATGTAGGCAGGCAGGGCCCCAGAAGCTCAAAATATCGCTTTTACCACCATCTATACCAGCTACCAGAAGACAAGAGAGTCATTAAGAGCCCTTATTAGGGCTACTACGCTGAACAGTATATAGCTCATATCCTATGTAGGCAGGCAGGGCCCCAGAAGCTCAGAATATCGCTTTTACCACCATATATACCAGCTACCAGAAGACAAGAGAGTCATTAAGAGCCCTTATTAGGGCTACTACGCTGAACAGTATATAGCTCATATTCTATGTAGTCAGGCAGGGCCCCAGAAGCTCAGAATATCGCTTTTACCACCATATATACCAGCTACCAGAAGACAAGAGAGTCCTTAATCCCTTATTAGTGCTGCTATGTTGAACAGTATATAGCTCATATCCTATGTAGGCAGGCAGGGCCCCAGAAGCTCAGAATATCGCTTTTACCACCATATATACCAGCTACCAGAAGACAAGAGAGTCATTAAGAGCCCTTATTAGGGCTACTACGCTGAACAGTATATAGCTCATGTCCTATGTAGGCAGGCAGGGCCCCAGAAGCTCAGAATATCGCTTTTACCACCATATATACCAGCTACCAGAAGACAAGAGAGTCATTAAGAGCCCTTATTAGGGCTACTATGCTGAACAGTATATAGCTCATATGTAGGCAGGCAGGGCCCCAGAAGCTCAGAATATCGCTTTTACCACCATATATACCAGCTACCAGAAGACAAGAGAGTCATTAATCCCTTATTAGGGCTACTACGCTGAACAGTATATAGCTCATATCCTATGTAGGCAGGCAGGGCCCCAGAAGCTCAGAATATCGCTTTTACCACCATCTATACCAGCTACCAGAAGACAAGAGAGTCATTAAGAGCCCTTATTAGGGCTACTACGCTGAACAGTATATAGCTCATATCCTATGTAGGCAGGCAGGGCCCCAGAAGCTCAGAATATCGCTTTTACCACCATATATACCAGCTACCAGAAGACAAGAGAGTCATTAAGAGCCCTTATTAGGGCTACTACGCTGAACAGTATATAGTTCATATCCTATGTAGGCAGGAAGGGCCCCAGAAGCTCAGAATATCGCTTTTACCACCATATATACCAGCTACCAGAAGACAAGAGAGTCATTAAGAGCCCTTATTAGGGCTACTATGCTGAACAGTATATAGCTCATATGTTATCAGGCAGGGCCCCAGAAGCTCAGAATATCGCTTTTACCACCATATATACCAGCTACCAGAAGACAAGAGAGTCATTAATCCCTTATTAGGGCTACTACGCTGAACAGTATATAGCTCATATCCTATGTAGGCAGGCAGGGCCCAGAAGCTCAGAATATCGCTTTTACCACCATCTATACCAGCTACCAGAAGACAAGAGAGTCATTAAGAGCCCTTATTAGGGCTACTACGCTGAACAGTATATAGCTCATATCCTATGTAGGCAGGCAGGGCCCCAGAAGCTCAGAATATCGCTTTTACCACCATATATACCAGCTACCAGAAGACAAGAGAGTCATTAAGAGCCCTTATTAGGGCTACTACGCTGAACAGTATATAGCTCATATCCTATGTAGGCAGGCAGGGCCCCAGAAGCTCAGAATATCGCTTTTACCACCATATATACCAGCTACCAGAAGACAAGAGAGTCATTAAGAGCCCTTATTAGGGCTACTACGCTGAACAGTATATAGCTCATATTCTATGTAGTCAGGCAGGGCCCCAGAAGCTCAGAATATCGCTTTTACCACCATATATACCAGCTACCAGAAGACAAGAGAGTCCTTAATCCCTTATTAGTGCTGCTATGTTGAACAGTATAAAGCTCATATCCTATGTAGGCAGGCAGGGCCCCAGAAGCTCAGAATATCGCTTTTACCACCATATATACCAGCTACCAGAAGACAAGAGAGTCATTAAGAGCCCTTATTAGGGCTACTACGCTGAACAGTATATAGCTCATATCCTATGTAGGCAGGCAGGGCCCCAGAAGCTCAGAATATCGCTTTTACCACCATATATACCAGCTACCAGAAGACAAGAGAGTCATTAAGAGCCCTTATTAGGGCTACTATGCTGAACAGTATATAGCTCATATGTAGGCAGGCAGGGCCCCAGAAGCTCAGAATATCGCTTTTACCACCATATATACCAGCTACCAGAAGACAAGAGAGTCATTAATCCCTTATTAGGGCTACTACGCTGAACAGTATATAGCTCATATCCTATGTAGGCAGGCAGGGCCCCAGAAGCTCAGAATATCGCTTTTACCACCATCTATACCAGCTACCAGAAGACAAGAGAGTCATTAAGAGCCCTTATTAGGGCTACTACGCTGAACAGTATATAGCTCATATCCTATGTAGGCAGGCAGGGCCCCAGAAGCTCAGAATATCGCTTTTACCACCATATATACCAGCTACCAGAAGACAAGAGAGTCATTAAGAGCCCTTATTAGGGCTACTACGCTGAACAGTATATAGCTCATATCCTATGTAGGCAGGCAGGGCCCCAGAAGCTCAGAATATCGCTTTTACCACCATATATACCAGCTACCAGAAGACAAGAGAGTCCTTAATCCCTTATTAGTGCTGCTATGTTGAACAGTATAAAGCTCATATCCTATGTAGGCAGGCAGGGCCCCAGAAGCTCAGAATATCGCTTTTACCACCATATATACCAGCTACCAGAAGACAAGAGAGTCATTAAGAGCCCTTATTAGGGCTACTACGCTGAACAGTATATAGCTCATATCCTATGTAGGCAGGCAGGGCCCCAGAAGCTCAGAATATCGCTTTTACCACCATATATACCAGCTACCAGAAGACAAGAGAGTCATTAAGAGCCCTTATTAGGGCTACTATGCTGAACAGTATATAGCTCATATGTAGGCAGGCAGGGCCCCAGAAGCTCAGAATATCGCTTTTACCACCATATATACCAGCTACCAGAAGACAAGAGAGTCATTAATCCCTTATTAGGGCTACTACGCTGAACAGTATATAGCTCATATCCTATGTAGGCAGGCAGGGCCCCAGAAGCTCAGAATATCGCTTTTACCACCATCTATACCAGCTACCAGAAGACAAGAGAGTCATTAAGAGCCCTTATTAGGGCTACTACGCTGAACAGTATATAGCTCATATCCTATGTAGGCAGGCAGGGCCCCAGAAGCTCAGAATATCGCTTTTACCACCATATATACCAGCTACCAGAAGACAAGAGAGTCATTAAGAGCCCTTATTAGGGCTACTACGCTGAACAGTATATAGCTCATATCCTATGTAGGCAGGCAGGGCCCCAGAAGCTCAGAATATCGCTTTTACCACCATATATACCAGCTACCAGAAGACAAGAGAGTCATTAAGAGCCCTTATTAGGGCTACTACGCTGAACAGTATATAGCTCATATCCTATGTAGGCAGGCAGGGCCCCAGAAGCTCAGAATATCGCTTTTACCACCATATATACCAGCTACCAGAAGACAAGAGAGTCATTAAGAGCCCTTATTAGGGCTACTACGCTGAACAGTATATAGCTCATATCCTATGTAGGCAGGCAGGGCCCCAGAAGCTCAGAATATCGCTTTTACCACCATATATACCAGCTACCAGAAGACAAGAGAGTCATTAAGAGCCCTTATTAGGGCTACTACGCTGAACAGTATATAGCTCATATTCTATGTAGTCAGGCAGGGCCCCAGAAGCTCAGAATATCGCTTTTACCACCATCTATACCAGCTACCAGAAGACAAGAGAGTCATTAAGAGCCCTTATTAGGGCTACTACGCTGAACAGTATATAGCTCATATCCTATGTAGGCAGGCAGGGCCCCAGAAGCTCAGAATATCGCTTTTACCACCATATATACCAGCTACCAGAAGACAAGAGAGTCATTGAGAGCCCTTATTAGGGCTGCTATGTTTTAAAAATTGTGTGGAGGCCCAAGAGCTGAGGCCTTTTAAAAATTGTGTGGAGGCCCAAGAGCTGAGACCTTTTAAAAATTGTGTGGAGGCCCAAGAGCTGAGACCTTTTAAAAATTGTGTGGAGGCCCAAGAGTTGAGACCTCTTAAAAATTGATTGTATTAAGCCCAAGAGGTGAGCCATAATTTTTTTCATTAATACAGCAATTCTACGGCGGTTAAGGAGGAGGAGGAGGAGGAGGAGGAGGAGGAAATGGCACTTCATACAGATGGCACTTCACTCTTGGCTGCTTTCCACTGTTGTACAAGCAAAGTCCGGGTCAATCCACTTGCTGTTCATTTTGATTAGCGTCAGCCTGTCGGCACTGTCGGTTGACAGGCGGCTGCGCTTATCGGTTATAATGCCCCCGGCTGCGCTGAACACCCTTTCTGATAGCACGCTGGCGGCAGGGCAGGCAAGCACCTCCAAGGCGTACAGGGACAGTTCCAGCCACGTGTCCAACTTGGAGACCCAGTAAGTGTAGGTCGCCGAGGGATCGGGGAGGACAGGGGTGTGGTCTGCCAGGTAGTCCCGCAACATCCGCCGATACTTGTCCCTCCTGCTGATAGCGGGCCCCGCAGTGATGGAAGTTGCACGAGGGGGTGACATGAACGTGTCCCACACCTTGGAGAGTGTTCCCCTGGTGGCTGTGGGCCTGATCGATGTTGTCAGACTCTGGGAGACACTCTCCTCTCTGCCGCCAGCGATGCTGGGTGGGAAAATCTGCATCATGTTCTGCAAGAGTTCCCTCTGGTATTCCAGTAATCGATTCGTCCTCTCCTCTACCGGAATAGAAGAGGAGAAGTTATCTTTATACCGGGGGTCCAGGAGTGCGAAGACCCAGTATAGTTTGTTCTCCAATATCCGGGCAACACGTATGTCCCGGGAAAAGCAGCCCAGCATGAAGTCAGCCATGTGTGCCAGACTCTGAGTAGGCATGACCTCACTGCCCCCACCAGAAGGATCATTTTCCATTTCCTCCTCTTCCTCCTCCTCTCCGCCCCATCCGCGCTGAACCAATGGGACGCACACAGCCTGACTGCTACCCTCGCCGCCAGCATCCTCTTCCACAGCCACCTCCACGTTGTCCTCCTCCTCCTCATCCTCCTCCTCCTGCAACTGCCACCGAGCAGCAGACAAAAGTGTGGTCTGACTGTCTACCTGCGTTGCGTCTCCTCCTACCCCCGTCTCCTCTGTGTGCAATGTGTTCTCCCTTATTGCGATGAGCGATTCTTTAAGGACGCCTAGGAGCGGGATGGTTACACTCACTATAGCGTCCTCGCTGCTGACCTTCTTAGTGGACTCCTCAAAGATACGCAATACATCGCATATGTCTGCCATCCATGGCCACTCGTGGTTGGCAAACTGAGGGAGCTGAGTTGGAGGCACGCGTGGATGCATCATCTGGTACTCCATCAATGCTTTCTGCTGCTCACACACCCTGGCCAACATGCAATAGGTGGAATTCCAGCGAGTGGGCAGGTCGCACAACAGCCGATGTTGAGGCAAATGGAGGCGTTGCTGGATTTTTTTTAAGCTAGCAGCAGCTACAGTTGACTTCCGAAAGTGAGCGCACAAGCGCCGCACTTTGACCAGTAGCTCTGCCAGGTTGGGGTAAGTCTTTAGAAACTTTTGTACTACCAAATTAAAAACGTGGGCCAGGCATGGTACGTGATTGAGTTCTGCAAGCTCCAGAGCCGCCACCAGGTTACGGCCGTTATCGCACACGACCATGCCTGGTCCTAGCTGCAGCGGCGACAGCCACATCTCTGTCTGCTGCAATATGGCGTGCCTCACCTCTGCGGCGCTGTGCTTCCTGTCGCCCAAGCTGATGAGCTTAAGCACCGCCTGCTGATGTCTCCCCGTGCCAGTGCTGCAACGCTTCCAGCTAGGGGCTGAGGGCGATGTTAAGGCAGAGGAGGAGGAGGAGGAGGAGGAGGAGAAGGAAGAGGAGGGGGGTCTATCAGAACCCGTGCTGGCAATCTTGGGCGGGGGTGGTATGTAGGCCGTCCCTGTTTGCGACCCCGTCCCCGCTTCCACAACATTCACCCAGTGTGCCGTCAAAGAGATGTAGCGTCCTTGGCCGCAAGCGCTTGTCCACGAGTCGGTGGTCAAGTGGACCTTTGCGCTGACTGCGTACCTCAGGGTCCGCCTGATGTTACGCGACACGTGCTGGTGCAGGGCGGGGACGCCACACCGGGAAAAATAGTGGCGGCTAGGGACGGAATAGCGAGGTGCGGCAGCCGCCATCAGGTCGCGGAAGGCCTGCGTCTCCACAAGCCTAAACGGCAACATCTCCAGGGCCAGCAGTTTGGAGATGAGGCAGGTTAAGGCTTGGGCTTGGGGGTGACTGGAGGCGTACTTCCGCCTGCGGTTGAACGCCTGCGAGATGGACAGTTGATGGGACGAGGAGATGGAAGGTGCAGACGAAGATGCGGGGGAAGGGGGGGCTGAAGGAGAAGGCCCCAAAGTAGCCGAGGCAGAGGCAGATGTGGAGGTGTCCTGGCTGGAGGTCTGGACCGCAGTGGCAGCACACAACAAAGGGGAAGAGGCAGTGGCAGCAAGACGGGGCGCAGGTTGTATTGCGTTTGCTCTCTCCCACTCAGCCCAGTGCTTGAATTCCAAGTGACGGCGCATGCCTGAGGTGGTCAGATTGCTCTTCTCAGAGCCCCTACTCAGTTTTGAGTGGCAGATTGCGCAAACCGCGCTCAGTTTGTCATCCGCGCAAACATTAAAAAATCTCCACACCACAGAAGTACGAGGCCTCGATGGGGGAGCTTCGCGCGACTGCCTGCTGCCGGGAAGAGCTTCGGCCCTGCTGGCTGTGGCCTGCCTTCTCTGTCTGGACTGTCCTCTGCCTCTGGACTGTCCTCTGCCTCTTGCTGCCTTATTCGGTGATGCGCAGACCGCATCTCCACTGCTTTCCCCGCTGGACATCACCCCTGTCCAAGTGGGGTCGGTCATTTCGTCGTCCACCACCTCCTCTTCCACTTCCTCTCTCTGCTCCTCCTCCTGCCCACTGGACATTCCAACAGCCTCCCTTGATGGCAACTGCGTCTCATCATCATCGCTCATGATAGTAGATGCTGGTTCCGGGTCCACATCACTAGCAGATGGCGGATACTCAAGTGTTTGGGCATCACTACAAACAAATTCCTCTGCTAGCTCCTGGGATTCTTGCAGCACATCTGGAAAAGGACCCGAAAAGAGGTCCTGGGAGGGGTCAAGGGTGGGCTGACTCTGTTGGCCAGGTTGGGAGGAAGGTGGGTCAGAGTGAGACTGTGTGGATGACTGGGTGGTGGACAAGTGACTGGAAGCGTTATCGGCCATCCATTGCACCACCTGTTCACGCTGCTCAGGCTTTAACAGAGGTGTACCCCGCCCCCCGCATAACTGTCCCATAAAGGCAGGGAAGCTGGATGAGCGTAATGCTGGCTGCCCCTCATCAGCACGCATTGTATCCCCACTGGCTTCAACGCGGTTTGTGCCCCCACCAGCATTTCCGCGCCCCCGTCCTCGTCCACGTCCCTTTGCGCTAGCCCTCCGCATTTCAGACGTTTTACTTTTTTGGCCACGCGTTATGCCAAATATAAAAATATTTTTAAGAAGAACACCTGGCTATACAGCCGTATACTGCCAGAAGGTGAAATGGTGCCTATACGCACCGGGTATATAACAAGGTTTTGTTGGTAAAGAGGACACAAAACAGTAGTGCCAAATATAAAAATATTTTTAAGAAAAACACCTGGCTATACAGCCGTATACTGCCAGAAGGTGAAATGGTGCCTATACGCACCGTGTATAAAACAGTGTTTTGTTGGCACAGAGGACACAAAACAGTAGTGCAAAATATAGTTTTGTATATAGGTGCTAATACACCACTGAAGTCTTTCTGTCCCTATTCCAGCATCAGCAGCTACCCCTCACTAAAGCAGCCGTTTTGAGCAGAGTGTATATAGTTTTGTATATAGGTGGTAATACACCACTGAAGTCTTTCTGTCCCTATTCCAGCAGCAGCAGCTACCCCTCACTAAAGCAGCCGTAGCTGCAGCACTAATAAGTGCTCAGCTCTTGGGCCTCCACACAATTTTTAAAAGGTCTCAGCTCTTGGGCCTCCACACAATTTTTAAGAGGTCTCAGCTCTTGGGCCTCCACACAATTTTTAAGAGGTCTCAGCTCGTGGGACTCCACACAATGTTTGAGAGGTCTCAGCTCTTGGGCCTCCACACAATTTTTAAAAGGTCTCAGCTCTTGGGCCTCCACACAATTTTTAAAAGGTCTCAGCTCTTGGGCCTCCACACAATTTTTAAAAGGTCTCAGCTCTTGGGCCTCCACACAATTTTTAAGAGGTCTCAGCTCTTGGGCCTCCACACAATTTTTAAAAGGTCTCAGCTCTTGGGACTCCACACAATGTTTGAGAGGTCTCAGCTCTTGGGCCTCCACACAATTTTTAAGAGGTCTCAGCTCGTGGGACTCCACACAATGTTTGAGAGGTCTCAGCTCTTGGGCCTCCACACAATTTTTAAAAGGTCTCAGCTCTTGGGCCTCCACACAATTTTTAAAAGGTCTCAGCTCTTGGGCCTCCACACAATTTTTAAAAGGTCTCAGCTCTTGGGCCTCCACACAATTTTTAAGAGGTCTCAGCTCGTGGGACTCCACACAATGTTTGAGAGGTCTCAGCTCTTGGGCCACCACACAATTTTTAAAAGGTCTCAGCTCTTGGGCCTCCACACAATTTTTAAGAGGTCTCAGCTCTTGGGCCTCCACACAATTTTTAAGAGGTCTCAGATCTTGGGCCTCCACACAATTTTTAAGAGGTCTCAGCTCTAAGCTTCCCTTACTGCTGGGGTGACACACTGTAACAAACCTCCTCCTGTAAGCTTCCCTGACTGCTGGGGTGACACACTGTAACAAACCTCCTCCTGTAAGCTTCCCTTACTGCTGGGGTGACACACTGTAACAAACCTCCTCCTGTAAGCTTCCCTGACTGCTGGGGTGACACACTGTAACAAACCTCCTCCTGTAAGCTTCCCTTACTGCTGGGGTAACACACTGTAACAAACCTCCTCCTTTAAGCTTCCCTTACTGCTGGGGTGACACAATGACACAAGAGGACATGTCTGACCACATCACACACACACACACACACACACACACACAATGACAATTAGGGGTGGGGTCTATTTATTTTCCCCCTTGCCTATGCCATCTGTGGTTGTCATAGGCAACGTGATTTTAAGGGGTGCAGAATTTTGTTCTTCTTTTTTGTACAGTTTGGCTTGGGGTCCATGGCAATGTAGAGGAAAGAAGGTTTCCTTGTCTTGTCTCACTTTACGTAGAAGTTATATTGTGTTTGGAGTGTATTGTTGAGTGGCTGTGATAGTGGCGTAATAGTGCGACTTGGGCGCGTTATATGCACCCAGACATGCTTCCCCTGCTGTCCCAGTTGCATTCCAGCAGTGTTGGCATCATTTTCTGATGTTTCAGGGTGGACTTGGTGACCTCCAAGTGGTCGAATTGAGATTTCCAAGTGTCGAGCATTTTTTTCCCATAGACTATAATGGGATTCGATATTCGGTCGAGTAGTCGAGTAACGCGGTCTATTCGAATCGAAATTCGAAATTTCGAATATTTCACTACTCGCTCATCTCTAGTCAGCAGGAAAGACATGTCTCTAAGAACTAGACGGGAAAGAACTTTATTTCCTGTTCAGTGATATACTGTGTCTGTTTGTTGCAATTTCCTACCTTGAAAGTCCTTGGTAAATTCCTTGGTATATGTTTCCTCATGTAATACCTTTTTGAAACTCCATCAGAGTAACCCTGGTTACCATAATGTACCATTTGTCTCTTTCTGGCTTTGAAATAAAAATAAACAAAATGATTATAAAACAAATATTGTGCAGAGTGAGACACATTTTGTTAGAATTTAGAAATGTACTGGGTAATGTGTACTGTAGCTATTTTTCCTCAAAAGATAATTTATGCGTGCTTTGTAGACATTTTTTAAGCTTTAAGGATTAACATGAACGTCTTCAGGGAAGCAACACCCATTAGTATAATTTATTTGAACACATTTCTTATATCTTGCCCATCTGAATATGAAAAATGAGTGCATTCAGTTTAACAGAAGTTAACATATACTTGCGCATTACAACTTTCAGATAAAGCTGCACCTTGCATTAGCATAGCAGTAAAGCAAAAGCAGAAACATTTTTAAGAGCTTTGAAAAGGCAGCAGATGTAAAGGAAAGAATAGGATAGATGGTATCTGTCTTTCAGTCTACATCTTCTTGTTTCATCTTTTCTTTAGAGATGTTAATTGAAGGACAGATGTGTCATCTGGGAAAATTTCCAGCTGTATATATAAAAAGAGGAAGTCTCACGTACAAACACCAAGTGCTGACTGCTTTTTATACTCAAGTTTTTAATAATATATGCATACACAGGAAATGCTATGCTTGGCAGGAGCTCTTCTTCTTGCTAAAACTATATTTAAAAATGAATGGTTATACTATATTCAATGAGACCAGACCTGTAATTACATACACTACAGGAAACATTTACTTCTAAGCATTTAAGCCTGTTATATGAAACACACAGGCGGTCAGTTACCCTAACATAGGAAACAATGCCACCGACCTCTGTACATTCTGCAAAATCCATGGAAGCAGGAGCTTTTGTATGTACACTAAAACTACAGTTACATCTGTCTGTTACCATAGTAGTTTGGATGTGGCAGGCCAAATTAACGCTGTCCCAGATTAAACCTGGGTATAGTTTGCCCAAGGCAAGACACTGGAGCAAAAATTGGCCTAGTCCAAACTATAACTGGGGATGTAAAATAGCGTAGACCAAACTATATCCCAGGATATAAATTGTCCTAGGCCAAGCTATATGCGGGTATAAAATAGCCTAGGCCAAGTTGTACACCCCTCCCAGACCAGTCTTTAATTTGTTGAAAATTGTGAAGATCCTTTTTTAGCCTAAGCCAAGCTGTACTCCTCCAGGCCACACTATACCTATCAAATGATACCCTTCCAGTACAGAATATACCAATCTAATGTTAGACCCGGGTATAGTCTTGCCCAGGCCACATTATACCCCAGGGATAAACTCTATACCTGGAGGTGTAAAATGGCCTAAGCCAGACTATATCCCTCCAGGCCATAATGTTATCCCTTCACTGTTTATTTTCACCCTGCCATTAATTTGTTGAAAGTTGTGCAGATCTTTTTTAGCCTAAGTCAAACTGTACCCCTCCATTACAGAATATACCCATCTAACGTGACACCCGGGTATAGTTTATCCCAGGTCAAATTATACTGAAGGGAAAAACTCTATACCTGGAGGTGTAGAATACTGTAGCTTAAGTCAGACTATATCCCTCTTGGCATAATGTTATCACTTCACAGTTTTTTTTATCATACAGTACACAGGCACACAGCTGCTTTCTCTGGTTGGAAAAAGCAGTACAGTGCTTAAATTGAACTGACTGTAGATGATACTGTCCCATCGGTGCATAGTTAATGTTATGTATTGTAACTTGTATGTCGTATACTGTATTTGTATGTTTCTCTATGCTCTCTATGATGCCAAACATTTTCCTTACTAAAAGCCAACTGTCAAATATCCTGAAGGCCTGTCATGACAACCCAAAATCTGTTGACGTTTTGGCAGTGATAAAAAGTGATCCAAAATCTCTGACCATTATCACTGCCTGTCAAAGCCTGTCAACATTGTTTTGTCATAAGTCCCAAAATCAGCAAAGAAGCTCCACCACTCGACAGTATACCAGTGCCTGGAAAAGTATGGAGCTAAGTCGGGATTGAAACGATCAGTCCTCTTCTGGAAACATCAAAGGCCACAAATATATAGTTGCTGTCACTGATCATTTCTCAGGTAGTCAGTAACAAATCAGTAGCAAATTGTTTGTACTCTATTAACCAGGGATGAGAGTTTATAAACTAGATAATCAACAAACTGAGCATTTCATCTGCCTACCACCCACAAACAAATGGCCAGCTACAACATGACAATCAAACACTCAAAGAATCCCTTAGTAAGATTGTCAGTGATCAAGGTAACAACTGTGATCAGTTAGTTCCTGGTATTCTGTTAGCCTATCACCCATCTGTGCATGTCTCAACCAAGGGCACTCCATCTGAAGATGTATGAACAGAAGGCCATGCTTCCTATAGATGGCAATCCCTTAAAAAATAACAGTGTGGACCCCATGCCCATTTCAGATAATGCAAGCCCTAAAGTATTTAATACAATAACAACCATTCCTAAAAAGCTCCACTTAACCATTAGTACCAACATCCACCCAGGAACACCAGAAGCATGCCTTTGATCCCCACCACAACAGCAATGAACGAATCAATGCTGATACCATTATTCATATCAAGAATTAGCAATGTATTTATTACATGGGTTGAAAGATTAATTAGACCCTAGATGGGTAAATCTTAAGAACACTGTGACTGCAAAAATACTGAGCTACACCTATCATGCCAGCAACTACTCACTTCTAAGAGATAAGGCATCCAGCACATAAAAACTACAGAACTACCTGAACCAAAATGTAAAAGAATTTGTGAACATCCCTGTCATTTCTTGTCCTGGAGTCTGGGCAACGTATGCAGAGATTGCACAAATTGGTTGACATATCCAGCAATATAAAATATGAGATACTCACTGTCCAGTATGCCCTTGCCCTCCTCAGTCCCTCCTCCATGTGTCCACCAGCTGCCATTTCTCTTGTCTCTGGCTGCAGCTTTTGAATTTTGCACTCTCTCTGTGGGACTTTCGGGTCACCTGATCAGTGTATGGCATGTCATGCGCTGATCAGGTGACCCATAAACATTTGGCCAATAATCTCCCCATGTAAAGCCACCTTTATAATTTTCAGGATGTTATGGCTTTATTATATTATGAAGATTCATGTTTTTCAGTTTTAAGTATTAAAATATATGTCTTTATAGTTTTAAGATTTAAGTAAGTTAGTTTTCTCAGGTAATTTACCAGACAAAGCTGAATCCTTTAAGTAATTCTTGTGTATCTCACTCAATAGCAGGGACGGATTATGAGGTGACCTCCACTACTTGCCCTGCAAAGGGGGCCTCCACAAACCTTTGGGTTTCTCCTGGTCCAGGAGACTTTTGTTGGTCCAGCAACAAAGCTATTGGCGCTTTTTTATTTTTTGTTGTTTTTGTAAATCTGAAGCCAAAGCCACCACAGGCAGAAGGGAGAGTCTAGAGCAGCAAAGTTACAGTGACGGGTGCAGAGCTGTCACTGTACATAAGGCACGAAGCACAGCCGCTGGCCGCTCAATGCAGGGAACTGCTTTCTGCTGGACCAGCTGGGCGACTACACTACCCCCCACCCAGAATGGCAAAACAGGAGTTCCCGAGCAGCACACACCCGCACAAGGGTGGCACAAGGGACTGGATCTGACATTCCAGTAAGTAGGTGGGTGCCAGACAACCACCAATCAGTTACTTGGCTGGCCTATTATTTTAAAGGGAAAAAAATACTGTATCTGGGGCCTCCGCCAGATTTTGTGCCCAGGGGCCTCCACCACACTTAATCCGGCCCTGCTCAATAGTATTGATATCATGGGGTAAAATATGGCCTGAGGGGTATGAATTGGCCTAGGATAATTTATACTCAGGGATATAAATTGGCCTAGGCCGTAATATACCCAGGGTATAATTCAGCCAAGGCCACTTTAACTCCTATATAATTTGGACAGGAGGTATAATCTAGCCTGTTATAACGGCAAAAAGATACAGCTACAGCTCCTCTATGGCCTCTTTTACACATCTCTGGTATGGCCAGGTGAACGAAAATGCTGCCACAAAAGGACCTACTTGCTGGGTAAAGCTATGTAAAACCACATATTTTACATGGATTTGCCTCTGTGTTTTTCATTTTAAAAAATGATGCGGGGGTCTCCCTTCACAAGGCTGCCAGCTGGCACATCAGACATAGGGATTGTAGTCCCCATGGCCCAAAGACCAAATGGCCAGCCTCCGCCTATGCCAAGCACCAACACCTAAGTGCTTTGACATGGGTCCAGTGCTTCTCCAGTGGATAACTTTGTCCTATGTATTCTTCTTTTGTATGCCCCTGGCCATCGGTGGTAGAAGTAATGGAGGTAAAATCTACAAAAAGAAGAAGAACAGGAGCAGGTGGGAAATACCAAGCCAGGAACCGAATATCCAACAAACCACAGGTGTGTAACTTGGAAAACATCTCCAGAATATAGTAAGAGAGTCAGAATCCATGCTTCAAGTCAAAGAAAGAAGACTTGCCATGGGTAATTACAGGTAGTATTGAGTAATAGTGGGTCAAGACTAGCATTGTACAAAATTAACAAGAGATCAGGTGACACATAAAAGCATTCATACAACCAGGGATAACCAAAATCATTTGAAGGCATTAGACTTTTCAGGGAAAATCTGGTTCAAATCCACATTTCTTGCATTGATCTGCAGAAAAGTGTGCACATTTTTCAACCAAAACAACCCTTTACATTTGGAATACCCCCCACAAACTATATATTTCCTGAAAGTTCACACGTTAAGCTTTCTAGGAGTATCCAGCTTGTTGTATATCCAGCTTGTTGTAGTGGGCTCATCTTTCTTAAAGTAATTCCTTAAAAAAATGTATAAAAAAAAAGCAGAATAAAAAACACATTTTACTAAACTTATAAATATGCAAACAAGAAAAAACAAGCTAAATCTGAAAGAGAAAGGTCCCCCAAACAGAACAATACCCAACATGCATAGCTACTTTTAAGCCTTTAACCTGCCATCCTACTTGAAATTTTGTCACTCTCTGTTGACAGGTTTAACTGTGATTTTTGCAGAAATTTCCAGGAAAATTATATTTATTTTTGTGGCAAAGTTTATGCTTTAACATTAAATATCTTATATAATTTTCTAATGTTTTTTTAAATATTTTTAATAACATTTATAACATTAAATAATTATTTTTTAGAAAATTGTCTCCTTTTGAGCGCGCGCGCGTGCCCGCGAGAAATGGCTGCTTAGGCTCGCGGTCCCGCAGCAACGGGAGGCAGAGAGACACCAACCGCAAGCGGACCTGCCGCAAAATACACCACCCACCTTCAGATTACCCCCCGCATACCATCTGATTCGGCTGGGAGGACATGAACACCCCAAGTGGCAGAAGGAGGGCCGGGAAGGACAGCCACAGACAGGCGGGAACTTCAGCAATGGTGACGTCCAGTCACGAGGCTGAGAGTGGGCGATCTGAAGCAGCCCAGGAGGATCCAGGCGGAGAGGACCGGATTGGGGTAGGTGCTGGGGACGATATATCCCTCGATTCGGCTGACAGCTGGTCCAGATCTCCCCCAGTTTCACAGCGCCCCCCCCACACTTGGTCCCGGGCCCCAGCAGTAACCAGGAGATCCTCACACAATTAAGAGCGAATGACGAAATTCTCCTCTTAATAAATCAAAACGAGGAGCTGGAAAACCGTAATAGACGGTCTAACTTGCGGTTTAGGGGCATCCCTGAGACCATGGAGGACACTGTGGGCACGGTTACTGCTATACTGCAAGAGTTGGTCCCTGAAATCCCGATTGAAAGATTAGAGCTGGATAGGGCGCACAGGGCCCTCACTAAAAGGCCCTCAGAGGGGCCCCCTCGGGACATAATAGTGAAATTTCACTTTTTTCAAACTAAAGAGGCAGTCCTAAAAGCCTCCAGAGAAAAGGCGCCCCTGTCTTTCCAGTCACATAACTACCAAATATATGCGGACCTTTCTCAGTCCACCATACTTAAAAGAAGAGCATTCAGGCCATATCTCCAGATCCTCCAAGCAAGCGGCATTCGTTACAGGTGGGGTTTCCCCTTTAAACTTTCCTTCTCCCACCAAGGAAAACAGGTCCAAGTGACCTCCATCCCGGATTTCCTTACAAAATTCAAAAGTCTGGGCCTTAAAATGCCAGAATTAGATACAACTTCTCCCTCGCTGCCGTCCACCCCCCGGACCCCGAGAACCAGCCAGCACAATACCGGGCGGGCCAGTCCTTCCCCAGGCCCCCACAAGCACACCCAAAGTTCCCAGGCGCTGAAGAGACTTATCTCCCAAAAGTTTCAGCCAGTTTGAGGCTGCTCTCAAGCCACCTTCTTTCTTCAATACGGACTCTTTCTGTATAGAGTCTCCAACCAATTTTCCCAGCCTGTCCCGCTGGGCTCTCCCTGTTGCGGGTGGCGCCTTGGTCCGCTCCTTCTAGAACTGCCGCCCAGCCGCTAGGAGAGGGAAGGGAGTCCCGTCCCCTTCTTCCATTCTCTACTGTGTTTTTCTGTATATAGTTACAGATTGTTGTATAGTTCAGTTATCCATGCCCAGGGACATGACTAACCTTTATATTTCAGGTACGCCTCTGGACTGCAGATTGTATAAGGTTATTGAAATATGGCTGCTGCTGTTAAAATTTCTCTTTAGTTTTCTTGATAGGATGACTTGGCTGGGGTCCGCCACCGATGTTCAGTGATCCCTCAAGGGCCCTCCATAGAGGTTGTCTCCGGCGGATTGTTGTTCTGACCGGTCGGCTCATGGAAGTGATGGCCCATCGGGGGTGAGACCCTACAATAAGGTCGTAATTATTTTTGCATATATCTATAAGTTAAAATTACTGGTCCAATAGGTATAGCCTATAGGTGCCTCCCGTTGTGCACCACGCGTTCCCTTTACTTCCCTCCATAGGAAACCCCCCTTCCTAGGTTTTTGGAAGTTTTCTGACATGCTAACGCATGGTCAATATATATGCATATGCTCCGATAGCTTTTATGTTTCCCTGTCTTTTAGTGTGGCCCCCTTCCCCATCTTTCCTTCCCCCCTCCCATCACCTACCCCTCCCTTATCACCACTGGGATTGTGGCTCTGACCCTTCATCTGACTATAGTACCAGCCCCGCTAATTTACCCTCACAAGCGAGTATGGCTCTCAAGGTAATATCAGTTAATGCCCAGGGCCTGAATTCCCCAAACAAAAGATCAAGAGCCTTTAAGCACTTTAACTCTGTCCATGCGGATGTAGTTTGCCTCCAGAAAACTCATTTTACATCACGCTCATTCCCTAAAATAATCAATCATAGATTCTCATTGCATTTTCAAGCCACGGCCAAGCGCAAGCACAGAGGGGTCCTTATAGCCTTTTGCAACAGTACCTCTTTCACCTGCAACAAGCAAATTTCTGACCCGGAAGGGAGATATCTGCTCCTCCAGGGGACTCTCCAGGACGCTGAGGTCCCTTTTTTGACATATTATGCGTCTAACACGAAGCAGCTCCCCTTTCTGGCTCACATTTTCTCCCTCTTAAGAGATCACCACAAGGGAGCGGTATTTGTCTGTGGTGACTCCAATCTAACGCTTCAGCCTCACCTGGACAGATCCCTCCCTCCGAACGCCCAAGTAGTCAAAGATGGGGAACAACCTGTTAGATAGCTACCACCTGCTGGATGTATGGAGATCCCTTCACCCGCAAGCAAAGGACTTCACGCATTACTCAGCCCCACATAAGTTATCTACCAGAATAGATCATGTTCTGGTCCCCCCCTCCTTTATATCCTCTATCAACCAAGTTAAGATTCACTCTGTTCCCTGGTCGGACCATGATATGTTGGTAACCTCTTGTAACTCCCTGATCACAAAACCAAGACCCTCTTCTTGGTCCCTGAATGACTCCCTCCTTTCCTCTAAGCCCCTAGTAGAGGAGGCCTGTAGGGCCACTTCAGAATACTTCACTGTAAACGAGAACACACAAACTTCCCCATCCATGGTCTGGGGAGCATTTAAGTCAGTGATGAGGGGCTACTTCATAGGCCTGGCATCAAAGAAAAAAAAGGAGAGGTCAGCCATGTTACAGACGCTCCAGGCCCATTATGAACAAGCTTCCAATAACTTCAAATGCAACCCAAACCAGACAAATCTACACAAACTTGAGACCTCTAGAACTGAATTAAACCTCTTACAGGTGGCGGAGGCGGAGGGTAGGTACCGGAGAGCCAAACAGAAATACTACGTATCTGCGAATAAACCTGGCACTCTGCTCGCCACCCAACTGAAATGCCAGAATCACATAATGAAACCGGTTAGACTTAAAACTAGCACAGGTAACATAACTAACAATCCCATCAATATAGTGAAGGAATTCTCAGAGGGCCTAGCGAACCTCTACGATGCCCCACAATCTCATAATGAAAAGCAGGTCCGGGACTTCTTGGCGGGCATTAAAATATCTCAGATTTCGGCTACTCTCAGAGACATGGTTGATGAAGATGTCAATGCTGAGGAAGTCCTCAAAGTTATTAAAAACCTAAAAACCAACAAGAGACCCGGGCCTGATGTATTTTCTGCCCTCTTTTACAAAAAACTAGCTCCTATTATTGCCCCACGCTTGGCGAGAGTTTACAATCATATTAAAGAGGGTAACCCGTGGGACCCGGATATGCTTAGAGCCTCTATTGTTATGATCCCAAAACCCGGTAAGGACCTTCAATCCTGGACAAATTTCAGGCCCATCTCTCTCCTTAATCTGGACTTGAAAATCCTCACTAAAATTATCGCTAACAGAATAAATGTGTTCTTGGGAGATATAGTCCACAAAGATCAGGTGGGCTATGTACCAAGGAGGCAGGCAGGGGACGGGATTAGACAAATACTGCAGCTCTTGGAGGGAGCGCATTCGCAGAAGCTAGAGTCATTGTTCCTTTCTTTTGATGTAGAGAAGGCTTTTGACTCATTGTCCTGGCAGTATCTCCAACTGGCCCTCCGCAAGTGGGGATTTGGCTCGGGTCTGTTATCTTGGATCTCTGCTATGTACTCTGTCCCGATGGCTACGGTAAGATACGCTGGATACAGTTCCCAGGAATTCCGGATCAGAAGGGGGACCAGACAGGGCTGGCCATTATCTTCCCTTTTATTTGTGCTTGCGCTTGAGCCACTGGCAGAGAAGTTGAGGCAGTCCCACTCGGTACGGGGAATACCCTTTGGGGGAAGAGACAATAAGATATCCCTATTCGCGGATGACATGCTTCTTATGCTCTCCTCCCCCCACGTTTCGGCTCCCAATGCCTTAGCCATTATTGAAAATTTTGGCAAGATGTCAGGTCTTAAACTCAACTCAGCAAAATCCATGGCCCTGGATATCACATTGTCTGACAGTACTAAACAACTTCTTTCCCGGAACTTTAACTGGATCTGGGTCCCGAAGCTGCCCTATCTAGGTATAAAACTGACCAAAATAGATGCACTCTACAAGGCAAACTACCCCGAACTATTTAGATCCCTGACTCTTTGTTGCAATCATGGCGCTTCCTGAGGCTTTCATGGCTGGGTAGGATAGCCGCCCTAAAAATGACATATCTACCTAAGATTCTTTACTTCTTTCGAGTTCTCCCGGTGGCAGTACCTGGAGGCAAGTTGGACTCCCTCCAGAGGAAAATACTAATGTACGCCTGGAATAAATCCAGACCTAGAATCAGCAGGGATGCGCTATATTGCAAAAAAGAAGAAGGAGGTTTATCTTTCCCTTCCCTCCGCAAATATTACATAGCCTCCCAAATTGCACCGCTAGTACTTCTACACGCTCCCTGTTATAAGCCTATATGGGTCCTCAACGACATGGCTAGCTGTGGACGTATTGCACCGGCCTCTTTGCTCTGGACACCCAGGTCGGTTAGGCCCACTTCCATCCCCACCCTACTAAAATTCTCTCTGACCATATGGGACTCGACCAGACATATTTTCTCCTCTCCACATCTTCTGGTCTCCCCCCTACTGGGTAACCCATCCTTCCCGCCAGGCGTTTCCCATCAGCAAAATTTTAAATGGTGGAAAAGGAAAAACCTTACATTAGCTGACCATCTCTGTAATGCATATGGCATGAAGAGCTTGCAGGATCTATCGCCGGGCGCGGATTTCCCCCCGTCAGAGGTTTTCAGATACCTCCAGTTAAAACACTTCATCAGTAAGCTCCTACAGAAATCCTTCCCCCCCTTCAGAAGGACTGAATTTGAGCAAAGGTGCATCCAGGACAACTTCTTGGGGGGTATGATATCTAGTCTGTACACCTCATTGGTATCTCCAGCCCCCACTAAGAAACACAACTATATGAAGAGGTGGGAGGAGGAGCTCGGAATGGAAAAGGATCAAAAGACATGGCAATTGATTCTGAGTAACACAAGTAAGATTTCTTACAATGCCCTCACTCAGGAGAACGCCTACAAAATTTTGTTTAGGTGGTACTATACCCCTGACCGCATCCATAAATTCTCCCCCTCATCCTCCCCCCTCTGCTTTAGAGGGTTTCAGGATAGGGGTTCAATGCTCCATATATGGTGGGATTGCCCAGTGGCTCAGAAGATATGGCACAAAAGCTATACATTACTGGCTGATGTCCTGCAAATCGTGGTTCATGGCAGCCCCTGGGAAGCTCTTCTTTCCCTTAAAGCAGGCCCCTATACCAAACCGCAGTGGCGATTGATGCTCCATGTTTTCTCGGCCACTAGGACTATGATTGCCAGAAATTGGAAATTCCCCACCATACCATGGGTGGAGATACAGGGCAGAATATCAGACATTATGTGCAATGAGAAACTAACAGCCATATCCAGGGATCAATACGATAAATTCCAAGAAACCTGGCTTCCATGGATAGAACACACTGGCCTTGTTAGGGGTTGCACTGACCCGACGTTCCCAATCTAGTCAGGACTTCCACACAATGCTCTCGTTGGCAGCTCTTCATCCCACTGAAGGAGATCAATCCTCACTCTAAGCATGAAGCCACTCCGCCACACTCCATTTACCCCTACCCAATCCCTTCTCCCCCCCTATTATCCTATTGTGTCTGTTATGTCCCCCTGTCCCCTCCCCCCTGTCTCGTCATTTACTTATTAAAACTTCACGTTACGGTTTAAGGAAAGTATTTTATGCTGTAATGGAGCTTACTTGTAGAGTAACTACTGTTTACATATTACATTTGCATAAGAAACCTTTAGCCAAAGGAAAGTAGAGTTTACGGTACTGTCCACCAACTGTTCCACTTCTCCGCTTTATCTACAGTATCCACTCTATCACAATATACCTACAGTATGTTATTGGATGTCATCTGCACTGTAAATCTAATTTTTTGAAATGTTTAATATGTAAAACCAAGCTATGTTACGCTGATTCATATCGAGCTCTATGCAAAATGTATGTACCCATTCTGTTTATACTCTATGCTAAACCGCAATAAAAACTTTGGAAAAGAAAAAATTGTCTCCTTTTTTATAAATAAAACATAAATTGTATTAAAGAAAACCATATTGCATGTGAAAGCCCCATTTCTCTCAATTACAACGGTACCACATATGTATTGGGAGCCCCCATTCCTGCCCAGGAGACCCCTCAAACTGAAAAGATCACTTAATAAAATTTACAAATTAAATACAAACTACTATCTATACTATAAACTGAATTAATTAAAAACAGAGGTCTAAATTCTAATCTTTGAGACCCCACTTTGGGGCATACAATGCAGCTCTGAGTAGCTACCACCCCTCCTTTATTTGCTAAAAATGATGTGGGGTCCTCCCTACCCGGGTACTGGCTATGCAGAGCTTGTAGAACAGGGCACAAGAGCCAGCCTTGGTGTCCTCCTGCCCTGCCAGCTACAAGCCGGGGCTTTAGTGAGGTAGGTAATTGGGGGCCGGTGGTTAATGGCAAGTCACCCTCTAGTGGCAGGTGACGTGTCAGCCTCTGAGCCTTGTGAACTGGTATAGGTGTCTCATGGATCCCTTACCAGTACACAAAGGGTTAACAGTAAAAAAAAGACACACACACACACACACACACACACACACACACACACACACACACAGTTTTAAAATGACATTTATTATTATTTTTTTATTTACTCACCTCCTCTGATGTCCCCCGGTGATCTTGTAACACAGAGCTTCAATGACAGCTTCCAGATGATCTGTGGTCACCCGGCACTACTGAGCTTCTTCAATTATGTCATGTGTCCCACTCACAAATGATGGGCTAGCGGATATTGCCTGTTTCGGCCCTTTCCTCACCATGGAAGAGGAGACCTGGCAGGAGGGATTGCAACCGCCAGTGAGTAAATGCCATATTTTTTTTACAGTTAGCAGCAGCAGTGGCCGAAGTGGAGGGGGTGGGGGCTATTCTGGGCCCTTCCCTGAAGCCAGAAGAGCTCCAGGGGGGATCAGATGCCCCCCAAACTGTACCCATCTGGGATTCCAAGTGGTTCTAGCTTCTTTATATTCCCTCACCCCACGGCTGCAGTGATTGAGCAACAAACAAATCACTGACAGTCCCTTCTCCTTAGGTGCTGTCATTCAGATCACGGTCTTCATTGGTGAAGGTCTGCTTTAAGTACATAACATAGCAACAGATTTAGGGGCAACAGATATGAGATGATCATAGAAGCTTTTAGGAAGCATTTTGGGCCCCACGTGTCTTATTTCTATATTTTCCTAATGTATAAATCTGTAAAGTTTACTAAAATACTATCAATGTTTAGAGTTTCCAGTGACAGTGAACTTTTAATTAACCAATGTTTCTTTATAAGTGCTGGAAAATTACTACTGGGAATGGCTCACACACTAACATATGACAAAAGAAAACTAACAGACATTACTAGACATTTATCATGTTACTTTTTCAAACACTTGGTGACCTGACTCTTTTTCAAAGGCATAGCTTAGCTCATGGAATTAAAAAACAGAAACCAGTCAGCTAGTAACAATGCATCAGTGCATTCTGTGATTATACTTACTTTTACAAAGTTACAATGTCAATGTTCAAATGGTTCTGCATTTAGAATATATTGAATCCTCTTAAAATATCTCATGAAATACAGATAGTTAGCAATGGGTGAATAAATCATCAGTGTATTTACATCTAGAGTGTCAAATCATGTGTGATAAAATTATACATTGAAGGAAGGGTCCTTAGTGTGCAACAGAAAGTGTCAGACTTAGGGGGTAATTCATTAAAATGTAGCAAGCATTTTGCCCCATGTGGGAGTGCTGGTGGAGGGGGGTAACACCTGGACATTTGCCCTACATAAAATGGGCTATGGAAAGTACTCCAAATATTCACAGAAAACAAGAAAATTAATTAAATACATAAATAAAAAAATAAATAGTTTTTCCATGTTTAATTATTTCCCACTGCAGGTAGCTGCCATTTTTGGTTATATACAATTTTTATCTAACAAACAATAACCTGAATTTTTTAATTGTATTTTTTTAGGTTTCAACTGTTTTACTAAATGCAGCTTTTTTAAAGCATTCCATCTAACATGGAAGTTGCATGTAGGTTTATTGTGTTATATTTTTTGGTAATTTTTTGGCATTTTTGGTTAGATACAATTTTTATCTAAAGAACAATAGCCTGACTTTTTTTTATTAATTACAGGTTTAACATTAAAACTGCCTGGGTGTTTATTGTTTTAGATTTTTGGCTAACTTGTTGAGCCTTTTTCGTTTTTGTCCAAATGTTTTTTGTTAATTTCCCATATTTTATAGAATGACACTTAAAGGAGCACTATAGCGAAATAAATGGGCCGATATCCTGCCAGGATTGCTTTTTTTATTTTAATGGAAGTAAGAGGAAATCAGGGGTGACAGGCTCTGTCACCCCTGGATTTTATTCCTACCATGAGAGAATAAACCACAAGCTTTGTGGGAGTTTTATTCAGTTCGGGCTACCAGCTACCAGCCCAGGCACCAAGCATAAGAACTTGTAACCCAGGGCTCAGAGGCTACGCTATTGGAAGCCCCTGTCCCTGTAAGTTACATGCCCTTATGCCCTTTGTTATGGGCTCGGGGCTCATCCAGGGTTGCCTTGGGCACCCCTGGAAAAACTTTGCATCCACACCAAAAAAGACACCAAACAAAAAAGTGTTATTGTTCTTAATTTAAATACTCACCCATCCCAGTCTTCCATCTTCTTTCCCCCATCGGGCGCTGTTTTGCCCGGTATAGCTGGTCTTCTTTGTTCTGTTCCATCTCTTCTTCATTCTTCGGGCCTCTTTGGGGGCCCCTCCAATGTGTAGATGGGGTGGCGTGGGCCAGCAGAAGCTGGAGGCTGCTCTCCACCATTTGGATGAAGCGGTCCTCTTCTTTCATCCTCGCTACACAGCCTGTGACTGAAGTGAGGGCCGGATTTTATACTTGGAGGTGTGGCCTCCATGGAATCTCCCTGACATAATTGTTGACATCACAGAAGAGGAGGGGTCTAGAGAGGATTTACCTGTGCCTCTCCTATTGGCCCCTTCCCTTTTGTGGCATCATGAGTGACGTCGGCGAGATTCCAGAGAGGCCCCATCTCTTAATATAAAAGCCGCTCCTCAGAGGCTCATTATGGAGTCTCCCAGCCAGGAGCCGAGAGGAAGGCAGTGGGCCCCTTTCCAGTTCGAAATGAAAGTGGAACATAGGTTCCCCTCCAGTCATCCCGGCTCCTGGCTGGGGGACTCCATGATGAGCCGCTGAGGAGCAAATTTTATATTAAGAGACTGGCCTCTCTGCAATCTCCCCGACATCACTTATGATGTCACAAAAGGGGAGAGCCTAGAGCAATTTCACAAGAAAATCACATTTAGGCCCCTCCTCCTCTGGGATGTCAGCAATGATGTCAGGGAGATTACATGAAGGCCACACCTCCTAATACAAACGCCAGGGATGGGTGAGTATAAGTTAAATTAAGAACAAAAAAACTTTTTTGTGGTGTCTTATTTCTTTTTCACTTAGGGTGAACTGATAAGGGATCCAGGTGACCCCTATACCAGTTCACCATGGTCAGGAGCTGCCATGGCTCACTGTTATCAATTATACACACGTTTATTTACAAAATTTACGCTACACTGATGAACAAACCGTTTAGTGGAAGCGTGTATATATACAAAATGGACATATATAATTGACAGTGAACAATAACAAATAATGAAAAATAATTATGTGGGTTGAAGTCCTAATTTTTGGGGCCGCCAACTGCGGCCTATCAGGTTTAGTTAGAGAAGGGTTGGGGTATCCACAGTTTGTAGCAAGGCAATACCCTTAATTTGTAGCAAGTGTGGGGTTCTGTCCCTTGTAGCAAGACGATACCATTTTGTTTGTAGCAAGTGTGAGGTCCCGTCACAGGCGTGTTTCGCTGTTAGGCTTTCTCAGCGTGTGGACCTGTTACCTTGATCACAGATGTATTTTAATATAAGATTTATGGGCTTGCCTAATGTAAATATCATGCTGCCAACATATTACAGTACTTACATACTCGTATGCTTGCCCAGACGCCCATTAGTGGTGGTTGGACGATCTCCCAGTTGCAAATTTCTAGCAAAATTTATCGCACTTACATCATGGCGGCTCTGCCTGGTTGGCGGCACAGACGGGCAGCCATTTTTTTTCGGTAGGTTAGATTTGTTTTGTATTGTCGCTTTGCCACTCAGGCGGTTCAAAATAATTGTTGATGACTGGTTATCACTGGGTAACACGCAGGGCTGTTCTTTGTATTGGAATGCTACCTCACTGGGAGGGCTTGACAAGTTAATTAGTAGTGGGTTAAAAAATACAATCAACATAAACATACAGGATTAATTAAAAGTTATTACGAACTTCCTACATTCTGAATAGTACTGATGTGTTGTTTAGTCTTTATGTACTGGTATCATTGATCATGTAGTCTATTTTTATTATTTGTGACGCTAGGGGCTAGTTTGAACTACTAGACTAGCTAATGTGCATTAGTGTAAACAAATGTGTTCTGCAGCAATGTTTCAATAGTGATTTTTATCCTCATTTCATTCTACTAAAAGCCAACCAAAACTCACATTTTTACCTAGCATCCCCTGAATTGCCCCCCCCCCCCCCCCCATGGAGAGTACCATTTGCCAATTTTCACTGCTTCTGCTTCATTTTAATCCCAGATAATGGCGCCATGTTTTCACTGTGAAGCTCTACCTCCTCCAATTATTATTACTGCTGTGTGTGGCAATGATGTCATTGCCACATCTATGCAATGACTGACTACCTGCCATCTTGGAGATTGACAGCAAAATATAAAGTGTTCCATGGCTATTCGAAATGCGAAATTATCCATTTCTAGTTCTACACACTGAGAATGAAGTATCGGCAGGGATTTTGTCCAAATGTATTTCTCAAGTTCAGTGGGTTTTGGTCTGCTTTAAGGAGAGAAACTACATGTTTTGTTGAGGCTGGGTGTTCTTGTTGCTTTTCATTTTGTGATCCATTTTGTCTCTCGTTGAAGGATGCGTTTCTGTATGTCGCCTCCTCTTAGGTTATAATGTATTCTGTCTAATGCTTGGAAATATATGTCTTTTAGGTCAGAAGCATGTTTAAGAAAAAAGTGTCTTCCTACTGGCATAGTAAAGTTTTCATTTTTAATATCCCATATGTGTTCATATACCCTGTTTTTGAGTTTCCTGTTCATTTTCCCTATGTAAAAACACTGGCAAGGGCATGTAAGCAGGTAGATTATGTTTGTGGAGTTACAATTAATGAAATGAATGAATAATCGACTTTCCCTGCTTAATGTACCAGCATGTACTGCAGCCCTCGCATCTATAGAGGCCTTTGGTTCTGCAACATTCCCCACCCTTTTGACCTGTGTAATGGCTTTATACCAAAGAGTCTTTGGTGGATCTGGGATCTTCTAAAAAACAGCTGTGGTCTTTTAGGTACTAGGTCTAGAAGATCTGGGTCATGGGTGAGTATATGCCAGTGCTTTTGTAAGAGTTCCCTGATTTCTGTGTGTTCCTGTGTATAAGTCAGGATAAATGGTAGATAGAGGGATAGAGCTTGCGTTGTGTGTCTTCTTGGGAAACAGTAATGTTTGTCTCTTTTTCTTGTACCCTCTAAGGAGTAGCCTGTCCCTAATATTATTTGCTGCTATTTGGAAATCTGTTATAGATTAGCAATTTCTCCTGGCCCTTAGGTATTCCCCATAGGAGGATACTGTGTTTCAGTGCATTGGGGCGAAAACTGGTGGCCCTTAGAATGTTGTTTGCTGTCGTTGGTTTTCTGTAAAAGTTTGTGAACACTTTACCCTCCTGGTCTATACTGACTTCACTTCATGTCAGTGATAGTCAAGGGTGAATTTCAGGTTGAAAGAGTTTTGGTTTAATACAATGTTGGAGGTGAATAATTCAGTTTCCCATAAGATGAATATATCATCAATGTATCTATGCCAGAAAACTACATTTTCTATGTACGGTATTGAGGTCTCATCCTTTCCTACCAGGAAATAGTCTAAAGGACCAGTTCACATATTGTTTCCTTTAAAAAAAAACACACACAATCAAGAAGAAAATATTTTTTTGTATTTTGTTTAATACTTACCTCTAATCCTTCCCAGAGCAGCCGAGCCGATCACTCTGACTTCTGCTCTCCTGTTGCTGCTGGAAGCCTTTTGTACCTTCTGGGCGACAGGATATAAAGGTTAATTAAAAAAAAAAATTACATGGGGCTAAAAAACATTAAAAATCCCAATAAAAAACCTTAAAAATCCCCCCAAAATGGCGTAGTGTCCCCCATATCCAACTTAGCCAGCCCTGGGATCAGTTATGCAGGACTTGTATACCAAGATGCAGGGGCCAGCCTTGGTGGCCCCCGTCCTGATGGTTACAAGCCCACATAGCCGTCATGGCGCCCGGGCTCTTCTGCCCTGCATGCGTTTTGGGGAGGCAGGTAATGGGTAGTGGAGGTTAATGGCAAGTCACCCGATAGTCGCAGGTTACTTGCCTTGTGAACTGGTATAGAGGTCTCATGGATCCCTTACCAGTTCACAAAGGGTTAACTGTAAAAAAAAGACATGCACACATTAAAAAAAAATAGCTGAGCACTGTGGCATTTAAAGGGTTAAACTTCCATAGCTGATAATCGTCATTGTTTAGCTTGGCCACTGAGAGGTTAAGTTCTGAGCTGCTGGTCATTCTTCCACCTTTATATATAAGAACAGACTTACAGGAGATGTCTCTGGAAAGCGTCTTTATGCTGATTCCAACACCAACTGCACTGTTTCCAATTCTGGGCTTTGCTCTGCCTTGTTTGCACTTGGTCACCGGTCTTTATCCCATTGCTGTGGCTTCATTCAGTCACTGGGTATATAACTGTTGCATAGTGTGAGTGCTGGGTGCTGAATCAACTCCAGACAGTAGTGGTATAACAGGAAACCGACTTTACTGGTACATTAATGCAGTAAGAGAAACAAAGATAGAAAAAATAAGTGATAGAGCATAGCTGAATATACAGCACACCACAGCAGAAAAATGTTTATAGAGACTACAGGTAACCATCATTAACAGTGCCATCTACTTGTTATAACAAGTCAATCTAGCAAAAGTCCCAAAATCACAGTGACAAGCAGAAGCTGTGGTAAAGTATTGTATCTCCAACAGTGCTGTTCTGGCCACATAATGCATATTAATATTTGGATGCAGGTTGGGATCTGGCCGCACACATCTTTGGGGTTTGGGAGATCTGCTTTCACTTTATTTATTTTGGGGTCTATAGGGATACACATAGAGTCTACCTGTACTTTTGTGGTCCGTTTACAGTACACCATTCACACCATTTTTGTACTTTTTAAGATGCCTTAAACTGGTGTAGGTTAGCCCAGCCATTGTAGTTCAAAGATACATGCAATGCCTTAGAAACCTTTAATGGGGCAAGTATGTTATGGGCCTTATTTATGAATTGCGTCTATGCTAATTTGCTTTGTTGCATTAGGTATTGGCTGGCCTGTGTCAGTGCTTGTTGGACTCAACTGCTGATTATAACAGCACCAGTAACCACCACCATTTTGTACTGCTGTCTTTTTGGCGCTGCTCAGCAGATTTATTAATATTTGCCACCCTGAGAAGTTTGGCATTATTCTGGCACTGGTCGGACCTTCATCATTACGCTTACAGGATATTACTGCTGGAGGCAAAAAGGACATACTTTACAGAGGGTTTAGGCTGTGTTTTAGTTGTTGTTGTCCAAATTACACATTGTAAGCAAAAGAATCCATGAAAAATGATTTTACAAAGGGCCAAAAATTGACATGGCAAAAGCTAGTTCCCGCATTTACATTGCTGACAAGTCACAATGCAAGTTCTACACATTTGCATTTGTGTAATACTATTTTAAAGCATAAAACACAGCAGTCCAGTTCTGAGTAATGTACTTGATAGGATTCTGACCAACAGTGCCGCTATAAACCAGCACAGCTTCTAGCAGAGTGCCCGGCACTGCACCTATGTGACGCTAGTGTTAACTTAGATGCCGCATCGGCGCTGCCTGAAATTTGGTTCCTTAAATTGCACAGTGTCGCTGAGGCAAAAACATTGGCACTCAGTAGTTTTAACAGGCGCTGCTTCATAAATTCGGCTAATTATTTATAAGCATAAAACAATTCAATGCAGTTCTGCTCAGGCCCGTATTTACCATTAGGCTAAGGTAGGCACATGCCTAGGGCGGGGCTACAGCCTGGGGGCGGGGATGGGGCAAAAAATTATACATATTCAGCTGCCGCCTTGGTTGGTGATGTACGAAGGGCAGAGATCGCCCCCAGAGAGAACATGCAGGGGCGGCTGTATCAGAGGACGCAGTGCCGCTGATCGTCACGTGGAATGCAGTGAGGGGAGGACAGGTGGGAAGCTGCTGAGCCCGCACTAGCTCATCCTGTGTCACAGAGAATAAACCCCGCCCCCCAGGTCTCAGGCTGAAAGCAAGGTACTGCAAACTGCAATGCTACTATGGAGAGTGGGGAGGTCAGCAGGGCAGTAGCAGAGTGACAGCACAGAGAAACTCTGCTGCTGTCAAAAGAGAAGCAGAGTCACTGGCAGCTGACCTGCTTTACACCAAAGACATCTTCTTTTTCGGCAGGACAGGCACAATGATCCCTGCCTTGCCTGTCGGCTCTGCCTCCTCCCTGGGCTGTCAGTTTAGGAAAGCTGCACAGGGGAGGGGCGGGGTCACACAGGATTCGGGAGAGTGGAGATGTGTTGCTGCTTTCCTTCTGAGGCCAGCAGCAGCCTGAGAGCAGGTCCCAGCCAGAAGGAAAGAAGAAAGCCGATCGATGAATCAAAGGTCAGGTTGTGGCTAACACTCGGGAGGGAAGGGGAAAATACTAGTTAAAAAGAGAGGGAAAAAAAGCTAAAGTCAATAAAAAAAAGTCTTGCTCATGTCCAGTGTTGTTTGGGGGAGGGGGGTATTGTATTTGCTGTAGAGGGACAAGGAAACTTCTAAGGTGTTATAGTTAAGCTGCTAGTTTGTTGTTGTCAAAGCAAACCAAAAGCACAAATTCTGATCCACATAACCAAACTCTTCGGATGTATCCTGATTTGGGATGCCCCCTAAGATTTAGGCTATGCAGATCAAAATAATCTGTGCCTTTTGGTCTGCTTTGAAGAGGAAGTAAAGTCACAAAAAATGTACTTCCGCAGTTCGCCACAGCATGAGAACATCCTGACTTGGGATGCCCCACTACGCACCATCATCCAGCATGCCCAGATAACGGTCAGCTAATACTGACCTCATTCTTCTTCCCTCGCAGACATCATTTAGGTTTGTCTGGTGAATGTAAAAGGTCTGCCTTGCCAAGCGGGAATGTGCAGTGGGGCATCCAAAATCAAAATGCCCCCACGCTGCAGAGGTCAGAGGAAGTAAAGGCCTCTTTGACTTTACATCCTCTTTAAAATGTTGCCTAATCTGGGATTTTGCTCCCCTGGGTTTTGGTCCACTTCCTAAGGGCAGCCTGATTTGGGATGCCCACTTTGTGAAACCCCTCAGTTCAAACCTCAGTCCATCAATCCTGCACATGCATGTGTAGCCGGTGGAAGGTATTCAGCCATTATCTTTGTTGGTCTTTTAATGTAATGGTTCATATCTGTTCTGCAGTTGCACTACATCACCACAAGATGGCACTGTTGGATAAAAAATGAATTGTGACATTACAGGTCTACCAAACGTAAAACCTAACCACATAGGAGTACAGCTGAACTGCTATTGGCTAAGGTGAGTAGAAAGTTAGAGAAGGTTCTAGAGGCCACTAGAGGGAGTCTATATAATGAGAGTTACCTCAGAAGAGTTAGTGATCTACAGAACATACAAGATGTAGTTCTCTATTGTAGTAACCGAGAGTGAGAGGAAGGTACCAGCAAGGTCAACTGGTAGCAGTCGCAGAGAGGGGTAAGAGAGAGCAGAGGAGCCACATTCATACCTAACGAGTGACCACAGGAGAAGGTGAACCTTTCTACCCAAGATGCTGGGGAGGAAGCTTAAGGCCGCAGTATTATGCCATGGGATCAGAATGAGTGACCACCACCTGTTGGAATACATTTGGATGTAATGTTGTGCTATGGAAGCTGCTAAGGAAACTGTTGTGGAAAGACTGTATGACCTGCTGTGAAGTCTAAAGTGTACCTGAAGTCCTGCTAATAAAGTAAGTGCCCTTTTCATAAAGTTGGTCTCATTGGAGTTTTTGGAAGTAAGCCCACATCAGGAGGTCCCCCAAGCCCGTTAACAAAGAACCCACTCCCCATACACCCTGAGGAGCTAAACCCCTCAGGGACCCGTATGCTACACATGGGCCCCCCGTGGCATTCATGGTCATCTGCATCAAACAGACTCAAATGGTTACCAGCGTGATCGAACATGGTGGCAGATTCTGCAGCAATAATGAACTTGCTTTAGGTGAGTATCAGGCGAATCAGGGGATTTCACAAAACGGGCATCCCAACTCAGGATGCTGCATAAAGAGGGAGACCACCAGTCTTAGTGTCTGGTAGACTCTAAGCTGGCGGTTGCTCTTCTTTAATGGCAATTCACCTATCATTTTCTTGGTCTAAAGGCGGATCCTTTGGTTCTTTGCGACTTCATTTTTGGGTCAGAGGGTGGAATCTGCTTGAACTCTGATTATTACTTTTAGAATCTTTTTAGGTAATATGCTCGCACTGCATTTATTCATTTTGGGTGTAAGGGCACAGAAGGGCACATGGGTGGGGGGGCACTGGCATGGTCGCACCCCCTACGCGCTGGTGGACGGGGACTTTGTGGTGCTGTGATGCAGGAACATTAATCTACCATTGTGGACCGAGAAATGACTACACACTAGAGCACCACACATACTGCGATAGTACAGCCATTTCTGGGACCACCAGAAAGGCAATGCAGGAAAAAGTTAAGCATCACATGCTATGGTCTGTCAGTCTGTTCCACAAGGAACCCAAATTAATTTTATGCACCTTCTCATGCCACCAATCAGCCTGACATTGCAAAGATACTTACCTTTTCTTTTAGTCACTCTTGGTGTTAACTGGAGGGGGTAGGTACGTTTTATTTAGGATATGGTGCTTGCTAGATTGCCTCCACTTTAAAAAGAGCCTCCAGTCTTCCCTAGCCACCCTTTTCCATCCATTTTGCTTACCCTGAGCAATTTTGAGATTCGGGGAAAAATACTTAGCTCATTGACGCAATCCGCCCCTAATCATCCTGGTGCCCCAGTGCTGCTGCAACTATAACCTAGGTGGGGGGGTGGGGGGGGCACCGTTCTGAATCTTTGCCCCGGGTGCCAGAAAGCCTAGCTACAGCATTAGAAGGCATGGTTTTGCTCCCTGCTTCCTCAGGTAGGCTGATCTTCCACTGACGCCGTCAGCTGACTGAGGGACAGCGATACCCTCGTGGTAAGTCTTACTTCCCGTAGTTTGGCGGGGTTATGTTTTTCTGTGTTTGGGAGGTTTTGTTTTTCTGTGTTTGGGGGTTATGTTTTTCTGTGCTTGGGGGGGGTTGTTTTCCTGTATTGGGGGGTATGTTTTTCTGTGTTTGGGTGGGGTATGTTTTTCTGTGTTTGGGGGGGTTATGTTTTTCTGTGTTTGGGGGGGGTTAAGATTTCCTGTGTTGGGGGGTATGTTTTTCTGTGTTTGGGGGGGTATGTTTTTCTGTGTTTGGGGGGATTATGTTTTTCTGTGTTTGGGGGGTTATGTTTTTCTGTGTTTGGGGGGGTTATGTTTTTCTGTGTTTGGGGGGGTTATGTTTTTCTGTGTTTGGGGGGGTTAAGTTTTCCTGTGTTGGGGGGCACGTTTTTCTGTGTTTTGGGGGGGGTTAAGTACACCAACTACCAGGGCCAGTTGATCAAGTGACCCATCCAGGATACCCAAGATCACCAGGGTCACAGTAACTTGCCAGGAGACTCACAGTGCTCACCGGCTGCAGCTCATCCATGACCACCTTCTAGCTGAGGCTGGGGGCGGGATTGTTCTGCATACAAAATGGAGACTGGGCATGTGGCCACTCCTGTTTGCTTGTGCAGGAGCTTTGTAAAAAATGCACTTCAGAAAGTGCTGATTGGATGAGAGCTCGTGTATGAGCTGTGGGAGAAGGGAACGGTAATTTTTTTGGGGGAACTAGGGGGTTTACAGTGGGGCATCCCAAACCTGGATGTCCCTGAGAAAAAAACAAACCAGGATAAGGAAAATCTGGGTTTTGGTCCAATTTAAAGCAGAACAAAACCCACTGGGGCCACCCCGTGGCCTTCCACAGGGAGCCAGTAAATTCTCTTGCCAATGTAAACATCGGACGGCCGCAGCCCCTGCATCTTAAGGATGTGAGCCTGTTCCCACCCGCAGACATTCAGAAGGCTGAGGGCAGGGTCATGCGTGCTGCAGGGGATGCAGCCGCTCAAGCTTACAATTGCCATAAACATTGCATATGCAGCTTTGATTGGTCGAGAGCCCACGCATGCATGGTTGGAGTGGGAAGAGGTGAGTTTTTACAGGTGAACCTGGGGGGGTTTCACACAGTGGGGCATCCCAAATGTGGATGCCCAGGGGGCAAGGACTCAAAATCATTGTTCATCAGTGATGGTCAACATTTTTTCTACTCTAACCTCAGGAATGTGAGTTTTTTTTTTTACATTCGCCCGATAAGACGCACTGACATGTCCCCCCCCCCCCCCCCCCCCCACACACACTTTTGGGTAAAAAAAGGTGTCTTCTAGGGTGTACAATACGATAAGTATTTTGGCTATCCCAGGAGGTTTCACACAGTGGGGTATCCCAAATCATGAGTTCTTTGACTTTAGGGCTGTCCCAAGTTGTTTTTTATTTGCTTTGGCAATGTGTGGGGTTAATGGTGTGTGGGTATTCCAGTGTTTGGGGGGTAATGGAGGGCAAAAGTGTGTGCTTGTGGGGGTTAACTGTATGTGTTTTGGCATCCCTTTACTGGGACAGTCTGATCGGTGATGCCTTTGTGTGTGAAACCCAGAGAACACAGAGCAGAACAACTACCCTGGTGCTTGTGTAGCCTTCCAGCTATTCAGTATAGATTGCGTCATCCCGCAGTCTATTCTGGATGAATGGAAGGCTTGGACCCCCCCCCACTGGCTGCTCCCCAGAGGGGATGCTACCACAGGATGCGCATGCTTTGTGGGATTAATGAAAATGTTTTATGGCGAATGCAGGGAGTTTCACAGAAAGGGGCATCCTCAGGATGTCTTGGGAGCGGGGTCTTTTAAACAATAGGGCTGGATGAAACTGGTTATGGACTGGTTTAACATTGTGTGCGGTTAATAGTGCGTGTGTGTGTGTGTGTGTGTGTGTGTGTGTGTGTGTGTGTAGGGGGGTAACGGCGTAATAGGGGTAATAGTGTGTTTGTGGGTTAGCTGGTGTAATGGGTTGATAGGGTGTTGATCACAGTTTGCTGATGCTCTTTCAGGCCCATTTCTTACCTGCTCCTTTGGCAAAATAGAACCATGAGTGGCTGCTAGGTGCCACATTGACTCTGGACTCCATGACCGCTAGTGTTCTATCACGGAGCCCCATTTTACAAAGGGAGTGAGAATCAGGTAAGAAATATTGGGCTTGTAGGGGTGCATCGGCACTGTGAGCAAATGCGATCAATCCCAATATTTTTTGAATAAAATTGGTCTTGGATGTCTGTAAATGATGAATGTGGGCAGGTAAAAAAATGTCTGGCCTCCTGGACACAGGCGCCTGCCTGGTGCTAAACTGATTTGGCTCTTAAAGCGAATAGCCCGCGCAGGCGCCCTTGGGACCTGACTGAGGTAAGTCTGCACATGCCGATCTGGGGGGTTTCACACAACGCGGTATCCCAAATCGAGACTTGCCGCCAGTCTTAATGCATCCATTCCATTGTTGTAGTCTCCTCTACTGGTTCTTCCACACTCTCCACCTTTTCCAATTGGTTGGGGGGGGGGGGTAAGCACAAATAGTGCCTAGGGCAGCATGGACCCTAAATACGTCTCTGGTTCTGCTCACTGTGTTCTATAGGATCTTGACCAACAGCGCCACTATAAAGCGGCACAGCTTCAACCAGACCACCATACTATGACATATATGGTGATAGTGTTTACTAGATGCAGAGTTTATGAGTTGTGAGCATGCTCGTAGTCAGAGACAGCTATGGGACAACTGTGACTTGCCATGTTGGCTCACGCTGAAAGCACCGAAAGACAAAGTGGCTGTTTTGGCACAGTGGCACACTTTCTGTTCATGATTAAAAAGAAGGGCAAGGTTTGAAGCCCTGCTATGGTGTCAGGCATCAGCAGAAGTGTTAGCTGCCTTTCTAATTGATTTTGGGCTTACTGTCCCTTTGAATGGACATTACACCACCAAAGCAGTGGGGCAGTTGAATTCTGAAGCCGTTATTATAATATATTATATTATATTATTAACAGTGTTTGTTATATTCTAAGTATACAGCACGTCCTGTTCCAGAAGATATTCCTTACATTTGGGATATACATCCAGTAGATGGCGCTGGACTGCAGAGACAGAAAAGTGGCTCCTCCCAGCCCCATATATACCAGGGACCTCCCACAAAATCCCCAGTTCTTCTCTGCAGTCCTGGCTGCGATGATTAGAAGATGGCTCTCTCTACTCGCAGGTGAGCGGGGCTATTAGCCTGCGGCCCTGCAGGACTATTCCCACCCGTTTCCTTTTACGGCCTCCCAGCTCAGGCTGCGCTGGTTCGGGGGAAGGTAGGCAGCACCGCTGTCAGGTGCTAAGGAGCGCTGCTCCAACCGCAGTCCCCTACCAAGGGTAGGCGGTATAGGCCCATGGTGAGCCTTATGGGATGCCCCTCCCGCATTTTATGCCCCTCGCCCACTGTCCCCGCAGTTGGCTCCTTTTAGGCTGGCCATCGCTTCCCCTTCGCTCTCCCTTGTAGATCTCGGGGGGGGGGGTGCATGTCTTTACTATATGTAGTGTGTTGTGTTTGATCCCTTATGAATTGATTGCACTGGTTTCTTTTGCCGCCGCCGCACGCTTGTACTACGCTCCACGGTCGGCGGCGACATCGCCTCGGGCGCTGCTGCGCCATCATTGGCTGTTCTTGTCAGGTGGGCGCGTTTTCGCGCTCTTCGGGGGGGGCGGACCTTGCGGCTGACGCGTTCTGCATCACTGTCTCCGCGGCCCGCCCCTCGAGGTATATGCGGCCGCCATTTTAGTTCTCTGCTGCGTGTGCCTGGCGTCTCCCTATCGCTGTCCGTAAGTGCCCCTGTGGGCTGATTTATTTATATATTTCTCTGTATTGCATATTGCTTATGGGATCTTTTGCTTATGTCTTGCAGGCAGGTCAAACTTTGTGGTTTCTCCTGGTCCTATCCCCTCTATTTAGTGTTAACTCTTATTGGAGGGGTATTATATTTCATTTCTTCCCCGGCGGGTTATTGGGGCATCCCGGGTTGCTACTATTAGCGTTAATCCCTATTGGCCTGTTGTGCCATGATAATCACCATATGGAGGCTTCTCAGGATAATGTGCTCGGGGTTCCTTCGGGACAAGCCCGGCTGTGTGTGGCGTGTGGGGTATCCCCTATAAGTGATGATGTCAGGGTGTGTGTACCCTGCCCCCAGCCGGTACTTGCGCTGCAGTCTGGGTTACCTGCGGCTGGGCCTAGTGCTGTGCCCCCTCTGGCTTCGCCTACCCCCCCACGCTTACATCTGACTCCCAGTGGGGTGCATACCAGTGGGGAGTCTCAACCTGATTTGGCTACCCGGGTAGTCAGTATTGAAAGACATATTGCTGGGTCTGGTCCGCGTAAGGCTCCTGCTAAGCGGAGGCATCTGGCACCCGGTGTTACTCTCTTTCCTGTGGAAGCTGAGGAGTTTTTTGATATTACTGGATATACCCCCCTGGAAGAAGGGGAATTATTCTCTGATTCAGAATCATCTGAGGATCAGCCTAGGGGTTATGCTGAGTCTGGGTCTGACCCATGGGCTTCAGATGATACTGACAGACTTTTGTCTCACATTTTTGAAGTGCTCTGTATCTCTCCTCCTGCCGTGGCCCAGCGGCAGCAGAGGGAGCTGTTTCATACTGTTAAGCCACGTTTGGAGTTTCCTGAACAAACTCACTTTAATAATCTGATTCTCAAGGAGTGGGAATGGCCTAGCTGGCTTCCCGGGGTACCAAGGAGTTGGGATAAGAGGTATCCCTTTCCTGCTGAAATGGTTAAATGTTGGTAATGTCCTCCAGAGGTAGATGCACCAGTTCTGGGGTTTTCTAACACATCTGTCATGCATTCCCCTGACTCTACTACACTGAGGGATGGGGAGGACAGGCGCATGGATCAGTTGCCTTGCCATGCCTTTGCCTGTGTTGGGACCGCGCTCCGTCCGGTCTGTGCCTCTGCTATCATGGCTGTTGCTATTAAACGCCTGTTCAGGGGTCTCTTAGATGGGGCCCCTGATGATGCTGGCAGTGAAGAGTATAGAGCTCTTCCGCGTTGTGAGGAATTTGTTGCATATGTTCTCTCTGCCCTGGATGATACCATTAGAATGTGTGGTATGGCATCTGCCTTGTTGGTGGCGATACGCCGCTCGGTCTGGCTCGGCCAGTGGGCAGCTGACGATGCTGCCAAAATGGCTCTCACTGGGTTTCCCTTCAAGGGGCTGCGCCTCTTTGGGGAACGTTTTGACTTGTTTGCTAAAGGTGGCAAGTTACCTCAGCGTAGAAGGCATCCCCGATCCTTTCGGGGTTCAGGTGCCTTTTCTCCTTCCTTCTGGGTGTTCCAGAATTGGACGGGGAGCTTCCTTTGCTGGAGCCCGTGGAGATTTTTGAGGCAGGGGCAGAGGACGTGGCCGCCCTGGCCCCACCTGTGGTCCCAAGACTTAGTCCTCCCCCAAGCCCCCTCAGGCATGAAAGGGTGCCCTCACCCATCTGGGTGGGGGGACGGCTTTGGCTCTTGGCTCATGTCTGGAGGCGTCATGTCTCAGACCGGTGGATTCAGGGGGTAGTGTCCTCCGGTTACAAGATAGAGTTTGCAGCCTGGCCGCCCCCCAAGATTCATCAAATCCCGGTTAGCTCAAAACCCCCTGTCAGCTCAGGGTCTGTCCCTTGCTGTCCAAGGCCTTCTGGAATTGGGAGTCATCTGCCAGGTGTCCTTGAGGGAAAGGGGCAAGGGCTATTATTCCAATCTTTTCATTGTTCCCAAAAGGGATGGGTCCATCAGACCCATCCTGGATTTAAAGCGCCTTAACAAATTTGTCAGATTCAGACACTTTCGCATGGAGAATCTGCGCTCAGCTGTGACTTTCCTACGCCCAGGGGACTTCATGACCTCTGTAGATATCAAGGATGCTTACCTTCATGTACCTATCTTTCCAGGTCATCAGAGATTCCTCAGGTTCGCTCTGGAGGATCAGCACTACCAATTTGTGGCCTTGCCCTTCGGCCTCACCTCGGAGTCATGGCCCTGCTGAGATCTCAGGGCATTCGCATTCTTCCCTACCTGGACGACATGCTTATCGCTTCTCAGTCTTTCCATCAGGCAGAGCTGGACACTCAGAGGGTGGTGTCCACACTGGAATCATTCGGCTGGGTGATCAATCACCCCAATTCTTCCCTGTCTCCTTCCATGGTGAAGTCTTTTCTGGGCATGATTCTGGATTCAGCTCAGGTCAAGATCTTTCTTCCTCAACAGAAGGTGGAGGTCCTTCAGGAGAAAGTTCAGCTCCTGCTGTCTTGTCCTCATCCATCCATCAGGCAGGGAATGCAGCTGGTGGGCCTGATGGTGTCCTGCTTCGAGGCGGTTCCATATGCTCAGTTCCACATGAGGCCTCTTCAGCTTCACCTTTTGCCAGTATGGGATCGGGACCCTGTGTCCCTGGATCAGGTGTTTGTCTTGTCCCCTCAGGTCAGGCGGTCTCTAGTGTGGTGGCTGGACTCAGGGAACCTGCTGGGGGGGCAGATCCTTTCTGGCCCTCTGCTGGGAGACTGTCACCACGGATGCCAGTCTGACAGGTTGGGGGGGATTCTGGAAGTCCCTGAAGTTCCAGGGTCAGTGGGGCCCTCAGGAGGCCCATGCCCCTATCAACATTCTGGAATTGAGGGCAATCAGGTTGGTCCGCTCGGACAACCAGACGGCGGTTGCCTACATCAATCATCAGGGAGGGTCCCGGAGCAAGAGGGCCCTCAAGGAAGTGTCACTGATACTGTCCTGGGCGGAGGAAAATGTTCTCTGGGTCTTCAGCTCAGTACTCTGAAAGGCCATGTGTTTGCTTTGACTATTTTTGCTCAGCATCCCTTGGTCAAGACCTTTTTCCAGGGAGTTACTCACGTGCGTCCCCCACGCAAGCCTATGTTGCCAGTCTGGGACTTGAACTTGGTCTTATCTGCCCTGCAGGGGTCTCCCTTTGAGCCCTTGCAAGGGGCTCCTTTGTCCATTCTCACGCTTAAGGTGGTCTTTTTGGTGGCTATCACTTCTGTTAGGCGTGTTTCTGAGTTGGCGGCGCTTTCCATCAAGCCTCCTTATTTCGAGGGACACCAGGACAAGGTGGTGTTTCATTTTAAGCCAGATTTTCTGCCTAAGGTTGTTTCTGCCTTTCATCTCAATCAGGACATTGTTTTGCCTTCTCTGTGTCCTAATCCCAGTAACCCTAAGGAAAGGGGTTTGCATTCTTTGAACGTAGTCAGAACTCTGAAGTTTTATTTGGTGGCTACTGAATCCTTCAGGAAGTCTGATGCTCTTTTTGTGCTTCCGTCTGGACCTAAGAAAGGTCTGGCTCTGGCTAAGTCCACTATCAGCAAGTGGATCCGTCAGGCTGTGATACAGGCCTACTCTGCAAAGGGGAAGGAGCCTCCCTTCCGCCTTACTGCTCATTCTGCTCGTGCTATTGGTGCCTCTTGGGCTTTTCAGCACCAAGCTTCTGTTGAACAAGTTTGCAAGGCTGCTACTTGGTCTTCTGTTCATACTTTTTCAAGTTTTACAAGGTTGATGTTAGGGCCTCAGCTGATGCTGCTTTTGGTCGCAAGGTTCTGCAGGCGGCAGTGGTTTAAATTGTCTGCTGTTACTTTTGGGGATCCCACCCTACCTTACGGACACTGCTATTGGATGTCCCAAGTGTAAGGAATATCTTCTGGAACAGGACGTGCTGTATACTTAGAAAAATACAATTCTGTGATTACTCACCTGTAGAATTGGTATTATATGTATACAACACGTCCTGTTCCACCCCACCCTTGTTATCATTATCTTTAGTTACCTCTTTATGGTGATTGTTCTTATGTTCAAATTTTCATATAATGGTTATACTTCTCCCGGTCGCATTTTAACTGCTTTTCAAAATTAGGGATTTTGTGGGAGGTCCCTGGTATATATGGGGCCGGGAGGAGCCACTTTTCTGTCTCTGCAGTCCAGCGCCATCTACTGGATATATATCCCAAGTGTAAGGAATATCTTCTGGAACAGGACGTGCTGTATACATATAATACCAATTCTACAGGTGAGTAATCACAGAATTGCATTTTTTGTCCTTTCTGATTTCATTGTTTAAATAATCTGAAATAATGTAAGCCTGTTGGGAGCTATAAACGCCTTTTATTTTCACACACCATCTATGACGAAAGAACAAGGTGATCTGAAATGCATTGGTTCAATGTGTGATATGGGTACTGTATTTCATTTACACTAGAGTTCTGAATTTTTCCTTTTCAGGGCTGGCAACTGGCTTTCCCATGGGGTATGCAGAATCGGGATATGCCTCCCTGTGTGAAACCCCCCAGATCACTGCTTTTCGCTCACCTCTTCCTTGTTTCTATGGCACATGCACAGGCTCTCTTCCAATGAGAGCCATCTGCCATGACTATGTCAATCAGCAAATGACCCTCAATGTTTTCAATAGGGAGTATGCACTGCATATCTGAATGGCTAGGGCCGATGTCAATGAGAGACGTTTGCGAATGACATAGTCACAGCAGACCACTTTCATTGGATGAGTGCCAACCTATGTTCTGCTAGAAAGAGGTGACTGTATAGAGGCTTTTTGGGGGGTTTCACAGCGGGGCATCTTGATTCAGGATGCCCCAGGGGAATGGGACAAAATCCAGGAAAATTGTTCAGCTTTAAGTCAAGCATTCCAATCCTTTCAAGCCTGATACCAGGCAGATCTAAAAATCCATTTCCACCTTACCTCATCAGTTGGAGCCCAATTTGATCCCCATCAGCCAGATTCACAACTAAATATCTCTGTGCACCCTTCTGCTGGGTGAACCTAATTGTCCACCAGCAGTCAAGTGGGGCCAAAACCCAGGTGGCAGCTGAGGGAACACAAATGTTGCAGCCCAGGAAGGAAAGAACAAAATTTAATTGCAAGGTAAGACCAGGCTCAGTCCCACGGAGCCTCCCATGCTGCAGCTCTGATGCTGACAGCCCGCTTCTCCCCTCACCTCACTGCACGTCCCTGCTACCTTGTTGGATTTGCATTCAGCACAGGACACTCAGTTCTAGGTGAGAAGCTCACTGTTGCCCATGGAGCCAAAATGATTCCCCATGGCCATGCCAGTGGGCTGGCAGGTATGTGCCCTTTTTTTTACAGCCTGGACCTGTTTAAAGTCATTCTGCAGGCAAAAAAAAAAAAATTAAAAAAATAAAACACGCATACCTACCAACCTTTCAGGTTGAGAAAGAGGGACATTTGTTAAATTAGGGATGGATAGGATATAGATTGCAACAGTTACAATAGAAACACTTTGAATAGACATCTGAATTGTTTATTGATCTGCATGTTACATCTCAAAGAGGGACAGTCCCTCCAAATTAGGGCCACTTGGGAGGTATGAACACGTTTTATTATTTCTCTTTTCTTTCAGTCTCTATTGTGTTTTAACTTGCACACCTATGCAATATCCTTCTTTTTTGATGCTGCAGGATTATATAAGCAACTATATGTTTTTATGTTTTGCTTGATGTCTTACATTTCGGGGGCAGACCGGTCGTCCTTGACCCAGGGACTGAGTAGCCCAGAAGGGGCCTGGCCTCCAACGATGCACGTGGTGCTATGTGGAGCAACCGCGGTCTGGCCTCCAACGATGCATGCGGCTCCAGCAAAAAAAAAGACTTTGCTTGCTCATTCACTCAAAACCCGGGAAGTCGACTTGGAGATGCCTCGCTGTGTGCAGCCCCCAAGACAGCGTGTAATCACTTACCATTCCCCGGTCCAACAGTGCATGCACTGGCTCTCATCTAATGAGAGCCATCTGCAGTGACTATGTCATTTGGCAAACGCCCCTCATTTACTTCAATAGGGAGTGCACACTTCTGACCCAGCCTATCTGAATGACTGACAATAAATGCTGTTTGTTGAATAACTTGGGGCCTGATTTATCATGCACTTCTGCCAGACAGTAGAGTAGTAGAAAATATAATAAAATATTTTTTTTGTGCATGTTGCTGCACTACAAGAAGCACATTTATTAAATCATTTATTATTAAAAACATTAAAACAACTACAGAAACATGCTGAAAAATGTATAAATCATATTTTTTACTACTCTAATTTGCACTGAGGCCCATAGTCATGGCAGATGTTGCTCATTAGATGAGAGCCTGTGCATGCCCGGTTGGACCAGGTGAAGGGTAAGTGATTAGCAATGCCCTGGGGGGTTTCACATAGTGGGGCTTCCCAATTTGGCAAGCCCTGGGAGAAAGGCCCCTGGAATGTAGATGAATGCTTTGCATCCAAAAACCCTGTGTTTTACTCTTGGCTTCTCATTGTTCCACAGTTCATATGGAGTTTTCTCCATTGTTCTAGAAAAGTGTCTGTTCCGCAAATTACTGTTATTGCTGCCTCACCCCAGTATTTTTGTGGTAGTCCAGAGTCTGTCAGCATACATCTGATTTCAGCCAGAGTTATGTTCTTTCTATCAGCTACCCCATTCTGCTCTGGTGTGTATGGCACGGTCTTTTGAAGCCCTATTCTAAAGTACTCTCCAAAGTACTCTTGTACTTTGTGTCCTATGAATTCACCTCCATTGTCACTTCAAAGTGCGAGAGGTTTCCTCTGAAACATGTTACTTGTCTTTACTGAACTGCACTCTTGTTTTGCATTAGGTAAGTGACTGTGTATCTTGAATAGTCATCTATGAATGTACCTGCTGCCTCCGGGTGTGGGTTTAGGGGACCACATACATCACTGTGAACTAGGTCAAGTAGTTTTGAAGCTCTATTCTGGCTGACTTTAGGAAGTGTTGCTATTTGATACATTATTCACACTTAACAGTACCTGGACAAGGGGATGCTTTCAGATCCTTTCTCAAATTCATCTTTTGTAGTTCCTGTATGCATTCTGGGTGTCTGTGACCTGAACACATGTGCCACATTTTTATACAGTCATTGTCTTTATGGATTCATAGTCTTCCTTCACTGTGTTGAAGTGATACAGATGGTATCCCAGCTTGGCCCTTGCTATAGTCTGCTTGCTATCTAGGATAGAACACGTGTCACCTTGAAATTTTACAGTGAATCCTTTGGCTGTCAGACGCTTCACAGATAAGAGTCCTTCTATATCAGCAACATAAAGCACCTCCTTTACTGGTATGGCTAAATTGTGTCCTGCATCATTGTGGCATATAAGGGTTCCATGTCCATATCCCTCTGCGTGTATTTTAAAAAGCAGAGAAGACCAGCACTCCAGTGGTATTCAATAAAGTGAATTCCAATAGTAAGGCGTGATGCCATACACAAGCCATAACATGGTAACCAGAAGTCCATAATTCCAACATTTCGGGGGTACAATCCCCGTTCCTCAGGGAATAACTGACAAACATGTGCTAAGTGTGAGGCCCCTTTAAAAGAAAAGAACTGGATATTCCCGCCTGACGTCATAGTGATCGAGGTGTGCCCCGTGTGTCTGCCAACGCTCCTACGTGGCAGTGGGAGCAAGAGCTAAAGGTGCACACCATTAAATTATACCATATAGCACAAGACACTTCAAAAAATGTAGGGGGGGCGCGCATAGCAAGAGGGATCATAGGCAAGGGGGAAAAAAGGAGGGAGCAGAAAGAAGGAAAAGAAATGGGGGAGAAAGAGCATAAGGGATAGAGCATCAGACATAGATAGAGGGAAGAAGGAAATTGAAGTGAAGAAAAAAGAGGGATCACAGAGGAGGTGGAAAAACAAGCAGAGAGGAAGGAAAAGAGAGGGGGAAGGGGAGAGAAGGAAAACAGGGAGGGGGGAAAGGACACTTAGAGAAAATAGTGGGAAAAAACACCCCAAACCCCTGGTCAACAGCCTCCCTATCTCTCAATCATTGCAACTCCAACAGATGTTCCAAAAATTCTTAGCTCTAAGGTATCCCGAACCGATATTGTCTTAGGCCCAAAAACGTGCTGAGGAGATTTGGGTAGGGGACAAACAGAAGGATAAGCAATGGGAAGAACGGGTTCCTTTTATGTTGACATTTAACCAGGCTGCCCCCATCATTGAACACGTTACCAACAAACATAGATGCATATTAGCTTCCGACAACACACTTAATACAGTCATCAAGAGGCTATTGCTAAAGATTTACCAACGCAACAGAAATCTGAGAGACTCTTTGGTGAAGGCAGATCCAGTAGAAAAATATTCAAAGAAACCCATTCAGCTTACTACCCGCACAGGTTGCTTTAGGTGCAATAATTGCAATGTATGTAACTCTCTCATCCTTGGCTCCAAGTTTACCCACCCAGGGCAAGCTCCAGGTTTATGTGGGTCCTTGGGCGGCACGGTCTCAGTGGGCCCCTTTGTGGTGAAGTCACAAAGCTGGATTCCCCCTAAGGATCATGCTATTTGGACCAAAACTCTAGTTTTGGTCTAATTTGAAGTGCACCAAACCCCTTTAAACCTGAAACTAGATCCTCCTGATTTTGGATGCCCCTGTGTGTGATCCCCCCTTTGTTCATTACTTTCCTGGAACTGGTGAATACACTGTGGGATTGCCAGTTTGAGTTAACGGCCAAACCAGGGGGATTCTTTCACAAACAAGGGGCATCCCAAATTGACATGCTCCTGTAAAGCGGACCAAAACTCAGGGGTGGAATTGCTTGCATACTGGGTATGCCGGCAATCCCAGGGGGTTTCACACAGTAGGGTATCATAGATTGGGATGTTCCAGGTATAGGAAAACAGCTGGGGTGGGCAACTTAAAAGCAAACCAAAACCCAGCACTTCCTCCCCTGGAATCTAAATCGAGATGCCCCGTTGAGTGGAACCCCGCCATTTGAGGAGATGGGGGCACCAGCTGTGGCGATGCAGTCCGACGCCGGTCAAGCACCGTTGCACACCCCAAAGGGGGGCCCACTGTCACACCCCTGTCAGTGGGCCCCCCTAAAGAGTAGTGGCCCCCGGCAGCTGCCCGGCATTGCCGGGGGCTGACGCCGGCCCTGTACCCACCCCCATACCGGCCGGCAGTTTAAAATTCATGGTATATTCTCATGCTTCACCGACTATTGCGTCTATCTGCTAAAATGCCCATGCATCTATGTGGTCAAGACTATTGGGCCCTTTAAGAAGCGCTTTCAGCAGCACCGGAGTGATGTCCATACTAGCATCAATAAACATAAAAATGGTGAGACTATAGACTATGCGAAACCAACTACCAAACACAACACAACCACCAAACACACGAACTTAGAGGGATGGTTATAGAGCACGAGAGACCACGACGGGGTGGTGATCGTCATCGGATGCTACTCCAGAGAGAAACCTGGACACAGTTCAACCTAGGGGACTCAATACATCCTTTGGATTCACATGTTATTTACCTGATCGCTGATCTATTGTCCCTCCTTTGTTTTTGTAATCACATGCCACTTGCCCAATTTTGTTGTTTTCCCCCCTTCCTTTTTTACCTTCCTTGTCTCCTACCCTCCCACCCTCTTTGCACCCTTACTATTCTGTGTCCCTCCCTTTTCTTTTTTCTTCTTTTGTCCCTCCTTTCCCAGCTCTTTTTTGTTGTCCCTCTTCTGTTGTCCCTCTTATTTTATTATTCTTTTATCCTCCTCTCTTCCTTACCCTCCCGTCATGTCTCCTTGTGCCTTCGACCATCCTGTGTCTTTATCTTTGCTTCATTGTCCCCCTTTTTTTGTTGTTCCTCTTTTTTCACCCATTTTCACTTCCAATTATCTCCCCTTTTTCCCCAATTTCCCCCCTTCTGCTCTCTCTCTTCCCCTTCCCCCTTCCTTTCCCCCCCTCTTTCCTCGCTCTGTCACTTTTTCTGTGATCCCTCTTTCTTCTTCACCTCTACTCCTTCTCCTCTGGGTATACATCTGACACTTTAGGTAGTGTCCCTCTTTTACTTATCCTCCTTCTTTCTTGTTGTCCCTCTTATTTCACTATCTTTCACTCTACTCTCTTCCTTATCCTCCCATCATGTTTCTTTTGCTTTCCTATCTCTTTTTTCTTTTTTCTTTTATGTCCCTCTTTTTGTTGTCCCTCTTACTTTTCATTTTTCTTTCTTTTTTCCCACTTTTTTCTCTAAGTGTCCGTTCCCCCTCCCTGTTTTCCTTCTCTCCCCCTCCCCCTCTCTTTCCCTTCCTCTCTGCTTGTTTTGCCATCTCCTCTGTGATCCCTCTTTTTGCTTCTCTTCTATTTCCTTCTTCCCTCTATCTATATCTGATGCTCTATCCCTTATTCGCTTTCTCCCCCCTTTCTTTTCTTTCTTTCTGCTCCCTCCTTTTTCCCCCCTTGCCTATGATCCCTCTTGCTAGGGCCCCCCTTACATTTTACATTTTTTGAAGTGTCTTGTGCTATAACTTATAATTTAATGGTGTGCACCTTGAGCTCTTGCTCCCACTGCCGCGTGGGAGCATTGGCAGACACACGGGGTGCACCTCTGGGAACCGCCTGTCCTGTTTGCTCATGTGACTGCGGCCCCGCGATCCAATCAGATCGCGGTGACCGCATTGTCACCAGTTGCCGGGCAGACTTCGCTGCCCGGCTGTCTTCTCTCCCTGCCCCGCTGACAGGCAGGGACACCACCGCTCGCTTTCTTAACGAGCGGTGGTGGAGGGGCTCCCTCGTTCCTGGAGCCCTAGAAGGTGCAGGTGAGTAGTTACTGCCATATTTTTATTGTTTTGTATATTCATTGATACAAAAAGAGTACTGCGGGTGGCACCTCGTGATACATTACATAATAATGAGGGGTGCACTGCCCCAATAGGAGACCCTGCAAATGCACAATGGCACCCAAGATTTTGGGATGCCCTCCAAACACCCCCCTGAATGGGTCCCTGGGGACTAACAATTGCACTCCCACAAAGATAAAAAATGTAAATAGTCTTTATTGATGATAATCACATTAAAAACATTTTAAAAATTACAGCATATCCCAGTGCTGTACCATAACCAGCCACATGGGGGAGCCATCCTGCCAAGTTATATATTAATATAAGGGGCTACAATAAATTGTGACTAATGCTAAATAAACCATTGATGTATAATAATAAAGTGCTATGTGCAAGTAAACATTCATCAATTTTCCATAAACAAGACCTCTAACTATAAGCAAGCCCAATAGGAGACAATAGTGCAAGATAACAACATGAAAAACACAAATTAAAATCCTCACCGTGTCACTGGCAGAAAAGCAACCCCGGGGGGGAGCCATTTCTTACATAGAAAGGGCAACCTGTCTAAGGGCGAGCAATTGGCCTTACAGAGTTTACAGCGTCGGAAAGACATCATACAGAAGGAGGCGGACAAGGGGGGGAATGTGGTAGTTATGTTGTCACAGTACTATAGCACGGAGATTCTACGACAATTGAATAACAGCAGTAACTATGAGAGATTGACTCACAACCCCCTTGGTGAATATAAAATGGAGTTTGAATCACTGCTTAGAACGGCGTGGAGTACAGGAGTTATAAGTAAGGATCTACATGACTACTTAATAGTACAACAACCCATTATACCCACGTTCTACATACTCCCCAAGGTCCACAAGAATCCTAAATGCCCACCTGGACGGCCTATAGTAGCCGGGATGGAGGGCCTTACCGAAAAGGCTTGCGTTTTCATTGATAGATGTCTACAGCTCCATGTATTGGCGTTGAGTTCCTATATAAGGGATTCAATGGATCTATTGAACCACCTAAATGCCCTAATACTACCAAAGGATACCCTGCTGGTCACCTTAGATGTAGAGGCCCTCTATACGAACATCACACATGAGCTGGCTTTATTGACAGGACAGTATTTCCTAAGGATGGAAACAGCAGCAGACCATGAGAAACAAGAGTTTGTAATGAGGTTACTGGACTATGTACTTAAGCATAATTTTTTTGTATTTGATGGGGAGTACTATCGGCAGACGAGGGGCGTAGCGATGGGCGTACGGTGCGCTCCCTCTGTCACCAACCTCTTTTTGGGTTGGTGGGAGAGGGAAACAGTATTTGGGACCGAGATGAACCTGTACCAGCCCCACATTTTGGGCTGGTACAGGTTCATCGATGACATCCTACTACTGTGGGGTGGCCCAGAAGACACCTGTATAGAGTTCTTGAATATCTTGAATGTTAATCAGTATAATATCTATTTAACATCACAGGTGTCATATAGCGAAGCTGAGTTTTTGGATTTGACCACTCGTCTGACTGAGGGTGGCACCCTGGAAACAGCATTGTACAGAAAACCGACGGCGGTGAATAGTTTACTGCACTACACCAGTTTCCATGAGAAGAGGACCAGGGATGCTATCCCAATAGGCCAGTTTTTGCGGTTAAAGCGCAATTGCTCCTCACCAAGGGAGTTTGCTAACCAGACAGAGGTATTGAAGGAGAGGTTCTACAGGCGGGGATACCCTAAGGCAGTAGTGCGACGAGCTGTGAAAAGAGTTAGTGATACACAAAGGGATACACTACTGGTGCCCAGGAGAAAACCGAACAAGAATGAGGAGGTAAGATTCATCTCACAGTATAACACCAATTGGACGCAGTTCAGGAATCTCCTGAAGAAACATTGGGGGATTTTGTGAAGTGATCCCATGTTAGCCAGATGGGTACGTAGGGGACCGCTTGTGGTGGCCCAACGGGCGCCTAGTTTACGGGACAAAATTTGTGGGAGCCATTTTATGGGACCAACGTCAGGACAGGTGAATATGGCAGTGAAGGGTTGTTACCCCTGTGGTGCATGCTCTATTTGCCCACTAATGAACACCAGTAGGGAAGTCACTAACAGTAGGACGGGTAGAAAATACCCCATTAAACAGTTTATAAATTGCCGTACAGTTGGAGTAGTTTATCTCATCACATGTGGTTGCCCAAAGAGTTATGTTGGGGAAACTAAGAATGCCTTAAAGGCTCGCATTCAGGCACATTTATCCTCAATACGATTAGCCAGGCGTAACAGGGAAATGGGCAGGGTCATACCCCTGGTGGCAGCACACTTCCTTGAGGTACATCAGGGCAATATGGAGGGATTTAAGGTCACTGCACTCGAGAGGATCAATTTGGGACCAAGAGGGGGTGACCTTAAGAAATGTCTACAACAAAAGGAGCTGAGGTGGATGTTTGCACTTGATACACAATCCCCTTTGGGCCTTAACGAGGATGTGACGTTTACACCGTTTTTGGGTTGAATGGGGTTGATAATACGGGTACAGGGAGAACATGTGTAGTAGGGTTCACTGGGTTCATCCCCTTGACAGTTTTGTGGGGAGCACTAGGTAAGTATGGGTGGGGCACCTAGGCATAATGTCGGGGGGTTTTATTCATATAGGTATAAGGTGAATTGTTTTCTTGCATGGTTTTGGCACATCACTAATTTGTATATGCACTTGATTTTTTAGGGAGCACTTATGGTGTATTTGTTGGTGATTTGGGAGTTGTTGCATATTATGTTGTTAGGGTGTTTATGATTTTAAGGTTATCACTTTTTTGTCACATCAGTCATCCCATCTTGGAACTTGTATCCTCTCCTCATCAGGACCAAGAGATAGGGGGCTGTTCAATCTGGTGGCTCCCCCTCTGTATCGAGTGTTTTCCCCTTGCAGTACATGGAAATGTGGAAATAGAAGAAGCAGTGTTCTCAGCACGTCATTTCTTGAGTTGGAGGAAAAGGGGTTCTTGACCCTGGTAACATGAGGATCAATATGTGAAACAGCGGTGGATTATGTCTTTTGGCTATATCTATTTGGTGTCCATATTATAGTTATTAGGCTGTTAAATATGTCAATAATATGGGGTTTGGGAGGGGTGGGACAGGGGGGTGGTTATCTCCATTTGGGGGTGCCCTATGTGGAGGTAGTAGCCTAACCATTTACTTGGTGTCCTCCTGTTGATTGTTTCCACCATCCTCCTTCCCCTAGTTTATAGGCTCTCTTATTCTTTCTCCATATCGGTACCCTTTGGTTTGTGATTCAGGCCTTTTTTATTATATAATATCCCCGGTCACTTTGTTGTGCCATTAGGGTGAGGTTTCTTTTTCGTTTTTTCCCCCTTTTTTCCCTTTGGGGATATATCGTGTATATATTATGGTGTGTGGGGTATAAATATTTATATACATTTTTTGATGTAGCCAGGCATTGATGTTGATGACTAGTATATTTTTGTATTTTGTCCCTTTCATGGTAATATATAAAACACACGTTATGAGAGGTATTTTTGAGCACTTATGTTATTGTACTGTTGGTAATCACATTATACATGTAGGTTGATGTCTTGTATGTGTCCAGTTATCATTTTTGTTTTTGAACTTATGGGCAATACTCACCTCCCCGTCGGGCCAGTCCGACGCCGCTGCAGCTGGCTGGGTCTGTGCGGCGCCCTTTCCCCTCCCTCCGCTCCCTCCCTTGTGGAGGTGTGTGGTTCGGGGGGCGGGCGCCGCACAGAGCGGGTCGGCGATCACCATCTCGGAGGCCCTGCGCTCCAAGCTGGAGTGCAGGATCACTTCCGGTTCCCGGCCCGACGCACTTCCGGCCGGAGTGCGTCTGGGCCGCCCATGTGTGCGGCGGTTTCCTCTGGAGGGTTCGGACGGTGAGTGAGGTATTTAAGGGGAGCTGGGTCACACAGCCCCCTGTTATTACTTTAGCCTTGAGGAAGAGCCCGAGAGGCTCGGAACACGTGGGCTTGCCGCGGGGTTGCTTTTCTGCCAGTGACACAGTGAGGATTTTAATTTGTGTTTTTCATGTTGTTATCTTGCACTATTGTCTCCTATTGGGCTTGCTTATAGTTAGAGGTCTTGTTTATGGAAAATTGATGAATGTTTACTTGCACATAGCACTTTATTATTATACATCAATGGTTTATTTAGCATTAGTCATAATTTATTGTAGCACCTTATATTAATATATACCTTGGCCGGATGGCTCCCCCATGTGGCTGGTTATGGTACAGCACTGGGATATGCTGTAACTTTTAAAATGTTTTTAATGTGATTATCATCAATAAAGACTATTTACATTTTTTATCTTTGTGGGAATGCAATTGTTAGTCCCCAGGGACCCATTCAGGGGGGTGTTTGGAGGGCATCCCAAAATCTTGGGTGACATTGTATATTCATTGATATGTTTTCTATGCATTGAACCCCCGCTGACGTCACTATGATGTCAGGCGGGAATATCCAGTTCTTTCCTTTTAAAGGGGCCTCACACTTAGCACATGTTTGACGGTTATTCCCCGAGGAAGGGGGATTGTACCCCTGAAACGTTGGAATTATGGACTCTTGGTTACCATGTTATGGCTTGTGTATGGCATGTTATTGCATCACGCCTTACTATTGGAATACACTTTATTGAATACCACTGGAGTGCTGGTCTTCTCTGCTTTTTGGATTTAAAGCGGTGCCACCGCTGACCTGGCACCCACATATACTGTATGTAAGTGTGCACCAGCAACTTGGAATATTTGCATCTGCATGGGTTTTATTTCCATTTGCAAGGTGAATAGTCTCTTTGTTATTCAGATCAAGTTCTGTGAAAAAGCTTCTTTCACTTGTCATGTAGCTGGTTGCTACCGAGTCAATGCACCAGCCTTGAAATGTATGGTTGCCTCACTTTAAATGTCGAATTTCAGTTCCCTTCACATGGATCAGAGTTGGTGGCTTTGAATATTTAGTGTAAGAGGGATGCTGTCTCATTTGCTCTGCTTTCCATATAGTACAGTCTCTTTTTATGTGTCCCCATTTTTGGTAACTATGGTTTCCTTCCTGTGTATCTTTGTGTCTGTAGCTTTCTGGTGTCAGTTTCTGTGGAGTCATGTACAAGCTCCTTTCTTCACAAATACTCATCTATGAACCTTATCTTTACAAATACTAGTGTCAAATCTGTCTTATGCCTTGTCTCCAGCACATTAATCAGTGCAGTATATGTATTGGGTAAGCTGCACAACAACATGGCAGCAGCATGACGGACTGTTATATTCTCACTAACTGATCTGAGTTGTGTGATAACTTCCAGCATAGCATTTATATGCTCCTGCATGTCCTGCTCTCTGCTAACCCTCATTTTGTAAAGTTTCCCCAGCAGAAAAAACTTGCTGTATAAGTTGAATCTCTCATGCAGTCTTTTCAGTACATCCTACATGCCTTTCACTGTATTCTCACTGTGTATGTGAATAAGCTGATCGTCTTCAACTAGTAAGCTTATGGTGGCCTGTGCCTGTTTGCTTTTCCTTTCAAAGTCCTGACATGGGTATGGCTGTGACTGGCCAGACAGGACACGTCACCCCTCCATATAAAAGCACAATGCTTGGATATCACTGTCTCTGTGTGCTAAAGTAATTGTCACTAAAAACAGAACCTTCCATGTGAGGAATTTTATAGGAGAATCCTGAATTGGTATCAAATAGATAACACCCCTTCAGATGAATGGCTGACAAAGACAGCAGGTTTTGTTCTGCCCAAGGCAGAATTTATGTTGCCACTGCAAAAGTCAATGAGATTTTGCCCCTTCTTGTTGATTCAAGTAGGCCAATGTCGTTGCATTGTCCATTCTGATCTGAACATGCCGACCCTTCAGATGGCCTGAGAAGGTGAACAGGGCTTCTTTTACTACTATCATTTACCTCAGATTTGAGAAAGACTGACTAAATCCTTTGGACCACTCTCCTTGAGCAGTCAGAGCCCCACAATGAGCTTCCCATCCCCAAGAGGACGTGTCCATTGTTATGATTTGGTCCATGGAAACTCTCCAGGGCAGACCGTTCACAAATCTGTCCCTGAACAGCCACCATTCCAGTGACCTCTTTACCGGCTTGAAGATTCGCATTGTCTCTTCCAGGGATCTTGGAAATCTGTCACAGGTGTTCAAGATATGCAGTGGGAGCGTCCTTGAGTACAATTGAAACCATCTTGCCAATGGAAATGCTGTGGTTCAAAACCCCACATCGGGGCTGTCTGACTGGAGCAAAAAGACCGGACTGCTTCCTGGAGGGTCTTTATCTTCTGCGGAGGTAAAACAATATTCTGAAGCATCGTATTGATTTTAAACCCTAAATAGGTCATGACCTGGGATGGAACTAGACTGGATGTCTCATAATTCAGAACCCACCCTAGACGGAGCAACACTCCCCTTGTTACACAAAAATCTTGAAGTAATTTTTCTCTGCTTGGGACAAAGAGTAACAGATTGTCCAAAAAGGCTATGATCCCGATCTCTCTTTGCCTTAAATATGTCAAAGGTTCAGCTAGAACCTTGGTAAAGATCAAGGGAAGAGAGACAAATTGGAAATAGAGAGTTTGGTCCCCTATCCTTTAGGTCAATCGACACCATGAAGGACCCTGGTGGCAGCAAATTCCTGACTGAAAAGATGGATTCCATGGGGAAATGCCTGTAGTACACGAGATTCAGTTTCTTCAAATTTAGAATGAACCTGAACCCCCTGGTACTGAGCGACGGCTCCTCACCGTTCAATTTCTGGGTCCCTAAATTGGACATGCTTGCCGAACCCAAATTTCACCGGGTTCCCTCATCCCTACTTGAGAGGCATAAGGCCTGATTCAGAGCCTGCCTGTGAATGCTTGCTCTTTTTGGGAACTGAACTCATAAACCAGGAATTTGCGGATTCTCGTAAGAGCGACATTTCGAGAAAAGTATGTTTATGAGTACACAACCGTATTTGGTGTACGCAGCCAAGCATTTACGTTATTTGCTGCTGAACTCATCTCGGAATTGCTATGCTATTACTTGTATAGTGTTTGGCTTCACTGTGCTGAAACCGCTCGGGTGGCCCCAAAGCTGCATACTCACCCTCAGATGATTCAGTAGGGACAGAGAAGCACAACACACCAGCACTTAGCAAACATGTCGTTTGACTTTTATTGCAGCACAACCTTTGTTTTTGTAGTTTTGGCCTACCGGAGTGGTCAGGAGCTGTGGGTGACTCCAACCCAACACACCCTCCTCTTCAGCGGGCTCCATGGCTGTTGGTGGTGAGGCCTGAGAAGAGGATGTTGCCAGTGATCAGGGCCACTGCCTTACACCCATGCCCTGTCTTCTGGGCCCCACAGGTTGGACCCCTCACCTCCGAATGGGCTTGATGCACAGCCATAACTCTTCAGCTACAAAAGAGAATACAATTTTGTTAAACATATGCCTCATTATACTGATAGCTCACCTTCTGTGTTGTACATCCACTTACCTGGAAAGTTCTGGCTGTAGAATCTCCGCACCTGGGGCCACTGCATTATTAACTTGTGTCCTTCTCTGTTTCGGTCTCCTTTACTGCCCCTTTAAGTATTTTTCTGTGACAGTGCCAGCACTAAAGCCTGCTATATGCTATTTTTTTACCTATGCCACCTAATCCAGCTCTCTCATCCCACAGTAGAGGCAGATGCAGACTCACTTAGGCCAAGTGACATGCCTAACTCTCCACTGAGCTACTACTGTCAGATACAAATATAATACAGAAATCACTTAGGCACCAAGCGTTGCAAAGAAAACATGCCAGAGTGGTACATGCGACAGTGGCAGCACAGTACTGTTGGCTGTAAAGTTTGAAGATCAAGCCTCTGGCATTAATGTGGCACCATGTGCCTTTGCTCGTATGTTGCGGCCACTCAGTTACCTGTTTGAAAATTGTGTGGAGTGTAATGTGGCACACATGCGTAGGTGAATGGCATGAAATGGTGACTAACCCCCATTATGTACTCCTGCTGCTTACAGATGTACATGGTCAGTGCCATGTTGGTCCTTTGGATGTCGACGCACCCCTTCACCAGCAGACCCCCCAAGTGTGATTGCATCCATGTGTTTGTTGTGCCATAACCCAACAACAACAATTGACTCTTGACTCTTAATTCTCTACAATAACATACAAAAAACTTGGTTTGGATGTTTTCTTATAACACCCAGCAAATCCAAATGTGTGAACTAATTATAAAATAACATAAAGGCAAAAAAATAATCAAATATTATGAGAAAGAGGAGTCCACCAAATGCTGGTGAATGATTTGGGTAGCAAGACTCTGGGTTCCCGAATAAAGATGACCTGGAATCTCCAGAGCAAAAACAGGGGTGGCCTCCTCCACATATACTGCCACCCTCTCTATCAAGGCAAAATTGTGGAGGGCCATGCAGGCCAAGATGATTTTGACGACCTTCTCTGGCTTAAATTGGAGGGCACCCCCAGTGAGGTCCAGACATCGAAGTCTGGCATTCAAAAGGCTGAAGGCACATTCCATGTGCGGCGGTGGGCACGATTATAAGCATTCTGGCCAGCAGTCTCGGGCCTTAAAAAGGGCATCAGGAGCCAGGGAAGCAAGGGATAACCAGAATCTCCTAAAATTAACACAAAACAGAATATTAACATCCTCACAGTTAACCCAAAAGCAAGACAGGTGAAACAAAATAGTACATATTTGTACATAGTGGGCAGTGGGTAAGGCAAAATGCTGGGACTAAACATTTGTAACAGGGGGGCATAAAAAGAGGGGCATGAACACAATAGTGAAGGTGGGCAGGGAGATAAATTGGCAAACACACTTAACGTGGGCACTCATATTAGACATGCAAAAAACACTTGCTACTGCAACATCAGCAATAGACAGGTAGATCAACTAAAAAAAAACAGACTTACCCAGAAGCCAGTGACAATCAGTTCTCCACTCTCAAAATGGTTGTACAAACTGGAACTCAGATGAAGAGAGGGGGGGAAGGGGTTTTCTGAACGATAACGGTGGTGTTGCCCTTTGGTTGTGCTTGGTTAGTATGTTGTTGTGTGGTCTGGTGTCTGGAGTCTTTCTCCCTATAGACTATACATTTTAGGGGGGAAAAGGTTAGTCTTGTCTCCTGGTTTGGGGGGGGGGACCTTTTAGGTTGAGGGAGTTTAGACCTAAGAGAGAATGTCCCTTTGTTTTCCTCTCGGAATGTTGTCAGATGTGATAATGTATTAATTTTTTGTGTCCATAAATGGTAATGCAGGAAGGTATGCAGGAAAACCATATACGATATTTTTCAGTTAGCTTATATTGGTTCAATAACATTTACTTTACTTAATACATCACAAACAGCAGATATACATATTAGCACAGGTAGGTAGAGATCCTTAGTAGCTGTATGCAGGGGTACCAGTTTGTAGCAAGTATGCAGTTTGTAGCAAGTAGACAGTTTGTAGCAAGTATGTTGTTTGTAGCAAGTGAGAGGTATTCAAAATGGCTGTTTACAGACGCGTTTCGCGGTACATCGCTTCATCAGTGTAAATTGCCTTTAAACATCTGTGATATAATTTTAGATAGTCTTTGTTAGACATATATATACTGTTTGTATTAATAATAAATGCAACATTGTATTACAAAGTATTATATTGAGATTGTACCTTGTGCGTAAAGTTGGTAGGAGTTTAGTATCATCAAGCAGGGTTTCAGGTTTGTTTACCTGTTGGGCATTATTGGGGTATATTTGTTAGTTAATTTGGGTTAATGGTGGTTCAAATTCAGTAAAATCACATTGTATTATTCAAGTTACCTTATTTAAGTGTCAACATTTTTTGGTAATTGTATGTGCTTTAAGAGGAAAGGGATATGTAATTTATGTTCAAGCTAAGAGACATTGGTGGTATAGTGGGAATTAGGTATTGACTTACTTTAGATCCGTAGTGTCACTGGCGGGAGAAACGCTCGTCATATCAGCTGGTCGCAGTGTTTTCCTGCATGCCTACTTACCATTTATGGACACAAAAAATTAATACATTATCACATCTGACAACATTCCGAGAGGAAAACAAAGGGACATCCTCTCTTAGGTCTAACCTCCCTCAACCTAAAAGGTTCCCCCCCAAACCAGGAGATGGGGCTAACCTTTTCCCCCCTAAAACAAACTGGAACTCCCCAAGATGAATGTTTTGTGGAACAAGCCAGGGAAGCCATTCAAAATGCTTAGATAACGAAGTTCCAGTCCCACAACGCATTGGACGTTAAGAATGGCCCATCTTGCGGTTGCTGAAAATAATGACAAAAATAAAGGGTCACTAGACTGCCAAAATAAACAGGCAAAATAACACAAAACAAGGACCAATTGCGACACATGGGAGCTGGTTTATGGTAGGTAAAGCAAGGCTAGCCTAAAGAGAGGAGAGTGGGCAAGAAGGAGGAGCAATGTGGATCTAAACATACCGAAATATATACTTCTGAAATGCTTCGGGGACCATGGCCACACGCGTGCAATACTGTCAGGTAAAGAGATGTATTTCTCCTGCAGGACAGCCATGCCATCGAGAAATTTAGTCAGGGTGCGGCTCAGCAAAGGCTGGGACATGCCAAATGACAGCGCCTCTAGCCTCTGAAAGGAGCCATTCGCCAAAAATTGGAGGCAGCCAACCAATTTGGTCATACCTCCAATTGCAATCCCCTTTCTTGTAATGGGGGCCAACCATGGCCACAGCTCTGAATAAAGGTTCTCAAGAGAAAGCCGGTTCAGTCGGGTAAATTGAAACACCTACTGGTCGGTCATCTGATCAATATCCAAGCAATGACAGGTATGCCTAAGCACAGTAAGGTACATAGGTACATTAAGGTACAGCCCCCGCTGCTGCACACTCTTCACAGAACTCATCAAGGGGCTTCATCGTAGGTGCCTTGGCTGGTGTCTGCTAGCAAAAATAGGGCGTCATTTTGAACCACAAACCTACGGATTTTAGAGGCCAAAAATGACAAAATCAGTGTTCAGAATCACGCGCAACACAGACTACACCCTTAAATTTATGGACAAACATATGCCTTAGAAATAAGACGAATACTAGGTTTGGTGTACACATAACGTATATTCATGCAAAAAGGGCAACTCGGCTCAAAAAACACAGCCCTGAATCATCCAACACAGAAAATAGCCAAAATACAGGCCATTGACATCATACTGCTGACAGGAATGCACGCGAGAGAGACTTAAAATCAGGCTTATAGTATACCTGCAGTTTTGTTAAAATGTAAACTTTTTAGCAGACCCTGCTCTGTTTTTATTATTTGCCACGAATGAATAATGTGTGCCCCCCATGTAGTTAAAACAGCCCTATGCTTACTGACTATAGCTGGGGGGATATTATGTAATTTAATGTCTCTGGGTTAGCCATTCTCAGTAGTGTCTTAAAATATTTGTTTCAAAATATCCCAGGTGTTAGGGATTTTGGTATAATGCGTGAATAAAGGTCAACATTTCTGAGCCCTGTACACCTTAACTCTCTGGCCAGCTTCTGTGAAGCGCCCTCTGATGGGGGACCCAGAAACAACTGCACAATACAGCACAACACACTCTAACACCTGACAGTACATTCCATTATAGTAAGACTTATTGCAGTCTGTATACCTTTTAAAGAAATTTCTGTCCTAGAGATTGAATACCCTGCAGTATGCAGAACGTTACACTCTCCCGAGGCCTACATGGGTGCAATCTCCTGGGGGGGAACAAACAATATAAACATGACAGGGGGCCATCCCTCCAGCAGCCTACTCCACACAAACAGGGAGACCATGAAACTTCTGCTGACTGAAGTCAGGTTTTGGTTTTGCATTTGCTAAAGCAGCGTCATCTAAAATTATGCGTTTTCTTTTTCTTTTGTTGCACTTTTGTATTTATGCAGTATAGTAGACTTGGGTACAAATCAGCAGACATCAGATCAGATTGGAGTACAGAGGGGGAGGGGGTGTGACAATAGCAGATAAGATATGTACATGACTGGAGCAGAAGATACATTGGGTAGAACTTTACTGATATTCTGTCGCTTCTCTTCAGGCAGAAATGTGTCACATGGCAGCATCATTAGCCACCCATGTGCTGTTTAGTGACACAACACCTTATTTAAATTAGTGGGAGGGCCCTGGGCATACACTAATCACCATCAAACATCTTTGTAAAGAGGGGGGAGGAGGGTAGCCTGGGCAAACCGAGACAGCAACATGACTCCATTAGCTTACATCTTACAGCAGGCAAGCTCAAACTGTTGCCCTTGAAGCTTTCTGATGTGGCCCCTGACATGCTGTCAGGAAAGTAGAAGAGTTAAATAAAACTGGTATGTAAAGGTAGTTAAATAGGAGGGAGGTTACATGGATAGTGATATAGGAGAGGCACATTGGAAAATAGAGCCGGCAGCAGTGGCTTGGAGGAACAATGATATTGATTACAACACCACCCTTATGTATAATATTTTGGTAACATTTTTTTCTTTAGCAACTGTATGTTTAGCAATAGTAGGACTTTTGATGGGTTGTTAAATTCTCGAGATCTGGGACTGATGTGGAGGGATATAAATATGGAACCTATATATTCAGAGTCTAATGGAGTTTGTGGAGATGGTGTGTGTCCTGATTGTTATGGAAAATCTTCATTATTCTATTCAAAATGAAAAAAAAAATCTGAACTTGTTACCTGTGGCCTGTGATCAGTTTCCAAATTACTCAAGTTACCCATGCTCTTCAAAAGCTTGAGCACCCCTGTCTTACAGTGTTAGTTTCCATTAATCTAAGGTTCGCTCTTCATTTTAAATAATAACCATAAACATTTCCTTTAACTTATTATCACTGAGAAATCAATAGCACAGAACACAGACAGTGTTTACACATAGAACAGTCTAGATAGTTATTTAACTACTCTTAAGAAATAGTGTTTAAATATAGCAGCTCAGCCATCTCTATGCAGAAAAAAAAATCTTTCATGTATAACTTTACAAGCACTCTCTTCTTCTCTCTATTTATAATTCTGATTTTAGCAATGAAAAATGTCATTGAGTCAGTTTTATTACATACCTCATATGCATTCAAAATACTTCTAAGAATGTAGCTGTATACCAAATGCATTCAAGTGGACATTGCAATTCTGACCTAATAAACCATATTTAAACCATCAAGGGATGGCTAAATCCACAGAATATATATTTAAAATGTCTAACATATTATTGCTAAATAAGTACAATGCAGCCCATTACATTTTTAGTCCTTCTGGCAAGAATAGGGATACTGTACTTAAGTGCCTAAACAAAGAGCACATTGAAAACTGTCTGAAGAAATTAGGGTAATTATAGAGAGAAATTCAAATGAAACCCAGTACAACGGGTCCAGTTTTCTTAATTGTTCGTGTTGTGTGCAATTTACATCATTCAAAAGTATAGGCATATGAAACAATAAATTACAAATTATAGAGAAAAGACAAATTCATCATAAAACTTAAAAGGCAGAAATAAATTTAATAAGATTCAGGATTGTAATTAGAGTTTCTAGAGGATTTTAATGGCAGGCCTTTATATTTTAAAATACATGATGTTCTTAGGCAACAAAAGCCAAATATCCAAGCCAAAAATCATATATCTATGACATGTATGTATATACTTACTGCTTTGTCCATCAACAAATTCAAGACCACAAACAGCTTCTAAGAAAAAAAATAAGGATATTTCTCGTCTTCGAGATTAGTCTTTGCATAACAGTACATAGTTTGCATCAGAAAATAAGTATTAGAAAATTTGCAAGACTATGAAGACTAAAGTTATCACGAATAACTGCAGACAGAAATGTTAAAGCAAAGTAAATGTTTGCTCAATACTTTCTAAACCTGTCCTTTTATAAATATATTTTTGGAATGAAAGTCTAAAGCAGTCTAATATTAAGCTTCAGTAGATGTTTCACACAGAGAAAGGCATTTGTGCACTGACAATGTAATAAGTATGATTGCTTACACCCAACCTAAATGTAACCTCACATATGTTAATGAGCACAGATAGCCAGTGAGAAACTGTGGGCAAACTTTAGAACTTTAGAAAGGAACATAGCCGCTTCAAGTTCGACACTGGCCAGGAGGTTGTCTGCAGCAGAATGCTGTTAGTAGGCGGTTCGTGAGCAGGAGAGCCGGTTAGGCTCATCACCGTGTATGCTCCCTGTGATACGGATGAGCGTATGGAATTCTTCCATACCCTGCGCCCTTACCTCACTACCACCAAAACAGTAATCCTTGCAGGGGACTTCATCTGCCCCTTGGACCGCAAGGGGTGCAGCACGAGCCACTCTGCTAAATTGGATAAATCTTCCAAGCTGCTCTGCGAAATGGTAACTGAGGCATCCCTCAAGGATGCCGCAAGTGCCTCAGGGACCGGGTCAACGGACTACACCTGGAGCCACACAGACGGCTCCTACAGTCAGTATTGACTGTGTGTTCACCTCCCGGGCAGTCAAGCAGAGCTACTCCCTGATTCCCTGTTTCTTCTCTGACAACAGGGCAGTGCACTTCCAGGAGACCCTGGGTGATGGATTTCCGCCACGCCCAGGCTTCTGAAAGCTGAACTGTACCATGCTGGAAAATGTAGAACTAATGGAGGAAATCAGGGAGGAATACATGCTGTAACGAGAGCAGCAGCAGCACTACTTCGGATCCTTCAGAGAATGGTGGGAATACGTCAAAGTCAAGTTCTGCAGCTTCTTTCAGGCCAAAGGGCAACTACAGGTGAGTAAACGGCGGAGGGACTTCAAAACGCTGCAGCAAAATCTGCAGTGTCTGCAAAAACTTCACCTCATAGGCTGGAATGTGAAGGAAAACCTGGAAGAAACCAAAAAGCGCCTGGAAAGGCACTTCGAGGAAAAGGCCAGAATCATCTTCTGTTCTAAGGTGGAGCATCTAGAGAAAGGTGAAAAGTGTAACTCTTTCCTTTTCAGGAAGCTCCACTCCGGCCACACACCCCTGACCGAGCTGCAGGATGAGATGGGTGCCCTCAGAAAGGGGAAGCAAGGCGTGATGCAAGTGGTCTCTGACTACTACACCGGCCTCTACTCCCCAAAAAAGTAGCTGAAAGGTTCCTGTCAGGTATCACTAACACTCTTGATCCACAGGAACGGCAGTAATGAAGGAACCCTTGCAGAACTACAAAATGCCGTCAGATCCTTCAGGCAGGACAGGACCAGGGGCTGTGAAGGTCTCCCAGCTGAGCTCTATGTAGCGCTATGGGACCTCGTTGGCCCGGACTTGCTCCTGGTCTACGAGGAGATGATTGAGGAGGGTAAGATGCCCCCCTAACTGAGAGAAGGTATGGTCACAATTTTGTATAAACAGAAGGGGGAGAGAAATCTCTATCTCTCTCCTGAACGTGGACTACAACATCCAGGCCAAAGTACTGACTAACCCTCCTCCCCCTTACCCCCACTCCCACTTGTTGCTTTGTAATGTATGAATTGGTGGAACCATGAATGATGAACAGTCAGGACCATTGCTCAGGATTGATCATCAGGCATCTCCCACTTACTGTTGAAAGAATGTGATGAAAAGTGATTTGAATGAAGTTTATTTGCATTGTAGTGTGTATTTTATGTACTGCGATGCAATACAACGTATCAATGTAACTGTAAATTTATATTTATTTATAAATAAAGTATATTTTTTCAATAAAAAATAACCAAATAAGATAGGTGCTCACTGACACATGACTCAAGGGGCCTGTAACAACCAAAGTATTTATTCAGAGCTGCCCTCCTATGTGATACAGATCTGCCCGTCCCACCCGGGTTATGTGGCTAGCTAGGTGGCGTCCCAGTTTTAAAGAAATGAGTTTTCCACCGCCAAGGCCATGCGCACTTGCCATTTTTAGATTAGTGATCGACTGATCTTAAGAATGCTGGATGACGTGACCCAGTCACTGGGGTCACAGCTGCAGGGAGGATGGGTATGTAGCCCTGACAAAGGCAGTGCTGTGGGAGCTGCTGGCAAGTGTGAGTTTTTTTTAGAATTCATGGCCGGCCATTGCAGGTTTTGAGGCACTTTAAGGTGTTCTGACAGCTGCATTTTCTTATCATAACCTACAATGCAGACAAAACATAAAAAATTCAACCTAAAGCCATTACAGTTAAAGTGTACACAAAGAAGACAAAAGAAGAGCTACAGGTGTGTTTTAATTATACAATCTGAGAAGCAGCTTGGCCCTGTCCTCAATTGTAAATCATTGGAGAAGGAAATGATTTACTATTGAGGCCTCATGAGGTCGACCATCTATCCAGTCCCCTGGAGTTTTTCCCTCTCTGGTGGCATAGATGAGTTGTGTGTCTTATGTGTATATGTATCCAGCCTGTGGCCCTGCTCAGTTTCTGGTCTTTGCCTATAGGCTCCCCAAGTCACCATTGCTATGGCCTCTAGGGAGGCCTTTCAGAGAGCCATCTCAGTCTTTCTATTTTCCAAACCAGAAAATTCCCAATGTGCCCTGAGATATTATTCGCCTAGGCCTGACAGAGTAATCCAGTCCATCCATACCAGGATTCCTGGTGTTCTTCGTTCTTTCCTTAGTTTTTCCAGGCTGCCACAAAGTTAGTGCTGGAGCCTTATATTCAGCAATCGCCCATGATGACCTGGAGCTGGCAGGTAACTTTTTTGTTTTTTGAGGATAATCTGTTTTTCTGGGTGAGGCATGACTTAACCATAGCAAACCTCAGTGATGATTTTGTGTAATTCCTTAGAGGAAACTGAGGTGGAGTGAGCCAACCCCCAATTTAACACTATCGGCTTTGCCAGGAGACATTACACACCTGCTCGAACCTGGCTGTCCCCAGGACTTAAAGGTGCAAAGAATGGCAGGGTAAAACTGTAACAATTACACAGGGGATGTCAGAGATAGCCAGGTCTGCAACAGATTATCAGCCCTACCAGTTTCTTGACAGAAGGAGTAAACAAAGCCAAAGTCCACGAAAAGCCAAAGCCATATATCAGAGAGTTGCGGCACCCAAATGGTCAGGCAAAAGCTTAGTCAGGATGCAGAGCAACAAATCCGGTCAGCAGGAGATAAACAGAGTAACACAGCACAATCTAGACACTATCACAGGCAGTATGTGCTGAAGCATAGACAGCTTTTTGTGACCAATGACCAATAGGAGGTTTTAAAACTGGGGCTGTACAGCAGTTGATTAATTGACATACTACTCCTAGGGAGCCAGACAGAACCTCGGAGTTAACCCCTAACTGTCCCTTAAGATTCGCTGAGCATGTCAGTCTGCGTTTCCATAATGATGTTTGAATGCTGTGAACAGTGCAGACAGGTAAACGCTTAGATTTAACAATATATTTACATATAAAAAATATAAAAGTATAAAATATATATATATATATATATATATATATATATCCCATGGGTTGTGCCCTGCATCCCAGTCATCTTCACGGTTGAGGTGCGGGAACCATTCAGATAGGCTGGAGGCACGAGAGAGACAGAGACCACAGGGAGGGTGGGGATGCAGCCTTTCCCCACTCCTTATTCCAGCGCTCTGACTGAAACATAACTATATGCCGTGCATTACCATGCATGGCAGACAGCAGTGATCGGGCCAGAATCCACGCATGCTCCATGGGAATATGGGTACGTTTCAGGGGGCATCCAGGGGTTTTCACACTGTGGGGTATCCAATTTCGGAATGCCCCAGGGACAAGAGCCAAAACACAGAATAGTCCCAGGTTTTGGTCCACTTTAAATACACAAAAATAGTAACATTGTACAGCGCCATAGAAGATGATGGCATATAATAATATATAATAATCATAATAACAAAATCCCTACAATGAACAACAAAAAAATAAACATCCACCAAGCATGCTCCTCAGCTATAGTGCTGCAACACCCAGCATTACCCAAGGGAAAGTAAGATGTGAGAATAAAAAATTAAAATATAAAGAAAAACTGGAACTGGATGTATATAATTTGTTTAGCACTAATAATTTCCAGCACTGATCTACATTGTTTAAAATTGGTTTTGTATAGTATGGTGATTAACTGTTTGAAGAATATAATATAATATTATTTATTGGCTTGGGTTATTATTATAATTATATTATATTATAATTATTATTATATTTATTGTTTCTGGGATTCATTATTTTTCTCTTCCCCCATCTACACCTCTATATATGTGTGTTATTTGTTGTATATGTTTTTAATGGTTCTAATTATATCTAGTGTTTTGTGATTTGCTCATATTTTGTGATATGTCATTTTTATATAGCTTGTGCCTCCCTTTGGATCCATGTATTGGTCAATTGTTTAGTGGTTTGGTTTATGGAGGTGTTTTACCGTTGGGAGTAGCACCCCTTATATGGCTTGGGGATTGTGCAGGCAATCTCTTTCTTCCAAATGCTGCAACTGTCCTGCCTCAGGTCACAGTTTACAGCAGCAGCAGCAATCCCCCCTCCAGCAATAGACTGAGCTAGACAGGAGACTGTTCTTGTCCTCCCAGTCAGAATTGGAACATGGTTTATGGGGCACAGACTGCATTATTTTACATTTCCTTTGTCACATTTGTTTATCAGCCAAAGATTTATATAAGTGTCATTGTATTTTTTCACAGGGCCATATATTGTATTTTAAAATTGTGATATATTTGTGATATAAAATTGATAGTTAATAATGTGTTGCTTATTCATCACTAGTTGCAACACCTTTAGTAAAAACAGAACATTCTTTTAAGGAACACATTATTTGGACAAAAGGAGAATGCTTTAGGAGAAAAATGGAAGAGTCATGTTCAAAAAGAAAGAGTCCTTTAACCCCTTAAGTGCCAGACTATTGGGTTGATTCAAAGAAACATGTAACAGCTTGGATTTGGGTCACGATCATCCTATTTTTCACGTCCGCTCGTGCGTTCGTATGAACTTGCGAGTGATTCAATAAGCAAATACGTTTCTATCCTAAAAGATACGTCCGTTCGTATGATATCTCCCGAACTTGCCTCAGTCAGTTGGCAATCGTAAAAATCACGTTCATGTGCTCACCTGTTGCGGCGGCAGCCTGTTTTTTCGCCTGCTTCCATCGTCAACCTCTTCCAATTACTTGCGTTTGCCTCTGGTTTTCATTGGTTTTTGGCCTCTTAGATTCGTGCGTTCGTATGTTTATAAGATCTTGCGCATGCGCACCCTCAACCAGAAACTTACCTAAACCCCTTAGCGCTTGCATCCAACTTCATTTCTCGGTCCCTCAAACTTACCTAAACCCTTTAGCGGCTGCATCCAACTTCATTTCTCGGTCCCTCAAACTTACCTAAACCTCTTAGCGCTTGCATCCAACTTCATTTCTCGGTCCCTCAAACTTACCTAAACCTCTTAGCGCTTGCATCCAACTTCATTTCTCGGTCCCTCAAACTTACCTAAACCCTTTAGCGGCTGCATCCAACTTCATTTCTCGGTCCCTCAAACTTACCTAAACCTCTTAGCGCTTGCATCCAACTTCATTTCTCGGTCCCTCAAACTTACCTAAACCCTTTAGCGGCTGCATCCAACTTCATTTCTCGGTCCCTCAAACTTACCTAAACCCTTTAGCGGCTGCATCCAACTTCATTTCTCGGTCCCTCAAACTTACCTAAACCTCTTAGCGCTTGCATCCAACTTCATTTCTCGGTCCCTCAAACTTACCTAAACCTCTTAGCGCTTGCATCCAACTTCATTTCTCGGTCCCTCAAACTTACCTAAACCCTTTAGCGGCTGCATCCAACTTCATTTCTCGGTCCCTCAAACTTACCTAAACCTCTTAGCGCTTGCATCCAACTTCATTTCTCGGTCCCTCAAACTTACCTAAACCTCTTAGCGCTTGCATCCAACTTCATTTCTCGGTCCCTCAAACTTACCTAAACCCTTTAGCGGCTGCATCCAACTTCATTTCTCGGTCCCTCAAACTTACCTAAACCCTTTAGCGGCTGCATCCAACTTCATTTCTCGGTCCCTCAAACTTACCTAAACCTCTTAGCGCTTGCATCCAACTTCATTTCTCGGTCCCTCAAACTTACCTAAACCCTTTAGCGGCTGCATCCAACTTCATTTCTCGGTCCCTCAAACTTACCTAAACCTCTTAGCGCTTGCATCCAACTTCATTTCTCGGTCCCTCAAACTTACCTAAACCTCTTAGCGCTTGCATCCAACTTCATTTCTCGGTCCCTCAAACTTACCTAAACCCTTTAGCGGCTGCATCCAACTTCATTTCTCGGTCCCTCAAACTTACCTAAACCTCTTAGCGCTTGCATCCAACTTCATTTCTCGGTCCCTCAAACTTACCTAAACCCTTTAGCGGCTGCATCCAACTTCATTTCTCGGTCCCTCAAACTTACCTAAACCCTTTAGCGGCTGCATCCAACTTCATTTCTCGGTCCCTCAAACTTACCTAAACCCTTTAGCGGCTGCATCCAACTTCATTTCTCGGTCCCTAAAACGTAAGAAAATCACATAATGTACATATGTCTATATGTTTCTAAGCGTGTTGTTTCTGGTTTGTGTAATTTTTTGGGTGTGTGCATATTAGAAAAGACACATTTAGTAAGGCTTAAAATATAATTTATTTAAATGATTTTCTCGGTTTGGTTTTAACTAATTTTCCAAACCTCATTTTTTGTTTTGGTTGTTTTTTTTAAAATTTTTTTTTTTTTGTTTTTTCTAGGTAAAACACATCTAAATGTTTTTTTTTTGGGGAACAGTAAAACCCAAATTTTTTTTTTTGTTTTGGGTTTTTTTTTACAACATATTTGTTTGGTTTGTAAAAAATCCATAAAACCATTTTTAAAATCTTAAAAACTTTAAAACCAAGTTAAACAAAGGAGCCAGGACCAAGGGCACTATTCATCATCCTCTTCTTCATCTGTTGGCCCCAACGTCGCCTGTATGGCCAGCAGCTCGGCCACCAACTCCTTCATTCTTTTTTTTTTCCCCGCCAATGTTTGGGGGATCATCCCTGTAACCAATAGAGAAAGAAACATAAATAGGAGTCCCAGACCGGTTTGTATGCTGGAAATAGATTTAGGGTTAATCAAATACATGTAAATGCATGACATATGTCATTCTTCAAAGGGATACAGTTAATGCATTTCCCACAGGTAAGTGTTTACACTCCTTAAACCGGACCTTCCACATTATTTAATGAAAACCAATAACTATTCACAAATGATTCTGCACCACCTCAAAGTTATTTAGGGTTTTTTTGGGATTACAGCGCCGCCATCTGGACTCTGAAGCATAACACTTAATGAGGAGTGGAGAGTTGGATAAAGTACAGGGGAGTAGGTTACAGTGGTGCGTTGGGAATCCCGAGCATAGCTGGGTTGAGGGAAAGGTCATCACTCACACAATGCATGGCAGCACCTTCCTTTTTTCAATCTGTATCCCATGCTGCCTGTAAATATTGCGCATTCCATATTCCGCAATATTGGTTTTGTTCAGTCTAATAACATGCATTAGATGGGTGAAGGGTGTTTTTCCATGGTTCTAATCTGTAGGTACAGTGTGATGGCTAATTCTTTGGTTCTTAATACTAGTTAGGGTCCTCTTTAAGCTAACGAAGTGCCCACATGAAAGTGTGAACTACACATTGGCTACGCCTTTAGTTATGTGTGTGTTATTAGCTAACCAAACATTAATATGAATAATGGCATGGAGACTTACGGAGTTGGTGGCCGACAGATGGCTGGTTGGGGCCAACAGGCTGCCCTTGGTCCTGGCTCTGCTGTGAAGAAGTCCCTGGAGAAACATGTGACATTTGGTTAGTACTTGTAGAGAGTCACTATTCCCAACATATCTGGCTCCCAGTCTGGCTGACATCACTCACCTTCGCCAGGATCGACTTCAAGCATCTCTGCTGCCTCCTCCTCCACTATCTCACCCGCTCCAGAAGCTTCTACAAATACATAATAAAGGATAACTTAGTTTTTGGCCTGCCATGTATATCTTTGTGCCTATACATGAAGAGTGACATACCAGAGCCTTCCCCATGCGTGGCCAGGTATGACTCCACGCCCACGCGGCTTGGCCCCTCCTCTGTGGTAAGGTCCAGGGGCTGGTCTGAGGAGGCCACAGAGGAGGGGTAGGTCCGTCGCCCGGGAGATCCACCACCTTCACTCACAGATGCAGAGTCATGCAGCACTGGTCGGCCTGTACGTCTCCGGGTGCGGCGAATTCTGAAATCCATTTCCAACACTACCAAAGAAAAGTCATTATAAATAAAGGCATAACTTATACATTTGGAACATATACCATGCAATTGCTTTGTACTTACTTGGGAAATGGATTCCAAAAAACCTCCGCACCCGGGGCATGTGCAGACGTTTCAGGTCCGACCAATGCTGCATTATCTGGGTGTGAGTGAAGGTGGTGCTGGTCACACGGTGTATCTCGGCGATGATCTCCCGGGCGATGTCCCTTTTCTCGCACACATTGGGCGCGAAGTCATACCGGCGCTGAAGCATGATCTGAAAAACATAATGGACACAGAGCTTTTACTTTTACACACCGACCCATATGTGTTGCATCACAAGTTGAGAATTTAATGTCATTAACACACACATTTCGAGTGGCAGCCATTTTTGGGGAGTGCCTTAAAGAGGACGTTGACTGTGAATGACAGTCTGGTCTTATGTTATATGTATCACACACCATGTACATACAGATAATAGCCAACATCAAGAATCAGCCCACCTGCATCTATGGCATGTTAGGATGGTTTAAACATCCAAGATGTAGGCTAATGCTTAGGCTTTTGGACCACGTGTGTGGCTTCCCGTTGTGTTTTTATGGCTTAGGAAAACAGTGTTCCTCAAACATCCGCATCAAGGTCCGAGACAGGCCAGGTTTGCCAGCTCGCCCCGCTACTCCACAGGTTAATTAACTGTTGCTAAGCCGGAGCAATTGGCCGAATTAGGACATCAGCATAGACAGGTGAAAACGTGGCCAGGCTCGGCCCTTGAGGATGAAGTGTGAGGAGCCAGTGATTAAACATTAAGAGACCCCAAACTAGTTCCAAACGCATCATTTACATTTAGGCCATCATTGACTATTAGATTAAAATGCACAGGCAGCCACTTACCAGCATGAGGATCTCTTCCTGTTGACGGGTGAAGATAGTGGGCGCCATCTTTATGCTTCTTCAAGGCAGCAGATAAGTGAAACCCCAGCGGTTTCCTGGTTCCGCTCGAACGTACGTTCGTACGAGCGCGTAGTCGTGCGCATAGGCGTCACACGCTGGGCTCATTATTTAAAGGTCCCTGCACCCAAAGCTCATTCTCTTTGAGCATTTGTGGAAGATGGCACCTAAAAAGCCTATGAGCAAGCGACCCCAGCAAAGCAAGACCGCGGAGGGCCCAACAACAAGGTCCCAGCAAGGTAGGCGAAAACTGAGAGGCAAGACTCCCACCTCGGCCCCACCAAGGGACCCTGGACCCTCAGGAACCAAAAAAAGGGGCCCCAAGCCCCGTGCCCCTGCAGCCAAAAAGCTGGCAACTGCAGCACCCACCACCTCTGCCCCCAGAAGAGGCAGCACAAGGGAGCCCACACCGGCCATGCCTTCAAGTAGGGCAGTTCGGCAACCCAGGCCCCGCAGCAGGGCCCGAACCCCATCCAGGGCCCGAAGCCCAGCCAGAGGCCGCCGAACCCAATCCAGGGCCCGAACCCCATCCAGGGCCCGAAGCCCAGCCAGAGGCCGCCGAACCCAATCCAGGGCACGAAGCCCAGACAGAGGCCGCCGAACCCCATCCAGGGCCAGAAGCCCAGCCAGAGGCCGCCGAACCCAATCCAGGGCACGAAGCCCAGACAGAGGCCGCCGAACCCCATCCAGGGCCAGAAGCCCAGCCAGAGGCCGCCGAACCCAATCCAGGGCACGAAGCCCAGACAGAGGCCGCCGAACCCCATCCAGGGCCCGAAGCCCAGCCAGAGGCCGCCGAACCCAATCCAGGGCCAGAAGCCCCTACAGGGCCCGCCGAACCCCATCCAGGGCCAGAAGCCCCTACAGGGCCCGCCGAACCCCATCCAGGGCCAGAAGCCCCTACAGGGCCCGAAGAACCCCATCCAGGGCCAGAAGCCCCTACAGGGCCCGCCGAACCCCATCCAGGGCCAGAAGCCCCTACAGGGCCCGCCGAACCCCATCCAGGGCCAGAAGCCCAGCCAGAGGCCGCCGAACCCAATCCAGGGCACGAAGCCCAGACAGAGGCCGCCGAACCCCATCCAGGGCCCGAAGCCCAGCCAGAGGCCGCCGAACCCAATCCAGGGCCAGAAGCCCCTACAGGGCCCGCCGAACCCCATCCAGGGCCAGAAGCCCCTACAGGGCCCGCCGAACCCCATCCAGGGCCAGAAGCCCCTACAGGGCCCGAAGAACCCCATCCAGGGCCAGAAGCCCCTACAGGGCCCGCCGAACCCCATCCAGGGCCAGAAGCCCCTACAGGGCCCGCCGAACCCCATCCAGGGCCAGAAGCCCCTACAGGGCACGCCGAACCCCATCCAGGGCCAGAAGCCCCTACAGGGCCCGAAGAACCCCATCCAGGGCCAGAAGCCCCCGACCTGGCACCAGCCGGGAACAGAGCCCCCGACCTGGCACCAGCCGGGAACCTAGCCCCCCAAGAGGGCCCCGAATTGCAACCATGACCACATCTACACCTGGAAGTTCGGTGGCCAGCCACGCAAGAACACCCAGTCCCTTGGCCAGTCCAGTCCAGTCATTGGGAAGCCACCAATCCGGCCATTCCCCTACCCAGCCCCAGGCCATAATGTCACACATGGAGGAGCAGCCAAGCCAACCATCTGGCCGCACATTGCGCCGCGGCCAGTTGAGTGGGAGATTCTCCCATGACCAAAATATGGCATTGGCTAGTGGCCTTACATTATATTATGACGAGCTATATGGGAGCAAATCCAAACACACCACAAAGCAGCGCAAGATGGAATTGTTTGAAACCATCCTCAGACAAGTAAATGCAGCGGGGGAAGAGAGGAAAGATGTGTCCCAAATTCAGAAGAAAATCTCTGATCTGAAGTATGCTGTACGGCAAAAAGAAATTAAAAGGCATAATTACAGGTAAATAAATGTTTTCGCTAAATATAATGTTTTGAATGTACTGTATGCACCTTTTCTGAGTACCAAACGATTTTCTCTTTTCAGCATGAAAACTGGAGGTGGCTTTCCATCTAAATTGGAGTTTACCCCTGCTGAGGAGATTGTGCTTGGACTTCTCCATCCGGTCGCGGTCGGTGGACATGCTGGTCTAAGGGACACAGACTCACCGACCCGTACCCACGGTGAGTACTCTTCAATCTGCATGTTTGCCTGTTTGCCAAATAATCTACAGTTCACTAGTAACAAGATAACGGGATGCCCCTATGGTTTTCCTTGCTTGGCCTCGCACTACTGTGGCTGTTTGTGTCCTCTTTTGGTCCCTGGGAATCACACATTTAGGCCCACAGCCATTATGGCAAAGATCAAATGTACAATTGGATTGTTAAAGTCATGAAGTTTCTCAAGATAAGTGATATATTTGGAATCAATCACAAAACACACATCATTATGTATGGGTTGCCTTTTGGTTGTGTGAGTTGTGTTTGAGTTAACAATTTAATTAGCCACCCCCAAACATATCTGACCTAGAGCAGCGAGACTCAACTGGCGGCCCGGGGTCCCAATGCGGACCTTGGCACCAGATTCCAGGACCCCTGCCCAGACAGCCCTGCACTCAGTTACTTCTGTGTTGACGTGCTCAGAGCTGCCCCCTTGATCGGCGATGTAGTGGTTGTTCTCCTGCCCAATGTGATGGCTCCCTGAAACCTAGCATTGCAATATGAAGTACTGCACAGGAAGTGGCATTGCAAGGTACACAGTAACTTGGTAAAACTTTCTCTTGGCACAATCGTGTCCCGCTGCCCCTGCTCTGGCCCATCTGCCACAGTCCCCCCATGCCCCCCCCCCCCACATAAGCCCCATACATTTGTAACAGATTTGCTCCATCCATCCCATCACCATCAATACGTTAACTCCCCCCTTTAGCCATCCAATCCCTGTCCCCTCAGCTCTGCCCCATCCAGCCCAGCAAGGGCAAGCAGCCTTTATTAGTTGGCACTTTGAAATCTCCAGCCCCTCCACCAGTGTATTTATTTCTAACTAGACACCCCCTGCGTCAGCACCATGGCCAGACATTCACCTCTCACCACATACCTTGAAATGGGCCTTTACAACAATTGTTTGAGTACCACGGACCTAGCGAATGGTAGGCTAAATCCCAAAATGTGCGTTGAAAGTTGTATGCTGACTGGGTACACTTCCTGACTTCGAACTGAGGTCAGTTAGCAGTTTTTGCGAGCCATTGCACCTATGTAAACTTGCGTGTGTTTGAACAAAGGTCCCCATTGCTCTAGAGTTGAATAATATTACAAATAGAGCTATATTTGATTACCTATCCCAAAAATGGTTATGTGTGTGTTTACGTGGTTTGTTTTTCTCTTCTTCAGCCCAGCATGATCCCTCAGCAAGGGTAAACTCACCCCCCAGTTTGGTGATGCCTACCAGGTCCGTACAGCATAGGAGCCCAGATCAGAGATTTCCGGTAAGTTAATTTAGTACCATAAATACTACCAAGTGCTTAAGAATGTGTTAAACTGTTGGAATCCCAAATGTGGACGCCAACTTACACTTTTTTTTTTATATGTCCCTACAGACCCGCACACTCATGGAAGAGATCCAGGACATGGAGGAAGATGATGATGTCTCCGTGCAGGGCACGTCGGATGACCTCCCCCTGGGTCCCAATTTGGAACTGCTCCATAATGTTTCTCTGGCCAATCCTCAGCAGCAGAGTGAATCTCCATCCATTGTGCATGCACATGGGGAGACTGACACTACAGTCCCCAGTGTTCACTCTGCTGCTGAGGATTTGCAAAGCAGGCCAGTTGCTGTTGAGGGTACGACACCACGCGGCAGGGCACGCCCAAGAGCCAGGGTAATTGTGCGGCGGACTCCATTACGCCGCCCCACAATTTCCCAGGGGAGGCAGAGTGCCCTGCTTCAATTATGGACCCAACAAAGGGACTCTTATGACGCCCAGCTCGTTACAGAGCGTGAGCAAAGGCATGCCGACATGGTCAACATCCATACCAGTCTACAGGGCATCCTCGCGGAGTTGCGTACCCTCAACAGCAACGTGGCCAATGCAAGTAATGGCATCCAGTCAGCCATGGCTGAGATGACCAATATGCAGAGAAACATTGTGGAGCAGTTTCAAATTCACAATGCTGCCATGGCCCAGGCTAGGTCCCATTCACATGGACCTCCACCTGGACCTCCACCTGGGTATTATGGGCAGCCACCCTAATAAGCCATGGGTGTGTGGGACATCTTTTCTCTTAACCCCCACTGTATTTACTTGTCCTTTGAGGTTTCAAACAATCCATTTTGTGTTGCTCATGCAGGTTGTGTTTTGTATTTGCTCCCATATAGCTCCTTAGAGTAATGCTTAAGGCCACTAGCCAATGCCATAGGTCTATGTGTAGTGTATCTGGCCACTTATGGCTTGAAATATGTATTTGGTTGGTGCTCCTCCTGTTTGCAGACATGTTTGTGTGACATTATGGCCATGCCCAAATATCCCTGGGCACAGGCAATATTAATGACTGGACTAGGCTGGCCTTTGGACTGGGTGTCCTTGTTTGGTTGTGCCACTCACTTCCAGGTGTAGATGTGCTCGATGTTTTTTTGGTAATGTTAACCATTTGTAACCACAGATGTATGTGGAATGTTTTCTGTTAAGCACTATAATTTTTCCTTTTCAAAGTAAAAAAAAAACTTCACTTACAATACTTGTGGCGTTTTTAGTGGGAACACATTTTAAACAGCTTGGGCTAAACCAGATAATTTGGGTTTGAAGAGGTGTAACAATGCAAAGCTAAAGCTAAGGAAACTACATGAAATACATTAGGCAACAATTAAGGTCTAAATGTTTTACTTTGAGGTAATGCCACATTACGGCAAAACAACATATGTAACAAAAAGGATAACACAGACACACAGAATGTTGAGACAGGGAAAAAAGTTAAGTAAAATGCTGCCTGATCAGGTTGGCTCGAACAGATTGGCCAGACTCACTGGGGGGCCCCACAAAATTCTCGACTTCATCCTCGACGGCTGAAGAGGGCAGGCTGTCCACATAACGTGGGACACGTTCCATGATGGCAAAATTGTGCAAAACAGCACATGCCATTATAATGTCGATCACTTTCTTGGGATCATATTGCAGGGCCCCCCCAGTATGGTCAAGGCAACGAAAACGTGTCTTCAGCAGCCCAAAGGCCCTCTCCACAACAGCCCGGGTCTTGCGATGCGCACGGTTGTACGCTTCCTGAGAGGCATCCTGGGGCCGCAGCACAGGCGTCATGAGCCAGGGTAGAAGTGGGTACCCGGAATCACCTTAAACAGAGAATTAAATGTAATCAAAATTAAAAAGGCAAAACAACAAACACCAAAAATTTAACAGATATCATAATGATGTAAGGTAAAGTGGCCAAAAAACAAAACAGGGCACATTAGGCCAAAAAAAAATTCCACTAATGTATTACCTAATTAAAAATGGCACTTCTATATACCAATTAATTAACAAACATCTGCACGGCCAAGGGTATTTGGATTTTACATATATTTTTAGTTTTCAGACATGTTACAATTAGGATGCTGCTGAGGGCCTATCCACATTTATCTGGAAACTACAATGTATGCAGTTTAAGTCCACTTTGACATTTAAAGACCAATAGTACAAAAGGAGCCAAAGGTCAAAGATCCTTGGCTATAAACTCCAAACCAATATATTTAGGGACAAGGAACTTACAGACATCCTAACTAAAGGGAAAACATTCTGAAGGACAAAGCGAGGCAAGCATTTTTTGGGGAAGTTCATAATATATGACCCAAGAAAAAGGCAGTTGGACGCTTATGTAAAGAATTCAAAAACAAACATATCAACAAATACAAGATTAATGCCACATTTAATAACACACAAATAGGACACACTTACCAAGCAGCCATGCCCCCGAAAATTCACCTGCCTCAAATCTCCGAAACAACCCAGATCGCCTGAGGATATAGGAGTCGTGGGACGATCCTGGGTAGCCGGCAAGGACACTCATAAACCGCATATCCGGACCAACCACGGCCTGGACATTAAGGGAGTGTCCCATTTTACGATTCCTTAAGGCAAAAACATACAAAAAGGGTAATTGATATTTGACCCAAAATAAAAAATTAACCACAAAACATGTCTGCACTCTATTGGGAAATACTAATGAAAAGCCTAGATAAAGCAGCTACACAAATGAGGGATAAACAAATATGCTGCCGCAAAGGAAAACAGGTTACATGACACGTTGGGCAACATAATAAACAATCTCAATACCTATATATATACTCGTCGGCTGCCCTAGGTACGAGTGCCACATGTGTGCAGTCAATAGCACCAATAACGTTGGGCATGTCGGCCACATTATAAAACCCAAGCTTAATGGCGTTTCTGGCTGCCATATCATCAGGAAAATAAATATATTTTTGAGTTATGGCAGCCATGCCTTCCAAAAATTTAGACAGTGCGCGGCTCAGCGTAGGCTGTGACATCCCCACGGAGAGGGCACCCAGCCTCTGGAACGAGCCGTTCGCCAAAAATTGCAGGCAGCCAAGCATCTTGGTCATACCTGAAATTGCATGCCCCTTCCTTGTGGTGCGGGCTAACCATGGCCGCAGCTCACTATATAATTTATGGAGGGAAGCGCGATTAAGCCTGGTCAGCTCGAACAGCTCAACATCATTCATGCTATCGATGTTCATGCGACGACGCAGGGGCAATCTGCTCTCAGACATCTCGATCAACTCAATGCCAAAAAGCATAAGCCCTTGATGTGCCACAAACTCGCTCCGCTCCATCCTACTCCCGAGGCCAAATAGCTGCCGGCAAACATTTCGTAAAGCAGCTCTTTAATGGGCTTCAAAACAATTAGCAATCACCTCTCTGAATTGGGCGCAAGCCCATGTGAAGGACGTAAAAAATAGGATCGGACGCAAATAATATGATTTGGACGGGAAAAACACACGAACTAACGCAAATTATACGATTCTCGTACGAAATGCGTATGTTCATATACGTCTATGCGCGAACGATCGTGCGAATACGAAATGGCCAAAAAAACAAGAAAAAATGACAAACACCCACCCAAACTTACGATTCTCGATACGAAATCAATTAACTTTGGCTCTTTGAATCGAGGGGTATGTTTCATAATTTTGCTCTACACATGTTCAACCTTGATTTTTGAAGGGATTTCCAGGGATTTCCTAGGAAAATTGTTTTATATTGTTTTTTTCAGCAGAGTCTGGGCTTCAACATGAAATGTCTTGTATGGCCTTTTTTAGTGGATTTTCAATACTTTTGGGTGAAATATTTGGTGAAAGTAATCCCTCAATCAATTCTTTGGTTGCACAGAGTTTCCCTAAAAAAGAATAAAAAGGAAGAATCAAAGCCACATTTTCCTAAAAAATCTATATGCAAACAAGAAAAAACAAGTAAAATCTGAAAAAGCAAGGTCCCCCGAACAGAACAATACCCAAAATGCATAGCTACTGTCAAGGAAAGAGTTGGCAAACACCCCAAAGTAATGCATGTGCGTAACGGTAATTTTACTTTTCTGCAGACAAAGTGCACACCTTGCAATTTTTCAACCAAAACAACCCTTTACATTTGGAATATCCCCCATAAACCATATATTCCCTGAAAGTACACATGTTAAGCTTGTTGTAGTAGGCTCATCTTTCCCTCAAAGAATTCTAAGGTTGCACAGGGTTTCCCTAAAAAAAAATGTATAAAAAAGCTGAATAAAAAACATGTTTTCCTAAAATATCAATATGCAAACAAGAAAAAACAATCTAAATATGAAAGCGCAAGGTCCCCTGAGCAGAACAATACCCAACATGCATAAGTACTATTAACCCTTTTAATTGGCAGCCTATTTGAAGTTTTGTCACCCTGTCATGGACAACTCACCTTCTCGCCGGTCCCACGGCGTCCGCAGGCTGAGCGGGCTTCGACGGCTGTCGGGCTCTCTCCCCACCCAGCAGCCACATCTCCGTCAAGTGGCGTCAAAGCGAGGGGGGCCGAGCGTGCCCGCCTCCTCCCGACGTCACAGCTCGTCTTCCCTGACAGTCCGTGCACGCGCGCGCGAGCACGGCTGTCTTATGACCTCCGGCGGCACTGCAGGCAGCGCACCCTAGCCTTGGTTTAAAGGGCCAATGAGCCCTGAGTGTAGTGGGCCAATGAGCCCTGAGTGTAGTGGGCCAATGAGCCTAGAGTGTCCTGGGCAAAAACACTCTTTAGAGTTTAAACTGGGCAATCAGCCCAAGGTTCCAGTTTGCACCAATCACTTTTGTTCTCCCCAACCAATCCCATCAGTTCCCTTCTAATAAAGACCATTGCCTGTTCTTGACTACGATTCCGTCTTCTCCCTTGTACTGCGTACCTGTAACCTCCCGGCTTGACCTCTGGCTCGATTTTGACTACTCCTCCGTCTCATCCTTTGGTGCTGCGCATGTTTGGACTGATCACTCGTGTATGACCCCTGCTTACCCGACCTCGCCCAGTCTCGTTCGGGGTCCATCCGACTTCCTCCCCGTAAGTCCGCATCCTTTGTGCTACAAAAGTTTAGGCTTTAACATGAAATGTCTTGTTTGTAATTTTTCTACTGTTTTTTTAAATATTTTTGCGTAAAAAAACAAAAAAAAAATACATATTTTTTAGACAATTGTCTCCTTTATTTTAAATAAAACATTTGTTTTATTAATGAAAACCATATTGCATGTAAAAGCCCCATTTCTCCCGATTACAACGGTACCACATATGTATCGGTAGGGCATTCTTGCCCAAGAGACCCCCAAACTGAAAAGAGCACTTTATAACTTTTTCAAATAAAATACAACTACTATCCACATTATAAACACAATAAAAGGGGTTAATTTAAAAAAAAAAAAAAAAAACGACATAGGGTCCCCCCTCCTGGGGGGGGGGGACCAATTTTTGGGAATTTTAAGGGCCCCCCTTAAGCGTAAAAAAAACACACAGAGACAAGGAGAAAAAAAATATATATATATATTTTTTTAATACTTACCTCCCATCCATCCCTGGGCACTGTGTCCCATGCTGATCAATCTGGCTTCTGCTCTCCTGCTGCTGCTGGAAGCCTTTTATAGCTGCTGGACGAAAGAACATAAGGGGTTAATAAAAAAAAAATGACATAGGGTCTCCCCTCTCAGGGAGGTTAAAAACCTTTAAAAATAAAAAAAAAATGACATGGGGTCCCCCCTACCCGAAATAACCAGCCCAGGACCAGCTATGGGGGCTTGTAGGAACAGGGCGCAGGTGCCAGCTTTGGTGGCCTCCCCGCCCTGCAGGCTACAAGCCCATATAGCCACGGGCCTCCTGGGCTTTGGGGAGGCAGGTAATTGGGGGTGCCGGGGGTTAATGGCAAGTGACCCGCTAGCTGCAGGTGACTTGGCAACCCCCAGCCTTGTGAACTGGTATAGGGATCTCATGGATCCCTTACCAGTTCACAAAGGGTTAACAATAAAAATAAACACACACACACACACACACACACACACACATAATAAAAAAAAATGACATTTATTTTTTTTCTTTACTTACCTCCGATCCTCCTCTGTCCCCCGGCGATCCCCAATGACAGCTGCCGGGTGCTCCATGGAGGGAACATGGGGGGGCCAGGGATTACAGACCTCTTCCCCCTCCATGCTCTCTCCTCGGAGCACCCTGCAAGACTGATTATCTCGGGTGAAGGTGAGAGAAGCCCGCTGTCAGGTGACATCATTGTGATGTCACATGACTCCGCCCCCAAGGAGGCAGGGCTAGCAGCCGTGAACCAGGAAGTGAGTGAGAGGGTGATTCCTCGCCCTCTCCTCACCACGGAAGAGCCCGGGGGGCGTTTGGAGGCCCCCCCCGGTGAAGAGGAGAACCCGTGGGAGGGATCGCGGCTGCAGGTGAGTAAATGTCATTTCTTTTCTTTACAGTTAACTGTGGCAGCGGCTGAAGCGGGGGGTGCAATTTCAGGAGCCCTCCTGAAGCGAGAAGAGCCCCGGAGGGGATCGGATGCCCCCCGGGTGAAGAGAAGACCCGGCCCAATTCAACAAGGGGGCAGGTGAGTTTTTAACTTTTGTACTTTTTTTTCTGTGGGGGTCTAAATTCAGCTACGTGAGACGCACGTAGCTGGCACTAAAAGGGTTAAAGGAGAAAAAATCTATGAGCAAAATGTCACTGGTTATAAAGATCACAGTTCACAGACACTTGTACAGAAAGGGCAGTTTTGTGTCCAGGCAACATCTCCAGTTAAAACATTACGTTATATCCATTAAAAGTAACATCTAGATAAGGGAAGGCATTTTTCAGAGGTTTGTTTATATAGCCTGATTCTATGTGATCAGGTTGTTCTCTTAGAAAATTGATGCACTTAAAATAGTTGTCTGAACATTTTGTATTGTCAGTTGACCTTGCTCCAGGGTGCATATACTTTAACACACAGTTTCAGAAGTTTGGCTATAGTAAAACAGGCTTGAGCTGTTCTTATTTTCTCAGGATGCCAATCATTGTAATCAGCGCACAATTAACATAATTAGAGATGAGATTTTACCATTTCATAATCATTTGATTTAAATTAGAAACTTAGCAGCAGTATTGTTGTGAATGTTTAAAAATCGCAGATCAACATATTAAGCCACTGTAGATATAGCTTCGACCATGTGCTTAAATGAAAAATACATGACTAGCAGTGTTATTATTTTTTTGTAAAATACTATTGCACAGATTTTACAAATCAAGCATTAGACTGCTTTCTATATTTTGTTATCAACGCCACAATTCAGATACAGTTTTCCTAAGCTTGCATAAATGTTTGAGATTCATTAGATCTTGCACAATCTCTGGCCACTGATCAATTTGACCACTCAACAGCCAATGGTGTCCTTTCTGAGAGCATCCCAGCTGGAGAACAACAGCAGCCATTACTGTGCCCCCCTCCCCTTCTTCTTGACTCTTAGGTAAAATGGTGAAATGCAGAAGACCTATGCTCTCTGCTATTTATTACTCTGGCACTCCCTGATAGTTCTGTGACTAAAAGAAGGTGGTTTGGAGGTATGTTGGGGCACTGAATAACACAAATGAAGAGAGTGAGCTGGGTAAGAATTGTGAATTGTGAAGAAGTCAGTAAACCAGCTTGGCCTTGTCAAACATTTAAAGGGGTGGTCTAAATAACTGTTGTGATTCATGGGAACAACCATGATGAGATTACTTGCTCTGCCACCCCATTGTCTTCTACTGAGATATATGAGACAAAGCACTTCCCCCTTCCCTCTCATGTGAATAGAAGTCAATGTGATGACAGATACAGTAATCACATCATGGCTGCTCCCATAAACCACAAGAGTTATTAAGACTGGACTCTCCCTTTAAGGCAAGCCTGGTTTTTCGTAAGTGTTGAATTACAATATTTATTAAAGTGCCAGTCCAGTGTAAATAACTCTTGTGGTTCATGTGGGCAGCCATGATGGAATTACTGTGGCAGTAGCCACATTGCTTTCTATTGAGAGGAGAAGGGAGGGGAAGTGCTTTGTCTTATACATCTCAATAGAAGACAATGAGGCACTGCTGCAGGTAATTCCATCATGGCTTCTCCCATGAACCACACAATATATTTAGACGGTACTGCTCCTTTAACATGGCTAGGTAAGGTACGTGTACCAGGTTTCTGAGGAGAGAGGCTAACAGCAAAATAAGCCCAGTGCGACAGATGACCTTGTTGAAGTCTGTGTTAGAGCCACATAATAGTCTGGCCCTGCAAAGCATTCAGCATTTTTTGGCCTGTACTTGCCTAGGCAAAGACAAAGGGACTTTTCCATCTGCAGCTCCTATATACAGCTCCCGAGCTTTCAAATGAACTTATGATGAAGAACAAGCACTTTTATCCCCCAGCGCCAGGTAACCATGACTTCCTCCATTGAGACAGATTTTTTCATGTCAAACCTGCCTTGGCATTGCCTTCCCATGTGCCGTATGCACTAAAGATTGGTGACAATAAACCATGTTTTAAATAGATCTCCTTTAATAAAAATAGGAGATGTATTATTGATTTGTTCTAGTTCAGTTTGGTGGAACTGCATTTTATTGAATTATTCTGCCTTTGGGAGACATGCTAATTATTTGGTAAAGCATGCTGCACTTTGGGTGTGCCTTGCAGTGTAAATTGCAGCCTGCAACTCAGTGAGTTTTTACATTTTACAGTTATACAAGAAAGTGTGATAACACATTCCCCCCAAATCACCTGTACATGCGATAAGGGCATTTTAACACATGAGGTAAGGATATTTATCCAGGACTTATCCAGAAAAATAACAGTGCCATATAGGGCGTGCAGAAAAAAAAAAAGTCAAATTATTTGGTGTAGCCCATAGGGTAGTGTTTTTTCCAAACGTAAAATAAAATATTCTTACATTGAAAAGAATTATAGCAGACTGTCAAAAAATTGAAATACATATTTTTTTTTATTTTTGTTTTACATACGCATTACATTACACATTTCTTCTTCTACTCTAAAATACATTATTTTGCTAAGGGGACCCCAGATGTTTTTATTTTAATGACAGAAATTAGAGAAAAGTATCCTATGTTTTGTGATCTTCCCATTGTGCAGTCTGAAAGCATTTGGCTGATTTAGTTGCTTTTCAGGAAATGAAAACATCCAGAATTTCCCTTGAAGACTTTAATGGGAATCAGATTTGGGTGATTCAAAACCAGAATATTGCAAACTATTTGGCAGAACTGCACAAAAGCAGAATAGAGCCAGATTCAGCTCATCACTACTGATCACCAACATCACTACTGATCACCCAAAACATAATTGTCAGACCCCGAGAATACCTGTCTTCTTTGTGAGCCTGCAACCCCCAATCTCCACAGCCAGCTCCACCTATAGACAAGCCCCCATTTGCCGGGACGCTATATACGCCTCGCCGGACACGGTTGCCCCCAGGACTTGATGGCTCAAAGATTGTAGGCTCACGGGGAGGGAAGACAGATAAACCGAAGGTCAGATTGGGCAAAGTAGGTAAGTACTGGAAACAGTTCGGGTGCTTCGGAAACAGGTAAGTACTGGAAGCAATTCGGGTGCTCAGGAAAAATCAAGCGAAGTCAGACGTCAAGCTAAGGGTCACACCGGGAGGTCAGAGAGCTGCACTGGGAGGCAGTGACTGTGAATGGTGCACTTCGGATCTGTGTGCTGATTGGTGCACTTCGGATCTGTGTGCTGATTGGTGCACTTAGCACCAAGCTCATTTAAACAGCCTCCAGCGGCGTCACCAGAGGACATAAGCTGACTGTACTCATGCGCAAGCACAAGTCGAATAACAGTGGATGAGGGAGAACGGTGCGCTCAGTGCTGCACCCACCACCGGAGCTGGCACCTGAGACGGAAGCGGCTGCTGGGCAGGAGAAACCCCGGCCAGTCGCCTAAGGACACCACGGGCAAGGACTGAAGGTAAGTCATTCATGACAATAATAGAACATGATGTACTTGTATACATATATAAATGGGCAATACAAAAATTGGGGAAACACTATTTGATGTAAATTCCTCTCCAAAGACAAGGGGGCTTTTTGTTAGCGAGGATATCAATATCCAGAGACATCTATCCTTTTTTTTTTTTTACCATAAGTACTGTAAATATTTGGAATAGCCTCACGAAGGGGCTCTTTCAGCAGCAACAGCTGACAACTTCAAAAAAGGATTAGAAGCTTTATTAAAGAAAGAAAGAAAACATTAACAGTAAATAAACAATAATAATAACTATTACTATTAGCTATTGGCTGTAAGCTATAAGACACACCTTTATTCCCCCAAAAGTGTGGGGGGTGCACATGCCTCTTATGGGGCAAATGTAAAAAATAAGCTGGAGGACTGGGGGAAATTGAATATTTTTTTAGTTTTTTTTCTGCCTATAGGGAATGTGATGGGGGGAATGCAACACCACCTATAACGAGTAAGATAGGGGGAATGCCACACTGTCTATTGGGAATGGGATGGGGGAAAACCACACTGTCTATGGGGCATGGGATAGCAGAAGGACACACTGCCTATGGGGAATGGGATGGGGGAAGGCCACATTGCCTATGGGGAATGGGGGGAAGGCCACACTTCCTATGGGAAATAGGGAGAAGCACAACATTCTGATATTTTTTTTTATTTTACACATCCAAATCCTAGGTGCATCTTATGGGCAGATACGTCTTATAGAGCATAAAATATGGTAATCTTCCTCACCTCTGTCCCTTGGTTGAATTTGGTAAACATATGTCTTATTTCAACCATATTAACTATAGGGTCAAGCCTGGTGAAAAAACTGGTGAGTGAATTCACTGGTGAGTGAATTTTCTCACCAGGCCCTGAATCAACCCCTATGCCACAATATTTATTATTATGCTACTGAAAAAATTCTCAGGGTGCTGAATCAGCCCTAATATGATTTTTAATATCAACATTGTCAAGGCTAAAGGGAATGTAAAACTTTTATAAACCATGTAAATACTGTTCTCCCAACATCTTGGGGTGGGGGGGCTATGCAAATTATTTGGACTTTTCCTGGGGAGGCTGAGGTTTGAGAGGCAGTCAGAGCTTTTCTCATTCAGCCCACAATAAAGTGAAATGGGGAGCCTGATTTATCAAGCATCAGTGCCAGTCAATGCCAATCAGCGCCAATATTTTTGCCTCAGAACTCAGCGTGGTTTAACAAACAAAAAAAAGTCAGCACCAATGCAACAGCCAGCCCGCATATAATTCATCACTATCGCCATATAGTTTGCAGCGTCAGACACTCTTGTTTAAGCTGTGCCGCTTTATAGTGGTGCTGTAAGTTATGATCCCATAGAGCACAATGAGCCGAACTTTATTGAAGTGTTTTATGCTTATAATAAATATTAAACATATTCTTTTGTACAGAACTTGCATTGGGGCTTGTCATTCATGTAAACTCAGGATGTTACCAAATGTAATTTTATTATTTTCTCGTAAAATCATTTTTCATGGCTTCTTTTGCTTACCAGTGTGTAAACTGGACAACTAAACTGAAGCCTAAACGTGCTGTAAAGTTCGTCCCCTTTGTCCTCAGCAGTGATAAGTCTAATATGAAATGTCAGAAAAATACAGCGCCAATCTGTTCAGCATGCAAAAAATTAATAAATATGCTGTGCAGCACCTAAAAGACGGCGGTACAAAGTGCCGCTCACTGGCACTGTTATAGTCGGTGGTCGGGTCCAAGAGACGCTAACACAGGCCAATACCTAGTGCAACAATCAAAGCTAATTACGTCATTCTGTCCAAATAGTAGCACTAATAAAGAAAGATACGGGGGCTCTCAAAAAAGGGTACTATACCATCAAAATTATGATAAACGGTGCAAATTTTAAATAATTCCCCTTAAATATTTTTTATATATCAAGATTAAAATCCCCTGCACATGCAATTAGCCAGTGCTGATAAGACATTTTTAAAAGGTGTAGATATTTTATATTGAAAGTTATAAAATAACAGCAGCCCAATGTGGATGTCCAGTAAATAAAACTGATAATCTCCAAAAATGTTTGGATTCTACATAGGCTGCTGCATAGATATAAAATATCTACACCATTAAAAATAATCTGCACCCCGCCTGTAGAACTGTTTTATTGCACGTGCAGCCGATTTTGATTAAAAGAAAACTTTTATTTCCCTTAGAGTTCTGTGTGAGAAAAAACTCTAGCTGCCTCTCAAACCTCAGCCTCTCCACTTAAATATCCAAAATTATTTGGATAAGCACCATATTTTAGGATCTGAGTTGTCAGACTCTGTCTTTAGACGCTTTAAGCAGTCTAATGACTTTGAAAAACGGGGAGCTTTTAAATCTGTTTAAAAAGCACAACTCTTGTGTCTTGCAGGCAATAAATGGGAGGTTAAAATTTAGAAACAGAAATTATGGGGCTGCACTAATGTGATAAGAAATAATGAAAACATGCATGCAGGCAATTTTCAAAGTATGTTATTTCTACTGTATCACAGCTCTGTTAATGTGATATGAATGGCATTATTAAGTTTCACTTTCTATTTCAAGCTAAGGAAGAAACATTAAAGGATTTTGAATTATATATCGGGTTTCCTCATCTGTTATACTGTGTGTCATATTTCAGTTTGTTTTTTTACACAAAAATATATTATTGATATGCTTAATTAAAACATAGCAAATTTACAGTGACTAAAGGGAAAGTCCACTTAAAATCGGATCAGAACCTGGGATCATGTCTATGGGAGGATAGGGTCCAGCCCTGAAAATATTTAGCTTCCATGGCTGACTGTGCAGCTTTAAGCTGATTATTTAGCTAACCAATAGTAAAAAAATAATGTTACAAATAAAGTTGTTTTATTTGCATTTAAAATTAAATACAGTTCATGCCATTTAATAAAACTGAAGCCACAAGAGACATTTAACTCAACAACAAAGTAGAAAACAAATATTCCAATGTGTTTAAAGTCTCTGTTTCGGCACACACTAACTTCCTCCCACTGTTTCCCTTACATTGTGAATAAGCCATTGTAATAGTAGTACTGGGGTTAACCAGCAGCAATCACAGTCAGCTTTAAACTAACTAATCTCAGGCAATGCCACAGCATACAGGTATGGTAGCCAAGGGTAAGGGTGGATGGGACTGCAGCATAGGGAGATGACAAGATGGTATCTCAGCAAACAGACACTCAATGGCAAGCAGTATAAATGAAAGAATCAGCGTCTATTGTTGCAGAGTCATAAAAAGAAAGTTTTAATGCTTTACTCAACGTCGCAAGCAAATTTGCAGTTCACAGTTCACAGGCCCAATAAGCTTACATTGTTTGTAGAAAAGCAAACACAGGTACACTTGCTTATTAAGTTTCAGTATAAGGGTTCAATAGTCTTGTGTTCTTCAGACAAAAGCACACAGGTATACTTGCTTATCAGAACATTTCAGCATAGGGTTAACCCTTTAAATGCCAAGCCCATAGGCCCTACGGGTTTGCTTCTCCTACTGTTAAGTGGCAAGTCTGTAGGGCTTACATGCTTGACTTTCCCCCCTGCTAGTGTAAAAGAAAATGAAAAAAAAACTCACCTGACCCCTTGTTCAAACCGTCCAGGTATTCTCCTTACCCTGGGGGTATCAGATTACTTTCTGGCTTCAGGAGGAGGCCCAAAATAGCCCCCCCCCCACGTGCTTCGGCTGCCACTGCTAATTGTAGAAAAAAATGGTGTTTATTCACTTCAATGCGCGATCCCATCTGGCAGGTCTCCTCTTCACTGTAGGGGCCTCCAATCGCCCCCCCCCAGGCTCTTCCATGGTGAAGAGGGGGCCTGAAAGCAGCCCACTACCCTGCCTCCACATCGTCGCTGCTAGCCCCGACCCAACCCTATGACATCATCCCGTTCCTGCCCATCTGGCAGGTCTCCTCTTCACCGTAGGGGCCCTTACATCGCCCCCCCCCCCCAGGCTCTTCCATGGTGAAGAGGGGACCTGAAAGCAGCCCACTACCCTGCCTCCACATCGTTGCTGCTAGCCCCGACCCAACCCTATGACATCATCCCGTTCCTGGCTCTGAACTGTCAGATGCCGAGGCTGATCCCTGCAGCGGATCTCCGGGACACAGGATCGCCGTGGTACATAGGATTGGAGGTGAGTGTTTTTTTACTGTTTGTAAGGTGTCTTTTTATATTAACCTTTTGTGAACTGGTAAGGGATCTATGAGACCCCTATACCAGGTCACAAGGCTTAGGGGGCTGGCAAGTCACTTGCGACTAGCAGGTGACTTGCCATTAACCCCCGGCCCCCCATTACCTGCCTGCCCAAAGCCCAGCGGGGCAGAAGAGCCCAGGGACATTAGGCTTTGGGGCTTGTAGCCGGCAGGGTGGGGGGCCACCAAAGCTGGTCCCTGCGCCCTGTTCTTCAAGCCTTGGTAGCTTGTTCCTGGGCTGGTTATGCTGGGTAGGGGGGACCTCACACCATTTTTGGGGGGACATTTTAGGGTTTCTAACCCTTAAAATTCCCACAAAAATGGGGTCCCCACGCCAGGAGGGGGTCCGTATGTCTATTTTGTTAATTAACCCTTTGTTACCTGTCACCCAGCAGGTATAAAAGGCTTCCAGCAAGCAGTAGGTGAGCAGAAGCCCAAGTGATCATCGTGGGACAGAGTGCTCCAGGATGGATGGGAGGTAAGTATTAAAAAAGAAAAATAATAATAATATTAAAATATTTTTTTCTGTGTCTGTTTTTACATTTAACTCTTTGTGACCTGGTAAAGGATCTATGATACCCCTATACTAGTCCACAAGGCTTAGGGGATGGCAAGTCACCTGTGGCTAGTGGGTGACTTTCCATTACCATGAGTCCCCCCATTACCTGTCTCCCCAAAGCCCGGGGGGCAGAAGAGCCCAGGGCCCATTTAGCCTGTGTGGGCTTGTAACCTGCAGGGCAGAGGCCACCAAGGCTGGCCCCTGCGCCTTGTTCAACAAGCCCCCATAGCTGGTCCCGGGGCTGGTTATGCTCCTGGCAGGGGGACCCCATTCCAAATTCTTTATAGTGTGAATAGTAGTTGTATTTATTTGTAAATGTTATAAAGTGCTCGTTTCAGTTTGGGGGTCTCCTGGGCAGGAACGCAGGGCTACCGATACATATGAGGTACAGTTGAAATCGGGAGAAATGCGGCTTTCACATGCAATATGGTTTTATTTAATCAAATAAATTTTTTTTTAATAAATGAGACATTTAAAAAAAAAAATCTTTAACTTTTTTTTACTCAAAATATAAAAAAAAAAAACTGTGGAAAATTGCATGCAAGACATTTCATGTTAAAGCAAAAAAAAGTGATTTTCTTGGAAATTTCTGGAAAAATCACGGAGAGTCACAAAATCTCAAGTAGGCTGGCAGTTAAAGGGGTTAAAAGTACCTATGTCTGTTGGGTATTGTTCTGCTCAGGGGACCTTGTGCTTTCAGATTTACGGTAGCTTGTTTTTTCTTGTTTGCATTTTGATATTTTAGGAAAAGGTGTTTTTTATTCCTTTTCATACATTTTTAGGGAAACCCTGTGCAACCAAAGAATTCTTCAAGGGATTACTTCCAGAAAGATGAGCCCACTACAACAAGCTGGGTATGCGTAGAAAGCTTAACAACTGTACTTGCAGGAAATATATGGTTTGTGGGGGTATTCTAAAAGTAAAGGGTTATTTTGGTTGAAAACTTGCAAGGTGCGGACTTTGCAGATTTAACTTGTTTTACCTTGTTTGCTTATTGTTTTTTAGGGAAAAATGTGGCTTTGATTCTGTTTTTCTATTTTTTTTTTAGGTAAACCATGTGCAACCAAATAATTAATTGAGGTAATACTTCCAGAAAACTGTGCCCACATCAACAAGCCTGGTACACCTAGAAAGCTTAAGTTGTGCACTTCCAGAGAATATATAGTTTGATGGGGGTATCCCAAATGTAAATTATTGTTTTTCTTATAAAACTGCAAGTGCGCCTAGCAGCCGTATTTTATCTGAAAATCTCCTAAAGCGCTGTTTTGGGGAAGTCTCCTGAGAAGGAAAGGGTGTCTACCAATACACATGTGGTACCGCTGTAACCAGGAGAAATGGGGCTCGCAATGGGGAGCATGCAATAAGATTTAATTGAAAAATATACATTTTTTATTACAAAAAAATACACTACAAATGGCAAAAATCAGATTTTTTGATTTTTTATCTTTTTTTTATCTTTTATCTTTTTGCACATATTTCACCCCAGAATATTGAGAATCCACTTTAAAAATGACAAAAAAGACATTTCATGTTAAAGTCCAGACTCTGAAAAAAACAATATATAAACTGTACTGGGGATATCCCCTCAAAAATCACAGTTGAACAAGTGTAACGCAAATTAGTGAAAAATGGTCTGGTAACAGAGGGTGACAAAAACTCTAGGTAGGCTGGCACTGAAAGGGTTAAACAAACGTGTGTCTGTCAGACACAGGTACTCTTTCTTGTCAGAAGATTTCAGCATAATGGCTAGACAGTATGGTATTTCTCAATTCAATGTAGGCCCTTTTCCAGAGCCACCATCCCACTTTGAACTGATCATCCCTTTGAATTGGAGACTGTTTATAGGGTATCCCAGACTGGTATGAGGGATTGCCCAGTATCAACAGGCAGCCATTGGGCTGCCAGCAAGTAAAACACAGGGAACCTCTCCTCATCAGGCACCCAAGCCCTACCACCCCCAGCACAAGGGCTCACACAACAGTCACTAAAGGGCAGAGTTTTCAGACGGGGCAGCCACACCTTATGGAAATCTCAGACACAGCTGCTTCTCCATCGCCTGTGGGCCCCTTTGGATTCTCTCTTCTCCTAAGGGACACCTCCTTTGTCACATCAATGCCAGGGCCTCACTGGGTTTCTTCCTGCATGGCCCTCAACTCTCTCTACGTAGACCTCATCTCTCTATTTCTCTCTCTTCTTACTTGCTTCCAACTGCACCTGGGCCTTGTATCTGTAGTAGCCCCACCAGACATCTTATGCAGGAGACTACACAAGTCTTCCCCTTAGCAGGGCTATAGATGAACTCTTTTCATTTGTGGTCTTATCCTCCCATCTAATGACCAAAGTGGGAATAGCAACCTCATTTTCACATTAATTAATAATTCCCCAAATAATAATTACCCACTGCTTTTAATCAATCCCTTTTCAAGTGAGTGTGAGTATGGTTTTTGATACTGCCACACAATTTGCAAAGCTCAGGTTATGGGCCTGATTTATTAAGCACTTTTGCCAAATTATGCTCCATCGGTGCAAATTTGAGTAATACAAAATATACTTTAAGTGAAGCTGCTCTGCTAATTTCTAGGTTGGGGCTCAGCTGGGAAAGACATGTCATGGGCAGCTTTGTGAATAATTACCATGCTCTGCTGTGGTCCGGGTCAGCTGTAGGACCACTGTGGCTTGCACTGATGTTTTGAGGTCAGAGGGACAGGTTGGTTGTGTTTTGTGTGGCCCTGGAGAAATTCAATTGAAAGGAGGGACACATTTTGGAGCCCTGCTACAGCTTCTGTCTGACACTACATGAAATGGAGGGGAGCTGCTTGATGCCTTAATATTGCTGTTGGGTTTTGAGTCCCATTAAAGAAAATCCTCTGTATCTGAATTCTCCATTTGGGGGACAGAGTTTTTCTAAATTAATAACAGAAGCCTATGGTTACAAACACAATAGGTTGCTTATTTTGCAATCAATTTTCATTTCCATAGGCTGTTGTTACTTTTAGAATAATAAAAAACAAATTCCACATTGTATGTTTGTCTCTCAAAACTTGCATTGTTCAACTTATTTTACCTGCTAGCCTAATATTGTCAGACACTTTCCATTACCTTGGTTAGTAGATGGATAACTATTGATAACGCTTTCTCCTCACCCATTACTTTCAAGGCTTTATGTACTTTGTAGAAAACAATTGTAGCATATTACTCGGTTCATTACTACATGCTGATTTAATAGCCAGATAAGCCTTACTAAATATTGCTTATTCCTTGGCTGTTGTAATGACATGCTGTATTATACCTAGACCACTTTTTTTGAAACTGCACTGCATAAAAAGAAGGAAAAGCATCTAGCTCTTGCATTCATTCATCTTGCTGACTTTCAAACCACCATCAACATTTACATTACCCAGTAAAATAATCAGAAAGACTGATATGCAATAAAATCTGTTATTCTCACATTCCCTCAGTGCCATCATTAATGATCAAAACCAAAACAGCACATTGATTTAGAGTGATAAATTGGTAAACATATAATGCTAGCAACCTTGAGGGAAAGAAAAACATCATCACTGAAATGAGGGAGAGGGATGAAAACTAGATGACACCTCTTCCCACTTTGTTTTACAAGGGCAAAGAGAATATTTGCATCCAACGCTCATAGAGTCCAAAGATTTCTGGATCATCTTAAAAACAATGATATATAATGGATAACTTCTTTTGTACTGAAAAATATAATAACAAAAACTCTTTGATGATCAAAATTTTAACTTCAATATGCAGTATATAAACTGATATTTTGTAATATTTTATAATTAGTGTCCTCTTTTTAAATTAACAAAGTGCAATAACAATAGTATACTGTAGAAAAATTGTAGCTACTGAAAAGGTTTGGGGCTACAATAAATAAAGAGTACGAGTATGCAGTCCCTAGGTATAGAAAACTTAAAAGTCCCAATAGTGCATTGCCTTTTTGATGAACATTTTAGTTTTTCTGTAGGTGTGATTTAGGTTCAGAAAATTGATCTGGCCATACAGTCACCCCCACGGCACTGATTGTCCTCCTGCAGCCCTGGTTTGGGCTGGGGTATGTACTGCTGGCTCATTAAAAACAATGGCACTGGTTGTAGACAGGCTACAGCCACTTGCCAGCTCTTTTCAGGGCTGTGGAAGCATGATCATCAGCAGGTAAGGTGAGTAGCAATAGCCCCTGGGACTGCTTTCTTATGCCTGCTGATCAGTGCCCAACATCTTTATTCTTTGGCAGAAATAACCCCGCTCCCAGCACCCACCCAGGCTGTTTCCTGCAAGCAGAGGGCAGTTAGGAGTGTTGTCATATCTGTGAAGGAATGCTCTCAGCACTACTAAAGAGCAGCCGGGCAGGTTGTAAAGCAGCTGGGCTCCCACACCGGAGCCTGGTCAGGTTAGAAATCATCACTGGACACCCACAGGCACCCACCACCGGCATCAACCCTTATCCCTCCCTACCTGGCACCCCCTGTATCCACCAGTCAATGCAATCCCCCACTACTGGGCACACACAGGCACCCATCTCCAGATACCCCCCACCACTCATGGCATAATCCTCGATCCCAGACATCATACTTCTTCCCTCAGTCTCCCTCCCCATCACCATTAGTATATATTTTGTGTTCCAACAGGATGTTCTCAAGCTTGGGGCATGCTCATTCCAAAATGGCTGGTGCAGAAAAGTGGCTGGCTAAAAGTATAGCGAAGGTCAGCCACGGCCCCTGCATGCACCATTGGATTGATTCATATGATTAAGTTTTACTGGGGATCTGAGCAGGGGTTCACTCAGTGAGAAGCAGTCTTATAGACTCTAGGGCTGCTTTTGATCCAGTTTAAAAGGGGAGAAGGCATTAGAGGGTGCACAGTGTGTTTTGTCCTTGGAGAGGGGGGTGCAGCCTACTCACAATTATCAGATTAATTAAGCACTGGATAATATCAAGCCAGGTGCTGAATTCAGCAGAAATAAGTGGGTCTATGCTTCCTCTTTATCAAATATGTAATTAATGATTAATAACCCAAAATACATAAAGTGCTGAGTATGTATTGTGGGGAGTACCGCGGGATCAAGTTTTTAATGTGTAATGTCTTTTTGTGTTTTAAATTTGTGCAACTGAATAAATAAATTTGTGATATATTTTCTGATATTGGGAGCAGTGCCCTTAATTGGTACCCCGGCAAGTGTTTGGTGGATTGTGCAATAAGTTGTGTAGCCGGGGGTAAGGGAGCACGCCCCCTTTTGTATTTTTTGAGCTGTGCCTACTTGTGCCTACTTGTTGTTTTGTGATACGGCTTTCTAGACAATGGCCTTGATTCACAGCCTCCTGTACCTGCACTTTCACTTGTGTGAAACAACATATGTTTGTGTATTTTTTGTGAGATTTTTCTGCTAATTTCAAGATTCTCGTGTATTTTTTCTTGCGTATTTGCGTTTAATGTTGTGCGAATAAGCATTTACAATGATCGGATTTATTTTGAAAAGATTTTGTGTTCACTGGAATGATACATTATTGGTATGGGCTTACGCATGATTCAGAGCCTTGATTGTTGATTAGATCACGGCCAATAAAATAAGTGTGTTTACGACCAACTTACGGGGTCTATTTCCTAGTGAAAGTGTGCCGTCGTGTTGTGAGTTGCAGTGTTATGGAGGTGGACTACGTGGAAGAATATGAACGTCTGCAGCTACACGTCTGTCTGTCTGATTTTAGGTTGTATCGTGCACGATATGCCTAGCGTCATGGGTGCGCGCTGGTGCGCTATACAGGTATTTTGTTTATCTTGACATCCTTCCTTATTTATAAAATATTTTTAAAAGTTTATATTTAGAAACATAGAAACATAGAAGGTTGACGGCAGAAGGAGACCATACGGTTCATCTAGTCTGCCCTTATGTGTATACTGTATGTACTCTTTATCTTAGGATAGATGTGTGCTTATCCCAGGCATGTTTAAATTCAGTGACTGTTGATTTTTCAACTACCTCTGCTGGAAGTTTGTTCCAAGCATCTACTACTCTTTCTGTAAAATAATATTTTCTAACATTGCTCCTGATCTTACCCCCGACTAGCTTCAGGTTGTGCCCCCTTGTTCTATCATTAAGTTTCTTCTTAAAAACACTTCCCTCCTGAACCTTATTCAATCCTTTCACATATTTAAAGGTCTCAATCATGTCCCCCCTCTAAGTTCTTTAAGTCTCTCCTGATAAGTTTTAAGTTTAAGTCCTTCCACCATTTTCGTTGCCCGCCTTTGGACACGTTCTATTTGAATAATGTCTTTTTGCAGGTAAGGTCTCCAGAACTGCACACAGTATTCTAGCTGTGGCCTTACCAGGGCTCTATACAGCGGCATCACAACCTCCCTCTTCCTACTGGTGATGCCTCGAGCTATGCAGCCGAGCATCCTGCTTGCTTTTCCCACTTCCTGGCTACACTGTACACTCATCTTGCAGCTATCAGTAATCAGTACCCCTAAATCTCTCTCCTCCGAGGTCCTGGCTAACACAGTGCTGCCCATACGGTACGGTATTTGTATGTTTATTGGCACATTTATAGTAATGTTGCCTTGCATTGTGTATTTTAATGTAGACCTAAATCTACTATAAAACCTACTTTGTAGTTGTACTGTTATATTTTTGTTCTGTCCACCCAATATTAAATCATAAGTGCCCTTTACCAATTTGAAAGACAAATATTTTTTTTTTTTTTTAATTTAAGAGGATTCGGGATACCCCCTGCTTCCGAGGCTAATGACCCCCATCCTGCGCCCTCAGACGCAGCCACATGAAGTCTACAATCGGGCACATCAGAAGACCCGGGCTGTTGTTGAGAGGGCATTGGGCTTGCTGAAGAGACGTTTCCCAAGCGGAGTGTAGGTAGAGGAACTGCAGACAAGTTCCTCTGCAGCAGTAAATTGAAGTTTGACTGGATATCCACCTCCTAGTTGCAACCTTATACAAGAAAAAATCTATATGAATTAGAAGGTCATGCACAACATCAACCTGCCCAACCAACACAACCATCTTTCCCCATGCAACTTGTGCTTATTAATCTTCTGCTGAACAGCATACTTTAATTCTGAAAACATTCTTTGTACTTGATCCAGATCTTTGCGCTCCATGTCCGCGCAATTCACCTGCCTGGTGATCTCCTCCCACAGTTACAATCTGTGGTTTTTGCTTGTAGCTCTGGAATTGCTCCCATATAGTTGATGGAAACAGTAGCCAAAGCCATACATTGGCCCTCACTAAACCGCCCACTCAAAGTGCCACGCCGCAGGTTTCGACCAAGTGATGGCCTGTCTGCATCATCCTGGCTACTTGGGAAAATGGGTGACATTTGAGGATAAATAAAAAGACCTTTCACTGGCTAATGACTGAAGAGGACTTGCTTAGGGGCTGGGTGTGTTTTCTTGGCTGGGCCATGAAGATGCAGCCGTTGAGGCAGGCAGTGAGACGAGGCTTTCTAAATTAGATTCTTCAAAGTGGCCTAGAGCAGGAGAGGGTTTTGTTGGGGGGCTATTGTGTGTTGCCCTACTCTTCCCTTTGCCCTTACTACACTTGCTTGCTAATGATGTTGTAATGTGAGATGTGTGAGTAGGGCGAGCAGTATAGCTGGAGGAGGATTCCTTTGCCTTCCTGGGTGTGTCAGGTTTGGTTTGAGCTGCAGTCTGGCTCAAAGTAATTTTTTTTTGCCTTGTTGAAGCCCTGGTTGGCTCTACATTCATACATGCCTGAGATTTGCCTTTATGACCAGTATGTGTAGGAGTGGTTCATGTTGCTTTTGGCTCTTGTGGGTACATCTCTTCCCTGTCATATTGCTGTGTTAACAGACAGATAGCTGTGTTGGCAGCTACTAGAGATGAGCGAACTTTTGAAAAATTCGATTCGACTGATTCGCCGAATTTTCCTGCAAAAATAGTTTCGACCCGAATTTATTCGCGACGAACCGCTGTTAAAAATGGCTATTTCTGAGCCATCTAGAGCCTCAATAGGGTTGTAAACCATTCTGCCTTGCTGTAGCATGCATAGGACGCGTGCTGGGTTATTGAAATAATACTGTAAATAATTGCTTTAAAGAGACACTGGATTGGCTGCAGGAGCCCAAAAATTGAATGAATCACACCCTGGAGTTGCAAGCAGCAGCAGCAGGAGCCCAAACATTGCTTTAAAGAGACACTGGATTTGGCTGCAGGAGCCCAAAAATTGGATGAATCACACCCTGGAGTTGCAAGCAGCAGCAGGAGCCCAAACATAGCTTGAAAGGGACACTGGAGTTGGCAGCAGGAGCCCAAAAATTGGATGAATCACACACTGGAGTTGCAAGCAGCAGCAACCCGAGCCCAAACATAGCTTGAAAGAGACACTGAAGTTGACAGCAGCAGGAGCATAAACATTGCTTTAAAGAGACACTGGAGTTGGCTGCAGGAGCCCAAAAATTGGATTAATCACACCCTGGAGTTGCAAGCAGCAGCAACAGGAGCCCAAACATAGCTTGAAAGAGACACTGACGTTAGCAGCAGGAGCCCAAAAATTGGATGAATCACACACTGGAAATGCATGCAGCAGCAGGAGCCCAAACAAAGCTTGAAAGAGACACTGGAGTTGGCAGCAGGAGCCCAAAAATTGGATGAATCACACCCTGGAGTTGCAAGCAGCAGCAGAAGCAGCCCAAACATAGCTTAAAAGAGACACTGGAGTTGGCAGCAGGAGCCCAAACATTGGATGAATCACACCCTGGAGTTGCAAGCAGCAGCAGGAGCCCAAGCATAGCTTGAAAGACACACTGGAGTTGGCAGCAGGAGCCCAAAAATTGGCTGAATCACACCCTGGAGTTGCAAGCAGCAGTAGCAGCAGGAGCCAAAACATTACTTTATAGAGACACTGGAGTTGGCTTCAGGAGGCCAAAAATTGGATGAATCACACCCCGAAGTTGCAAGCAGCAGCAGGAGCCCAAACATAGCTTAAAAGAGACACTGGAGTTGGCAGCAGGAGCCCAAAAATTGGATGAATCACACCCTGGAGTTGCAAGCAGCAGCAGCAGCAGGAGCCCAAACATAGCTTGAAAGAGACACTGGAGTTGGCAGCAGGAGCCCAAAAATTGAATGAATCACACCCTGGAGTTGCAAGCAGCAACAGCAAGAGCCCAAACAAAGCTTGAAAGAGACACTGGAGTTGGCAGCAGGAGCCCAAACATTGGATGAATCACACCCTGGATTTGCAAGCAGCAGCAGCAACGCAAACATAGCTTGAAAGAGACACTGGAGTTGGCAGCAGGAGCCCAAAAATTGGATGAATCACACCCTGGAGATGCAAGCAGCAGCAGCAGGAGCCCAAACATAGCTTGAAAGAGACACTGGAGTTGGCAGCAGGAGTCCAAAAAAATGGATGAATCACACCCTGGAGTCGCAAGCAGCAGCAGGAGCCCAAACATAGCTTGAAAGAGACACTGGAGTTGGCAACAGGAGCCCAAAAATTGGATGAATCACACCCTGGATTTCCAAGCAGCAGCAGGAGCCCAAACATAGCTTGAAAGAGACACTGGAGTTGGCAGCAGGAGCCCAAAAATTGGCTGTATCACACCCTGGAGTTGCAAGCAGCAGCAGCAGCCCAAGCATAGCTTGAAAGAGACACTGGAGTTGGCAGCAGGAGCCCAAACATTGGATGAATCACACCCTGGAGTTGCAAGCAGCAGCAGGAGCCCAAGCATAGCTTGAAAGACACACTGGAGTTGGCAGCAGGAGCCCAAAAATTGGCTGAATCACACCCTGGAGTTGCAAGCAGCAGTAGCAGCAGGAGCCCAAACATTACTTTATAGAGACACTGGAGTTGGCTTCAGGAGGCCAAAAATTGGATGAATCACACCCCGAAGTTGCAAGCAGCAGCAGGAGCCCAAACATAGCTTAAAAGAGACACTGGAGTTGGCAGCAGGAGCCAAAAAATTGGATGAATCACGCCCTGGAGTTGCAAGCAGCAGCAGCCCAAACATAGCTTGAAAGAGACACTGGAGTTGGCAGCAGGAGCCCAAAAATTGAATGAATCACACCCTGGAGTTGCAAGCAGCAGCAGCAGGAGCCCAAACATAGCTTGAAAGAGACACTGGAGTTGGCAGCAGGAGCCCAAAAATTGGATGAATCACACCCTGGATTTGCAAGCAGCAGCAGCAATGCAAACATAGCTTGAAAGAGACACTGGAGTTGGCAGCAGGAGCCAAATAATTGGATGAATCACACCCTGGAGATGCAAGCAGCAGCAGCAGGAGCCCAAACATAGCTTGAAAGAGACACTGGAGTTGGCAGCAGGAGCCCAAACATTGGATGAATCACACCCTGGAGTTGCAAGCAGCAGCAGGAGCCCAAGCATAGCTTGAAAGACACACTGGAGTTGGCAGCAGGAGCCCAAAAATTGGCTGAATCACACCCTGGAGTTGCAAGCAGCAGTAGCAGCAGGAGCCCAAACATTACTTTATAGAGACACTGGAGTTGGCTTCAGGAGGCCAAAAATTGGATGAATCACACCCTGAAGTTGCAAGCAGCAGCAGGAGCCCAAACATAGCTTAAAAGAGACACTGGAGTTGGCAGCAGGAGCCCAAAAATTGGATGAATCACGCCCTGGAGTTGCAAGCAGCAGCAGCAGGAGCCCAAACATAGCTTGAAAGAGACACTGGAGTTGGCAGCAGGAGCCCAAAAATTGGATGAATCACACCCTGGAGTTGCAAGCAGCAGCAGCAGGAGCCCAAACATAGCTTGAAAGAGACACTGGAGTTGGCAGCAGGAGCCCAAAAATTGGATGAATCACACCCTGGATTTGCAAGCAGCAGCAGCAATGCAAACATAGCTTGAAAGAGACACTGGAGTTGGCAGCAGGAGCCCAATAATTGGATGAATCACACCCTGGAGATGCAAGCAGCAGCAGCAGGAGCCCAAACATAGCTTGAAAGAGACACTGGAGTTGGCAGCAGGAGCCCAAAAAATTGCATGAATCACACCCTGGAGTCGCAAGCAGCAGCAGGAGCCCAAACATAGCTTGAAAGCTTGGCAACAGGAGCCCAAAAATTGGATGAATCACACCCTGGAGTTGCAAGCAGCAGCAGGAGCCCAAACATAGCTTGAAAGAGACACTGGAGTTGGCAGCAGGAGCCCAAAAATTGGATGCATCACACCCTGGAGTAGAAAGCAGCAGCAGGAGCCCAAACATAGCTTGAAAGAGACACTGGAGTTGGCAGCAGAAGCCCAAAAATTGGATGAATCACACCCTGGAGTTGCAAGCAGCAGCAGCAGCAGCAGCAGCAGGAGCCCAAACTTAGCTTGAACGAGACACTGGAGTTGGCAGCAGGAGCCCAAAAATTGGCTGAATCACACCCTGGAGTTGCAAGCAGCAGCAGGAGCCCAAACATAGCTTGAAAGAGACACTGGAGTTGGCAGCAGGAGCCCAAAATATTGGATGAATCACACCCTGGAGTCGCAAGCAGCAGCAGGAGCACAAACATAGCTTGAAAGAGACACTGGAGTTGGCAGCAGGAGCCCAAAAATTGAATGAATCACACCCTGGAGTTGCAAGCCGCAGCAGCAGGAGCCCAAACATTGCTTTAAAGAGACACTGGATTTGGCTGCAGGAGCCCAAAAAATGGATGAATCACACCCTGGAGTTGCAAGCAGCAGCAGAAGGAGCACAAACATTGCTTTAAAGAGACACTGGGGTTGGCAGCAGGAGCCAAAAAAATGGATGAATCACACCCTGGAGTTGCAAGCAGCAGCAGCAGCCCAAACATAGCTTGAAAGAGACACTGGAGTTGGCAGCAGCAGCAGCAGGAGGCCAAACATTGGCTGAAAGGCACACCCTGAAGTTGGCATCAACAGGAGCCCAAAAATTGGCTGGAAGGCACACCCTGAAGTTGGCATCAGCAGGAGCCCAAAAATTGGCCTAAAGACATAAATATGTTTTGCACCATTTGGAAAGTGTAAAACGTGGCACCATGCTGAATCCAGTCGCATGCATCAGCCATTGGTGGGTGGAAATCCTGGCTGATCCATCCCTGAATAATTTTCACAATGGTGAGTCTCTCCACATTTTTAGTTGACAGACGAGTTCTCCTCGCCGTAACTATGGCCCCCGCCGCACTAAACACCTGCTTAGATGGCACGCTACTGGCCGGGCAGGACAGCTTTTCCAGGGCAAACTCTGCTAGTTGCGGCCACAAGCCAAGTTTGGCTGCCCAGAAGTCCAGCGAATCCTCAAGGTGTGTTGGCATGGGCATGTCAAGGTATGACATGTCCTGCTGGTTGAGGTCCTGCTCCAGGTCTTCCTGCTTATGAGTAGCCTCACTATGCGGGTGTAGAAATCTACTCATTAGCGACTGAAGACTGTGGCTGCTGCTGATGGAGCTGCTGCTGCTGCTCCTGCAAACCCCCCCAGCAGCAGCTATGGCAGTGGAAGGTGAGCGCAGAGCTCCCCCCGAGTCAGACCTGCGAGTATATACTGCTGTCTCTTGGACATGGCTTCACTGATGGATTGCTGGCGGGATGCATGACTTGGAGGAGGAGGAGCAGGAGTGACAGAGGATGGGTATGACGCACAGCTGCCTTCGGCTGAGGTGCTGGAGCCTTGGCTAGCAGAAATTGGGAGCGGCGTACCACTTGGTGAGGAAGCAGGCTGGACCACCTCTTCAGAGCCTCGGTTCTCAGGCCGCTTTATGGTGACGCATCATATGTTGACGCAGGGCTGTGGTGCCAACATTTGGGCCCTGGCCACGCTTCACCTTCTGCCTACATATCTTGCATGTGGCCATGTTACCCTCCTGCGGATGCTTCAGGAAAAACTGCCACACTGCCGAGTAGCTACTTTTCCCACCAACAGGCCGCACTGATTCATTGCTACTGTCGCCAACTCCAGGAACCCCTGCTCCACTACCTCCCGATAAGGTAGCCTGCCGCGCAGCAGATGCTCTACCCCGGCCCCGGCCCTGTTTGGCTCCAGGCTTTACAATTGTGCCCCCATGCTGACTGCCAACCATGCTGCTAACACCTTGCTGCCTCAGCTGCTGACTCCGGGGCAACCTGCACCCCTCTTCTCCTGATGATGAAGATGAAGCCCCTTCCTCACCCGGTTCCCAAGTGCGATCAGCTTCATCATCACCGAGTTGTGGCTGCACGTCACTGATGTTCTCGGTTACCTAAACAGTGTCTGGTGCAGGAGCTGGAACGCACGCAACACCCACGACACTGTCCACATCACTATTTGTCTGCCTAGCTAAAGAAGCCACCTCCATTTCTTGGCTGGGCAGTAGCTGCTGACTGTCCTCTTTCTGATCGTCCTCCTCACTAAAGAGTGGAGCTTAACCCAAAGCATAGGATACGTAGCTGGGGGAGGGAACGGCATAGGACAGAGGCAATGGGAGGACAGGGACTGCTCTCGGGGCATGGCAACTCAGGGTTGTGTCAGAGGAACCTACCGACCCTAGACTGGGGGTCTCAGATGTAACTTGTGATGATGTTGATGAGCGCGTTAACCAATCTACCACGGCAGATGCGTTACTGGTGGAGACACGAGCGCTAGCAGATACTGACAGTTCAGGTCTCACACCGTGACTCCTGCTGCCACTCGCTCCTAGTCTGCTGCGACCTCTGCCTGCTGAATCTTGGTCTCTGCCACTCCTCTTTGAACATCCTTGCACTTGTCTGCCTGACATTTTTATGTATTTGAAATGCGCCATAGGTACGATAAAAAATGTGTTTACTTTAAAAAGAAGAAGCTAAATAAAGTGAGAAACTGCTTCTCTGCACCAGATACTATGAAAATTGGCAATATGAGATACCCTGAGGCCTAGTGTTTTGGCAGCAGGACAAACAACAATTCAAAATGCAATACTTTGATTCAGCTGAAGAAGGATGAACAAGCGTATTTAGTATAACAGTTAGGTTGCCTAATGCAGGTTTGGGATGTCCTGCGGCCTGATTTTTTTTGTTAAAGGCAGACCAAAAACCAATTCAAAATGCAATACTTTGATTAAGCTGAGGAAGGATCAACAAGCGTATTTAGTATAACAGATAGGCTGCTAAGTGTAGGTTTGGGATGCCCTGCGGCCTGGTGTTTTTTTTGTTAAAGGCAGACCAAAACCAATTCAAAATGAAATACTTTGATTAAGCTGAGGAAGGATCAACAAGCGTATTTAGTATAACAGATAGGCTGCCTAATGCAGGTTTGGGATGCCCTGCGGCCTGGTGTTTTTTTTGTTAAAGGCAGACCAAAAACCAATTCAAAATGCAATACTTTGATTAAGCTGAGGAAGGCTCAACAAGCGTATTTAGTATAACAGATAGGCTGCCTAATGCAGGTTTGGGATGCCCTTGCAGCCTGGTGTTTTTTTGTTAAAGGCAGACCAAAACCAATTCAAAATGCAATACTTTGATTAAGCTGAGGAAGGCTGAACAAGCGTATTTAGTATAACAGATAGGCTGCCTAATGCAGGTTTGGGATGCCCTGCGGCCTGGTGTTTTTTTTGTTAAAGGAAGACCAAAAACCAATTCAAAATGCAATACTTTGATTAGGCTGAGGAAGGATCAACAAGTAAATTGATAGGCTGCTAAGTGCAGGTTTGGGATACCCAGGTGGGCTGGTGTTTTTTTTGTTAAAGGCAGACCAAAAAATATTTAAACTAATCCAGTTATATATTATGATAAATGCTTGTGTGTAACAGATAGGGTTAAATAAGCCACTGCATAGATGGCATGCACACTGGCAAGGCAGATTTACAGCACAAAGAACTGAAATCGAATTGAAAACTTATCTGGCTAATGAAAAAAAAAAAAATTTTTCACTGTCACTTCTAAGCTGTCCCTGGCTGGATGGTTCCGGTTTTTCCCTATCTTTCTCTATCTTTCCCTGGCTCTGTCTACCTCTCTGTCTGCCTCTCTGACTCTCCCTACCTATCTCTGACTCTCTGTCCCTGTCTCTAACTAGCTGTGCTCTGGCCGCAATGCAAGGCTGAAATGCGCACAAGCAAGATTGCCGCCGCTTTATATAGCACGGTGACGTCACCGGGCTTCCTGGCTGCTGATAGGCTGCATGTGACTTACCCATGATACCTTGCCCCAGGGGGTATGTCTGGACATGTTCATCCACCATTTTAGAATGCCTGTAATTGAAATAAATGGAGTTTAAAGGAAAACTTTGATTGATCGAATCGCGGGGAAATTCGGATTCGTTCAGAATCGAATTTTCCATGAAATTCGGAACAAATCCGTGTTTGTCATGATCGATTCGCTCATCCCTAGCAGCTACCCTTTAAGAAGTTATCACTGTCTATGACGTCAGTGCGTACAGCCGAGAGCGCACCGAAAACCACTGGGGTGCGCCACATAACCGATAGAGGCTCCCCAAGATGGCCCCCACACTCTTCACCCGCGAGCAGCAGGAAACCATTATGCGAGTGAGTGTATCTGCAGGCGTTTATTTGCAGGCGAAATGCATGCATAGGAGGTCAGGCCGCACGCCCAAAACTAGTGGGGAAAAAAGTGGGAAAAACTCAGCGACAATCGAAAGTTTGTGCGCACATGTGCACAACACTAACATGTACTATGCATGGATATGTAAAGCCAGTAATAATGATTTATAATGTTGGGGGTAGTGATAATAATAACCTGCTATGATAATTTATCTTATGTGTACAATGCTTTGTTTAATAACATCTGTATTTCATCCACTTTTTAGATGATGATGACCCTTCAGTATGATTTCCTGCCCAACAGCTTTGCCAAACGGTCATTGGCACTGGATATCGTGGCTGCACTGGAGGAGGAATCTGACACCACCTTCACGTTCACTCAGATCATCCAGCATTGGTCAGACCTTAAATATAAGAAGAAGCCCCGGGTGAGAAGATTTTAGGAAACTATTTCTAAGTAAGTTACTTTACATTATATCTTAGGAATACACTGACCTTAGCCAGGCCTGTGTTTATAACAAATGTTCTCTTCTAGTGAGCGAGTATCCATAATGAATAATGCCCACCCGAAGGCGAGGAGTCCAGCCAAGGCTGGATAGATCTGGGAGACGGGGAGGTGGTGGCAGACCAGTGCCAATGGCCTCAACCTCCTTTGCAAGGCACCACCAACCACCCCTGGACCAACCTGCAGAGGAGAAGCAACAGCTGTTGGGCAGGGAATCAGAGGATGAGGAGGTCCAGCAGCACTCAGGTATGATTAACACACAGAAGCACACACAGGAACATGCACTGTAAACACACACTCATTTCTTACATCTATAATTTTAGATGCTGAGGTCGTGGATGAGGAGCCAGGACAGGAGAGTCCAGAACAAGCACCTGAGGTGCAAGGAGAAGGTGGGTGATGTGACACACACAATCTAAGCTAACTTAAAAAAAAAATTTGCTTTCTCAGACCAAGAGATGTGGCAGACCACATTGCGGAGGGTGGTCCCCCAACCACAGCTTGCCCACCAGCCTAGTAAGTTTAAAGACAAGTTAATTTATTGAAGTTAACAACTTTACAACAGACTCAACAGGTAATCACACTGCATAGGCTAGAAACGAATCTTTATTTTCATTTAACAGGCCTTACACAGGATGCCCAGCAGCGGCTTCAACAGCTAACTGCTGCTGCCCATAGGCTGGTGGGAGAAATCGAGGAGCTGGCAGCATCCATGGGGACCACAAATGAATAAAAGACTGGGAGCCTGCCACTAATTGTATATATTTTGTAACATTTTATATTTAAATATTTTAATAAAACATTTTACCCAAAAAATGTTTTTTTTTTAAAAATCCAAAAGTTTTAAAATAAATATACAAACCTTGACAATGCTTATTATGTCTCTCATTTATGGTTATTTACAATCAAAGTAATGTGTTCATAAATACACTTCTGCACATAAATCCGAGAGAAGGCACAAGGAAATTAATAAAATATAAAGACAGAAGGAATTGAAGGTAAGCATGAAACCATTGGAACATGTAATAAACACTGACAAGGGAGTTAAGGTAAGCATGAAACCATTGGCACATGAAAAATACACACTGACAAGGGAGGTAAGGTAAGCATGAAACCATTGGTACATGTAAAAAAACACCAACAATGGAGTTAAGGTAAGCATGAAACCATTGGTACATGTTAAAAAACACTGACAAGGGAGTTAAGATAAGCATAAAACCATTGGGACATGTAAAAAAACACTGACAAGGGAGTTAAGGTAAGCATGCAACCATTGGGACATGAAAAATACACACTGACAAGGGGTTAAGGTAAGCATGAACCCATTGGGACATGAAAAATACACACTGACAAGGGACTTAAGGTAAGCATGAAACCATTGGTACATGTAAAAAAACACAGACAAGGGAGTTAAGTTAAGCATGAAACCATTGGTACATGTTAAAAAAACACTGACAAGGGAGTTAAGGTAAGCATGAAACTATTGGGACATGTAAAAAAAACACTGAAAAGGGAAGTAAGGTAAGCATGATTAGCTGAAACCGGGTACATGAATCAGTTAATAAGCTGCGCGCATGCGTACATGCCTGCAAACATAGCAGCTTCTACATCAAAATTACGTTTCTACATATATTTTGAGAAACATGCAAGCTGAATATCGCGGGACACTGAAATTCTACATTGAAAAACGCTCAAAAACTGTAGTAGACGAGGATTACAATTCAACGTAAACGAAAACCTCGTCCTCTCCCATACGCTGCGAGAGCCGTACACAGCCATTTGCAATGGCTTACGCAGCTACGAAAGCAAAACAGTACGCTCCCGATGGAGGCTCTGCATTGTGCGTACGCACGTATATCTACGAATACTATGTGGAAATTACACATTTAGAGACAAAAACAAGATGAATTTTAGAAGGTTTGAATCAACCCTAATATGTTTTTGTGACTTTCAAAGTTGTTTGTATAACTAATTTTGTGCTCATTTAGCTGACACTTTAGAGTTTGCATGTTCGCAATGTTGTTAGGGTTCATCTTTATTATTTTTATTGATCCTTGCCTAACATGCGTTTTCAATCTTGCCACTCAGGTGTCAAGTCATTTAACTGCCACTAATGTAATACCAGGTATTGTCGCTTTGTTACTGTGCTCTGTGCATTTGTTACAGGTACTCCTTGTTGGGCCTCTGGCTCACTGTGCCTCAGGGCCAAGTTTTCCTAGCGCCAACACATCGTTGTCTTGGGGCTATGTCTGTATTAAATGTGACGCCATGATTTTAATAGTTGCTGTCATTTGTGGCCAGGCTCACTAGGGAACAACTATGGGCACATACTAACAAGAATGAGTACATTGGCTAAAGCTGGGGAATCATTGTTAAAATACCTGTGTGGAATCAACCACTGATGCTTGTGGCTGCTGCTGAAGTGGGTGCTGCTGTGGTGGCTGCTACTGCTGCTGTGATGGCTGCTGCCGCTGGGGTGGTTGCTGCTGAGAATCAGGTAATCCTGGGAACTCATACAAACCTGGAGAAAGCAAAACAAAGGACAATCAAAATCCGTGCAACTTTGGAAGACACAAAGCAATAGTAGTCAAATACAGTCAAGGCTTCACTATACATCTCCTAAATTACACACAAGCACTGCCTAACTTTGTGTGTACTATGGGCCAAATATGTCAGTCCTTTCTAATGTTACCAAGCCTCAAAATGCATACGGGCACTACTGGGGAGGTTACTGACATACCTGCAAAGCTCCATTTCCTGAATTTTAGTCGTGAGACCGATAAACACAGCAGAAAACAAGCAAAAATAACATGATTGTGAGAACATTGGAAATATATTATATACAGGTGTGCATTTACAGACAGTATCAGCTTGTGTAGAGGCAGAAAAGGCTGCTGGTGGGTTGCTTTGGTGACTTGAACCTGCTTCTTCATGGGAGGATATCTGGTGGCTGGTGCCAGCTTGTGATTCTGGGGCCAGAATCCGCATTGGTGGCTAATGAGGAAACATACACGGTAACCCAAATGGGAAATGAGAAAGAGATACTTCCCTTCAGCCAATGCTGTGGTGTCATCTCACACATCCACCCCCTGCAGCCTATATGCAGAGATATGGGGCTTCAGCATCAGCTGATAATCACAATACTTATTGAGTGGCCCTTCCAGTTCCCCATGCTATATTAGCAGGTCAGTCTCAATTTCCTAAATGAAGGCCCTGCGCAATGTGTAATGGTGCTTCCTTGTGGGTTTGGTGGTGTGCTGATACGTTCAGTAATGCTCAAACAATACAGACCATTTGGCCTGGGTGAGCCACACCAAGATTATCTGTCATGTTGAATTTAGGCTCAAACCCTCAGCACCTCCTGCAGCAACCCCACTGGGGCCTGGCAGATTGGGTTACTCTTCAGCAGGTGTGGGGCTAGCCCAGACTGGCCACCACACTGGTTTCTAAATTGGCTGATGTCGGCAGGGCAACCACAGCAGCAGCAAACGCAATCCTGGTAGAACCCCAGCGTCTAGACCCCTCTGACCTCACAACACCCCAAGAAACAAACAGGATGACACCTCCCTTTGTGAAAAAGTAGCAAGCTTGCCCTGAACTTGTGAAGTGGACAACCAATCAGGTGCAGGGCATTGAGGGCATTGCCACAAATGCTACCAATAGAAGTGCTAGCAAGTTGAGCTCTAATGTGTGCACAGACGCAGAAGCTGTAAATGCCAGCATGCAGCAGCTTGCGTTAACAGCTTTTCAAAAGCAAATTAGCGTTTCATGTTTGAAGCTAGCAGGGAGGATGAAGATGGCAAACATGTGGCCCTGGTTCACTCAAATAATGACTGAAGCTACATATAAAAGGATGCTGTGGAGTGCAGAAAAATGTGCTTAGACCCTATTGCATTTGCCTAGGTGTTGTCTGCTAGCAGGTCATGAAAATTGCATTTCCCCTTGAGGAGCACACAGCAAGCCAGGATTGAATTTGACACCTTGTCTGGTCTGTCTAGTATCTCCCCTCTTGGCCTGGCCAAACTTAAGAAGCATCATTTATCATGCCAATTGGTGTTTCCCCAATGCATCTTTTTTTGGTGAGCTGCATGAACTTACACTTTTGTGTGTAATAATGGGTGTGATTGCTGTTTGGTTTGTTTGTGCTTGATGTGTGTGTGTGTTTGGTATTGTGGTTGCATTTGTTCTCTTTTGAAGTGGCAATGTAGTCCTGTGCAGACCAAGATTTTGCAGTTGTGTGGTGCAGTTGTGTTGCTGCAGTTGTGAGGAGGAAAAGGAGGTGGAGGAAACCACAGTGGTGGGACTCAGTACAGACTGAGTGTTTGCCACCAGGCTGTTTGTGACGGATTTAAGTGACGAGCAAATCCTCAGCCAATTTCTCATCAATAGAGCCGTGACTGTATCAGCAAATTCGCCAAAGAATCGACCCTACCACTGCGGGCAGTAAGACCGTACCAGGTAAAGTGCGACTTTGTGCCTCAATAAACATCCTTGCGGGGAAAACATTTCAGGCCACTACAGCTCTATTAAGCGGCATAAGTCAGCCCACCATGTGCCACATCTTTCACAAGGTCATCCTGGCTGTATTTGACCTAATACCCAGCTACGTCAAATTTCTGGTCAATGAGGAAGAGGCGGAACACATAAAACTTGCATTTTACTGCATGACAGGGATCCCCAATGTGCTAGGGTACATTGACGAGACCCACATCCCATTCCACCCTCCTCGAGCCCAGAAACTATACTTCAGTAACCACAAAAGCATCCATTTTATGAATGTTATAGTTGCTTGTGATCACAAGATGCATCTCCATGCAGTGATATTGGGGTTCCTGGGCTCATGTCATGCTTTCTATGTGTGCCATGTCATGCTGTCTATGTGTGTCTATGTGTGCTCCCAGCTGGCTCTAGGTGACACATAAGCTTTTAAAAGCCTTGCACAGCACACGCCACCCAGCTGGGAACGCTCTAACTAATAGCGCCAGCTGTCTGAAGCAGGCGTTGTGGTGCGGGCACTGCCGAGTGTCCCGCATGAGATGCTCAATTGCCGCATGCACTAATCTACATAAATAAGGCTCCCTAGCGGCCCAACATAGATTGAACAGAGCCATAGACAGTGAAAGTTTTTGCAAAATAAACACTTTAGACAAACTAATATTTTTGTATTTTATCCTTTTGTCAAAACCTGCATTTAAGTTGTAAATGTTTTTGGTGCTATTTTGTCTATTTTTAATAATATTAAGTTTAAATTAAGTTTAACAGATTTTTCTGTGATGGATTCTCTTTTGTTTGGTTGAAGAATACTTGTGTGTCATGAGTAAAATAGAGAAAGATTAATTAAATACAGTCACACAGTGGAAATCAGGGACCTGGGCACATGAATGCCAATAACTCATTAACTTCAAACTATCAATTGAGCGAAAAAATGCACAACGTCACTTTGGCTTACTGAACGCAGTCAGTGGCATTTGCCACTTTCCAGTGCTGCTGCTCGGGTTCTGTCTGTGCTTGGCAGCAGCAAAAATGGTGCTGAGTGACACTATTAATGAATTATGCTCATAGTATTTCATTTGCCATCAGCCAATTCCCTTTTTTTTAAACACTAAAAGGAATATCTGGCTGTTTTCAAGACTCTTGTACCATTCTTGCGGCTGCTGTGATCAGACCAATCAAGTTAGTCTGTCTTACTGTTAGACTCGGAATAAGTAATGAGCGGACCTGTCAAAGTTCGGGTTCTCATTAAATGCCAGCCTACCTCCAGTTTTTGTCACCCTCTGTTGCCAGACTATTTTTCACTATTTTGCGTGTGTTGAACACATGTTCAACTTTGATTTTTGAAGGGATTTCCAGGGATTTCCCAGGAAAAGTATATATTGTTTTTTAACATGAAATGTCTTGTTTGTATTCCCAATATTTTGGGGTGGATTTTGGGTGGTTCAAAAAATTTCTCCTGGTTCCAACGGTACCACATATGTATTGATAGACACCTTTCCTTGATAGACACCTTTCCAGGAGACCTTTCCTGCCCAGGATACTCCCCAAACTGAAACAGTGCTTTCGGAGATTTTCAGATAAATTACAACTATGCTATGCACACCTTGCAGTTTTTCAAGAAAAACAACCCTTTACATTTAAAATACCCTTAACAAACTCTGGAAGTACATCCCTCAAGCTTTCTAGGCGTACCAGACTTGTTGATGTGAGCACAGTTTTCTGGAAAAAATCCCTTGATTAATGTTTTGATTGCACATGGTTTCCCTAAAACAAGAATAAAAAAGCAGAATTAAAGCCACATTTTCCTAAAAAAAAAATTCAAACACGAAAAATCGAATTAAATCCGAAAAAGCACGGTCCACCCGAACAGAACAGTACCCAACATGCATAGTTACTGTCAATGTAAGACTTGTAAAACACCTGAAAATAAAGCATGCGCGTAAGGGTCACTTTATTGAAAATTTCAATAAAATGACCCTTACGCGCATGCTTTAATTTCAGGCTTCTTCTGCAGGCAAAGTGTGTACCTAGAGCTTTTCAACCAGAACAACCCTTAACATTTGGAAAACCCTCCACAAACCATATATTCCTGAAAGTACACATGTTAATCTTTCTAGGTATACCCAGTTTATTGTAGTGGGCGCAACTTTCTGGTAATCCCTCGAATAATTTTTTGGTTGCACAGGGTTTCCCTAATAAAATGTAGAAAAAAGCAGAATAAAAAACACATTTTCCTAAAATAACAATATGCAAACAAGAAAAAATAAGCTAAATCTGAAAGTGCAAAGTCTTCCGAGCGTAACAATACCCAACATGCGTAGTTTAACTGCCACCCTACTTGGTTGTCACCCTCTGTTGACAGGTTATTTTTTCACCATTTTGCACTATGTAAAAAAAATATATGTTTTTTAAAAATTGTCTTGTTTATTTTAAATAAAAAATGTATTTTATTCAAGAAAACCATATTGCATGTGAAAGCCCCATTTCTCCATATTACAACGTTACCACACATGTATTGGTACCCCCCTGTTCCTGCCCAGGAGGCCACCCAAACTGAAAAAAGCACTTTATAACATTTACAAATAAAATACTACTATCCACATTATAAAGGGTTAAAAAATTGTGCGGCCCCCCTCCCCAAAGCGACCCCAAGCTTTACAAAGAAAAGGAAAGGGTTTAAAACCCCTAAAAATAAAAAATGTCATGGGGGTCCCGCCTACCCAGAATAACCAGACTGGGGACCAGCTATGCAGGGCTTGTAAACCCGGCCATGAACTCTACAAGCCTGCGTAGGCTTCACTATGGCCCCCAGGCTTTTCTGCCACCCCTGGGCTTTGGGGAGGCAGGTAATGAGGGGGAGCTGGAGGTTAATGGCAAGTTATCCGCCAGACCCCGAGCCTTGTGAACTAGTATAGGGGCTTCATGGATCCTTTACTTGTTTACAAAGGGTTAACTATATAAAAAAGACACGCACACAGGTAGAAAAACTTATTTTACTTTGTCACTTTCCATGCTTTAATGAATGCTGGTTTATTGAAAGCGACAAAAGAAAAAAATTGGTTAAAACATTATTTCATTAGATAAAAAATTGGATATAATGTAAAATGACAAAAAAATTATAAACAAATATAAAAAAAAACAGCAGGCAGTTTCAATGTTATGTTGCATGCCTCTAAAAGCAGCATTCAGTAATAATACAGCTAAAAAATAAAAAAGAGGATTATTTTTTATTAGATAAAAACTGTAACTAATGAAAAATGACAAAAAAAATACCAAAAAATATAAAAAAATAAATCTGCAGGCAGTTTCAAAGTTCAATTTAACACAACACTGACAACTGAAACAACACAACTAAAAAATAAAAAGTCAAATTTTCTGAACTAGGAAAAAATTGTATCAAAAAATGCCAAAATGTACCTAAAAATATAAAAACAATAAACCAGCAGGCAGTTTCAATGTTAAATTGAATGCCCTGCATTCAGTAAAACACTAAGGCTAAGAAACAACATACATAAAAAAAGGCTTTGACTATGAAACCTGTATAGTAGACTGTGTAACAAGGTTCCCCATCTTCCATATAAAACACTGTGTGGCAGAACAACCCTCATCATCCCTTTAGCAGAATGTATGGCAGAACACCCCCTATGATCCCCTTAGCAGACTGTGTTGCAAAACAACCCATAACATTCCTATAGCAAAATGTGTGGCAGAACAATGCCCATCACCCCCTTAGCAGATTATGTTACAGAACAACCCCCATCATCCCTATAGAAGATTTTGTGGCATAACAGCCACTATCATCTTCTATAGCAGACCCTGACAGCGCCCCCCATCTTCTTCCATAGCAATCTGTGACAAAGCCCTCCCATCTTCCATAGAAGACTGTGACAGAGCCCCCATCTTTTCCTATAGTAAAAGCTTACCAATCTTCCATAGCAGAGTGTGACAAAGCACCCGATCATTTTCCATAGCAGACTGCGACAAAGCCCCCCATCATCTTCCAAAGTACACTGTGACAAAGCCCCCCATCATCTTCCATAGCAGACTGTGATAGAGCCATCCATCATCTTCCCTAGCAGACTGTGACAAAGCCCCCATCCTCCATAGCAGACTGTAACAGAGCCCTCCTTCTTCTTCCATAGCAGTCTGTGACAGAGCCCCCCATCTTCTTCCATAACAGACTGTGACAAAGCTTGCCCATTTTATTCTATAGCAGACTGTGACAAAGCTCCCCATTATCTTCCCTTCCCTAGCAGACTGTGACAAAGCCCCCATCTTCCATAGCAGACTGTGACAAAGCCTCACATTTTCTTTCATAGCAGACTGTGACAAAGCCCCCCATCTTCTTCAATAGCAGACTGTGACAGAGCCCCCCATCTTCTTCCATAGCAGACTGTGACAGAGCTTGCCCATTTTACTCCATAGCAGACTGTGACAAAGCTCCCCATTATCTTCCCTTCCATTGCACACTGTGACAAAGCCCACATCTTCCATAGCAGGCAGTGCTGTGTGCATCAACCTGCTTGCTGGCAGGCTGGGAGCTGTCATCCCAGCTTGCATAGAATTAACTCAATTTTTGCAGGTTAATTCTCCTTTAAATGGTAATAACATGAAATACAGAGACTCCTCAATAATAGCAGCAATATGGACACAATATTTTTACTTATGCTTTATCCAAATACTCCACTCAGCGGCGGCATTGGTGGTGTCCCCGGGTGCAGGTCAAGCCTTACAGCATCAGTGCAGTGCATAACTGCTATTATTGAGGAGTCTCTGGATTTCGTGTTATTATCATTTAAAGGAGAATTATCTCCCCAGGAGGCATTTGATATCAGTTCCTCTAGCTGTTAGTTAGTATCTTCTTTCAGGGGAAAAATGACCACCCCTATACAATCTCTTAATTCTCCACCAGCTATAATATCCCTCCATCCCCAGTTTAAAACAAGGATTACCAAATATGGGGGTCAGAGGAAGTTTCGATTTCAAGGAAGTAATACTATTGACTCTGTCCCATATTTTCAGGGACTCCATCAAAATAGGGCACTCAACTAGGACCTACTTCCACTTTGAGTGAAGCTCATCTAAGGCTTTCCCTCTTACATATAAAGGAGAATTTTGATTCACCCTAGCCGTATAATAGCATTTAATTAAACAGGGCCCTCCAGGCCTCCTTTTTATGAGCATACAAAGTATTCTAATTACCTCTACTACACTTTCCCTGCCATAAAAATCTCAAAAAGCTTGTTGCATTGATTCCAAAAGTCCATTTTAATAGCACTAAGTATCCCTACCTGGAGAGCGATTTAAGTCCCCATCTTCATATGTCCTCCTTTAACTTCTTTAAATAAGGGAGGATAGGTTCAATTATAGGCATTCTTAAAGTCATAAAGAAAACACTATACTCAACTGTCATTCAGCGCAGGCTATCTCTGCTAGTCCGGTGTGAAGAGACTTACCCGATTGCCCGCTGTCAGACCTGTGCTGGGAACTATGGCACGTCCCCCCTTCATTGCAGTGAATAGAGGGGGGCTTGCCCCGGTTCCTGTGACAATGGTGCATCCAGCCCTCTTAACAACAGAACAGTGGTGTCCTGCGGCGAAGCTGTGGAAGAGGAGGGAGCAGTGCCCGGTGCGGGTTTGACAGCAGGTGATCCAGTAAGTCTCTTCACACGAACTAGCAGCTATAGGCTACGATGGATGAAAGGTTAGGATAGTGTGTTTTTTTTAGTTTTTAATAATATGATTTCAATTTTCAATTACAATTTTATCCTTAGGTATACAATATCTGAGTATGTCCACTGAATCCATACAAGGGACTGTAAGTAAGTAAGCTGATGAACAGTCTTATTTATTGATCCACGAAAAGTGTTCAATAAAATTAATAATTGCTGGTACCGAGTTGTCTGGGCTAGTTATGAACAGGAGCAAGTCATATACAAAGATTTGTCTGCTTCTATGGCATCAGGCAGGGAAGACCCTTCTGGCTGGGCCTCTTCCTCATAGCAATAGATCCTCTGGCCAAAAAGATCTCTGGGGGCATTGAAGGGGGTCACATGTGGCAAGAAGGAACACGAAGTTGCTCTCTTACTCTGGAACATGTAGAACTCGTGCGTTTCTGTGTTTTCGGGCGATATATTTCGTCAAGATTTGGGAGACACTTCTTGCGGCAGCAGCAGCAGCAAGAGAATAATCAGCTTTACTGACATGCTTTTTTCATTGAAAAATGCTATGCCACAAATGCTTGCTTGTTTATTTCAAACAGGTTCTCCCCTGCAACAGCTTCTCACCTCTACACACCTTGAGGCACCCACCAGCAGCATTCTGTTCTTCATCATCTTGTTACAACTACACACGTTGCCCATCATTTTCTCAAACATCTTTTCTGCTCTTTGGAGATCATGCTAATTATTTAGTAAAGCAGGATACACTAGCGGTAAGCCTTGTGATGTGAATTTCAGCCTGCATCTCGCTGAGCTTTTTTATCTTAACACACAAGAAAGTATAATAAAATGTTTTTATTACACAATTTCCCAAGATATTACCTGTACACGTGATGGGGCATGTTCGAAAGGTGAGGGACATCTTTTTCCAATGAGGATGCTCCAAAATCCGCCAACCCAGCTATTCAACCTCTCCTATAGTAAACTCAGAGCCCTACAGTCCTCTCCATATTTTAATTGAATATTTATTGAGTGCTGCTACTCAAAAATGTATTCAATAAAATCTGTTTCTCAGATGTTTCTGTATGTATCTCCCATGGTAACCAATATTTTCACTGTTCTATACGGCTATGAAAAAAATTGATCAAGAACCTGATTGCTATGTATAAAACCAACAGTGTGATACTGATCTTCCTCTCTACACATTGATAAATTAGTCCATTATATCTTTGGCAGGCAGGTAGGTGAACCATTTCAAAAGATGGATCTGCAGACCAGTCAGCTATTATCAACAAAGGCTTGTAACAGAAATGATGCACCTGTAATAAGTGTGCAAATTTTAAATCAGCAAATATATTTCAAAAATGCTATATTTAGTTTAGTACATTTTATTAAACCTTGATAGTTTGCATTTACCTCTTGCTGACAGATGGCAGAAAATAAAGATATATAAACTGTGCTAACCTAAATGAATGCAACAAAAATTAGCTACAAATATAAACTGATTTACAAGAAGTCAATACACTGTATATCTGCTAAATAGCTCTCCAGAATTATCGTACCTTTTTAGGAGAAACTAGGCAAGGGCATTGTTTGCCTTGCTACGAAGGCAATAAGCATAGATGAGAAATAAAGAAATACATCTGGTATAAACAATGTATCTTGTGTTTTTGGGGAATTTGCAAGAATGTTCACACTTTCAATCTTGCACATGCACATTTTCACTTGCGTGCCAGAATTCTTGGAGCTTGGTGGTCGCTTTCACCTGATTCAAATTCACCCAAATGAGCAATTACACAGGCCAGTGAGAGTGGTTGTTAGAGAGCGAGCTTGTGAGGAACAAACTAGTGAACAAGCTACCTTGGCATGTTTCTCAGGCTCTCCTTGAGTACATTTAGTGTGATGGGACCATGAGGGAGTCCTCCAATGCGGCTTTGTTTGGCCAGGCAAAGGTAGTGGCTTTCAGGTAATTTGCCAGCAAATATGATGCAAGCACATTAATTTAGTGTGCCTAGGCACCCAAACTTACCGTTTAAGAGGAGCCAGTCGCTATCCATAGTCCCTTCCACACAAGGTTTTTCCGGGACATGATGCTCTTGACAATTTTTTCCCTGTCTGTCAACTCTAAGCGACTTGGTAGTCCCCCACCAGTTTGGCAGGTTTGAAAAAAGAGGATAGTTATGTAAAGTAGTTTGCCCCTACAAGCCCCTTGACAAGCCTCATCCCGATGCACCAATCCACATAGTACAAATTTTTGGCTCTTTTGATTGCCAATTTGTGAGCCAAATTCCTGCTGGGACAGGAAGCCAAACTGGACACTATTTTATATTAAGGCAGTGTGAACTTGCCTAATCCTGCTCTAGGGGTTGCCTAAACCTTGTTAGAATTGGCTAATGCTTGTCCAAATGTACTGTCCGAAATGTGTCATGTATTGCCCTGTAAATCGCAACTCGCTTCCAGCCTACTTGTATGGCAAACTGGTTAATCATGACACGTATATGCTGATGCTAATATATACATATTTAAAAAACAGGGAGACTCCAACTAATACTACCATGAGCACTGATGTCTAAATCCACAGCGTCCCATTAACCTAAATTAATATCCCCAGACCAAAACACACAAACAAGGTTACTTATGGGACTGGCACAATGGCTGGTACTGTATAGTTACGCAAGGGGACAATTTAAAAGTGATGAAACCATCTTTATTGAAAATATTGCACACACCCACAGAGCACCAATAGTCTACACCAAAAAGGTATAAAAAATACACAACGTTGTGATATTGAAAATCGGGGGCCCCCCATGCACATGCATCATCACCTCTCGATTGCATCCACAACCCCACATTCACTGTATGCCAAGGACCATACACATGACACTAAGTAGCATGCTTCTTTATAGCTCTATGTCACCAATCCTCAAACGGTGTGCTGTGATCCTGATTTATATGCAGCTGATCCAAAGCTCCTTTGCAGCAACAGTGCCCCCCTTCAATCTCAGAAGCACCAATATACGGCTCTACTCTCTAAAGTGCATGTGCTAAATGCTGAACAGCATAATATTACTTCTACTTCGGGCTGCACTGTCACTTAGAATGCCTATAGCCAATCATCTGTTTCCACACGGCTGTGCTGCGTCCGTCCGCAGTGTCATCAAGCAGATCAGACAGTCCCGTCATCAAACGCATATGCTCTACAGCATGTCATTTATATGCATATAGTTTCCACTCACTGCGTTGTCATTTCCCAATCAGACTCAATCAGCACAGCTCTTTTAGGCAGGTGGCAAACTCTATCTGCGCAGCTCATAGATCATACACTGCAGTCCGGTTTCACCACTCCCGCAGCGCATTTTCCATCCAAAATGATATACTTAGCTCAATGGCCATATTTGATGAAGGCGTCTGCCGGCAGGTATGAGTGTCTCCTTCTATTTCCAGGCGCTCCCAAACACCCGAGCGATACGCTGGTCACTTGAAACATGTGGTGGAGGGACATGAGGCGAAGTGGGGCCTCCCACTTCCGACACACGTTTCGCCCTGCCCACCGGGGCTTCGATAGGGTGATGCTCGGCCAATCAGGGTGCAGTTTTACCGATAGTAAGCTCCGCCCATCAGACGTCGGAATTGTAATCTTCTCACACACCATAAACACAACCTTGATAAAGTGGCCTGTGAGCCACGAAACGCGTTGGGGGACCATTACTTGACTGGGGCATTCCTGTGAACACATTAGAATTGCTCACTCAGGTGATGTGTGTGTGTTAATTGACTTGTTGTATTTGATACCTTTTGATCTGTTTTTATCTTCTCTGTCTTGCCACATGTTGTATCATTAATGTTGTATTTGCACAGATTTGCACTTATGCACTTTAGGAATTATTGTTATGGGTATTTGGGATAAACTGGGATGCCCTGGGGAAATGTACGGTTTAGTCTTAAATGTTTTTTAATTGTCTGTCATGTGATTTTTGTGGGTAATTATTAATAAATTATTTATGAATTCATTATGATAATCTAATTTGTTTACTAAATACTGTGGAGGAGGTGCGATGGTGTGAAGCTATACTGGGTGAATTGCTGGCTTCACCACTATAATATTTTGGTTCTCACACACCATACATATAGGACTTCATATCAGCACATCCTTATTGTGACTTCTATACCTCTTTACTCCATCTGTCATACACAGACAACGGGAGAAAAAGACAGGACACTGTGTCTATAGAGTGTATGTACGTGGGCAGGGTGGGTGTGTGGGCGGGGCGAAACGCGTGTCGGAAGTGGGAGGCCCCACTTCGCCTCATGTCCCTCCACCACGTTTTTCAAGTGACCAGCATATCGCTCGGGTGTTTGGGAAATAGAAGGAGACCCTTATACCTGCCGGCAGATGCCTTCATCGCATATGGCCATTGAGCTAAGTATATCATTTTGGATGGAAACTGCGCTGCGGGAGTGGTGAAACCGGACTGCAGTGTATGATCTATGAGCTGCGCAGATAGAGTTTGCCACCTGCCTAAAAGAGCTGTGCTGATTGAGTCTGTTGACCCTCTGTGGGAAATGACAACGCAGTGAGTGGACACTATATGCATATAAATGACATGCTGTAGAGCATATGCGTTTGATGACGGGACTGTCTGATCTGCTTGATAACACTGCGGACGGGCGCAGCACAGCCGTGTGGAAACAGATGATTGGCTATAGGCATTCTAAGTGACAGTGCAGCCCGAAGTAACTGTAATATTATGCTGTTCAGCATTTAGCACATGCACTTTAGAGAGTAGAGCCGTGGATCGTTGCTTCTGAGATTGGAGGGGTGCACTGTTGCTGCAAAGGAGCTTTGGATCAGCTGCATATAAATCAGGATCACAGCACACTGTTTGAGGATTGGTGACTTTCAAATATGGCGCCCAACATAGAACTATAAAGAAGCATGCTACTTAGTGTCATGTGTATGGTCCTTGGCATACAGTGAATGTGTAGTAGTGGATGTGATCGAGAGGTGATGATGTATGTGCATGGGGGGGCCCCCCGATTTTTAATATCACAATGTTGTGTATTTTTTATACCTTTTTGGTGTACTCTATTGGTGCTTTGTGGATGTGTGCAATATTTTCAATAAAGATGGTTTCATCACTGTTAAATTGTCCCCTTGCCTAACTATATAGTACCAGCCATTGTGCCAGTCCCATAAGTAACCTTGTTTGTGTGTTCTGGTCTGGTGATGCTAATATATGCATGCATAGAAGCATACACAATACCCACACTCACTACCACAGCGAATACAGATGTAGGGGAAAATGTGGTGGTTTTTAATATGGGTTTATTTGGTCACACGCTTAATTTTTCACATAGATACAGCTGAAGTGTCTTCCCTATACCCTGTGAGTGGTAGAGGTAGTTCAGTTTGTGTGTTAATTGATAGGGCCACATATTCCGTGTTGTAACACATTGATTGAGCAGGCTACCCACAAGGCCAGTCGGGGAGTGATGTTCCAAATGATCTTTTCACAAGGGAATCTGCAATTTGGAACACGTAAGCAATCAACTTGGCAAAAATGAAATGCATAAACTGTTCTCCAAGCCAGAGAATTCAACCCTTGTCCATGTGAGTTTAGTACTGCTGATGCAGATTGTGCCCTAAGCATGTTTTTGTTCTAGCTCAATAGCTGCCGATGACCCAGACAAGGGAACCTCCGGCCCTGTAGACTGGGCCAAACAGGACATAGCTACCCAAGCCACAGCCAGGATTCAGCCAGGTCACATTGCACCACATGACACACACACTTGGACAAACACATGCATCTTTATACACACATAGCACACATGGAAGGTGAGTTTGGGGGCCACTTTGACGAGAGGCGCAAATACAGCAATAACACACACAATGATGTCCACAAAACACAAAGCAACAGGCACATGGTAAAGCGCAGAGGTACTTGGCAATCTACTCAGACTAACTCATAAACAAGGCCAGGTGTTTGGCAAAAGGCTGCACATAATGAAGGAGCCCTAAACGGACATAAGTGGGACATAAGTGGGTCTGGAACCCCCGATCGGGGTGCCCCGCTGTGTGAAACCCCCCCGAACCCCCCGAACTCACCTCTCCCCGCGCCGACGGACAAGCCGCGGACAAGCGGCTCCTCCACCGCCGCCTCCCGCGCGTCCCTCTTGACGCGCGCGTGCCCGCGCCGGCTATTCACAGACGGCCGGCGTGGACGAGCGCATGTCTAGAGGGGCGCGAGGGAGGCGGCGGCGGCCGGCCGCCGCCGAAGATAAGGTAAGGGGTTTGGGGTGTTTGGGGGGGTTTCACCCCGCAGGACATCCCGATCTCGGATGTCCCGCGGGGAGGGAGGTGATCGGCCCGGGAATCTTATAGATTCCCGGGCCGATCACCGGTGGGTGTTGGTCCACTTTAACACTCAACTTGGTACACTGGTGCATCATGTTATCTTGGAAAATCAAAAGTTAAAAAATAAAAAACAGTAGATTACCTTACATTGAGTCCCTCCAGAACTCCCCTTCCTGCTATGGGAATGGGGAGACAATGGGAAAACAATCGGGTTTGCCTTTAGTTTACCTTTAAATGCTTTTCAATTACTTCTGTGTGAAATATCACAATGAGCTGAGCTGGGATGCGTCGGTTAACAATTGCTATGTAGTGCGACAATTTCTCACCACTGCAAGAAGACCCGTGTGAGCCTCTCATGTGCACTCACACAGGTGAGATTGCCGCACTTACGTTCTCTGAATTGCACGAGTTGCATGGTGTTGAATCAAGCCTTATGCCATTAAACTAAGGCCAGTTTCAATGTAGTTCAATGTAGTGAATTAATTAAAATCAGGCATGATTAAGAAAAGGGGAAAGGTTAGAGCATAAATTTGACCTACAAATGTCACTAATGCATATGTTATTTGCCTTTTGAAGTAAATCTTAAAATGAACCAAAGTGGAATCTCCAGGGCCGGCTGATTCACTTCCCCTGGACATCCCAAACTGGTATTCCCTGCCCTATGAAACCTCCCGAGTCGGCAAATCTTACCTTTCTTATGAGCCCACAGGGCATGCACAGTTGGCATCAGTCGCATCCCTTCTTGGCTGTGCGCCAAAACTGAATGGTTGAGTGTGGCCATGCACAGCCAGAGGATCCAAGCAATGTTGCGCACCGCAGATGTGTGCGGCTGGGGATTCCATTCAGCTTCTCCAGCCACAAATTTTTTAACCGCAACCAGAGAAGCTGAATGGACAAGCGGCTGTGCATGCGCCGTTGGACCGAGGACAGGTAAGTTTCCTGGATGAAGGATGGGGTTTCACACAGCAGGGCACCCCAAACAGCGGAATCCCTGGGGATGGACTAAAACTCGGGATAGTCTTGGGTTTTGGTCCACTTTAGGTACATTTCAAGTTTTACAGCAGCTGGATAACTCAGTTTTATGTGTTAATAACCAGGAGGTGCGACGACACCGCGGCCAAGGAGGTCAGAATTATTTATCATATTTCTACACACTTAGTATCTGCATCCAGTAGAGTTTAAGTGGACAAATCACTGGCCACGCCAGCCCTGCAGTCTAAAAGACATCAGGACCAGCCAAGCAGTTTCCCCTGGGGTATCCCAATATGGGATACCCCACTGTGTGGACCCCCGAGATCTCCCACAAACTCCCTACTTTTCTGCCGGTCCCTTGCCGCGATTGTAGACCATGGCAGCAACCCTGACATCCCTGGAGTTGTGCTCGCTCCTGTGCCCAGCCATGTAGACTTAGGTTGGCGCAGGGAGCGCACACTCAACAGGGAAAACAACAACTTTATGCCATGCATTAGTATGAACGGCATACTAGCGATTACTGTGCATGCACCATAGGACCAGGGAAGGTGAGTTCTTCCGGACAACCTGGGGGGATTCACACAGTGGGCTAAATCGGGATGCCCAGGGCACAAGGACCAAAAAAACTCTATAAGATTGGCTATATCTATCCCTGTCCATCATCTATCGTAGTAATGCAATGCAGCGCAGTTCAGAAGTTCACAAGTTGGTCTTCAGCCAGTCGGGGACTGTAAAATCCCAGGATGATATTTGGCCCCAGTCAAACCTCTGATCGTGGCACAAACGTTATTGAAAAGCACTAGAGATTTAAGATAATAGGCTCGATTCAGAGAGACAAAAAAAACCTTCCGTTTTAGTGGCGATGTCGTATTATTTTCAAATGTTCCCGCTCTCGTATGAATGTGCGAGCGATTCTATGCATGTCTTCTGTAAAGTTTCCGTCCGCGTATGCCATAGTACGAGTACGAGGATGTCATTTTCCATCGTGACTTTTCTGATTCATTTTCTCATGTTATAACGTAGGCTTTCTTTTTTGCCCTTTTCCCATCGTATCCTCACACGAATCCTTTACGTTTCCCGATAGATTGTTTCACTTTTACTAAAAATAATCGTCCAGATGGAATCCTTACGATCTTGCGCCTGCGCACTACCAACTTAACTCATTAAAGTGCTCGCATACATATTTGACTCCATCACTTCTACTACAATGTTTAGCTAAACCACTTAGTGCTATCCTGCAGCTTCCCTTTTGAACCCTTAAAGGTCACCCTAACCACTTAGTGCTATCCTGCAGCTTCCCTTTTGATCCCTTAAAGCTCAGCCTAACCACTTAGCGCTATCCTGCCTCTTCCCTTTTGAACCCTTAAAGCTCACCCTAACCACTTAGCGCTATCCTGCAGCTTCCCTTTGAACCCTTAAAGCTCACACTAACCACTTAGCACTATCCTGCAGCTTCCCTTTTGAACCCTTAAAGCTCACCCTAACCACTTAGCGCTATCCTGCAGCTTCCCTTTTGAACCCTTAAAGCTCACCCTAACCACTTAGCGCTATCCTGCAGCTTCCCTTTTGAACCCTTAAAGCTCACCCTAACCACTTAGCACTATCCTGCAGCTTCCCTTTTGAACCCTTAAAGCTCACCCTAACCACTTAGCGCTATCCTGCAGCTTCCCTTTTGAACCCCTAAAGCTCACCCTAACCACTTAGCACTATCCTGCAGCTTCCCTTTTGAACCCTTAAAGCTCACCCTAACCACTTACCGCTATCCTGCAGCTTCCCTTTTGAACCCTTAAAGCTCACCCTAACCACTTAGCACTATCCTGCAGCTTCCCTTTTGAACCCTTAAAACTTACCCAAATCACTTCGCGGTTAGGTTTTTTTTCCATTTTAGGTCCCTAAAACTTACCCAAATCACTTCACGGTTAGGTTCTTCTTCCATTTTAGGTCCCTAAAACTTACCCAAATCACTTCGCGGTTAGGTTCTTCTTCCATTTTAGGTCCCTAAAACTTACCCAAATCACTTCGCGGTTAGGTTTTTTTTTGGGGGGGGGGCTGGCCCTAATAAAACTTTAGGAATTTTTTGATAAAAATTTTACAACTTTACAACAAAAATATTTAAAAATGTAAAACATTTTAAAAATAGCGACAGCAGAACAGCCCCAGGACCCAGGACTCTACTCCTCTTCATCTTCTTCTGTTGTCCCCAACGAGTCAACCATCACCTTCATATCGGCCACCAACGATTCATTTCCACTTTATCAAGGTTGTGTTTATGGTGTGTGAGAAGATTACAATTCCGACGTCTGATGGGCGGAGCTTACTATCGGTAAAACTGCACCCTGATTGGCCGAGCATCACCCTATCGAAGCCCCGGTGGGCAGGGCGAAACGTGTGTCGGAAGTGGGAGGCCCCACTTCGCCTCATGTCCCTCCACCACATGTTTCAAGTGACCAGCGTATCGCTCGGGTGTTTGGGAGCGCCTGGAAATAGAAGGAGACACTCATACCTGCCGGCAGATGCCTTCATCGCATATGGCCATTGAGCTAAGTATATCATTTTGGATGGAAACTGCGCTGCGGGAGTGGTGAAACCGGACTGCAGTGTATGATCTATGAGCTGCGCAGATAGAGTTTGCCACCTGCCTAAAAGAGCTGTGCTGATTGAGTCTGTTGACCCTCTGTGGGAAATGACAACGCAGTGAGTGGACACTATATGCATATAAATGACATGCTGTAGAGCATATGCGTTTGATGACGGGACTGTCTGATCTGCTTGATAACACTGCGGACGGGCGCAGCACAGCCGTGTGGAAACAGATGATTGGCTATAGGCATTCTAAGTGACAGTGCAGCCCGAAGTAACTGTAATATTATGCTGTTCAGCATTTAGCACATGCACTTTAGAGAGTAGAGCCGTGGATCGTTGCTTCTGAGATTGGAGGGGTGCACTGTTGCTGCAAAGGAGCTTTGGATCAGCTGCATATAAATCAGGATCACAGCACACTGTTTGAGGATTGGTGACTTTCAAATATGGCGCCCAACATAGAACTATAAAGAAGCATGCTACTTAGTGTCATGTGTATGGTCCTTGGCATACAGTGAATGTGTAGTAGTGGATGTGATCGAGAGGTGATGATGTATGTGCATGGGGGGGGCCCCCGATTTTTAATATCACAATGTTGTGTATTTTTTATACCTTTTTGGTGTACTCTATTGGTGCTTTGTGGATGTGTGCAATATTTTCAATAAAGATGGTTTCATCACTGTTAAATTGTCCCCTTGCCTAACTATATAGTACCAGCCATTGTGCCAGTCCCATAAGTAACCTTGTTTGTGTGTTCTGGTCTGGTGATGCTAATATATGCATGCATAGAAGCATACACAATACCCACACTCACTACCACAGCGAATACAGATGTAGGGGAAAATGTGGTGGTTTTTAATATGGGTTTATTTGGTCACACGCTTAATTTTTCACATAGATACAGCTGAAGTGTCTTCCCTATACCCTGTGAGTGGTAGAGGTAGTTCAGTTTGTGTGTTAATTGATAGGGCCACATATTCCGTGTTGTAACACATTGATTGAGCAGGCTACCCACAAGGCCAGTCGGGGAGTGATGTTCCAAATGATCTTTTCACAAGGGAATCTGCAATTTGGAACACGTAAGCAATCAACTTGGCAAAAATGAAATGCATAAACTGTTCTCCAAGCCAGAGAATTCAACCCTTGTCCATGTGAGTTTAGTACTGCTGATGCAGATTGTGCCCTAAGCATGTTTTTGTTCTAGCTCAATAGCTGCCGATGACCCAGACAAGGGAACCTCCGGCCCTGTAGACTGGGCCAAACAGGACATAGCTACCCAAGCCACAGCCAGGATTCAGCCAGGTCACATTGCACCACATGACACACACACTTGGACAAACACATGCATCTTTATACACACATAGCACACATGGAAGGTGAGTTTGGGGGCCACTTTGACGAGAGGCGCAAATACAGCAATAACACACACAATGATGTCCACAAAACACAAAGCAACAGGCACATGGTAAAGCGCAGAGGTACTTGGCAATCTACTCAGACTAACTCATAAACAAGGCCAGGTGTTTGGCAAAAGGCTGCACATAATGAAGGAGCCCTAAACGGACATAAGTGGGACATAAGTGGGTCTGGAACCCCCGATCGGGGTGCCCCGCTGTGTGAAACCCCCCCGAACCCCCCGAACTCACCTCTCCCCGCGCCGACGGACAAGCCGCGGACAAGCGGCTCCTCCGCCGCCGCCTCCCGCGCGTCCCTCTTGACGCGCGCGTGCCCGCGCCGGCTATTCACAGACGGCCGGCGTGGACGAGCGCATGTCTAGAGGGGCGCGAGGGAGGCGGCGGCGGCCGGCCGCCGCCGAAGATAAGGTAAGGGGTTTGGGGTGTTTGGGGGGGTTTCACCCCGCAGGACATCCCGATCTCGGATGTCCCGCGGGGAGGGAGGTGATCGGCCCGGGAATCTTATAGATTCCCGGGCCGATCACCGGTGGGTGTTGGTCCACTTTAACACTCAACTTGGTACACTGGTGCATCATGTTATCTTGGAAAATCAAAAGTTAAAAAATAAAAAACAGTAGATTACCTTACATTGAGTCCCTCCAGAACTCCCCTTCCTGCTATGGGAATGGGGAGACAATGGGAAAACAATCGGGTTTGCCTTTAGTTTACCTTTAAATGCTTTTCAATTACTTCTGTGTGAAATATCACAATGAGCTGAGCTGGGATGCGTCGGTTAACAATTGCTACGTAGTGCGACAATTTCTCACCACTGCAAGAAGACCCGTATGAGCCTCTCATGTGCACTCACACAGGTGAGATTGCCGCACTTACGTTCTCTGAATTGCACGAGTTGCATGGTGTTGAATCAAGCCTTATGCCATTAAACTAAGGCCAGTTTCAATGTAGTTCAATGTAGTGAATTAATTAAAATCAGGCATGATTAAGAAAAGGGGAAAGGTTAGAGCATAAATTTGACCTACAAATGTCACTAATGCATATGTTATTTGCCTTTTGAAGTAAATCTTAAAATGAACCAAAGTGGAATCTCCAGGGCCGGCTGATTCACTTCCCCTGGACATCCCAAACTGGTATTCCCTGCCCTATGAAACCTCCCGAGTCGGCAAATCTTACCTTTCTTATGAGCCCACAGGGCATGCACAGTTGGCATCAGTCGCATCCCTTCTTGGCTGTGCGCCAAAACTGAATGGTTGAGTGTGGCCATGCACAGCCAGAGGATCCAAGCAATGTTGCGCACCGCAGATGTGTGCGGCTGGGGATTCCATTCAGCTTCTCCAGCCACAAATTTTTTAACCGCAACCAGAGAAGCTGAATGGACAAGCGGCTGTGCATGCGCCGTTGGACCGAGGACAGGTAAGTTTCCTGGATGAAGGATGGGGTTTCACACAGCAGGGCACCCCAAACAGCGGAATCCCTGGGGATGGACTAAAACTCGGGATAGTCTTGGGTTTTGGTCCACTTTAGGTACATTTCAAGTTTTACAGCAGCTGGATAACTCAGTTTTATGTGTTAATAACCAGGAGGTGCGACGACACCGCGGCCAAGGAGGTCAGAATTATTTATCATATTTCTACACACTTAGTATCTGCATCCAGTAGAGTTTAAGTGGACAAATCACTGGCCACGCCAGCCCTGCAGTCTAAAAGACATCAGGACCAGCCAAGCAGTTTCCCCTGGGGTATCCCAATATGGGATACCCCACTGTGTGGACCCCCGAGATCTCCCACAAACTCCCTACTTTTCTGCCGGTCCCTTGCCGCGATTGTAGACCATGGCAGCAACCCTGACATCCCTGGAGTTGTGCTCGCTCCTGTGCCCAGCCATGTAGACTTAGGTTGGCGCAGGGAGCGCACACTCAACAGGGAAAACAACAACTTTATGCCATGCATTAGTATGAACGGCATACTAGCGATTACTGTGCATGCACCATAGGACCAGGGAAGGTGAGTTCTTCCGGACAACCTGGGCGGATTCACACAGTGGGCTAAATCGGGATGCCCAGGGCACAAGGACCAAAAAAACTCTATAAGATTGGCTATATCTATCCCTGTCCATCATCTATCGTAGTAATGCAATGCAGCGCAGTTCAGAAGTTCACAAGTTGGTCTTCAGCCAGTCGGGGACTGTAAAATCCCAGGATGATATTTGGCCCCAGTCAAACCTCTGATCGTGGCACAAACGTTATTGAAAAGCACTAGAGATTTAAGATAATAGGCTCGATTCAGAGAGACAAAAAAAACCTTCCGTTTTAGTGGCGATGTCGTATTATTTTCAAATGTTCCCGCTCTCGTATGAATGTGCGAGCGATTCTATGCATGTCTTCTGTAAAGTTTCCGTCCGCGTATGCCATAGTACGAGTACGAGGATGTCATTTTCCATCGTGACTTTTCTGATTCATTTTCTCATGTTATAACGTAGGCTTTCTTTTTTGCCCTTTTCCCATCGTATCCTCACACGAATCCTTTACGTTTCCCGATAGATTGTTTCACTTTTACTAAAAATAATCGTCCAGATGGAATCCTTACGATCTTGCGCCTGCGCACTACCAACTTAACTCATTAAAGTGCTCGCATACATATTTGACTCCATCACTTCTACTACAATGTTTAGCTAAACCACTTAGTGCTATCCTGCAGCTTCCCTTTTGAACCCTTAAAGGTCACCCTAACCACTTAGTGCTATCCTGCAGCTTCCCTTTTGATCCCTTAAAGCTCAGCCTAACCACTTAGCGCTATCCTGCCTCTTCCCTTTTGAACCCTTAAAGCTCACCCTAACCACTTAGCGCTATCCTGCAGCTTCCCTTTGAACCCTTAAAGCTCACACTAACCACTTAGCACTATCCTGCAGCTCCCCTTTTGAACCCTTAAAGCTCACCCTAACCACTTAGCGCTATCCTGCAGCTTCCCTTTTGAACCCTTAAAGCTCACCCTAACCACTTAGCGCTATCCTGCAGCTTCCCTTTTGAACCCTTAAAGCTCACCCTAACCACTTAGCACTATCCTGCAGCTTCCCTTTTGAACCCTTAAAGCTCACCCTAACCACTTAGCGCTATCCTGCAGCTTCCCTTTTGAACCCCTAAAGCTCACCCTAACCACTTAGCACTATCCTGCAGCTTCCCTTTTGAACCCTTAAAGCTCACCCTAACCACTTACCGCTATCCTGCAGCTTCCCTTTTGAACCCTTAAAGCTCACCCTAACCACTTAGCACTATCCTGCAGCTTCCCTTTTGAACCCTTAAAACTTACCCAAATCACTTCGCGGTTAGGTTTTTTTTCCATTTTAGGTCCCTAAAACTTACCCAAATCACTTCACGGTTAGGTTCTTCTTCCATTTTAGGTCCCTAAAACTTACCCAAATCACTTCGCGGTTAGGTTCTTCTTCCATTTTAGGTCCCTAAAACTTACCCAAATCACTTCGCGGTTAGGTTTTTTTTTGGGGGGGGGGGGCTGGCCCTAATAAAACTTTAGGAATTTTTTGATAAAAATTTTACAACTTTACAACAAAAATATTTAAAAATGTAAAACATTTTAAAAATAGCGACAGCAGAACAGCCCCAGGACCCAGGACTCTACTCCTCTTCATCTTCTTCTGTTGTCCCCAACGAGTCAACCATCACCTTCATATCGGCCACCAACGATTCATTTCCAAAATTTGTTGCCGTGTGGTCCCTGTAACAAATGAAGAAAAGATCATTAGTTTGATACCAATACATGTTTGTCACCTGCGGATTGAATGTTTTTAAGTTACACCAATAAATAAACAATTTGATTGTTATTAGGGCAGCAGATAAGGGTGGGAGTGTGGTTGTGATGGACAACAAAGATTATGAGAAGGAGGCGATGAGGCAACTAGGGGATCAAGACACTTATTTGGAGTTGAGTGGGGACCCCACTTTACGCTTCAAATCAGCACTTAAGATTCTATTACTAGAGGGTAAGGCGTTGGGGGTGCTGTCAGATGGTGACATGGAGGCTTTGGATGTTGCTTCACCCATTGCCCCAGTCTTTCACCACCTCCCAAAAATCCACAAGCCACAACGACCACCTGCTGGCAGACCTATTGTGGCTGGGATTGGTGGACTTAATGAGAGGCTGGGGCAATGGGTGGACATGCATCTCATCCCCCTTGTGCGCAGACTCCCGGGTTTTCTCCAGGACTCAAGAGATGTGATTAGACATTTACAGGATTTTTCTTGGGCAGTGTATGATTGGTGGCTGACGTGTGACGTAGCTTCACTTTATTCATCTATCCCCCATGATCTCGCCCTTCAAGCCATCTTCTTCCATTTGAAGAACTATACTGTATATCCTCAGACATTGATAGAATTTTTGATTCTGGCATTGGAATACCTTCTGAAACACAATTATTTTTTGTTTTCAGATCGGTATTACCTTCAGAAATGTGGAGCCTCGATGGGCGCCCCATTCTCCCCCTCCCTTGCTAATTTATACATGGGGTGGTGGGAGGGGGCCAAAATTTTCACTCAGGCAAATCCATTCCTTCATAATATTAGATATTTTGGGAGATATATAGACGACCTCCTTATAATTTGGCATGGATCTGCAAAGTCAATGCAGGATTTTGTACTGTATTTGAATAACAATGAGTTAAATTTGAAATTCACCTCAGAGTGCAATCGGACTGAAATTTCTTTTTTAGATCTTTCCCTTTATATTTCTGGGAACAAAATTGAAACTGCAACCTTCAGAAAACCCACCTCGGGCAATACCACATTAAGGGCAGAAAGTTGCCATCCGCCCCACACGATTAGGTCAATACCGGTGGGCGAAATGGTCAGAGCCCGTCGGAACTGCTCAGAGGATAAGGGTTTTGAGAAGGAGGCAGAGAACATCTATCATAGGTTGTCTCAAAGAGGTTATCCAGGTCACCTTTTAACCAGAGCTAAGCAAGTGGCAGAGAGTAGATCCAGGGAGTCGCTTGTGAGTCCAAGTAATCCAGGAAATATGAGAGGCAGTAATAGTCCGAGGAAGGACCGAGCCCCAGGAGGAAAACGGGGTACAAGGAACCAACTCACCATGGTTACCACTTACAGTAGAGAGTTTGTAGAGATAAAAAATATTATTCTCAAACATCTCCCAGTTCTGTATTGTGATCCGGAATTAAAATCCATTGTAGAACAAGGGGTACAGATAGTGAGTAGGCGGTCCCCCACTCTGGGTCAGAAATTGTCCCCGAGTTTATTTAGAGGGCAAATTAAACCTTCAGGAACATGGCTAGAGTGCAAGGGTTTCTATAGATGTGGAGGCAGGAGATGCAACATCTGTAGATTGGTGCACCAGGGTGAGGAGTTTGAATCCACTACCACCGGTGAGAGGTTTAGAATTAAAACATTCATGAATTGCAATACGAAAAATTTAGTCTATGCAATTACATGTGAGGAGTGTAGGGTACAATATATAGGATGTACCACGAGACCTTTTAAGAAAAGGATAGCGGAACATTTGGCAACACATCGGGGAGACTTCTCTAAATTATCTAATGTAGGCCGACATATTTTGAGTGTTCATGCTGGAGATTCTTCATGCCTGACTTGCATGGGTATAGAAAAAGTGTCCATGGGCCCTAGGGGGGGCAATCTACAACAGAAGATTTTGCAGAGGGAGGTGTTCTGGATATTTAAATTACAGACCCGCATCCCTTCGGGACTAAACTCAAGGTGGGATGTGGACCTCTTTTTAGCATAACCCCTTATCTATTGGACCTATGCAGTAGGCATTAGGGACAGTTTGTTACCCTTTTCCTAATACACTCTCCCTTTCTATACATGACAGGTTCCCTCCCTTTGGGTCTGCCTGATGAAAGGAGAGAGACCAATTTGTCCGGATCTGAGACCTGATGTATGTTTAGGCTCAAGATTTCTATTTTGGCTCTTTGGTCTCTTCCCTTGTTTTCCCCTTCAGGGTATCTCTCCCCTTTCATTACATAGTTATGATTAATGCAGATAGGGGCCTTCTCCATATATGGGCGTGTATTGTAGTACTAACAGTAGAGCTGGTTTAGGTCCCTTTCCTCCTTCCTTTTTTCTATATCCTTTATTTTTCAAAATAGGTTATTGACAACAATATGGGGATATTATACATAATAAGATTAAGATTAGGACAGTAATAGTAATCACGCTGTAGGGACTGATATCCCATCCTTATTTGTTACACTGCATTTGTGGTACATAATTTATAAAGAAATACTGCCGGACCGCCAGATTTGATACTTGATGGTGGATATAATATGAGTAATTTGCTGCCAGCTTTATTTGCTTTGCCGGGCGGGACTTCCGCCCTTTCCGCGGCGCATGGAGAGTCAGATTGCCCTCTCTCTGACGGGCGTGACGTGGCCGGTCACCAGCCAATCTGGGCGAGCTACGTCATGGGCCTCACGCTGATTGGGCTTCTGGCCCCTGTTCGCTGTGTATGGGAACGGAAGTCGTGCATGGCGGAGAAAGAGCGTGAGCGCGTTCATCTAATTGTAAGTGTTTTGGAGTTTTATTGTAAAAGCAGGTGTTTGTTATTATTATTTCCTGATCAGTCCTAATTGATAATGGTTGTCTATATATTGAGATGTCCTACTTTTATTAAATTGTCATGAATAAGGGCGCTGAGCCCGAAACGCGTCGACGCCATCACAGATTTTATGCCTGTTTTGTAATGATGCTACCTCAAGGAGTATTTTAAGCAACTCTCATTAAATTGGACGTTTTATTTCAACACGGAGGCTGGCTGGTTCGTTGTTTTCGCTACATATGTAATTCTGTCAAGTCATTAAGCTAAGGAAGTGGCCACAGGTCAGTATGTCAAGTCATTATGCTAAGGAAGTGGCCACGGGTCAGTCTTATATTGTCATTGGCTAGGGCTTGATGTATCTGTGTGTTGATGTCAAGAACCACATAAATGCAAATAATGGCATGACTACTTACTTGGTTGGTGGCCGAGAGCTGGCTCGTTGGGGACAACATGATGTCCTGGGTCCTGGCTCTACTGTGAAGAAGTGCCTGTAGAAACATGGGAAATACGGTCAGTTTTAATGTCAAATTCCACAGTAATCAAATGTCTCTTGCAAAGTCTGGTTCACATCACTCACCTTCTCCAGGTTCTGCTTGTGTCAGATCTGCTGCCTCTTCCACTACCTCACCAGCTCCAGAAGCATCTAGACAAACAGATGAAAGGAATCAGTTTGGTAGGAGATAGCATGTATATGTGTGTGCGTATACATGAAGAGTGACATACCAGAGGCTCCCGCATGTTTGGCAGGGTACGACTGCCTGCCCACGCTGTGCCGCCTCTCCTCTGTTGTAAGGTCCAGGGGCTGGTCGGAGGACCCAACAGAGGAGGGGTAGGACCGTCGCCCTGGAGATCCACCACCTTTACTCCCAGCTGCAGAATCATGCAGCACTGGTCGACCTGTGCGCCTCCGGGTGCGGCGAATGCGGTAATCCATTTCCAACACTACCAAAGAAAAGGCATTATAACTAAAGGGCTACCTTCTGTCGTAGTTACATCTTGCATGCAATCGCTATGTACTTACTTGGGAAATGGATTGCAGAAAATCTCTGCACTCGGGGCATGTGCAGTCGTTTCAGGTCCGACCAATGCTGCATGATCTGTGTGTGGGTGAAGGTGGTGTTGGTCTGCTGTTGGATATCAGAGATGATCTCCAGGGCGACGTTGCGTTTTTCAAACGAGTTGGGCAGGTAGTCGTACCTGCGCTCCAGCATGGTCTACAAAACAGAAACCAAACATAGCAATTAATTATAAATGCGTATCAATATGTGCCAACAATACATTATTTTAGGAAATTCCATTAACACACACACACTTCTAGGCTAAGTTAAATTTTGAATCTGGCCGCGCTGTTGTTTGGCACATGTGTGGCGTGCCTTTGGTTGTGCATGTAGTTTAACACATTTTTAAATAAATCCCTTACTTCCTGCGCACCCTTAACATGTAGAGCAGCATTTAGATGTCAATTGAAAGGGCTACAAATACACTTACGAGCATGATGATCTCTTCTTGTTGACGGGTGAAGATAGTGGGCGCCATCTTTCTTCTTCTTCTCGGCAGCAGATAAGTAATGCCCCAGCGGTTTCCGGGTTCCGCACGGCCGTGCGAACGGCCGGACGTACGCGTAGGCGCCACACGCCGGCTACCTTATTTAAAGGTCCCTGGACACACAGCTCATTCTCTTTGAGAGTCCAAGCAAAATGCCAGCAAAAAAAGCAGCAGCCAAAACTGCAAAGGAGACCACGCTGAAAAAGGCAGCCAAGCGGCATGAGTATGCCAAAGGCCCACAAACAAGGTCTCAACAGGCGAAAGCCAAGTTAAGGCCTACAACCAAGGCTCCGCCAAAGCAGCATCCCAAGCCAACTACCAGCTATGGCAAAAAAAAGGAGACGGCAGCAGCCAAAGGCAAGACGCAGGCACAAAAGCCTACAACATCTCATGCCCTAAAAACGGGTAAGAGGGTACGAAGCCCCACCCCACCCTGCCCCACATCCCCCCCCCCACATGGCACCAAGGCACTTGGCATCGGCCCAAAACACAGGGCAAGAAGCCGCAGCAGGGCCCGAAATCGCAGCAGGGCACAAAGCCGCAGCAGGGCCAGAAGCCGCAGCAGGACCAGAAGCCGAAGCAGGGCCAGAAGCCGCAGCAGGGCCAGAAGCCGCAGCAGGGCCAGAAGCCGCAGCAGGGCCAGAAGGCCAAGATCAAAAAGCAGGCACAGCAGGCCCAGAAGCCTGAAAAGGAAGCCAATGGCAATCTCCCCCTCCCCACCCGCACGTGGCGACCAAACGAAGGCCAAGAGTGGGCGACCCACCAGTTCTGGGTCACCCCAGCCAAGTACCTCCAAGGACCCACAGAGCCACAGGGCCACAAGCACCAGTTCCAGCTCCTCCAGACCCTCTCTTCCTCGCCCACATTCCCCACCGGCACAGGTTGTCAGGCATTCACCCTATGCCACATGAACACCTGCAACTTCTGTGGCCACCCAGCTACGAACACCCAGTCCCTTTCCCAGTCCAGTACGATCAGCAGCCAGCCTCCAGTCCTTGATGTCTCCTACACACACCCAGGCCAGAATGTCACCCCATTTGCCAGCAAACAATGAGGAGCCACAACCACCACAAACAGGCCGCACATTGCGCAGAGGCCACTTGAGTGGCCGTTTTGGTGAGTCCCAAACTCTGGCATTGGCTAGTGGGCTAACATTATATTATGATGAGCTATATGGGAGCAAATCCAAAACAACTAGCAAGCAGCGCAAATCTGAGATTTTGGCTGAACTCATCAGACAAGTCAATGCAGCGGGGGATGAACTCAAAGATGTAGAACAGATTCAGCGGAAAATATCGGACCTCAAATATGCCGCACGGAAGAAAGAGAATAAAAGGCGGCAGTACAGGTACATATCTTATTTGTTGGTTTTTATTCTTGTATATACATCAGTGAGCTTATTTCTGAATACTATGTTTTTCAGCTTACAAACTGGCGGAGGATTCCCCACTAAATTGAAATTTACACAGGCTGAGGAGATGGTGCTGGGCCTGCTACATCCTGTTGCGTTAGAGGGACACTCGGCACAACAAGACACGGACAACCCGCCAATTACAGCAGGTTAGTAATGTGTGCATGTCCTTAAAAATGGACCAAACAGTCAAATTAGCCAGCAAGGCATATCTAAACACATGTCCCTAGAGTGTGCCTTGTAGTGGAGTGATCACTTTGACCAGGGTGTGTCATGTGTGTCGACAGGTAATGTGCAAATTAGCACGACCATACATGACATTTAAGAACATTTAGGAAGAGTAGGAAAGTATGGAGATTAGTAAATGAATGCGTGCTATGTATTTTTTGCCAATCACATGCCACACTTACATCTTTTTCTGTTGGCCTGAGCTTGGGGCCCAACGGCTTAAGATGGTGTGATTGCAATGTTTTAAGAGATACAATGGTAACCATCAGAATCATATTGTAACTGCTATTTGCCAGCTGAGTGTGTTCACTTAATGGCCTATAATGGATGTTTAAACACACACAACAGCCATTACTTGCATGTTTGTTTTGCTTCACGTGACCAATGTGTCTGTTCTGGTTTAAGAATCCATGTTCAATATAATGGTATTCATAGTGAAGGCCAAGTTGCACCATTGTAGGAGTGGCCATTCCAGCTTGGCCACGTGTTTGATTTAAGCATATGTGTTATTAACCATCACCAATGCATAGTTGTGTGTTTACATTGTTTGTTTTCTTCTAATGCAGCCCAGCCTCATCCCTCAGCTAGTGGGGACTCCTCTGCCATTTTAACTATGCCGTCTTCTTCCGTGATGCCTCGGACCCAGGATCCGATATCTACGGTAAGTGTTTTTGATGATGTTGCGTATGCATGTGGCTTGCCATGTTTCTTCGGGCTGAATTACATATGTATTCCCCACACTGAACCTTTTTGTTTTACATGTCCCCAACAGAGACACACACTGATGAAGGAAATCCAGGAGCTGGAGGAGGATGGAACCTTCCTTGGAGCTTATGAAGATCTCCCCCTGGGCCAGAATCTGCAACTGTCCCAAAATGTTTCTCCGACAAATCCTCAGCAGCAGAGGGAAGCTGGCTGCATGCTGCCTGCACATCGTGGGCAGCATGCAGAGACCCTCCAGTCCCCAGTTTCAGATCTGCTGTTGAGGATTTGCCCAGCATACCTGTGGCTGTTGGGGGTCCTAGAGCAACATCATCTGCACGCCCCCCAACCCGAGGAATTGGGAGGCGTACTCAGCAACGTCGCCCAGTTTCCCAGGGGAGGGGCGTGCAGATGATGGAGTCAGCATGGCACCATGAGAGGCGGCTATTTCGGCGCCAAAATCAACAAAACCACGAGAATATTATTGGGTAATTAGATAACCTCAATAATACCTTAAGTGCCATGCTGACTGAATTTAGGACCCATAACAGCCACATGGCCAACTTGACCACAGAATTCAGGTCCAGCATGGCTGAATTGCAAACTAACCAAAGAAACATTTTGGAACAGTTGCAGATTCTGAATGCCACACAGGCCCAGGTTAGGGCCCACCCCCAAGGGCCACAACCTGGGTTCTATGGGCATCCCCCATATTAATGTGCATTTGGCCTGAATCTGTTCTACATCTCTGCTCGACATCCCCACTGTATTGACTTGTCTGGTGAGCCCTACCAATCTAGCATTTTGATCTGGCTTTGCTAGTATGTTTTGGATTTGCCCTCATATAGCTCATTAAAGTCCTGAGTTAGCCCACTAGCCAATGCCAGAGGACAAGCCTCACTGAAGCGGCCACTAAAGCTGTTGCGCTGCAGCCTTGGCCATAATTACATTTGTGGTGGCTCCTCATGTTTGTAGCCATGATTGGGTGACATTCTGGCCTGGCAAACTAAGACATTGGACCCTGGCTGTGATTTTACTGTACTTGGATTGGGACTGGGTGTTCTTGTTTGGGTGGGCCACTGAGTAACAGGTGTAGATGTGGCATAGGTATGTCTGCTTTCAACCTGTGCCTGTGGCAAATGTGGGCAAGCAGGAGAGGGCGTGTTTGTGTGCATGTTATTAAAATGTAACATCTGTGATTTGTAACGTTGACAATGCTTGGCACACATATGTTACTATGTTATTTGGAAGGTTATCTTTCTCCTGGAGTGCCTTACTTAGTAAATCCAGGCTGTGTGCAATTGGTCTGTGGCATGTTTTGTCATTAATTTCATGTCCATGTATTCCCCCTAAGTATGTGAGTGACCATCACCTACAATTCTGTTTTTCAAAAATTGAACCTTGAACCTGACCAAGTTAATGTCTGTCGGTTTTTGGTTAAGGAATATGAGTTAAAGTAGCCACAAAAACAAACACACACAAATATGATAGAAAGAGGAAAAATACATTGTTTTTGATTTGGGTAATTAATTCATTATTGTTTTGTTCATAATCAAACAAAAATAAAACAACAAATGGAAAAAAGCAATCACAACAAACAATGTCAAAAGAAACAAAAAAAAGAGAAAACAATTAAGCAAAATGTGTTGCTATTAAATTAGCACAGACGGCTTGGCCAGACGCACTGTGCTGCCCAACATAGGCGTCCTCTGGGTCATCGCCGGGTGGAGAGGGTGGAAAATCCACATACCGGGGGACCCGCTGCAAGATAGCAAAATTATGCAGCGCAGCACAGGCCATGATGATATCTATGACCTTTTTTGGGGTCATACTGAAGGGATCCCCCGGTATGGTCCAAACATCTAAATCGGGTCTTCAATAGGCCAAAGGCCCTCTCACCACTGCCCTGGTTTTGCGGTGCTCCCTATTATAGGCCTCTTGGGCGGCATTCTGTGGGCGTAGTACAGGCGTCAACAGCCACGGGAGGAGTGGATATCCAGAATCTCCTGGAAAAATTAAAGGTCAAAAAACATAAACATTAATGCATCCATTTCAGCCAAAAAATCCAACAAATACCTGATTAAGAAGCTAGGTGACATTGTCCCAAAAACATGAGCATACATATTGCACAGGCCAAAGCAACAAAGAAACATATCTGATAGATGGTGGCCCAAATTAGAGAAATAATATTGCGGATGCTGGATATCAGGCAGACTGTTAACAGCTATTGTTTTCTGTCTGTGCTGCTCAGCAATGTTGTATGGGTTAAGTTTACATGACCCATTTTCTGCTTTGTCTGAGTCCCAAACAGGTCTAAGCCGGCCCCTGCACTTTATCCCGCTCACCTCTACTCAGTAAGTGTAATGCATGTAAGCAAAGATGGCACAGACCCTATGATAAAGTCAAGAACAGATTTACAGAAAAGTGTGGGGAAGACTGTTTAATAATTTGGCTCTAATTACACTTTGGGTTGAAACAATGCAGGACAAACATTTTGCCAGCCTTTGTTGTTTTGCTAATGTAATGGGTCCAGTCGTGTTTCACATGTTCCCAAAATGAGGAAAAAGGCATAGTTTAAGAAAGTGGAACCAAACCAAAAACAGAGCCAGACCTAGAAAATCTAATGATGTAATTGGACTCAACTTACCAAGGAGCCATGCACCGGCAAATTCCCCAGACTCAAAACGATGGAATAATCCTGATCTTCTAAGGATGTAGGCGTCATGGGCTGAGCCTGGGTAGCCTGCGAGGATGCTAAGAAAGCGCATGTCCTGGGCCACCACTGCTTGCACATTCAGTGAGTGACCCATTTTGCGGTTCCTGGGAAAAAAGGGAAAAAAATTACATCAGTAACGCTTGGGAAATTAGTCAAACGCTCACTTATAACACCCTAAGTCAAACGTGTTTATCAAGACAACTAACACCAAACAACTACCTTAAATTTAAGTGCAGACCAAAAGGAGATGTATGTTAGACCCTTTAAAGTTTGGATTTACTTGTTCAATTTTAAGTACACTTTCAAATGTTTGACTTTGCCCAAACTGTAAATTTATAGAAGTAAAAAATAGGGGCCATTGGTTCACATACACTCTTTGCAAGGAGGGAGTATTTGCAAGGAGGGACTGTTTACAATGAGGGAATAATTACAAGGAGGGACTAGTAACAAAGAGAGATTAATTACAAGGAGGGACAAGTACCAAAGAGGGATTAGTAACAAGGAGGGACTAGTAACAAAGAGGGATTAATTACAAGGAGGGACTGGTAACAAAGAGGGATTCATTTCAAGGAGGGACTAGTAACAAAGAGGGATTAATTACAAGGAGAGACTGGTAACAAAGAGGGATTAATTACAAGGAGGGACTAGTACCAAAGAGGGATTAATTACAAGGAGGGACTAGTACCAAAGATAGATTAATTACAAGGAGGGACTAGAAACAAAGAGGGATTAATTTCAAGGAGGGACTAGTAACAAAGAGGGATTCATTACAAGGAGGGACTTGTAACAAAGATGGATTAATTACAAGGAGGGACTAGTAACAATGGGGGATTAATTACAAGGAGGGACTAGTAACAAAGAGGGATTAATTACAAGGAGGTACTAGTAACAAAGATGGATTAATTTCAAGGAGGGACTAGTAACAAAGAGGGATTTATTACAAGGAGGGACTAGTAACAAAGAGGGAATAATTACAAGGAGGGACTAGTACCAAAGAGGGATTAATTACAAGGAGGGACTAGTAACAAAGAGGGATTTATTACAAGGAGGGACTAGTAACAATGAGGGATTAATTACAAGGAGGGACCAAAACAAATGAGGGATTTGTTCAAAGGAGGGACCCAAAAAAAAAAAACAACATAAAACAAACCAAAAAGTTAGCTCAACATGGAAGAATGAACTTGCCTGTATATGTACTCGTCGGCAGCCGGAGGGACAAGGGCAATGTGGGTACAGTCAATGGCACCCATGACGTTGGGCATATCAGCAATATTATATAATGCCAGTTTAATCGCGTTTCTGGCTACCATATCCTCTGGAAAACAAATATATTTTCGAGTTATGGTAGCCATGCCTTCCAAAAACTTGGATAGCGCGCAGCTCAGCGTAGGCTGTGAGATCCCCACGGAGAGGGCACCCAGCCTCTGGAACGAGCCATTCCCCAAAAATTGCAGGCAGCCAAGCATCTTGGTCATACTTGAAATTGCTTGCCCCTTCCTTGTGGTGCGGGCTAACCATGGCCGCAGCTCACTATACAATTTATGGAGGGAAGCGCGATTAAGCCTGGTGAGCTCGAACAGCTCAACGTCATGCATGCTATTGATGCGCATGCGTCGCCGCCGGTGCAGTCTGGCCTCTGACCTCCGGACGATCTCAATGCCCATGAGCTGCAGATCCTCATGCTCCTCAAATGCACTAGACTCGTCCATGCCTGCTAGTTCCGACGTCACAATGGTCCCGTAAGGGGATAGAAAATGAAACGGATTTATTGGGTGTTGGCCCCTCGGCAATCACCTCTCTGAATTAATCGCCAGCCCATTGCAATAATGAAAATGGACGAAAAAAGCAAAAAAATGACAAACACCCACCAAAACTTTCACAGACAGCTACGGAAGTCCGGACGAATGTGTCTTTGAATCGAGGCTTATGTTCAGTGTCATCCTTCATGTAATGTGTTACATGGAAATTTAATGTTTGCTACCTCTGTATTTAGAATAATTGGATTCAGAATGATGCTTATTTAAAAAAATGCACATATTTTCTATGTACAATGTTTCCTCGGGTGATAAAGCCCAAAATACACACTAGAACTTTAAAACTTAATTGCTGTCTTCACATGTTAAAATAGCAGGTTTTAGATGATTGGCAGTTAAAAGCTTAGCTGATCTTTTTATCTTTGTTTTTAAATCCTAGTTATATAAAAAAGCTATTCTTTTGACAAGTATACACTGGTAAATATAATGCTTTATAATGCAAAAAGTTGTTTACCCAAGTCTTTAAATGCCTACTTTGAAAGCTAATTAGTATACCAGCTATTTTTCTTTCAACAATCCTTTTTAAGCAGAGAGTCGTTTAAATGCCATTCCTCAGCATTTTAATGAAAAAGTAGAGAAACTAAAGGTGGTTTAGGGCAGGTTCATGCTTTTGCGGTTCAAGCTTTGTACTATGGAGCCATTTTCGCTCCATAGTGTCAGAAACGCAATGTGTTAATTTAATGTGACATTAAATTAACTGCTATCTTTAAAATATACTCAAGGAAAAATAAATATGCTCTCAATCTTGGCTAGCCTCTTTGTGAGGGTTACCAGGAAACACCATTCAGATGCCCCTTTAAAGACAAAGCTCCAAAAGCAGAAGATTAGTTTATAGTACCCCCTGGCGTGAGGCTGGATTGCATACCCCCCAACTGTCCCGATTTTCCCAGGACTGCCCCTTCACCTTTGGTCCCGTGTCCCGCAGCGCATGCAGTTGTCCGGCGTCGTCATGTCCCATGCCGTCGCCTGGAGGCTTGCAGCGGCCTCTCAGACACCCGCTGCCGCCGGCTCCGAGTGTAAGAGCTAAGCCGAACACTCTGGGCCGGCGGTAGCAGGCGTCTGAGAGGCCGGGAGGCAGTTTTTTTTTCTTTTTTTCACTTCTTTAATTTGATTGGTGGTTCAGTGGGTGGGGGCATGGCTCCAGAAAGGAGCCTATTGCTACAGCTAAGCTGGAGGTGGGCGGAGCTACAAGAAGGAGCCTAGGGGGAGATCGCAGAGGAGGGGACATTGTTGAACTGGTGAGTGTGTGTTTGTGTCTGTATATGTTTGTGTCTGTGTGTCTACGTGTGTGTTTGTGTCTGTCTGTGTGTGTGTATATGTGTGTGTTTGTGTCTATGTGTGTGTGACTAATGGCCTTATTTAACAAGGGATAGCATCATGCAGCGCCTGGTTAGCGTGAGGTAGCGCCAAATAGCGACTGGTCAACGCCTGGTCAACGCCGGACACGGCACACAATAGCACATTTATCAACCAGAATCTGTGTAGCGACTGGAATAGCGACATGTAGCGGATGATTCATCAATTTCTCATCCTCAGTGAACAGCGCCAGTGTTGTGCCTTGCACAGCGCAAGGTATTACCTCTCGCTACCTGGCACTCTCCCATACACTTCTATGGCAGACACATTTTTTTTTTTTTGGCTTTTGGATATGTTTTTTTTTTTTTTTTAATAAATTAGTACATGCATTAAACATTAATTCTGATTTGTCAGGAATGTTTTGGAATATTTTTTTTTTTTTTAAATGTATTTCAGAATGTGTCACTTGGATGTCCAAATCACAGCCCTCTCCCAATGTCATTTCAGTTATTGTTAGCGTTTTCGAAGGTGTCAAACCCCGCAAATAATCTTTTTTTTAAAACCGTTACAGGCGCTCTGTACCGCAGTCAGCTAACAACAGCGCCCACGTTCTATGATAGTAATCTCTTTGATGAATCCGTGGTGTTGCGGCGAGGCCCAGTCGCTATGCCGAGTCGCTATGTGGAGCAGGTTGCGGCGCTTTGCTGATCATACATGCGTTTTTTTTTTGGTCGCTATTTCACTAGTTACGCCCCCAGTCGCTGTTGATGAATACGCAGCAGACACGGGCGCAGCTGACTCGTCGCTATACGCTATTGTGATGTTGTGTATCCTTTCGAATTGATAAGCGTATTTGAGCGTATTTTAGCGATGCGTATGTTTTTTGCGTGTGTTTTTTTTTTTTTTTTTCATTTTACTTTTGTTTTGCAACTTTTGGTTTCCACCTCTGAGGATTAAAAATGAGGCCCAGACGGCGAGCCATCCCACTCCCAAGCTACTCCTCTGAATCTTCCTCCCCAACCCCTCCCCCCCCCCCTCCCCCTGTCTCCCCTGGTCCCTCAACATCCCCTGCCCCCCCCCCCAAAAAATAAAGCGCAAACGTGTGGATACGCGTGTCAACGGCCAGGTGGTCAATGTAAGTATATGTTCCATTTATGCTGTGCAACCATATAGCTTGTTATTTATGGTTATTACTCTATATAGATATGTATTGATGTTTGTTTTTCAAATGTGTTTTTTTATAGGATTTTTTGCTGAGGGAATACGACTATGCCCGTGGTGCAAAGCGGCGCATAGCGTTGGAGGTGAAGGCAACTGTGTCCCGGCGCTTCCAGACCAACCTCACAGTCCGCTCCATTATCCAGAAGTGGTCTGACTTTAAGCGCCGGGACCCAGAGCGCGTTTATAGGCTCTATGATGCCTATGCTTCAGGTAAGTGTCAGCTCACAACATGTAAATCATTCCACTAATGTAGTATTATCAATAGTTAGCATGTTTTTTTGGGGGTTTTAAAGATGTCCTTTTTTTCCCCCCTTTTACACAGATAAGCGTCCTCCCCTGGGCAAACGTGGGAAGGGTTTCCCTCTCACCAGTCCTATCTTGAGGACCCAGGGGAGGAAGGGGATGACGCCCCAGAGGAGTGTGCTGCTGGGGGGCGGGCAGTCTGGAGCCTCATCTCCTCACAATTGGACTCCACAAACCCCGTGGGCCACTCTCAAGTGGGGAGTCAAAGTGGGGAGGTGGAGGTGGACTCACCCACACTCCCTCGAGGATCTGGGAGTGAGAGGGAGGAGGGTGGCCCATGTGGTTTTGGATCTTCGGGGCCAATTGTGAGGAGTCGAGGCTCCACGCCTCCTCCTCAGAGTCCTCCCTGGGATACCAGCGGCAGTTCATCCCCTGGTGAGTGCATTTCTAATTCTTGTTTGTCTGTTACAGGTGATCCTGGTGACTTAGCACTAATCCTGTGCCCTTGTTATCTGGTTTTTAGGGCATCATAGAGCCACCACCTCCAGCAGCTATGCGCCAGCCCTTGCCCGTGGGCATAGTCGTGGTAAGTGTTTGTTGATATGCCTCACATGCCATATGTAATGACATTCCAAAAACATACACATGTTTACTGGTCCATAGTACAAGCTTGTAGTGTAATTTTAATTAACCTCACAAACCCCCCTCCAGGACAATCCAACTGCCAACCACCCCGATGTTTCTGCGGACACCATGATGGTGGCTAGCAAATGTGTTAGTTTTGTAAGTTGTTCCTGCTAACACATGTTGCACACTCTACAATTAATATTCTACCCTCAACTTACATTTATGCCTTAGCATTGCACATTATATAGATGTGTCCATGTTGCACACATAACTAATTCCCATGACCTCACGGACCAGTAAATATGCTAATGTCTGACAACATGTGTGTAACCATGCAAGCATTTTTTCGCAGACTCCCTAAACAGATGGATGTCAAATCTTAATGTGTAATTGGCAAACTAATTTTGTTTTTGGTTTTGCTTTCTCATGACAGATGTTTCCATGCAGACGGACCCTGTGACCATACTCCCCACCCCAGCTCCAGGGACGTCCAGCAGCATGGGCCCCAGCCACAGCTGCGATGGTGAGTACATCAACTTCATATGGCAAAATACTTAGGACACCTATGTCTTAGTTTAAAATATATATTAATTGATAATGTCCCTATGTCTTTTCTAAGTACACATCTAGGTGACATTTGCTCATCCCACAATCCGAAATGCATGTCTGCATGCTTGATTGTTGGCTGACATTTTTGGTTTTTACATGTATTGGTAAATTGTTAGCTTAAACAAAAAATATTTGCCTGCTAAGGTTGGGACCTCTAATATGCTTTTCACAAGCAGTTTAATCGTTCGGACTTTGCCCATGGTGTTTGGCTGTAACTAACCCAATAAATGCCCACAATGGTACTTATCCCTTCATTTCTTCCAAAGAGTTCATACTAAATGTATGGTTTGGATGTTAAATGCACATGTAAGGCAGGCACTACTACTCATATAATGGTAACACATAAGGGCCCAGTTTACACCAATGTTAATGTGTTGGTCAGCTAATTCGAGCATATTACATAACATTGCTACATCTGTGTATGTTGAGATCACATTATATTTGTTTGAGTGTATTTTGTTTACTCTCTACAGCTTGTGAAACAGAGCATCGCAGACTGTGGCAGTATGTCCGTCGGACGCGCCTTATGCGGCTGGGCAAAAAGAAACACCGTTAGGGTGGGGGGTATGGTTTTCGCCGCTGTGAGGCTTAATGTTGCCCATGTTGGGCGCCTTGCCTGAAAATAAATGTTTTCTATTTTTCAACTTTCAGTGTGTTGTGCCTTGTAAAGCATAGTTTAAGTGTCTAGCAACCCATTAGTTTGCACATTTTTGCCAAAATTGTTAGGCATTTAATGTGTAAACCATAGTAATATATGGCAAACAATGTGTGTCATACATTTCTGCCTACATGTACATATCTAGATCTAGAGACTTATCCCTGACTGTGTTAGTAGCTATGTCTTCTCAAAAACACTATTTTGAGCCACAATTATTCCCTTGGTGGCCTTGGAAGTTGCGATTCATTGCTAGGGGTGGTGTTGGGGGACAACAGTGCAGTAAAAAAAATAGACTGCTGTTGTATTAGCTGATGGATCAACAACAAAGTTTGGTCCTGGCACTGTCCAGATTGTTCAATGGCATGTGTCATTTCTTGGATAGCCATAGTAATTTGTGATTGCTGCTGATTTTGGACTTCTCTGAGTTGTTGCTGCAGGTCCTGAATTTGTTGCCGATCCACCAGCAACTGATTTTCCAACGCCGCAATGCGCTCATTAGTTCCATCACGCGGCTGTTGGTGACTGTAGCCCTCCAGCATCCGGACCCCTAGCTCGTAGAAATCTGCACTTGTGGGTGGCAAACCTCCACTTCTCGGATGTCCAGCCTAAAACACCAAAAAACAAGATTGTAGTGAAGCTGGAACAATGCAGGTAATCCCCTCCCAAACATTTCTCAGAGCAGGAGTGATGTCACTTCCTGTCCACTTTGATCAAGAAAACCCGGTATTAAAACCAAGCCCAAGAGCTTACGCTCTAAGCTTCGTGCACTTGTGGCATGCCGGACACCAGCATATTGGAGGAGAGGGGTTTGTCGGACATTGATTTGAACACGCAAACACTCATACTCTAGAATTTACTACAGGACATGTAGGGCCTTCGTATCTTGATGCGAATCTAAGGGCCACTTCTGTAGGAGGTTCTTGGTATCCAAAATTTTGGAGTTCCTCCAGCAAGGCCTGGATGCAGGACCCTTAAGGGCCAGGTCTCAGTCTTGTCCATTTTTTTCCAAGAGACGATCGCAGAACATAGGTGAATCCGCACTTTCATGCAGGGCACTGCGCATGTTCAGGCCTCCCTGGCGGTCGCTAGTCCTGCCCTGGGATTCTAATCTGGTTCTATCAGCACTTCAGGGCCCCCCCTTTGAACCCATGGTGGAGGCTTCTCTGACTACGCTCATGTTGAAGGTGGTTTTTCTTATGGCAATCATGAAGATAAAGCGCTGTTACATGTGAAGCAGGATTTTTTGCCCAAGTTGGCCTCTCCCTTCCATCTTAAAAAGGAGATAGTGCTACCCAGTTGCCATAAGATGGATGTCTTGTTTGTGATCCCAGAAGGACCAAGGCGGGGCCTGGCAGCTGCCAAGTGCAGTCTTAGCAGATGGATCAGGAAGGTGGGCATACATGCTTACGACTGCAAGGGGAAGGAGGTGCCCTTCTGGGTTACTGCTCACTCCACCAGGGAATTTGCCACTTCTTGGACTTTTCAACACCAGGCTTCGGTGGAACAGGTCTACAAGGCAGCAACCTGGTCGTCTCTCCACAATTTCACCAAGTTTTACAGACTTAAAGTCAGGGCATCTGCCGATGCCGCTCTGGTGCATAAGGTGTTGCAGATGGGGCATCACAACCACCCTACTGGTGTGTTATGACTGCATTGGTGGCGATTGATGCCTTTGCCATGGTTTTAGTTTTGTTGCACTGTTTCTAGTTGCTCGCAAGGGGTCCATGAGACCCCTGTACCAGTTCACAAGGCTGGGGGCTGGCAAGTCACCTGCGGCTAGCGGGTGACTTGCCATTAACCCCCAGCCCCCCAATTACCTGCCTCCCCAAAGGCCAGGGGGGGCAGAAGAGGCCAGGCCAACAGAGGCTATGTGGGCTTGTAGCCTGCAGGGTTTTTAACCCTTAAAATGAAAAAAAAAAAACGGGTCCACCTCCCCGGGAGGGGGGGCCCTATGTCATTTTTTTTTTTTATTAACCCTATGTTACTTGCCACCCAGCAGGTATAAAAAGCTTCCAGCAACAGCAGGTGAGCAGAAGCCAAATTGATCAGCGTGGGACACAGTGCTTTGGGATGGATGGGAAGTAAGTATTAAAAAAAATTATAATAAAATATTTTTTCTCTGTGTCTGTGTGTTTTTTTACATTAACCCTTTGTGAACTGGTAAGGGATCTATGTGACCCCTATACCAGTTCACAAGGCTCTGTGTCTGGCAAGTCACCTGCGGCTAGCGGGTGACTTGCCATTAACCCCGAGCCCCCTCATTACCTGCCTCCCCTAAGCCCAGGGGGGGGGCAGAAGAGCCGTGGCCCTAGGCTATGCCGGCTTGTAGCCTGCAGGGCCAGGGGCCACCAAAGCTTGCCCCTGCGCCCTGTTCTACAAGCCCCCATAGCTGGTCACGGGCTGGTTAAAATGGGTAGGGGGGACCCCACACCATTTTTGGGTTTTTAACCCTTAAAATTCCAAATAAATGGGGTCCCCCTCCCCGGGAGGGGGGACTCTATGTCATCTTTTTTTAAATTAACCCTATGTTACCTGTTACCCCGTAGGTATAAAAAGCTTCCGGCATCAGCAGGAGATCAGAAGCCAAATTGATCAGCGTGGGACACAGTGCTTTGGGATGGATGGAAGGTAAGTAATAAAAAAATTATAATAAAATATTTTTTCTCTGTGTCTCTGTGTGTTTTGTTTACATTTAACCCATTGTGAACTGATAAGGGATTTACAAGACCCCTATACCAGTTTGCAATGCCCTGGGTCTGGCAAGTCACCTGCGCCTAGTGGGTGACTTGCTAATAACCCTAAGCCCCCTCAATCCCGAGGGGGGGGGGGGGGCGCAGAAGAGCCCGGGCCATAGGCTATGCCGGACCTCACAACAATTTCTTTTTTTTTTAATCAACCCTTTATAGTGTGGATATTAGTTGTATTTTATTTGTAAATATTATAAAGTGCTCTTTTCAGTTTGGGGAGTCTCCTGGACAGGAAAGGGTGTCTACCAATACACATGTGGTACCGTTGTAATCGAGAGAAATTGGGCTTTTTACATGCAATATGGTTTTCTTTAATAAAATAAATGATTTATTTAAAATAATTGAGACAATTTAAATTTTGAAATTCCTGCAAAAATCACAGTTAAACATGAAACAAAATGGTGAAAACTGACCTGTCAACAGAGGGTGACAAAATTTCAAGTAGGGTGGCAATGAAAAGGGTTAAAATTAGCTATGCATGTTGGGTATTGTTCTGCTCGGGGGACCTTGCGCTTTCAGATGTAGCTTGTTTTTCTTGTTTGCATATTGATATTTAAGGAAAAGGGAAACCCTGTGCAACCTAAGAATTCTTCAAGGGATTACTTCCAGAAAGATAAGCCTACTGAAAAAATGGCAAGTATGCCTAGAAAGCTTAACATGTGTACTTTCAGGGAATATATGATTTGTTGGGTATTCCAAATGTAAAGGGTTGTTCTGGTCCAAAAATTGCAAGGTGCGCACTTTGTCTGCAAAGCTGACATTGTCGAGTAAAATTACTGTTATGTGCATGGCTCACAGTGCCCCCCGGTGGTCATATTGTCTTATTTTTAATTATGTTTTAAATGTCTGTAAGTTTGTGGCTTTTTGTGCAGTAATAAATAGGATACTTTTTTGATTATCATTGGGTGGTGCTGTCTTGCTCTGGTCTTGTTTGGAGAGACTGTGGGATCTCTTCCTGGTGGAATCTTTATATATATGGCCAGGTTAGCACGCCCTATTTACAGGTTGGTGCGGCTATTCTTCTTCTTGTATTAATCATGTGCATGCTTTACTTTGGGGTGTTTGGCAACTCTTCCCTTGACAGAACCTATGCATGTTGGGTATTGTTCTATTCGGAAGATGTTGCTTTTTCAGATTTAACTTTTTTTTTCTTGTTTGCTTATAGTTTGTTTAGGAAAATGTGGCTTTGATTCTGCTTTTCTATTCTTTTCTTAGGGAAACCTTGTGCAACCAAAGAATTCATTGAGGGATTACATCCAGAAAACTGCACCCATGTCAACAAGCCTGGTACGCCTAGAAAGCTTGAGGTGTGTACTTCCAGAGAATATATAGTTTGTTGGGGGTGTTTCAAATGTAAAGGGTTGTTTTTATTGAAAAACTGCAAGGTGCGCCTAGCGCTTAGCATAGTTGTATTTTATCTGAAAATCTCCTAAAGCGCTGTTTTAGTTTGGGGGAGTCTCCTGGGCAGGAAAGGGTGTCTACCAATACACATGTGTTACCGCTGTAATCGGGAGAGATTGGGATTTCACACACAATATGATTTTATTAACAAACTTACAATTTTTATTACAAAAAAAACACTACAAATTGTAAAAAATAGTTTATTTTTTAATTTTTTTATGCGCATATTTCACCCAAAAATATTGAGAATACACCTAAAAAATTACAAACAAGACATGTTCATGTTAAAGTCCAGAAAAAAACAATATATAATTTCCCTAGGAAATCCCTGGAAATCCCTTCAAAAATCACAGATGAACATGTGGAGCGCAAAATATTGGAAAATGGTCTGGCAACAAAGTGTGACAAAATCTCCAGATAGGCTGGCAGTTAAAGGGTTAAAAACCTTTTTCTATACTCGTGCTATTTCCTAGTATAGCTTAATGTGACACTTTTCTATTTTTCCTGGATGTGTTAAGGATTCTCACCCTGGTTGAATTTTGGTGGCTGTGCAATCCAGTTTGAGCCATTTGCACCATCTCTTCCTCACACCTGACACCACCAAAATTCTAGTGCATGCCCTGAACATTTGCAACACTCTCCTTTGTGGACCACCAGCTAAGACTAGCACCACTTCAATCTATTTTGCACTGTTTGCTACCTATACTCTTTCATTTCCATTGCTGCTCCTCTTTGTCAGTCCCTCCACTAGCTGCCAATGTTGAAAAGAATTCAGTGTAAACTTACATAGTTACATAGTTAATACGGCTGAAAAGTGACATATGTCCATTAAGTTAAACCAAGGGTGTTGGTGTAGTGGAAGTTAATATATATATATATATATATATATATATATATATATATATATATATGTTTTTACAGCTACTTTTTACAGCTAATAGTAACTGATAATGTTATTTTCTTTTAAATATGCATCTAATCCATTTTTGAAGCTGTCAGCAGTTGAACCTGTAGCAAGCTTCAGTGAGAGGCTATTCCACAGATTTATAGTTCTTATGGTAAAAAATATATTGTCACCACCTTCTTTGTCATTTTTCCACAGTTTTTAAAATATTTTTGGGTAAAAAAAATAAAAAAAATCTTTAAAACATTGTCTCACTTATTTATAAAACATTTATTTTAATAAAGAAAACCATATTGCATGTGAAAACCCCATTTCTCCTGATTATAACATTACCACATATTTATCGGTAGCCCCCTGTTCCTGCCTGGGAGACCCCCCCCCCCCCAAGCTGAAAAGAGCAGTTTATAACATTTACAAATAAAATACAACTACTATTCATACTTAAATCAGTTAGGGTTAAACTTTCAAAAATTGGCTTTGGGTCCCCCTCACTAAGGGGGGGCTTCATTTTTTTAGAATTTAAAGGGTTAAAACCCCTTAAAAATCCCCCCAAAAATGGCATGGGGTCCCCCTAACCAGCATAACCAGCCTGGAGACCATCTATGAGGGCTTGTAGAACAGGGCACAGGGGCCAGCATTGGGGAGGCAGGTAATGGGGGGGGATAGCAAGTCACCCGCTAGCTGCAGGTGAATTTCCAGCCCACTAAGCCTTGTCAACTGGTATAGGGGTCACATAGAACCCTTATCAGTTCACAAAGGGTTAAATTGGAAAAAAAAGGACACAGAGAAAAAATATTCGATTATTATTTTTTTAATACTTCTATTCATCCTGGAGCACTGTGTCCTAGGCTGATGACTTTGGCTCTTGCTCTCCTGCTGCTTCTGGAAGCCTTGTATACCTGCTGGGTGACAGGTTAATTTTAGGAAATGACATAGGGTACCCCCTCCCAGGGGGGACAGGATTCCATTTTTTGTGGGAATTTTAAGGGTTAAAAAATGGTGTGAGGTACTACTACCTAGCATAACCAGTCCGAGGACCAGCTATGGGGGCTTGTAGAACAGGCCACAGAAGCCAGCCTGGACTTATGGATCCCTTAACAGTTCTCAAAGGTTTGAGTGTTAAAATAAACACACATACAGAAAAAAAAAAAGACTTTTCTTATTTTTTTGTTTAAATGCTTAAACCTTCGTCGGATGACAGCTGCCAGGGGTGATCACTGGAGGGGGGCTGGGAAGGCAGAGGATCACAGTCCTCTACCTCTCCAACCTCCCACGGGTCATCACCCTCGGCATCTGACAGCTCTGTGCCGGGAGCGGGATGACGTCATGGGGTGGGGTGACGTCCTCCCCTCCACCCACAAGAGGGGGGACTATCAGCAATGAGGTGGGGGAGGGGGCATCTTTCGGTCTCACTCCTCACCGCAGAAGAGCTCTAGTGAAGAGGGGACCCGGTGGGATAGATCGCGCACATGGGTAAGCAAATGACATTATTTTTTTTACAGTAAATGCCAGCAGCAGCTGAAATGGGGGGCCCTATTCCAGGCCCTCTTCTGAAGCTGGAAGAGGATCGGAGGCCCACCGGGTGAAGAGAGGACCCGGCAGGATTGAACGAGGGGTCAGGTGAGTGTTTTTTTACATTATGTTCCTGCTAGCAGGGGGAAAAGCCCCCCACGTAACTGTAACTGTTACGTGCTTGGCACTTAACAACAGGAGAGGCAACCATGTAACAGTTACGTGCTTGGCAACAGAAGGGTTAAAGATCAAGAACAGGGGTGATGAGATAACTGAGCTGACTTCTTTAATATCCCTTTGGGTGAAGTCCATCTGGTCCTGTAGTCTTATTCACATTTAAATGATTTAGGCCCTTATTCATCAAGCGATAGCGCCAGGTAGTGTCCGACGAGCGCCAGGTAGCGGCAGCTAACGGCGACTACCGACTCAAGTACGCCCGGCGGCGGTCACAATGACGCATTTATCAAGCAAAATGAGGCTAGCGCCGGCGAGAGCGACGGCTAGCGCGGCATTCATCATGAAGCCGCCTGGACCGAACAGCGCCGCTGCAAATTCCCTCACAGCGCCAGGTATGAGCTGTCTCTCCCTGGCGATGTCCAATGCATTTCAATGGAGCAATCTATAATTATTCATAATTAATTGGTAATATTTTTTTTTTTTTTTTTTTTTTTTTAATGTCAAAAAATCGGAGAACACTTCTGCAATGTTAGGATTTATTTTTAAGTCAAAAAAAAAAAAAAAAAAAATATGTGCAGAATTGATCTAACAGGTCTGAGATTAATGTATTCATATTACAAAATGATTCTAAAAACATGTATAATGTTACATTCAAAAAATATGGTTGTTTAGGGGTTAAAAACTAGTTAATACAGATCGCCGCCAGCGCTCTGGGGTTTAAACAAGGAATGGACAGCGACAGCACATTCGGAGCGTGATTTGTTGATGAATATGAAGCTAGCCGTTCGCTCTGGCCATTCGTTGTCAGGCGCTCACATACAACGCTGGACCTGTGAAACAGCGACCCCCCAGCCCGTATTCAACATTACCGCACACCGACTGAGTCGCTGTCATCAAGCTAATGCCGGCCAAGCACAGCGAATACTGGCTGGCGCTGAAAAAATCACGCTACAGTCGCTCATCTGTCGCTACCTGGCGCTATTGATGAATCGGCCTCCCCGTCTTTCTTGGATGATATCCATGTTTAGCTGTTTGAGTATTATACTTGGGCTATTGCTATCAGTGACATCTCCTGTGTTGACTCCTTGCTCCTCTCTTGTGTACACAGAGCTAAAGAATCTATTTAACAGCTCCGTCTTTTCTTTATCCCCAATGACCATTTCCCCATTATCATTATTTAGGGCACCTACATGTTCTGATTTAGTTTTCATTGAATTTATATATTTAAAAAAGTTTAGGGTTTGTTTGGCTTTCTTTGGCCACATATCTTTCATTGTGTGCTTTAGCCAACCTTATTTCATTCTTACATGATTTATTTAGTAATTTATACTTTTCAACTTCTAAACTTAACCTTCAGAGCTCTATACAGCCAAGCTTCCTCTTACATTTCATCACTTACCCATCAATACAATACCTGCCTACCCTCTGCCCAGGAACTTTTCCTGTCCTCAACCCTGATCACCTCTTTTCACTCTTGAAGGTATATTGCCCCCTAGACCTTCAAAACAATCCCCTCCTCAGCCAAATGAATATGTATTACTTAAAAATGAGTTAATGGGACATAACCTTTAATGTCCCTGTCACCTTAAGGGATTCACAGCACAAAAAGTAAGATCTCCATGCTACATTAGATTAGCAATACTAAAGAAATAAAAATCGCTCAAAAATGGCTTAAGCCAGAAATGGCAATTTCTAATAATACTTTTTAAATGTCACATATAAAATATATACAAAATGACATCACACAATGATTACCATAAATAGTACATCCAAGCTGTACCTGTTATTTACGGAAAGACACTTTCCTTGATAAATATTCACATTTGCTGACACAGTAGACTCCACAAAATAATGTTGTGAATTGTCACTTACAAAGATGACTAACAAGTTTGGCATAGCTCTGTGAGAATTAAATAAGAAGATACCGGTAAGTACAAGGAAGTAAAATAATAAACATAACATACATGCATTATACACATATTGTAACGTAGTTGTTTAGTGTATGTAACAATTGTATGCAACTGTATAATGTGTTCTTTAAAAAAATGGTATAAAAGCCATTACAAACTTAAAGGGAGCCACAAGATGGAACGATGAATATTTATGAGATAATGGGGAGGGGTTCACACAGTGGGGCATCCCGATTCAAGAAGAGCCAGTGGCCAGCCCTGGAATCTTTCAGATTCCAGGCTGGCCACTGGTGGGTTTTGTTCTTTAAAATCCACAACATGTAATTGTACAAACACAAGATACAGATATTAAATGACAAATATAGATGCGCTATGCTTCGCAGTCATTACACCTTGCTGCAAGTCATATCCTGTGCACCATCCAGGGTTGAACCTAGCCTTTCAAGACACACACACACACACACACACACACACACACACACACACGCTATTTTGGCATTCCAGATATACGCTGTAGCACTTCTTGACTTGGGATGCACCCCTGCACCCCCATCTCTGCCCCAATTTTTATGCACCCCCAACTTTGCACCGCTTTTTATGCACTTCACTTCACTCCCTTGCTTGTTTTTCCCACCTCCATTTCTGCTGCACCCCACATCTCTGCCTGTCTATTTGCTGCACCCTCATCTCTGTACAGCTCTTTGCTGCACACCCATATAACCCTAACCCTTTGTGCCATGGAGGGTACTGATTCCCAGAAATAATTTCCTTTTTTAGCACAAATCCTCAACAGGATCAGCCACAGCACAAGTGTCACAGTTGTAAATCTACAAACAGGGGGTCTACCATGCTGCAGTGTTTATCCATTTCTTGGGTCCCCAGTTGGATCAAACTCGGCTAAATAGACGTAATTATCCTAAAAACAGACCAGGACCCTTCTTGAAAAAAGTTTGCCAGGAGGGTTTTAGGTCTTCTTTAATTATTCTCAACTGTTTGAACCGACATGCACTTCATATGAGCATTTCTGAAAAGAATAACATATATAATTGGATGCAGTGAAATAAGGATGGCACTGTTGTACAGACATAGATGCAATGTTCATTGGTGCAGCCAATTGATGCGCTTTACACCCCCCCACACTGGTGGAATAGCAGTTGCTGCCGCTGCCTGCTCCCCAACTGGTATTGCTGCAGGTAGTCTAAAAATGGAGGTGGGATGTTTTTCAGTATGTTTATTTTAATGGTGAAAAAGTTTTTAACATTTTACACTGTACAAAGAAGCACAGAAAAACATACAAGCAGAGGAAAATAGATTTTTTAGTAATCACCTGTAAAATTCCTTTTTCTTGATATCTGTTCAGGGATACAGGTAACTAGTGGTTTAATCCTCAACCCTGACTGGACTGTAAGCATGCACACTATAGCTGCCACATCTTTACACTTTCCCAGTAAGATCAATGAGTGTTGTAGCAAGCCACTAGGAGAAACAGCACATCTCCAACAAAAAAATCAAGGTCTAAATGCATCAACAGCAATCAGTGCAGTTGCAAAAGCAGTGTACCAGATTGGGAAAGTAACGCAGGTTTGTACACAAAAGTTCCCTTTTCTCTTTCAATCCATTCAAAGAGACAAGTAACCCATGGGACATCCCAAAGCAGTCAAAGTGGGAGTCAACTACAACAGCAGGTAGGAATAAAGCACCACATTCAACAAGAAATCATAAGTATCAGTAAAACCAGTTCATCCCATAAAGTTATATGGGACCCCACCACTGCAAGCAACAACTTCCTTCTCAAGGAATGATTCAACTTTGCCCATGGAATTTTTCTCAAGGTTTGACTGGGTGATTACTTGCAACTTGAATTACTGAACCTGATCATTCAAGGCCCAGGGTGATCCAACTGCTCTAGTAAAGGGATTGAAATGCAGACAGCGGATTCCTTAACCCTACTGTGCCTGATCCATATACAACAGAAAAATGCTCTCCTGAAAGGACATCAACAGTTCATGTTTTGTGGATCTTCACATAACCAACTCTGTAGATCTCTCTGAGCATGAATTACTCCACCTAAGTGCCTGTGTGGAGATCTGCAAAAGATGGTCATTTGCTGGCCCTTCAGGGGGGAGTTTGACACCTGTGAGGCTGTGATAAAGAGGAAGTGTAACTAACACCTTCTGAAAAACTATATTTGGCCTGCTGATACCCTAAAAGAGAATACAACCTAGACATACCTGGAACATGCAAAGTTTCAACCTTTGGCATAAAATTATGGAAGCATAACGTCCCCATCCCAAAACAACAAATATCCAGCAAAAAATATTACAACACTATTGTAGTGCAAGACATGAGCCATAAAGTGACTGTCCCATTTTAGTCAACAGAAAAAAATATTCTTATTGTAATGCCTAGTTTTACACCTGCCCTCAGCCACATCTCAACCCCTAACCTCCACTGCAGCTTCTGCATATAGACAAGCCCCATGTTCACCAGGATAATCTGATGTGATGAAGGCACTAGGTCATATAGCTTTAGGATCAGAATGGCTGCATCAGAGGAGCTGGTGGCTGAAGCTGAAAGCAGGACTGGGAGGCTGATCCAGCAAGGAGCCGGTGGCTGAAGATGAAGGCAGAACTTGAAGGCTTATCCAGAAAGAAGCTGGTGGCTGAAGCAGAAACAGAATGCAAAGCAAACCAAGCGTCATGAGCAGGGAGGTCAGAGTGTTGAATACTATCCAAGTATGAGACAGGAGAAAGGGTTCAGGGTTTGCCAAAGCTCAAGTCAGGAGATCAGGTTAAACAATGTACCAAGGAATTGAGGGATGAAAGCAGAGGTCAAAGCGCAAGCTCAGGTCATAACTTCAAACAGACAAAGTCAAGACTCTAACTGGAAATGCACCTACATTGCAACTACAACGAGCGAGGACCAGAGGGACGGGGCAGGGTTTATTGAACTGCTGACCAATCTGCTTGCACTACAAGTGACTGATCCGAAAATTTTAACTGTGGATGGTCAGGTTATCAGAGGCAGAAACATCTGAGGGATCCATGCCAGTGAGCCCCTCCCAGCAACTAATGACCTCTATGGCTCATTAGCAGAGCTGCATGCTGGAGTAGGAGTACTGAGAACCTCAGACTAAATAACTGCTGTCAGTAGCTCCACAGTTTCTTGCTCCCTTTCTCAAATTCCCCAGTCTATCCAAATAGCCAGTTGCATTGAATAAACTAGAGCTGAGGGACAGGGAAGGTTGACCAAGGTATATTTTAAAGTCTGCAGCTGCCAGTAAGCGCACACACCTGCAACTCATATAGTGGTTGCGGTGCGTCTGGGTGCGTGCATGCGTGAATGCATGTGCTCCTTCTGAGCATGTGCAGTGTGTGGCTGTGAAACTGCGCTCACCCCACTATCAGGGGCTCTAGTTAAAACCAGGTTGGTCCTTAGAGTGCAGACTTTCCGGTCAAGAGGTCAGCTGTCTGTTAGTCTCCATCATCAGGTCTCTTCCCAAGGTAGCGTGACACAGTCGACCGCACCCCCTATAGTTATACCCCTAGTACTGTGTAAGCATTGTCAGTTATCTTTGTCAATCTCCTTAACCCATAATCAAAAGACACAAAACAGATAAAACAGACGTGAATGAAGTCTAGATGGCAGCAGATCAGTTTTGGGTACAGGTAAGTCTACAGCCTTGTCCAGTACCACCCGAGAGGATCTAGTACCACCTGTTGGGAGCCCCTGATATAGATAATAATTTAGGATACAGCAAAGATCACAAACCTTATATCGGTATGATTGCAGATTCCAGAGGAGTAGCTAGGCATTCTGGAACCTAGGGCTAAAATACGAAATGGCGCCCCCATCTAGAAATGCAGGGGCTCCTGGTCCTCACAATTAATGGGCTCTTCTGCCTTAGATTCAGTGCTCCCAGCATAAAAATTTCCAGTAGCTGTACACTTCACTACTGCACGCATACTGCATTCCATACCAGAACACTTGGCTGCAAAGCTCTCGGCAGCCAGCAGGACTCTTACTGGCCATAATCCAGGTCCCTATGGAGCACCTTACCGGCAGCCCCATAAAAGACTGATAATGCAAAATATGGTACACTTTCCTGGAATAAGCATTTTTATTCTGACCACCTAATATAGTGATCATGGAGAAAAGTTTGGATATAAGTAAGGGGCTAGACCTCCGCTTCATTGGCTTTATTGAATCAATCTATTGTGTGTGAGGTAAGGAAACAATGATTTGATTTAACATTTTGGGGTCAACTCAGCACCAGGTAAAAAAACGCACTATTTTTTTAAGAGGAAAAGCTATCATTCACATTCACTGTCTACCTTGGCGCAAGAGGTGAAAATATATATCTGGTTGCTTAATTATCTCCTATTCGGACAACAAAAGGGAATGGCAGTTTTCTCTCCTAAAATGTATTGACTTTTTTCACCTGGTGCTGATTTGACCCACATGGATAGATTTGGCTTTTTTTCCTAAGTGGTAAAAACACCTACCCATACCTGTGGTTTTCATCACCCTTGAAGCGGACCAAACCCAGGATTGTTTTAGGTTTTGTTCCAAGCTCCCAGGGCAGGGCCGGTGTCAGCACCCGGCAAGGTGGGGCAGCTGCCGGGAGCCCCCGTCCTCCAGGTGGGCCCACTGACAGGGCCGGCCTTTTCTCAGGTCAGGTTTAAAGGGGTTTGGTGCACTTCAAAGTAGACCAAAGCTAGAGTTTTGGTCCAAGTAGCATGATCTTAGAGGGCATCCAGATTTGGGACGTTCCTCAGTGATGTGACGCGACTCTTCAGCACAAAGGGGCCCATTGAGATCATGCCGCCCAAAGGCCCATATAAACCTGGAGCCGGTCCTGCCCCAGGGCATCATGAATTGGGATGCCCTGCTTTGTATAAACCTCCAGAACACATAAGGAAAACTCAACTCTTCCCGACCCATTTGGTGCATGCGCGTACTCTCATCCAATCAGAGGTGTTTGTTGTGCATATGTAAAGCTTGGCAAATGACTCTGTTTACATGCAGAGCTTCAGCAATCGCGCTCCCGCACAGTGGACACAAGCCCAGCAGCACACGCATTACTGCTCCCAGACGATCTGAATGGCTGGGGGCAGGAGCATGCTCACAGCACGAAGATACGGTGATGTAGCCAGCAGCTCGGGATGCCCCCCAGGAAAGGCTATTGGCTGGCCCTGGAATCTAAAGGATTTGTGATTTGTTCCGCTTTAAAGTGGACTAAAACTCATGAAGACTCCCCCCCCCCCCCCCCCCACTGTGTGAAACCTCCCAGGTTGCCCACCTTTCTTTCCGGTCCAGTGGAGCATGCTGTGGCAGCATACCCACTATCCTTTTTGCAAGGTGCGTGCCCGCACCAGGCATTTGTCAAAGGGTGGCACGGGCGCGCTCCCTGTTAGAGGGCAGCGGGGGATGCGGCTGCCAGTGTGCTCGGATCCACTCACCTTAGACGAAGGCTTAGACGCGCTGATGGACAAGCGGCTGCACATGCCCTGTAGGAGCGGGAAGGGTTGAGTTTGTTTTGGCAACCTGGGGGGTTTCACACAGCTGACCCAGGAGAGTCAAAATCTCTAAGTTGATCTCTACTCAGTCATTATAGGATTCAGACAGCCTATTTCTGAATAATTATTTTAGCAGCTCTTTCTCTTTTGTCCAAACCCAACCCAAATGTTTACTGTCTTTAACTGTTGCTTTAACTATGTTTTTTTTATCTTCAATTGATGCTACATAATGTTCATTTTCAATATGTAGTACCGCTTTTAGAATGTTCTAAAAGCGATCATAATTTCTCCTAAAAGGAATTATTTCTCATATCAGAAGGCTGTGAGATTATGTACAAGTAATGGCCGTGCATTGAATTAGCAGGTGGCAGGCATCTCTTTTTTTATCGCAGCAGTTCGATAGTTTTTCCAGGGAGACACAGCTGCCTGCAGCAAACAATCCTCAAAGCAAAAATGAATACATCTGGTGGTCTTATGTCTGATCTAAACCTTTCTAACAGTAGCAACTGGGACTGAGCCACCATGCTTTATAATTAGATATCAAGGATGAAATTAAAGGTGAAATGACCCCCCAAGTTGACATGTTGTGAGCAGCAGGGAGGTCTGTTTGTTACAATGGCTCTAGCAGATTATTCAGTGTCTGTACACAGCAGGGGAGGATTGATTCTTATTTTATGCACTATATATTTTGCAAGCAACAAATGGTTTGCAAGTTTCTGCTAAGTGATTTTATCACAGCATGAGGAGTACATCATTACGTAAAGTTTCCACAAGTTATTCCTTGGTCGCCTGCAGAAAGTATCGCACTGCCTCGCATGCCTTTGCTGTGTGCAGTCCATCCCATTTGTATGCTCTGTTAATTGAAGCGTCTGTGGCTATTGGCTGATGTTACCCAGCAATTTGCATGAGCAGAGTGGGAGTGTCTGTGTCTTTAACACCAGGAACTAAATGACTGCAGTTTCACTGGGATTAAAGTACCACAAGGGAATGAAAGGATCACACAGCACACAGAGCGCAGAGCTGGCTTCAATAGCCATTTAACCTGGATATGGGGCAGACAGCCACTCCAGCCAGAAGCAGACTAACCCAGGCACAGGTAGGTGATCTGTAGACTAATTCATTCAACTAGTAGCATGATTAATCATGAAATAACTAGGCATCCTCGTCAAAGAAATATAGCATGATTGTTGAAGTGTAAAGCTATGTGAAGTTTGAAATGCATTCCATAATGTGACAGTGCTGCATAGTTAAAATTAGATTTGGGAAAAAATGCATAGTATGATATTACAGGAAGAAAAACAATGATTGCGTTAATTGAAAGCTGGAAGCTTGACAATGTTGTTAAAGTGCCAGTTTCTATGCAGGAATGATATTTTAAATTCTACTTTTAAAGCTAAGAACTGTATAAAATGTAGGCAACTATTGTATATCAGCAATATTGCGTATGGCAAGGAATTGTATCATATTGAATACAAATGACTAATTCAATTAATACAATAATGCAAAAATGAATATTTTACACAGAAATGAAACGCTGTTTTGTTTTTTTATTTTAACAGTACTGCTGGTTCTTGTATGTAATCATCATCTGCACAGGAGCCAGTGTCAGCTTGGCAACTTACAGCACAGCTACAGAATTGTTGTACACGATACACGAAGGATTACCTAAGGGAATTCTCATTGGAAACATTGTGAGTGATTTGCAGCTGGGTCTATTTAATGACCCCCCTCTTTCATTCAGTCTGGCATCCAAAGGGCTTAGTGGGAAATATGTGACACTCGATAACAGTACAGGGGAGCTGTACACATCAGCACAGGAGTTGGACAGAGAAGCCCTCTGCCCACAGAACTCTGGCATTCAGGAGTGTGTCCTTCTTCTTGATATCATTATTCTGCCGCAGGAATATTTCAGACTCATCAAAGTAAAGATTGCAATCATTGATGTTAATGACAATGCTCCTGTGTTCCCAGTGGCACTGATTTACATTACAGTTCCGGAGAATGCACCAGTTAACACAAGGCTGGTTATAGAACATCCTGCCTATGACCCTGATGTAGGAATGAATGGGGTCCAGACCTACAGGTTAGTGGACTACTATGGTGTGTTTACCCTTGACGTAGAAGAAAATGAGAGTGGGGAGAGGACACCCTACCTAATTATCATGGGACCATTGGACAGAGAAATGAAATCAGAGTATAAAACTATTATAATTGCTGAAGATGGAGGCAATCCACCTCTTGTAGGATCTGCCACCCTTTCCATCCTTATTAGTGATATCAATGATAATTGTCCTCTCTTCAACGAATCACTGATTAACGTGACACTTCCTGGGAACTCAAGTGTTGGAGTAAAGGTAACTGCAGTGCGAGCTGAGGATAGAGATTTAGGGAGCAATGCTTTGATTACATATGCTTTCAGTGAACGAGTCCCACAGTCCTCCAAGGAACTTTTTGACTTAGATGAAACAACAGGAGTCCTACAGCTTTCCAAAAAGATAGATGCTAGTACTCTTCAGCAACATAAATTAACTGTGCTTGCCAATGGACCAGGGTGCATCCCTGCTGTAATAACTGTTAATATTTCCATAGTCAAGGTCGAATTCCGCCCACTTGAAGTCATTCCTCGTTATATTGCCAGTGAAAAAAATGACATTGTGTATTTGAAAGAACTTGAACCTGTCAACTCTCCCATTGCTTTTTTTACTATTAAAGATCCAGACGGCAAGTACAAAGTGAATTGTTACTTACAGGGGGAAGGCCCATTTCGTCTGACTGCATACAAACCTTATACAAATGAATATCTACTTGAAACAACAAACTCTTTAGATTATGAGGCAAAAAGGGTGTATAATATTGCAGTTGTGGCAGTTAGTCCTCATGGGACACAAATTAAGAAATCCATACAGGTTCAAATCTTGGATGAGAATGACAATGCACCTGTTTTTACCCAGCCTACAATAGAAGTGACAATTGAGGAAAATAATCCAGTCAATGCTTTTCTGGCCAAATTACATGCTACAGATATTGACAGTGGTGAACGTGGCCAGGTGTCTTATTATCTGGGATCTGATGTGCCTTCATATTTTGCTATAGACAAACAAACAGGAATTCTGACAGTTTCTACTATGCTAGACCGAGAGGAGAAAGAGAAATACAGGTTTACTGTAAAAGCCAGGGACTCTGGCTCTCCTCCAAGGGAGTCAGTTGCCACCGTTCATATTACCGTCCTAGACAAAAACGACAACAGCCCTCGTTTTATCAGCAAAGATTTCAGTTTTTTTGTTCCTGAGAACTTTCCAGGCTATGGTGAAATTGGAGTAATCAGCGTCACAGATGCTGACTCGGGACAGAATGGCTGGGTTGCCCTTTCCATATTGAATGGAAGTGACATTTTTGTCATCGACACTGGCAAAGGACTCCTGAGAGCTAAGGTATCACTGGACAGAGAACAACAGAGTTCTTATACACTGTGGGTTGAAGCTACTGATGGTGGTGACCCAACCTTGTCATCTACAGCTAAAATTACAATCTTGCTTTTGGATGTCAATGACAATCCCCCATTGGTGTTGTTTCCACAGTCCAACACATCTTATCTACTTGTTCTACCATCCACATTGCCTGGTTCCCCTGTCACTGAAGTATATGCCGTGGATAAGGACACAGGGATGAATGCTGTAATTGCCTACAGTATCATAGGAAGGAGAGGACCCAGGCCAGAGTCTTTTAAGATAAATCCTAAAACAGGAAATATTACTTTAGAAGATGCCCTAATGAGGAATGACTATGGCTTATACAGGTTATTGGTGAAAGTGAGTGACCATGGTTACCCAGAGCCATTGTTTTCCACAGTTATGGTTAATCTTTTTGTAAATGACACTGTTAGCAATGAAAGTTATATAGAAAGTTTGCTGAAAAGAGATACAGATATTAATATAGAGGAAAAAGAACCACAAATTTCAATTGAACCAGCCCAGAAAAAGATGGACAAAGATTCCTGTGTGCCTACACTGGTGACTCTGTCTATCTTTTGCTTGGGCTCTGTTATCCTAGTCACACTAATGGCAATGTACATCTGCTTAAGGAGAGGAAAAACTCACAGAATGGCAGAAAATTTGGAAGTACAGATCCCACTTAATGGTAAAATGGACTTTAGTTTACTCGATAAAAAGCCAATTGAGATTTCTAACATTTAATGGTTTTCCTGGTGAACAATCTGACACATGTTGGGGAATGGAATATTAAAATTAACACAATGTGTTGACAATGGTTTATTATGAAGGACCAGTAATTTATACCATATAGTAATATATATGTAAATACATGTACAGCTTTTTTAATTAAAGCAACACTTCTTACAAAACCTGTAAAGATTTTTATACTTATGTAAAGCACTGCTGCATACAAAGTCATGAGCTGTTTGGTACTTACCATTATTTCATACACTTGTAAACATAGCATTAAAATCACGTTAGAGCTTTATGTTTTGTTAAAGTTTTAACCAGCAGAGGGCCCAAATCTGTTACGAGAAAAACTGTATACAGTATATTTTTAAGCATTTTTATATATTTACACAATTAAATCCCTTTATATTTATTAAAAAAAAGAAAATAGGCATTTAATACGCTGAATGTACATATTGTATTATTGTCTAAAACACTTAAATTGTATCACTACAAAGCAAATCTACAAAAAATGCAAGTGGTAATGTAAATATAGCTTTGCATTTTATGTTGCTTTAAAATTGTATTGATATGCACACTGTAGCTGATAAAAATGTGACAGGTTGCAAGTCACAAATAGCAGTGTTGGCTAGATGGCTGGCATAAGCAGGTATCTGACAATCATAAAACAATGCTTATTTCTTTTATTTTTATATTAGCAAAACCGTTTTGTTATATTTAAAAGCCTTGGTGACAATATTATTAGAGTTTTATTTTCAAGATATAATGATATAGGTTGTAAGCTAGAGATCTATAGCACAGTGACTGTTTTCATTTATGTTGTTCAGCAAAAGATGTGTTTGTTCTTTGGCTCTGCTTAGATGGAATTTAAATACAGCTTTCAGTATGTCAGAATTTCCACGCTGTTATCTGGTGTAGGGCAGCAGAGCTAGCAATACCTTTTACGGAGTGCTGTATTATTTATTTACTCGGGGGTTATTAGGCATTCTAAACCACAGACTTTGCATTCAAAGAAATCAATTTCAGTGATGATTATTATTGACTTGGTTAATACTGAACTGGCCTCTGTCCATTTTAACGGACATAATGTATACGCACTGTACATCCTTGTCAATGTTGTAAATAGGTGGCAAACATGTCAATGTTTTATAAAAAAAAAAAAGGAACATAAAAGGGAAAAAAGTTAAATCAGCCTCATGTCTGTACTGTACCAAAAGTGTTTATATGTCTTTAAATTAAAGCTCTATATTTTCATAATGCATCAGCTGCAATCATTTGAGTATACTGCTGTAATTCAAAATGCTAGTGGATTATTTAAGCCAAGAGATAATTGCAGAGCTGGAAACTGTATGTTTGTTTTATACTGTAGTATGTTATAATCCAGCTATACCCACACACTTTTTAAAGGTTTCTAATGGTTTGGAGAACTCCAGAAAAAGGGGGGGGGGGGGGGGAGCAAAGGAAAGCTATAGATACTCTACCCAAGCAAAACAGCCATAACAGATACTTTTTACTTTAAATAAATAGACTTCAGTTTTGGTCTTACTGTCTATGTTATAATACAGTTGATGTTACTTCAGAGAAAAGTCAAAAAAGTAAAACTGCTGCCTACTCCCTATCCTGCCTTTTTATATATCCAGTGTTGTTCTTAGACTGGTGGAATGGCCATGGACAAACGAGTTAGAGCCTGTTACTATCAGCCTGGGGGAGGAAACACATCACTGCAGATAAGCTACAGGGATTACTGAATGTGTGGCCTCCAGCCCATCACACTAGCTAGTGGGCAAATGTAGGCCCCCATCCCGCTGCCTAATATTGTGCAAGTTTCAGTGGCTGTGCTGTTACATTTGCTTAACTATTGCTGTCATTTGACCCGTAAACCCTTGCCTTCATCCTTTGTGCCTTAAAGTATAACAAAACCCAGGATTTTGACTTTCCCGGGTTTTGTTCCTGCTTTAAGAGCAACTACTGTATATTTTGGAAAGATTGTCCTTTTTAAAGCTGGCCAAGCAGTACTAAAGTCAAAAAAAGCAAATTCAGCTCATCAAAGAAGCACAATGGCCATGTGCTAAGGAACAAGTTACCGGCAACTGCGCGCAAAAAACTTCAAACAATCCCAGAATGATGGCACTTCTGCTAAAGCTTTACGTTTAATATCACTTGAAAAGGTGTTGGCAAGAAGCAAACAGTATGAATAGAGAAAAAAATAAGAATGACAATCTGCTGATTGCTGATGCATTTGGAGGGTATATACTCCAGGTAAGAGTAATGGCCTGTTTACACTGAGCGATTATCGAGCGAGAAATTGCTAAAGCAACTGCAATTTAGTGCTAATTGCTCCATGGAAACAGCTGCTATGATCAAGCGATGAACGAGAATTGGTTAATTGGTAAGCTGACGCATCGTTTGGCTGTGAAAAGGAGCGTTCGCATTCTCAATCCATCTAGTGACCAATTGACCAACAAGTCTACGGAATCTGAACACAGTCGCAAAATCGCAGATTTGTATGGTTGGTCGCTCGCTGATTAAACAGCTGATTAAAGGTGGTATAGTCCTCCGAACTGCCTCACCTTTATGTGATATTTTTGCTTCCCTCATACTGTCACTTGACATCAAGTTTTTATGCTATATTAAGGTTTAGCTGGGGAGCTGTCCTGCTGGGATTTTTTTGAGTTGTAAGCAGGCCTCAAGAACAGATGTAGCCATGCAATGCTAAGATTGGGGAGGGCCCCTTACAAACAACACTGGACTGGGTCAATAAACAAGTTCTTATATATAGTTCAGTAATCCAGCTCTTAAGCTGACTTCACAGAGTTTTTCTCAGACAGCTATTAGCTATGATCAACTATGAGTCAAGTAGGATACTAGTTACATTGTGACAGCTTTTGCCACTGCCTAAGGTCACATAACTCCCCTTGTAGCATCTCAGTTTCCTAGATACAGCAGTTACAACATACTTAGAACAGAGATCCTACCAAATGCCAGAGAGATTGCCTTTTTTCTATGATTGTGTACTTTCTTGTTCCTATCAGTTCGAATGTATCTTACACTTCTATGCTAAAAGTAACTGGACTGAAACATTTTTTAAAGCACATTTCTCACTAAATGTGCTGCATTGTCATATAATAGTACGAAGGGTGGACTGGGCCACATGCCTTGAAATGTTACTTTACTAAAGTTTACTAAAGATTTGAGTCTTGCTTACATGAAAACCTGTTTTGTTAGCATCCAAACCTCATTTATATAATGTGGAGGCTGATTCATTACTAACGCCAGGTATCAGTGGGTTTAGCGCCTGTATAGCGGCGATTAGAGCAACCGCTAGTAGACTCTGTAAGCAGGTATCGGGCACTGTAACAGAGCACCTCAGTTGCTGTAGGAACCTGGCCCGCATTGATGAATGTTATGTATTTTGGGCGCTGTAACACCAGTACAGCGCTGCAGTGAGCGAAAGGTAGCGCCAGCTCAGAGCGACCGATTCTCGCTGCTCCACACCATGCTTACACAGCGTCAGTGCTCTAAATCTGGTGGTTATAGCATAGAGTGCCAGACGCTGTGTGATTAAAGTCTGTTTTTGAACATATATTCACCAGTAACAAAGCAAAAACACATGGAATGACATTGTTTTAACACTGTGACAATAGCACTATAGTGCCAGACCTGTAAATACAATTCTGCATACAAATATAAAAAGTCAAAGGTCAAAGTTTCTAAAAATGTTTGTTTGCAGCCAGGAGAGGTCACACAATGATTTGAGCAAAAAAAAAAAAAAAAACGCCCATTGAAATGTATGGGAGAGCGACACTGAACAAAAGGTAATACCTGGTGCTCTGGAAGCTAGAGGGCCGTCGCTGAGGGCCGTCGCTGAGCCACCTGTATTAATACATGTGACGCTACATGGCACTGTTAGAGTCGCTCACCAGATTCACTCTCATAAATGTGGTTTTGCCTACAGGGCCCAACGTTTTCCAGGCGCTACCTGCCGCTACGAGGCACTACCTGGCGCTATCACTTCTTAAATAACCCCCAGAGTGAAAGTTCAGCTATATCAATAGATAGTTGGGCAAGTTTGAGTGAGTAAGCTAAATTGTTTAACAGAAGATTTAAATTTGTAATTTATAAAGGAAGTCCAATCAAAACTGATTGGACGTTCTCTTGTCCTGGCAGCACGTATGTGCCCCCCTAGCGAGGTAGCCTGTAAACAGGCAGCCCATAGTCATTACTTCCACTTCCACTGTCCCTTCCCTTGACGCCTGATAGTCATGTGACCAACAGCAGTAACTTGGCCTTGGCAGACTCTTCGACACACTTTTGGGACTCCTACAGTGGGAAGCCCATCAGGGCCCCCTGAACTTTACGGGAAAGTCAACTTTTGTGAGAGAACGCGCCAGAGGGCACAATACTCACCTGTTTACCTGTCAGCTACTCCCATTCTACTACTCATTCAGTCGAGAAGCCAATATAGCAAGTGTAGTTCGAGTACAGAGTGCTCCCATTGACTTTAGTGGGTGCCCCTGTAGACAACGAATTTTCATATATAGAGGTGACCTAATAAGGTCAATGAAAGCACCCTATACTAATGCCACACCCAACTATTAAGCCAGCTTCCCATACCAGTGCTGTGGGTAACAGATGGGAGGCACGTGAGCGAGTGAGTGGTAAGAGGGGAGTTTTGTGCTACAGATATGTTCTGGTCTGGGATCTAAAGGAGAGTGCACAAAACCTTTTAAAGGTTGTCTTTAAGGCTTAAACATGTTCTAACCTTCATCAGGACTTTAAAAAAGAAGCAAAGGCAGATTAAAAAAAAACACAATACAGACTAACAAACAGTTCATTAAAGGAAAACATCTTTTTTGTCAGGTTTTCGTTGTTCTGCCCTATTGTTATCCTTGTCTGGGATGTAAAATAAACACTTTTGTTAGGATCCCCCTTATCTGCGATTTACTTATCAGCATGCTGTTTCCAACTTTATTATATGTGTCTGTGAACCTAAAGTGGGAGTGGTTTTCCTGGCCTTGAGTAATGCTGCCAGTAACCCTTTAGCTGCTGGTACACAAGATTGTGAACCCCTTATCTACTTTGAATTAGAGAACAGGGAGTTAAACATGTCATCTGTGCCTCAGCCAATTAGAGGATTAGCATGTCAGATTTAGGAAGCCTCTGATATGCACTTGAAAACATCACTTTGGTGTACATTGCTAGCATTAAAATTCACAGATAAGTTCAGCTCACTGAGCACATTATTTTGGCTCACAATAATGGAAACTTTTAAAAAGCCCATAAAAAATGGAATTACCCTTTAAAGTTCACCATTTGAGCAAAAACCCAGCTGTTAGAGTTGGTTTGCCCAAGCAAGTGAAAAGAAGAATATACTTGGCTTTTGTATCCCAAAGCTGATGTATCCTAGTCCGGCAATGATAAAATTATCGGATGCCTAGATTTAGTCCTAAGGTATGCAGACCCATTTACCTGCAGCCCCACTTCATCAATCACAGTGCCCATCTACTTCATTCACTTGCAACGAAGGGGCATGTCTGGTATCCACAAGCCTCTTCTATTGCACTCAATAGTGTGGGACTACTTTAATGACTGTGACCCATGCATTTGGTGCCAGTGAATGGAGAACATGTCTGTGCACTGGAAAACTCAGTCTCGGCACCTGGTACTGGACAGATCAGAGATTGGGAGAAGAGGTGTAAGTCCCTACTTGCCTGGACAGACCCTTAAAAATAAAAAATTCTTTTTTCTAGGTGTGTATTGAACATACTGTATAGTTGTGCTGAATGCTCTAAACTATTCCCTAAACCTAAACTTTAACCTTATTCTAATCTTCAGACAATGTATGTATAGATGCAGCATTCCTTAACACCAAACTTTTTTCAGCAACATCTCTGCTCATGGCATCCCACACATAGTCCCCCACAAAAACCAAGACGCCAGGACTGGCCTCTTCCAGGTTCTGATCCATTTGACTGCAGGGCGGTAAAGTGCTAATCTCTGGCAGTCAACTGGCCACAAGCAGTCACACAGGCCTTGAGACCAGCCCACGGTGGATCCAATGCCAAAAAAGGTACGTTTTGAGGGTGCTGGTTATGAGCTTGTCGGCGACTAAGCACCAGGATGCCTCTGTCCAGGTATGAGCAGGGTGCGGGATTGCACTGGCATGGTGTCCTGTCTTGAATGCTTTTTAAATTAGACCAAAAAACCACCCTGTAGTCTATGAGAATCCAGGGCAGGCATACTCCCTTCCCCCAGGGCATTCAGAACTTTGATGCCCTGCTCTGTGAAACCCCCTGAGTCACCCAATAATCTTACCTTTCCCTTAAGCCCATGGTGCATATGCGGCCGAGAGACAACTGATGCCGGCCCACTGCTCGCAAGTGCGGCTAGGGTTCCATTCAGCTTTTTTAGCTGCTCATTAATATGCATAGTGGGGGAAGTTGATTGGATGAGAGGATGCGTCTGCACTGTAGGCTTGTGGAGAGGTGAGTGATCTCTGCGTTTAGGGGGTTTCACACAGTGGGGCACTCCAAACTGGAGTGCTCCAGGGTGAAGAACCAAAATCCGAGCTAGTAAAAATCCTGGGTTTTGATCCACTTCAATGGCTCCTGTGCTGAGAACATTTGCACGGCAAAGTTAAAGAGGGAAAAAAAACCTACCTGGCAAGCCATATTGACGTGGTATTCCTAGCTGTGTATATCCTGCAGGATCGCCGAAAAACTCACCTCTTCCTAGTTCCAACATGGGCCACTCAGCCATTCAACAACACTTGTTCGATTCAGATTTCCTTTTACACATTGACGTCAGTGCAACAAGGAAAACTAAACGGAGTGAGCACCTCTGGCTGCATCCCTGCTTGCCTCCAGCTAAGGGTACGCACCCCAGATAGAGGTATGCTGGGGATGCAACCACTGTACTGATATGCAGAAAGGGCTCTGTGAAAAGGTCGGTGAATTGGGCAATCAAGGGAACACAGAGCGGGGAATCCGAAATTGGGATGTCCCATAAAGATGGAGACCACCTCCCCCTAGTCTTATAGACTCAAAGGGGGGTGGTTGTTCCTCTTTAAGCTCATGAGTTTCAAGACTGTGGCGGTGTGTAAGGGGGTGGTTGTTTTGCTGTTCAGACTGCCACTTGAAAGGCCTTCTGTGAAAATTAGCAATAGTTACCTTAGATTTATGTAGGTCATGCTACCTGAAACAGTACCTCAAGTAGAGCCTAGAAATGATTCATTAGCATATACCTCGTACCTGAAGGTAGGCTCCCCAAATTTCTGAACCTCATACCTACCTGCATCTGTGTCTTTACACTTTTGTACTGCATACAAAGAAATGGAAGAAAAAATACACCATTCAAGTCAATGTACTGGTACCTGTAAATCACATTATTCTACCCCTTTTTTGTGCATTAGGAATTCATAGGAAACATTGAAAACAAAATAAACCATGCTGTTTTATGCACTACTTTTGACACACAGGTCTTGATTCAATAAGAGTTGAAAAGAATTCTCATGGTAGTAAAAATTTACTTTATGAGAAAAAAACCTGAGAATGTCACTGTTGTAGAATCACCAGCTAGGAAAACAATGACAAGCTATGGTACTTTTTTGTTCCAAAGAAAAGTAGAGAACTTTTTATTAATTTTTACACTGTAGTAAATAGTGCTATTGAATTTCATTGTCTATTTATCTGGTGATTCAGCAAGAGTAAAATTATCATGCCTTTTCTTCATGAAGTGAATTTCTTACTACCTTGAGAATTTTTTTCAACTCTAATTCATGAAGGGATAGCGACAGGTAGTGCCTTGTAAGGGGCAGGTAGTGTTAGGTAGCGGCAGGTGAACGCCGGGCACGGCACGCAATTCCACATTTATGAAGCCTATTGTGGTGAGCGACTGGAACAACGCCATGTAGTGTACGATTCATCATTACACAAGGCTCTGCGTAGAGCGCTGGCATTCAGGCTTGCAGAGCATACATTTCAATGGACGTTCCTTATAATCCCTTTCCTGATCCCAAATCTTTCTGACATGTATCCTGGCTTAGACATTTTTATTTGTAATGTTTAAAAACTTTTTTGATTTATAATATTTTTATTCAGAATTGTCCTTACATGTCTGGTATTAAATTGTTCCTGTTACAATGTAATAACAATGTAATTCCATATGTTTTCGCTTTGTTACTAGTGGATACATGTTCAAAAGCAGACTTTAATCACACAGCCTCTGGCGCTCTGGGCTACAACTACCCGATTTTGAGTGCTGGCACTGTGTGGGGCTATTTTTTGGCTGAATATGGAGTCGGTCGCACTGAGCTGGCACTACCGTTTGCTCGGTGTACTGGTGTTAGAGCGACAATATATTCATCAATGCCGGTCAGCGACTGAGACACTCTGAAATAGCGAACCATGGCAGAGCACAGCGACTACTAGCGGTCGCTCTCAAAGCCTCGCTACAGACGCTCATCTGTGGGTACCTGCCGCTAGTAATGAATCAGCCTGTGAATTAATCACAGTGTATTAAATTATTAAAGTGGGGGTGGGTGTAATGAAGATAACGAAAAAGCTCAGAGGTAGGAATCTGCTTTTCAGAAACTAATGTCTGGGATGGAAGTACGCCATCCGCGCCCAAAAGATGAGTGAAGTGGGTAATTCTAGCTTCCATCCAGCTCCTGAATAAAGTAGGGGAATGACATCCGGGATAGAACATCGGATTATAGAACAATTTTGTTAAAGGTATATGGATGAATACTAAATTAGATGGGAATTTAACAGAATCCCACAACTTTAGAGAATGTCTAAGTATGAGGTTGATGAACTTCCTCCAGATTTTCACAACAATGCATTTATCAAACCTAAAAAAAGAGATTACCAAACGAACTTGTACATCAAACCAAAATGGTTGCCAGTGGTCAAATGAGTAGTGGCTTGACTATAATGCCTATTTAATACCGATGAACCCACCACACCATTCTGTGACTTGCCAAACCATCCAAAACTACTCCATGACTCCATGTGACCCCCTCCCCACATATTACCTGAGAGCCCCTCTGCCACCCAAGACTGGGTTCTTCTATACAGATTCACATAATCCAAAGTCTGCTATATAATACACAGAAAGAAACACTGATAGACACCCTTTATACAAGCTTTTGGTTAAACAATAAATCTAAGAACCTCCTTTAAACCACTCTGTGTTCCAACTATTTCATCCAGAGCCATTATACGAAACCCTGCAAAGCTCCCATACTATTCTGAGGACCGATCATACCAGTGAAGGAATCCCTATGATACATCCACACTGTACTATTCCCATGTAACAAAGCAGCCAACATCATACTGGTTAGAAGGCAGCTAGGCTTGGGCTCTGAGACTCAAAATAAAAAACAATATTACTGAAGAAATAGTGGGTGCTGTCAGCATTAAAAAAAACAGTATCGTGTTGTTATAACTGTACTGTCAGGAACTGAAAGGGCCCATACTGGAATGGGGATTGTATGTTGTGCTCCCTTTTTCTTCATATACTGCAAATGTTACAGATGCATATTTGCACTTAAAAGAATAAAAATATAGATGTTGGGTAAAATGTTTAATAGGCAAATGTGTATTGAATATTTTTGTCCTGTACGAACCAGGCCTTTTTCAGAAGAAAGTCAGTGAAGAAATGAAGTTATAGAAGTCAACAGAGAAGAAAAGTCAACAGAGTATTTATGTGTGAGGTCAGGAAGGTGTGACATAAATTACAGAGTTATTTGTAGACAAGGTATGGCAATTTCACTTCCCATAAACATAACGATAAAATTCAATTAAGCAATTGACAGGCAGGGCCACAAGGTAAAAGGGTGACAGGAAATGCTGATGTCACTTGAAGTAAATTGCAGTCCTCTGCATATCCAAATTAATATATGACAACTTTATGTTTCACAACTTATTACATTTTTGGTACTATAAAGATATGTAAATAAATCTCATTCAGGGTTATTCTAAAAGGCCAACACCTCAGTGTGCTTAAAAAAATGACTGGCCAACAATACTGCCTTTCTGGAACGCTCTACCAGACTGAAGTGGAGGTCTTCTGGGTCTAAGTAACTGCAATTGACGCAAAGTGAATGTTTTTTATGTCTCTCTCTATCAAATTTAAACTTTATTGTACATTTTAATATAGGAATACATGCCTGAACATATGGACTGGAGACATAAAATATTTAATAAGATAAAGAGCGCTATTATAACAGTTCATAATGCTACAGAAAAACCATACAATCTCATGTATTTCAACAATAACTTTATTGAGACACATACAACATGTTTAGCCATGTATACATCATAACAAATGTGATGACCCACATTGTACTTTCATCAACTGAATGTAAGCTCTAGGATAAAATAAAAAGCGTGGATACGAATTTGCATATTAACCTCACCTTTCAGACGGGAGAACCGATTTAAAGGGGCCTATCGTGAAAAAAAAATCCAATAATAAAAATCCTCATAAATAAACTAGATAGCAAGAGGAAGAGTTACTTATATACCATGCATCAAAATAATCCAGTCATATCTTTGTCTTTCATTTAATGCAAGGAAGATGAATCAGGAGTACTTCTACATGGGAGGACTGCTCCAACAGCCTGTCCCCTGAGCTACCCTGTGCTAGAATGACAGCATACTGATCTTAACATTAGCCTCGATTCAAAGACACATTCGTCCGGACTTCCGTAGCTGTCTGTGAAAGTTTGGGTGGGCCTTAGTCTTTTTTTTGCTTTTTTTCATTCATTTTTCATTCGTACGAATGTTCGGGAGAATGTGTATATGCGCTTTCGATGAACGGAAGCAAATCGGATCATTTCCGTTAGTTCGGATCATTTTCCAAACAAAATCTGATATTTTTTGTTCGTTCAGATAACTTACATTGTTGGGATGGGCTTGCGTCTGATTCAGAGAGCTGATTTCCGACGGACCACCACCCTATAAATCATTTCCGATCCACTTACGGGACCTTTGAGGGCTCGGATTGCTATTGTTGAACATGTTTGCGGCTATGTGGATGAGTCTGCGCACCTTTAGCACCAAGGCATTGCATGTATCAGCATGGCCGAGGCCATAAATTGTATAGCAATGCATACCTGAATCAATACATTTCATGTATGCCTTATAGATGCATTTTAATGCTGACCTTAATAAGTCCTTACACATCCATATAATTGCTATATTTTTTTTTACTTATGTCCTTTGTGAATTATATTTGGATTGTTGAACTTGAATCTTAATTTGTTGTAGGAGTTATTGTTTAATCGGTTACCTTTGCTTTGTGTAATTATTTTATATTTGGTTGCAGGAACCGCAAGATGTGCCACTCTCACAACATACAAGCAGTGTTTGGTCCAGCTGTTCAGTGTCCAGTGTTCTTGCAGGGCATCCAGGGTCGTCCCATGATGCTTCTATATTGCAGAGCTCCGGCATATTTTGTCAGTTTGAGTCAGGAGAATTATCTGGTGGATGGCTCCTGGGTAAGTTTGCTCACATTCCATCAATCCATTTTCACTGTATGGCAATGAATATAGTTGATGACTCATGTCTTAACCTATGGCTGTCAGCCCTTGATGACATGTTAATCAATATTGTAGCTTAGAATGTGTATTTTATGTTGGTATTTTAAAATTCTTTCAGGGGATTCTGGATATCCACTCCTGCCCTTGTTCCTGATGCCCATTCTTTGCCTGCAGAATGCGGGCCAGGGGTTCTCTAATCGGGCACTATGCAATACCCGTGCCGTGTTGGCGATGGCCCTCTGGCTTTTGAAGTCCAGATTTAGGTGTTTGGACCATACAGGGGGGGGGGGGGGCACTGCAGTTTGACCCCGACAAGGTTATACCAATATTTTAATTTACGTTTTTTAACAGGGACCACACGTGCCAGAGTGGCACAACTGAGTGTCAGGGTCCTTCAGTTGCTGGGCGAGATGCAGGAGCTGCGCAACTCATTGGGGACCACAGATGAAGAATAATGTTATGTGGCCTGCCATTGCTATGTATTTTGTTTTTTATAGTTGTAAAAATTTGAAATTTTCCAAATTTTTAAAAATTTTATATTTTATGATGGAATAAAAAAAAATGTTACAGTGTCATTTCATTTACAAAATACATTAACACAAAACTAATGGGCCCAGAAATTTTTAAAGATGAATATTCACATGACCGAGAAGTGATTTGGGTAAGTTTTAGGGGGCTAAAATGGAAGAAGAACCTAACCGCGAAGTGGTTTGGGTAAGCTTTAAGGGTCCAAAAGGGAAGATGGAGGATAGTGCTAAGTGATTTAGCTAAACATTGTAGTAGAAGTGAGGGTGGCAAATATGTAGGCGAGCACTTTAATGAGTTAAGTTTGTAGTGCGCAGGCGCAAGATCATAAGGATTTCCATCTGGACGAATATTTATTGAAAAAGGGAAACAGAATCTAACGGGAAACGTAAAGGATTCGTGGGAGGATACGATGGGAAAAGGGCAAAAACGAAAGCCTACATTGTAACATGTGAAAATGAAACGGAAAAGTCACACTGGAAAATGACATACTCGTATTCGTAATCTGCCGTACGAAGGGACAGAAACTTTACAGAAGGATTGCAATGCATGCATAGAATCGCTCGCACACTCATACGAGAGCGGAAACATTTAAAAAGAAAAACAGATCGGCACTAAAACTGAAGTTTTTTTTTTGCCTCTCTGAATCGAGCCTATTGTTCTGATGTGTGCCATATTTTTTTCCCATCATGTATTCTTTTGTTACAATATATATAGTGGTTAATGCTACTGCCCCCTACAGGCTGGCTCAGGAGATTCCAGATTTCAGAACCCCCTTTTATTTCTACTTGGAGAAAAAAACACAAGTTTGGAGGGATTTTTTTCACAGTATTACGTTTATATGGATTTTTAATATTGGTTGATTTCATGATACAGATCCTTTCTAAAAAATCTGGACAATTTCCAGACAGAATTATACTTTACAGACCCATAACCTTAGGGTGATTTTTCTTCAGTCCTGCACAATTTTCCTGAGCATACCTGGGTCCATCCAACTTACTGCAATTGCTAAGTTAAAGCCGACCAACAGTCAAAAAAGACAAACCATACTCACGTAACAAACTGTGCTCATATCCACCCCTCCCCAGTGCAATTTAGATTGCTGCACATAAAAATTATTTTACCTTTTTCCAAATCCTGCTGTGGTAAACCTGCAAACAGGACATGCTGCTGGGCTTCCAGTTACTGTGCATTGTCAGTTATATCAGTTGAATCCAGGCAGCTGCATGGCTGAGATGCTGAGAGAGGAAGCTCCAAAATGGACTCTACTGTGCCAGGTTGTTGGTCCAGTTTAAGTTCAGGACTAGAGAAAAAACATCCTGCAGGAATGTGTCAAGTTGACATCCTTTAGTTAACAACACCAATGTTTTCCAGACTTTAATAAATAACCCATCTGATGGATTATTTTTTAACATTCTGGAAATTCTCTTAACCCCATTTGAAAGTGTTTGTACCTCACTAAGTGAATCTCGAATTATAATCAAGTGCAATGGTTCATAACTGGAATTCTTTGCGCTTGATTGTGTCCTGTGTTTGAGATGTTCTCCATCCTTTAACAATCATTCCAGGAAATCCTGATTTAGGGTGCCCCTACAGTAAAACAGATCCTTAGGAAGACAAAATCAAACATAGAACTCTCAGTAACTAGCTGCCCACTGAAATAAAGCATGTCCACTATTTAAGCCAGTGCAGCTGCCTCACGGGTGCAAAGATGTTTCCTGTCTCCCATCATATGGGGCTCCAATAAGAAATGGAGAGTTTCTCTGTAATGCAGGGCTCACTGATGGTGTGAAGGGCCAAGTGAGTTCCAGAGAACCAGGACCCAACTTGGCACAGAATTGTAAGGGGGATTGTAGGTCCACTTTAAATATTTCCGTGATCTGGCGTTATCACTATGTTGATATGTTTAAAAGGGCAGGAGGTCAAAAGTTTGATTGTTGTATACATGCTAAAGACACATAATGCTATTATTGTAATGAGCTGTTGTAATGAGTGAAAGCAACTGGACTTGCAATGCCCATCTTAAAGAGGAACATCGGGGGAGATTAAAACCTCCCCCAAACCTCACCAATCTGCTGCCCCTCCCCCTCCGGTTTTACCTTTGGAAAGTATTTATACCTCGCCTGGGGATCCATCTTCTGGGTCCCTCGGTTTCCCGGCGACCTTCCAACGGGCTGCGCCATATTGCATCCCATCAGGCACTGCCCCATCTGAATGGCTCTGTCAGACATGCACACACAGGGCAGAAATTCAAGGAATGGGGGCGCTCTAACTTCCCATTGTAGACAATCAGAGCAGTGTGCTGAATTGCATAGGCATGGCAAACAACTCAAAATAGTTTTTACACATCTGTATGTTGACGCTACACCTCCAAACGATAAGACACGTTAAGACACCTCTATGTAGGTGCAGACCTAACTCTGATCTATGAGAGCTCCCTTTGGAGCAATGAAGCAGCTTACAGTACCTGAGATTTCCTCCATACCTCCAGTACAGCACATGGGTGTGGTTGTCCCTAAAATAAAATAAGGCACTGATTCGGATTAGCTTGCTATCATGCTTCCTTTCTCTACATTTTATATATTCCCCATACAATGTATCATATCAGCATTGAACCCATTAAAAATAACTATTTGGAACTGTTAAGTTTTAGTTTTAGATGTGTTAACTATTTTTAGTTTTAGATGTGTTGAAAATTTCACTTGCAAAATATTGGAAAATACTGAACCAAAACCTAAACATACATTGCAATAAAAAAAATCTTGTTATGAATAGCATGTCCTACCACATCTAAACAGTAAAACCTCAAATAAATGTGCTGTTTACGCCTATTGCCAGATACCTAAAGGGGAAGGTGTGATTACATCTATTGTATATTTGTTTATAGTAAATTTTGAATCTCAGCAAGTGTTTTTTAACAGTTGCCTAACTATAAATCCCAGTAAAACTTGATATGAAAACTAGGTAGACAGGATATATGCATTACATTGGCCAACCCAAAGCACAATATATAATTATTTAACATGATTTATTCCAATCTCACACCGTAAGCAAATCCTTAAGAGAAATGTAATACCACTTCTAGCCAAGAACAGTGTACCCTAGCAGTAGGAACAAAACCTCTGCTTAAAATCATCACCTTCAGTTTTCAGTATAGCCCTGCATGTTAGGGTGAGAGGATACTCACTTACTGACAGCCCCAAATGCATCAGAGCCATCTCTCAGCCGGTCGCTCTATTTTCCCGGTGGGGTTGAGCCAATCATGCAGCAGTGTGGACAGGTAATACCATGGCAGCTGTAATTAAGTCTCCCATACCACTGTACCACCCACCAAATAGGGTCATGACCACCTGACCCTTGTCAAACACCGGACCTGTGCTGTAGGTCTCAAGGGTTGGTAAAAAATAAGGCCTGGGTCCAGCAGTTTGGGTCTTGAGCCTTGGACTACCAGCCCTTATGTATGGTTGACTTTGGGAGAGGGAGGAGGACTTTTTTGTTTTTTATTTAAAACCAAACCAAAGCTTTAGAGAACCTTCCTTTTTTCAAAAATTAAACCCTGGGTTACCAGCCCTTATGTATGGTTGACTTTGGGAGAGGGAGGGGGACTTTTTTTTTTAAACCAAAAATATATAAAAACACTCCTGCATGTTATTTTCAGTGTGGCATGAATTTATTCAAAGTAATGTCATTAGGCTCGATTCAGAGAGACAAAAAAATACTTTCTTTTTAGCGCCGATCTGTTTATTTTTTTTAAATGTTTCCGCTCTCGTATGAGTGTGCGAGTGATTCTATGCATGCATTGCAATCCTTCTGTAAAGTTTTCGTACGGCAGATTACGAATACGAAGATGTCATTTTCCAGCATGACTTTTCCATTTCATTTTCACATGTTACAACGTAGGCTTTCGTTTTTGCCCTTTTCCCATCATATCCTCCCACGAATCCTTTACATTTCCCGTTACGATCTTGCGCCTGCACACTACAAACTTAACTCATTAAAGTGCTCGCCTACATATTTGCCACCCTCACTTCTACTACAATGTTTAGCTAAATCACTTAGCGCTATCCTCCATCTTCCCTTTTGGACCCTTAAAGCTCACCCAAACCACTTTGCGGTTAGGTTCTTCCTCCATTTTAGCCCCCTAAAACTTACCCAAAACACTTCTCGGTCATGTGAATATTCATCTTTAAATATTTCTGGGCCCATTAGTTTTGTGTTAATGTATTTTGTAAATGAAATGACGCTGAAACATTTTTTTTTTATTCCATCATAAAATATCAAATCTTAAAAATTTTTTTAAATTTAACATTTTTACAACTGAAGGACCCTGACACTCAGTTGTGCCACTCTGGCACGCGTGGTCCCTGTTGAAAAACGTAAATTAAAATATTGGTATAACCTTGTTGGGGTCATACTGCAGGGCCCCCCCTGTATGGTCCAAACACCTAAATCTGGACTTCAAAAGCCAGAGGGCCCTCGCCACCACGGCCCAGGATTTGCATAGTGCCCGATTAGAGAACCCCTGGCCTGCATTCTGCAGGCAAAGAACGGGCATCAGGAGCAAGGGCAGGAGTGGATATCTGAAAGAATTTTAAAATACTAACATAAAATACACATTCTAAGCTACAATATTGTTTAACATGTCATCAAGGGATAAAAACAGCCATAGGTTAAGACATGAGTGAAAATGGATTGATGGAATGTGAGCAAACTTACCCAGGAGCCATCCACCAGATAATTCTCCTGACTAGAACTGACGAAATAAGCCGGAGCTCTGCAATATAGAAGCATCATGGGACGACCCTGGATGCCCTGCAAGAACACTGAGGAATTGTATAGCTGGACCAAACACTGCTTGTATGTTGTGCGAGAGGCACATCTTGCGGTTCCTGCAACCAAATATAAAATAATTACACAAAGCAAAGGTAACCAACTAAAACAATAACTCCTGCAACAAATTAAGATTCAAGTTCAACAATCCAAATATAATTCACAAAGGACATAAGTAAAAAAAAATATAGCAATTATATGGATGTGTGGGAAAATAAATGTTTACATGCTAAGGACTAATTAAGGTCAGCATTAAAATGCTTCTATAAGGCATACATGAAATGTATTGATTCAGGTATGCATTGCTATACAATTTATGGCCTCGGCCATGCTGATACATGCAATGCCTTGGTGCTAAAGGCATGCAGACTCCTCCACATAGCCGCAAAACATGTTCAACAATAACAATCCGAGGCCTCAAAGGTCCCGTAAGTGGATCGCAAATGAAACGGTTTAATAGGGTGGTGGTCCGTCGGAAATCAGCTCTCTGAATCAGACGCAAGCCCATCCCAACAACGTAAGTTATCTGAACGAACGAAAAATATCAGATTTTGTTTGGAAAATGATCCGAACTAACGCAAATGATCCGATTTGCTTCCGTTCATCGAAAGCGCATATACGCATTTTCCCGAACGTTCGTACGAATGAAAAATGAACGAAAAAAAGCAAAAAAATGACAAACACCCACTAAAACTTTCACAGACAGCTACGGAAGTCCGGACGAATGTGTCTCTGAATCAAGCCTATTGTCCTTTATTGGGCTCCCGCTGATGTGAGGGTCAAAAAACTCTCGTGTGAGGCTGGAAAAACTCCCAGAGCAGATGGTTCTCTCATGGCTTTCTCTCACACTCTCGCAAGTGCCAGGTTTTTTTTTATGTGTCCCCTGAATCATGCAAGAGATTTCCATGTATTCTGATGCAAATTTTTTTACAGTGCTGAAGCGAGAGGAGAAATGCAGAGGAGAGAGAGATAACCAAAGAGAGTGACAGGAGATAGAGAGAGACAGACACAAGAAACAAGAGAGGGAGGGATACTAGAGACAGAGAGAAACCATAAATAGACAGAAATGATGCAATGTTAGTTTGTGAGGGAGGTAATAAATGTAATATTGAATTTTATTGTCACCCTTAATCTGTTCCTTTAAATCATTCAACAAATGCTCTACCACTGTTGCCACTCCTACCTTAGTTATCTAACTGCCAAGCAGCAATTAAAATGTACCTATACCCAGAAAGGCAATGTATGTTGTCACCTATTATCCCCAGCCCAGTGCCTCTTTTTTACTAAATCATTTGCCCCATTTTTCATAAAAACACAGGAAGTAGTATGATGTCTAAATGGCAGCCATATAAACTGTTACATAATGGCAATTAGATTGAAGTTTATTATAACTCATAAGGCTGACCCCTCCAATGCTAAACTGTGCATACTGTAACTGAATGTATCATCACCGAAAAAGCAACATGGGTGGGGCTGCTCAGTCAGGGAGCAATATGGCTAACGGCATCCAGTTTGCCTTGTTATGATAATTGGGCAAAGTCTTTAGCAAAAAAAAAAAAAGCTTTTTTGGGACACTGGGCAGGGTATAATTGGAGGTGACATAAACTTTCTTTCTGGGTATAGGTTTGCTTTAAGTTCCTTCATTAATCAGAGCTTAAAGCCAACGGCAAAGGAGGAGGCATTACTTTATAACTAACTTCCATCCTAAACAACAGAAGCTTTTCACACATTTTTTTTTTACTTTTGGTTGCATAGATCTACTTTATGTCCCCTGACTTATATAGGCTGATGCATCACAAATGCCTCCAATCGCTAGCAGCTGGTATAGTTTTATTAAAAAGGACAGCTAATTCCACCACAGAGCAGCAGGATCAATCATCTTAATAGAGGTTCTGCATTAGCAGCTGTGACAGAAATCAGATCCTTTTTTTAACATTTTAGCCTAGAGAGAGCAAGGAATGCACTGTCAGTGCTTATGTCCCTTTGTATCCTCTGGTCCAGACTGGGCCATGAAGAACAAAAACATTCCTAGCAGGTCCCTGAACTTAAAGTTTAGAGAGGCTTTAAAGGGTTCCTGTGTAAGGTGTGAGGTAAAAATCAGAAGCCCCATCCCCTAAATAAGTGGAACATTTTGATTTGTAATGCCCCCATGCGACAAACTTTAATTTACCTTGCAATTCTGCAATTGTGTCTTAAGTTCTCTAAATTCAATGAACAGGTGCTCTTGAAGGACCACTCCAGCTCCTGTGTAAAATTTTAATATACCCCCTGCCCTGCCCCTTCTATTAGCACAAAATCATGTTTAATAGAGGAAATAAAAAAAAAAAAAACATTCATCCACAATCCAGCAGCAAAGTCGGCGGTATAGCAGCGATCAGTGCAGTGGTATTGCCTGTTTAGTGTATTAGCCCTGATCTGGCCAGCTGGGGTCAAATTATGCGTTTTCTGAAGGGTGACAGAGGTACTTTAACTAGAACCACTTTAGGAAGCATAAGTATTACAATACACATGTTAATTACATTTTTATCTTCAGGAACCACTTCAGGCATGAGAGGATACACATTACTCCCATTAATTACATTTTTAATTGGCTACGCACATTCCAAACATTTTTCCAAGATTTCTGAGGCCTTTTTGCGACAGATTATGAAAGCTTTTTTTTCCATTAGGAAACGGTACCATGGAATATTGTATATTACAGTTTCTAGGTTTTGTTACAATAATAAGTAAAAAATTCTAATTAGCAGTTTGTATTATTGCCCATTTGTTCTGGAAACCCAATCCCTGCAAAAGGATCTAAGCTCCTTTTCTTAAATGGTTGATTCTTACTTTCAGTTTTCTTGACCAAAACTTCATAAAATATCTTGTCTCGAACTGGAACTCCAGTCATGGGGTAACCTCCCTCCCCCTACCCCCTGGCACTGAAGCAGGATGGGGGGTTAAAAGGAAAAAAGAAACCTTACCTCATCCATGGTTCCAGTGACATTCTCCCAGGTTAATGCGGCAAAGTGGCATACACCGACGGTGAGAGCAGGTACAGAGATAGGGAAAGCTGCTATGTGCTTTCTCCCAAGATGATGACACCCAGGACCAGGAGCACCAAAAGAACAGCACTGGGTTTTTTTTTCTTTGAACCACACATCCTGCCTCAGCTATAGGGGGTGTGGCAGGGCGGCGGGGTTACCCCTTAACTAGACTTCCTCTTTAAGATGTGTTTTTTCCCGTTATGTATTTTTGTCTTTTTGTGCCCCTTGCTGCTCTTTCCAATTTCATTTTGATCTTGCACATACTTCACTGGATAATTTCTCCCTAAATGGCTGCCAACAATGGCATCACTGGCCACTTGACAACTTTCTCCAACTAAACTTTTTAGAAGCAGTGTATGTCTCATAGACCGTCTGGACAATTACCTAAAATGGAATCCTGCAATGGAAAAAAAAATAAGGTTTTTGAGTCTTAAATATAAAAATAAGAAAGGCAACTAAAATACAATTCAGAGACTTACATTGAATTGTACAAATGTCATCAATGTATCTTCTGCTCCCAAAACAGACTCTTACATTGTGTGATCTAAAACTTGGCATGGCATGGAAACATAATAATTTCCTACAATCCTGTTAATTTCATTTTAAATCTGTACACTTTGCAATCATTTTAATTTATTGGGATTTGTGTGACATTTTGTTGAAATATAGGGTCTGATTTATCAAGCACATCTGCCAGACTATGCCACATCGATGTAAATTAGTAGTGAGCAGTGCAAAAAATAGTTATAATTTTTTCAGCATGTTTCTGCACCGCTTATGTTTTAACAGATTGGCCTCTTGCAGTTCAGTAACATGCGACAGTGTTAAAAAAAACATTTTAAATTATAATTGGCATCACTCAAATTTGCACCGATGTGGCATAAGTCTGACAGAAGTGCTTGAAAAATCAGACACATACTGTTTAATCAGTTTTATTTTGTTTTTTTTTTTGTTACCCTGTCTTATAACAAACATGCTATAATGACATTCTGCAATTGTTTTTGTGAATGCTTTTTGCTCACCTTTACCCTTCTGACCTTTAGATTTGGAACCATGTTTAAGAACTGAACTACATTCAACAAACTTCTTAGAAGAAAGGGATACATTGGTCTTGCTCACTAGTTGAGACCAAACTGTATTATTTGACATGTGTCTAAGTTTAAAAAAGCTAGTGAATGAATGTTTTGAAAAACAGTACCTTTAATAAATAAAGGGTATTCCCACAAGGTTGATCAAAAATGAATCTTCTCAGTAGTTTTATATGTGTTCTAAATCATCTGTCCCATTTTGCTGGTATTTTACACCTTTGGAGAAAATGCAATAACTATGTGCTTTGACAGTTGTTATCCAGTCTTCATTATTTTAGAAAAGTGTCACCTCATGGTGCCTCCCATGGCATCAAGTGAACTTATGAGGACGTAGACAACAAGGTACATGATAATATGGCTTAAAGGCATTGAGAAGAAGAGCTACTGTATGTTCAGCTCCAAAGCTGGAATAATGAAATAAGGTACTGCAAAAGAAAAATGTTAGTTTAACATTGTTCCACTTCAGGTGACACCTATTTATTTTCTGATCCCCCCCCCCCCACACTCTGTTCCCAGAGAGATAATAAATAGGACCCTGTCAAGGTTTTTAATGTATTTTCTCAATTGGATGCAGGTAGACAACTAAAGGCTCACTCATAATGTATGCTAAATAAGGTGGAGGAGCAAAAATAATGGGGCCCCTTGTCCTCTGGGCTTCACTGCAGTTCCTCATTCATTTTGAACACAGATATTTGAATGGACTGCTACAACCAGAGAGGAGGAACTGGGAGAATGAACTGGACAAAGAATGTTCCTGAAAGACCACCACAGCCTGACCAATCCCCCCTCCATGAACAGTTATGGACAATCAAAGCGAGCTTCATATAAACTTAAATGAAACTCTATAATGGTGGAAATTTGACTATTGTCAAACTGGCCTACCAGAGGATCCCCAGACAGGCCCCAGATGCTGATCAAGGGCTAATATCAGAGCAGTACAAGAGGTCAAAGACTAACACAATGCCTTTTGTTTGCCTCAGGGGTTTTGGGAGTTTGTAAATTAGTAAAATATTTGTGATATTTATTTAATTAACATCATACTTTATATTGTGAAAAGGATGCTCTATAAAGGATTGGTAAGAGATCTGAGGAACCAATGTAGCTTGTGTGAAGGTTTGTTCTGTTGATATCATGGAGATGTAGAAGTGTGACCAGATGGCTTGTGTCCTTCCTAACTCTATCCAAATACTGTTTTATTTTGGAAATAGAGGGGGAGATGCATATTGCATATTCTGCTTTTTGCTGTGTAAACCACATTGTCGACATTTTGTCTCACTTCCTTATAACAGTGACCAACATCAAAGATTTCTAATAGAATGGCTGTGAATGTTTTAGGGATGAGAGGGGCGTCACTGGCACAAGGCCCTATGTTTTGTGAGGGTCACCAGGTGCAGCTTTTAAGTAGACTAGGCATTCAGTACAATTTCTATACTAGAATTTGATCTGCAGCCTACATTTTTGTAATACTAAGCCTATAAAGTATGTACTATGTCCTGACCTGCAGCCCATTAACTGTTCTACCCTGTTTCTCAGCGTATTGCCTGTGCTGTAACCAGACTTATATTTTGTAATTTTTTTTTTGTATTTTACTCAGACTACCAGTTTATTTCTTTCACCCTTTGTACTTTCATCCTCTGCACATTTTTTGTAGCATACTCTGAGCTGCCTGTCATCTATATCACACGTTGCTCAGCATCCCAATATGTGCACCATACCCTATTGGTAACAACAACCTGGAATTTCACTCTCCTGGATAATGTTTATCTCAGGAAATCCTGATTCCGGATGCCTTGCTGTGTGTATCTCCCTAGTTCGCCATTAAAACTCACCTGGTCCACATGGTGCAGGCGTGGCTGAGCAGGTCCCTAGTAGCTAAGCAGGCTGAGCCAAAGGAAGCTGCTAGCCGGAGGTATGCACAAATCTAGAGGTAAGCCAGAATGTGACCAAGTTGCTGAGACACAGCAAGGAATGCAGGACCTGGGAGATTTCCCACAGTGGGACATCCCAATTCGGCATGCCCCAAGTGAGTTCTTCTTTAATTCGGAATTGCATCCTGTATCCTATCAGTTTCATATACTGACTCCCAGTGTACCCCACCCACATTATTTCTTTACTGCCCCCTTAACCCCAGTTTATTGCTAATCAATCTGTATTGACATTTTCTTATGCCTTATTTCACATTATTTCATAAGTTAAAATAAGGCACTATTCAAAGAGATAGAGACAGTGTTACAGGAATTAGTAGTGTTTATATGTGACTTATAAATACACTTCAAGAACTACAGTAAATTTTGGGCCATTTCAATTAGAATACATTTCTAAACTCACTAGACACTCTCTAGATGAGTCATACATTTTTGAAATCTTACCAAAAGGTTATAAAGAATCAATTAGATGTGCTTGCAACACCAGTACGCCTCAATACGTGGATGAGATCATGAAAAAATTAAATGCCAATACATTTGTAATGGTTCTTTTCACGTTACCCACACACACTTAAAATATGCTACAATAATGACATTTTTAACACATATTGGAAGAAAATCTTTCTGTCCGAACAGTGCAAGGTGTTTTTTTTTCATTAAACAATACTCAACTGTAATATGTTTGTTAAAGATTTGACTATAGTCATTTCTACTGAGTGGTACACACCCTGTGGACTTTTAACGAACTTACACCTTACAGTGTGTCCCAGATTTCCCAGGCATCCTTGATATGCTGTAGATGCTTTATATAGGTAATAAGTGGGGATCTGTAATGTGTCTTTAGTGTAGGCATATTATCTTCCTGCCTAATAAAGGATACATTTGAACAGGCAAGTGTGCTGTTGGTACTAAAAGTGTCATAGTCCTAGTCCTCTTATGTATATTGGCTTCAGGTATCCTGGTCCAGGTAGTCCTGTCCAGATTAAGACCAACACTCTGTAACCACTTGTGTACCTACCAATTCCCTGAAAAAAATATAAATGCTTGATGTAACAAATTTGTTTCTAAAGTGCAACATTATACTTAGGCCCTTATTTATGAAGGAATAGCGACAGGTAGCGACTGGTGAGCGACCGGTAATGACGGGCACCGCCACGAGAACGCCGGCTCCCCACCACAATCACACATTTATCAAGCCGATCCTGCTGTATAGCGACTGAGATAGCGCCAGATAGCCACTCATTCATCATTATTCCAGCCTCAGCCCACAGCGTCCGACCTTGAACAGCGACAGGTAGGACCTCTCGCTACCTGGCGCTCTCCAATGCATTTCAATGGAACAATCTTTAAATATTCATAATTAATTGTTATTAATGTTTTTTTTTTTTTTTTTTAAATGTGTCAAATTCTGTGACCACTTCTGCCATGTTAGATAATTTTTTTAAGGTAAAAAAAAAAAAAATTGTGCAGAATTGATATTACAGGTCTGATATTATTGTATTCATATTAGTAAATTCTTTATAATTTTTTTTTTTTGGTTTCCAAAAATATGGTGGTTTGGGGGTTAAAAAACTACTTTTAACGCATTGCCGCCAGCGCTCTGGGGTTTAAACATGCATTTCACAGCGCGAGAATTTTTTGAGCGTGATTTTTTGATGAATATGGTGGAAGCCGGTCGCTCTGACCAGTCGCTATCATGCGCACCCATACATCGCGGAACCTGTCAAACAGCGACTCGTCACCCCGTATTCAACATTACTGCACACCGACTCGCTATCAACAACCGAACAATGGCCAAGCACAGCGACTACTAGCGGGCGCTGTGAAAATACTGCTACAGTCGCTCAACTGTCGCTACCTGCCACTATTAATGAATCGGCCTCTTAAATGTTTTTATGAGATCTAAATCATTATCCAACTTTACTATTATCTTCCTGTTCCATGTTGCACATCAACCTTTATTGTTCTAATCAATGAAAACCTATTAGCTTAACTATGCTGAGCATTTTTTTTATTTTACATTATGATCTTTTCCCAAGCTGAGCAACAAATGCAAAGATCATAACTGCCCTGAATATTGAAAGAGTGACCTAGATTTTAAGAAAAGTCACATATGCTTGAGGACCTGGGGTTATAATAAATGTCTAACATTGCCATTTCCATTTCCTTTTTCTTTACAAAGACAATGTCATGCACATAATTTTTAGTTTCAGTGGTTTATAACAGAAAAGAACAGAACAACTTGTATGAGCAATTACTATTTTGAAATAAATTGGTCTTTTAAAGTAGTCTTAAACTGTACTACACTAGAATTATTCATTCATAGTTTAATTAAAGCGGACCAAAACCGAGCGCGATCAGCCCCTGAAATCTATAAGATTCCTGGGCCGATCGATTCCCTCTCCCCATCCAAAATCGGGATGCCCCACTGTATAAGCCCCCCCCCCCCCCCCCAGGTCGCCACGTTCACTTCCCTTGCTTCCTGGTCCAACGGCGTCTCGGAGCCACTGACATCAAGCAATCTAAGACAGCCTCGAAGGCCAGCGGTTCTGAGCGCTCCGGCGGCCGCATCCCCTGCTTCCCTCTAGCAGGACGCGAGCCCGCACCAGCCATTTGTGAATAGTCGACACAGGCACGCTCCCTGAGGGGGATGTGGTTGCCAGCCCACTGATTGGATGAGTGGCTGCGCATGCGCCAGAGGACCGGGAAGAGGTGAGTTAGATTGGGCGATCGTGGGAGGGTTTCATACAGAGGGGCACCCCCGATTGGGGGGGACCAAAGCCCAGGATAGTCAAAATCCTGGGTTTTGGTCCACTTTAATCATCCATGACCTTAATGAGAACTACATAAGAAAATACAGAGGGATTCAATTATTTTTCAAACATGTTATCTTATTCAGAAAAAAAGAATATTTCTAATAATTTAACTAAAATATTAAATAATTATCTATGTCAGATAGCTCATAACATGTTGGCAGAACTACATGGAGTGCAGGTCAATTGTGTAAAAGAACTTTACAATAGTTTATTGAAAGTGATTGAAAGTGCATATATCTTATTAGTGTGTATTAACAGTTGAAACATTCAGTCTGGACAGGCAAAAAGATCCAGTAATTACTTTACGAAGTGTGCATCACTCATTATTTTAATAAGACCTTTGCTAAATCAAGGTCATGGTTTAGTTTAGTGAAAGGGTTAGTGACAAGCCTGGAGTCCAAACCCACATCCAAAAACAATGCCACATTGACGGTGAAGCAGATAGTATGACTAACTTGGTGAATTTATTTTGGACATCCATCCATTGACCAGGAAGTCGGAAGTCACACTGGCTTCACCAAAAAATTAGCATGACTCCCAAGGTCTGCAGTTTGTAAACTGTAATTCCTAATGGGATATCTGATGCAATATATATATATATATATATATATATACTCTCTGATTAAGTGTTTACCTGCCAGTATCTATTACCATTGGAGATAGTAGGTTTAAGCAGAATCTTCAAATACACCAGCTGCTATCTGGGACTAAACAGGACTCACCAGTAAGTCACAGAGCATGGAGGCCAAGGCATGGCAATATCCAAAAAGTCCAGCTTTAGATTTCCTTAAAATGTACAGTTTATTTGATGTTCATTAAAGCAGAGTTCACAAAAGCATGGTCATTAAAAGCAGAGCTGCAAATGTCAATGAAGCGTTTCAGGCCATTACTGGCCATTAGTCATATGTCAGACTCTACCCTATATATATATTTTATAAAGCTCACCTTAATGAAATTGGAGCACATGTGAAAACCGCCACTGCCACCAACCCAAAGTGCACAAACTTGCAGCTGTCCACTCTCATAACTGCCCTAATCCTATTGGTCAGCTGCAAAATGAAACCGCCAATTGTGGAGCAGTGGCAATGGCCCTCCATTCCGGTGGCTAGATATCAAAAGCCACACAGGAAGAATGTCATTAACCAGGAAGTATAGCGTCAGAGCTTGTTGCGCTCCAAAATTACTTCCTGGTGGAGTGGGACAGACAACATGCATGCAGCACCAAGGGCTGTGACGTCATATAAATAGAAATGCAAAGCTGACCCATCTGCTCTGACTGAGCAGTGGTCGAAGTCATTGTTCAAGATGGATTTATCAGAAACATTCACCTTGTGGAAAATGTATTCTTAAGGTCCCATGAGGCCTAGGGATTCATCAGTGTTGGAGTCTGGACATGGGTGGGGGACCAGGACTGGGAGACGGTGGAATATGGGACTAGGAACATAGTGGACAGAGGAAAAACAACCTGCTTATGCCACCAAAGAGGAAAGCCGCCGACCACCTGGGGTGCACACAGGCCCCAGATAGTCCTTTGGCGGTCGCAGACTTGGGAAGGAGAAAACACAAGGCAGACGTACAAAAGACAGGAATGAATGGCCCCTGTGTAAACAAAGGAGGGTTTGAGCCCCAAAGATAGCAGTGGAGGGGGGGCCCCAGAGCAGACAATGGCAGAACTGGGCCACGGTGCAGACAATAGCACGGGCAGTTTTTTTTTTACTTTAATAAGACTAACTTTCTCCCCTCCGGGTTGCATTCTTTTCCCTTCCACCTTTAAAGTACTCCAGTAGAACCCCTTTGAAGGGGAGCTGTTGTCCCTGTAATCATGACCTGAGTGCCAGGCTTGGATAACTGGGCTAGGAATGTAAGATTTTTAGTTGAACGTTTATACCGCCGCAATTAAGCGGAGGGAGTTGCGAAAAATATTAGACAAATTGGATGTAGCATGTATATCAATATACTCGATGACAACAGTGTATCTTATAACTGTGTTGAATATGTTGTAGACTAATTCTTTCAATAAAAATGTATTGAACAAAAAAAAAAGAATTACTAGTTAGTTACCTGGTAGCTTCTTTTCTAAACATACAAAGGGGCGTTCCACTGAGATATTAAACCTGCGCCTCAAGATAGGAACACATGACCACCAGAATACACAAAAGCTTTAGCTCCTCCTCCAGACACTCCAGAGATGAAAAACAAAAACAGACAAAGCACCAACTTTTAAATCAGCAAGATAACATATAAAATAATGTAGCCTGAGGGAGGGATGCTGTATGCTACCCTTTCGGTTGTTAAGAAAAGAAGTTACCAACGAAGTTACCAACTAACTTAAGTTTTCTCAAAACATTTTTAGGGCAGCATACCACTGAGAGGATAAGTGAGACACTAACTCTGCTGGGCGGAAAAGGCTGCCTGTAACACACTCCTACCAAAGGATTGATCTTGCAAGGTGAGCAGATCCAGGCATTAATAATTAACAAGCATCTTAGCTGAAGACCGGGTTGCCGCTCTACTGATCTGTTCGATAGAGGCACCAGCTTGCTCCGCCCAAGATGTAGAAATACTTTGTGTTGAATGAGCTGTGATCCGCCCTGGAGAAGGAGATCCGTTGTAAGCAAAACTGATAGTGGTGGGAACTTTACTACAAATCTCAAAAAGGCTTGAGCTGGGGGTGTGGCTTGTGCATGGAGGGATAGGACGCAGAGACTCGAGGCTCCCCACTTAACCCCCTTAATATTTGCAGTTAGACATTTAGGCGGCAATTTAACCAGATGTCGAAGCACAGGAAAGCAAGGAGCACACCTTGGTCCCGCAGAGGAGCACCCATCATGGCATACTTTGAAGCAAACACTCCTGAAAACCCCAGACCCTCGCCTGTCAAGATGGCGGCACGGGGTATGGATATAGAGGAAGCAGAAGACATTCTCCCCCACACCGAGGCACAAACAGACCCACCTGCTGTCCGGTCCATGGAGAGGGAAGCGGGATGTGGATCGCCCATGCAGCCAGAGGAACAAAGGATCTTGCGGCGCATCAGCCCACGTGTGAGGAGGAGGGCAACATGGCGCCGACCACGCCGGAACGGAGGCCGAGTCCCTCCGCATCAGAAGCCGGACCCCACTGTGGGCTCGCTGCCTCCCCAAGCCCTGATGGGAGGAGCAGAGAGCGGGTGGCTGCGAGCAGCTATCTACAGGGAAGCCGCCTCCTGCACAGCAACAGATGACAGCCACAGCGTCATACACGAGACCTGCAGGATTGGCGGAGTCTTGAGGTGGGGGCCAGCCAAGCACGGCCATGGAACCGGCCCTTCAGCAGGTGGGTGCCAGCAGCACTGGGGGGAGGAGGGAGCAGACCCAAACCCAGTAGCAGATATCTTGGCTCCTAACATGGGAACAGCGGGGGAGGAGAAGGAGCATCTGCGCATGACACCAGAGAGAGGGAGACAAGCAAGGACTGTGGCATTGTTACACCACAGCCCGATGACTCAGAGAGCTCAGGGAGCCGGACCAGATGTTATGGAGTGGGGGCCCACATATGAGAGGTCGGGATACCCAGAACCGCGGACCTATGACCAACACCCGACGTCTAGCAGGCGGGAGACCCATCGGTTTGCGTTCGAGGGGTGGGGGACCCCCCGATCCAAGCATTGCCAGCTATGCGGAGGTTGCCTGAAAACCTGCAGTACCCCCTCACGGACACCGCTTTACGACACCGTTGGGGGATCAGAGGAGAGAATGGTCACCCAGGATGGAAGAGGGGCCCCAGAATTTGAAATTGTGAATGCTGAATATCCGGAGACCACTTTACCCCGATCCTTGATTTCTGCTAGTGCGGAGTCGGTCAGGACCAACATTGCGGATGCTCTCAAATCACTGCCATCTCGATCAGACTTTGAAACGTACATAACCAGGATGGAGGGGACGTCCTGCAGGGAAATAACGTCCATGCAGAACTCTATGGCGGACCTATCAAACAGAGTAGATGCCAATAATGTTGCACAACTGGACGTCCAAGCCAGAGTGGAAGCATTAGAACGTGAGTGAGATGTCATCAGGCGGCTGCTCTCTGAGTTTCAACTAAAACAAGACGATCACGAAAATAGAAATCGCCGTAATAATATCCGATTACGGGGTATTCCTGAATCGATAACCCCATCAGAGCTAAAGGCAAGGGTCTGCAGACTATTCAATAATCTGTTAGACCGCCCACCCTCGGATCACATCAAGAAAGATCGGATACATCGGGCACAGGGCCCTGCGCGGCTGACATAAGAGGAGCAGGAGACGTACTCTGCAGAGTGCATTATTACCAGATCAAAGAAGCTATAATGCAGAGAGCCTGGAACCGGGGTCCAATCGAACTGGAGGGAGCGCAGATTACCTTGCTACCAGACCTCTCATGCAGGACCCTCCAAATGCGGAGATTACTGAAACCCCTTTTAGATCTGATACAATGGCAAGGAGCAACATATCGATGGGGATATCCGTTCCAATTGATTGTACGAAAGGATCGAAGATCTTTCATCTTGAAAGCACTGTCCCAGCTGGCGGAGCTGTTTGATTTTCTGGGGACTGCACAGATCGCTATCCCGAATTGGTTGGAGTTGGAGCTGGACCGCAGAGAGGGCCCGCTTCCTCAGCGCCCGAGAAGACGAGGCCGAGGAAGACGCCGGGGCGACCCACCCGGCCCAGACTGAGAGGCTGATTTTGCCCCCCCCGGAAGCTGAGTAGCGGAACCTGCACCCAGTTGAACATGAAGGAGACGTTGAGTAATGGTCAGAAAAGCTAATGTGATACCCTTTCTTTACAGTTTAATTTGATTAGAGGTTGAAGTTGTTGTTATACCTGTGGTCATATCTATAGCTATAAGAAAAGGGCGGGCCTGCTGGTGGGTCTGCCAGGAAGAAGTGTTGGGGGCCTTGGATTGGTGGATTGGGCGAGCCCCCCCATACCGGGATGGGGGGGTGCCCTGACCCAACGCCTCCCCCACATTTGGGGTGCTGTACCGGGCTAGGGACGGAGCGGGCAGGGAGGTGACCCTGGGTTCCGATGAACAGAGGGGGGGGCTGTGCCTCCTCTCGCCCTGGTGAGGTGTGACATCCTCTCCCTATGTGTGGCCCTTCTGGGTGGGTAGGATGGCCGGCTCTCTGACGTTGAGGGCGCCCCACCCGGGGTGAGTGGAGGCTTTGTCCTTTTCATTGAAACTAAGAGAATGCCCGGTGGGCGGCGGCCTGGCCTCCCGGTGCAGACGGCTTCCCCCCTTCGCCCGGGGATGTTCTCCGTCTGGGACCCTCCTCGTCCCCTTCCCAGAGCGTTGAGGGTTGACTGATGGGAATGGCCCCGTCGGACATGACTCAACAAATCACCTGCGTTAGCATGCCCCAAGATGTGAGTAGCCCCTGTGGCGGAGATACCCCTGACTCGCCTGTGGCGCTGCCTGCCCCCTGTTCCCAGTGGCGGGCTCCTCATGGCCCCCCCCGCTCTTGAGGTGGGAGCCCTCACCGCTGGGATGTGACCGCTGGAATGTGACCGATGGGGAGGACGGATTGTGGGAAAATACCCTGTGCCGGGGGAGTGGCTCCACGGAAGGAGTGGTCTGGTTTAAGGGGGAGACGGACGTGAGGTACGGGCCCTGCTCGGGGGAGGCACTGGATGATCAGGTCGGAGGTTTGAAGTCGCCCCGGTATTCCGTGGGGGGGTCCCTGCCCGCCGGACCTGGGAGGTGTCCTGGACTCGGCCACTGAACTTACCAGACGCCTCTATGAAGGCAGTCTCCATGGATTACAGGGGGCTCAATATACCAGAAAACTGCTCGGTGGCAATTGCAGAGCTGAAACGACTGAAAGCCTAGATAGTGTTCCTTCAAGAGACCCATTTTAAAAAAGACAGTTACCCGAAGATCTCCTCCAGATAATACCCCCAGGTATTCATGAGTTCAACTTCCGGCTCGAAAACTAAGGGAGTAGCGATACTCCTGTCCAGGTCCATACATTTTCAACTACACAGCTCGATCACGGATGGAGAGGGTAGATACGTTATGGTCAAGGGAACGATCTCAGGAGAGACATATACCCTAGCCTCGGTCTATGGGCCCAACTCTGGCCAGGTGGACTTCCTTCTGGAATTTTTTGCCAGACTAGCTGAATTCCAAGAGGGGAGTGTGCTTTTAGGTGGGGATCTGAACCTCGCAATAGAATCCCTCTTGGATTCCTCCTCAGGGAAATCTTCCATCCCCTACAAGGCATTGAGGTCTGCAGTTATGCGACATCACCAACCCTACCGGTAAACACTTTTCCCACGCAACGTGAGCTAGGCTAGACTACGTGCTCTGCGGTCTTTGGTCAGAGCCTGGTGCCGGACCCCCCCACCCACCCGCCTCCCCTGACTCCCGGACGCGAGAGAGGTGGACCCCCCTTCCCCTCCTTTTTTACCATACCCAATCATTCCGCAGTTTCTCCCTCTCTATTTTCTTTTATTTCTATCTATTTTCTACTTTCTTTCTTTTTCTACTTACCTCGCTCCAATGCAGCGGGGCGGCAACCCCAGCCCAAGTGGCAAGCCTTGTAATGGGGAGGGAGCACCTGGAAGACCCACACAGAAAGCAAGCATAAACGACCATCCATGGCTCAAGATGGTAGCATGGACCTCATATTAATAAAGGGGCAACAGACACCTCCATGGTGTTCTTTTCTCTCCTGCCCCCCTGCCTTTGACACAACGAATAGGAGCCAATCTCTAGATGAAGAGGGGAGATGGGGAAGGGTGCCCTTTGGGCCCCACAAGACTCGCAGGCCCGGACCAGATAACCAGTGGCATCATAAGACAGAGCCTAGCGGGCTTAAGATGGATGCAGAGGAAGGGAAGATGGGGGTGGGAGCTTGCTTTGCTGTATTGTGTTTCTTGTTCTAACTTGAAATGTTACTTGACTGCTTAATTCTGTACTGTCTGAAATGAAAAATAACTAAATAAAGAGTTTAAAAAAAAAAGGCTTGAGCTGACAAGACCATTGATACCTGCCAATAGGCATTCTTCAGGTCTATTAAGACCATGAAGGAGCCAGGCGGGAGCAGATGTCTCACAGAGAATATGGCCTCCATGCGGAAGTGTCTGTAGTACAGACAGATTCAGCATTTCAAATTGAGAATGAAGCGGAATTCTCCAGAGGTCTTCTTTACCAGAAAAATGCTCGTTCTTGGGAGGGATGTGCATGAATTCTACTGATAAACTCTTCCTTATTCCCCTGGAAATAAAGGGGCAATCCAGTAGAGTCTCCCACCAAATGTGGCATTGTTTGATCATATTAAGGATCTGGTGTCATTGCTTCTTAGGGACTCACTATTGGAAGCCTAACAGAGTAGATCCTCTAAACGTAGCTCTCCTAGAAGCAGGAGGGGCCCCTCTAGCCCCTCTAAAATAGTCCTTGCTGAGAAAGGGCCGTCTATAAGAGGACTGAAAACATTTCTGTTCCTGAAATCCCTATGCTTAGTGGGAAAAGATTTATTTCTGTTAGCAGACCTGTCTAACACCTTCTTTAGTTCTGGGCAAAAGAGGAATTCCCTGTTAAAGGGCATGCCACCCAGATGCAATTTTGTAACTGTATCCCCTGACCAGGTACGCAGACCATAAAGTCCTACACACCAAATGAGGGCCATGGCCCGGGTCAAAAATCTCACCCATTTTGCCATGGCAACTGACAGAAAAGAGGCAGCTGAAAATAGAATTGGTAAAGCCTTCAGAATCTCATTAATATCTGTTTGCTTCAAGAGACATGATTTAAGCTGCTGAAGCCAATAATTAAGATTCCTGGCAACTCAAGTAGAGGCTAGAATCGGTTTGAGAATACAAAATTCAGCCTGCCATGCTTTCTTCAAGAGAATATCCATCTTCTTGTTTAAATGATTTTTGAGGATACAAAAGTCCTCAAAGGCTCAATCCACCACCTTGGAGACCTTAGAAAAGGGGACATCCATTTGGGACATTTATCCCAAATATGGGAGTGTTCCTCAATGAACGGATAACCCCTCTTAAGAGCCCCTGTGTCTATAAACCTTCTTAACTGGATCCTTCCACTCATTAAGGATAGTCTCCTTAGCTGAGTTATGAATGGGGAAGGTCATAGAAATCAGGAACAAAATCGGGATAGAACCTATTATGTTTAGACTTAGGGGTGAAACTCCTCTCCTCAATGCCCAAAGAAAGAGTAACCAAATGCAGGAGATATGGTAAATCCTCTGGAGAGAAAACAAATTTCACTGGTGAAATTGAATCAGAACCCAAACAAGGGCCCTCCTCGGAGGAAAAGGAAGGGCCCTCATTCCCCTCAGAAAGGGAGGTATCAAAGACCTCTGACTCCTGCCCTCTGGAAAAAGGGGGAATCTAGGGGATGCCCAACAAACTCCTTAAGTCCATCACCATTCATCATTATAAAAACAAATAATAACAATAAGCACATATAAAAAACACCAAGATTAAGTAAAAATTGCAGTTCAAAAAGCTTGAAAGATTATGGGGCTGAACACTGCACCAGGCCATTTGAGCAAGACATATTTTAGCTTATGCCAGGATAATTGCTCCTATAGGATACAATGGATTTTGAGTTACTCGGAAATGTAATTCACCCTGTTTTTTGTAACCAAATGTTGTCTAGGGCTTCGGGAATATGACAGGAGCAAAAAAATATGTGCATTTAGGTTTATTAAGTTTTTGGATACATTTTATTAACTTCCCTTCAAATAGATAATATAGCACCAACCTGTTCTTTTAAATGTGAAATTCCAACTATTAAACACATTTTTGTCTACATAATCATTTGTGTTATGTGTGCCTAGGTATGCCATGCTGTGTTATGTTCAGGATTGTCAAAAACTCAGTAGAAAAATGCGTGCACTCTGGTATAACCTGGCATAGGTGTGTAGCCCACATAAAAGGCACAGAAGTGCAATGCACATATGGTGGAGATGCAATGCTTATTATGCTGGGGAGCACCATACTGCATCAGGGTTTTTATCTTTGTGAGTCTGTGTGAAATGCAAGCTGGCAAGAACTTGGCATACTACAGAAAGCCCTCATGTGGCGCAGCATGGCAGACTTTGCTAATCAGCTTTAATATGTTTTAAGGTGATTCAACAACCATTTCTCCCTCCCTTGCAAAAACTTTTACCTTCTCCTCACTCCCCAAAAGCAAAACCGAGTCCCATGATCGGCCTCCAGGTGACAAGTCCGGAGGTCTCTCTGCAGGTGTATATCCGGAAGAGGACTCCTGACCACCTGAATGTTGGTTACCTGCTTTCACCTGGTTTTATTAAATGGATTTTGGATCCCTGTGCAAAGATGTTAATTTAGAATTAGTGATCCACTAATCGGGTTTGCAAATTAGAAGCATCAGACTCATATAAATTAGTTGGTCCTATAATGAAATTGGTCACCCCCTCGCAGAGGGAGCGGGAATGACACTGGATGCTGCAGGTAGTCATGGCCGCACTTATGACAATGGACTTTCAAATCTGCAGAACACAGTGGTCAGACACACACATGCAGACTAAGGGCTTGATTCAACAAACTTAAAAAAATAACTAATTTTGGTCAGAAAATTGGATTGCATGCTGGATTGCATGTGAAAAACTTAAGAGATTCCACAAAGCTAAATAATTAAACTAGTCCATTTGAATATGCTAGTGAAAAATTTAGGCTTCCATGAGAAAATGGTTTTAGTAAGCCAAATTTTCTGGAAAATCTTCTCTAATTTTACAGTTGAAAATCGTAAATCTCTAGAAGCACCTCTGGAGCTAAGAAGCTTTTACCCCAAATAATGCATTTATTTTCTTTATTTTACAGAGCTAGTATGATGAGGTGATGCCCCTATGTAATAGCCAGCCGTCTGGCTGCAGAGGGTGTAGCATTTGTTCTTACAATGGCCCTTCAATATAACAAGAAGTGGATAATGTTTAAAAAAACGGCTCCTCAATTTCATCCAGGCCTAAGAGAGTTGTCTGTCAGAAAAGAGAATGCAGGTACTTTCAGCAGAGTGTGTGGATCTACAACCTTTGAAGAGCAACAACTTTTTTTATAGGGTAATGGGTATTGGGGGGGGGCACAACACAAAGTATTGCCAGCCAAAAGCGTTTCCTCATTAAAATCCAAAAACCTTTATTCCAATTCAATAGTTAAAAAATCATGGTGCAGACACCACTAGCAATGGCTAGAGGGGAACACCAGGGTGATTGTCCTACACAAAATGTGCTAGGCTAGGAAAAGTACTCAAAACAATAACAGAAAACAAAAATTAAATGGTATGCCATAGTTTATATGATGTGCCGCACCATCTGCAAGGGTTAGGGCAGTAAGAAGGCTGAATGGCTGCTGTGCATAGTCAATCAGCCTTCTTGCAGACTCGGGTCGAACGCGAGCATGGATTTCAATTTGACTTTGCAGCTCAGGTTTGCTCATCATTAGCTATAAATTAAGCTTCAAGTGGCCTTTGTCCCGTAGTATTTCTTTTGGGCAAGATACTGGTTAAAATGAACCTCAGCTACTCCTAAATTTTTTTCAAATAACTTGGCTATTCTATAAAACTCTGTTAAACTCTAATTACCGCTTTCCACAAAGACAAAAAGAAACATGTTATTAGCATTGGTAATTGCATACATAACAGACCAACCCAGCCAGAAATAACAATAATCCTTGTGGAATGCATTGTTCTATTCATGTAAATTAAAATTAAGTAGGCATTTGTTTCACTACACAGTGTTAATCAGCTCAACAAGTTTCCATGATGTCACTTAGAGACACTAAAAACGTAATGCTCACTCTTCTAAGGAAGAAGGTGACACCTGATTTATTTAACTAAACTCTATAGTTCAAAGAGAAAGCCAGACATTATAATGAGGTGCATAGACAATATCATCCGCTGGCTACAGTCTATCTGTAACGTCGTCTTCTTCCTTCAAGAAATAGTCAATCGTTTTAATGAATTAAGTAAAGGTTTAGAAAATTACTTTTTTAAAGTGCAAATACAAACCTTGCCCTTGTCTATTATGTCATTTTAATTACAAAGTAAAAGTTGAATAAGTGGTTGACTGTTGTTGTGTTTTTGTGTTTTCAACTTGTAAACTTGATAATATTATTATTATTATTACTACCAGTAATACATTGTATAATATTAAATTATGTTAAATATAGTCAGAAAAATAAAAGGCCACTGATTGTTTCTAGATAGTCCACAGGGTGCTGTTATTTCCAAATGTTACAAACTCTACCTAAAAGGTGCAGGAGTTTGATTTTATTTTTGCATTTTTTGGTATGTTGCACGAAGCTCACTCAGAAACAGGCTGCAAATAACACTCAAAGCACACTCAAAAGTGAACCTTGCCACCACCCAGGTGATGTTTCACATAGTGGGACATCCCAATTTTGGGATGCTCCAGGGGAAGGCCAGTGGAAAGTATTGAAACGGGACCAATGCAATGTTGATCATTGTACTTGATCACTGTCAACATAATGGTCTTTTTCTTGAAAAATCCAGCATGGCCTACCTCCACTTAAAGTGGAACAAACAAAGTGTTCCCTAATTCAGGATGCCCCACTGTGTGAACCCCCCCACCCCCAAAACGCTGCTATTTACTCACCTCTTCCTTGTTCCTATGGTGCATGTGACTGTATCATTCGGCAAGCGGCTTTCATTGACTTCAGTAGGGGTGGGACGCCGCTGGGGATGCAGGGGATGAAGCAGCGCAAGCTCCCCATTGAAAACAATGAGAGCCATTTGGCAAATGACACAGTCACGGCAGACGGCTCTCATCGGACGAGAGCCCGCACATGCCCCCTGGGGGGTTTCACACAGCAGGGCACCCTGATTCAGGATGCACTGGTGGCAATCCTCGAAGATGCCAGCCCTGGAATCTTTTAAATTCCATGGCGCACGCTAATGGGTTTTGTTCAGCTTTAAACATAGCAACCCAATAATGCAGACAGGCTGGATAACTCAGGGCTCAAGGGCCAAACTGCCAGCCCGAGCTCAAGTTGTTACCAGCCTTTATGCCCTTGGGCACAAGTCCTGTCCTCTTCCAGGGGTACCCCCACAGCAATGCTGTGGGGCAATAGACTTTTCTGCTCCTCCTGGCTGTTGTGAGTGGGGCGAGGGATATGTGCAAGCCACCTGCCAGCATGTCCCTTACCTGTGCACTGGGCAGATCATGTCAGACCAATCTTATCGATTTCTTTGACAATGTCACTAAAGTGTTGGATGAAAGTGGGGCTGTGGATATTGCCTGTCTGGATTTTAGCAAAGCCTTTGACACTGTACCACATAAAGTGCTCATAGATAAGTTATTGAAGCTAGAACTCAATCTCTGGATAGTTCAGTGGATTTCCAGTTGGCTCAAGGATAAGTATCAGAGTGTTGTTGTTAATGGCGTGCAATCTGAACAAAGGTATGTTACAAGTGGCTATGTCCTGGGTCCTATTCTTTTTAATATGTTTGTAAGAAACATAAAAGAAGGCCTGGTAGGTAAAGTTTGCCTGTTTGCCGATAATACAAAGGTAAGTAATAGGGTGGACACTTTGGAGGTGTTTGCAACATTGTAAATTATTTAGCTTTACTGGATAAATGGTCGAAACTGTGGATACTGGAGTTTAATGTCTCTAAATGTAAAACTTGGTTAAAAGAAATCCCTGCTCTGACTACGTATAGGCAGCACTGTATTAGCCAGGACTTTGGAGGAGAAACAGCTATGGATACTAAAAGCTGCAAGATGAGTGGACAGTGTAGCCAGACAGTAAGAAAAGGCAAGCAGGATGCTTGGCGGCATAGCTCGAGGCATCACCAGCAGGAAGAGGGAGGTTGTGATGCCACTGTATAGAGCCCTGGTGAGGCCACAGCTAGAATAGGACTAATAGAATAAAATAGAATAAAACTTAAAAGAATTGAGAGAGGGGCATGACTGAGACCTTGAGCAATGTTAGAAAATATTATTTTACAGAAAGAGTAGTAGATTTAACAGTAAGTGAATGTAAATATGCCTGGGATAAGCACATCTTATCCTAAGATAAAGAGTACATACAGTATACACATAAGGGCAAACTAGATGGTCTCCTTCTGCCTTCAACCTTCTATGTTTCCATGACCTCTCAGCAGGAAGCTGGCAGGCTTTTCAGAGTGACTGATATTGTTTTGTTATAGCCCAAGCAGAATGGAGAAATAGCCTATCCCAAGATATTACCTCCTATCTCAGTATATGGCTTCCTGAAATTTGTCACCTCTGTACATAATGCTAGAGGTCATTTTCAGACACATAATACTAATACTATTAGTTATACTACTATTAATAGTAAAATAATAAAGCTACCTTCATCTACATTTGTATACCATGCTATTGGTTCCCTTTACCAAAATAATGCATTTCAGAGAAAAAGAAGTCCCGACAAACTATTTAAAACTGATATCTCTTTAGAGGTTCTATAACATTGGCTACATGTATTATTTGTTAAAGGGAACCTCTTACAAATTATATTTTTATACAAGTTAGTTTTGTTCCCGGGAACATAATTATCTGCCATGCTGTGGAACTTTCTTTAAATAATAAGATGTAAAAATCTAAAACACAATTTTTAAAGGTCGTTTTTATAGAGTACAACAAGCTGTTGTACAGACCTTCATTATTGTGGACATTTCAGCGAACTAATGATGTCATGCTGAGTTGCCAGCTAACCCTAACATTAAAAGAAGAACAAAAATGCAAACAAAGATGATTAGGAATTTTTTTTAAAGAAAAGTCATGAGAGTCACCAACAGAAATAAGTTTCGCTCACAGCAGAGCCAGGCTTTTGGAAAATCACTTTTCATTTATGTTATATAACTTTGAGTTCCATATAATTTTTTGTCAGATAAACTGCTCCATAGTTGTCCACAGAAACTATGGGGAGAAGCTCATTCTTAAAGCAAAATATTGGCCAGGTTTTTGGTGTTCTTCCTTATTGTTTTCCTCTTCTGAAATGTAATATATTTGTGTTACGCTTGTGCCCCCAGATCTGTGATTTACTTATCGTCATGCTGTTTTCATGTTTATTTATTATGCCTGCAGCTCTTTGTTAAGTATCTTTCTTGGCCTTGAGTAAAACCCTTAAGTATAGATGCTTACAACAAATCCCAGAACCCTACCACTGACAAGGGTTAGTTTCCCCTCCCCTCACAAAGCAGAGCTTGTAAAAGATCAGGCAGCAGTAATGGCCCCTAGGTGATAACGCCAACAGTAACCCATTTAGGTGCTGGAACTCAAGACTGTGATCCTCTCATCTGAAAAATTAGAGCAGAAGGAGTTAAACCTGTTATCTCAGGTATGGGAGTGTTGTCTCTACCTTAGCCAATCAGATGATCATCAAGCCAGGGTAAGGAAGTCTGTGCTCTGTACACCAAACAACTTTGGAGTACATTGTTAAAGCACACGTCCGTCCGCTAGCGCATGTTGGTCTGGGACCCGGCGCATTAAAACAGGCTTGGGGTGCCTCCAGAAGGCTGGTGCCCCCCCCCCGCACATTACCCCCCAGAATGCCCGCATTCCTTACCTGTTCCTCGATCCTACCCTGGGAATGGAGCTCAAAGTATTGGTTTGCTTTAATTTAAACACATTGTTGCTAGAGAAAACAAGTATTTTAAACAGATATTTTAAAAAATGCCATCGATAGTAGAATTACCCTTTAAATATGTGTATTCATGATTTCTTCTTATTATTAAACATCACTGATGTCATGAATACACTTTTTGCATATATACACCAATTTAAATTTCCATATATAGACCTATAATTATTACATTATGTTATGTTGAAATGGACCAAAACCCTGGTAATCCAGCTCTAGAGTCAACAAGAGATTCCAGAGCTGTGTTGCAGCTTCCCAATTTGGAAAGCTCTGCTGTGTGAAACTCCACTGGTTGCCCATATACTTATTCCATCCCACAGCACATGCATGGGTCACTAGCAGCAGATCTGGCACTCCTGGGCATACTGGCCGGTATCATATCTGGATGGCTGGCAGGAGTTATAGGTAGAAGAGGGAAGTAACCCGGAAATCAATTCTATACAGAAATGATTATGTACAGTGGTGAGTTCTGATTGGACAAGAGCCCACACATGCGCCTTTGAGATCAGTAAATTGCTGATCAAAGGAGTTTCACACACAAGTAACGCTAGTAATGCTGACCAAAAGCCAGGTAAATAAAAAACCTGGGTTTTGGTCTGCATTAGATAACTGCGTATAATTTGTATTGTCAACACTACTGCTATATTAAGGCCCTTATTTATCAAGGGATAGCGCCAGGTAGTGTCTGACTAGCGGCAGGTAGCGCCATCTATCAGCGGCTACCGACTCCAGAACGCCAGGCGGCGGACACAATCACGCATTTATCACGCTAAATGAGGCTAGCGCCGGCGAGAGCGTCAGCTAGCGCGGGATTCATCATGTAGCCGACTGCAACGAACAGCGCCACTACTAATCCCATCACAGCGCCAGGTATGACCTGTCGCTCCCTGGCGCTCTCCAATGCATTTCAATGGAGCAATCTTTAAATATTCATAATTAATTGATTTTTTTTTTTTTTTTTTTTTTAACTGTCAAAAATTCTGTGACCACTACAGCAATGTTAGATATTTTTTTTAAGGTAAAAAAAAAAAAAAAAAAACAATTTGTGCAGAATTGATATTACAGGTCTGATATTAATGTATTCATATTACAAAATGTTTCGAAAAACTTGTTTAATTTTTTAATCAAAAAATATGGTTGCTTGAGGGGTTAAAAAACTACTTTTAAGCCATCGCCGCCAGCGCTCTGGGGTTTAAACAAGCATTTCACAGCGCGAGAATTTTTTGAGCGTGATTTGTTAATGAATATGCTGGGAGCCGTTCGCTCTGGCCATTCGCTGTCAGGCGCACCCATACAGCGCGGAACCTGTCAAACAGCGACTCCTAACCCCGTATTCAACATTACCGCACACCGACTGAGTCGCTGTCAACAAGCGAACAACGGCCAAGCACAGCGAATACTAGCGGGCGCTTTGAAAATCACGCTACTGGCGCTCATCTGTCGCTACCTGGCGCTATTAATGAATCGGCCTGCCAGACTCTGATTCAAGAGTAGTTGAGTAAAAGGTCTGGTCTCTGAAAAACAACTAACGCAAACCAATGAACTCAAATTGCTTGAGAAGACTACACAAATTATGAGGGACATTGTGATATGGGTGCCACTTAGGGGCAGAAGACAGTCCTGACAGTCCGGCATGCCTGCCAGTGGGAATTATGTCAAAGTACTATATTTAGGCTATTTTCCGTGTCAGTGATTCAGGGCCGCGTTTTTTTGGCCGAGTTGCCTTTTTTGTGGTAATTTACGGCACACATACTCCAAACCGAGTACAGAGTCTTACAGGTTTCGCCCATGCTTGGTCCAATAAAAACCGTAGGTTTCCGATCGAACCACACACCCTCTTTTTGCTAGCGGGAATGTGCATGCAATTAAGATGGAGCCTTGATGAGTTCTGTGAAGAGTATGAGTGTCTGCAGCAGAGGGGCCTTCCAGTGCTTAGGCATACCCACCGTCGCCTGGATATCAATCAGATGTCCAATCAGCAGGTGTTTGAATTTAGTCGACTGAACTGCCTTTCTCTTGAGAAGCTTTACTCAGAGCTGCAGCCGTGATTGGCCCCCGCCACAAGAAAGCAACATGCAATTGGAGGTATAACCAAATTGGTTGGCTGCCTTTAATTTTTAGCGAATAGCTCCTTCCAGAGGCTAGGGGCGCTGTCAGTTGGCATGTCCCAGTCTTCACTGAGCCACGGTCAATGTGTAGAAAAAAGGAACGATATAAACGCACTCAAGGATCAAAAGGGTGCAAGACAAAGGGCAGTCCCTCAGCCCCAAACATCCAGGAAAAAATGGTAGGTGTCAGCACTCCTTAAAATTCCAATGTTTTAATGAAAACGATTAAAAAATCTCCATATCAACAGGACAGCTAAAAACCATAGTATCAGACCCTGGCAGATGTCAAATAGCCATGCTAGCTTACGCGTTTCGGACTGCAGAGGTCCTTAGTCATAGATAAAGCATGGTACAATTACAGACATTTTTATAATGTAATCAATCAAAACTTACCTCCACCGCCATTGCATTAGTCCGGATCGCGCCACCGACGGAAGTCCGGAGGCGCCGTCACCTGGAAGTGGTGCAGTAAACCAATCAGAGCGCGCGGGAGAGAACCAATCACAGGAGAGGTCAATATCACGTCATCACGCACGCTGAGGGAACCGCTAGAAGTTGCCAGGCAACAGAGCCGCAGGACGCCATCAGGGAGCGAGCGGAGATGTGAAAGCGGAAGGAGACCAGTAAATGTCAAAACATATAAAGACATATACAGACAGCGCAAACGCTTAATTAAAAATTATCGTACTAAGTGATTGCCATCTAAATAGACATATTAGGTTAAAGATAACTTAGTAATTGCATATCTAAACTCCGTAATCACTAATAAAAAATTATTACAGCTTGTGAATAGCCATATACAAAATAATTATATTGTCTGGGAGGGCAACATGCAAGTGTGAATGCGATAGTAATTATAAAATAGAGAAGCTAATAAGAATATTATAGTTTATACATATTAATATATGATGAGATATCCAAAAATCACTAATTTCTCCAATAAAGGCATCTATCTGATCGTATTGTAAGGTACCAGGCATGAAACCATATAATTGTGACGCTATCTGTCAGTAATGAATGAAATGTCCCATTTGTGATTCAAACCATTAGGGAACCTAGTACCCAGGGTGAAAATCCAAAACGCCTCTCTGGCTAAAAGTTTTTTATGGACATCACCCCCTCTTGGACCAATATTGACTTTCTCTATCGCACTCACTTTAAGCATTATATCCTGACCCGGATGTTGTTGGTTATAATGCTTGGCCACATTGGAATTTTTGTTTTGGCACAATCTACCTATGCCTTGTAGGTGTTCAGAAATGCGTACCTTTAACTTACGTGTTGTGCACCCCACATACTGCAAACGACAATATGAACATGTGACCAGATAGATTACCATTTTAGAGTTGCAATTCACCAAGGTCTTAATTGTGAACATTTTCCCTGAGGTGGTGGATGTAAAACAATTTCCCCGGTCTACATGTTTGCAAAGACCACATCGTGGGGTACCACATGTATGCTCCCCCTGAGACGTCTGAAATAGGCTTGGTGAAAGGAGGTTAGCTAAACTCTGTGACCTCCTACTGACCACCCGCACCCCATTCTCTATTACTGTATGAAGAGAGGGGTCTGCTCTCAATATTGGCAGATTATTCTTAATAATTTTCTTAATCTCATGAAACTCCAGGGTGTAAGGTGTACTAAAGGTAACACCTTCTTGTGACGGGGTAGATTTTTTTCTTTTATTAGTTCCCCACATAGTGTCACGAGATTTGTTTAGGGCTATGTGTCTAGCCCTAGAGAGCATCCAAGGAGGATATCCTCGCTCAGCTAGTCTGGACTCAATTTGTCCAGATTCCTGTAAAAAATGACTTATCTGAGAACAATTACGACGACTACGGACCATCTCCCCTACTGGAATGGACTTGATAGTATGTCGTGGATGACAACTAGAGGCAAGTAATATATTATTGCCTGCGGTCGGCTTACGATAGGTTGAAGTCTGAAGTTGCTGTGACTCATTGTCAACAGTTATTTTGAGATCTAGGAAATCAATCTCTACCTCATCAATATGGGCCGTAAACTGTAAATTTAAATCATTATGGTTACAAAATTCAATGAAATGTGTCAGATCATGTTTGATAGCAGTCCAAATTAAAAGCAGGTCATCAATGTACCTAAAGTAATTGGAAATGGATCTACGCCATATATTGGCCTCCCCATATATTGAATGGTGCTCCCACCATCCCATATATAGGTTGGCCAAGGACGGAGAAAAGGGGGCACCCATGGAAGCCCCCCTGAGCTGTAAATAAAATGTACTATCAAAAACAAAATAATTATGTTTCAATAAGTGCTCTGTAGTCATAATAATGAAAGAACATAAATCAAAATCATAATCAGAGTGTAACTGTAAATGAAACTCTAAAGCTTTTATAGCTAAATCATGTGGGATAGATGAGTACAGAGATGAAACATCCATCGTGCAAAGGATAGAACCTGGTTGCCATACCGTACTAGAGAGCAACTTTATAAGGTGGCCTGTATCCCGTAAGAAGGCTGGCAATCGCAGTACTAGTGGTTGAAGCATACTGTCCAGCCACTTACCAAGGGGCTCATTCAGACCCCCAATGCCGGCCACAATGGGTCGGCCTTTGGGGGGAATTTCCTGTTTATGAATTTTTGGTAAATTATGAAATAAGGGGATAACTGGATTCGTAACTTTAAGATATTCAACCATTTTAGATGATAATACCCCCAATGAAAAACCTTCATCTATTAAGCTAAACAGGGCCTCCTGAAACATTTTTGTGGGGTCTATAGAAAGCTTTTTATAGGTGGCACTATCATTGAGCTGGCGTAAAGCCTCCTCTCTATACATTAATTTGTCTAAGACCACTACTTTCCCCCCCTTGTCCGCCTGTTTAATAACTATCTGGTCATTATTCTTAAGACTAGTCAATGCTTTCCTTTCACCAGATGACAGATTACCCCGTTGTTTAGTGAAATTAGTGGGTTTGAGACACAGAATTTCCCGTTCGATGGATTCTTGAAACATAGATAACACCTCACCCCTAGAATTAATTGGGTAAAAATCACGATTGGGAATGCGGGGTATCTGTGGAGCAGAGATACATGAAAAGGCCGATTTCTGGCCAAGTTCATATTGGAGTTGTTCTATATCAGAGTTCCTACAGGACTCAGAAAAGGGGATACTAGAATTACTAATCATGGAACCCTCAGTTAACTGATTGTTTTCCCCTCCATTCACCATGGACAAATTACATGTGCTACCCTCCCCGTCTTGGTGTCCCATAGATGTATCCAATGTTACATTAGAGAAATGACGTTTGAGAGTAAGGGCCCTCAACTTGTTCACATCCAATAGGGTCCGAAATGCATCAAAATGTGTATCTGGGACAAATGATAGCCCTTTTGATAATAGTGACATTTCTGCCATAGAAAGAGTGTAATTAGACAAATTCAAAACATTTTTAGGCTCTAAAATCTCGGTCTGCGAGAGCTTTGTCTTAGGCCCATATTTGTGTTTATGGCCTCCCCTCCGGCTCGATTTTTTTGCCGGGAGCGTGTCATCATTCGAGCCGAGTGATTTAGGTCCTGTTCCCCTAAAAAAGAGGTTTCAACATCTTTGTTATCACTGCGATGGAACGTGCGGGGAGTATGCTTTCTTCTAGTATCCCTCATATTTCGGGCTACATCAAATCTGCCACCGATCTCGGTATCGGTTTGGTCAGAGTCCGAATCTGATGTAAGAAAGGTCACTCGTTTGGACCTCATGGATCTCTTAAGGATGGATTTAGGGGTTTGTCTCCTATTCTCATATACATTCCAATCATAAACTTTATTCGCTCTATAATCGTTAGTGTCTCTCAAATATTTCCTTTTCTTTGTGGTTACAATATAAGCCTCCAATTTCTCCTGGGCTTGAAGCATCTGATTGTATAATCTTGAGAAACCAGACAACGTTTTGTTGGCTTCCAGTTCAGCTGTAGATTTTTCCAGGGAGACCTGTAAATCATCAAGCCTCCGGCCCTGGTATTCCACCAGGATACTCATCAATGAAAGTGAAGCGTCCGTCAAGACATTGTTCCATCTTAATTTGAAGTCTTCAGGTAGTTCGAATGTGGGGAACTTCTTAATCCTCAGACCGCGTGGGATCATGCGATCGTCTATATATTTAGAGAGAGTGGACATGTCCCACCAAATGCGGGTCTCCTTGTTTAATAAGTCGCCATGCAATTTAAACAATGATTGTAGATCAGTCTTGAAATCAGGCAAATCACTCGATTCCTGATCTTTATGAGAAAAAGTATCCAACTGTGCCAGACGTTTGCGCTTGTCAGTAAACATAAAGTCTAATTCCAAAGCATCAGCAGGGTTATCAAAGCTTTAGAGTTTCATTTACAGTTACACTCTGATTATGATTTTGATTTATGTTCTTTCATTATTATGACTACAGAGCACTTATTGAAACATAATTATTTTGTTTTTGATAGTACATTTTATTTACAGCTCAGGGGGGCTTCCATGGGTGCCCCCTTTTCTCCGTCCTTGGCCAACCTATATATGGGATGGTGGGAGCACCATTCAATATATGGGGAGGCCAATATATGGCGTAGATCCATTTCCAATTACTTTAGGTACATTGATGACCTGCTTTTAATTTGGACTGCTACCAAACATGATCTGACACATTTCATTGAATTTTGTAACCATAATGATTTAAATTTACAGTTTACGGCCCATATTGATGAGGTAGAGATTGATTTCCTAGATCTCAAAATAACTGTTGACAATGAGTCACAGCAACTTCAGACTTCAACCTATCGTAAGCCGACCGCAGGCAATAATATATTACTTGCCTCTAGTTGTCATCCACGACATACTATCAAGTCCATTCCAGTAGGGGAGATGGTCCGTAGTCGTCGTAATTGTTCTCAGATAAGTCATTTTTTACAGGAATCTGGACAAATTGAGTCCAGACTAGCTGAGCGAGGATATCCTCCTTGGATGCTCTCTAGGGCTAGACACATAGCCCTAAACAAATCTCGTGACACTATGTGGGGAACTAATAAAAGAAAAAAATCTACCCCGTCACAAGAAGGTGTTACCTTTAGTACACCTTACACCCTGGAGTTTCATGAGATTAAGAAAATTATTAAGAATAATCTGCCAATATTGAGAGCAGACCCCTCTCTTCATACAGTAATAGAGAATGGGGTGCGGGTGGTCAGTAGGAGGTCACAGAGTTTAGCTAACCTCCTTTCACCAAGCCTATTTCAGACGTCTCAGGGGGAGCATACATGTGGTACCCCACGATGTGGTCTTTGCAAACATGTAGACCGGGGAAATTGTTTTACATCCACCACCTCAGGGAAAATGTTCACAATTAAGACCTTGGTGAATTGCAACTCTAAAATGGTAATCTATCTGGTCACATGTTCATATTGTCGTTTGCAGTATGTGGGGTGCACAACACGTAAGTTAAAGGTACGCATTTCTGAACACCTACAAGGCATAGGTAGATTGTGCCAAAACAAAAATTCCAATGTGGCCAAGCATTATAACCAACAACATCCGGGTCAGGATATAATGCTTAAAGTGAGTGCGATAGAGAAAGTCAATATTGGTCCAAGAGGGGGTGATGTCCATAAAAAACTTTTAGCCAGAGAGGCGTTTTGGATTTTCACCCTGGGTACTAGGTTCCCTAATGGTTTGAATCACAAATGGGACATTTCATTCATTACTGACAGATAGTGTCACAATTATAAGGTTTCATGCCTGGTACCTTACAATACGATCAGATAGATGCCTTTATTGGAGAAATTAGTGATTTTTGGATATCTCATCATATATTAATATGTATAAACTATAATATTCTTATTAGCTTCTCTATTTTATAATTACTATCGCATTCACACTTGCATGTTGCCCTCCCAGACAATATAATTATTTTGTATATGGCTATTCACAAGCTGTAATAATTTTTTATTAGTGATTACGGAGTTTAGATATGCAATTACTAAGTTATCTTTAACCTAATATGTCTATTTAGATGGCAATCACTTAGTACGATAATAATTTTTAATTAAGCGTTTGCGCTGTCTGTATATGTCTAAGCGTTTGCGCTGTCTGTATATGTCTTTATATGTTTTGACATTTACTGGTCTCCTTCCGCTTTCACATCTCCGCTCGCTCCCTGATGGCGTCCTGCGGCTCTGTTGCCTGGCAACTTCTAGCGGTTCCCTCAGCGTGCGTGATGACGTGATATTGACCTCTCCTGTGATTGGTTCTCTCCCGCGCGCTCTGATTGGTTTACTGCACCACTTCCAGGTGACGGCGCCTCCGGACTTCCGTCGGTGGCGCGATCCGGACTAATGCAATGGCGGTGGAGGTAAGTTTTGATTGATTACATTATAAAAATGTCTGTAATTGTACCATGCTTTATCTATGACTAAGGACCTCTGCAGTCCGAAACGCGTAAGCTAGCATGGCTATTTGACATCTGCCAGGGTCTGATACTATGGTTTTTAGCTGTCCTGTTGATATGGAGATTTTTTAATCGTTTTCATTAAAACATTGGAATTTTAAGGAGTGCTGACACCTACCATTTTTTCACTGAGCCACGTCCTGACTAAATTTCCTGATGGCATGGCTGTCCTGCAAGAGAAATACATCTCTCTTCCTGACAGCATGGCAGCCTGGTATGTGGTGAGATTGTTTTTTTTCAGGATTGTGAATATGCCAAGTGTCATGGGCACCATTGATTGCATGCATGTGGTCCTGGTTCCCCCAGCTGCTCAAGAGTATATGTTTTGGTATGTTTAGGCCCACACTGCTCATCCTTCTTGCCCACTCGTCTATTTTTATGCTAGTCTTGCTTCAGATACACTAACCAGTTTCCCAGTTGCCCATGGCTTGGTTATATTTTTGCAGTTCATTTTCATTTTGTTCATTTTGTTTGCATTTTTTTCAGAAACCGCAAGATGGGCAACTCTCTGAACACCCAATGCATTGTGGGACCGGATCTTCATTTTTTCCGGCTTTTTGGCCGGCTTCCCTGGCTCATCCCATGATGCATTTATCTTGAGTTCAAGTTTTATACATTCATTTTGAAAGTGGCGAGCTGAGTGATGGTTGGCTTCTAGGTAAGTGTGTCTATTCATGTAGCTGATCTGTGTGCCTATTGTTATCATTGGATTTGCAATGTTTTTTGCATTTCTAATATGTGCGCTCTTTTGGGATTTTGTGCAAGTTTATTGTGTTTGCCGATTTGCCCCTTACCTTCCATCACTTCAACTGTGCTCATGTCCTTCTTTAAATGTCCCTTTTGCAAGTAACAAGCCTTAGTGCTGGAATCCTGCCTTACTTTTAGCCTTATTTGCCTAGTGTATTAATACTCACTATTTGGTCCTGCCTGTTTTGATGTTTTGTTACCTGTATGGATTGTCTTTTTTTTTCATTTAGGTAATTTGGGTTATTCTCTGCTTCCCTGGCCCCTGACACCCGTTTTAAGGCACCAGGCAGCTGGTCAGGAGGCATATAATCGGGCCCACCATCGCACACAGGCAGTTGTGGAGCATGCTTTCAGGCTCTTGAAGTCCAGCGCAATATAAGCCAGAGAAATTAGTCAAAATAATCTTGTCCTGCATCTCCCTCCACAATTTTGCCTTGACGGACAGGGTGGCAGCTTATGTGGAGGAGGAGGCTGCAGCTCCAGAGATTCCCGAACACCTTTCATTTTGGGACCCAAAGCCGTGCTGCCCAAACAATTAGGCAGCATTTGGTGGACTTGTTTTTTTCTTAAAATTGTGTATTTAGTTTTTTCCTTCTGTACTTTAGTAATTTGTCACCACCTTTTGCTTTTCTGAGTGTGAAACAACATCCAAAAACAGAAAATGGCTTTTAAAATTGATGTTCCTGCTATATGTGCTAATCCACCCAAGTTGTTTTTGTCTGCCACAACTCAGGCTGCAATTTAGCTAAACAACCAAATTAATGTGACTGTCAGCCAAATATCAAGTGTTTACCCCCACACCCCAAAGTCCATTATACCAGGTTAGGGGGATATTGCCTGGCTTTCAGTGTTGGCTGGTCGTAGTGTCTCCAGCCTGTCCAGCCTTTGAGCAGTGAGCTGGTTGGCCTCCACCATAGCCCCACGCACCACCTGTAACCGTTGGTTGTGGTGCTGCTGCTCCACAACCACTGCAGCTATGTCCTCATGGATCAAACTGGCAGACTAGTGCACCACTTTAAAACATCGAGTAGAGTTTCTCCTAAAAATGGTGCTGTTGTACCAGAGACAGGTGCTGCCTGGCTGCGGTGCGAGGCTGACCTCCTCCTGGGCACTCTATGGACCTGGTGGGGCTGCTGAGGTGCGGTCTGTGTTGAGAAAGCTAAACCTTAGTGTTTGTTTGGCTCAAGAGTACAACACAGCCTCCATCAATAAAACCTTTACATGGGATCACCCTCCTCCTCCACCCTGCACCTTGGGCTTTCCCAATTAAGGGCACACATTTAACCTCATGACTGTCTGGACTCCCCTCACTGGTTGGCTGGTTGATGGATGGGCTCTGCCTTGATGGTGGCTTGGTGGTAGGCACACCAGATGGGGCAGCTGTGGCCACAGGTGGAAGGTCTGGAGGCAAAAACAACATGGCTTTACTGAGGGTAGATCATGTCCGACCAATCTTATCGATTTCTTTGACAATGTCATTGTTGGATGAAAGTGGTGCTGTTGATATTGCCTATCTGGATTTTAGCTAGGTCTTTGACACTGTACCACATAAAGTGCTCATAGATAAGCTATTATGACTCAATCCCTGGATAGGTCAGTGGATTTCCAGCAGGCTGAAGGATCGGTATCAGAGTGTTGTTGGTAATAGCATGCAATCTGAACAAAGGTGAGTTACAAGTGGTGTGCCACAAGGCTCTGCCCTGGGCCCCATTCTTTTTAATATGTTTGTAAGTGACATAGAAGAAGGCTTGGTAGAAAAAGTTTGCCTGTTTGTGGATGATGCTGAGGTAAGTAATAGGGTGGACACTCTTGGAGGTGTCTACAACATGGAAAATTATTTAGCTTTACTGGATAAATGGTCAAAACTGTGGAAACTAGAGTGTAATGACTCTAATTGTAAAATCATGCACTTGGGTAGAAGGAATCCCTGCTCTGAGTACCGTAGGGGCAGTACTGTGTTAGCAAGGACCTCGGAGGAAAGAGATTTAGGGGTACTGATTACTGAAAGCTGCAAGATGAGTGGATAGTGTAGCCAGGCAGTGGAAAAAGCAGGCAGGATGTCGACTGCATAGCTCGAGGCATCACCAGTAGGAAGAGGGAGGTTGTGATGCCAATATACAGAGCCCTGGTGAGGCCACAGCTAGAATACTGTGTGCAGTCCTGGAGAACTTACCCACATAAGTGGGTGGTTTATTGGCCCTCAGTTGTGTTTATTCAACAGGCCAGCACAGGCGCCTTCAATCTATAGGCTACATGGGCTTATGGACGCAAGCACACTTCTGGGGTCCACCAGGGCATGCAGGTTACATGGGATGCCCTATATGCCGCCAGGGGGGAGAAGGTAAGTATGTGGAAGGACATGCACATTACATGGGGTGGCACACTGGAGGTAGACAGCGGGATACACCTTACAATTGCTGGAAAAAAAGAGCAAATATGGCAGTGTACGCATGAACAAGCTTTTCTCGGAACGCGGCCCTGAAAAATATATATAATAATGTTTGCAAATTCCTGAGTTCAGTTTCAAAAAAACGGAGCATTCACAGTCAGGCTCTGAATCAGGCTAAATATTTTGTCAAAAAGTAAATCTGGAATTATATAACATTTTACTGTATTAAAATCTTTCAGCTCTAAAAATTATTTCGTTTTCTAACTCTGGAATTATTTAAATATGAATTACTGACATTAATTTGGTTGTTAGAAGCAATCATTCCATAAGAATATTTCAAAATTATTTTCATAAAATAAAAATTTGCACATCCCTGTATGGGCACTAAAGCTACATATTGTGACATGACAGCCACCTACAGTCAATTATTAGCAGAACATTTGCCAAAATGGACTGTAATTCTAACTAAATCTTGTACAGGCATCTATGTACAATTTCCTTTGACACAACACGGCAATTAACTACTGAACGCTCTGTATTTTAATTAGCTGAATTTAATGAACTTCAGACAGAATTGATTTCTCAGTTTCTATTCAACACAAAATGTGACAATTTCTCAGACCTATTTATAAACTGTAGGTCAAAGGCTGGAAATGCGTATGTGACTTCTAAGTCATCTAGACTTTCGTTTATTTTTATCAATATAATGTTATTAATCTACTTTATTCAATTAATGATTTTTTTCTATGTTGTCTGCCAGTGACAGGTAGCATTTATATTCAATATTCACTGCTCTGCATCACACTGCCCTTATTTATATAAGTGGATTTTAGTTCACAAGCAAAAGACTAAACAATTTTTTTTTTTACAGTAATGATTTTAGAAGTGTGTTAATCAGGAGTTTTAAATAATGGTTTGGCAAATTCTATGACAGAAAATGCATGGGAGTGGATCCTTATGTGTCTTAAAGCGGACCTTCACCCTGAATAAGAGCATGTCTTGTATGTTTCCCACACCCTGTACATACGGATTGCTCACATTAAAAATCATCCTACCTGCATCTACTGCATGTTATGAGCCTTTAAACATCCATCCTTCTGACTGTGCTGCTCTGCATTCTGGGACTGCTGACCTTTTCCTGACCCCAGCTCTGCTCTGTCTGAGCAAAGCACAGCTATGACCCGCCCCCTGTATTTTATTCCACTCTCCTTTCCTCAGTAAGTGTGATGCTTCAAGAGTCAAGATGAGTCAAGATGGCGGGGCCCATATCCTTAAAAGAGTTGCAGCCCAGTGGAGGAAAGAATAATAAGTAAGTGATTAAAAACGTAAAATATATTAATTTTAGATGCTGGGGAATCATTTTTTAAGGGTCATGGTGAAGATCCGGTTTAAGTAAACTTACTGTAGGCTCTCAACTTGTAGCACATGTTATGGAGGCGCTTTTCCTTGGGACTGGCCAACATCTCAATTCTTTTCTTTTGTGATAGCTCTGAAGATAGTGTTCTGTGATACAACAGAGAATGTGGTTAGTGCATTGGGATGTGTTTCGCAGTTGAACTTACCAGAAATATGTATGTGTGGCCCTTCATACCCCCACTAAGCCACTGAGCAGAGGAGAACGTTGCTTGACCTCCCTTGTTCTTTACACTGTGTACATAATTATAAGTCACGTTGTACTTTTGAGGATTAATTTTACTGTTAAACAACTAGTGTGCTGTTGGTCAATCCAAAATGTTAATACAACTCAAATCTGAGTATTTAAAAAGTATATATGCACCATTGTTTCCTCCTCCATTGAATGGAGAATTTTGCAAAGTCCAGCACAGAGATATGAACGGGCTGATTAAATTTATGGGCAGTGTTTTTTTTTCTGCTTGTGTCATGTTGTAGTCTTTCTACTCCAACACAATACAAGCAGGAAGGTGTGAAATGTGCCAGGGAGCACAATTTAAGAAGAATGCCAGTCAGCACCATTTTAGCTTCTTCTGAGCGGTGGCAGGATCGCTAACCTGTCAGTGCCTGTTAGTTTGAACTGGTGCTGACAGCGTTTTAAGCACTGTACCTTATAAGAACTGCATGATAAATGGATGTTACCAGTGATGCTAGTCTACACACTGACTGCCCAACAACACTAAGATCCAAGGCTGCATCATATGTCGTATATAACAAGTGACTAAAGCGAACAACACTAGCTAACAGCTAACAACACTCGCTAACAGCATTCAGCGCCTGTCTGTTCTGTGGCATGTAGCTATACCAGCACAGTATTTAACAATTTACAGGCCAGCACTGATGTTGGCGGTAGTTTATTTAGGTTAAGTGGCACACTTATTTATACCAACAACAGTTTAGCAGAATCAAACAAAAAAATCAAAGTGGTACAGTCAATGCAGTGTACTTCAGAACATGATAAAAAGTTTAGATTGTGCAGGATGGTTATTACAACTGCCTTCTATGTGCAGAGCTCTCTTTCAATTATAAGCTGATATAATTCCTATATAGCTTCTACTGGCCCATAGTAAAACAATGAAGAAATGCAAACATTTGGTAGGTTTACTTTAGAAGAATATACCCTTTACTAGCTTATAAAAGCATCATTGTAAAAAGGTTATTGCTGAGCATAGGCCATAGTAAATGCTGCCTTCACAGAAGAAATGTATAGCAACATTCCAGAGGATACAGAAAGTTCAGCTTAAATTTAGTAACATTTGTACAAATCCTCCTTAGATGATCATATATTAGCATACAAGCATAATAAGCAATAGTGAGTGTTGCCCAAAGCAAAAGGTAGTATTGTGGCAACTATCCTATGTTCTGGGGATCCCATCCCCTTTCGCTGGCAGCCTTTAAGTGCCAAGCACGTAACACCTACGCGCTGGCTTGGCAAGGACCTAAGTGCCAAGCACGTAGGTGTTACGTGCTTGACTTTCCCCCCTGTTAGTTAAAAAAAAAATAAATAAATAATACTCGCCTGACCCCTCGTTGCATCCGTCCGGGTCTCGTCTTTAATTTGGTGCCATCCAATCTCCCATGGGTGCTCGGATGGCTGCAGGAGATCCCCCGGAATAGCCCCTCCCCCCCACTTCGGCAGCAGTTGCTAACTGTAAAAAAAAAAAAAAATTAAAAATGATATTTACTCACCTGCAGTCGCACTGCCTCCCGCCGGGTCTCCTCTTCACTGGGGGGGCCTCCGATCGCCCCTCCCCAGGCTGCTTAGTCTTCAGGAGAGGGCTCAAAATGCCCTCTCCCCCTGCCTTCCGAAGGGGCTTATGACGTCACTCCCTGGTGTCATCCCGGCTCTCCTCGGCTTAGCTGTCAGATGCCCTGGTAATCGCTGGGCAGAGCAGTGGAGGGGTGCTCTGATCCCCTGCCCCCCCCTCCTCTGGCCAGCGATCACCAGGGCATCTGACAGCTGATCGACACAGGAGCTGACAATCGGGTGAGGTGTGTAAAGTAAAAAAAAAACATTTTTTTTTTTTAATAAATGACATGTGTGGTTTTTTTTTATGTTAACCCTTTGTGAACTGGTAAGGGGTCCATGAGACCCCTTATACCAGTTCACAAGGCTGGGGGCTGGCAAGTCACCTGCAACTAGCGGGTGACTTGCCATTAACCCCCGCACCCCCAATTACCGGCCTTCCCAAAGCCCAGGGGGGGGGGGTCAGAAGAGCCCGGGCCCACACAGGCTATGTGGTCTTGTAGGCTGCAGGGTGGGGGGCCACAAAAGCTGGCCCCTCCACCCTGTTCCTACAAGCTCCCATAGCTGGTCCCCGGGCTGGTTATGACGGGTAGGGGGGACCCTACATCATTTTTTTTTTATTTTTAAGCCTAACCCTAACCCTTAAAATTCCAAAAAAAATTGGGTACCCCTAGGGAGGAGGGACCCTATGTATTTTTTTTTTTTTTTAAGGGTTAGGGTTAGCCTAACCCTTACCCTTAAAATTCCCCCCCCAAAAAATGGGGTCCTCCCCCCCCCCCCCTGGGAGGGGGGACCCTATGTCGTTTTTTTTTTTAAATTAACCCCTTATGTTCTGTCGCCCAGCAGCTGTAAAAGGCTTCCAGCAAGCAGTAGGTGAGCAGAAGCCAGAGTTATCAGCGTGGGACATACTGCTCCAGGATGGATGGGAGGTGAGTATAAAAAAAAAATACAAAAACAAATAAAATATTTTTTCTCCATGTGTCTGTGTTTTTTTTTTTTTACTTTAAACCCCTTGTGAACTGGTAAGGGGTCCATGAGACCCCTATACCAGTTCACAAGGCTGGGGGCTGGCAAGTCACCTGCGGCTAGCGGGTGACTTGCCATTAACCCTGGCACCCCCAATTACCTGCCTCCCCAATGCCCGGGGGGAGGGGGCAGAAGAGCCCGCCCATGGAGCTTGTAGCCGGCAAGGCGGGGGGGCCACCAAAACTGGCCCCTTCGCCCTGTTCCTACAAGCCCCTATAGCTGGTCCTGGGCTGGTTATGAGGGGTAAGGGGGGCCCCACGTAATTTTGGGGGGATTTTTAAGGGTTTTTAACCCTTAAAATTCCTCCCAAAAATGCCCCCCCCCCAGGAGGGGGGACCCTATGTCATTTTTTTTTTATTAGCCCCTTATGTTTATAGTGTGGATAGCAGTATTTTATTTGTAAATGTTATAAAGCGCTCTTTTCAGTTTGGGGGGGTCTCCTGGGCAAGAATGGGGGGGCTACCGATACATATGTGGTACCGTTGTAATCAGAAGAAATGGGGCTTTCACGTACAATATGGTTTTCATTAATAAAACAAATGTTTTATTTAAAATAAAGGGGACAATTGTCTAAAAAATATTATTTTATTTATTTTTTTGTTTTTTTATGCAAAAATATTTAAAAAACAGTAGAAAAATTACAAACAAGATATTTCATGTTAAAGCCTAAACTCTGCTGCAAAATATATATATATATATATATTTTCCTGAAAATTCCGGCAAAAATCACGGCTAAACATGGCGCAAAATGGGGAAAAATGACCTGTCAACAGGTGACAAAACTTCAAGTAGGCTGGCAATTAAAAAGGTTACTAGTACCTATGCATGTTGGGTATTGTTCTGCTCGGCAGACCTTGCGCTTATAGATTTAGCTTGTTTTTTCTTGTTTGCATATTTATATTTTAGGAAAACATGTTAATTATTCAGTTTTTTTATTAATTTTTTTAGGGAAACCCTGTGCAACCTAAGAATTCTTCGAAAGATTAATTCCAGAAAGGTGAGCCTACTACAACAAGCTAGGTACTCTTAGAAAACTTAACATGTGTACTTTCAGGGAATATATGGTTTATGGGGGATATTCCAAATGTAAAGGGTTGTTTTGGTTGCAAAATTGCAAGGTGCGCACTTTGTCTGCAGAGCTGACATTTTCAAGTAAAATTACTGTTATGCTCACACTTTACTTTGTGGTGTTTGCCAACTCTTCCCTTGACAGTAGCTATGCATGTTGGGTATCGTTCTGTTCGGGGGATGTTGCTTTTTGAGATTTTACTTGTTTTTTCTTGTTTGCATATAGTTTTTTTTAGGAAAATGTGGCTTGATTCTTCAATTTTATTCTTTTTTAGGGAAACTTTGTGCAACCAAAGAATACATTGAGGGATTACTTCCAGAAAACTAAGCCCACATAAACAAGCTTGGTACACCTAAAAAGCTTGAGGCGTGTACTTCCAGATAATATATAGTTTGTGGGGGGTATTTCAAATGTAAAGGGTTGTTTTTCTGGAAAAACTGCAAGGTGCGCATAGCGCATAGCGCAGTTGTATTTTATGTGAAAATCTCCTAAAGCTCTGTTTCAGTTTGGGGGAGTCTCCTGGGCTGGAAAGGGTGTCTACCAATACATATGTGGTACTGCTGTGACCGGGAGAAATTGGGGTTTCGCACGCAATAAAATTTTATTGAAGAACTTACATTTTTTATTACAAAAAAACACTACAAATTGCAAAAAATATAAAAATTTTTTTTTTTGCACATATTTCACCAAAAAGTTTTGAGAATACACTAAAAAAAGGCCAAACAAGACATTTCATGTTGAAGCCCAGTCTCTGTTGAAAAAAACAATATATAATTTTCCTGGAAAATCCCTGGAAATCCTTTCAAAAATCACAGGTGAACATGTGTAGCGCAAAATAGTGAAACATGGTCTGGCAACAGAGGGTGACAAAAGCTGCAGGTAGGCTGGCAGCGAAAGGGTTAAACTGGACCTTCAGCTTAATTTAACAACAAGCCCAAACCCTTAAAAAACTATTCCCCAGCATCTAAAATTATTTTATTTTAAGTTTTAAGTCTCTTACTTATTATTCTTTCCCTCACTGGGCTGCAACTCTGTTCAGAAGTCTGGGATATGGCGCCGCCATCTTGCCCCAGAAGCATCACATACTGGATGGAGAGGAGAGGGGGGTTAAAAGTGAAGGGGTGGGGTTATGGCTGTGCTTTGCACAGACAGAGCAGAGCTGGGGTCAGGAAAAGGACAGAAATCCTAGAATACAGAGCAACATAGTCAGAAAACCATCTTGGATGCTTAAAGGCTCAGAAAATGCAATAGGTGCATGTAGGATGATTTTTAATATGACCAATCCCTGCCCATCTATTGAAGTCTATGGGAGATCAGGTATGAGTACCAGTTTAATCTATTGCATATTTGGGAAGAGTGTTCGGTTCTACACCCTACATGGGACTGGTGATAATTTAGATGCTGAATGCTTGTGCTGATCCTCTATGTCAGTCCCTCCACTGGCTGTCAATATCTGAGATATATTAATTTAAAATACTAACATACAAAGTTCTCCACAACCAGGCTCCTACCTACATTTCATCGCTGACCAACAAATACCAATGTAGATACAATTTTGCTCTGCCCAGGACCTCCTCCTTTCCTCAACCCTAATAATCTTTTCCCACTCCCTGGTCCAGGACTTCATATGCGCCACCTCATTACTCTGGAATGCCCTCCCCCATACAATCTGCCACTCCACAAAATAAATAAATAAATGCTGAATGGTGGTCATTTCAACTGAAACATTGAGTGGTGCTAGTGCGAAAGTATGGGCGTTTAGTGTCATTGAGTGGCGCTAAGCACTTGATGAATAAGGCCACAAATCCCTTGCTTGGCCCTTGTTGCCTGAGAAAAACAAGCTGTCTAATACTTGTGCACACCTTGATATAGGACCTTGAGCAAAAGTACAAGGAATTTGCGGTACTGCAGTTTGGTCCCGTCAGGCCAGATCCACATGCCCTTGTAGGGGAGTATACCTGAGGCTCTCCTCTTTCCAACCCCCCTAGGTTCGGAGATCAGGCTCATGAAAGTGCCAGGGCTGGCGTCAGCACCCGGCAAGGTGGCGTCAGCACCCGGCAAGGTGGGGCAGCTGCCAGGGGCCCCCACTCTCTGGAAGGACCCACTGACAGGGTCAGCCTTTGGGGTGTGCGTAGGCACTAGACCAGCGGCGGACTGGGAGGGCACCGCCACAGCTGGTGCCCACATCTCCTTGAATGGCGGGGTTCCACACAACGTGGTATCTCGATTTATATTCCTGGGGAGGAAGTGCTGGGTTTTGCTCAGCTTTTAAGTTGCCCATCCCAGGTGATTTCCTATACAAATCTGTGATACCCTACTTCGTAAAACCCCCTGGGATCGCTGGAATACCCACTATGTAAGCAATTCCACCCCTTTTGTCCACTTTACAGCGACATCTCAATTTGGGATGCCCCTATTTGGGAAAGAACCCCCCTGGTGTGGCCTGTAACTCAAACCGGTGATCCCATAGTGAATTCACTAGTTCCAGGAAAGTAATGAACAAGGAGAGGAGGAGGTCACACACAGGGGCATCCAAAATCAGGATCTAGATTCATTTAGTCAGGTCTAAAGGGGATCGGTGCGCTTCCAAGTAGACCAAATCTAGAATTTTGGTCCAAATAGCATCCAGATTTGGGACGTACCTCTGTGACGTGACTCTTCACCACAAAGGGGCCAAGACCATGCCGCCCAAGGGCCCACATAAACCTGGAGCCGGCTCTGACCCTGGCAACCCGTGAGCAACAGTACCAGGGCATAGAGGGGATCTCCATATTCCAATGACACATCCAGTGGGTTGTTAGCCCCCTAGGTGCAGTACTGGAACTTTGTGGTGCCTCCACTTTGTCTGGTTGGCCCCGATTCACATGCCCTTGCAGTGCTCTATACCTGAGGATCTTTCCAACTACATCTCCAGTGGGTTAACCCACCTAGGTCCAGAGATCTGGTGCTAGGAAGTGTACCATGCTAGGTGACATGCATTAATTTAGGATGATTTGAAATTGGCTCTCGCTTAGCAACTCGCTGAAGGTGCCATTGGAAAGAAGAGGACTTCAGGTATGTACGTCTGCAAGGGCATGTGGATCCAGGCCTCAAAGTACCGATAATGTTGCTTGCCAGAGTTGGGGTCCTAAAATCCGTGGAGAGGCTTGTTCTGCAGTCGAATATCTCAGCTACATACCCTTTAAATGTGGGCTTCCTTGCCCCCATGTTACCAGAAAATCTACTTTTTCTCTGGTGCTGGGGGAAGAGAGTGTACAGTGGTGCACACAAACAGCAAAAACTGTGCTTCACACCACTAAGTAAATATTAAGAAATGCTGTACATTAGCAGACAGGTAGGTTGTTAGACCCATTGATTGGCCTTCCTTTTATCAAAATTTTAACATTTTGGGTGATTGAGAACTTACAGTATAAATCACAAACTGAGGACATTATCTTGTCCATAACTTGATAATTCTAATTCAGTTTGTGCATTCCATTCTGCCTGCAGGTTAGAACTACATTTTAACTTATTTTTGTTTTTTATTTTTTAAATGGCACATGGGCACTGATGGGTACTGTCTCAGCTGCAAAATGCATCTGAATGGAAATCTGCAAATCTGAAAAACTCCTGTTTTTATTTTTGCTTGTAACAACTGCAGAGGGAGTGAACGGGATGCCTAATATTTGAAATATTTGTAGCTGTGCATTTGAATCAGATGATCTTTAATGTGCATATCAGCCCTATTCCAAATGATCTGTTTTTAACATCTGTATCTAGTTTTGGAAGTGGTTGCCACTTCAAAGCAGTTCTGTGTACTTGAGCAAATCACTCCCGTTTCCACAAGACATGAAAGCCATTATATTTATCAATTACATTAAAGCCACCAAAGTATACCTCTACAAAAAGTTGAAGCGCTCTGAAAATTGGTTTGCCTTAAGGGTTTAAGTGAATGCAAATTTAGTAATAAAATTAATCTCGTGGCCTTTCAATACTAGTCATCCATGTGCTGGCAGACCATTACGGGATAGTTCAAATGTCGCGATTTGCATTTGATTTCCAATATAACATGAACTTAAATAACAGCTTTTTAATACCTAGGTTTTAAAAGTTGCCACTGGCATATCTGAAATAATTACAAAATGGTGGAACAAAACAGACACACTGTATATTACAGCTTTGATTATTAGCTTTGTGAACAATGTGTATTCAGTGGCTAGCATGTGCTTTGTCTTTATGCTGTGTGCCCTGCCCAGGTTTAACAATACCACTGGATAAAGCACAGGGGTGTTTAATTATATATGTAGAGTTACCTCCAAATACAGCAAAGCATGTGTAAATATGCATATATGGTAAAACCTACATGTATATTGTTTGTATAGCAGTGCTTGGTTAAAGTAAACCAATCACCCGCTGTTACCGCCATGGAATCGAAAAGATTCCAGGACTGGCTGCTAGCTTCCCCCCTAAAATCTAAAATCCTATACCGAATGCCCCACTGTGTGAAACCCCCCAGGCCTCCGGTAATCATACTTGATCCCGGAGGCTCCCATGACGCTGTCTTCACCGAAAGCACTCCCTATGCCCAGCCATTCAGATAGGCCAGACGCACGTGAGTGCATACTCACATATGCTGACACAAAGTATAAATCAGCGGCTTTATGCCAGGCATTAGTATACGCAGCATAAAGCGCTGATTGGACATCCGCAGTGGGATCAGCAGAAAGGTGAATGAAAGTGGGCAATCTTGGGGGTTTCACACAGGGGCATCCTACATTGGGATGCACCTAGAGCAGGGACCAATCATCAGGAAAGTCAAGATCCATGTGATTGTTCCACTTTAAAGTGGACCATCACCCTCCCGTGATCGGCCCGGGAATCTATAAGATTCCCGGGCCGATCACCTCCCTCCCCGCGGGACATCCGAGATCGGGATGTCCCGCGGGGTGAAACCCCCCCAAACACCCCAAATCCCCTTACCTTGTCTTCGGCGGCAGCCGGCCGCTGCCACCTCCCTCGCGCCCCTCTAGACGTGCGCGTGCCCGCGCCTGCCGTCTGTGAATGGCCGGCGCGGGTCAAGAGTGACGCGCGGGAGGCTGCGGCGGAGGAGCCGCTTGTCCGCGGCTGTCAAACCGCTTGTCCGTCGGCGCTGGGAGCGGGAAGAGGTGAGTTTTTCGGGTGATCGGGGGGGTTTCACACAGCGGGGCACCCCGATCGGGGGTGCCCCACCGAAGTGGACCAAGACCCAGGATAGTCAAAATCCTGGGTGTTGGTCCACTTTAAGAAGTTGTTAGCCTGTCATTTGGAAGAAGCACCACTGAACCACATGAATGTACCGTATAATGTCAGTATGATTGTCAGAACCGTAACACAGCCATCTTGTCTATACTCATTTCCCATCAGCTACCAGGAAGTCAAGGAAATTTGATATTACATCCTACCTAGAGACACCTTGCATACAGTCTGTTAAAAAGTTACCATAGGCACAGCCTTAGAAAATAGATTTCTTCTTTAATGATGACACGTCAAGTGTGGGTGAAGCTATAAAAGTGGGGACCAGCAATTAATTTAGGGCTGGCAACACTTGAAAGGAGCAGAAAGTGGGGGGACATGCACGTCATACAGTACTATGATTTATTGTCCATAAAGTTGCATTTTAACACCCCCATAATCTCTTTCTCTAGCACAAATAAATTACCCCTTAAGGATGCGATTATAAATAAATTGTAGGTAAAAGGTTCTTCTCTGTATTATGCAAAGTTATAGTGTGTATAAAAATATGGGGGCCCCAATAGTGCTGGTCAACCCAGCACTAATTAAGCAGCCTCGGTGGGGGTGTTGGCATCTGGGGCCCCAATCGTCAGTCTTTATTTTGTGGCTCTAAGCTGGCTTAGTGCAGGTATATTCTTTGATTTTTGTACTTAGTTTTTGTGTTCCGGCGGCAAACCTCTGCTCCTTGTATAATACATATCGGAACTGCAAACAGACACTGTTGCTGAATGCAAGGAATATTAAAAAAATACACTGTAAATTTGCCACAGGAATCTTTATTTGTAGCTCTATACAACACAATCTCTGTCCCTGTGAGCACAGGTCATATTTCCACAAAAGATATGGATATTGATTCGCATTTAGAATGTATCCTTAGGGCACAATTGCACAACAGTTATGAATATTTGTCTTTTTTGGCTCAAAGCAGACCTTGTGGTTATATAAATACAGAACAGACTCCATAACTTTTCCTGTAGGTTTTAGCTGTCTGCTTGTTTGCTGCTGGCAGTTTTAATTAATACTGGCTTTTATAAGGCTGGAATCCTAATCACTGGAGTAGCTCACCAGTTCATGCTACCATATCTGTGTCTCCCATAATCCATCAGGGTCACCTGGAAGCGGGCAGGCTGATTCATCACTAACGCCAGGTAGCGACAGATGAGCGTCTGTAGCAGGCAATTTCAGAGCGCCCGCTAGTAGTCACTGTGCTCATAGAAACATAGAAGGTTGACGGCAGAAGGACACCATATGGTCCATCCAGTCTGCCCTTATGTGTATACTGTATGTACTCTTTATCTTAGGATAGATGTGTGCTTATCCCAGGCATGTTTAAATTCAGTGACTGTTGATTTTTCAACTACCTCTGCTGGAAGTTTGTTCCAAGCATCTACTACTCTTTCTGTAAAATAATATTTTCTAACATTGCTCCTGATCTTCCCCCCGACTAGCTTCAGGTTATGCCCCCTTGTTCTATCATTAAGCTTCTTCTTAAAAACACTTCCCTCCTGAACCTTATTCAATCCTTTCACATATTTAAAGGTCTCAATCATGTCCCCCCTCTCCTTTCTTTCCTCCAGACTGTACAAATTAAGTTCTTTAAGTCTCTCCTGATAAGTTTTAAGTTTAAGTCCTTCCACCATTTTCGTTGCCCGCCTTTGGACACGTTCTATTTGAATGATGTCTTTTTGCAGGTAAGGTCTCCAGAACTGCACACAGTATTCTAGCTGTGGCCTCACCAGGGCTCTATACAGCGGCATCACAACCTCCCTCTTCCTACTGGTGATGCCTCGAGCTATGCAGCATCCTGCTTGCTTTTCCCACTGCCTGGCTACACTGTCCACTCATCTTGCAGCGATCAGTAATCAGTACCCCTAAATCTCTCTCCTCCGAGGTCCTGGCTAACACAGTGCTGCCCATACGGTACTCAGAGCAGGGATTCCTTCTACCCAAGTGCATGATTTTACATTTAGAGACATTAAACTCTAGTTTCCACAGTTATGACCATCTATCCAGTAAAGCTAAATCATTTTCCATGTTGCAGACACCTCCTGGAATATCCACCCTATTACTAACCTTTGTATCATCAGCAAACAGACAAACTTTTCCTACCAAGCCTTCTCCTATGTCACTTACAAATATATTAAAAAGAATGGGGTCCAGAACAGAGCCATGCGGCACATCAGCCGTGGGTCGCTACTTTATAGCGACTCAGTCACTGTTCAGTAATGTTGAATACATTGTGAGGAGTCGCTATTTGACCAGTACAGCGCTGTATGGGAGCGCATGTTAGCGACTGCTCATAGCGACTGACTCACACCATATTCAGCAAAAAAACAGCCTCACAAATCTCTGGCGCTGAAAAATGCTTGTTTGAAGTCCAGAGCGCAGGAGGCGGTGTGTTTAAAGTGTGTTTTCCAGCATCTTTCCACTAGTAACAAAGCGAAAACATCTGGAATTACATTGTAGCAACATTGTAACATGAACACTTTAATGGCAGACCTGTAATGTCATTTCTGATGAAAGATATAAAAAATGAAAAAATTGTGAAAAAACTGCTTTTTCAATGCCAGAAGAGGTCACAGAATTATTTGTGATTTTTGGAACAAAAAATTAACTAAAATTTCGTTTAAAGAGAAGAAAAGGATCGTCCATTGAAATGTATGGGAGTGCAACAGGTAGCGAGAGGTCATACCTGGCGCTGTGCAAGGCTGAACGCCGGCGCTGTTCGCTGAGGCTGTGAAAATGATGAATCAGACGCTACATGGCACTATCCCAGTCGCTAAACAGATTCTGCTTGATAAATGTGTAATTGCATGCCGTGTCCGGCGTTCACAAGTCGCTACCTGTCGCTACCTCTCATTAACCAGCCACCTGACGCTATCCCTTCTTAAAGGAACAGTATCGCGAAATTTGCATTAAAAAAGATAAATAATTAAATAGCCACACAATAGCTTCTAACATGTGTATAAATAATCTGGCGATAGAAATAGGAAAAAATATCTGCCTTTCTTTTAAATTGTATAATTACACTGGTCTCCTAGCAACACTTTACCTCAGAGGCTGACACTGTAATCAGTGGTAACAGCTGTGTGTGTGTGAGGTGCTGCTTTTGTTATGAGACCAGGTGACTCAAATGTGTAAAATCTATACAAAATAAACTAAACTGACTGAAAATAACTGAAATTCTTCTTTGAATAACTGTGCAGGAAAATCTAAAGGTATTAAAGTGAAACAAAACCCTGAGTTGCTGACCCTGAAGTCTATAAGACCCGGCCATTGACCTTGCCCCTTCTAAATCAGGATGCCCACTGTGTGAAACAACCCCTGGATAACCACAGATCCCCCTATTTTTCTGGCGCACTCACGCAGATAGTCATTTAGACAGGCCGGGCGGCCAGGAAGGTTACTGCTCAGGCTCCCCATCTGCGTGCAAACAGAGCTGATTGGATGAGAGCCCGTGCATGCGCTGTGGGACAGGGAAAGGTACGTTTTAACAGGCGAACTTGGGGATTTCACATATCAGGGCATCCCAAGTCGGGATGCCCCTAGGGGCACAAAACAAAACTCCAGATAGTGAAAATCCTGGGTTGGGCTTTGCTCAAAACACACAAAGCTGAAAGAAAGATCATATGGAAAAATGAAAAATAAGAATATGTAAGAGGAAATGGTAAACTGAAATATTCTGCAGCAGAGCCAACATGAAGGGAAAACTGTCAAAATCAGCTAAATGACTTCTAGAGCTTTTCTCTCTGTTTTAGATATCTAAGTTCTGGCCAGGCAATGTTGCAATGTTGTTATCTTATGCTGGACGGCTGCCAGCACTGAACAGCTGAGACTTTGATACATTGTTTCACCCCTCTCCTCAGCATGGAACAGGCCAGAGTGTCGGGTGCCGACACTCAGAAGACATAAACATGAGCTATTAGTCTCCAGCTGCTCAACACACACATCATTTTTTTCTACATTTGTAATTCTTACTCCAACACTTACCTACATTCAAAGTGCCATTTAAATATAAGTCACCAAGAAAAATTTGCGATACTGCTCCTTTAAATAAGGGCCTAATTTTACCTAGGTACACAATTTGCTTTCTCTCATTGTCCCTTTGAGGAGATTAATAGTTTTTAGGTGATTTGAAGTAGACAAAGGTACTAAATGCTTTTCAAAAAGGTTTTTTTTTTTAATGGATGGGACTACCGTATACTTAAGCTACAGCTGCCTTATTAGCTTGTGATCATTATATAGAGAGCTGGCTAATGTCCATTTGTGACATGTACTTAGCTGTTCTGTTTGCATTGTAAAATGTAGAATATTATATTTTTCAAGGGGATATTTAAAGTACTGTGATATTGTGGTCAGGTCCATGCTGAATTTGTAAGGTATTCCTATTACAGATGCTGAGACCACTGTTAGTCCCTTATTAATTTGCTGGTATGCACAGTATAAATTGCTGAAGAAAAAATGAGTGTGAGAGGCTCCCGTATACAGGACCCAACCCTGTCATGGATGGCTGGTCCCCTGCACTTGGCAGCTTAGAGTGGCTGTTGCACAGTGTCTGAGTCACTTTTGGGGTTCATGCACCCATCCAATTGTCCCTCTTTCACATCTTGAAAAGTTCAGAGGTATGCATTTTAAAGTTCCTCAAACTGCCAGAGTAGCTGTGGGGAAAGGACTTTCAGAACTAGAAATGGAATCTCAATTGCAGGTCCCCTGGAGCTCCATGCAACTTGGGACTCAGGACCTAAATAGCTCTGACACAGAATCGCAAGTATTATGAGTATTATGAGACTGAATCTTGAGCTATGAATTACGATCTCTGGAGATATGGAATCTCCCTGTACAGAGATGTCAACCAATCACCTGCCTGTTGCTAGAACAGAGTGTGTTGAGCCTTACTCCCTCCTTACAGGACCTACCCAGCCTTAAACTAGACCTTCAGCAAGATTTAATGAAAAGCCCAAACCCTTAAAACTATTTTAAGTTTTTAGTCACTTACTTATTATTCTTTCCCCACTGGGCTGCAACTCTGTTCAGGACCCTAGGATACAGGCGCCGCCATCTTGACTCATCACACATACTGAGAAGAGGAAAGCACGATTAAGTACAGGGGTTGGGTTATAGCTGTGCTTTGCACAGACAGAGCAGATCTGGGGTCAGGGAAAGGACAGCAATCCCAGAATGCAGAGCGACACAGTCAGAAGACACTTCCTGTCTGCAGGCTGCCTGATGCTCCATGAGCCACCATCTTGGATGTGTAAAGACTCATAACATGTAGTAGATGCAGGTAGGATGATATTTAATGTGGGCAATCTGTATGTACAGGGTGTGGGAAACATATAAGATAGACTCTTATTCGGGGTGAAGGTCCGCTTTAAGGGAAATGGCAATTTCAGATTAGATTAGATAATTTTACCAAGTAAGGGGCTTACAGTTGAGAGGCCACAATCTCAGCCCAATATCTGATGAAGCTTGTATTTTTCAGGTTCCTCTTCATGTAAATCGGAAAGAGATGGGGCAGGGCTGCCTCTTCAGAGAATAATCTCAAATCAATATAGTAATATGCTAGTGCTAGTCTTAACAAACTGCCCCGATTTTTGCAAGCAAGAAATTTTAGCTAAATACATTCCTGCCCTCCCACTGCTTTGAATCAACATATTCCCTTTGCCCACAGCTTGTTCATCTCATTGTTGTCAGCTACACTACTTATTGCTCATTACCAGGCCAGAAGTGACTTAGAAACAAAAATACTGTTGAGTACATACTCCGCATCCAAGCAGTGAGGGGGCCCATAATTAGCACCGGAACATATATTGGTGAAGCTGGCAAGTTGCAGTTGGTGGGAATGATGTTGGATCAAATAGCACAAAAGTATGTACTGTAAGTAAAGCAGCAGTTTTACACTTTCTAGGAACCTTTAGCCAAGATCTGATTGTGGGTTTTCTGTAAAACTGGTAATGTTATATGGATGAAAAGGGGCACAGGAAAAAAAGACAAAGAGATGTTTGCCATAGATTGTAAAAAACCTACCGTACTTGTACCAGGAGCTGAGTGCTTTAGACACTGCTTCAGGCTGCACCACATGTCATGGATTGTCATGAAAACAATGCAGCAGCAGAGCAGCTGCTGCTGAAAAGATTGGGAGGCAAAAGGTTGATGTCACCCCACCTCCACTACAAGAACAGACATCGGGGAGGCCGATTCATTAATAGCGGCAGGTAGCGACAGTTAAGCGACTGTAGCGGCATTTTCAGAGCGCCCGCTAGTAGTCGCTGTGCTTGGCCGTTGTTCGGTAGTTGATAGCGACTCAGTCGGTTTGCCGTAATGTTGAATATTGGGTGAGGAGTTGCTATTTGACCGGTTCCGCGCTGTATGGGAGCGCATGATAGCGACTGGCCCTAGCGACCGGCTCCCACCATATTCATTAAAAAATCACGCTCAAAAAATTCTCGCGCTGTAAAATGCATGTTTAAACCCCAGAGAGCTGGCGGCAATGGGTTAAAAGTAGTTTTTTAACCCCCAAACAACCATATTTTTGGAAACCAAAAAAAACAAGTTTTTTAAATAATTTTGTAATATGAATACATTAATATCAGACCTGTAATATCAATTCTGTACAATTTTTTTTTTAGCTTTCTGCTAAAATGGCAGAAGTGGTCACAGAATTTATCACATTAAAAAAAAAAAAAAATTAATAACAATTAAGTATGAATATTTAAAGATTGTTCCATTGAAATGCATTGGAGAGCGCCAGGTAGCGAGAGGTCATACCTGTCGCTGTTCAAGGTCGGACGCTGGCGCTGTGGGCTGAGGCTGGAATAATGATGAATGAGTGGCTACATGGCGCTATCTCAGTTGCTAAGCAGGATTGGCTTGATAAATGTGTGATTGTGGTGGGGAGCCGGCGTTCTCGTGGCGGGGCCCGTCATTACCGGCCGCTCACCAGTCGCTACCTGTCGCTATCCCTTGTTAAATAAGGGCCTAAGTCATAGCAGGTTTCCATTTTTTAGCATCAGGCTAAGTGGAGGGGCAGAGATGGCAGGTGGGTTAGTTTCAGACTGTAGGTTCTTATGCAGAAAGCCCATAGATCTATAAAAAAAACAACAAAACCACCCAAACCTATAAGGTACTAAATCCTTGATCCGGGTGAGTACATACTGGGAATACCTGCTCAAACTTTTTGAACTCTGAATGGGGAGAGTGTCACAAATAACTGCGACCAGAAACAGAAGCGTTTAGATTAATGATGAGCTGGAACAGAGTATAAAGAAAACTCAAAAATATTTATTACATTTGTTATAACTACCACACAGAACAGAGAGTCCCAAACTCCCCCAATCCACTCCCTATAGTGAATGGCACCACTTTAGATTAATTATCAATTTATGTTACTTTATTTGAATGAATTTACTATGTACATACATTATGTTAAAAAACATTGGTTAAAATACATATATTTACAAACAATCCCCTACACATAAGGGGAAAAAGAAGACAAGGGAGAACCAGAATGTGTGGAGGGGGGGGGGGGCAAGGCACTCTGACCAGAGTGTCCTGATGGCAAAAGCCCCTGTGGCTCAATGACTAATTGATATCTTTTAATTTAGTGCTACTCTAAACCACTCTAAGGCTGTCTATTCATAAGTGTCCAGTGTATAATTAATTTCATTCATATATATAACATGTGCAAAAAGAATTAATATATGCATCTATATAAAGTGCCAAGTGCCATAAGTCAAATCTAACTATTTACAACTAATCCAAGGACAGCCGTAGGGAGGAGCGAGCAAACATGCATATAACTTATCACAGTACCTTAGATGTTCAAATGACCGGCCACATACACCCCTCCACTCCCAAACCGACGCATTGCGTGACTTCCCACGTCACTTCTCCAGGGCCAGGCAAGATGTAGCTGCCCTCATCCCGACCTCCCTTATATACTCACCCCCACCCGTTCCCCCGCCATTCACCGGCCATGTCCTCCGAAAGCGGGCAGACGCGCACCATCCGGAAACGCGTCACCCTGCAGTCGGTCACGTAGCTTGCGTTCCAGGCACCGGAAAGCTCAGTTCCGGTGTCTGTGAAACGCAAGACACAGGCTCAGTCTGCGGGGGATGACTGGCTGGAGGAGGTGAGTATCCAAAGCTTGTCACATAACATTTATACACATACTTTATTACAACACTGACCACCAATGTATATACATATATTCCATATGATCCTTACACTATATTAACATACTATTTCTTTATGAACTATCTTCGTACATGCCTGAAAACTTATATCTATATCCACCATCCATAATTTACGCACCATATATTTGCTTCAACCTGATAAACACACATATATGACCTGTTCCTTTTTATGACACTGTTCTTCCTTATTTATATTATTATATACATGTATATACCTATAGATGTCTCCACCCTATACTCTCAACTCAATCTGGGAGCTATACGTATTGGTCCATTTAGGGGCTGTGTGTGTCATAGTCCTCTTATACCCTTATACCTAGGGAAAAGAGGGGGGGGCTTTTTTAGGGGGGGGGGAGTGCATCCCAATCTGGGGGCTTCTGCACCCCTCCTAACCTTAGCAATGGGGGCATATTCCTTGACCATAGGGGACTTTACATGCTTAAAAGGGGTCCCGTTTCCCCCATATATTGTATTCTTTCCATTTCACAGACAGGATCTTATTCGTATTCTGGGGGGACAAACCGCATTATATATATATATATGTTTACAACGGCCTATTGCAGATCAATGGTGTCTCCAGGAATTGCTTGTTCATGCCCTGTTGTTTCTTCTTCATTCCAGGAGGTGTTTTCTTTGGATGCATGACCCGGTGCTGTGACTTGATGTGCCAAACTACAATAAACTAAGTGAAACACATTATCATCAAAGTGAACTGTGTACTACTCAAAATCCACACCGCCAAACTTACAATTAACAAAATAAACCATATTTTTAAACCCCAAAAAGTGTGAGTGCAATATTTAAGTGCAATATTTAAGACCCATACCCCCCTCAAAGGTGCGTGATACTCACCCGCAAGGTGTGCCAGGGCTCCAGTGCCTACGTTCAACCTATTATACATAAGTGCTGCCCTAAACCAAAATCAGTAATGTGCAACCCGCTACGTTCCCAAAAATGGTGTAAACGCCAGGTCTTCATTCAATCCTTTGGGGGCTTGCGAATCCAGATTGTAAATCCATTGCAACTCCTTTTGCTGTAATAATCTCTTTAAATCTCCCCCCTGGGGGCCCAAACACACCCTCTCAATGCCCGTGACACGCAAACTGCTGGTGTCACTCTGATGTTCCTTCAGAAAATGTAGGGCCACTGGCGGTACTATTTTGCCCAGTGAGATGTTCCTTGAGGCCAAACGAATGCTGGATAGGTGGACTTGTATCCTGGCTTTTAAGGTGTTACGTGTCTCCCCTATATACATCTATATACATCTATATACACGGGCATTGAGAGGGTGTGTTTGGGCCCCTGGGCTTTCCGGTGCCTGGAACGCAAGCTCTGTGACGTGCGTCCGGCGACGCGTTTCCGGATGGTGCGCGTCTGCCCGCTTTCGGAGGACATGGCCGGTGAATGGCGGGGGAACGGGTGGGGGTGAGTATATAAGGGAGGTCGGGATGAGGGCAGCTACATCTTGCCTGGCCCTGGAGAAGTGACGCGGGAAGTCACGCAACGCGTCGGTTTGGGAGTGGAGGGGTGTATGTGGCCGGTCATTTGAACATCTAAGGTACTGTGATAAGTTATATGCATGTTTGCTCGCTCCTCCCTACGGCTGTCCTTGGATTAGTTGTAAATAGTTAGATTTGACTTATGGCACTTGGCACTTTATATAGATGCATATATTAATTCTTTTTGCACATGTTATATATATGAATGAAATTAATTATACACTGGACACTTATGAATAGACAGCCTTAGAGTGGTTTAGAGTAGCACTAAATTAAAAGATATCAATTAGTCATTGAGCCACAGGGGCTTTTGCCATCAGGACACTCTGGTCAGACTGCCTTGCCCCCCCCCCCCCCCTCCACACATTCTGGTTCTCCCTTGTCTTCTTTTTCCCCTTATGTGTAGGGGATTGTTTGTAAATATATGTATTTTAACCAATGTTTTTTAACATAATGTATGTACATAGTAAATTCATTCAAATAAAGTAACATAAATTGATAATTAATCTGGAGTGGTGCCATTCACTATAGGGAGTGGATTGGGGGAGTTTGGGACTCTCTGTTCTGTGTGGTATGTAGTAGTGCACATATGTGCCTCCACCCCTTGATTGTGCACACTCCTCATATAGATTGGTGAGTGCGGTCTCTGGTCTTTGTTCTGGTTCATATTTGTTATAACTAAATACAGAAATGTCTTTTACCCCATGCCAAGTATCTTTAATTGATGTCTGTAGTGGCATCTTATGCATCTTATTGTGGGGCAGTTATGGCCTAGAGCAGGGGTGGGCAATTAAATATGTTGTGGAGGGCCGGGCCAAAAGGCTGAACTCAATTCTGCATAATATAATTGTATTTCTCTATAAAACGCAGTCAATAGCATTGTTTTGACAAGCTGGTACGAGTATATGTTATAGTTAAACAATGAAAAAGTGAGGTTGCCTTACAAAAAATGTAATTTATTAAATAAACCACATTTTGTGTGTCTAGTGAGGTCTCACACAGCAGGGCATCCCAAATTGGGATTCCCCAGAGGCATGATGCCTGTAACCCAGCCCTGGAACCCTTCATACTCCATAGGGCTGGGTTACATGGGTTTTGGTCTGCTTTAAAACATCATGACCAAATCAGGTTAGGATGGGATAACCCCCCTCCTTTTACATTAATATTAAAGTAACACAGCGCTGCTCACACTTTTTACTCAGTAGCAATGTGAAAAATTGCAGATTCCCTCACATAAAGCAGAACAAAACCCAGAGCAGCCACTGGTCTCCCCCCCCCCCCCCCCACTCCCGGAAATCCCAGATCGGGATGCTCCACTGTGTGAAACCCTTGTTACTCAGTAGCATCATGACAAATGGCAGACTCCCTCCCTTAAAGCAGAACAAAGCCCCGATCTGGGATGCTCAGGTGGAAGACCAGTGGCCGCTCTGGGTTCATTTCCACTTTAAGGAGGAGTCCACAATTTGTCAAGTTGCTATTAAGTAACAAGGGTTTCACACAGTGGGGCATCCTGATCTGAGATACCCAGGGGGAAGACCAGTGGCCGCTCTGGGTTTTGTTCTGCTTCCAGAGAAGGAGTCCGCCTTTTTTCACGTTGCTACTGAGTAAAAATGGTTTCAAAATGTGGAGCATTCGATTTGGGATCCCCGGGGGGAGGGAGACCAGTGGCCGGCCGTGGATAAAAGGCTGTGTGAAACCCTTCCCATCTTGCAGCATGGTCCCCCCTGCCCTCCCAAAGGCATTGGTCTGGCCAGAAATGGACTACGAGAGCCAGTGCACCATCAGGCGCTGCGTACGGCATGTAACACATTTGGTGTGGACTACAAGTGCCAGCAGCCTGCGTCGGGAGGCACAGACAAGTGGCTGGAGTACCTCTATCTCCGGCGTCAGCTCCGCAGCGACTGACACATGCCACACAGTACAGGCCAACGGCGGGAAGAGAAAATCCGCCCACAGCCAAACCTGCAGGAGGAAGCTGTCCAATAGGACAGCAGGCTCTAATCCACACATGCCCCCGCTACATTAGACTCACTACAGAGGGGCAAAATTGCTGTTCAAACCCGGCACTATCTTTTCTGGCAAGACTGCACGGACAGTGGGCGGGACTGATCGGTGGGGGCGTCGGCAGTGCGTGGGCCGGTCAGAGCCAATCAAAGGGCCGTATGTGGCCCTGGGGCCTTACAATGCCCAGGTCTGGCCTAGAGGTAGGGAAACAAGCTTGTCACCGGAAGGTGGCAGGTTCAATTCAATTATCCCCAAGCATGGGACATGACTTAAGTACCCTTGAGCATGGCACCTAAATCCCAATTGCTCCCCGGGAGCTGAGTTTAGGGCAGCCCACTGCTCCGGGCACATGTGCACTTCACTGTATTCACTGGTGTGCCCACTGTATGTAATTCACCTGTGTGTAGCCACTAATATAGTGCTTATTCACTGGGATATTCACGTAGATGTGTTGTTCCTATGTGCACAGATGGGTAAATGCGGAGGAAGAATTTTATGTGTGCGCTGGCACACAATGGCCACTATTGCACTATTATTATTATTATCATTCGCTGAATTTTCCGAAAAAAATTGTTTAGGTCAGAATTTATTTGCGGCAAATTGCTATTAATAATGGCTATTTCTGGCCCACCAAGAGCCTCAATAGGGTTGTAGAACATTTTGCCTTGCTGTAACACGCATAGGATGCGTGCTGTTAAAGAAACCTTTTGCAAAATGTGCAATGTCTAGCACCACTCCCAATTATCATCAACCTGAGGAAAAACAAATGTGCCAATCCCTGGACCCAAAGGTACACTGTATCAATATAAACAACAACGGTCCCAGTAAACCGCAAAATGGGATGCCCCGGGAGGCACCAAATGTTCCTCAATAATCAATACTCCAAAGTCACATCAATACAACCATTTTTAATTCATTAGTACATAACCTCACAAACATATACATAAACTCAGTACAATCACAATCTTAAAAAACATTTATACACAAACCCGGCCACAGCAAGGAAGCCTCATAACAATTTCCAAAGTTCATACCATATATACATAAACAAATAGTTTCATTGCTACCAATAGATATCCTGTGTCTAATCTAAAGTGCTGGTGCAAAAAAGTGCAGTAATGCAGAGCAAAGTTATAAATATTACATGTGCAAAACGTATCTACTTAATATCAAATGAACATGCCAAAACCATCTGAGACAAACACCCCTATAGTGCAAAATCACCCCTACTGGGCCAGGTATAAAATCTCACCACCCACGCGTTCCGTAGAGCAAAGTCCACTTTCTCAAGGTGCTGGGCTGGGTTAGTGAAATATTACTGTAAAGAAGTATGACATGCAGATCAGAGGCATCACTATTAGAATTGCTGTTGCAGAGTGGCACGACAGAGCCTTGAGGTGACATCAGCATGAGGAGCCCATATATTGGCTGAAACACACACCCTGGAGTTGGCAGCAGCACAAGGAGCCCATATATCACCTGAAACATACACCTTGTAGTTGGCAGCAGCATGAGGAGACCATATATTGCCTGAAAGACACACCCTGGAGTTGGCAGCAGCATGAGGAGCCCATATATTGGCAGAAAGACACACCCTGGAGTTGGCAGCAGCATGAAGAGCCTATATATTGCCTGAAAGACACACCCTGGAGTTCACAGCAGCATGAGGAGCCCATATATTGCCTGAAAGACACACCCTGGAGTTGGCAGGAGCATGGGGAGCCCATATATTGCCTGAGACACACACCCTGGAGTTGGCAGGAGCATGAGGAGCCCATATATTGCATGAAAGACACACCCTGAAGTTGGCAGCAGCACAAGGAGGCCATATTTCACCTGAAACACATACCCAGGAGTTGGCAGCAGCATGAGAAGCCCATATATTGCCTGAAAGGCACACCCTGGAGTTAGTTAGCAGCATGAGGAGCCCATATTTTGCCTGAAAGACACCCTGGAATTGGCAGCAGCATGAGGAGAACATATAAAAATATATATATGTTATGCTAAGAATATTATTAAAAGTTAAGTTTTACGTAATGCATTACCTCAATACTTACTTGAGGTCTGATGCGGAGGAATGTCTGTAACTGGGGAACAGCGCAGTAAATCTGTTTTGCACAATCCATACTTGTGAAGTGTTGGTCTGGCACCATGATCAATCTACTCGCATGCATCAGGCATTGGTGAGTGGAAATCCTGGCTGATCCATGCTTGATTCATCTTCACAAAGGTGAGTCTCTCCACATTTTTTTGTGGATAGAAGAATTCTCCTTGGGGTTACTATGGTCCCCGCCGCACTAAACACCCGTTCTGATGGCACACTAATGGTCAGGCAGGACAGCTTTCCCAGGTCAAACTCTGCTAGTTGTGGCCACAAATCAAGTTTGGCTGCCCAGAAGTCCAGCGGATCCCTTAAGGTGTGTTGGCATGGTCATGTCAAGGTATGCCACCACCTGTTCAGGTCCTGCTCCAGGTCTACCTGCTGCTCACTATGCAGGTGAAGAAAGCTACTCATCATTGACTGTAGACTCAGGCTGCTGCTGATGGAGCTGGTACTGCTCCTGCCACCCCACCCCTTCCCAGCAGCCATGGCAGTGGAAGGTGAGCACAGAGGGCCCCTCGAGTCAGATCTGTGAGAGGATGGATAGGCATCAGCCAACTGACTATGTAGGATGTCTCTGTTGTAGGTCAGTTTGTCCTCCTTCTCAGTGGGTATAAACAGGCCCCTTGTACCGAGGGTCCAATAAGGTGGAGAGCCAGAAGTTATCCCGCTGCCGAATGGTGACAATTCGGAGGTCACTACGCAAGCATGTGAGCATGCATCGTGCCATTTGTGCAAGTGACTCGGAGGGACTACCTGCCTCCATCTCCACTGCATACTGCCATGGTGTGTCTGGGTCCTCTGTCTTGCCTTCCTCACAACCCTCTAGCTCCTCTGGCTGCCGCTCTTCCTCCTCTCCTGTCAGATGATTAAAATAGCCACCCTTTTTGAGAAACATAAACTGTGCTTCACTGTGTCCCTCCCCCCTCCTCCTCCTCCTCTTCCAGTTTACCCCTCACAGGGTTCATGTGGTGGTGAGATTTAGGCACCACGTCTCCACTACCCTGACAAGCCATGGTTTACAACATGTGTTGTAGTAGGTGAAGCAGTGGAATGACGTTGCTCGTAATCCTGGCGACTGTCTAATAAAGTGGCTTCCTCAAAGAGTCTGAGCAAACGACAGGTGTCATGTAAGAGCTGCCACTGGTTTACATTGAAGTTACACGGGAAGTCACCCTATCCGCTTGGATCATTAAGAAATATAGTCGGGGGCATGGCTTGGCAGCCGAGAGTAATGGCTGCTTGCTGACACAGCTCTGATAGATTGGGAGGCCCTGAGCCATAAATAGCACAGCTGCAGCTCCACAAACTCACCCACAGCCTCAGCAGACATCCAGGAGGCGGCCGGACCCCTCACAGACCATGCTCCCAGCCAGCAGCAGGAAGAAGGGCCCCAGAGAGACTCGCAGATCAGCAGCCCCTGGATCCAAGATAGTGGCTGCAGAGGGGAGGACATGCAAGGAGGCTCCCTCAGGCAACACACTGCTAGAGCAAGACACAGAAGTGGTGAGTGCAGAGGACCTCTCCCTAGACTCTGCTGATAGCTGGCCACCCCCTTCCCCAACCTCCCAGCCTAAGCCTCAGATCCCTCATGTCAGCAGTGACATCCTATCACACCTCAGATCTATTGTTAGAGAAGAGATCACTGCTGTAACAGTAAAACACACTGAGACAGTGTTGAAGGAAATCAGGGACCTGGGAGGGAGGACAGAAGCCCTGGAATCCCGTATGGATGACACTACTACAGTCCTAGAGAGCCAGGGAGCCATGCTGGAACAGCTTCAGGATGAAATATCTCTCTTAAAGGGCCAGAACGAAGAATTAGAAAACCATAACCGCAGGTCCAATTTGAGATTCTGGGGGCTCCCAGAAGCAATGGAGGACTCTGTGGGCACAATCACAGCACTCCTACAAGAGCTGGTCCCAGAAATACCAGTCGAAAGACTGGAGCTCGATAGAGCACACAGAGCCTTAACCAAAAGACCAGCAGACGGCCCTCCACGGGACATTATAGTTAAATTTCATTACTATCAAACCAAGGAAGCAGTGCTAAAAGCATCTAGGGAAAAGGCACCCCTGACGTTCCAAAACCATAACTACCAAATTTACACCGACCTCTCGCAAACCACCATCATGAAGAGACGGTCCTTCAGACCCTATCTCCAAGCATTACAAGCCCAAGGAGTGCGTTACAGGTGGGGCTTTCCTTTTAAGCTCTCCTTTTCCTTCCAGGGAAAACAGGTGCAAGCCTCCTCTTTACGAGAAATCATAGAAAAATTCAAAAGCCTGGACATCAGACTGCCGGAGGCAGATGGAGCGGCCCCCGTCTCTCCCCTCGACGCCCAGAACACCAAGACCCATTCATAGCTGCAACAACCAAGTCACCCCATCCCCCAAGCAGTATACCCAACCACAGAAATCCTTAGCAATGAAAAGATTACTCTCCCAGAAGTTTCACCCTGTTTAATAGGACTGAGACTTAAATATGCGACATGCACAATTGCTGGAAAATAGCCTGAGAGACCCCAAGTACCCAGCCGCCTGGGGCCGGGTCCTCTGGGAAAACCCCGGCAGTCCGGCTACTGTTGTCGGACATTGTCCACCCTTACAAGAGGCAGGTGCCTTGAACCCCCCTTGGGGGACACGTGGGCTGCCCTTGAGGACTTGTACCTCTGGGGTCCGTGGGATCTACTCCTACAGCGTTACATATATTTTTCTATCTTAATCAACAGTTGCTTATTATTAGTTTTGGTAATCTCTTACTGATCATATATCTACAAAATGTTAGTCCGGTCGGCTCCCGCCGCTGGGCCGCGGCTCACTAGTGGGCATGAACCTTGGCGGGGCATCCCATAGATGCGGGTCGCTGGCCTAGTGGTGGGACAAAATGTGAAATTGGGCTGTGGTGGGGGACTCTGCCTGGCCTGGTGTCCGCCTCGGTGGGTCTCTCCTGCTGGTGGCGGGGCCGGACCCGGCGGAGGACCGCTCTGAGGTTCATATACTCATAACTTAAAATGTTATAGTTGCATGCTTATGTAATGTTACAGAATAGCCTCCCGATCTTAAAGGAGCTCACCCCACTTTCCAGTGCACGGAAATACCTTGTTATTTTCTTTCCGGGCACAGAGGTGTGCAAAGATCACTTGTTCATAATGTTTTCTGTTGCATATATATATGTTTTGTTTCCCTTTCTGCATCCCCCCACCTACCCATCCCCCTCTCCTCCTCCTCCCTCCCTCCTACATATATATCCAACCCCAAGGATAGTATATCTCCAGCACATAGACGCCCCCAAAACACACCATGGTGACTAACATTGTATCACTAAATGTCCAGGGCCTTAATTCGCCCAATAAACGCTCCAGAGCCTTTAGGTACCTCAACTCAATCCATGCAGACGTAGTCTGCCTCCAAGAAACACACTTTTCATCTAACTCCCCAAAACACTTAAACCACAAGTTCTCCTTATTCTTTCAGGCTAACAGTCAAAAGAAGAAAAAATGAGTCCTAATAGCTTTCCGCAATGGCACACAATTTATATGTCATAAACAGATTGCGGATCCTGATGGGAGATACCTTCTCTTACAGGGTACTCTCCAGGACTCCGAGGTAACCTTCCTTACATATTACGCCCCTAACACAAAGCAAATCCCCTTCTTAGAGCATATGTGCTCTTTAGTACAGAAACATAGAAAAGGTGCAGTATTTTTATGCGGAGACTCTAATTTGACCCTTCACCCCTGCATGGACAGGTCCCTGCCCCCAAACACCCAAGTGACCCAAGACAGTAAGCGGTTCGCAGACCTGTTAGGAAACTACGGGCTGTCAGACCCGTGGAGAGACCTACACCCCCACAGGAAAGACTATACACATTATTCTGCCCCACATAAACTTTCCACAAGAATTGACCATATCCTTATCCCCTCCTCCTTCTTACCACGAGTTGAGCAAGCCAGGATACACCCAATCCCCTGGTCAGATCACGACCTGGTGGCCATCTCATGCAATTCTCTAATGATAAAGCCCAAACCCTCCTCCTGGACTTTAAATGACTCCCTCCTATCCTCAACACACCTAGTGGAGGAGGCAAGCCAGGCTGCCATGAATTACTTTACCTCCAACGAAAATCAAGAAACCCCCCCAACGATGCTGTAGGGTGCTTTTAAAGCAGTCATGAGAGGGTACTTCTTGGGCCTGGCTTCCAGGAAGAAGAAAGAAAGAATAGCCCTAGCAAACAAGTTACAGGCCCAATATTTGAGAGATGTAGAGAACTTTAAAACTAACCCCTCCCCAGAGCACCAGAATAAAATGGAGCGCTCTAGAACCAAGCTCAACCTCCTACAAACAGAGAAGGCAGAGGGAAGATACAGGAGGGCCAAACAAAGGTACTACATCTTCGCAAATAAACCTGGGACACTTTTAGCTTCCCAGCTCAAATGCCAAGACCAAGTAAAAAAGCCTGTAAAGCTCAAAACCCGCTCGGGGCTAATCACTAGTAACCCAGAGAAAGTCCTAGAAGAATTCTCCTTGGGCCTCTCTGAACTATATGACGCCCCCTCTCAACTGGACATCCCTAAAGCTCAGGCCTTTTTTGAAGACCTCAAAGTACCCTCTCTCACCACAACCCAAGAGGAAATGGTGGATGATAATATTAAAGTTGAAGAGGTACTAAAAGCAATTAAAACATTAAAAACCAATAAAAGGCCTGGGCCTGACGGATTCTCAGCTCTCTTCTATAAAAAACTGGCCCCCATCATAGCCCCACGTTTGGCTAAAGTGTACAATTATATAAAACAAGGCCATCACATGGACCCAGATATGCTGAGAGCAGCAATAGTCATGATACCCAAACCGGGCAAGGACCATCAAAATTGGACAAACTTTAGGCCAATATCACTACTGAATATAGATTTAAAAATACTAACTAAAATATTAGCTAATAGAATTAATGAGTTTCTTGGGGACATAATACACAGGGACCAAGTAGGCTTTGTGCCCAGGAGACAAGCTGGAGACGGAGTCAGAAGAATATTACAACTAATAGAAGGCGTAAAGGGTCTTAACCTTGAAGCCATGCTACTCTCTCTTGACGTAGAAAAAGCCTTTGACTCCCTCTCCTGGCAATATCTCCACTTCACTTTGGAAAAATTGGGTTTTGGCCCCGGCTTCCTCTCCTGGATCTCAGCCATCTACACCCAACCATCCGCCCACATTAAATATGCTGGCTTTAACTCCTCAAATTTTCCCATACAGCGAGGCACCAGGCAGGGCTGACCCCTATCTCCCATATTATTTATTTTAGCCTTGGAGCCTCTAGCAATGAAAATGAGGCAAAACCCCTCCATTAAAGGAATCCCACTAGCTAATCAAGACCATAAGATATCTCTATTTGCGGATGACATGCTCCTCATGTTCACATCCCCCCACATCTCAGCACCCAATGCCATTAAACTCCTCTCAGACTTCGGACACATCTCAGGCCTAAAACTAAATGCTTCAAAATCAACAGCCTTAGATATCTCCTTAACAAGCAATACCAGACAAACATTAACTAATAACTTTGCCTGGACCTGGACCCAGAAACTACCCTATTTAGAAATTAAACTTACAAACAGCTATGATAAGCTCTACAACGCAAACTACCCAGAACTTTTCAAAACTCTTGATAAATTACTAACATCATGGCAAATGGTGAGGCTATCCTGGCTAGGACGAATAGCGGCGTTGAAAATGGTATTCCTTCCTAAGATCTTGTACTTATTCAGGGTCCTCCCAATACTAGTCCCGAAAAAGGCGCTAGATATAGCACAACGGAAAATTCTAGCATACACCTGGAACAAAGCTAAACATAGGGTTAAAAAAGCCACACTGTTCTGCAAAAAGGAACACGGCGGCCTTGCCTTCCCATCACTACATAAGTATTTCCTTGCTGCCCAAATAGCTCCACTAGTTCTACTGCACACCTCTAACTATGCTCCCACTTGGGTCTCCATTGACAGAATGCAATGCGGTACGATGTCACCAGCTGCTCTATTATGGACACCCAAAGCACGCAGGCCCAAACTTCTCCCCTCCATACTCTCATTCTCTTTATCAATATGGGACAAAATTAAGCACCAGTTCACTTCACCCCACACACCAGTCGCTCCGTTGTTAGGCAACCCTATGTTTCCTCCGGGAATCACACATCCAACCAGCTTTAACTGGTGGACACAGAAAAATCTTATGATAGTGGACAATTTATGTATACCGACAAGAATGAAAACTATGCAAGAGCTGTCACCAAGAGATCCATTCCCGCCACATGAGATGTTCAGACTATTTCAAATACAACACTTTATTAAATGCTTACTAAAACAATCCTCCCCTCCTTATAGGAGAACAGACTTTGAACTTAGATGCATACGCGATCATTTCAGTGGCGGACTCATCTCTGGTATATACTCAGTTCTGGCCACCCCACCAAACCCGATCAGGCACGCCTATATGGCAAGATGGGAGTCAGAATTGGGAGATAAAAAGCCCCCAGAAGCTTGGCAAAGCATTTGGGGCCAAACTAAGAAAGTATCCAGTAACGCTCTAGTGCTGGAAAATGCATACAAAGTGATGTTCAGATGGTACTACACCCCTGATCGGATCAATAAATTCTCCCCTTCAGAATCCCCTTGCTGCTTCAGAGGCTGTAACGTCAGAGGTGACATGATGCATGTCTGGTGGGACTGCCCAGTAACTAGAGACATATGGGATAGGGCCTATAAAGTTATATCAGAAGTCCTCCATACACCATTGAACAAAGACCCCTGGGAAGCCCTTCTGTCTCTGAAAATGGGCACATTCTCCAAAGCAGGATGGCATTTAGCCCTCCATATTTTCGCAGCAGTGAAAGCCACGATAGCCAGGTGTTGGAAAACGCCCTCCATCCCTTGGTCAGAGATACAAAATAGAATATCTGGCACCCTTTGCAATGAAAAAATAACGGCAATAGTAAATGATTCCTATGATAAGTTCAGGAAAGTGTGGGACCCATGGGTGGAATATATAGGCCTTCAGAACTCCCGGGTTGACCCGGTCTTCCTGGTGTAATTAATTCCCCCCTCTGGACTATCCTGAAGAACACCAATACACCATCCCTGGTAATCTTACTCAAGCCACTTCCCCGCCTTGCCCCCCCCCCCCCCCCCACCCGCTCCAAACCTATTTCTTCCAACTCTAATTTGTTTGTGTTATTCTTAAAATCTATGTCTATAATGTTTGATATCAGCAAAGACAGCACTTTGGACCAAAGCAAAGATTAAGATCAAGGTTTATCTTAGAAGGTTTAATCAGCAACCAGCTCAACTAAATTTCAGTTAAATATTCTTTTATATCCTTTTATCCATCAAATCCAGGACACTAGCGCACGAAATCAGACAACGAGATCCATAATAGTCAGCAGAGAGACTATAAGCTTTATTTCAATTGACAACAGTTTAAGACACATCTATTAGACAATGTCATAGCATGTGATTTTTTGATATGCTGTCTTTTGTACTTGAAAACCTTAATAAAACCTTTGTAAAAGAAATATAGTCGGTCCAACATATGGAGGGTGGAATTCCACCAGTTTGTGTGGAGTAAGCCATGATTTGATTTCTTGATTTTATGATTTTTAGCAGTTCCTCCCCTGTGTGACTCGTATCGCCAAGGCAAACCATGTGAAGAACAGCGTGACATTGCCATGCCCTGCACACATGGTAGGCTGGAGGGGCATTGAGACTTGTCCGTGCAGTGGAGGCTGAGGAGACGCCGGCGGACAAGGAGGCGGAGTTGCACACTGTCATACGCACAATGGCTTGGGAGCGTGGAGACGGAAGAGGCGTGATCTGTCCAAGTTGTTGTTGTGGCTGTGCCGGAACCACATTCACCCAGTGGGCCGTAAAGGACATGCATTGTACCTGACGTAGTTACAGTTCCAGACGTCAGCGCTGCCGTGCACTTTGGTACACACCGACAGGCTCAAGGACTGGCCCATCTTCTGTTCAACAAAATTGTGCAGGGCTAGTACTGCCTTTTTCGCAAAGAAATGACGGCTTGGGACTCTCCACCTCGGCTCGGCACAAGTCATCAGTTCTCTGAAAGGTGCAGAGTCCACCAGCTAAAAAGGGAGGGACTGCAGCACCAGCAACTTGGACAGGAGCACATTTAGGTTCTGTGCCGTTGGATGAGTGGGCGCATACTGTTGTCTCCTGGACATGGCTTTGCCGATGGATTGCTGGTAGAATGACTGACTCGTAGTAGGAAATTTACAGAAGTAAAACTTTAATAAAAAAACAAAAATGTTTCAAACACAAACCTCGTTCTTCCCTTCTGTCCCGGTCATCATTACGGGAATAGCCATTCCACTGGTCTGATCTGTCATCTCGGCGATCATCATACCTATCACCATAACGATCACCACCGCTACCGCTGCCACCACCCCCTCTATAGTCATTGTCTCGACGATACCCACTGTCAAATGCTCTCCTGCCACTTCCTCCACGGGAGTCATAGCCTAAGAGAAGAAGTCCCCAATAATTCACTGCTACTGCTGTCGACTCCAGGAACCCCAGATCCGGCCATGTTTGCCTCCAGACTTTCCAATTCTGCCACCATGCTGACTGCCAACCATGTTACCACCTTGCTGCCTCAGCTGCGGACTCACAGGCAACAGGAAACCCTCTTATCCTGATGATGATGAAGCCTCTTCAGCACCTGGTTCCCAGGTGCGATCGGTTTCATCATCATCAAGTTGTGTCTGCATGTCACTGATGTCCTCCTTGGGTTCCTCAACAGTGTCTGCTGCAGGAGCTGGAACGCTCACAACACCACCTCCCATGCCACTCTCCTCATCACTACTTGGCCGCCTAGCAAAGGAAACAGCGGATGTCTCCTCCACTTCTTGGCTGGGCAGTAGCTGCTGACTGTCCTCTATCATTCTCACTGAATAGTAGAGCTGAACCCAAAGCATAATATACGTTGCTGGGGAAGGGAACGTCATAGGACAGAGGACAGGGACTGCCCCCGGGCCATGCCAACTGAGGGTTGTGTCTGAGGAACCTGTTGTGTCTGTTGACTGGGGTTTCAGATGTCACTTGTGATGAAGTGGATGAACCAATCGATGACAGCAGATGCCATGCTGGTTGAGACACAACCAGGAGATCAGGCCTCCTATGGCCACTCGCCCCTAGTCGGCTGCGACCTCTGCCTGATGAATTCAGGCCTCTGCCACTCCTCTGTGCACATCCAGGCACTTCTCTGCCTGACATACCTAGTGCATTTATGAGGGGAAAGCAATACGCTACACTACACTTAAAACAGTATTTTTGGAACAGCAGCAGGTGTGTAGTTTTCTGTGGCCTTTAACACCTACTAGGCTGGGCATAAAACAAAATGCAAAAACTCTCAGATGCAACTCAATGGGATGCCCTGATTAGACCAATAAAATGTGCTACAGCAAGCTTTAAAACAAGGTTTTGGTACAACAGCAAAAGCTCTATATTTTTGGTCAGGTGTGTAGATTTGTGTGGCCTTTAACGCTAACTAGACTTTCAAGACCGGGACATAAAACCAAATGCAAAAACTCTCAGATGCCCTTAAATGGGATGCCCCTTGAGGGCCAGTTAAATGCGTTACAGCAAGCTTTAAAATTAGGTTTTGGTACAAAAGCAAGAGGTGGATATTTTTGGCTAGGTGTGTGGCCTTGAACACTAACTTGGCTTTCAAGAACTGGGCATAAAACCAAATTCAAACACAGTATACACACTGTACATTGTCACTCTGTCTCTCTCTGTCCCTTTCTCTCCCTCTTTCTCGCCCTGTCTCTTTCTTTTACTGTCTTTTTCTCTCCCTGTCTCTTTTTCTCACTGGCTCTTTCACTCTCTCTCTTTTTCTCCCTGCACGCTCTCGAAGCAATACACAGCTGAAATGAGTGCCTGCAAAATGGCCGCCGCTTATATAGGGCTGTGACATCACCGGGGGGGCTGGCTGCTGATAGGCTGCATGTGATACCTTCCCAGGAATCTTTGGCCATGGGACATGTCCTGACATGTGGATCCACCATTTTAGTTGGCCTGGACAGAACTAAATGGAGTTTAAGAAAATGATTCACAAGGTTGATTCTCTGCGATATTCGGATTCGCTGAGAATCCAATTTTCCTTGAAATTCGTAAAGAATTTGTAAAGAATTGTCAGATTCAATTCGCTCATCCCTAATTATTATTATCTTTTTCACCCTATAGGATGCACCCCCAGGAGTGGGGGAAATGTCAGTGGATCTTATTGGACGAATATAAAAAAAAAACTCACATTCCCAAGCTCCCACACCGCAGCCGTCTACCGCCAACCTAAACACATAGGGAGAAAAAGACACACACAAAATAGATACCGCTCCAAGCTGCCCTCACAAGTTACTGCTGCTGCCAGCCACCTGCACATAAACACATGTGTTTCAGGGACTGATATGTATTTTCTGTTTTTGTGTGTCTCTCTCTCCCCCTGTGTTTAAGTCGCAAGGAGCTGGGGAATGTGATTTTTTTTCTTTTCTGCACACTGCCTGTATTTGGGATGCCTTACCTTACACTGCCTGTATCTGGGATGCCTGCACACTGCCTGTATCTGGGATGCCTGCACACTGCCTGTATCTGGGATGCCGGCATACTGCTTGTATTTGGGATAGCCCAAACCCTGCCTGTATTTGGGAAGGCCTGCACCCTGCCTGTTTTTGGGATGTCTGTAATGTGGGGTCTGTATTGAGGTAATTCGGAGGGGGTATTTTGGCAAAATATTTGGTTCAGAATATATTTTTTCTTATTTTCTCCCTCCAAATCCTGGGTGCATCATAACTGCAGGTGCGTCTTGACAAATATAGTAAATATTAATTTAAATATTCATATTTTTACAGGTGTCAGAGGGCATATTGGGGGTAACAGATGATTCCCCTACACAAAATGAGGTAGGGACAGTACTAATATTATGCATCCTTTATTTAAAAAAAATAATACCCCCCATAACCCTATAACAGGCTGTGTGGCAGAATCTCCCACATCACCCCATAGTAGACTGTATGACAGAGCCCCCTCATCACCCCCATAGCAGACTGTGCGACAGAACCCCCCCATCACCCTCATAGAAGGTTGTGTGACAGCCCCCCATTGTCCCCATTGTAAACTATGTAACAGAATCCCCCCCATCATCCCCATAGCAGACGATGTGGCAGAACAACCCCAGTCATTTACATAGCAGGTTGTGTGATCCTTCCCACTATCCCCATAGCAGACTGTGTGACAGGATCACCCCTTAGCAGACTGTGTGACAAAACCCCCTCATCAGTCCCATAGCAGATTGTGTGACAGAATCCTCAATTGCCCCCATAGCAGACATGTGGCAGAACAACCCCCATCATCCCCATAGCAGGCTGTGTGACAGAACCCCCCCCCCCATCATTCCCATAACAGACTGTGTGGCAGAACAACTTCATCATACCCATAGTAGACTATGTGGCATAACCCCCCTCCATCATCCCCATAGCAGGCTGTGTGACAGAATGCCGCCCACCATCCCCATAGCAGACTGTGTGACAGAACCCCCCCCCCCCCCCCATTGCTGTAGCAGAGTGCTGTGTGTGCTTGCTGGCCATCCCCCGATGCGGCCCCCACCTCCTCCCCTTTCTGATTGGTTTGGGGTGGAGGCAGTGAGATGGTTGCTGCATGGAGGGCTAGAAGCTGGTTAATGGGCTACCAATCATCCAGCTTTACCCCGACCAACACTATTAATTTCTTATGGGCTCATTCAAAAGTTGCGCATGTGCAGTGTTTTGGGAGTTATAGCACTGAGATTAAGCTGCTATCACTCCCAAAACACTGTACTTAGCGATTGTGGTGCGATCAGGTTTACGTTTAAACGTATTACAGAATCAACAGCATTTATTCTATTGCCTTGACTGTAATTATAAAAATGTGCAGTGTAGGTGAATGATAGAATATTACACTTATTGTATTAATTGTTATTATTTTAGTCTTGCAAATGTTTTAACATTGAGCAGATATCAGATTGAGCTACATAAGTTTTCTTTAGAAGGAACTATGTTCACTATAAACATTTCTAGATAATGATCTTATAGCTAATGGAACAATTTTCTGTTTGCATTCATTTTCCATTTACTATCTTCAAGACAGATTTTGTATGGTTTCATTATATTAAATGTAGTCAATACAGACAATTTCACTGACACTCTAAAAAGAGATAGCAATGAATTTCAATGTAGTTTCAATGTAGTTTTCGCCATTTTCCCATTCCCTGTTCCTGATCCTCTGTACAACTATACAATGAAAGTTCAGGCAAGAAACAAATTAAACCATGATTTCTAATTAATAGCGCAAAAGAGAAGTTGTCACTTTTTGCATGCAGAGTTAAAAAAAATGTGATAAAACACTTGAAAAGAAAGTCAAAACTCCTACCCTTTATTCCTTTTCTACTTATCTTATCTCCTATACTTAAACTGACCAATATTGCCCCTTGTGTGTTCACTGAACCCTAGCATCTAGCAACATTCCATTTGATGTTTTATTACCTTATGTGCCCTCCCTGACCAAACTTTAAGGACTGACCTAGCCCCACCCTTTAGGCCCAAGTGTTGTGCATGAGCTAATCACAGGCACTTAGATACTGCTCATATTGAGTGAATAGTGGCTGCAAGTCACTATGGCTGCAATCAGACTCCTTTCCAAGTCTGACTCCTTCTAAGTCTGCAGCGAACCTGAATTCAACCTGGAGGAAACCGGCACCGGATTCTGCTTGTTTGAATAGCCCAGCATCAACAACAATGATCACCTTCTACCTCATCACACTGCTTCCTCTTACCCTCAGAATCCTAGGCACACCGTATCCCCCTACTCCCGGTAAGTCCCTATATATCTCCCCCTCTCTGCTCTCCTCCCCTTACCTCTCTGCTCATGAATTCCTTTCCTTGGCAAAATCACTTACCCCCTCTATATCCAAGCACAAGACACACTACTCCACCCTCAAAAGCCACAACCATCTCTTCTCTCTCCTTTTACTCTTACTTGCCGCCGGTGACATCAGTCCTAATCCAGGCCCACTCTCTCCACCCCCCTCCTCCATACCTATTCACTTTTCATCAAAGCCAAAAGTCTACAACCATGTTAAACTGGGATACACACGCAACCTATCTAATCTGATACAGCTTAGTCACTCTCCATCCCTTCCCGCCACTGTCACCTGCGCACTGTGGAATGCACGCTCAGTGCGCAATAAACTCACCTATATTCACGACCTGTTTCTCTCTAACTCTTTTACCTTCATGGGGTTCACAGAAACATGGCTTACCCCATCAGATACAGCTTCAGCTGCTGCCCTCTCACATGGGGGACTACATCTCAGCCACACCCCAAGATCCAACAACAAACAGGGTGGGGGTGTCGGCATCCTTCTATCCAAACTCTGCTCCTTTAACCCACTCCCTGCCTTGCCATCTCTATCCTTCTCATCTTTTGAAGTTCACTGTGTCCGCTTATATTCTCCCTGTAACCTGAAAATCGCAGTCATCTACCGCCCTCCAGGAACTACTACTCTCTTCTTCGACCACTTTTCTACCTGGCTCCTTCAGTTTCTGTCCACAGACATCCCTGCAATCATCATGGGTGACTTCAACATATCTGTGGACACTAGCAACCCTGCTGCCACCAGACTACTGTCACTAACCTCATCTTTCGGCCTCAAGCAATGGTCTACTACACCCACCCACAAAGACGGCCACACAATTGACCTCCTCTTCTCTCACCTCTGCTCTCTATCAAACCTCTCGTCCTCTTTGCTCCCCCTCTCTGACCATAATCTGCTGACTATGACCCTCTCTCCAATGCCTGCAAACCCCCTTCCACACAAACCCACAACTCAACGCAGGAACTTAAGAAACCTAGACCTTCAGTCCTTTTCTGCCTCACTTCAACCTCTTCAGACCTTGACCTCATTCACGGACATAGACGCTGCATCATCACACTACCATAATACTCTCTCCTCAGCTCTGGACTTTGTCGCCCCCCTCACCTATAGCCGTCCCCGCACCAAAAACCCCCAACCCTGGCTAAATGCAAGCACAGCCAGATTGAAACAGCTGTCTCGAGCTGCTGAACGGCGATGGAGGAAAACCAAAGCCAATCATGACTTTCTATTCTATAAACAAGCCCTTCAGGATCTCAGGACGGCCCTTTCATCTGCTAAGCAAGCTTATTTCTCCTCACTGATTTCTGAACAAGCCCGGAATCCCAAACAACTCTTCAATATTTTCAGTTCCTTACTCCGCCCTCCACCTCCTCCTCCAACCTCCCAAATAACAGCAGAAGAATTTTCGACATTCTTCAAAGAAAAAATTGACAACATTCGACTTGGCTTTGCCCCTCAGAATCCCTCACCAATTCAAACAATCCCCCTGCCTTACTCTCTTACTTTCTTTACTCCAATAACTGAGCCTGGACTAACCTCTCTCATATCTAGGGCCCACCTGACTACCTGCTCCCTCGATCCTATTCCATCCCACCTTATTCCTCAACTGTCTCCATCCCTCACTCCAGCCTTAACCTACATATTCAACCTTTCTCTCTCCACTGGCACCTTTCCTTCTTCCTACAAACATGCTGTTATTACTCCAATACTCAAGAAACCCTCTCTCGACCCCTCTGCCCTCTCCAGCTACCGCCCTATCTCACTACTCCCTTTCTCCTCCAAACTTCTTGAACAACATGTCCACTCAGAACTGTCACAATACTTATCCACCAACAATTTATTTGACCCCTTACAATCAGGATTCCGCCGTAACCACTCCACTGAAACTGCCCTCACCAAAGTCACCAATGATCTGCTCACTGCCAAAAGCAAAGGTCACTACTCCATCCTTATCCTTCTTGACCTCTCCTCAGCCTTTGATACTGTCGACCACTCTCTGCTTATTGATATTCTCTCCTCTCTCGGGGTTCAAGGGCTTGCACTCTCTTGGCTCAACTCTTACCTCTCTGATAGATCATTCAGTGTATTCTATTCTAACACAGTCTCATCCTCACGTTCCCTTTCTGTTGGTGTGCCACAAGGTTCTGTCCTAGGCCCCCTACTTTTCTCAGTCTACACCCATGGCCTTGGCAAACTTATTACTTCATTAGGCTTCCAATACCACTTCTATGCGGATGACACTCAGATATATCTCTCAGGCCCCAATCTCTCCTCTCTACTTTCTCGCCTCCCCAACTGCCTCTCAGCTATTTCTTCATTCATGTCATCTCGCTACCTCAAGCTAAACATGGACAAGACAGAACTGGTCATTTTCCCACCATCTAACTCCCCTCCCCTCTCTAACACGTCTATTTCTGTCAACAGTTACATAATAACAGCAACTCCCCAAGCTCGGTGCCTGGGAGTCATTCTGGACTCTGCCCTCTCTTTCAAACCACATATTCACTCCCTGGCCACCTCCTGTCGCCTCCAACTTAAAAACATCTCCCGCATCCGTCCTTTCCTCTCACCTGACACCACTAAAATGCTAGTGCATGCCCTGGTCATATCCCGTCTGGATTACTGCAACATCCTTCTTTGTGGCCTACCAACTAACAGACTGGCACCTCTCCAATCTATCCTGAACTCTGCTGCTCGCCTCATCCATCTCTCCTCTCGCTACTCTAGTTCTGCGCCTCTCTGCCAATCCCTACACTGGCTGCCAGTCCCACAGCGAATCCTGTTCAAAACTCTAACTCTCGCCTACAAAGCTCTCTCCAACCAGGCCCCTCCCTATATCTCATCTCTAATCCAACAGTATCAACCTAGACGCAGCCTCCGCTCTTCTGCCGACCTTCTCCTGTCCTCCACCCTGGTCACCTCCTCTCACGCCCGCCTCCAGGACTTCTCACGTGCAACTTCAATCTTCTGGAATGCCCTCCCGCACCCAATCCGCCACTCCACAACCCTCAAAACCTTCAAAGGCGCCCTTAAAACGTGCTTATTCAGACAAGCATATAATCTGGCCTAACCAATCTTCTAAAGAGCACAAAGCTCAATACTGACTGTTTGTGATCCTTCCCCCTCGTCTTCACCCCTCTTCCTTTACACTGTAAGCTCGCAAAGGGCAGGGCTCTCTCCCCTATTGTATCTTGTACTCAGAATATCCATTGTCATCTCTGTAAAACTGCATTTGAAATAGTATATGTATCGTATGTTTCTACCCTGTCTGTAATTACTACTTTGTAAAGCGCTACGGAAGATGATGGCGCTATATAAATAAACAATAATAATAATAATAATAATACTTTACAAAACCATTTTATGGAGGTATGCAAATTTGGATAGGAGCCAATAAACCAGGCTTGTTTTCTAGGGCTACTACTGCCAACCCCCTCCCCACCCCATTATTACTACAGTACATTGATACTACAGAATCTGTAAGGGACAGCCCGCAGCCTTCTCTTTTCCAAATAAATATAATACAGAGAAAAGGGCCGCACCAACAACAATTAATCAAAGAAGTGTGTAGGCTTGGGTACCTGAATCCAACATATATACAACAAGGAGGCTTCCACACAGCCCCCAACCCCAAGAAACAATCTGCACCACTCCGTTTACATGATAATTCATCTAATTCATATGCTTGATATCTGACCTAGTTAATTGTGCATTACCACCAGCACCCTTTAGTGGAATGTTCATATAATCAGTTTTTAATGTATTTTAACCTGTGTAGTGTCTAGATGAATCAATAAAAGTGATTATTATCATGTAAACGGAGTGGTGCAGATTGTGTCTTGGGGTTGGGGGCTGTGTGGAAGCCTCCTTGTTGTATATATGTCCAAATACATATAGTTTCCCTTTGATGTAGATGTAACATACAGCAAACTGCTTTTTTTTATTGCAGAGATGAAAAATAAATGAAGTTGCTGTTAAATGTCCTCCCTGTCTGGGTGCCATTAAGATATATTCTTTTTTTTTTACTTGCCCTTTTGGGTCCTTTTTTTAAATCCCCCCTGAGTAATGCTGCTCATCAGTATAGTTTGTTAAATTATTTTTGCAATAGAACTTTATTGATATGATATAAAGGCAGATGTGCAAGATCCCCCATGCACAGGTAACTTTAAATAGCTGTAATGTGTAAACAGCAGTTGTAATGTTTCAGATATAACAATCTTTAAAAACCTTGCAATGATCCAGTGAGAATAGGGGATATGGCTAAGGAAAAAGGGAGGCACATTTACTTCAAGTGCCATCTGATTTGCCAATGTGTGGCCCCAATTTTCCATTGGCTACTAGTCTGGCACACCAGGCATAGGGCCTAGTAGCCCAACATCCAGAGGCCTAGTGGCTGGCTTTCAGCCCTGTAAGTCTATTAGCCCCTTTGTCGTTCAGCACAGTTTTGCTGCTTCGGCATGTTGGTTCCACTACCCGTTGAACACAGGTCCACTGAACCCTTTCACAAATAGTAAAAGCCCACAACAGATACCTGCAAACATCTATATTAATTTACTGTTTGGTCACCAGAGACTGTTCGGAGTTGTCTTAAAGTAAAGTAATCTAATTTACTCCACATATGTTTAATTAAAAAAAATACTTGCACTTTAATTTCAAACAGTGTTGGACATATTTATAAATACATTTATTTCGACAAGGCTGTCTTGTACAGAATTTCTGTCTGTAGTTTTAGACTGTATAAAAGAATCGCTATCAATGGGAAAGTATTCTGGAAACCGTATCTTATCTGAAATTACTTTGCATTATTAATTAGGCAGACAGCACATGGCAAAGAACGCATCTAGAGGGATCACATTTCCTGATTGAATTTATTGTCCCATGTCTACAAAAACAGTCCATTACAAGATGTTTAAAATGAGTTGGTTGAATTACAGGAGAGCAGAATCACTACTGGTCATGACCTGGTTGTCATAAAAATTAACATAGACAAAAGGGCTGGGTGATCAATCTACCCATGATAAATAGAATGTACTGGATTTTCGCCATAAAAGTCGCACCTGCCCATAGGACGCACCTAGGATTTGGACGAGGAAAATAAGAGGAAAAATATTCTGAACCAAGTGTTCAGAAGAACCAAATAATAGGCAAGATCCAGAATCCCCCACTTACAGACAGAGTGACACCCCCCCCCCATTCCCCTTGGGCAGTGTGGCATTTACCTATCCATTCCCATATAAGTAGTGTGGCAGTCCCCCCCCCCCTATTCCCCATATGGGCAGTGTGGCAGTCTCTCCCTCCCATTGCCATACAGGCATACAGGTAGTGTGGCATTTCCCCCCTCCCATTCCCCAAATAGGCAGTGTGGCACTCCCCATTCCCCATATAGGTGGCGTGGCCTCCCATTTCCCATATAGGCAGTGTGGCAGTCTCCTCTCTCTGGTTCTCTCTGGTTACACACATACCCATCGCTCCAGATGCCCCCAGCGTTTGCACTTCTCGCTGTCTCCGCCACTGCCTTTTCTCGAGCGGCGCCTGCATACACAGCGCAAACCAGCTCCGTTCAGTGGGTGAGCGTGGCTGCAGCTTGAGCGTCAGCTTTGCCAACCCGCTGAATGGAGCTAGGTGTGTATGCTGTGTGTGCAGGTGCCACCGGAGAAGAAGAAGCAGGGGGACAATGTGTAGGGTGGGATAGAGCAAATGGCGGGGACATCAGGAGTTTAAATCATCAGTGAGTTTACTTTTTTTGTTGTGATTTTTTTTTTACATTTGTCTGATAAGATGCACCCCCACTTTGCAGGTAAAGGTGCATCTTATATGCCGAAAAATATGGTATTAGATTTTGGTTACACCCCAAACAAATCCTTTTAAAAACTGCAGAGCACGCACACCATCAAATTTTAAACAACCTGTAGATAAAATGATCTTCTCTGCATTCCTGAAATGTGTGTGTTAAGTTCTGTGTTCTATTAACAGACCTGTAATTTAAAGCCTACATGGATATATATATATATATATATATATTATTTATTTATTTATTTATTTTTCTTTACAAAATTGGGTAGAATTAAAGGAAAAGCCTGAACGAACTTGAAAGACAATACATACTCACCTTCACCCCCAGGTTCTTCCTCTACACAGTGTGCACAATTACTAGGCAAGTTGTAGTGTTAAGGATTTAATTACTACAGTGTTAACAAACCTCAAACCTGAATATTTAAGAAAATAAAAGTAAGGTTTGGGCTTTATTTGTAAAATAAAGTTGTGTGCCCAATTATTGGGCAACTATTTGTTTTCAGGATTTTGTGTACAATAACTAAATAAAAAATGGGCGAATGTTAATGCAAAAATAATTAACAAACAATTCTGACACCCCACAACTAAAAAAAAATGAATCAGCAATGAATATAGCCACCTTTCTTTTCAATAACTTGAATAAATGGAGTCTGTCAGTTTTTTCATTTGTTGACAATCATATTTTTGTGCAGCAGCAAGCACAGCATCACAGACACTGATCAGTAAGGAGGCCATGCCATTATGCTGCCATCTTTAGGGGTTTTACTGGCTAGCTATATTGTGGAATACTTTGATACATGTGATGAAGCATTACCATTCAATGGTGGTCTGGTTTCAAATGATCTTACTTTTAGCATAAACACTGGCAGTGTCCCAGTACCATTGCATTGCTGATTTAGATAGGAAGATGTTCCTGCTGCCAATGTTTCAAGGATAGGCTCTATTGTTAAAAAAAATGCCCTTTTCAGGGCAAACTAGGGATGGCGACTGGAGTGAGGGCTAGAGTAGAGTTGGGCTCACTAGTCGCTACTACTGCACTAATACCAATAACTTGTCACTACTGGGGTTTGGGTGCCTCTTATCCCACATCCTTTAAGCACTGGTGTTTGGGTGTCTCCTTAAGCCATCTTTTCAGTTAAGCACCTGGGTTTTGGTGCCCCCTTTACCCACCTTTTCATTTAAGCACTGGGGTTTGGGTGCCTCCTTAACCCACCTTTTCATTTAAGCACTGGGGTTTGGGTGCCCCCTTAACCCACCTTTTTATTTGAGTATTTGGGTTTGGGTGCCCCCTTAACCCACCTTTTCATTTAAGCACTGGGGTTTGGGTGCTTCCTTAACCTACCTTTTCATTTAGGCACTGTGGTTTGGGTCCCCCCCTTAACCCACCTTTTCATTTAAGATCTGGGGTTTTGTGTACGGCCTTACCCGACATCTTCCTTTAAGCACTGGGGTGTATCCCCTTATCCTACAATAAGCTATAAGCACTGGGCTTTGTGTGCCCTCTTAACCACCTTTTATTTTAGCACTGGGGTTTGTGTGTGGCCTTAACCCATACTGTTATCCCACAACATCCTCTAAGCCCTGGGATGTATCTCCTCATCCTACAAGAAGCTATAAGCACTGGGGTTTGTGTGTACTGTTATCCTACAACATACTCTAAGCACTGGGGTGAATTGCAATTTAATACCAATTGTTCAGGAAACTTGTGTGTTAGTGCTCTTAAATACCTATTGTTAGTAGAGTACCCACTGGTTCAGGGCACTTAAGACCCTCTTGGGAAAAAAATTGTGTGGTTACCAATAGTTCAAGGCACCTGTTCGTGCTCATCAATACCTATAGTACAAGGCACCTGTTAGCGCTCTACAATACCTATAGTTCAAAGTAACTGTTAGTGCTCTGCAATACCTATAGTTCAAGGCACCTGTGTGTTAGTGCTCTTTTCGGTTCATGGCACTTTAGGTACATTTTCCTGCAAATGTTTTTTATTTGTCCATTTCAGGCCACTGTAACTGCAGGTGTCCAACAATGCGGAAAACAGCAAATAAGGGACAGGGACATGGCTGTGGTGCTGCTGGTAATGGAGCTGATGCTCGTGCGGTAGCTGGTGCTTTCATCCTTGCCTGCTAAACCTTCCTCTTGTGCAAGTAGACACCAGGGTTTGGAGCACATTTTTGTAGGCCCCAATACTGCTGATGAGGCCAGAACATATTGAGGCAGATGTAGATTATATGGCACGCAGTGCGACCAGTTTGGTGGGATATTCTTCCACCCACTCCTGCTACTGCTGCTGAGGGTGCAGAGCCCTCCACCTGACGAGGTCCTAGACCCAATATGGACTGAAGGCCATCAGAGTTCAGAAGAAGAGGAGGGTGAAAACCATCAGCGGTCAGCCCGTTGCAACTACTGGCCACCAATCCCAGAGACTGACCATGCCAAAGCTGCCTCAAAGGTGCTCACCAGCATGGCATTTTTTCAAGCAGTGCACAGAGAACAAGACATGTGTCATCTGCATGCCGTGTGTCGCTGAAGCTACAGAAAACTGCTAATTATCTCTGCACCTCGTGCATGACCAGGCATCTGCAAACAAAACATGAGCTGTAGTGGCAGAACTACCAGAAAAAACTGCAAACACCCGAATCTCCCTGTGTCTTCCTGTGTCTCTGCCTCCAGCTCCACCTCACCAATGACAAGGCCACCTGTCTTCCCCCAAAAGGAGAATGTGGGCCGCACCACCACCCCCAAGCCAGTCCATATCATCCCAGAGAAGAGTTCAGTTTGTCATCCCACAAACTTTAGAGATAAGGGGAAGCTGGACCCATCTCACTCACAAGCCCTGGCCCTGAATACTCGCATTTCAAAATTGCCTGCCTTTGAAATGCTCACATTCCGCCTGGTGGAGATGGGCAGTTTTAAAGAGTTAATTGTGGCGGCTGTTTCACAATACTCCGTTCCCAACCCCCACTACTTTTCTCTTTAGACCATCGCTGCCCTGCACCAACAAAAAGTAAAATGTGCACTGGGCAAAGCCATTATCATTGGCAGGAACATTACATCTCTCTAACAGCCCACTTGGTCAACATGTTGGTGGCTGGGACTGAGGTGGGAAGCACTGTGGTACAAATCCTTCCAGCAGCCAGTTTTGCTGGACACCAGTCAGTGCCTCCTCCTCCTCCTACTCTGCTTCCTCCTCAGGTAATCAGCACAGCCCCTGCATCACCAATTTGAGCACTGCCACGGGGAAATGGCAGCATGTGGAGCTAAAACTCATCTGTCCTGTCGAAAGTCCCCACACAGTCTAGGAGATATGGTCCGGCATCCAGGATTAGACAGATGAGTGGTTGCTGCCATTGCACCTGAAGCCTGGCAAGGTGGTGTGATACAATCCGCCAGCCTTGTAGCAGCTTTGGGCTGAGGCGGGTTCATGTTATCCAGAAATGCTGGAGCTGCTACATAAAGTGCATAGCATGTGCTCGCACCTTTGGCGTTCTCACCCTGCTGCTGCCCGCCTGTCTGCATTGAAGAAGAATTTCCGCCTTCCCACTCACCGCCTCATATTTGTAGGTTGTACATGCTGTAAAGGGTGTGTGAGCAGCAGCAGGCGATAGTAGAGTTCCAGCTCCAAAATGCCCAGGTGAGTCAAAGTGCAGACCAACAACACTTCACCACCAATGAGTGGGCCTCCATAAGGGACATCACTGGATGTCACTGGAGCATGGCTAGAAGAAGGAGCAGAAGGAGGAGACAACTGTCACTAAGAACAGCTTGTCTGTGACTCAGGGCAGCTTGGCTCACATAAACCACTACATGCTCCTGTGCCTGTGCAATGACTACAGAGTTGCCCGCATAATCACCAGTGCAGATTACTGAGTGGTCACCCTGCTTGATGCTGGCTATAAGGACAACATCGCAGCAGGGCCTCGGGAAGCACCGTACAGGGAAGTGTGAGCATAGGCACAATGTGGAACAACTTATTCCATTGCTCACCACATCTACCACTATCGGATACTACGGCCCATAGTACCAAGAGGCAGACATTCTCGCATCGGGAATTACTACCTGTCCACGCTTCTCCTGAGCGATAAGTCCGTCCTGTTCAATTTCTGGGTCGCTAAATTGGACACGTCTGCTTGCCCTCTATGCCTTGCAGGTGCTGGCCTGCACTGTGACAAGTGTCCTATCAGAACGTGTGTTCAGCATGGCAGGGGGTGTCATTACCGATTAAGAGGAATGGAAGTATTTATTTATTTGTTGATGTGAATATGTACAGATTTATGAAAGTATTTATTTATTGATGTAATTATGTATATATTTATTTATTAATTTATTGGTGTATATATGTATAGATATATGTAAATATTTAGCAATATATATATATATATATATATATATATATATATATATATATATATATTTATTTATTGATGTAAATATTTGATTGATGTGTATATATGTATTGATGTAAATCGCCACTTATATATATAATTTTTTTCTTTATTTGTTCTAAATTTTTTGGCGTCCCCATTGACTACAGTGGGGTTCGAGTTGGGTTTTGGGACTCAAACCTGAACTTTGCTGCAAGTTCAGCCAAACTCAGCGAGCCCCAACTTCAACAGACCTGCCCATCCCTAGCCACAAACTATCAGCACCCAATGCCTTTCTTTTTTGTATAGTCTATGCAAGCCCTATTTTTGTCAGTGACATGCGGCTAGGTCGAAACTGCTTAATCATGCCAAATGCCATTGTCCAAGAAGAATGGGTTACCTGTGTAATCTAGCATCAAGTAGGGGTAGTAAAAAAAGGCTATATATATATATATATATATATACACACAATTATAAATAGAAGAGAAATAGACCACCCAAGTTGTTACCTTGTTAAATTATTTAGTAGCTTGTGAGGTACAGTTTACATTTTTAAAACAGAAACTGCCTGTAAGACATAAGACGAGTCTGTGAAGCATCCCCTTCTTCTTGTTCCAGCATATTATTTGTACAAAATAGCCCTTAGCTTGCATCTAAGAAATAACTATTTCTCCAAAGACACAAACAATTGAACATGAATCTGTGAGGTGAAGAAGAATTTTTAAAAAGTAAGCATCCTTATCTTTTGTAATAATATACAATGGTCATGCTACACTTTGGGGATGATTCAGTACCAGAAGTAAATAAGTACACAGTTAGGAAAGGAAAGAGAAATACGCTTTTTACTTTAAAAAGTACAATTTTTACACTTGGTGCTGAATCGACCCAAGTATAATATTTAGAGATGAGCGAACTTTTGAAAAATTCGATTCGACTGATTCGCCGAATTTTCCGACAAAAATCGTTTCGACCCGAATAAATTCGCGACGAATCGCTATTAAAAACGGCTATTTCTGAGCCTCCTACAGCCTCAATAGGGTTGTAAACCATTCAGCCTTGCTGTAACACGCACAGGATGCGTGCTGGGTTTGTTAAATAATACTTTGAAGAAATATCACATGCAGATCAGAGGCATCGCTAATAGAATCGCAGAGCGGCACAATTGCAGAGAGTTGAAGTGGCATCACTATGAGGGGCAGAAGGAGCCCAAATATACACTGGAGTTGGCCTCAGGAGCCCAAAAATTGGATGAATCACACCCTGGAGTTGGCAGAAGTTGGCAGCAGCAGCAGGAGCCCAAATATACACTGGAGTTGGCTTCAGGAGCCCAAAAATTGGATGAATCACACCCTGGAGTTGGCAGAAGTTGGCAGCAGCAGGAGCAGGAGCCCAAATATACACTGGAGTTGGCCTCAGGAGCCCAAAAATTGGATGAATCACACCCTGGAGTTGGCAGAAGTTGGCAGCAGCAGCAGCAGGAGCCCAAATATACACTGGAGTTGGCCTCAGGAGCCCAAAAATTGGATGAATCACACCCTGGAGTTGGCAGGAGTTGACAGTAGTAGCAGCAGGAGCCCAAATATACACTGGAGTTGGCCTCAGGAGCCCAAAAATTGGATGAATCACACCCTGGAGTTGGCAGAAGTTGGCAGCAGCAGCAGCAGGAGCCCAAATATACACTGGAGTTGGCCTCAGGAGCCCAAAAATTGGATGAATCACACCCTGGAGTTGGCAGAAGTTGGCAGCAGCAGCAGCAGGAGCCCAAATATACACTGGAGTTGGCTTCAGGAGCCCAAAAATTGGATGAATCACACCCTGGAGTTGGCAGAAGTTGGCAGCAGCAGCAGCAGCAGGAGCCCAAATATACACTGGAGTTGGCTTCAGGAGCCCAAAAATTGGATGAATCACACCCTGGAGTTGGCAGAAGTTGGCAGCAGCAGCAGCAGGAGCCCAAATATACACTGGAGTTGGCCTCAGGAGCCCAAAAATTGGATGAATCACACCCTGGAGTTGGCAGAAGTTGACAGTAGCAGCAGCAGGAGCCCAAATATACACTGGAGTTGGCCTCAGGAGCCCAAAAATTGGATGAATCACACCCTGGAGTTGGCAGAAGTTGGCAGCAGCAGCAGCAGGAGCCCAAATATACACTGGAGTTGGCTTCAGGAGCCCAAAAATTGGATGAATCACACCCTGGAGTTGGCAGAAGTTGGCAGCAGCAGCAGCAGCAGGAGCCCAAATATACACTGGAGTTGGCTTCAGGAGCCCAAAAATTGGATGAATCACACCCTGGAGTTGGCAGAAGTTGGCAGCAGCAGGAGCAGGAGCCCAAATATACACTGGAGTTGGCCTCAGGAGCCCAAAAATTGGATGAATCACACCCTGGAGTTGGCAGAAGTTGGCAGCAGCAGCAGCAGGAGCCCAAATATACACTGGAGTTGGCCTCAGGAGCCCAAAAATTGGATGAATCACACCCTGGAGTTGGCAGGAGTTGACAGTAGTAGCAGCAGGAGCCCAAATATACACTGGAGTTGGCTTCAGGAGCCCAAAAATTGGATGAATCACACCCTGGAGTTGGCAGAAGTTGGCAGCAGCAGCAGCAGGAGCCCAAATATACACTGGAGTTGGCTTCAGGAGCCCAAAAATTGGATGAATCACACCCTGGAGTTGGCAGAAGTTGGCAGCAGCAGCAGCAGGAGCCCAAATATACACTGGAGTTGGCTTCAGGAGCCCAAAAATTGGATGAATCACACCCTGGAGTTGGCAGGAGTTGACAGTAGCAGCAGCAGGAGCCCAAATATACACTGGAGTTGGCTTCAGGAGCCCAAAAATTGGATGAATCACACCCTGGAGTTGGCAGGAGTTGACAGCAGCAGCAGCAGGAGCCCAAATATACACTGGAGTTGGCTTCAGGAGCCCAAAAATTGGATGAATCACACCCTGGAGTTGGCAGCAGCAGCAGCAGGAGCCCAAATATACACTGGAGTTGGCTTCAGGAGCCCAAAAATTGGATGAATCACACCCTGGAGTTGGCAGAAGTTGGCAGCAGCAGCAGGAGCCCAAACATTACTTTAAAGAGACCCTGGAGTTGGCTTCAGGAGCCCAAAAATTGGATGATTCACACCCTGGAGTTGGCAGCAGCAGCAGCAGGAGCCCAAATATACACTGGAGTTGGCTTCAGGAGCCCAAAAATTGGATGAATCACACCCTGGAGTTGGCAGGAGTTGACAGTAGCAGCAGCAGGAGCCCAAATATACACTGGAGTTGGCTTCAGGAGCCCAAAAATTGGATGAATCACACCCTGGAGTTGGCAGAAGTTGGCAGCAGCAGCAGCAGCAGGAGCCCAAATATACACTGGAGTTGGCTTCAGGAGCCCAAAAATTGGATGAATCACACCCTGGAGTTGGCAGAAGTTGGCAGCAGCAGGAGCAGGAGCCCAAATATACACTGGAGTTGGCCTCAGGAGCCCAAAAATTGGATGAATCACACCCTGGAGTTGGCAGAAGTTGGCAGCAGCAGCAGCAGGAGCCCAAATATACACTGGAGTTGGCCTCAGGAGCCCAAAAATTGGATGAATCACACCCTGGAGTTGGCAGGAGTTGACAGTAGTAGCAGCAGGAGCCCAAATATACACTGGAGTTGGCTTCAGGAGCCCAAAAATTGGATGAATCACACCCTGGAGTTGGCAGAAGTTGGCAGCAGCAGCAGCAGGAGCCCAAATATACACTGGAGTTGGCTTCAGGAGCCCAAAAATTGGATGAATCACACCCTGGAGTTGGCAGAAGTTGGCAGCAGCAGCAGCAGGAGCCCAAATATACACTGGAGTTGGCTTCAGGAGCCCAAAAATTGGATGAATCACACCCTGGAGTTGGCAGGAGTTGACAGTAGCAGCAGCAGGAGCCCAAATATACACTGGAGTTGGCTTCAGGAGCCCAAAAATTGGATGAATCACACCCTGGAGTTGGCAGGAGTTGACGGCAGGAGCAGCAGGAGCCCAAATATACACTGGAGTTGGCTTCAGGAGCCCAAAAATTGGATGAATCACACCCTGGAGTTGGCAGCAGCAGCAGCAGGAGCCCAAATATACACTGGAGTTGGCTTCAGGAGCCCAAAAATTGGATGAATCACACCCTGGAGTTGGCAGAAGTTGGCAGCAGCAGCAGGAGCCCAAACATTACTTTAAAGAGACCCTGGAGTTGGCTTCAGGAGCCCAAAAATTGGATGATTCACACCCTGGAGTTGGCAGCAGCAGCAGCAGGAGCCCAAATATACACTGGAGTTGGCTTCAGGAGCCCAAAAATTGGATGAATCACACCCTGGAGTTGGCAGGAGTTGACAGTAGCAGCAGCAGGAGCCCAAATATACACTGGAGTTGGCTTCAGGAGCCCAAAAATTGGATGAATCACACCCTGGAGTTGGCAGGAGTTGACAGTAGCAGCAGCAGGAGCCCAAATATACACTGGAGTTGGCTTCAGGAGCCCAAAAATTGGATGAATCACACCCTGGAGTTGGCAGGAGTTGACAGCAGCAGCAGCAGGAGCCCAAATATACACTGGAGTTGGCTTCAGGAGCCCAAAAATTGGATGAATCACACCCTGGAGTTGGCAGAAGTTGGCAGCAGCAGCAGCAGGAGCCCAAATATACACTGGAGTTGGCTTCAGGAGCCCAAAAATTGGATGAATCACACCCTGGAGTTGGCAGCAGCAGCAGCAGGAGCCCAAATATACACTGGAGTTGGCTTCAGGAGCCCAAAAATTGGATGAATCACACCCTGGAGTTGGCAGAAGTTGGCAGCAGCAGCAGGAGCCCAAACATTACTTTAAAGAGACCCTGGAGTTGGCTTCAGGAGCCCAAAAATTGGATGATTCACACCCTGGAGTTGGCAGCAGCAGCAGCAGGAGCCCAAATATACACTGGGGTTGGCTTCAGGAGCCCAAAAATTGGATGAATCACACCCTGGAGTTGGCAGCAGCAGCAGCAGGAGCCCAAATATTACTATAAAGAGACACTGGGGTTGGCTTCAGGAGCCCAAAAATTTGATGAATCACACCCTGGAGTTGGCAGCAGCAGGAGCCCAAATATTACTTTAAAGAGACACTGGGGTTGGCTTCAGGAGCCCAAAAATTGGATGAATCACACCCTGTGGAGAGTCATGTGGAGAAAAAGTAGCTTAGTTAGTAATATCTACATAAAATTATGAATAAACAAATGCAAAAGTATTGCCAAAGTGAAGTTTTGTTTGAGGGTGTGTTTCCACCTTTTAATTAAATCAGAAACAAGAAGGTATCATTGCCTCTGACTAATTAGCCCTCAAAAATTCTTGGAATTTTTAATCTGGAATCATGTCTGATCCGTCTTATCCGAAGAATATTAATAAAAAGTAAGAGTAACGGAAAGGATTTTTTATCAATACTTACTTGTGGTCCGATGCGGAGGAATGTCTGTAACTGGAGAGCAGCGCCTTAAATCTGTTTTGCACGATCCATCTTTCTTTAGTGTAGGTCTGGCCCCGTCATCAATCTACTGGAATACATCAGGCATTGTTGGGAGGAAAGCTTGGATGATCCAAGCGCCATTCATTTCCACGCAGGGCAGTCTCTGGAAAAAAAAAGTCTGTATAAACCAGGGTCTTTTTCATATAAAAACAAATGGTTATTCTTGCTTGTAAACCATATGTTCCACAGATTTACCAGTCATTGTGTCAGCCAATGAAGCAACTTTGTCTCGAAGTGCTGCAAAAGCAGTCCACTGCATCACAAGTGGCATCTGACACCCCCAGTCAACTGTCTGTCTGTTATGCTTTGGGTTCAGCTCCACTATCCATTGATGAAGATCTGATAATCATAAAATTCAGCAGCTACTGCCCAGCCAAGAAGTGGAGGAGACACTCGCCTCTTCTTCCACTAGCCGGCAATTAGTGATGAGGAGAGTGTCGTGGGAGGAGGTGTTGCAAGCCGAGGTAGTGGAAGAGGGTCCCTGGAGTCTGCGGCGGTGGCGGCGGCAGCAGCAGCAGATTATTGCGGACTGTTGTTCGGAAAAATCAGCTACTCAGCGATGTGGCAGTGTTTCATGCAGCATCCTGGGGAGAAAAAGTAGGTTAGTTAGTGTATATACATAAAATTATGAATAGACAAATGCAATAGTATTGCCAAAGTGAAGTTTTGTTTGAGGGTGTGTTTCCACCTTGTAATTAAATCAGAAACAACTAGCTATCATTTGCCTCTGAATAATTAGCCCTCAAAAATTCTTGGAATTTTTAATCTTGATGTCTGAGGGATTTCTCCTCTCAGACAGCGTCACCATAAGTCCAGCCTGCTGCATTACACTTGGAAGAACATCTTGTTTGCGCTGCGACAAGGAAGCCAAAGTCATGCGTCCTCACATGGCACACGTGTTCAGTCTAGTTTTTAAGTCTTGCCCCCATCTGAAAGAACAACAGGAAAGAAAGTTAGCATGCACTTCTGGCACTCCTACACCACGAAGCACAACCCTATTGAGCCTCAGCGTCACAACGGTGTACCCCACCATAGTCTGATTTGCGATGTTTCCACCCGTTGGAATTCCACCCTCCATATGCAGGATCCACTATAGCAGTGGTCCCCAACCCTGTCCTCAAGGCCCACCAACAGGCCAGGTTTTGCAGATCTCCACAAAGATGCACAGGTGGAGTAATTAGTGCAGCTGCAGAGCAATAGAGCTGGCTATTTGGAGATCCAAAAAACATGACTTGTTGGTGGGCCTTGAGGACAGGGTTGAGGACCACTGCACTATAGGAACAGAGAAAAGCCATCACGGATTTCTGGATGATCCAAACGGATAGGGGGACACCTGTGTAAATTCAATGTAAACCATTGGCAGCTCATACGTGACACCGACCGTTTGCTCAGGCCCTTTGAGGAAGCTACGTTATTAGTCAGTTGCCAGGACTATGAGATGAACGATGAGATTCCACTGCTTCATGTACTACAACACATGTTGGAAACCATGGCTGGTCAGGGCACTGGAGACATGGCACATACATTTCACAGCCACATGAAGCCTGTGGGGGCTGAAGTGGAGGAGGAGGAGGGGGTGGGGCAAAGCAAACCACAGTTTAGGTTTCACAAAATGACCATTTTATCTAGTCATCTGACAGAAGAGGAGGAGCAGGAGCAGCCACAGGAGCTAGAGGGTTGTGAGTAAGGTGAGACAGAGGACCCAGACACACCGTGGCAGTTTACAGTGGAGATGGAGACAGGTAGTCCCTCCGAGTCATTTGCACAAATGGCACGATGCATGCTCACATGCTTGCGTACTAGTGAGCGCAGAATTGTCTCCATTTGTCAGCGGGAAGACTTCTGGCTCTCCAACTTATTGGACCCTCGCTTCCGGCACAAAATGGGGGCATTTTTTACGCCCACTGAGAGGGAGGACAAACTGACCTACTACAGAGACATCCCACGTAGTCAGTTGGGCGATGTCTATCTGCGCCATGGCCCATACTCCCGCAGGTCTGACTCGGGGGGACCTCTGCGATCACCTTCCACTGCCATGGCTGCTGGGGGGGTGGAAGGAGCAGCAGCAGCAGCTCCATCAGCAGCAGCCTCAGTCTTCAGTCGCTAGTGAGTAGCTTTCTACACCCGCATAGTGAGTCTACTCATGAGCAGCAGGAAGACCTGGAGCTGGACCTCAAACAGCAGGTCATGTCATACCTTGACATGACCATGCCAACACACCTTCAAGATCCACTGGATTTGCTGGGAAGCCAAACTTGACTTGTGCCCGCAACTAGCAGAGTTTGCCCTGGAAAAGCTGTACTGGCCGGACAGTAGTTGATTTAGATGGCAACTGGGCTGCTCTATATAACGAAGCAAAATGGCAAATTTACCTCACTATATGAGCTATTGCCCCTCAGATTTACACAGGGGCTGCTCTATATTATGCTGCAAAGTGGCAAATTTACCTCACAATATAAGCTATTGCCCCTCAGATTTACACAGGGGCTGCTCTATATTATGCTGCAAAATGGCAAATTTACCTCACAATATAAGCTATTGCCCCTCAGATTTACACAGGGCCTGCTCTATATAACGAAGCAAAATGGCAAATTTACCTCACTATATAAGCTATTGCCCCTCAGATTTACACAGGGGCTGCTCTATATTATGCTGCAAAATGGCAAATTAACCTCACAATATAAGCTATTGCAGCTCTATATAAATAAAAATAAATAAATAAAAAAAGGGCCTGTAGAAGCTTATTTAGTATAACAGATAGGGTGACATGTGCTGGTTTGGGATGCCCATATGGGCTAGTGTTTTGGCAGCAGTACAAAAACCAATGCAAAATGCAATAGCTTAATAAAGCTGATGCTGATCAACGCTTATTTAGTATAACAGATGGGGTGCAACATGCAGGTTTGGGATGCCCTGCGGCCTGGTGTATTTAAAGCAGACCAAAACCAATTCAAAATGCAATAACTTAATAAAGCTGAGGCTGTAGATGCTTATTTAGTATAAACAGGTAGGGTGCAAGGTGCAGCTTTGGGGTGCCCTGCGGCCTGGTTAAATGAAAGCAGTCAAAAAGGAAGTGCAAACTGAAGTAGCTTAATGAAGCTGATGCTGATCAACGCTTATGTTGTATACCAGATAGGGTGCAAGGTGCAGCTTTGGGGTGCCCTGCGGCCTGGTTTATTAAAATCAGTCAAAAACAAGTGCAAACTGAAGTAGCCTGATCAACGCTTATGTTGTATAACAGATAGGTTTCAAATAGCATGTGCCTTGGGATGCCCGTGTGGCCTGTTATATTTCAAGCTGAACAAAAAGTAACAATAATCCAAGTATGAGACATCATTTTGACCTTCTTCACAGCGCCATACTTTGAAAAAAAAAATTAATTTCATGCCGATCAATCCAAAGGTCAATGCCCCTAACAAAAATAGTGTTCGGCATAAGTTTTCCTTCTGGAAGGACGTAACCTTTAGTTTACATGGTTGGGGTAGGTTATCTTACAAATTGGGATACCCCAGGCAGCAGTGTCATTGAAAGAGACAGATTGTAATGCAGGCCATACGCAAGCAGAGAAACTCAGGCTGCAACAGGCCTATTTAGTTTACATGGTTGGGGTAGGTTATCTTACAAATTGGGATACCCCACTGTATATGAAACCGAATATAAATGCACACCCAAAAGTGGACACTCAGCCTCCAAGAGGCCTGCTTAGTTTAAATAAGAGAGCTGCTTAGTATGGTAGGTAGGTTATGTTATGTTACAGAATGGGATGCCCCAAGCAGACTTGAGATCAGTATATATGCACACAGCAGCAGTGTGTTAGCAGGCTCATACAGGCCAAATTTCTTTAAATAACTGTGCAGCTTACAGTTAATGCAGAGGCTAATGGTATGTTACAGAATGGGATGCCCCAAAGCAGACTTGAGATCAGTATATATGCACACAGCAGCAGTGTGTTAGCAGGCTCATACAGGCCAAATTTCTTTAAATAACTGTGCAGCTTACAGTAAATGCAGAGGCTAATGGTATGTTACAGAATGGGATGCCCCAAGCAGACTTGAGATCAGTATATATGCACACAGCAGCAGTGTGTTAGCAGGCTCATACAGGCCAAATTTCTTTAAATAAATGTGCAGCTTACAGTAAATGCAGAGGCTAATGGTATGTTACAGAATGGGATGCCCCAAAGCAGACTTGAGATCAGTATATATGCACACAGCAGCAGTGTGTTAGCAGGCTCATACAGGCCAAATTTCTTTAAATAACTGTGCAGCTTACAGTTAATGCAGAGGCTAATGGTATGTTACAGAATGGGATGCCCCAAGCAGACTTGAGATCAGTATATATGCACACAGCAGCAGTGTGTTAGCAGGCTCATACAGGCCAAATTTCTTTAAATAACTGTGCAGCTTACAGTTAATGCAGAGGCTAATGGTATGTTACAGAATGGGATGCCCCAAAGCAGACTTGAGATCAGTATATATGCACACAGCAGCAGTGTGTTAGCAGGCTCATACAGGCCAAATTTCTTTAAATAACTGTGCAGCTTACAGTTAATGCAGAGGCTAATGGTATGTTACAGAATGGGATGCCCCAAGCTGACTTGAGATCAGTATATATGCACACAGCAGCAGTGTGTTAGCAGGCTCATACAGGCCAAATTTCTTTAAATAACTGTGCAGCTTACAGTTAATGCAGAGGCTAATGGTATGTTACAGAATGGGATGCCCCAAAGCAGACTTGAGATCAGTATATATGCACACAGCAGCAGTGTGTTAGCAGGCTCATACAGGCCAAATTTCTTTAAATAACTGTGCAGCTTACAGTTAATGCAGAGGCTAATGGTATGTTACAGAATGGGATGCCCCAAGCTGACTTGAGATCAGTATATATGCACACAGCAGCAGTGTGTTAGCAGGCTCATACAGGCCAAATTTCTTTAAATAACTGTGCAGCTTACAGTTAATGCAGAGGCTAATGGTATGTTACAGAATGGGATGCCCCAAGCAGACTTGAGATCAGTATATATGCACACAGCAGCAGTGTGTTAGCAGGCTCATACAGGCCAAATTTCTTTAAATAACTGTGCAGCTTACAGTTAATGCAGAGGCTAATGGTATGTTACAGAATGGGATGCCCCAAAGCAGACTTGAGATCAGTATATATGCACACAGCAGCAGTGTGTTAGCAGGCTCATACAGGCCAAATTTCTTTAAATAAATGTGCAGCTTACAGTAAATGCAGAGGCTAATGGTATGTTACAGAATGGGATGCCCCAAGCAGACTTGAGATCAGTATATATGCACACAGCAGCAGTGTGTTAGCAGGCTCATACAGGCCAAATTTCTTTAAATAAATGTGCAGCTTACAGTAAATGCAGAGGCTAATGGTATGTTACAGAATGGGATGCCCCAAAGCAGACTTGAGATCAGTATATATGCACACAGCAGCAGTGTGTTAGCAGGCTCATACAGGCCAAATTTCTTTAAATAACTGTGCAGCTTACAGTTAATGCAGAGGCTAATGGTATGTTACAGAATGGGATGCCCCAAGCAGACTTGAGATCAGTATATATGCACACAGCAGCAGTGTGTTAGCAGGCTCATACAGGCCAAATTTCTTTAAATAACTGTGCAGCTTACAGTTAATGCAGAGGCTAATGGTATGTTACAGAATGGGATGCCCCAAGCAGACTTGAGATCAGTATATATGCACACAGCAGCAGTGTGTTAGCAGGCTCATACAGGCCAAATTTCTTTAAATAACTGTGCAGCTTACAGTTAATGCAGAGGCTAATGGTATGTTACAGAATGGGATGCCCCAAGCAGACTTGAGATCAGTATATATGCACACAGCAGCAGTGTGTTAGCAGGCTCATACAGGCCAAATTTCTTTAAATAACTGTGCAGCTTACAGTTAATGCAGAGGCTAATGGTATGTTACAGAATGGGATGCCCCAAAGCAGACTTGAGATCAGTATATATGCACACAGCAGCAGTGTGTTAGCAGGCTCATACAGGCCAAATTTCTTTAAATAACTGTGCAGCTTACAGTTAATGCAGAGGCTAATGGTATGTTACAGAATGGGATGCCCCAAGCTGACTTGAGATCAGTATATATGCACACAGCAGCAGTGTGTTAGCAGGCTCATACAGGCCAAATTTCTTTAAATAACTGTGCAGCTTACAGTTAATGCAGAGGCTAATGGTATGTTACAGAATGGGATGCCCCAAGCAGACTTGAGATCAGTATATATGCACACAGCAGCAGTGTGTTAGCAGGCTCATACAGGCCAAATTTCTTTAAATAACTGTGCAGCTTACAGTTAATGCAGAGGCTAATGGTATGTTACAGAATGGGATGCCCCAAAGCAGACTTGAGATCAGTATATATGCACACAGCAGCAGTGTGTTAGCAGGCTCATACAGGCCAAATTTCTTTAAATAAATGTGCAGCTTACAGTAAATGCAGAGGCTAATGGTATGTTACAGAATGGGATGCCCCAAGCAGACTTGAGATCAGTATATATGCACACAGCAGCAGTGTGTTAGCAGGCTCATACAGGCCAAATTTCTTTAAATAAATGTGCAGCTTACAGTAAATGCAGAGGCTAATGGTATGTTACAGAATGGGATGCCCCAAAGCAGACTTGAGATCAGTATATATGCACACAGCAGCAGTGTGTTAGCAGGCTCATACAGGCCAAATTTCTTTAAATAACTGTGCAGCTTACAGTTAATGCAGAGGCTAATGGTATGTTACAGAATGGGATGCCCCAAGCAGACTTGAGATCAGTATATATGCACACAGCAGCAGTGTGTTAGCAGGCTCATACAGGCCAAATTTCTTTAAATAACTGTGCAGCTTACAGTTAATGCAGAGGCTAATGGTATGTTACAGAATGGGATGCCCCAAAGCAGACTTGAGATCAGTATATATGCACACAGCAGCAGTGTGTTAGCAGGCTCATACAGGCCAAATTTCTTTAAATAACTGTGCAGCTTACAGTTAATGCAGAGGCTAATGGTATGTTACAGAATGGGATGTCCCAAAAACCAGAGAGCACCTGGCAGGCAGCAGTAAGACTATGCACAGCAAAAGTGTCTTTATCATGCCTAATTTCAATTAGAATAGGTGCAAATGGTTAGGTTCTTAAATAGAGGCTGGTGTAGTCACAGAATGGGATGCCCTAAAAACCAGCAGTAAGTACACCTGGCAGGGACAAGTTGTGCTATGCCCAGCAAAAGTGTCTTTATCAGGCCTAATTTCAAATATGATAAGAGCAAATGCTTATATGGTCTTAAACAGAGGCTGCTTTAGTCACAGAATGGGATGCCCCGGGCAGGAATCGAGCTGGCAGGGTACAGTAGTGCTTTGGCCAGCAAAAGTGTCTTTATCAGGCCTAATTTCAAATATGATAAGAGCAAATGCTTATATGGTCTTAAACAGAGGCTGCTTTAGTCACAGAATGGGATGCCCCGGGCAGGAATCGAGCTGGCAGGTACAGGAGTGCTTTGGCCAGCAAAAGTGTCTTTATCAGGCCTAATTTCAAATATGATAAGAGCAAATGCTTATATGGTCTTAAACAGAGGCTGCTTTAGTCACAGAATGGGATGCCCCGGGCAGGAATCGAGCTGGCAGGGTACAGGAGTGCTTTGGCCAGCAAAAGTGTCTTTATCAGGCCTAATTTCAAATATGATAAGAGCAAATGCTTATATGGTCTTAAACAGAGGCTGCTTTAGTCACAGAATGGGATGCCCCGGGCAGGAATCGAGCTGGCAGGGTACAGGAGTGCTTTGGCCAGCAAAAGTGTCTTTATCAGGCCTAATTTCAAATATGATAAGAGCAAATGCTTATATGGTCTTAAACAGAGGCTGCTGTAGTCACAGAATGGGATGCCCCAAATAGGATGAGCACTGGCAGGGTCCAGTAGTGCTATGCCCAGCAAAAGTGTCTTTATCAGGCCTAATTTCAAATATGATAAGAACAAATGCTTATATGGTCTTAAACAGAGGCTGCTTTAGTCACAGAATGGGATGCCCCGGGCAGGAATCGAGCTGGCAGGGTCCAGTAGGCCTTTGGCCAGCAAAAGTGTCTTTATCAGGCCTGATTTCTATGAGAATAAGTGCAAATGTTTATTATGCTATTAAATAGAGGCTGCTTTAGTCACAGAATGGGATGCCAGTGCCACAAAAACCAGAGAGCATGCACAGCAAAAGTGTCTTTATCAGGCCTGATTTCTATGAGAATAAAGTGCAAATGTTTATTATGCTATTAAATAGAGGCTGCTTTAGTCACAGAATGGGATGCCAGTGCCACAAAAACCAGAGAGCATGCACAGCAAAAGTGTCTTTATCAGGCCTGATTTCTATGAGAATAAGTGCAAATGTTTATTATGCTATTAAATAGAGGCTGCTTTAGTCACAGAATGGGATGCCAGTGCCACAAAAACCAGAGAGCATGCACAGCAAAAGTGTCTTTA